>JACAXG010000009.1:4258687-5629619 GCA_018881555.1 Amblyornis subalaris | reverse complement strand
CCCTTCCCTTCCCTTCCCTTCCCTTCCCTTCCCTTCCCTTCCCTTCCCTTCCCTTCCCTTCCCTTCCCTTCCCTTCCCTTCCCTTCCCTTCCCCCTCCCCAGCCCCAGTCCCTTCTCCCTGTGCCCCCTTATGCTGAATTTGCGGCAGAGGACGTGGCCAAAGAGGAACATGGGTAATCAATTATGATGCAGACTTTTACCATTTGAGATGCATTATCATGGTCCCACTGACATCTCCTGAAACACAAACTTGATCTATCACATTGCAAATGAATTCAAAGTGGAAGATTAAAGAGGCAGAGAGGCACACAATCTCACCATAGAATTCMATTTAAAAAAAAAAGTGAAGAAAAAAGCATGAAAGCAGGAACAGCAGAGAGAAACCTGGCTCACCTGTAGGGAAACTTTACCCTCCATCCTATAATTCTTCCAATGGAATGAGAYAGTCAAGGATATTTTGGGATAGTCTGAACCATGACTTGGGTGTAAATAAAGGAGGTTTTGTCAGCTTGAGATACAATGAAAGCATTTACACATAAAGAYATTCCTGTTTTCAGCCTCCCCAAAAGAATTTCTCAGGACTAAGTGGATTGAATGCAGGTGTATTTGTTTGTTACCTGTGGTCGTTCCAGGCCAGCAAAGCACTTCGCCATCAGTCAGTCCAGGGTGAGGAGCAGGGATCTAATAGTAYTCAATGTACCTTGTCTTCCATGGCCACGAGTCTCTGAAGTACAAAATGTTTACCCTTCTCCAAGGGGGTTGGTGCTYGTCAGGACTCATCACCCTGACTTCAGAGAAGGTAAATCCACTGCAGGCTGAAAGCAAAGATGTAACTCTTGTTCTTCAGGCGATTTCTCAGGATTAGGGTAGATGCTTTTTTTGCCTTATTGCTCTTATTCTCATTGCTCTCTTGCCCTCCTACAAGGGTTGAAATGGAGATCTTTCCCATACTGTCCAGCATTCCTCAACATTCCTGGCATAAAGAATAGTAAAAAAAAGAATTTTTAAATTAGGCAAGGCCTTTCCTTCTCCTTTCTCAATGTTTACTGCATTTTTTCTGAAGTATTTCTATTTACGATGTCAGTACCATAGAGGCATAAAACTTTGAGATGAAAATAGAATTAATACAACTTAGAACTGCATATAACTATGACCAATATGTTGCCAACCCACAAATATGAGTCCCCTGATCACATTCCTTATTTATATCCTTGCCRCCTGGGCTTGTCCGTAGGGCACAACCAAGTTCTTTGTGTGGGAATCAAAGGACACATAAGACTGAAGGCAGAGAATGGAGCTGAAGTCATATTTTGGATGAGCCACTCCAGCAARGGCTTTGACTTCCACTGTAGAAAACCACTATCTACTAAAACCTGTCTGTCTTTTCTAACTTTCTCAGTAAGAAGCATAAGGAAGGGCGGTGGGTCTGCTGAGGAACTACACTAATTACACAACTGCCAGAAACATACACATCCTCTTTCTTTAAAATTAAATTGTTATGTAAATCCCACCATTGGGAGCCTCCATGTGTCACAGTCTAGAGTGGTTGAGGCACCAGAGGGAAAGACGACTGCTAGATTTGCTTGCTTCCCATCTGTTTGCTCACGGAGAGCTGGTTAAGGAGCCCTTCCAGCAGAGACAGGAGACAGAYGCACGTAGAAGGTAACAAGGACACGCTGTGGATTCTTTATCAGCCGTGGCTCGATCTGAGATTTATTTTAGTGCTGGAATTAATTTGATGCTCATGGAGGGGACAGGCTGTCAGCACTGACAAAAGCCTGCCTGACAGCCAGGAGGCACTGGGTGGGTTTTATGCATAAAGCCTTTGCCTGTACCCCCGGCTCCTGGTGTGCAGCACCAGCTGCCCTGGTCTCTGCCCCACTGCTATGCAGCCAGCACCAATCCTGATCACCACACAGACCAACAGGCACATACAGGCTGCAGTCCTTCCCATGTCCGTGCGGTGCTCTTACCCACCTCACAGTGCCAACACAGCCTAGGAGCTGGGATCAGATAGAGTAGGGGCATCCTAAAGAAAAGGAAACAATTTGGAAAAGTCGAAAGCTGAGCTACATTATTACCTTTCTTTCATTTCCTAACATTTTCAGTAAGGGATTCGCTTAGCCTTTATTGATGGGAAGGGTAGAGGAGAGAGAAAAGAAATAAAAGGAAAGAGTTATACAACCTGGAAATTGAAAGAAACAATTCTTCTGAGTTGTCAAGGAAGTTCAGCAGTCCAAGTGCCTTCRCCTGGAGTTCCTGGTTTAGAGAGCTATCAGTCATTGTTGGCAGTGTAACACTGTAGCCAGAAATGCTCTGTTTTTCTAGGGTTCTCGCTTAGAAAGTGATGCTGAATTCCTGAGATGACCTCTCTTGAAAGAAGGTAATGAGGAAAAGCATCTACATATGTGCTGTCTGAACTATGAAATTGCTTTTGTTTCCTCCTTCTGCAGTAAGCAAGTATTTCTACTCTGTGCAGTGTAAAACATTTTTGTTGATTTTTGTAAAAGCAATTTCTCATGTAATTCTGTTTCAGAAAGCCTAAAATGCTTCATCAGACAGCTCTRGTTTAACCATTTTAGAGTGGATTTAAAGAGCTTCCAAAGTAAACACAGTGCTCAAATTAGCCTGAAATATTGTACTTTGTATAATCCACTTTGGAAGGCTCACTCATTACTACAAGAAATGTCAAATTCTTGCAGCCTCTGGAGGCATACACAAAAGTTTAAACAATGTACATCATGCGATCACAAACTGCCATTTATAGAAGCCTCAATCCAAACATCAGTTTTTATTCCTTGCTAGCATCCCCTCAAGGACTGATGCCTGATCTTAATACCTTTACTTGTGGAGAAGGCAGAAAATGTCTCCCAGTAATTACCTCCATCAGTGGTGACTTCTAGATTGTAGGGAAAGAGCAAGTATCCTCACTTTCCTGTCCTCTCCCTGCCTTTCTGGTTCAGCCCCAGTAGGTTAAAAAAAGGAATATATGGTGACTTTCCACATTTTTCTTCTAAACTTTCCCAAATATTTCAGAAATATGGAAGATTGTAATGCACTGTGTTTTTATTYAAAAACTATTGTCAAGCAGGACATGTTTTGTTTAATAAACTCTTTGGTCAACAAAACCCATTATCAGTTAAAACATTAACAGTTTCTGTTAGGTACCTATTTAGTCTGAGATCTGGGCTGTGAATCTTGGGCAGGGGTGGGAAGAGAAAAAAGGGGAGAATATTTTTACTCTGCCTCAGCAAAGGGGCAAAGAGGAAATCCTACTGCATCCATTTTTTTTTGCATCTGCAGCAACGCAACTGAAAAATAAAGGGCTAGGAAATTATTTTCTTTAAAATAAGAGCAATTCATAAACTGGGCCACATGTAGCCCCAATGTGGAGGTTTTGGCTGCATGGCAGTGTGATACCTCTCCTAACAATCAGGAATGCTGATGACCCTTCACAACCCTGAAAAGAACCATCGTCTGCCAAACAGAGAGGGCGGAAAAACATATAGGAATGAAAAAAACACTTTAAAATCAAAATTATAAGCTTGAAATACATCAGACTTGTGCCATGCTAGTACTCAAGCACATCCTGAATGCAGAACTCTGTTTTCCTGTGGTGGAAACTGGAGAGCAAAGGAGTTTGGGTTTCTACCTGCTGCTGGGTGCATTTCCATCTCGAAAACAATACCCTGGTACTTCATTTAGTTTTTTCAAGGAGGCCTTCACATGCCTGAAATCCTTCCATCATCCCAGAAGTGAGAGAGAAGAAAGAGTTGTAGGGTACGCATTTTTGTCAGTCTATATTTCTGAGCATACAGTTTGATAGTTACATAGACACARAACTACACAGTACACTGAGCTGAAAAGCACATACAGAGAAGATAGTGGTGTATTTCCTCACTTTCCTCCGCTCTTCCTTATACATGTGTCTCCTGCTAGTCCTATATTGCATTCTGATGAAAGATATGTAATAAGGATCTTACCCCATCAAAACTTCTTGTATCACATTAAGATATTCCCCAATTTCAAAAACAACATCCCATGCTGGCTGAATCCATCATTCCCCTCAGCATGTAAAATTTTTTGTTTCTTGAATACCTGCCTCTACTATAAATTCAGAATCCAACCTAAAAGAAAAAAAAAAAGGAAGGAAAATTAATTGGAAATTCAAAACACTACAGTGATCTGAGGTGGGATTTTGAAGGGAAAATATACCCAGAAGTAGGCCATTCATTTCAGGAAGGCTGGGAATAAGGCCAGCTGCATGCCGAAAACACATGTATGTGTGTGGAAACATCATACTGAGATGTTCAGTAGTTCAGCTGTTTTGAAAAGCCTGCTTCTAATTTAATTTTGAACAGAAAATGCTTCAAACTGACTTCTATAAAAAGCTGGAGCCACTAAGATAGGATAATTACTTTTGCTTCACATATTTTAGACATCAGGTGGTCCTGCAGAGGTGACTGGAAGGTGTGCTGTGACAGATAGGTAAATAGCTGAGATGTCTTCACACCTCTTATTCTAAATGGTCTTTCATCCTTCTGCTCTTTCTTCTGTCTTTTGGCTTCCACACCCATGCCCTTTACTGTCTGACCAAAGAAGACCCTTCTTTTAGAGTCTGCTTGACCCCCCACCTTGCTGCTGGACACATCAAGGCAGCCACAGTAAATTAAAATTAGATGTTAAGCCTCCATTTCAGATAGAAGAAAACAGTCACTTAAAAAAAAAAAATCTGTAAGATCGTCTAAAACCATAATAGTGCAAAAAAACTTTAACTCCTTCAAAGACATTTGAGTGGTTACTTCTCAAGCCTGGGCTCTCTGGSATTCCTTGCTATCACATTTTAGATAAATATTTTTTGTGACTGATGAGTCATAGAGAGCATCTTACAAAGTCAGATGAGCAGAAAATTTATCCATCCTATTTACATCTTGGCAGAGTTATTATTTTAAAAAGGATCTACCCTTTCCCACCTCTTCCTGCAAAGTTAGCACCGTGGTTTCATGCTCCCATCACAATATAACTTTACTTCCTGGCCTCAGCAGCCGGTCCAAAACATCACAGTTTCGCAGGTTCTTGTTGTCAGGAAATGAAACCTTTGGCTGGTGGAGGCCTTTGGACACACTCTTGTAACTACAGTGGGATGCATCACAGTCCTGCTGCTTTGGAGGCAGGAGGAAGCAAAGAGTCAGTGCATCTGCTCACCCGCTCCTGCCGTTCGGCTGTGCACCAGCTCACAAACCACTGCTTCCCTCTTCCCTTTCACTTTTTCTGGAGACACTCTTTGCCTGTTCTTTAGACACACTTTTCATACCAAGGGTTTGTACTTGATCACTTCTGTGGAGTTTTCCTTAACTCCCTCTTCTTGAGCCATTCCTTTTAATTACACGGGTGTACCTGTCCTCTCAGCAAAGCCTTTCTAACAAAAAAACCTTCAAAATTTTTCCACTGCTTTGCATTTTCCCCCACCCTGGATGACAATATGCGCTTGCCTTTCTGGTTTGGGTATTGCATCATTGCCAAAGCTCCCTGCTTTCACAAGAAGATTTAGGGATCCTCTCAAGCAAATAATTAACTGGTTACACAAAATTTTGGTAGATTTAACACTCAAACTGTGATAATATTTTCCATTTTAAACTTCCAAAGGATTTAGTCAGGCTAAATAGGTTTCTAATCCCTGTGTCTTTCATGAACCTAAATTGGGTACAATGTATATTTGTATGGGGAATTAATGAAACAAAAGAGCCAGCAATTGTATTCTGTTCAAAGCATAGAAGGAATAATACCCACTTAATAGGACTTTGAAAGTTTCTACACGGGCACATTTTAGAAACAAAAAGAAAACAAAATCCAAAACACCATTATTGAAGATCTCTACAGAAAAAAGTATACATTCAATTTTCAAAATTAAGATCAAATAAATTTATACAGAAACAGATATTTTATTGCCAGAAAGTTTTCTCCCCTTTTTTCTTTTGAAAAACAATAAAATTTTCAGTATTATTATTATTAAATTTATTCAAAAAGAATAGTCCTTGTTTGGGTCCAAAACCACATTTCATTGGAAAAAGCTTCACAATGAAAACTCACCAATCCCATATACATTTTAAAACAAGTAATGTGAACATAAATGCATTATTACTTACAGCAGACTTCTTAGGACAACCAGKTTTTAGGGCCAAATTTAACCCTATTATGAACCATGGATTTTAATGAACTGAACTATATAAATGTGGAAGTTGTCTTTGTTTTTTCGTTTTTTTAGCAGTGAGACAAGTGACATGTGTTCATACCTGACTGTCARTCAGAGATGCAGAAAGACTGAAAGGGTTGAATTTTATTTTTACCTGTATTTTTTAATGAGAGGGAAAACACTCTAATTTTAATTATAATTTTTTCCATAGTGCCTCCTATTTTTTCTTATTTTAGACAGGACTGACATTTCCCAGTGCAGTCCCTCTATCCAGGGATCTGCAGGACACTTCAGACCAGGAGTTCAAACATGCTGCAGGCTGTGCAGTGAGCAGCTGAACAAACACACACCTCCCACAGAGCCAGTACCTTTATAAGTACATACGGAACTTCTGACAATTCAGTGCCTCAGACTGTGCAGTTTCTTCAACATTTGCGAGCTGAGTCTGTAACAGCATCTTTTCAGAGCTGACCTTTTCCCAGCTATTTTCCCAGCTTCCCTGACACTGTGTGAAATAAAACATTTCCTTGTCTATTCTGCAGCCCCTGGCTCAGAGGGGGATTACAGAGCACGCAGCTCCTCTCCGGACACGGACCTGCACCGTGCGGATGCGCCAACACCAGCTGTGATAACTTATGGCTTTAGGGGCAGTGATTCCCTGGTTCAATTTGCAGTGTGCCGGTCGAGATGACAGTTGTCATGAGACACAGGACTTCCCCTGGTGGCACACTGATTTCAGGCAGCAACAGGGACCCAGGGGTAGAGCTTTGTGATTCAGTCCCATAATGAACACAGAATAAACAGCTTTTCTGAGCAGGGATTCGGCTTCGTTCTAGCTTCAAACAGAGACAGGCTATGCAGTGCCATCTGCCTTCCCTTACTAGTGGCTGCCCACTGGCGCCTATGATTAAGATACCACTGGACCTTTGAACCTGTCAGTACAGGACGGCAGTGTTGAAAACGTAGGGTTCCTCTATTGAATGGCAATGACTAGATACCTRCCAGCTCCAGTGCTTCCTTACAAAGTCTACTTTTTCTCATAATCTGTATTTAATAAACTAATTTTGCTTTGCTTTCCCCCTCTCATAGGAAAATRGGCCACGTGAGTTATGTATGAGTTATGTTAAGTACAACAGAACTTCCACTCTCTTCAGAATAGGTCTTTTAAAATGTTTAAGTCAAAGACTTTGGTCCCAAGAAGAGGCTTCTGTCATTGAACTGCTGACAAAACAGTTGCTTTTACCAGGAAACAGCTGTTAAATAGAGATTTGTCTCATGAGTAGTAAAATAAATAATAATTTGCTAGGCAGCGGGAGGATATTGGAGACCAGGATTCATGGGCCTACCCTGGGCATGGGAGGGAAGTATGGTATAAAACTTACAGACAAGACTGAGAACATGACACTTGATTTGAAATGCAGCAACCGACATCAGCTAAAGCCATTTTCAAGGTGAAAGATCTACATTGAACCCCCAATGCAGCCTGAACTGTCTTCATCCATAAAGTGACTTTAGAAGAGAAAAAAGCTAATAGGGCCTGTCTGATGGGCAATTCTGGAGATACAAGCTTTTTGATCAACACGAAAGGCTGCAAAGGGCAAGGAAATAAAAGGAGTGATCCACACAGGTATTATCCACCCAACACAAAACACTCTCATGACAGCATTCTGGATAGGAACTCACTCTGCTGTATTTCTAAAGCACTGCCAGCCTTACTGACAAGTTCATTAGTCAGTCTATGGTCTCCTGGGCAAAACTCAGACACATGTGAGAGGCTTCGCCATCCAGACAGTTTCCTAGCAGTTACAGAAGCTCGTAAGATCATTTGTGCAGGGGACGTATTTCTATGTCTGCATAATGTGAATTCACGCACTCTATGTTTACACAATTGCAATACCCACTTGATTTTGATAAGTCCCTGGAAGTCTAGAGTAATAGGCTGATGCCCCTTTAGCCAGCCTGTTCTGTCTTCCCAATGCCTTTGTTATATTTTCCATTCACAAGCCAACAGTCTATGGTTGTACATGTGCACAGCCAGGCCTCGTGCTGTTGTAGACTGCTAACAGACATGGGCATCTGGCTCCCACTGCCCAAGGGGTTCACTCTTATGCTCTTTGAGGGAAAGAAACATTACCAACATTCCACTCACTCCCCGGAGAAAAGCAACAATCTCTGGAAAAGCACTGGGAGATGTGGCAGGCTGGTGATGCCTGGGCAGTGAGCCCCATCCACAGGCCATGGGGAAGACCAGTCCCATGAAACGCTAAAATGCTTTAATCGGGAGAAAGGCCCCACGATGCAGTTTAGAAGTTATTTGGCTGCCCTCAAAATGAGCATCCACTCCCCACACTGCTGTGCAGAGCCTTAGGAAAAGCGATCATAGGGAACCGAGTGCCAGTTCTGGGCAAYGGGCATAGGACTTTCGGGACCAGCTTCAGTCTGGAAGAGATGGTTCAGATTTATTACACATTTTTCATTTTCTTCTCCCTGGAACAATGACTTTACCAGCTTAGGTCCTTGAACTTTTCAGCCTTTCAAATTACATGGTGTTTTCAATAATACCCTTACAAGAAACCATTTTAGCTACAACTTATAAACTGTATACAGAAATAACTCAATAAGCTTCCATATATTGCAGAATGGTTAAGCTGAATCTTGCAAAATCAACCAGCCCCAAAAAAMCAGAATTTGTTTTTATTCTTATTTTCTTATTTTTCTTATTTTTGAACTACCCGTATTTTTAAGGAAAAGGTCAGCATATTGGGAAGAAAGGTCTTATTTTCTCCAGATCARTTATCATGAAGATACAGGATGACTGGATATTGATTCAGTTGAGGAGTTCAAAGAATTTGTATGTTTATCATAAGCACAAAAGTCATGATTTTTCAGGCATGCAATTCTCACTCCTACTGCCATTTAGCCATGGGCTAGATTTTGCTTCCAATGAGTTTTACCCATTAACCACCATAAGCCTAAAATATAAGCTCAACTATTCAACTGACAGGCAGTTTGGACTGGAAATGCACACAGCCTTTCCCTAAGAGACTAATATTAAATACTTTAATCTGAGAAAAAATGAATTGTGCATAATATCTTCAGTTGAGCTCCCTGCTCACAGAGCCCCATTAGATTCTCAAATATTTGTGATATCTAAACACAGGGAACAGAGAAACACAGTTAAGCTGGTGATGAAAGGGCAGCGAGTGAAACGAAGGCTGTTTCAGAGATGAAGACAGAAAACATCAGTTGTGTTTCTTCAGTGTCACTGATTTTGAGCCCTGGATAACAGCATCTTTAGCCCCTTTCTCTAATTTTCTACTGGCAAACAATATTTGTAACTTCTTGTAATCATTTTGTGTTTCTATGTGACCTTAGGAATCATGTATCTCACCCCTGCAAGCTGTGTCCTACACTGGTGAAAGAAACAGGCTATGTCGTGTCGTAGACTTCTTATTCTAATAGCCACACTTACTGTTTCCAGGATTTCATCCTGAGCACCAATGGTGACAATCACTGTCTGTCTTTCATCTGCCAACAAACAGCTTTTAGGCTGCTTTCTGAAGTGAAAAAACAACCATACTTATGCAATCACTCTCGGCATGTCAATTTGTTTATTCTCTCCATGCAACTAGCATTTCTAACTTTTGAACTCYGGTTGATTTCAGCTAAATTACCAGAGGAACACTCATCTGAAATATTTTAAGCTCATTTAAACTGCTGTTGATAGTCTTGAAGAAGAGAAAGATACTGTTAGTATCCAGACAGGAGAGAAACATGAAGGGTGTAACTTCTGAAGAGGAAAAGTCAATTGACCTTCACACCTTTAGAAACCAATCCAGAAAGTTTCATGGGTAACTAGAGAGCCTTTGATCTACCACTCACAGGAAGACTTGCTGAAGGCAGACTCAGCTTTGCTCACCCGTGGAGGTATAGAAAGGGTACCCAAACAATTCAGCTTCTCCAGTCCCCCTCTTTGCCCCTTTATATCTGCATCCCTACTCTCAAATTGCTGATTCATGTACCCAGGCTAAAGATGAGTTTCCCCATGGCACCTGTCTCACTTTCTACATTTTTTCTCCTTGCAGGCTTGCAGGTGATGATTTCAAACCACCTGTGCATATCTTACTGCTTTAGCTTTCCTCCAAGGCTAAAGGCTTCCAGAAAGGCTCCCTCTTTTCTAGCTAATTTAAGCTCTCTTGAGCAGCTGTAAGCAGGAACTCTGCCTCTCTCTGAAGTTGCCAAAGGCCCTTGGCCATACTTTTCTGCTGTTTTTCCTCAGATCTAAATGTTATCAGTGTGGAACAGATTTTKCTGGAGAGTATGTTTCCCAGGGAAATGCCCTGACTTCCCAACACACGCCAACTGACAGTTTGCCAAAACCATACCCTAAGGCAAGAATTAAATGTAGGCAAATGTAAGTGCCCTGAGAAATTCAGGCCAGAAACAGAGCGGACACGGCAAGCAGACAAGAAAATATTTGATGTCAGCAAGAAAAAATATCTCTAAGTGATGGGAAGTGTTTCCATTTTAATGGAAATTTGCTTTACGTGCAGATGTAAATCCCAAAGAAGAGACTTACTCCTCCCTTGGCTGATGTAAATATAGCCTTTCTGTCAGCAGTTCTGCTCACCTGAGTTTAAAGCCCTTCCAGGAGAGTTTGGCTTTACAGGAGGAGAGAAAACAATCTCAAGACCAATAATGATGGGGGATTTGGGATCCTTCAACTCCAACCTATGCTCAGAGCTTCTCTGTGCCCTAAAGACATCCTCATGTGTAACCATTCTGCCCGCCCGCCATTGCCAGTATGATTGTTCATACTTTTATCCCTGTTATTAGATAATTACAATCTGGTATCCTAACAGGAACATCATTAATTGCCAGAAACTGTAAAAATAGCTCTCTGACCCTGGATCCTCTTGAAATCTTTCACCTGTTTTTCGTATTTTTTGCTAAAACCTACAGTTATTAATTTTATTTTTAGTATGAGAAAATAYACATCTTTGTTACAGTTTAATAATTAGCCACCTCTTCAACTRAAATTTTAGAAGCATTAAATGTTTGACAACAGACAAAATGTCAAAAATATAGCAACCATGTAAATTTTGTCAGCTTTTGCCCACCATTTTGTGTAAAGCGGAGCAGAATTCAAACTTCTTGTAGCTTTTGTATACTGTCTCAGTGTTTTAGCTCYGCAGTGATTTTACCTGTTGCAGTGATTTTACCTGCTGCACTTCACAAAGAACACATCTTTGCTTTGTTTCAGATGTGGTATTCAGAAATCCCTTGGCACCAAGCCTTTGGACAGTTCTGCCACTGTTCCGGGAAAGCTCTGTGACCTGCGTACCTGATTTTGAAGCTTAATAGATCAGCATGTCAGAACCTAACCTTTCTCTTAAACTCAAATGCATCTTTTCCCTACCAGGGTCCTTTTAAAGGCACAGTGTCCCCATCAGGGTCAACTTTTCTCCTGCTTTTGCAAAATCTATGAAGCATTCCCCATCAGTGATGTCTTTCAGCCTTTCTCCTTTCCAAATTAAAGGAAGTCTTGGAAACAGTAATCCATTGACTTTCTTCAATTTTTCAGCTACCTCAGTGGTATGTAAACCCTGTATCTCAGCATTTCCAGTTCCCTGAATTAAGGGTTGTCATGTTCTCTTCCGAAGTAGCAAGTAGGGAAACCTAAGGACTTTGCCAGCTCTGAACTGTGAGTAAAGGATGTTGTCTAAACCAACTGAAGAATGCTTAATCATGCATTTTTCTGTCTCCCTGCACAACATGTACGTTTTCCCTCGGTCAAGTATTTATCCACAATCTTCTTGAATCCTTTCTGACAGTACTAACAAATAGCATCTCAGGAAGCTTTCCCTTTTTCATCCCTAAACTCTTCTGTGTCCTCTGCCCCACAGCTCTTCTAGCTCTATCCACAGTTCCTATCTTGATATCCTCTTCCCCACAATTCCCATTCCTTAACCAACCTCACRATCAGTAGACAACAGGGCTATCTCCTGATGGTTTTCATTTTCCTCAACCCACCACCACCTAGTACCATCCTGTTTGTCTTCAAGGACAGGGACTTCTCTCAAAGTAAGCATCTCTGGTAATTTTCTCTGTTCTCTTCACTTGACTGGATACCTAACTGAGGTAGGAATTCCCTCTGGGTTCAGCAATTTTATACCRTTAGCTTGTGACAAGTCTTTCACTTACTACTCAGCTCCACAGCTCACCTTGCTATAAGCCAGCAGGTATTGCTCCTTTTTTCATCACTTCAAGTGTTCAAAAACACCCAGTCTCRCAGATGGACCTCTGTGTTGACACCAGTGAGCTGATCCTTGACCACTCTGCTACCAAAGCAACAATTCTGCCGTTAGTAGCATWGAGCAGTGAGGAGGCACCCCTGGTTCAACACTGAAAAACTAATATTGGGCTTTCAGAAACCACTCCTTAATGATCTTTCACAACCCTCCAGAAAAATCTCATTAGCAGCGGCAGAAATCCTGGAGCTGTGCAGAACGCATCCAGCAGGTGTTGAAGGAGACCATTAGTTTGTCTCCTGATGAAAGAGGCCCATGAGTCACAGTGTAGGAGTCACCCAGGGCCAGCAGAGATTTTGAGAATAGTGAGAAAGGACATCTAAGCAATGTAAGTGGAAACCCAGCAGCAACAGGGAATTCACAAAAGGGTTAGCCGTAGACATTCTGAATGGAGAACAAACAAGCAGAGTGTCAGGTTTAATATTTTTCAGCTTTTGAGGCAGAATGCCAGTTTAAGTTAATTTGGATGAAACATCAGCATGCAGTACAAAATGATCTCTGCTACGTGGTATCTCTTCAAAGACAAGAGTTCAGCACCTTTGGTATGAACTTGGCCAGARCTTCTTCAAAGTTATTCTCTTTGTTATTGGCAAAAGCAATGATTTTACTTTTCCAGTRAGCAAAGTTCAAGCAGGAATTATTCTGCCCTTATACCTTGAGTGCAAAATTAAAACACCCAAATGGACAGATGTCAAAATACCTTTGGCATGTGGTAAATACTTTTCAAATTCTTCTATTTCAGACCATACCCAACCAGTGTAGCTAGAGATGCTGCACCAAAATCACACTTGAAGTTTTGACCTAGGTGTCTTTTACATTTACATTCCTCRGTCACCCTTATTTTTAATGATTCTCAGGAACATTTAAGAGATTCAGCAGCTTGCAACTCTCCATTCTCACCCTCTACTTCTCTGTCAGAGTCAGCCTTCATCTTTTTCAGGGAAGCAATTCTTGTAAAGTGCCAGGTGTGCTCAGCTGACATTTAACTGAACAGGAATAGGGGCTGCTTAGCCTCCTGAAACAACTGCTCAGAACTTTTTGGGACTTTCCAGATRTACGGATCCATGATGTGGACTAATTGGAATTGGGACAAAATCCTCACATTGATTTTGCTTGAGCCAAGCAGGAACAAGAACCAAATTCTTCAGAAATGACGGCTATCCTGAGGCTCCTTGCTTCTAATTCTCCTATCAGACACCTTTTTCCTGGTATCTGGGTTTTGTTGTTATGTTTCGGTTTTGTTGTTGTTTGGGTTTTTTGTTTCATTTGGTTTGGAGTTTCTTTGTTTGTGGGGTTTTTTTTGTTGTTGTTTGTTTGGGGTTTTGGGGGTTTTCTTTTGGTTTTTTTGCATAAAAGCTGCCTTGTCCCCAGTCAAAAGAGTGACATTAAGGCTGAATTAAGGCACTGCCCACTTCCAAGATTTCAGGTCTCACACTCTGGTTTCTTGTCCTTTACCTAGCTTTCAAACAAGAGAAGAAAAAAACTATGCATACGAAATCTAAATGCCAGAAAGGCAAATAAAGGGAAACCTCACCTTATATTGATCCCAAAATTCAGCTGAAAGATATTCAAAGAGCATTTAGGACTGGTGATATCTGCTGGCCTTCCCTAGCTGTTTCYTTGTGGAGTCTGTCTCCTGTGAGACACAGATTCACAGAAGTTATCCTTGGTCATTTATATAATGGTGTCCACCTCCCAGACTTGCCTGTTTGCAGATGCAGAAAGTAAAAGAAGAGGATGTGCATAACAGCAGCAGAATGTTAAATAAATCACAGGTGTGTATCTTAGGCAGTCCATGCCCTCTTCATCTGAAGAGGAGAGCATAGGATGTAAACCTGATGCATATCTTCTCCTGTTTTGAAAGTCCAAAGAAGGGGCTTAAACCTGCCGATGGTAATGAAACATTTTCTGATTCCGTATGCATGTCTATCTGTGCCTGGTGACAAATATTCCTATTTTTGATCTTTCGTGTTATGAAATTGTTGAAACATTAGCAGAGCCCTCAATTTCATGGACAGACTGAGGCCTTGACCTCTTTTGTTCTCCACTATGTCATAGAATCATAGAAGTGTTAAGGTTGGAAAAGACCTCCAACATCATCAAGTCCAACCATTAATCTAACACTGCTATCTTCACCACTAAACCATGTCCCCAGGTGCCACAATTAGATGTTTTTTGAATGTTTCCAAGGGATGGCGAGTCCATCACATCCCTGRGCAGTCTGTTTCAATACTTGACCACCCTTTCAGTGAAGGAATTTTTCCTAATATCCAACTAAACCTCCCCCGGTGCAACATGAGGCCATTTTCTCGTCCTGTCACTTGTTACCTGGGAGAAGGTATCGTCTACTGATTTAGCATGAGTGGGTCAGACTGCCCTGAATGAGATGAGCACAGCTATGCACTTACCAGGCTGTCAAGGGAACAAAGTGAAGAGAGAGTAAATCATAATCTCTGCGTTTGCCAGCGTTTTTAGATGCTTTGAACGGAAGGTGTTTTATGGCATGGTGATATTGCTTTCATGTGCTGGCAGTGACTGAGGGTGCACAATGGCACATTGTATCAAATCTGGAAGGCACTTCTCCCACACAGAATRAGGAGTCTGTTACTGAAATCTCCATGATCACTGGTGCTTTCTCCACAAACTCTTTCCATCTCCTTGCCACCCGATCTAGATTTCCAGGGTAAAGCTGCTGGCAGGACTGTTCCACCTGATTTATCACCTCGGTCTGTTAAAATCCTAAATAAGGATGGAGGCAGGCTAAGGGAGAGAAAGAAAGTAGCCAGCATCAGACTATGAGGTGTAATTTTTCCCACCCACACAGCATGTGCCTTAGGGAAAGCAGAGAATAATGAGCATGGCAGCCTTGTTTTAAGGGTTTGTTACTTCTTTAAACAGAAATTAGAAGGCAAAACAAATCTTTGTTAAATGTTGAATGTTGTACATCCCTCTCCATTTATGTTTCAGAACATCTGGAATATCCCGTGGGAGCTTCTGTAGCTCCCTTGTAAGTAGGACAGAAAAGAAAAAGAAAGGAAAGCCACAGAATGCTTCAGGAATTACATGCCAACTACTCATAGAACAACCAGAGCATCAAGGCTCACAAGAACAGGACACAGACACTTCTTTTTCTGCATCACCTAAAACGTACCTATCTAATCAAGCATCTCTGTTTCACCAAGTTCTGGAATTTCTCCATGCTCCATCCTCTCCCCCATGAAGTATCACAAAACCAGGTGCCGCCCTCTATGCATGGCATTCTGAACTAAGGACACATTCCCAAGGATGGTACCACTAAACTATGAATGGAAAAGTTACAAGACCTCTTCAAAACAAAGCTTCCCATGTTGCTACTTCTTGCACTCTGTTTCATGTGAAATTGAATTAGTGAATACATACAAAATCCTTGGCAAACTTCCTCCATGTGGTTTCTGTGTACATAAACACTTGCTTTGTGCAGACAAGGGAAAACACATAAATGCTGATTATGGAGGGATTTGCATAAGACAAAGGAGAATGCAGAGCAAGTACAGATGTGAGCATCTGAGTCCATCACTTTCGTGCGGTTACAGATTGTTGCAATAGGGGGAAAAAAAGCATAGGTAAGACGAAATAGTGAATAATGAGAGGACAACTTGTGCAACAGCATGAGACAGAGCTTGACACTGAGAAGAAGAGGCATGTTACCACGGAAGCTAAAGATGGAAAGCAAACCATTCTGACATGAAAGGGAGAGACTGCACAGAGACAGAACATTACATAGCACTGCAGAGGTTTGTAGAGGCTGAGACCATCTCTGGAAGTGTTCAAAACATGTAGATGTGTCACTAAGAGACATGGTTTACTTGGCAGTGATTGGTTAATGGTTGGACTCAATGATCTTAGAGTTGTTTTCCAGTCTAAACAATTCCATGATTCTATGGTTCCGTGATTCTTTGAAGTGGCAGTGCCATGAAGGGAATATCCTGTTTGTTGAAAGAAAGTGGAGTCTGGGTCCATTTGCCTGGCACATTGTCTTCTGCTTCCTTATAAAGTTTAGGATAGCTGTCTCCAACACAAAACTTCAGAGTACAGAATTATTGTTCTTTAAATGAAAGAACAGACTGAAAAGAAAAATAGAAAAATTGGAATTCATAGAAGCAGTGTGAAGCCAGTTTAGAAATATTTAATGAGACATACACAAGGTTTGTGGCACACATTTAAGCAGACAAGGGGAAAAACAGTGTACACTAATGGTAAAGTATATGAATATATACGTAAACATCTTCCAAAAACTAGAGCAGACAGGGTTGGCAGAATCAATGAATGGAAATTAGTCAGCACCAGGGAAAAGCATTGTGATCTAAGTATTACTTACATGCTGTTTTGAAAACAACCTTACCTAAGTACATGCTTAAGTGTTTCAGCAAAACAAGATTAAAACATTGCCATTGTCCAAAGAGACTCTGTAATTAGAACTGGACTCCCAGGATAGCACATAAGCATGAAAAATTCTCTACCTTTTCTCTTTGATCACATTTCTTTAAAAAAAAATTACTCAGAAGAGTTTCATTTACATGTCACAGACAGCTTGATCTATATTCAGAAAGAACATCATGTCCTCCTTAGATGTCAAAATAATTTTCTCTCTTAACCTGAGTTTGGAGTCAGACATCAAGGATGCAATGCATGTGGYTCCCATTAAAGTGTTAATCTGTAACACCTGCAGTTCACACAAGTTGCTATACTTTAAATAAATTGAAACTTTTCTTTCCTATTCCACTGCTGTGCAGTGCTTAGCTGCAAATTGTTTTTCTAACTTGACTTCCAACTTTGAAAAAAAAATGCAATTTAGACTTGCTTCCTTGGAAGCTTAATTCAATTTCCTGCTCCATCACAGATTCCCTGTGTGTCTTTAAGGAAGCCACACAGGTTGTGATTTAAGAGATAGATTGGAGCTTTGCTTCCCTTTAAAATACTTTGTAGTTCTGGCCTTAGTCTCCATGACTATCTATAATATATATACAATGATATAGACATACAATCCCCTTGGAAACAGCTTGTAGTGGATTAAGATTTTTCTGCCTACCAGCTATCTATTATGGGCCTCTGCCTGTATTTGCAGCCAACCTGCATTATGAGGTTGTATGAATGTTTATAGCCTGCTTCAGTATGAAATCAGCTAGTTTAGCCTGAATTGTGACTGAAGGTAGTGCAGGCTATTGGCACAGCTCAGGGAGCTGAGGGAGGAATAATGCCTGGAAGATGGTCAATTCAATAAAAAATAGTACAAAAAAGGATGGGGCAAGGAATAACTTGATCAGCTACACTTCTTCTTCAATACAGAGGACRTCTCTGCCTTTAGACATAGTCATGATCCTCAGTACTGGGAAGGCATAAGCAGGATGAGGGTAGACAGGTTTGGATTATGGTACACCAAAACAAAGCCAGTTTGTCTGAAGACAAAGAAGCACATAGCAGTGCCAAAAAGGGATACAGACAGAAGTCTGTGTGCRTGCATGTGTAGTGGTTTAACAACAGCAGGAAATTAAATTCCAGATAAGCCACTCACCTTCTCCTACGCCCTCTGGTAAGGCAGGGAAAAAGCAGAGACTGTGGGTTGAGATAACACCTTACTGAAAGCACAAAGCAATGAAATAAGAAACACATGATGAGAACCGCAATATTTATAACAAAAGCATAAAAGAAGAGAAAATGTTTTACCCCCAAAAAGGTGTTCACCACCAGGAACAAAACGAAGATGGCGGATGCTCCCCACAGGTCGCATCCATGTGGCTTCTCCAGACAAAGGTGAGATGGCAACCGTTCCCACACGCTGTGCAGCATGGCTGCCAGGAGCAAAGGCACTGGGGCAACCATTCCCACACACCACAGCATGTGGCTGCCAGGAACAAAAGTGCTGTGGTGACCATCTTGTGAGCCACACTACACGGCTGTCGGGAACAAAGACAAGATGGCAACACCATTCCCACATGCCACACCACATGGCCATTGGGAACAAAGACAAGATGGCAAGGGGCTCCTGCAGCTCGCGTGTTCCCCCACAGCCCAAAACACCGAAAACCAGTGACAAACAAACCCCCTGGAAGGTAGGTCACCCGAGCCGGGTCACGCTGCTGCTGCGCTGGGCTCAGTGCCGCTCAGGGGCCTGCAACACCACTTCTACTGCTACTGGAGGCGGGGGTGAGGGAGAAAATCACAACTTACTAGGGAAAAAATCACTTCTACCAGGAGTCTGAAAAACTAGGATTATGTCTGAGAGATCCTCCCTGCATTATAAGCAGCTGACTGTCTTCCCAGGCTGATCAGAAATATTTGGTAGATATGTGAGATCAGTAGATGGTGAAAAACACATACTCTGTGGGATTTTGTATTGACATATTAATTTTCAATCAAACCAGCARCGAGTCTTGCAGAAGTGGGATGGATGTTAGAAAAGAAAACAATAGATACCTCTTATTCTAAAACATTCTGCCCTAAATATTTTGGATGCCAGGCACTCAATTTGTGGTGTATCTGAGATGCCTCTTACACATCACTGGCATTTTAGTTTGTCACTTCCCTCATCTCCAAAAGATAATGTGTGTTCAGGTTACAGACTACAAGCAGGTGGTCTGTTTCTGCTGACAAATCTAACTTCCAATGAGCCCTCATGTTAGTAAACTGTGTTTTCTTTAATGAGGTCCTTACACCAAGCATAGGGACTGCTTAGAAAAAGTGCTTTTAATGAGGTCAGTATTACCACTCAGCATTTAATTGACCATGTGGGAAGGTAAGAATCAGCTCTAGTGCTGCAATATTAGCAGATCTCGTGATTCTCATCACAAGGGTTGTAAAACCTGGTGTCTTACTTTATTCTGCAGCTCCTGGATGTTTGTGACTATTTGGAATTCTAATTTGTGTTAAAAGGAAAGCAGTTATGATAACAGCAGAACTAATAACGACTGGGTTTCTATTTACTTACATCCTACATCTGTTCATTTCCCTGCCTGCCCCTACCACAATTGCCTCAGCTACTCCTCCCCCCAGCCCCAACTCCTTCCCATGTGACCTAACTTCAGGTCTATAACTCTATATTCTTCAACTACTGTGGTTACTTCAGCCATTGCTGAAGACTGTTGTGTTATTCTGAAGCTTTTGCCTCAGTGACAGTCTTAATTTAAGGCTTCCTTTTTTTCTCAGCTGTCAATTTTTGTGAAACTTGTCAGACCTTTGGAACTTCAAGATGTTGTGCCCTTCTGCTGATTCTGGTGGGATCAGCCAGCTTGGTCAAGAGAGTGAGGCAAGCAAAGAGTCTGATGGACACAGATTTCAGTCACATTTCCTTAAAAAGCCAACCCTTTAACAAGTCATTATGGTSATCAAAGAATGCTCACATGATCCCTAAGGCTTAAAAATTAAGTTGCCAAAAAAGGCATCTCAAACCTGTTTCATAATATCTAATGATTCTGTGGACAAGATTCATTGCATATTTCATCTGCAAATCTGTATGAGCTATATGTCTTTGTGACCTCTTCTAGCCTTTTAGATAGCCAGCTTTCTGCTGGCATGCATCTGTTTTGGAGAAATGTGATTGATGTCATGAAGTCCCATTCTTGTTAATTTGTTTCGAAATTATTTTCCGAAACCTCAGAAAAAAGAAAGCACCTTTTCCTCTCCAATCCCATAGGCTGTACAGTGTGTAAAGGCTACTAGTCCCTAACTGTGCAATGAAAACTGTGCAATGCGATTTTACTGCTCTCAACAGAAGGTACAATAAAATAGATTCTCCACCACGAAATTACCCTTATTCTAAGGGTCTTAATCTTCCAGGATTAAAGATGTTCTCTACAGCTCCCTCTCTTATATTCAGCAGTGTGCATTGATGTTTAGTTTTGCTCTCCCTACCACTTCCTTTTATGCATTAGTGCTTGCATTTAAAACGAAGAAAACCCTGGGAAAGTCCCTCTGGAAAGGCAGCTGACTTTTCCCACAAATACAGCKAATGCCATGTTACTCATTACCCTGACTGACTCACACGCTGGTGTGCATGTGAGAAGGGGGGGCACAGCAGCTCATCCTGCCCCGGAGGGTGCTCACATCGATGCCAGGGGCTGTCTGAACCAGAAACAAAGCATGAAAGTGCTTTATAACCACCCCACAGGGACAGCAGGAATGTGAGCCAAAGCACTTTGCTACCACTGGAAGAAAAACCTCCCCTAGTGCTGTCTTCACGACTGCTGGCACTGCAAGCCAGCTTGTCGCTGTGTGAGCTCAGCCCCAGGAAAACAGTGAGTCTTCGTTAGGGGTCCTCGCCTGCCCACAGAAAACAGTGACTCTGTCCGTGCAGAGTCCTGCCAGGTACGTACTAGCCAAATCCCAGAAACATTGGATTCTCCTCTGTCTGTGAAATCAGTCAGTCAGTCTCATATGCAAACTCTAACTCCAGCTGCCAGTCCTGTAAATTAAAAAAATACACACTGAAATGACACGGTTACCTTATAGATCCCGATTTGCTTTTTGCACCTTTTGAGTCAATTTAGGTTCCTGGAGTCTTTGAGGTACACTGACATTATCTTTTCCAGCTTTTCTCTGCAAAACAAAATGATGAGGAACTCCCTGTTTGTCAGTAACACTGGAGGGACTGCCAAGGTTTCTGCTCTGGGTGGGCACAGTGGACAGCTGAGCTTCTCCTGCCATTTATAGGCACAGCCTAAGGCCTGACATTTTATGGCAGAGCAAAATCAGGCTATAAACGGCAATGGCTCATGATAAGCTTCATGAGCACTTCATCAGGAATGGGAGGTGTGAAAACAACCTCAGCAGCAGCCTGAGGGAAAACTTTACTTTTCATTATCTTAGTTCACTAAAATTGGAGGGGAAATCAAGAAATTGCGAAATTCAAGAGATTGTTGTGATGAAATAGCTTCAGACATTTAAATGGTTTTAAGATTCAAAACACTCTTTGGACTTGGAATCCCTTATTATACTCATGCTCTCACCTGCCTGATGTCTGAGGAACACCTCCATCCAGGAATCAGGATGGGGTTATTCAGGAACACAGTGTTTGAAGTGTCACACAATTCTAGTGCCTATTGAAGATTTTCCGTATGCATCAATTTTCATAATTTATTTTGTGTATGGGATAGGTCTGCCTTGAAAAACTCATAAAAAGAGAGGTATGGGTTATGTTGACCAAAGAAAGAACATCAGAAGTCAGAAGGGGGAAGGAGAGTCAGCAACTTTTCCAAAGTATTACTGGAAAAAGAGAAGAAAATTAGAAAGAATAATTTTGCTGAAAAGGTGATAATGGGTATGTTACTCTTTGATTTTCATGTTCTGTCAATATGTCTCAGTCTGAGCCATSGGGTTTTGTGTCGATGGCAAGATACAGAGTTCCCAGGCAGGTGCGAAAGAGAGTGAGTTTTATTACAAAARCSAAGCCTTTTTAAGCAGTTAGTAATTATCAGAATACATACCATTGAAACACAACAAACAATAATTCAACCAATCACCATAAGCCACGAGGTGATCATGCGAAAGTTATGTAGCTTGTTTTCTCTACTTCTAAGTTAGCTGAACTGGTTCCCAGAGGCCTTTTTACTTAGCCAAAGTAACAGAAGTGAACCATGATTTTACAAGGGTAACAAGGCCTTCATTTTGCAAGGTTTTACCCATCCGCAACAGGGTTTCACAGGAAAAACCCACAACCCACAACCTCAACCCTGCTGGAAAATCTGGGGTTGAGGCTTTTCTGACATTGTACACATTCTTGTACAAGTCAAGTATAGTGAAGTCCAGAAGATTTAGCATCTTCCCAAGGATYTAAACGTCTGTTAAGAGTTACTGCAAATGGCTTCTACTATGCAGTGCCTGGCATCAACTTTTTAATAAATGAAGTATGACCTGGTGATCTCTAACAAGATAACATTCTTTTATCTGAGGACAGAAAGATGGGAAGATGYTGCAGGAGGCTTCCACTGTTTTTTTCATGTGAATGCTGTCTTTTTTCCTCATTCAACAAAGACCTGTGTGATATATTTTCTTGTCAAGCTCAGACTTCAGAGGTAATCATGAAAACACTGGTTTTTTCTGCTGTCTATAGGATATATTTTTAATTTTATTGTGCTACTATGTATCACCACTTGATACTGACACCACGGCTGTCCCTATCTTCTTTACTTCATATGCTAAGGACAGGTCTGACAGCAACTTAACTGGAGTTAAGCAAGTACTTGAACTGATCCCCCAGGAATCAGGTCTTTTAATGTTAAAGAAGAAAAAAAAGATGAATAATAATGATTTGAAGTTCCTCTGTTTCTCAGTGCCCTTCTGGAAATACTTAAGATAGGCTTGATTTTTTTTTTCCTGAGAAACTTCAAACCACCAGGCATAAATTAGCACATAAGTAAATCCTCACAGAACTAGAATCTAAGTAGGTTGCACGGTGGAGAAATATTTTGTAGTAATTTAGACATGTTTCATAAAATGTAATTAGTGATTATCTAATATTCCGTTGTGACTTTCCTGCAACTGATATTAGAATCTTTGAAACACAACAGAACAAGAGATAAGAGGCGAAAAAATAATTCAGATTGAAAGATGGCAGTGAAAACTGAACAGGCAAATGCAATCTACCTGAGACAATGAGGCCAGATTTCTTGCTGATAATAATTCCCCATAGGAAAAACCGTATGTGAGGGAACTGCAGCAGGGCAGAGCTATTAGGAGAAGTGCAGCTGTCTCATGTTTAAAGCAGTCATTGGGGTGATAGCTCCCAGTAACTACCTAGGCACACTCAAAGGAAATAGAGCATGCAAACCCAAGATCAAGACTCAGCAATGAGAGTTTTCCTGATGAAGGTCAAAAGCTGCATTACCATTACTCAGTATTTTACAGAAGAATGTTTTATCTTGCAGATGAGAGAAGGAATGACTGCTACTATTGTTGTTAGAGATATTTTTGTGTACTGTGGAAATAGTCTCCTCATCCCTTGAAGCCAAGAGGAGTTTTATAGTTAAGGCCAGGAATGCTGGGCCTGATGTTAAAGCATGCCAGAGTCTGCTTGCATTCTTGCTCAGCAGACCTGGACAGAACACAAAAAAAGTTGTTCCAAAAAAATAAATGGAGACTAATATTATTAATAATAATATTAATATCAACATTAATCCCTTAATCAATGATACTATGTATATCCAATGGATCTTTTGCAAACACCTTATAAACACTTGTCCTAGAAGAAAGTTGCTGAAAATTAGTGTATTTGCAGTGTCTTTAGTATTCTTAGCAGTGTAAACTTCAAGCATGTCTGTAAYAGGATTTCAAGAGTAAATTTTCAACATGCAGAATCACATTGTGTGTCCAATTCAAGATGCTTCAAAGGCCCCAATTTTCCAGATGACCAGTGCTCAGGTCTTCCTCAGAAATGCTTTACAATGTCTTACTTCTGAAAATACAATCCCAGATTCCAAGAGTTAGGCTCGTTTAGTCAGGGATTAGAAACTATTTTAGAAGCATTTGCATTTCTCAAGACTCAATACCTAAAGTTTTAAATTAATATTTCAACATCTTAGTAAGTTGCCTAGTCCAGAAATTGCTTATTCACAAAATCTTCAAATAGATGTGGGGTTCTTCTTCCCCCAAAATGAACCCAAGAAGTCATCCTAGTAATAAGAACCTTCCGGTTTCTCTGTGTGATTCACATGTGACTTCAAGAGTGCATTTCACAGATGCAAATGAAAACAAAGATGTCTTTTCAACTTTACAAATCTCAATGCATGTATTTTTCTTTCCCTTTCCCTTTCCCTTTCCCTTTCCCTTTCTCCTTCCCTTTCCCTTTCCCTTTCCCTTTCCCTTTCCCTTTCCCTTTTCCTTTCCCTTTCCCTTCCCTTTCCTCTCACTTTTCAGGATCTACTCTCAGTTGAAATGTTGTTTTGTACTCCCTGAAATAATGATAATTTATTTTTTTTAAAAGCAAAATACCAAAACCCTCAGGAATCTCTTAATGAATGAGACTTGAAACAGTATTTTGTCAGGCTAATTGCATGCTGTAAAAGATTCCAGGTTAAATCTGAAAATATATGTGGCTCGAGGTTGCAGTGTTATGGATGAAATGCTAAGAATGTCCTTCTTCATTATTACCTAGATAATTTCTTTGAGCAAATAATAATAGTCTAATCATTGCCCTTGGATATGTGCTTGCAAGTCACTCTGAAGACAACAGGATTTTTGCCTGCATATCCCAGGGCAAGGTTTTGCTCTATATTTCCAGTGACAATGAGTATTTTAAGCCCATTTATAATTAATAGTTCACCAAGAGATCTTTTTTTTCTTTCTTGTGGATAAACTGGTAAAAATGTCTAATGTAATAGTGGAATATGTAATCCTGGCTGGCAGTAAGGCCAATGTAGCAAAAGTGACAGGCTTTTGCTCCATTTCTTATTCATCATGAACATGACACTGCATGCTGTTCATACATCCTTACCTGTATGGCATGGGCACAGTATGGTGATGTCCTGTTGGGATTTAGTTTGTTCCCTGACTGTGTAACAAAACTGAAATATTTAAATTGCATATACCGAGTCTGTGCAACTTCTTGCTGGGCAATGCAAGATATAATTTCATAATAATAGGAGATTGAAAGCCTCTGATATCCACTGCATTACCTATGTATCCTTGGAGTGTTTCCCACAGTGCRTGTGCTGAGGTTTTGATCAGCTTAATTTTAAGTGTGCCAAGTAATGGGACATCAAGGCTTCCCCTCTGCCATAACTGTTGTGTAAAAAATCCCCGTGTCAGGAACTTGCTCTGGTATAAAATAATGCATTTTTTTATTTTCCATTTTTTAATAATGTACAATAGTCTGTGTGGGCACTCTCCAAGTGCTTATAGGTTATAACTGTACCATAACCCACCCCCAAACACAGCTTTGTGTCCCATCTGAGTGCCCACTCTTGCCCATGGCCCATCCCTGATCCCTGGTTGGTGCCCAGTGCCTGAGGCTGGGGCTGCCCCCAGTGTCCTGCTCCCTGGCTGGAGCTGTGAGATGGGTCCTGACAGCCAGGACCTGTCCTGCTTATGGCTATGCTATCCACAGGCTCTCAATCCATCTCTGTATGTTCTTGTCTTGTTATTAAWGCTCAGTGAAAGAGAATGGGATAATTACTATCTTGGAGATGAAGCTCTTACAAGGTTTTTTGGCCTGTTTTGATCTTCACATGACAAAATGAGAAGACAGTTGCWGTTGGACAGAGTCTTGCTGGGGGCCAAATATCACAGGAGAAAATCAGAAACCCTGGATTGTCAACACACTCAGGCAATGGCAAAACACAGAGAGACCATGACTGTAGTTACTGTAGCTCCCTCACACTCATAGCCCAGAGGGACGTATGGTCCTGGTGAGCAGAGCTGCTCCAGGGCAGTGCTGCTCTGGATTTCATGAAGATAATGCAGGAGCARTTCAATTAAGAGAAGAGATTAATTAGAGAATTGCCCTGTAATTACACTTCCTGAGGCAGCTGCACTCTCTTTGTGTGGCCACAGACATTCCTTCGCTCTCTAGAGTGGCAGAAAAGATGGGTTTACTTCTCACACCATCTTCAAACAAGCCTTTATATCAGGTGTTGATCAGATGATGAATCAATCCCACTGTGTAAATACTAAACAATATTAAATGATAAGAAGAGAGGATGACCAAAGCAAACTGCAGTATTGCTTAGAGAAACAAAATCTTTCAGTGGAAATGAGGGGAGAAATTCTGAGAAGACCTGTCAAACTAGAGAAATTTGCAACACAATAACAGATTAGATTTATTTTAGACAAGTGCAAGGTAACCAACACTGGAAGGAACAGTTTAAAATACTGATGAATACTGATGGATTCAGAATAAGCTGTTATTTCTTAGGAAAATAGTCCTAGGCATCATTACAGATCATTCAATGAAGACATCTGCTCTGCATGAAGAAGTGGCAAATAAGATGTTTGGCTGCATGGGAAAGGAGATGGTGAATAGCAAAGACAAAATTGTATAAAATGCTACTGTATACAACCTGCACTGTAGCATGTCCTTACTTTGAATATTGCATTTACTTTTGGTCACTTCATTTAAAGAGGCCATGGGAGAAATTGAAAAATATTTTAAAAACAGCAAATGAAACTTATTAGAATAACAGGAGAATATTTCAAATAGGGACAAAACAGAAAAGAACTAGATCCATTAATTGGGTTAGAAGAAAAGTGGTAATGTGGTTTAACTTCAGCTGGCAACTAAGCCCCACACAGCCACTTGATCATTCCTCCCCAGTGGGATGGGGAAGAGAATCAGCAGAGTAAAAGTGAGGAAACTCATGGTTGAAGTAAAGACAGCTAAATAGATAAACCAAAAGACATGCACACACAAAGAAAGCAAAACAAGGAATTTATTCACCTCTTTCCATGGGCAGGCAGGTGTTCAGCCATCCCTGGGAATGCAGGGCTCCAGCATGCATAATGGTGACTTGRGAAGACAAATACCTTCACTCCAAATGTCCTCCTTTCTTCTTCCCTCAGCTGTAGATGCTAAGCATGATGCCATGTGTATGGAATATCCCTTGGGTCCATGGGGTCAGCTGCCCTGGCTCTGTCTTTTCCAACTTCTTGTGCACCCCCAGCCTCCTCACTGGTGGCGTGAAGGAGTAAAGGCCTTGACTCTGTGTAAACACTGCTCAGCAGTAACTAAAACATCCCTGAATTATAAACATGGTTCCCAGCAGAAATCTAAGACAGAACCCCATAACAGCTACTGTGAAGAAAATTGTCTATTCCAGCCAACACCATCACAGATAGGAGAGAGSTCTCCAAAGTACTACATAGTGTAGAAAGAAAGCTGAGCATATAAAACTGTCTCCATTTTTCTGTAATGTAGGTACGCTCAAAGAATGTTCTACGAGAACGCAATGAAATGTCATTAGATTGGATAATAGTAAAAATCTCTTCACTGGAAAGGTGAGCAAGCATTGGAACAGGCTGCCCAGTGAAGTGATGGAATCACCTTCCCTGGAAGTCTTCAAAAGATGTGTAGATGTGGTGTTTAGGGACAAGGTTTAGTGGTGGACTTGGCAGTGCTGGGTTAATCTTTGGACTCAAAGATCTTAAAGGTCTTTTCCAGCCTTAATGATTCTATGATGCCATGATCATTCATAAAATAGCCTGCAATGCCCTGGGATGCAGGATGAAATTGCAGCAAGAGTATTTAGGTTCTAATTATCCATTAATGATAATGACTCTCATTTACAGGAGGGTCTCACAACCAGTGCCAGAATGCTCTGAAAGTGCCTTACTATAAAGAAGAGTAAGTCCCTTATAAGAATAGGTGGAGAGGCAGATTGGGCTAAAATTTTCCAAGTTCAGATAAAATATCAAGGTTTATAACATCTGCATGCTTCAGGGCACTTGCACTAACACATTGCTGTTGACGGAACGGAAAGGATGACACCATGACACATAGGATCTTAGAGTTTTGTTAATGTAAAATTTTATTCTGCAGCACTGAGCATCAGCCCTCCCTGCTAGACTAACTCCTGRATCTACACAGATATCCCCAAGAAGCCCATAGCACCTCTACCGCTCCATGAACAGCGCTCACTAATCTCTGTGGGACGTTCTTCACTGGATTTTAACCCACAACTGAATTTAGAAAGGTCTTCCCCCTTTGCAAAAACTGTCAGTGAGGCTGAGGACAGAGGGAAATGAACGTCTGGGACCTAACAGAGATGTGGAAGATGAAATTAAGGAAGAGACACATGCATGTGTTGGGAAAGGGACAAGTTAAAGTAAAAATCTTCAAATGAATGATGTAGGGAGAAAAAGGTGAAACATTTGAGAGACAAGAGGGTACAACGAAACAATAGAAAGGGTGAAGACAAAATGGAATAGAAAGACACTGAAAGGAAAAAGGAGTGGAAAGAAAAATTATAGCACAGATTATTCAGAGGCCACAAAGAGTAGGGAATATAAAGGCATATAAATTTGAAGGAAAAGGAAGGCAGGCAAGTACAGAAGGAGCAAAGAGAAGAGGCAAAGAAAAGGAGACCTAAAATTTAAAAAAAAGGGAAAAATATGTGAAAAGACAGCTTGAAATTTGCCATAGAATAAGTAAGAAAGACTGTTTCCATAGAAATAGAAATATCAGCAAGGGTTGATGGAAAGCAATCTAAATGGCAAAAAGCAGCTAGACTGAATTGAGGATGTGTGTAAGGCGGAATTTGAGAAAGAAAACTAATTACCAATGCACTGCCAGTGCCTCCCAGTGTGGGACCGAGAATGAACCCTGTCCCAGCAGCCACCTCCAGCTCAAAGTTTCTTCTGTGTAGGATCAAAGTGTAAGATACACAAAGATAAAATGCAATGATTATATCTTAGTGCTATAAACGCTGGGCATTATAAATTATAAATTCATAACAYAGTGGATCTAAGAGCAAATTCTGTTAACTATCTTAGAAGAAATCATATATTTTCTAGATACTGTTGCTGTTCCCTGRGGAAAACATACATTCTGCAGAAGTACTAGAAAGAATGGACCAGTCTATGATTTGTGTCCTTCCACAAAAATGGAAAGCTAATGCCTTGTTAAAGTTCAAGTGCACTGCTATCTAGGAAGTAAAATTATCATAAATTAATTTTTGATAACTTTCAAAATTCTTTAAGAAAGCTCTTCAATATCTAATAATTTTCTGATTTTAGAATATGACTGTTACTCAGAGCATGGGAGCAAATTCTATAATCTCACTGGATTTTCATTCCTTCCTGACATATGATTTTATGATGCAGTTCCAAAACTGTGTGTCATCCACTCTCACTATCTCATACCCATAGGGGCTTCAGATCCAAGRACAAGTAAGCCTCATATCTGTTCTCCTACCACTTGCTTCAATAGGCAAGCAGGATGGCAGGGAAACAGGTCTAAAGGAGTAGATCTTGGAATTTTGGCCACATTTATGGGGGATGTCACTGGCTGTTGTGACCTTTTACAATTATCATTATCAGTTTTTCTTCCCTTGCCTTTTGCTTGTCCATTTAGATAGTTAACAGTTTCATGCAAGGTATTCTACAGCATGCAGTGCATAAAGACATCTCGTCATGCTGCAGGGCAAGGATAGGAATCTACTAAAGGTAGTTACTGCACTGTCCTTGGCTGTTATTTGCCATCTGCTTAGGTATTCATTGCTCTCACTACACATCCTTGTCCTGCTCCAATAAAAGCACAAACATGAGATATTTGTTATTTTTCTATGTATTTAATTAAAAAGAATAAGCATTTGGGGTTTTTTTCCCTGACCTCCTACTAAGCTTGTGATAGAGATTTATACTGTAATTAGGATGTGGTTAACAACTTCCTATGAGCCTTTTGGCTTTTTCATTTCTTGCAGGTTCAATCACTGTCAAAACATCACTTTCTAGAGATTATTTTTTGGTTCCTGAAGAGATTTCAGTCATCTCTATAATATTTTTTTTTAATTTTGCTTCATTTAAATATTGCAACTAATTTTCAGACTGGAACAATGAATAAACTTAAGACTGGATGGGGGTGGTAAGTGTTAAGAGACTTTTTTATTTCTATCAGATCTCCTTTCTATTCTGATTAATTTGCAGAAGTAGCAACTTCTCTTTGAGTTTTTGGTGTTGACGAAAAAGAGAAAAAAAAAGATGGAAGTGACAGAAAAAAGATGGAAGGGAGAGTTGGTTAAAATGCATATTAGGAATTAAGTACTATCTGTAATTTAATATTATTTAGTCTTTCTGCTTACAAATTTGGAAGAGTGATTTGGTGTAGGAAATTTCTGCAGGTCCTTGCCTGTGATGTCAGAGGCATCTGACATCACTTTCGCTGCTGCTTGTCCATTTCATCTGGGGCTGCCTTTTACTTCCCTCCTTTTTATATTCTGGACAGCAGTTCTACATCCCCCATTCTATTCCCACACCCAGGCAGAGCAACATTTAATGGAAATAAAAGTGATGATGGGATTTACTTTCCCTACAATATTTAGTTATCCATGAGACGTACAGCCAGGTTCATCTCTCTGGACTTCCCCTTAGTTATACTTGACCATCCTGGTTAAATTCTTGGGTTCCCATCCTAACAGCTCTGMATGCTGAACTCAGCTTAGAAAAGGATGGCTTTCTGTTGTTGCTCTCAGCAGTGGGGTATCTGATGCCCTGTGAGTCTTGAATCATTCTTACCAGTGGAATGGAGGCCTGGACCAAAGCAAATCCTCGCTGACGATAAATTCATATCCACTGAATTTAGYGGAGCTGCATTACTGCTTATAACTTCTATCCTTTATCTGCACTCCACTCACAGCATTAGAACAACCGTTTTTGTGGCACATTTTATATATGCTTGTTTATCATTCCCAGGARCAATTTGATTTTATTCTTTGAAGACCATTCTCCTGTGGCATTTTCCCGTTCAGATTCGCCATTTAGCACTTATGGCCTCAGTTCAGCAAAGTGCTTAAGCGCATGCTGAAGCAAATGCATTCTAAACATGCAGAGACATATGTTGCTGATATATCATTAGGACTTAATATTTATATGGACACACTGCCTAGCAACCCAGCCCCATTCCAGGAGTTCTGCTGCTGCTGTGTGTTGTGCTGCCACACAATAGAAAGACAAACACTGTTCCCAGAAGCTTCCAGACCTGAGCTTTGTATACTGTACGTCCCTTGAATGTGTAATGAGTATTAACCTGTGTAACCACTGCATTATGCTGAGGGTTAGACGAGCTAAGGTAGCTCCCATTTGTTGATAGGGAAAATTAAGCAGCAAAACAGTTGTCAGTGTCAACCTTTCTGCACCAGCACTGGCAGCTGAGCCCGTTACCCCTCGTGGGCTTTATTCATTCTTCTGGATTTAGGTTTTGCAACTATACCAAAGCACTTCTTCCAGGACTAGACATGGAAATGGAACATTTTGTTGATCACGAAAAAAAACATATCAATATGCTATATTGATTACACGAGCATAGAGGATTTGCAAGCTCTTAAATACGTGGAACATAATAAATACATAACAAATCAGTGTTGCAAAGAAGACCAGCCATTATACTAAAATATCAATTTGCATCCCAGCATAATTTTGTTCTTGCATGGTTTGGTCTGTTACGGATTTCTACTAATTTTTGTCAGTCAATCAGTCTCTTATGGTTTTGACAGTCACTCTGAACAGATTTATTTTAATTCTGTCACAAGATGGGTTGCAAAGGCCATATTCTGTTTTGTAAATCCTCACAAACTGGGCTTTAGAGACACAAACTTACATCAGTGTGTTTTATATATGTTTCATCTTGTGCTCTCCTGACCCTGCCAAGGCACAGAAATAATTTTAGACGCAAGATGTAGGGAGAGTCCCTCCTCCTGCCCTCCTTCTCAGCTTGTAATAGTTAAATGGTAATGGTTCTGTAAGACCATTATTCTGGGACAGCTCGGCTCCTAATTCACTATGTCCAAACTGCCTTGTTCACTCCAGCATTAGATCTGTCTGTAGTTGTTTGAATGTAAGCTGGTACCAAGAAGATATTCTGCCCACTCTGGAGACCTCCATGCATCTCTCTGAGGTTATTAGAAGCAGATCAACAAATGAAAAGGCTTTTGTGTTTAATCCACCATGTAAGCCTCCTTACCCAATTACGAGGATTTGATTGTGCCCAATCTCATGTGATAATCACCCCAGGTCCATCTATTTAACACCCACTAGTTGTTACTATGAGGAAGTACTGAGACCATCAGGGCCTTTGGTTAGTTTTGGTAGGGACCCTTCTATGTTCCAAAGACCAATGCAAATCTCTTTGGTTTAGCTCCACCTGCAGAGGTTTTTCAACAGCTCTATACAAAACATCGCCTATATCCTTGTGTAGGTGTGACATACAACGGGAAGACTCACTGGGATACTCAAGAAGAAGGTGTCCTCCTGTGTCTACAAGAAGGATGGTGTTGTAGTCTCTCAGCTCACATTTGGCTTCAGGTGGGCGTTAACCCCGCCAAGAGAGTCACTGCCCCCAAATCCCCGCTGCAGAACACCCAGCACTGCTTGCAGACACCACAGCCTTCCTGCACCAGCACTGCACACAGAAGGCTCATTCACACGGGAATGGCAGGCAATTGTGTCTCTCTCACCTCCTAGGGATGAATTTCCAGCTGCGGGTACCACTTTCCCCACTAACGCCACGGATGGAAGCCATTGCTTTTCCATTCCACTTCCCAATCCTATCTGCTTTTGCAGATTCTGATGGTTTTTAATCAAATGCCTAATCTCATAACATTGAAACCGAATATTTCTGTCTTCCCAACACTGTTTTTCCATTGTACTCCAGGGTTTATTTCCTTTTTATCCTTTAAAGAAGGGCACCAAATACTTTTATGTTTTTTAATGCTGAGGCCAATAAAAGAAAGTGATGATCTGTGAGACAGAAGCAGCAAGGAACCCTAAGAACAGAGTCTGGTCTTCAACATGAAAGTGAATGTGCTACAAGAAGTGCAACAAGAACATCCAATTCGCTAAAAGGCTTATTATTCCCTTCCCCTTTCATCCAGAAGTAGCCAGTAAAGGCAGAATAGTAAAGAAGGCCCAGAGTAGCATACTGACCACAACAGCCAAGAATCCCAAGGAAATATTTTTGTGATAAATAAACATGAATTTTGTGTTTCCTATTTAGCCTTTCTTTACAAAGCCTGAGTCATAGGCATTTCTCAAATGGATAATTATCTGATAACTAAAAATGCAGTTTAAAAGTTACGTAAGCTTTTTGTCAATCCAGGCTGGATTTGCAGACTGCTTCAGCCAAAATGAATAAAAGAAATATGTCAGGCGGAGGATGGGTAAAACTGAAATGTTTCAATTCAACATTTAAAAAAAAAAGTTAGGTTTTTGTTTGTTTTGATCTTGAAGACCGCTTTGAGATCAAGTGGAACAAAATTTTTATTTTTTACCTATTTTCCATTTCAGTTTTAAATAAATCATAGTTATTGAATGTTTTATCTGGGTGCAGAGGAAAACTTAGAGTATGTTCTGAAAAGAATATTTTCTTTATTAGTTTCAAGCTATCATTCTTTGTAGTTTCCTTCTTTCTTTCAGTTACAGAATCAAAAATTTTGAATGCTAGAACAAATCACAAAATGGTTTTGTGCAATCAGCAACTTTGTTCGACAGAGGCAGAGGACTAGAATAGCAAAGGGACAGATATTTAGTGACAGAGGTCTCTGGAGTACAGTTATGTCTGGCACTTGAACTTGAGGAGCTTCAGAAACAGCAGCACACACTGGAGTGGCACAAGACTGGCATGGCATAAGCAACTTAACATCAGACAGGGGACAGTATATTAAATTAGAGGGCAGCATAACAAAAGAAGTTCTGGCAATTAGAATTAAGATGAACTGGCAAAGCTGAACCAGGTCAGCTGGTACAAAACCTGGGGAAAATCAAAGGCAACTTCTGTGGTTAAAAAAAACAAACATGCCAAACCTAACAGTACTTTTTTCAGACTTTATCAAGGACTGTGAAGGCTTCATGTGATGCCTGTGTCGGCTGCTGCCACCAGCTTCTTGCTTCTCTGGTACCTTAGCAAGCTTGCTTGCTCCCTGAAGCCCACTGAGCTGTAGTTATTTGGTCCAGAGCAACAGCCTTGCTCCTTCTTGTCCGGTTAGCAACCAGCTCCTGGGTCATCAGCATTAGCTGTCAGCATCATCAAACAGCAATAAAATGTGGGTCTGAGAGTTGTTTCGCAACAACAGCTTGTGGCCTGGCAGGGAAGGTTTCCAACTCCACACCCTCTCTAATGCATTTTATACTTTGAGTCTTGTTCTTCACCACCTAACAGGACATGCTTCCAAAGCCTTTGTGCACTTTTCCAGGGCTTATGGAGGAGAGGATGGAAATGACAGATGTATCTACTGGAATTAGAAAGGAGGAAGAGGAACTCTGTGAAAGAGCAGAGGTGGCTGAGGGCCAAATTTTCACACTTCCACTGGCCAGCACAGCTAGGAACAGACTGTTTCGGTGAACACAGCTGGTAGATCACGAGCAGTACTAAGATTTCATGCAGTATTGGCAATTTCAGCAGATAAACCTTTCTGTGTCACTTCATGTTCAGTGCAATTCTGGGATAACTCTAGAGCTGCCACGTCACACCTCAGTTTCTCTGTGTTCAGCACACAAGTGGCTGTCCCCAGACTTGCACCCAGATTGGCATGTCCGGGGATGATTCTCAAGGCATTGGTGGGAAGAGTACCCTGTGAGTGAATGCACTACCTGCTCAGGAGTCTCAGATCCTTGTAGATTTTCCCCCCAGTGATTGCTTTTCCAGATTAGGCAAAAAGAAACCTCTTACAATTAAATATTCATATGACTTGAGTGGGAAAATGTCGTTGCTCTTTGCATACATTAGGCTCATCTTTTCAACTGAGAATGGAAAAACAATGTTCGATGTTCAAAATCCATAAATGACTTGCATTAATACCTGTATCCCTTAACACATGGAACATAAAATTCAAAGATTCACTGGGCCTTTTTCAAAATATGTAGAAGTTGTTCCCAAATTTCTATAAGAAGGACCACTCGAGGGAAAGTGTATAATAACTCTGGTGGGAAGTCCGTCTGCTTAAGAAAAAAGAAGTAAGAAATAATCCTTACATCTTCAGCTTAGCAGATTCACTGGCTTACCTATGTGGTTGCATTTAAGACTTTGATATAAAGCTTGTAATAGAAGAAGTACATGTAGAAACGAGGCTCTGTCCTATAGATCCTGTGTACTGTACATCCATTGCTCACTGACTGCGGTTTTACTTTGGATTCTTGTTGTGACACTGAAGATGAAAGAGCAGGCTTCACCTGAGAAAAAAAGAATAGGAAAAAAGTAGAGTACAGAAAGGGAAAGAAAGGATGGAAAAACAGTAGGAATGATTTGGTATCTTTAATTCAAAAAGGTAAAAAGCTGTGCAAAATCATTCTTTCCTTATCCTGAGGAATAGCGGAACTGAAGATGTGATTGTAGCTGGGTAGGAGCAATATGACTTCAGCACTTTGCAGGGGTCATGGAAAAAGAAGAGGCGTGCTCCACACAACCCAAATAGCTCCTGGTGCTGCTCAGAGCACCTCTAGCAGCAGCTCCTATATGCAGTTCAGATGCTGCTGAATCCAACATAACCTGGGTACCATCCCAGTTGGTTAACCTAGGCTGCTGAGCTGGTGCTATACTAGTCCTGGGTCCTCCTCATCCTTCCAAGGACATCACACTAGAAGCAATGGATCCTTTACTTCAGCCAGTCTGTGAATTTCTCCGATTAGAAAGAGAAAGAAAGGCACACCATGAGAGGGAGACAGAGTGCCATATGAAGTGTGTGTAGTTGCAGGGTTTGTTTACTTAATATGAATCCAGAGATATCCCTGCATGCTTGCTTACTGTTATTGTTTTGACTGCCCACTGACATTCAATTTCCAGAGTTCTATTTCAAATTTAGTAGGTCATGTTTCCTTTTCTGTTGTCTTTGTCCTGACAAAAATGGGTCCAAATCAACTTGTCATTGAGAAAATGGGCTCCAGTATTTCACATCTCCTGTAATTGCTTCCCTTCCTTCCCCTTTTATCTGTCTTTCTACAGCATTTTAACTCTGTTTATTTTCCTTTTTTGTTTTCCTTTATGGTATATCCAGGAGTATAGTGAAGTAGCATAAAGGAGTTAGTAAAGATAAATTAATAAGTGGTTATGGGCATGCCTGCATTTGATCATGGTGAGGCAGAGAAATCATTTACGTACAGTGAATCTGATAGCAGTAGAAGTCAACTAAGCTTCCCCAAAATCATGAAGGCCCACATTTGGCCTATCAGCATTTGCTTTTGGCAAACGAAGTTTGTCTTTCCATTTGCAGAATCACACAATCACGGAATATGCTGAGTTGGAAGGGACTCACAACGATCATCGAGTGCAACTCCTGGCTCTGCACAGAACATCCCCAAGAGTCACACCTTGTGCCCAAGAGCATTGTCCAAAAGCTTGTTGAACTCTGTCAGGCTGGCGCTGTGACCACTTTCCTGAGGAGCCTGTTCCAGTGGCCTCACCACCAAAGGTGAAGAACTTTTTTCTAATATCCAACTTAAACCTCCCCTAACACAGCTTCAGGCCATTCCCTTGGTCGTGTCACCGGTCATCACAGAGAAGAGACTGGTACTTGCCCCTCCTCTTTCCCTCATGAAGAAGATATAGACTGTGATGTAGACTCCCCTCAGTCTCCTCTTCCCCAGGCTGAACAGACCAAGAGATCAAGCAGGCTGAAGGTTGGAATATGAGTGGTATTTATCTGCATCATTGACGTTTAGTAAGTCAGTCTCAATGCTGGTTCATCCATGGGGTGAAGCCCAATCTACACGATGTTCCCATCTGGCAAATGACAGCTAGGAACCTCTCAGTAATGTGAGGCAGTGATTCCTAGGGAGCAAATAGTGTTCAAATAGTCACTCAGCAGACTGGTGATGGGGCAAATATAAGTTTATAAGCCCAGGCAGACACGGAAGTGTTATTGCTCCCACAGGAGACAGCTGGTGCCTGCTGGATGAGTGTGGGAACAGTTTTGCAGTTCAGACTACAGTGTCATCCAGCCCTGAGCTCTGCTTTGACTTTTTCCTTCCCACGTGTGATTTCCAACAGCCCACTGCCAGGCTGACATTTCTTCTCACTGCTGCTCATGGATGGATTCCCTGCCATTTGGAAACTCCAACAGGGCGTTGTTACTGAGCCATGTCAGGGTGATTGACAGGTTTGTACACACAGGAGGCTGGGGCATCCAAGAAATACTGATGGCATCTCACATGTGAAGGCAGGAGAGAGAATGGATTTGGTAGGCTGAGAAGCAAGCAAAACAGGCTTCAGCTCATGGGCCTTGAGAAGGCAATGGGGCCACTCAAGAGTTCCAATTTGGTGAATTTGGGATTACTGAGATGCATGAAAAAGAGACAAAGAAGGATGAACAGATGAAAAGCCATGGGAAAAGAGAGACATTAGATTAGGGGGAGAATTCAAGGAAGAAGAAGGAAGAAAAACCACAAAAGAATATTTTCCTCACCAAAGGTGATTGCTGTGAGCCTTGCCCTTCCTTCTTAGCACACCCCACCTGAGGAAAGAAATTACATTTGTCTTTCATGCCTTTATCACTATCATCCCCATAAGGAAGAACAGCCTGTTGAGTTTGCACATTCACAGAGCAGACCAAATCTCTTTACTGGCTCTATCAGAAGTTCCTTATCACTCTTGCAAACCTTCTTAACAGAACAGTTCTTATACAGGCCTCATATTTACTGCAGGTCTTCCCTACAAGTGCAAACAGGAAGTCCTGCCCAGCAGTACAAGTATCCCCTATCTTAATACTATCCCACCAAGTGGATAACATGACTGATCCTGAATTTAAGTCATTGTGCTGCTAATCCAGGAGAATAGGCTGAGTACCCGAGTGTGCCAAAAGCTGTGGACTTTCCTTTGGTTTCCATTTGCCCACTGTAAAACAGAAGATAGGAACACCCCTTTCTTCCTTTATTCAATGGGACCATGTAATGGGTAGGCCATCCATTACACACCTCTTCCAGCTCTGAACCTGTGGAACAGAAACCAGAAATGTCAAAATATCTGTCCAAGGGTAGCCATGAAGGTAGCCCAGCCAAATGTTTTCTCTCAGTGGGAGGAAATGCTCAAAGGGCAGCCCAGGACTGGTCCATCTTATCTAGTGAGGCTGTAACCTCTTGGAGGAAGGGATTGGCTGCTAGTATGAGCTTTACCTGTTAGGGAATTATGAACTCAGTTTTCTCTTTCATCCCTCTTAACCTTTCCTCCCTCTTCATTCCCCAAGAATATTGTGGATTTCAAAATACTTTCTTGGCAGCTTATTTGGGGTTTTTTTGTTTGCTTGGTTTGGTTTTTGTTTTGTTTTTTTTCTTTGTTCTTAAGAACATCTAAAGAGTCATATGGATCCGTATATACAACATGAAATTTCTCACAGTTTGGGCTGCCTTATGTCTGTGTTTTTAGCAAGGTCAGATCTGAGAAAGGATTTGTCTTCTCTTTTACGCAAGCTTTGTCATTTTGCCATTTGTCTGTGCTGTTCACCAAGTTTCACTGAAAAATTCAAGCTCTCTTCCACTCCTTGCAAATCAGTGCAGTGGCCACAGCACTGCACAGTGCATGCGTGAAATGCATGTGTGCCTGTGGGGAAGGGAAGCAGAAGCCACCCCTTTATGGGTTGTGTTTGATCTAGCTCCGCTCTGCTTTGGACACTAGCTCTTCCTTGAGCAGGGTCTTGGATCAGGCAGCATCCAAGAGTCCCTTCTGATCTAGTTTGTTCCCTGATCCTGTCTCGGTGAGACAGGCTGTAACACACAGAATACCAGATAGCCCTCCCTTGCTCTACCACACTCTTTTACAGGGAAAATCTACACCTCTCAAAAGTCAGTGACCGAATTTTAGCTCTTACATTCCAGTCACTCTAACTAAATAAATAGATCACATAGGAGGGAACATCTGCTACTGAAGAAGCGAATCAAGGCCACTTATTTATATATTTCACTTTAAGCAACCAGTTTGAAAATCTCAGCATCCTTGAATACAAGTGTTGTCTGTTGACACAGCTGCTACTCTCTTGCCATTGTCTCTCAACCTTCTTTCAGCCTGACACACCACCACAACACAGCTGAAGGCATTGCTGGCAGCATTGTATGAGGGTTCTCGGCTCCCCTCTTTCTTCCCATGCAGTCACAGCCCAGGTAACCACTGTGCATGAAATGGATTGATGATGCTGCCTCCTAAAAAACTGTGGCTTGAGAACAGGTGGATAGATTCTCAAAGAGTGAAACTTCTGCTTTAGGCTTCCTTATTTAAATATATGCATTGACTGGAGGTAATTTTGATCCACATCCAAATGCAAAAATCAATCTGGAAGATTTATTTGGGCCTTTGGATCTCCTTTTTAGGAGATTTGGATCAAAATTCCTCCAAGTTTCACAGCTGTTTAGATTTATGCAGTGAATAGTGATGGAGCAGGTGTGGTAGGAATCCAAGATACTATAAAGTATGGAGGCAGAATTATAGTTCCAAGTAGGAAGTCTTTCATGGTTTAGTATGGGACCCCTTCAGGGGTAATAAACTTCAAATTTCTSTGCTCAAGGAGAGTCTGATACTGCCAGGGATACTCTCCTTCTCGCTTCCACACCCTGTGCAGCAAACCTCCATAGTAAGACGGTCTGTTTTCTGTCTGGAAAACTACTGACAGACCTTTTATGTTAAGAAGAGAGCACTGACTTGGACACAGAAGAGGAGGGAAACAGAAAGAGAAGGTGATTTCAATTTTGCAAGAAAAGTAGAAATAATTATGCCAAAAAAAACCCAATTATTTTGCTTTTAAAAATTGGTTWAAAAGCACTGGAAGAAGTTTTTCTGTCTACTCCTTGACATTTCCCTGCTCCTCCAGGAATTCCTATTTAGCCTAATTAGGCTATGTTTCTCCTTCATTTGGGTTCCATAACTCATTAGCTTCCAGCTGGGCAACTCATGATTCTAGGATGTCTAATTACCTTCTTCTAGCAGATATCCTGATTGCCTCTGGTCAAAAAATGCTGATCCAGTCCCCTCAGCTGATCTGAACTGATCTCAAAATGAGTTGTGTCATTACCCCTTCTAATTTCATCCATTCTTTCTACTTATTCCCCTTGGCCAAGATCAACATCACATGTGACCTGATGTGGCAGAGAACCAAGAATATAACACAGTTGGTATTTTAAAGGGGAACACTCACTAACTGTATTGGTCTGCATTGTTTTGATAACACCAAGAAGTTTAGCTTGAGGTTACTAAGGTACATAGATGCATAAGGATCTTCATCTATTTCAGCTAACCACAGAGGCCAGCTCTTTTTCTCTTCTTTTCAAGGGTGACATTAAATCCATTTTAATCAGGTATGAGACCCTAATTTAATTTTGACTTTTTTCTGGGACTGTATCCAAAGTTAATTTGTCACAGTCACATTCAAGTTTAGCTCCATCAGATTCAAAGCAAAGTTTATAATATTCTTTTAAATTTGGATAACTACATCAATGTACATCCAGACTTCAGTAAGAGATTTGTTCCATTCTTTTTGTGGTTCAGTTTATTTAGATTTAAWTGACTGATTTTCTTTAAAGACAAAAAGTCTTCAGTTGCAAGGACTAACCCTGATTTAATGGTTTACAGAGATTGTAATTTTTGTCTATAATAAATGCCCTACTCACAAGACATCTGCTGTAGCAGGGAAGAATTGTTAAGACAGATTGGGATTGAAGTGTTTTGTTGATTTATTAATGACAGGTACTTAAATGACAGTCAGCAAAATATATGTTCAGGATATAATGTCAGCAACGCAACAGATAGACCATAAGACCAAACTCTTACAAAATGTTGTTGTACACCTACAAATTTCTAAACATCTTTTTATGACTAGTCCGAAACTTGTAATCCCATCAATATACACACACAATTAAATTTCCAAAGGTGAGCTGTGTGGTTACCTCCACACTCAACTATTAGAGAGCTAGASATTATCAGTAGCTGGGGACTACATGGGTGAGATATCTATAACATGACCTCTGATATTTGTTCTAAATGGCATTATATTGTGTTTTCTCTTTCCAGTAGTCCCTTCCTGTCTCACTTTCCCAAGCTTTATATAACTATTTCACTTGTGCTGCAAAAAATTTGAAGAGTCTGCATAGAATAATTTTCTTATTTCTTATTGCTGTAGACTATTGTTTCCAGACTAAAGGCTGCAGCTAAAGTGTCATTTTCCTATGTGAAAAAAAGAGAGACTTATCCTCTCCCTAGAAAAAAAGTGTCTGCCTATTGTCTGTCATGAATAAAGGCTGCTTTATTCTATTATATCCTCACTAATTACAGAAAAGTTCTGTGCTGAAATCCTGCCACTCACCATGCTCCGATAATTCAGTCACCTGGAAGTGATGAAGACTGTGCTTCAGCTGTAACCGAGACAGTCCTTCTAAATCATTGCTCAGTAGTCGGTTGCTCTGAGTACAGGGCTGTTGCCACCACCCTAAAATCCGTGTTCTGACTCAGGTGCTTATGGATGCAAGAGGCTGAGGAAGTGGCTTGCATTGCCTTTACCAGAGCAGCATCAGAATTTCAGGCAGAACTCTGTATTTATGTGGCACTGACATCTTGAGCGAGCCAGGGACACGATAGTGAATTCATGCTTGTGGTGTCACTGCAAGCACATCGAATCTGCTTTTCAGGTGTGGAGGTTGATACCTGGAAAGGTGACTTATTTAAGACCACACAAACTAGGTCAAAGGGATTAGACTCCGAAAAATACATTTAACCCACGGGACTATGACGTTTTTCCTGTCAGGATTCTGAGCTTCCAAACTGGGATACATCGAACAGATGAAGTTCAAATTAAAGCAGTAAGGCTGATATTAAGTTTTAAGACTTTCCACCCTAAGGACTGTTTATCGTCTTAACTTTCTCATTACTTCACCAGATATTTTGATATCCAGTTGTGAATTTGAGTTTCCCTTGAGCTGTTACATTTCCCCATGAAGTGACAATTTTTCATCTGTCATTAAAAGTATGTCATAAAGACACTTGCTATGGCATAGAAAGGAGATGCCCTTATGAGGATAAAATATTTTGCTTTTGCAGGAACTGTGCTGTCAAAAATAAGGTTTTTTTCCTTCATAACCGTTTTGATGGAACATCATTTCTCTTTTGCCTACTTATTATAATCTATGCTTTGGAGGTTTTTATCTTCAGTGGAGATAGTTAACTCCTTGGCTTAGGCATGTTGACCAGTTTATCTAGGTTCACATGAGTTTGTCAGGTGTGCAATTTGTAAAGTCCTTTTGCTGACATAGATGCAAAGTGGTGCATCCTTCCATAAATGAAATGGCAGATTCTGCTGTTAAAAGGATCAGCTGATGCAACACATTTTACTATTTCAAAATAATAACAACTTCCCAAGAATAAATAACATCTCTCCAAGAAGTAACTGCTGCCTCTTTAGGTGCATGTGAATGTGCTCACTCCCCCTCGCACTCCAAAACTGGGTTAGCTGATATTTTGCCCTGATGTGCCAACCATAGGATAATACGATGGATTAATCCAAGGCAGTCACAATTAATTCCTAACCAGTTTTAATTTAATTTTTCTTTTTACATAAACCAAATTTACCTCTGTGGAGGTGTGACACATCTGATTACACACAGAGATGCTGGGAGCAGCCATGCTTAGAGAGAGAAATGGAGGGAGAGAGAGACAAGAGTGAGCTCTGTGCACGGTGTGATAAGAGATCAAAGCTAACAGAGCTTCTCAATATTTCTATTAGCAATAATTCGAAAGAACCTGCATTTCAAATGTACCTCTGTAACCGCTTTAATTGCAGAGATAATGACACTGAATCCTGGTAAAGAAAAAGAGTCAGGGGTCRGTTCTCTAAGCAGCAGAAATTATGGAAATTAGAAAGTCTAGTTAAGGTAAATAATTCTTGTAGCTGCCTGCTTTCTCCTGGTTTTAGAGTACTTGGTTTTTAGCTCGTGCGAGAGCAGCTGAGCAGTGGATGGTGATGTGCATTGGGCCTCTTGCAGGAATCAGAGGCAGGTTTTAAAATGTACTTTAGAGTCTACCATGGGTTTTCTGTTTTGCCTCACTTTCATGACCTGCTATACCAGCTCCAAGAACAAACTTCCAAAGCTTTTTCAAATTTTCCTTTCCCTTGGTAGCACAGGCTTGATTGAGCATGTGTGTGAGTTGGTGTGCGTGTGTGCACCCCTGTGAGATCCCATGGCTTTGTAGTGATTTCTAATTCTTTAAAAGCTTATGGGCCACATTCCCAAAGCACAGTCTGTTTAAATCATTTCATTCAACTGGAATTAAGCATTCCAGAAAATTAGGAAGTTTAGCAGCAATGGTGACTTTAAATATTTTAATATGTTTGAAGACAAAATCTTTCATTGTGACTAGGTTTACCCTGTGTGAATTTTAAGCAAGTAGTAAAGCTTAAAGCACAGGGGCTGTTCCTTGGCTGTTGTGACACTCCAGAGTGAAGGTTAGAAACAGGAGACTGACAGGGATTTTAACTGTCCAACATACATAGGCAGACCAAGGGCCTGGCGTGGTGAGAGAACTATTGCTGAAAGGAGAAAAAGCTTGCACAGAAAAATAATCGCAGAAGTGACACCCAGCAGGGATAGGACATCAGAGAACAAATGGAAAGATTCATCACTGCCAGTATCGCAATAGGTGTCGGGATACAAAGACGTATTTCAGGTACTGAAGAATTTAGATTACAAAATCAGACTTTGCAGCCCAGAGCTGTGCCTGCTTGCCCATCCAGAGATTAGCCTGTGTCACGCTGCAGCCTGGTTCTCACCTGCACTGAACAGCTTTCCAGGTCTTAGATACCCAAACACACATTCTGACAAGTATCTTGGAGCTCACATGAAACTGGATTTGCCAGCCTGAATGACAGGGAGTGAGGATGGCTCGTTGTGTGCTACAGCTCTTCCCTGTCTCTCATGGTCTCTGTCTGGGAAGGCAAGAGCAGCCACGGATCTGCTCTATCACAGAGAAGAGCCTCAGGAAGACCCTCAGTAGTTTTAGGAATACAGGGCACAGGAAATCATTTTGAAGCCATCGTTGCCAAATCCATTCCACCTGTGTTGGTTTTGCAGGGCCTGGTTTTTGGTAGCGGGGGCAGGCCACAGAGGTGGCTTCTGTGAGAAGATGCTGGAAGCTTCCACCATGTCCAGCAGAGCCAAGCCCTGATGGTTCTGATGATGGATGTGCCGCTGGCCAAGGCTGGGCCAATTAGAGATGATGGTAATGCCTCTGTGGTAACAGATTTAAGAAGAAACCAAAACAAAGTTGGGGGGCACAGTTGTAATTTTCCAGCCAGAGTAGGAGCGAGAATATGTGAGAGGAACAACAATGGAGGCACCAAGGTCAGTGCAGAAGGAGGGGGASGAGGTGCCGAGATGTCCCTGCAGCCTGTGGTGAGGACCATGGTGAGGCAGCTGTSCCCCTGCAGCCCATGGGGGTCCACGGGAGATGCAGAGATCCACTCGCAGCCCGTGGGGGAGGTGCCCATGCTGGAGCGGGTGGATACCAGGACACTGTGGTCCGGCGGGAGTCCCAGTGGAGAGAGAGGCCTTGCTTCCAGGCTGGAGCAGCCTGTCCTTGGAGGACTGCACCCCGTGGCAGAGAGAACCACGCCGCAGCAGTTTTGGGAGGACTGTCTGCCCGTGGGATGGACTCACGCTGCAGCAGGTTTGGGAGTGGTGCTGCTTCTGAGAGTGGACCCACACCGGGGAAGTTCGTGGAGAACTGTCTCCCGTGGGAGGGAGTGCAGCAGGGAAACRACTCCTCTCCCTAAGGAGYGGAGAGAAAATCCTGGGTGATGAACTGGCCAAAACCCCCACCACGTCTCTCTGCGCTGTCGGTGGGAAGGAAGGAGGGGTTGGGGGAGACAACGGTGTTTTTAAGGGCTTATTTTACTTCTCGTTCTCCTGCTCTGATGTTGTTAGTAATAAATTCACTTTATATCATTAAGTTGAGCCTGTTTTGCCCTTGAAGTGTTTTCTCCCAGTCCTCATCTCAACTCATGAACCCTTTGTTAAATTTTCTCTCCTCTGTCCACCTGTGGAGCAGGGGAGGGTGAGTGAGCAGCTTTGCCTGGCGTTTGGCCAGTGTCAAACCACGACACCACCTTTCTTCCATATTCCATAACAGCAGGAAGGGAGAGCCCTGTCCTCTCATAAATACCTGGTTCCTGTTGGGAAGTCAGTGGGAATAAGGCACTAAAGTACCTTGGGGAATCAGGCAGTGAGACTCTCATTGCTTGAATGCATCTGTGTGAAACATTCACCACGAAGGTGTGCATTTATTTGGCAAGGTAATTTCTAACACCCACTATCAAAGCTAGCTCAAGCAGTGTTACTCAGCACTTGTCAGTCTTGTGAACACCATGCAGACAATGTGAATGAAATCCTCATCCCATTAAACTCCACATGGTGGCCCAATGCCATAGATTTTTAAAAATCACTGTCACCAGTCAAAAGTACAATGCTCAGAAAGGTGACAGGCACCAACCGAGAACACCTGCAGGAGCTAATGGCTACAGTCAGACCATGCAGTTCCACACTCAGGGCCACAGGTAATGATTTGCTGACTTTGAATCTGGTAATTTCTGAATCCAGAAGCTCCAAGGTGTACTGGAGCTGAACTGGAACAGGTTGCCCAGAGAGGTGGTGGATGCCCCATCCTTGGAAACACTCAAGGTCAGGTTGGATGGGGCCCTGAGCAACCTGGTAGAGTTGAAGGTGTCCCTGGTCATTGCAGGGGCATTGGACTAGGTGGCCTTTGAAAGTCCCTTCCAACCCAAACTGTTCTATGATTCTATGATTTTATTATTTTATTTCTCCTGTGTTATTTATCTCTAAGCAGTAACCAGGACTAGATCAAGTTAGGAATCAAGCTTTGGGTCTGTTTGGCAAAGATTGAAAGCTACAGCTATTTCTCATTTGTTCTATTTCCAGTTACGCCATCGAGATTTCTAGCTGTTTTAGAGATGATTGCACTGATCCTCAACTTTCTCCATCCAGATTCCTATGAATGTGGAGTTCAGACTTGCTGGAGAAATCTTTGTCTCATTGATTTCATTTTTTTCTACTCTACTTAGATCAATTTTACTAATAATACAACTAAAATTTTTTACATTGCTTTCCCGGTGAACTGTGGAGTTTAAAGTGTTAATTTTCCTATTTTCTCACACATTTCACATTTTCAGAACCTAAGAAAAACCTACCTCAATTCCTTCTGTTCCAAGCACTCTGTACTTTAACCATGTTCACTCAATTCCATCCTTTAAATGTGTTCTGAAAAGCTGAAGGTTGTGACATAGCTTTTCCTCAAAGCGGGGTATATGCGTATTTTTTAAAGCCCACATGCAAGAAGAATGCCAGAAGTTTTATTACATTTGAATTTTGCTTAGCATTCGCTATTTCTATCGATGTCTCTCTGTTCAGGGACTAGGTTATTCCATATGATTTCTATGTCAGTAATATCTATCTGTCATGCTTGACTGGCATTTACCAGTCACCATTTACCATTTACTCTTCTCTCTTAGCACCTTTCGGTATTCATTTTATACTCTACCTTATACACCTCTTCAGCAAAGAAGAAGTGGGTCATCCTGAGACAAACAGAAAAGAAGTGACAAAACCAGAGAAATTAAAATTAAATATAGAGATGTCTACTTCATCCTACCTTCTTCTGAGCCGTTTTGCAGAGCCTTGCAGAAGTAGAAAAGAATCTTTCTAGTGAATGATGATGATCTGTAATCAAATGTGCACTTACCTCCAGAATTTGCAGTCTGGACCCAGTGCTTTGGTTCCACAAGTCTTCTTCCAGTCACCTTGCAGAATCTTTGCTCACTTCATTAAAGGTTTAGAAATCCTTTTGAGCAGTGGAAATTGTCACCAGAAAGCAAACTGTCTTTTAATATTGCATTATTATGACATCCTATCCTTCTCCGTTCATTTAGAAGGCCAGGTTTTCTCCTGGATACCTTTCTAATGCATATTTATTTTAACCAATGTCAGCTTTCCTAAATTCTTCCAGTAATCCTTCCACCATGAACATATCGAGGCACAAAATGGCCTCTTAACTCATTAATCCAATGTTTGGCTTTTCTTAATTCCATGACAAAATTCTGCAATTGCATTCATGAGGGAATCCTGAGGGCTTGTTCGCTTCTGTTTAGACCAGTTATTTTTATGGCTCCAATCAATAGCATATGGCATTTAGTAGAAAGGAGATAAATGCAAAGTATATACACAGCATTTGCATCCAGAATTCTGAATGGGAAATAGAGAACTTGAAGTTAATTAGTTGTAGGGTTCTACACATCCTGCACTTTACCAGGCTTGACTTCATGTTCCTTTAATGAACTTTTTGAAAAGTTTAGAGAAACAGTATTTGTGTTTGCCTCATGTGACGTAATGGGTAGAAGTCTTTAGTTACTGGTTCTCATGAGGAGAACAAAGGGCAGATAACTAACAAATGGCATATACTCTTTACTGAGTACATGAGTTTACTTACTAGCAAGACCATCATGAATCTCAGGCTCAGAGGCTGACCTCCTGTGAAGATAACCAAGCTGGTGATTGGATGCTTTTGATTACAATAATTATTTCCCGTTAGACATAGGGACCCTGCTGCCTTCAGCACTACACAGTAAGGCAGCAAGGTGACCCTTGGCTCAAAGAGCTGTCTAAGATGTTAAGAAAATGGCTGCAACCTGCACTATAGGGAGCACAAGATCAAATCCAGGCTGTCATGTCTGCGTGACCAGGTGTAAACCCAGGACCTCCACCCAGTTTGCTGGTATTGTGCAGTGCTGCACTAGCAGGCTGCCCCTGTCCCCAGCTGCTGAAAGTCTAGTGAGTGTGTGGAGATGGAGTGTCGGTGTGCTCCAGCACTGCTCAGCTCATTTATTTTTGCTGGTATATGCAGAGTTCCTAGGGAACACCAAAGAGAACCTGAGACGTGGTGCTGCACGTTGCAATATGCTCAGTCATCATCTTTCCCAATCTCCATGTATTTTTGCTCCATAGCAACTGTCACATAAGATTTACCACTGGTACTGCAGCACTGCTTCCATTTCATGTTGCTACCATAGACCAAAGATGGGACATAGCAGCTGACTCTAATTTTCTACATCCAACATCCTTAAAGGTTTGGACAGTCCTATAGAAAGATCAGGAAGTTCGTAGGTGAGACTAATAATTCTAGTATAGGTATAACAGTAAGAAAAACATCCCTCTGAGAGTAAAGAAGAAAACTTTTCGCTTAGACAGATGATACTTAATGGGTAAAACCCTAAATGCAGGTCCTGAACACAATGTTTTTTGCTCCCTCTGCTGGCTCAGACACGGCAGCTCAGCAGCACCTCTGCCAAAGCAGGCTGCTGGTGGCACTGGGCACAGGGCTCAGCACAGCTGGTGTCACAGGGGACGGCTGTAGGACCAGCTGCTGGCATCGCTGAAATTATACCCACCTTCCCACTCAGGGCAAAATAAAAAAACCAACAAAGCAACAACCCTGATGTTGTTGAAAGCATGTATCTGATGACAAAGTCAGAAGAAATGACGATTATAGCATTTTGCAGTGTGCATCAGGCTTGCAAATCTAATCACTTCTCACTTCAAGGCAAAATTAATAAAAAAAAAAAAAAGATGAAGTTTGCTCTCAATTCACACAGAAAATGTTGTTGTGTGACATAAAAACAGACCTAAGAATCTTACATAAATAAACACTACTGCTAAAATAATTTCTTAGTTGAGAGATTAAATCTATTCAGATCTCACCATGGCCATTTCTTCACTGAGCATTTCTTCACTGAGTTAGAACCCTGATCCAAAATAAAGATTGAGCTAATTACATTCACAGGTGATACAAAACCAGGAGGTGTTGCAAATCCCAAGGAGAACAGAAAAGTAATGTAGATTGCATTTAATTCCATGTAGCTTCTTGTACTTGCCCCGTAACTGTCAAAGCTGAGAAAGAAATAGAGTTTGAAAATAAAACAAAATTAGATTCAGTCTGGGAAAATGCACACAGGGGAGAACTCATCTGAAACTAAATTTTTTTTGAGGAAAGGGAAATACTTGAAGAACTGACTGGTGAGAGATGGATGGTGGGAATGAATAAATGAGTTACGAGTCTGCAATGCAATGCACTGAAGAGAAAAGCCAATGTGATTACAAGTTTCTTCCACCTGAGGTTATGCAATCATGCAGGAAAGATTAAAAGATCTAATTTGGCCGAGATCAGGCTGTTGGTTTTGATGGGGTTCATTTTGTCCCAAATGCGTGCCCCAGCATACAGAGTTTGGTTAAACTAAGGGGAAAGCAGCATCCACCAAGCATGGCTAATTTTCCCRATCCTCTGCATCACATAACTCAAAGCTTCATGTGGTCACGGTCAGCAGCACATGTTCCTTGGACCTTGCAGAGGACATGGTGGGAAAGCGCTGGGAGAGCAGACGGCTTGTGATAGAGTGTTTCCAGGGATCCTGTTGTGGCACTGCACAACCAAAGATGAATGTGGACGAGGGTCCCAGATCCAGAATGWGAGGTAAATTTGAATTGCTTAAGAGGTTGGCTACCCATGGCTGGTGTATCTCTAACCAAAAAATAAACAGTAAAAAGAGAGGGAGAGCTGGATCCATAGGGTATGTGACTTTAAAGAAATGACATGTAGGTGAGCAGAGGATTTGAAGGACAATTCATATGTTGAAAATGCCCTAGTAATGAGCTCTAATAGACTGCTGGGGAAACAACAGAAACAGTTCAGACATTTAAAACTCCAGATCAAAATACTAATGAACAGAAAATAAAGGACAATCCTGCAATGGCTTCAGAGAGATGACAAGACAAGCTGATATGATCTCTAACTCACATTATTCTATATCAAAACATCACTGAGCACTCAGGAACAGGAGTGAGGCCAAATTTAGCCCTAGTAAAAGCAGATTAATCTGTTTAAAAGACAGGAGATGGTAGATTATGGTGATACGCACTAAGCTCCTGACAAACATTATCACCCAGTAATTCCTGAACTGTACACATGCATTTTAGTTGCTTTTGGGTATTGACAGAGAAATTCAGATTGCAAGATGCCACTCAGTAGGTGGAAAATGTGTTAAATCTCTTGATAAGCTAATTCAGCAGTTAATTATCCTGATTCTTTAAAACATGCACTTTGCTTCCAGTTTGATTTTTTTTCCTCCTGTCTTCTAACGATTGGGCTTCGTCATGCCTTTGCTAAAGAGCCTTCAAACACTTTCCTCCCTGCATAGGCAATGCAGCCTGCAAACTAATCTCCATGAAGTCAAATTAAGGCATTCAATCCCCAAGAGAGACGTGATTTAAAACTCATCCCTCCTGTTGTTTTCTCCTATTGGCTAATTTAAGTAGCTCTCTTCTCAGCATGCTGGCTCTAGTGAATTCTGTTCCTTAGCACCCAACCCTCCGAAGTGTCGTTAAATCAGGAATGAAGGGTTTGAAAGCCAGGCACTGCAATGTTCAGTGTTTGCAGTGGAAATACTTTTGTGGATCTGTGCCCCAGGTTTTGCAACCCTAAAAAAAGAAAACTCTAGCTATACATGCCTATCCTACTATATGGGTCTTGACATCTCCACACCAATATTTCAGGAGGGTTGTATTACCTCAGCTTTTCTCTAAATCTCCTTTTCTCTAAATCTGAGACCTTGCCCTGTGTAAAATCYCATTGCAATTTATAGAGAGGGTATTTAATGCCACTATTAACAGCTGGTCTAATGGATTACTAGATAGTGCTAATTAATTATGGAGACTAGAGGGTGAAGTAAATTCTGACATGTTATGAATGGATGCAGTGATATCAGGTTCATAGAAAGGTAGTTTTAAATCAGTGATAGGTTGGGCTTCTGCTTAATTTGTTGGTCCTAGTAAAGAACAGCTGTTTTGGGAATCATCACAATATGTAGAAAGTTACCAAAAATTGACAGGGCCTGCCATGGATCTACCAGGTAGGGCAAGAGTCGGTCATTAACTGAAGTAATAACCTATTCAACTGGAAATACCTTAAGAGAATTATTTGATTGAAACCTCCTAGGAGAACTAGTTCCTTCATGGCTCTGCAGATGGATGAGACAGCTGAAAAACCTCAGCAGTAAAAGTAAAGAATGAGGAATTCATGGCGGGATATACGAAGTCAAGTGCTTCACAGGCAGACCAGTAAGCTTTGAGTGAGAGACAAAAAGGAGAAACGTAGGATTTTATAGGTGAAGTTTCGATTAACTGCGGGACTAACCAAGCTCAAAAGAAGCCAGTCTGGATGCAGTTCAGAGGCGCCACAGTTGGGAGACTTAGCCAGCTGGTCAGATTGGTAGACAGCTGCAGGGAGTGATTCAGCCCAGCTAAGGTCTGATTCACCCTCTAGAAGTGCCAACCTTTTGATTTAGATCTTAGGTAAGACTGACTCACTCCGTGAAGGTGCCTTTCTCCAAGAACCGCAGCGCAGAAGGGGCTAAAAGAAAACTGGAAGAACTGGGTCTAGCCACAACTGATTTTCATTGCAAGCTGTCCCAAATAGCTGAGCCTGAGGACAARTTGCCTGCATGATGGGAGTCTGAGAAAGGGTGTGTGCAGGTGTTGAGTCAGAGAATGCAGTGCTCTCCTGTGAGACAAAGTCATAACAAGGGAAGATCCAGAGAAGTTGTATCCCAACAGAGGGAAGCACATGATGCAATTTTTGCATGTACTTAAACACACCAGCCCGATGAGATTCCCACTAGGAGCAGATTACAAGGATTGCATGAATGCTAAAATCACCATGTACATTTGGCAGTTTTGTAGCTATTACTAAGCGTGTGTATTTCAGCTGACTCTGAGGAAGCAACCTAGAATAGGTAATACCTTGTTAATCCAAACCCAATTATAGATACTTATTCTTTGTTTAAGGAAAAACTATTTAGTTGCTTTCTATTTAAAGATCAGCGTTTTTGTCTTTACACATCTTTCTCTCTTGATGCTCTGTGTTTTTGAAAGCTATCAGGTGAAACATACACTGGAGGATGTGGAAAGTGGATCTTTCTACTTGGTCCTGTCCTTACTACAGTGGTGGTTAGTTATTTCTTAATGCTATTACGAAACTCATTCTGTTACTGCTCATGAGGAGCCACAAGGCTCTTGGGTGGACAACACAATGACCTTGTAAAAATTATTGGTTTGATGATGTATAAACTATACAGATGACARTCAAATCCAGGGATTAAATATTGCCTTTAACCTGCTCCATGAAGAGAGGTACTACACAAAAATTATTTCCCAATTATTTCTGCAGATAAAACTCATTATGACTTTCTCAATTCTTAATCAATACTTTAAAGGCCCTCTGTTTTATAGAACATCTCATCAATATTTTATTTATTTTAATAATTTATCCTTTATTACAGAACCAGATGGAGCCTGYGGCATGCTTGTCCTCAAGAAACCAGAACAAGGAGGAGAAGGTGCCCAGAATCTACATCACCTGGGACCGAAGACTCGCGTTTTCCTCTCTGCTGTCCATATGTCAGCTAAGTCTTGGGTTCRGTCGTGGGAACTAACCATATCCAGTGGTCCTGCAGTCACACTTTAACCTTGGGATGGCAGGCTTGTGGAGAGGAAAGTGTTCTGCTCCCCATAATAGTGATTAACTGTGGGAAATGCCATCTCTTCCTGCTAAATGGCTCACATCTCTCTGGAGACCTTAACATAATTTGCCAGGTTTCCCTGGCTGTTCTCTGGACTTGGGGGAAAGGAGTAAAGTGTTGTGATGAAAAAGTCCATCACATTCTTTTCTCTGGAGCTGGGAAGCAGTGATGGTCACAGCAGCGGAAGGGTCTTGAGTGCATGATTATGTAAAATTGCCCCTCGCCCTTTTCTGYATGTATTTGTAAACATGTACGATCCCAATCAAGAAAAGGGATTTTTTTTAATGTGAATTGTAGGTCTGAACTGAGGAGCAGGTAAAACTGGTGAAGTGGAGTAAACAAAGCAAACAAAGCAAAAGAGAGCTAGAAATAGAAAGTGCAGAAGACAACAAAAATTCAGCCCAACTAGACAGGTTGCTAGAGGTAAGATGTTGAGAGAAATGTTCAAACAGTCTTGTAGCACAGGGAAATCAAATTAAATACAAATACAGTAGAGTATGAAAGAAATTGTATAGTATATAATGGGAACAGATATAAAGAAGGGAAAAAAAGTAAGGGGAAGGAAAAGAAAGACCTAAAGCAACTGAGACAGGATAAGCACATCACTTTTGATTGTTTTGCAGTGCAGAACAACTAATATTGGTTCCTTGTAAAACAGGCAAATAGGCAGACAAAAGGRTAAGATTGGACTGACAGTTTTCTTCCCCCCCAGGCTCAGGTTCATCCCACTGGTAGTCAGATACCTGACTGTGCTCCCTAAAGCCTGGAATATTATTGCCTTAAAATCACTCTGTAATCAATGGCTAGCAAGACAGCACCTCTAGGAGGGAATTCAGACTATCCATCTCCCACCTTTGACTGGAGGGACTCCAGGGTGATGAGAAGCCTGGTCTCAGTCATGTGCCTATCTCTCAAGCAATCTTCCTTACTACCAGACAAGCCTTAACCTCTGTGTCCCTCAGCTTATTTATGTATAGAACATTAATCTGCACACTCACAGCCATTTCTCATCCTCAGAGCAAGGGCTTCTGCAGAGTCCTTTGCCAGGGCACAATGGAGCTGGTCATGGTGCCACTGCCTCTGTTGAACCTTTTTTGTGAAGAAAAATAACATTTCAGTAGGTGGATCTGCTGATACATCTCAGTCACAACCTGTGGTGGTGCATCCACCCCACTACACTATGATCTCAGAAATGCTCCTTAGGCCTCAGCCTTGACCCACAGCACCTGGGCTAAGCTTCTCTTGAGCTTATCACAAACACTGTCTGCTCCCAGGAACTTATGCTATCTAATGAGCTCTTGTTTTATAAAAAATAGCCTTGGAAACTTATTTTTCTTGTCTGCATAGCAACGYAAGTGGAACGACATTTTTGAACATTCAAAGAAAGTTGCTGGCCCTAATAGCAACCAGGATGGAAAATTACTACAACTAAAGCCACTTCTCTTGCAAACCTATAATCAGCGTTCCTAAGTAAGACCCTTTGAGCTCTCCTGGACTGCAGTGGGCTGCAACCCCACTGCAACTCCACTGCAACCCCCGGGCAATGTCCACCTGAGCGGGGCTTCTCAGAGCTCACAAACTTTCAAGTCTGCTAYACTTGCAGGACTGCTGTCAAACACTGATGACAGAGCATGGGCTGACACCCCGGCTCCTCAAGGCTCAACCCTTCGCGTGTTGACATTCTGGGAAGTTGCAAAGGCGTCCAGTGTAAGTACTTCACTGAACTTGAGGGGAGTGTTTCACAGATATACCCCTTGTACATGCTCCTTTAGGCCTGTGTGCATGCGACTGTGAACGTGCTACAGCAAATGTACTATGAATGTTGCTCTCTTGGATTCTTAACTACGTTAGATTTGTAAGTAAGTCACACCTATAGTTGAGTTGCTGTTGTACTTATAGTAAATTCTATAGAATCTTTTGTTAAATTGTTTAAATTAAGCTATTAAGTGCTGTTAAATTTAAGTGCTGTTGAAACCCTTTGGCCTAAACTGTTGATCAAGTTTGGAGCTAAGTTTGGCAAGGGGGTCYACTCTGAACCTTGTGACTCAATGGGACGGTCTCCCTTATTCCTCTTTGTCCTTGCCCTTTCCCATTCTTACCCTTTTTCCATCCCCAACCTTCATGTACAACCTTCACAGTCAACATTTTTGGTTGATTTTCATTCTAGATTGATTGATTTTAGATCTTAGTCCAATTTTTCTCTGTGTGCTTTAACCATCTAGTAAGAAGTCAAATGAACCTTGACAATGAACTTCGTCATGCTTTAACTTTCATATTAAACCTGCTTTTGCTCATACCTTTGCTGGTGATTCTCTGAGCAACCTAAAGCACTAATTTGTGACACAACCTAGGAGACTCTCCAGTTAGACCAACTCAAGTCTTCTTTAGAGCCAGAGAAGGCCACACACACCCAACTCTGCTGTGGCAGGAGAGTTGAAACTGGGACTAGGAAAAAGCAAGTCAGTCCCCTGTGCTTTCTGAAATTGTTCAGGATTTAAGCACTTTTCAGCTGTGAAAAAATGTAGCTGCCACCAATCTCAGTRAGTTCAGGTATGGCACATATTACACGTTTCCCCTTCAACAGTTCCATCCCTTTCAACAAAACGCTTCATTAGAGTCACCAAGCTTAGCAGAGCAGCAGAGTTATTCTTTCACTTGTCCTTTCCCTATCCACAGCCCAAGCCTCAGAGCGTTTTAAGTCACAACACATGAGACCAGTCAGATGCTGACATGGTGTGACAAGCTTTGCTTCTGTGGCATCTCCTTTGTTTAAATCCCTGTCGATTACATTTTCCTCTAAAATACAGGATAATTTCCAACTTTACGCCCACAGAATGATTCATTTGACTTCTGAGTTGTCTGAAAGCTTATGAAGATACCCTCCCAGCATCCCCTCAAAGAGAGGAGGGTAAAAAGAGGGTGAACATATTCATTTCTTTTGCTTCCAGAAGTTAAGGGCAAACTCAAGCTTGATGAAGGCTGTCCTTGTGCTTAGTGGAGGGTTTATTAAGATGGAGCAATTGAAGTCAATGTTCAATTTAGTCTTAATAATGCAGATGTCTTCCAGTTCCCTTGAGATCTGCCATACTAGAGGCAGATGGTAGCAGTGGTTTTCACAGCATCAAGGGTAAATGCATGTAAATCCCTACATCATTTAGATTAGTCCAGTGCTGAGTGGAAGCAAAGTGAGTTCTTCTGGATTTAATTCTCACAGAAGCAAAGAAAAGATCCTTGCAGACAAAGGCTCAGTTCTTCTAATAAGAAAAGAGCCTGGTGAAAAAGCAAAATGCAAAGCTAACCACCTGTTTACCCACTGGTTTACCCATTACACATAGAAAGGATTCATTTACCTTAGAGAGAAAGAAGTTCAGAGGATGGAAAAGATTCATAGCCATGAAAAAGCTTGTAAAACAGATCTACCTATAGAATATCTGTTGTTTACAGTACGTCTGGCTAAGGACCATACACAGACAGAAAGGAATTCCCTGCCCCAAAGAACCTACTGTCTAATATTGGTACTTTCATGGCTAAATATTTTTTAAAAAATCTCTATGGTAACAGAATTTCACAGCTTTAAAGAACACAGTGAAAGTGTAGTGCCTAAATCTATTTATAGAGATGTGTAGGAAACACAGTTAAGGAGAGAGACAGTATATTAATGGGAATGGCTTGGCTATTGAATTTCTGGAATTCAGCACCGAAGTGAAAGAGCCTCGAGAGAGAAAAGGATCAGTAATTCAATAAGGACTGAAGAGTTCAGAGGGGCATGCAAATAGCACCTTTTACTCAAAGCCAGATTTCATCTGTATTGTGACTCATCCATTTGAGACATTTCCACCCCAAAATTTTCTTCCCTAACCTTACAGTTCAAAGAACTTCTGGGCAGTGTCAGTCAAGTGTGGTGAATTGGTTGACCTTGAGCAGTGTTCTGTTCACAAGTAGTTCAAACAGGTCTTGGGCAAGGCTATATGACATGACTTACAGGGAGAGGCAGAAGGRAGAACTATGGACTCTGGCTAGTGGATTATCTGAAAGGAGCACAGAGAAGTGGAGCTAGTACCACTGGTCTACCCGGGATCCAGCTCACTAACCACAAAGAAATGGAGAGATGCCCTGGCAACCACCCACCTGTGAGCTGCTTTTGATGTACCCTTCTACTCCCCTCGGCCTTCTGTGAGCTGTAATGTGTGTCAAGACTTAACAAAATTCTGCAGTGCAGCTTGCAAGATCAATGGAACTGACCCATCTCTTGTGGTCTGCTTCACAGAATAGCCTCAGAGACTCCCCCCTCCTGTTCCCCTGGACATAACGCTCTTTTATTTGGCAAAAGGAATAAAAATTAAGAGGATTTTAAGGAAAAGGGTGAGCTGCACACAAGCAGACACCAATTCAGGGGAAAAAAAAAAAAAAAAGAAAAAACTAAAAGATTAAGAAGAACCAGGATTTTGAGAGTCTAAGAGAGAAATGGGCATCTGTGTGGTGGAAATGGCAAAAGCTGCTATTGCCTGGAGCTCATCCCAAATTGTTCTTGGGGTCTGGCTCTCTGGGCTCAGGGACAATTTTGTTAAGCTACTCTCTGGCCTTGAAGTTATGAGAGAACAGTTTTAGAAGCTTCTGTGAGAGGCTTCCATAGCCCATCATCATGTTCTTTGTGGCCAGAAACTTATTAGGAAAGATATTGTGCCCCTTCTCCAACACAATGAGATAAATATTTGATTTATTGATGCAATGGCATCTCCCTGTCTGGTAAAAAAATGGGCTCTAAGTACTAGGTACATCTAGAGAAGGGTAAATCGACCATTGAAAAGTTTTGATGGAAAGTGCTATTTTCATTGCCATCAGAATACTTGCCTAAAGAATCACTGCTAGTCAAATTCTCTTAACAAGAAATATAAGTCCACAAGCTATTTTTTTCAAATAAATTATCTTTTCCAGAGAAAAATGTGTTCCTTTCTTTTATGAAAAATCTTTCATTTTAGGTTGCTTTTAATGCATTGTTTCAAATTGATAAACTCCCCTCTGAAGCAGAAATTCTTATTAGTCCCCAAGTACATGATAGTTTAGTTTAAGGTAGTGGCTGTCATCCTCTTTCTGTTATTTCAGTCCTTAAGTTTAGCCACTTCTCCCTGTAGCATTGCTTTCCTCTCCTGTATATTGACAATGTTTCCCAACTTAGTATCATTGAGAGATATCTCCTATGAAGTAGAAATTCCTCACTTGGGAACAATGGAGAATGACACAGACCTGTGTGATAAATCAGCCACAAGATAACCATGCCTAATAAATGTGATTCTGTGATACAGCAGTTGCAGTATGCCCAGTAAGGAGATAGAAAAACTTCTGCCATTGTATAAAAAGATGGTGAGACTCCATTTATCACCTTCACTGTTTTGCAGTGAGCTGCTGAAAGAACTTAAGAGAGAGCAGAACAGCTCCACCATTAAAAGATGTAGTACTGAGTCTTCTTTACAAAAAACGCCAGGACTGTAGCAAAGAGGGCCAGAAAATAAAAGGAGCAGGTACAGAGGGGATGAGAGAAGGAAAGAGTGTTTTAGAAACTGTGAAAAAATGTATGTAGGCAGAAAATAGATGCACTGGAAGAAAAATCAGAGAAAAGGGACAGATAAACAGAAAGGAAACAGTAAGACCTATGATGGTTTCAGATTATATCTACTCTAATGTTTTGCCACAAGAAAGAGGTGTTTGAGAGTCGCAAGGAAGAAGTAAAATGCTGCCTTAGGAATAAAACACTTGGGGTGAGCAGGGCCTGCTGGGGAAGCTGCTGTTTGCCCCCAAGGTAAGCAGTTTATAAGTAGAAAATATCTTCTTACATTTGGAGTAGGACAGAGATATTTTTCACTTGTACCTTCTCTTATTTCTTCCTGCTGATTCAGTTGCACTTCACTGTCCACAAAATAACTTGAGAAAATAAACACAGAAGTGGAAAGTTGAAGCAGTGTGTCTTGGCATTTTGTGAACCAAACCTTTGACTTTTTTTTCAAAAAATTCTCTGATTTGGAAAGGTCCCCACACTTTTTTTTTCTGAAATGGAGACAGGCTTAAATCCCAAATGTAATATTCTGCTTGATCTGAGATCAAACTTTCATCCTTAAAAAAAAAACGTTTGCAGGTGGTTTCGGCAGCAGTGGTGAGCCCAGAACCTGCTGCATCTCAGATGCACAGGCTGTGTGGATGGCAAAGTGGCACTGAGCGCTTGCAGGGCTGCACACCTTCACAGAAGCCAGAGCACATTTAGTGAAGAGGTGTAGCAGCAGCAGGCAAGCTATCTCCTTGGTGCCAGGAATATGGTCTTTCTACATGAAAGMACGGGACGGAATTCTTAATAAGCCACTCTCATCAGTTTCCTTATTTATAACCTTTTTCCGTCTTAGTACTGTCTCAAGACACTTGGATACTTGTCTTTCTGTTTTCTTAATGCCAACCCATTTGACAGTGTGATTTTCTATACTTCCCTCACAAATATCTTCTGAGCCTGAAGAACTGTAGATAAGTGAACTGAAAAACAAGGAAATAGTTTGAGTGGAACGGTCAGAGGGGGTGAGAGGTTTCAAACCCTTTCCAGTGTTCCTCAGGCAAATTTAAGGTTGAGGGGCTGTTGAGGGGTTTTTTTGGTGTATTTTTCTCCCTGGTGCTTTCCCTTCTAGTAGCAGATGCTCAGTCTGCCTAGTGGGCAGGTAAATTACAAAGCTGTCAGGTTAAAAAGACAGCAGAAATGGACCTGGTAAAACAAACAGAGAGGCCATAGGCAATAGCCATTGTTGTCTGTGGCAGGAAGCCACCTCGTGCCTCATCACATGTGAACAAAGATATCTTTCTGATTCTTCCTATCCCCAGCCTCTTCTGTGGACTTTCCTAGGACCCAGGTGTAGTCCAATCCTGACAATAAAGAAAGACATCTGTTTTCTCCTGATTCCACTCCTGCCAAATGAGACAGTCTATTTTTTAGGGCAGGAGGAGGAAAACAATCTGAGGATGCCTGAGACCTCCACAGTTCTTTACAGTACCCTGGTGCATTTTGCTAGGAAGGCACAATTTCCAATAGGTTAGTGAACACATGGCAAAATGGGAGGCAAAAGCACAAATGAACAAGAGCAGGATATGAGGGAGGAAGCTGCATGGAAGTGAACAGCCATGTGTGGAGTATGAATGAATACACAACAGAGAAATCCAACAGCTCTGTGGGAAAGGAGGTGGGAGTTACAGCAGATCGMGAACTGAACGTGAATCTACAGTGTCCTGCTGTTGTGGAGAAAGCAAATATCCTGCTGAGCTGTATAAACAAAAGAATCGTTTGCCAAGTCCACGAAATAATCCTTCCACTTCACTCAGAGGTGTCTGTGAGCCAACCTCAAGAGCTGCAGTGCTGTGTACCACCCTGGGTGACAAATTCCAGCAGYGCTTTTAGAAAACCTCCAGGACCATAGACTTTGTTTAGATTTGATAACCTTCACTGAAGGGCAGCTTAGAAGCAGTAATTATGTTCCTAATGCAAACAGCCTCCCCACTAACAATAAATATATTTTTGCATTATAACACTTCACATAAGCATTATGTATTTATTAGCCAAAATAAGAGTTTAATTCAAGGYGTCTAAGAAATTATGTTCCCTGTTCAAATGTATCATAATCACATAACATAATATTTTCTCTTGCTTAAAGCATATACATGCCTAAAAAACTTTGAATCTATATTTCAAGCAATATATTAATTTTCCTGAATTAATTTCTTCCTGAAATGATGATGAATATTTTTCTCTTCTTCATTAGTTGTTTGACTAGAACATGTTCAAAGCTAGCACATCTCTCAGATACTGCATTCAAGTATACTTCCCTAGTTACCAGAAAGCTGAACTAAAYCATGTTTCCTAAGCCCCAAAATTACTGGGGTTGTTGGTGACCACGTCACCCAGCCCACACTCAGTACTATCACCCCTAACTTGACACACTGAGCATGAGTTCGCAGTGCAGAGTTCCTCACYAAAACCCTCCCTGAATGTTTGCACACAGCTCATATTGCACTTGTGTTGTATGGTCAGACCTGATTTGACTCAGTTCCATCCTTTTTGACACAAGTCTGATAATGATGCTCATGGAATCAGACACTGTTTTTCAAGTCAGCAAGTTTCCCTGTCACTTGTGAAGAAACTGGGCACAAGCYCCCACACTTCTGCAGTCTCAGGGAAGAAATTAAATCTGTTGTTTTGCCTTTGTTCCCTTTACATAAATATTAGGTCTCACAGGTTTGCTCTACTTGCAAGTTTACCGAAAATGTTGCTGCCTGGTTGGGCATGCAGACCAGCCCAAAGGATCAATAATGCTCTACCTCTGCCATTGAGTCTCACTCCAATCTGCATTTTAGTTTTCTACTGCATTTTTTGAGCGACATTATTGTTAACCCAAGTCAGTGCAGAGGATATCCATCTTCAACACCCATTATAACTGCCTTGTGTCCATCATCTGAGGCACAGATGAGGTGAAAAGTTAAATTTCTTCAAGGATATATTGAAACAATTGGATTTATGTATTGTAAAGAAGAGAGAAATTAACAAAAACATAACTGTCTCCAGAAATATATTTAASACTGCTGCAAAGGAAAGAACAAGTTTTGTCCATGTCCATGGTGGATAAGGTGGGAAATAATGGGGAAAAACTGAAAGCAAGATAGCACTAGAGAGATTTCTAGCAGTAAGGATAGCAAAGCATTGCAATAGGTTTCCTCCTTCACTGCAAGTTGTCATAGAACTATTCTGTTCTCCAAGAGATTTGGGGAGAACTCTCCTGTAACTTTACTGAAGGGCTRAGTAAATTCATAGTTAAAAGTCTTCCTTAACAGCAGACTGAAATTGGAAGACATGGTTTGTCAGATTTGGAAGCCTCTCTTTCTTTTGAGAAAGCTGTTTCTTATTAATATACGTTATTTGAAAAGTCACCTGCTAACCTGTATCAGACAACACTGACGACCTTAGAGTTCTCTGTGCCTTTTAAAATTTCTTCCTTGGACAAATGTCCTGAGGCCCTTAGCAGAGCTGAAGCACTTAACTTGCTTCAGTATGAATGAATGTGGCCTTCAGGCCTCCAGTTTCATTCAGTGTCAAGAGACATTCATTTCCCAAGGTTCAGATTTGTAAAGGCATTTAGGTTTTCCAACAAAGTTGTACATAATCCAAATGACTGGGGCACCTAAAACCCAATTATAAAACTAATTTAGATGTAAAGTCTTAAAACTAAAGGACTTTGAAAAGCCACAAGACCTTTTTAGACCCAGAYGCTGGAAGATGAGAAGTATTTAATCTCCAATGTTTTCACTAGAATTAGATGCTAAATGCTGATAATATTCTGTACCTAGGTGTCTTTCAAAATAAGACTTTATCTTCTAAATCACGTATGTGCTTTCAAGAAATTGTCCATTGACCTTTATTTCAATGCCTTCAAAAAAATGCTTGTAGTGCTTTATTTTTATCAGTCATCTCTGTTAAAAACCATGGAGCTCGCAATAGCCCCTGTGTAGTAACTCAGAACACAACACAAGATGTTCAGCATTAGCTAGAGGTTTGGGTTTTTTCTTAAGCTTTGTTTGTTCTCCAGGTTTTATGGAATTTATCAGAATTTATGTTCTTCTACGTGTAAATAAACACCCTGCTGCCATGGCAGTAGATGGTCTGTAAATCAGGGGAATAAATAAACAAACAGATTGAGCCTGATTCACCAGGATGAAGGCAGCATATGAAGCTCCTGGGTGTTTCCTCTTTTTTTAACATATCTTCTGGGAGCATCACTTCAAACAGCTTACTTTGTCTTACACAGTGAGTATAGCTATATTATTTTGTTGTTGTTGTTGTTGTTGTTATTGAGGTTTTGTTTGGGGTTTTTGGTTTTGTTTGGTTTTTTATTTTTGACTTTTGGTAGTAATCTAGTCTTCTCATAGCTTTGGAACATCCTGTTGGGATCGGTTGGAAACACTTACATTCTGAGTATTTTCTAAGCATCAGTGAGGACATTCCATTGTCAGCTGCTTCTCCTGCTTAGGCAGTATCCATCTCCAGGAGCACAAGTGTAGAAGAAAAGCAAAGGATTTCATGAGTCTGTTGYTGTAGAGCAATGTCCAGCACAGGGTGTCCAGTGGCGTTTCCATGCATGATCACATAAATTACCATAGTCTTAATTTCAAAAAAGTCAGAATTGTTTTYACCAGTTGTGTGACTATTTTGCTGTTCATTCCTCATGTTCTGTTGAATTGAGGCTTGCTGCTATCTCCCAGCAGCTGTTTGCTCCAATCTGCTCCCTTGAACCTTAGCATCCTTTTCAAATTTGGGAAAGCACCAGTGGATTGCACTAAAGCAGCTGTGAAGTAAAAAAAACCTCTTATAGTGTTGTTTTTCTTTGGTGCTTTTTTGTTTTGCTTTGTTTTTTAACAAAACTGACTATCAACTCTTGTGGAGGGCAAATCTCACAACTTGAGTGTGGGAAGTGGTTTACAGTTTTCATCTACTCATTACTGTGAAACGCTGACCTGCAAATTTTGCAGGCATTCCCAAACCTCTCAAGTACTACTCCGGCAGGATATAAATACAGCCATTCTCTCTGCTGTCTGCGGTATCAGAGTAGCTTCTCAGCTTATCAGGAAGGAAAACAGTGTACATGTTGAGGCACTGGGAGCCCAGAGATCTAATATCTTCAGAATTACATATACTTGCATGAAAATTACCTAGACCAGGACTACAATTTAAGGCTTCCTAGTTACACGTCATCTGTATAATCCAAGGGCTTAACTGGGATTTTACTGAGCCTGTGCTGACTCTCTAATGTAGAGAAACTTTCAGCTACTGCTACTAGTAGTGATTTTGACCTCTAGATATTGAGATTTATCTTATCCATATTGGTTGAGATAATGTGTCAGATTCATAATGTGCTGATGTTGCATCCTCATGGCGACTCTTGAAATACTTACAACATGCCTGAGCTAATCAGAGGAACAACATTTCCTTCAGCAGTAGCAGAGTTAAAGCTAAAAGGGCAGCATGCTAACAGTCTCTGTTATTTCAGTGACACTCGGCTTTTTCTGCTTATGTTACTATTTCTGATAAACACCTTTGCACTTTTTCGCTGCATGGCACCTTCAGCTTTCAATAGGTTCCCATTAAAACCCACTGTTACCTTGACATTATTTTCCTCCAAAGTCACATTAAGGCCATCAGTGCTGTGACACCCCCCAAAATCCTTGAGTCTGGCCCAGCAGCTGCTGYGTGTGTTCTGGATGTGGTTACTGAGCTCCTCATCACTGTCTCGCAACCCTGTGTGCTCAGGGAAAGAGCCACAGGTTTCTTTTGTGTTTGTACAACATTTAGCACAGCAGAGTCCTGGTTCAGAATTAGGTAGGATGGATAGATCCTCCCACATTACAAAAAAAACAAATAATAATGACATTGGAAAGAAGGAAAATGTACAGCAGAAATAGCTGCATTGCCAATCAATGTAAGTCAGAAGGACGGTATTAAATTTAACCTCCTACAACACTCCAGAGTTAATTTGGGGTCCGTGGGATTTTYAAGAAGAAACACAGCCTACTTTTCTGAATAATTAGACAAAAGGATTCTTGGTAAAGTGTACTAAAAATGCATTAAGAACAAAACAAATTTAAAGATTAAAATTTCCCCAAATTAAAAGCTTGAATAAGAATTTTGGGGAAAGGAAGAGAATCTCTGCTCCTGAATTTGCATAAAACCTTTTAATGAAAGGTTTATTTAAAGCCTCGAGATAACTCCAAACATTTTCTTTGGCAGAATGGAAGAAGTTAAATGCTGAATTTTGGTTCTGTGACCATCTTTACTGAAATTAATTCTGGGGTTTTATGGCAAAGGCAGCACACACATTTATGTGGTTGAGCACAAGGAAATCTGAAAGACCTGAGAAAGACTGGGACTGCCATCTCTGAGGGCACTTCAGGGATATACCCTGCACTGGACACCAGGGCAGCACTTTCATTCATCGTTTGTGTCCCAGCAGGCTTTTCCTGCTGTAAAAAGGCACAGTTGGGTTTGCTCTGTGTCCTTTCTTTGTTCTCTCTCCCTTTTCCCAGTGCAGGTCGGGGAAAGAGAGCTTCATCTGTGAAGTCCTTGAGTGTAAAGATCTCTCTGACCTGGCTTTTTGGGAGCCACCCTAACTAAAACTGGTGAGTGAAACCGGAGTGAGAAGGATCTCCTCCATCCTTGTGTGAGAGCCTTGCTGAATCATCGGGCACCGGTGGGCACGAAGGGGATTCCAGGAGGATGCTGGTGAGACAAGACAGTACTTGCCAAAGGAGAGCTCCAAGCTGTGGCCTCTGCCTGAATGAGGTTTAGCAGAGAGGCACGGAAGGGCAAAMAATGCCACATGGGCTTGCACTTTAGGGCACAGGACTGATGATTGCTCCTATAGATGGGCTGTTTTCATGCTTTTCAGGCTTGTACTGTGCTTTGTTTTTTCTCTTTCTCACCTGAGCTTTGTGTGAAAACTCACTGAAGGAGAAACTGAAACTCCAATTGCTCCTGGCTTCCACAACAGAAAGTTATCTTTTCCTGGTGAATATTTAAGTGTGTGTTCTTATAAAGGAAGCAAATCCAGAAGAGGTTGTGAGGGAGTGTAATTCCTGAGTATCCTGTAACCCAGGGATAAGGGCTGGGCTGAACATTCTGATCTGAGGAGGGGGTGGAGAAGGTTCCTGAAATTAATTTCCTTTAGAAATGCCTTCCTATGAAAGATAAGAAGAGAAAAAGAAGGATCTGAGCATGCAGGAAGAGACGTTTTTCCTTGAATGAAGCTTCCACTACATCACAGACATCTATAACAACTTTCTCCTGTAGATTTGTTAGCTGCGAGTAAGAGAGGATGGAAGAGCCAGCACAGCTGCCTTTGTGTGGTTAAAAAGACAATCAAGCTGTGATGGGGGAATGCAGACTGGAGGCCAGGTTGTGGTTATCTACTGCTCATAAAACCTTTGGCTTGCAGGAGAATTGCTGACCAGGGGCACAGTGAGAGCCGTAAGCAGCACCACTCCAGCAGAGCATCATCATTAAAAATGCAAGTGCTGAAACATAGCTACTGTGGCTGCAAGTACATATCCTGAGCTTTACGAGACTCAACAGCTTCAGGGAAGTGTTTCCTAGCTTAACTCAACATAGGGGTTGCTGGTTTGTTCACCGAACAATGTGGGGAAATTCCTTATGATGCTTTGCCCTAAGATCCCAGCTGTGAGGTGGACCACTACAGTAGGTTGGATGGAGGTGGATGAGGCAGAGTCATGGTTTTTTCCTGCAGAGCACTAAATTACTGCAGCAGCCGCATCTGACAGAAATTTTAAAGAGATGCTCTTCTGCTACAGCAAAGAGGGAGTGGATAATTGCACCATAGGGACACCCCTGGGATCCAGACATTTATAGTTAATCAGAATTATTTGTCTGTTTGGTAAACTTTTACTTCTTTTACAACAAGTGGAAAAATTGACTGAGGATGCAGTGAGGAGTTACAGTAAACACTCCAGCCTGGGAGGCCTGTAGATGCAAGGTAAGGAGCATGCAAAGGAATCATTTACCAAGCTTGCTTTCAGGTGGAAATGCTGAGTGCAGGAAGTCTGCTCCTGCTTTTAATGTTGAGACTGGTCAATGCATCTCCCACTATATCTCTGAGATGGATTGTATTTTACTAGGCTTGGCTTCCAAAGTGAGCAGCTTAATGCTCCACCTGACGGATGATGTTTTGCTGGGAGGCTGGCAGCTCCTGCCAGGGCAGCATCTTGCTGAGGTAGAAGTGTGGTGTCAGCAGCAGGGAAGAGTCCAGTTCAAGGTGTCCATCTCTACACACACACACACACACACACAYAYGGAGCCTGTCCTCTGGAAGTGTTAGCAGAAGGGAGGAGGAAAGCAGCAAAGACCTATTTGGCAGGCACAGGTGGCTGACGCTGTAGCTTTAGCCCTTCACAGCCTATTTGCTGCAGTTGGAGTTTCAGCTTTAATGAGTATCATGGTGGAAACTGACCTTCTCTGTCCACACAGGCTTTTGCAAGGGTGGCCGAAATCAGGACAAAGCTACAAGCAGAAGGGGCCAAAAGCAGAGCCTCCATCTGCCCAGCAGGACATCACATCTGGTTCCCCATCTGGGCCCGTTCTCACCTGCAGCACTTTCTCTAACCCAATGGGGAAGTTCCCTCAGCAGTCACCTGCTGCAGAATGCCAGGAATAATATTTTCTCATTACAACCCAAGAGGGTCTGATGGACCAAAGGGAATAAGCCTCTGCTGAGAAAGAAGGAGAGATTTTTGATCCAGCATGTGACATTCATGACCTGCATTGTGAATCACAGGTGTGTGAAAGACCATTGATCTTTCCTTCCTGCTAGGCACACATACCCTGTTTGTTTCCCCTCTCCAGAACTAAACTTCCTTGCTACAGGAAGAAGAAAACAGCATGGAAATAGCAAGCAGGAATCCAAGAGTTGCTGGGTTAACTACGTTTTGTATTCTTATGATAGACAGGTTTACAAAATACTTCTAGCCATCTAAGAAGCCCAAAGCAATGCTCTTACAATGAGTGTTATTATGCGGAAAAAAAAAATTAATCTTCCTCATATAATCACAGAGACCTGAAGCCTGACTCTTGACTATTTATTATCCTCATTTCCTGAGGAAACAAGTCTTATGAAATTGTTCTTCTGCCTGCTGCTTTCCCACCTCCTAAAGTCATTGCTTGATTTCAACCAACCTTTAAGGAGGTTTCAGAGATTTGAAACACCTTGTACGAATTGGGTCTGGATAAAGGGAAGAGATACAAATCAATGTCACCATAGAAGGAAAGGTTTAAAAGTGAGCTCTACAGTCATGCATTTGCTCAGCCCGCTCACGCAGGTCTGCTTCAGAACGATCTTCCCYCCTGAATTAGGGGCAAGGGAGGATGATGCAGCCAAGGCAGCGGGCAGGCTATGGAAAGCCCTGTAAGCAATGACTGTATAGAAATTGGGAGGACAGAGCTGGGGAGTTGTATAGGAGCAGGGGTATTAAGGCAGGCTTTAATCCTGCTGCTCTCAGAGCATGGTATTTGTGGTGGTATCAGCAGCACCTGGTACGTCGCAACCATAGGGGCACAGAATAAAAGACAGACCCTCCCCCAAAGAACTGCCCCCTAAAACCTTGCTGGCCATTTTTGTGGAGTCCTTTAGCCCTTCTTTCAATGCAGCATTTAAGCTCATCACCCACCAAAATAATTTAAAGAAAACCCTTGGCTTCAGCTGGGCTGTTTCCCAAATCAGGACCAAGCTTGTGTTTCTGGTTGTCCCAGAGACTTGGAGAGTGAAGTGAGGAGTGGGGTGGCTTTCAGGTAGTTACCCCACACAGGTGTAAGTGGCCACTGATCCTGTGTGGATGCCCTGAGTAGCAAAGCAAGCCTGTGCAGTTAAATAGCATGTTGAAAGTTCCAGTAACAACTTAGGAAAGTACAGGGCAATATTTCTGATGATGGGGCAATCTTATCTACTTGGCAAAACGAAAAACCTGTAAATTTAAAGGACCCTATTCTATTTTTCCTGAAAGAAGAAAGGAGTTATAAGAGATTTCATTGAGGTATTCATAATTATATGAGAAACAGTGAAAACTAATCAGTATGTGCTTTTTATATTGTCACACAGTGCAAGAACAAGGGGACTCTTAAAATGTAAATTAATAAGCAGTACATTTAGCGTTCAAATGTATTTAGTGAATTGTATTACAATTATAGTATATATAAATAATCCACCAATTTCCATAAAACTATCTGATAAAATTCACCCGTAACAATAGTTCATTTCCCAATTCACTTTTCATTATTCAAAATCCTTTAGAAACCCAAGGGAAGCTGTTGCCCGGGGATTGTAAAAGGCTGTGTATTTAGAACAAATCCAAGGAGTGGACTGACTTGTGCAGCATGTACTCCTCTTCAGAAATTCACAGTCCTAGGAAGCTAAGGACACTAATGCAAAGGCTGTCTAAAASGAAGGGAAAAAAAGAGCCCACACTGGATAATTTTATGACCATTAGTAACATTTGTATCTATACAAGCTAAGATAATTATAATGGTAATCATATCTCATGCTTCGGAGCATTGTGATTGCCTACAGAGGCCAGGGAAGCCTTGGAGAGTTTCCATTGAAAGGAAGATTAGAAACACTTAAGATTATTTAATTTGGTCATATTGGACATAGCAGAAAGAAGATACTTATTTCCCCTTTTAAATGCTCTTCCTTTCTCTTTTCTGAATCAGTTTCTTCCCTGTTGGCTTGACGTGTAACCTGGTATCCCCTCTGGCATCTGCACTTTTCCTTTCCCAGCTATTTTGTGCCTGGATCTTCCTGTTTCCCTCAGATCTGTTTCTCAGTGTCTCAGCCCATTCCTCTCTTGTGCTCATCATGTTCACTAGATAACACCTCTCCATTGTGAAGAGGTTTTTCTTGCATCCAGTGTCCTTGACCAGGCTTCATTAGCGATCCCTGCTCTGACTTTGCTGCTCCCCAAGTAGCATCAGTTTGTCTCTTCGCTTTGCATGTGAGCAGCTCCRTCCATCACAGGAGCCTTTTCCAAGCAAGTTCTACAGACTCTTGGTGTTTCTGTATCCCATTCTTTCCACTAAGACCCACAGGTATCATGATACTAGCATCAAGYACAACAGTCTCGTTTTACAGATTATCCATTGTTTTAAAAATTGAAGGAAGTGAATAAAGAACTGGAAATACCTCATGTTGTTTTTTAGCCATTTTAAAACTTACTGTGRGATCTGATCACCTCATCTTCTTTCCCATCCTCCTGCCTTTTTATACCTTCATTGCATGATGAACCCACATGAGGCCAGATCCAGAAAACCTCTCACAGAGAATTTTAGATGCTTGCACAAAATGAGATCTCCACTGACTTCAGTGAACCTACGTGTGTAACAACACATATGAGAGAATGTCAGAAATCAGCCTCAGGCAAAGAAGACGTGGACATTCTCCACACTTACAAAGAAATAAGATAGGAAAGAAATGGTGTCCTTTTATTACTCTGTGCCACCTGGTCACAACAACACAGTGAAGAATAATTGACAACAAAGGGCTGCTATTTCCCTCTCCATGCATTGCTCCTGAGCTGGAGTTTATGCCAAAGCTGTGACTGTGAGGTAGTTCACTTTAGGACACTTCAGAAGAAGGAAAATAACAACCTGAGAACTAAAGGCAGCTACGATAAAGGTATGRAGAATTATAAATGACAAAAGGCAGGCCAAGAAAGCACTACTAGTCAGCCTTTTTGGTAATAAAAAATAAATTGGTGGCCATTGAATGAAATTAAAAAGCAACACATTGTGARTGGATGAAAGGTGATGTTTATAAAAGGTATAATTAAACCACGATATTCACTGGTCTAGATATTGAGAAGGATCACTCCCCATGTTCAAGTGGTTCAGCATTTATATAAATAAAAAGAACATCTGCAAGGACACCAGCTAAATACAATTACAAGGGCTATCAATTCTCATGCTTCAGGGCATGGTTACCTGCTGAGGTCAGGAAGAAATTTCTTCATGATATAGCACTAAAAAGTAAAATGCATTATTGGGCATTGATGGGTATTGGACACCTTATTAGATGGACCTTTAATCTGCTCCACTATACAATTCTTTTGTTCCCCCATATCAAAAATCAGTGAAGCATTTAGGAGTGTGCTTAAATTCCATTTTGAAATCAATAGCACTTAAATGTGCATCAATGTAAGTGCTCGATTAAGTGCTTTCTAGAATAGATATATTAAGCAACTACTTAAATTTTTAGAAGTATTGAAGCAATTTTTGGTTCTGGACTGATGTTTTGGTGTCCAAATCACAGATGCAGAAACAGTAGAACTTACTCTCTCTCATGTATTATCAACTCACTCTGCAGAAACTCCAAACAAAAACATGCTCTCAGTTCTAAAAAACTTCAACCTTTCATCACAAAAACTCAAGAATTTGTGACTATCGCTCTACAACTCATTTGTATAGGYAGTCCTATATGTATACAGACATAATCACACTGGTCTAAAATAGTTAGTGTCTTCGTCTTTGGGGTTTTTTTGGTGGGAATAAAACGAGCTTTGTCATCTGCTAGAGTCTCCTCTCTCATGTTTGTGTCCTACTGGTTTATCTTCCAGTTCTACCCAAGAACTTCAGCCAGACATGGAAGATCTCTTTGGAGATTTAAGCTTCCCTTTAAACTTTGAAGGCCATCCCTCTTTATCATTCTTTCTTCTTAGAGGAGGTATCATTCAACYCTGACAATCTTTCAGAGTCAGTAGCAGGGCCCTGAATACAGAGGAAACATGGTGCTGATTTGATCTCCTACAGAGTCCGTACAGAGTAGATACTTCCAGTGTGGAAAACAGTTTAATCCAAAGAAGGTCATAGGAAAGTATAAACAGAAGCTTGAGTGTTTTTCACAATCCTTCTCAAATGTTGCTGACAGGTGGTTAAAGGGTTTGATAGATAAAGGAGACCTGGGTAACTGAAGTGGCTGAAAGACAGATCTAACCAAAAAAACAGGTTCTTCCAGCCTATAGATTTACTCAGTGAAAAGGCAACTTAAAATATGGCCATAACAATGGAAGAGATTACTCTCCTGTGGGTCTATCTCCTCTGTTTTCCTCACTGGATCAGTTGCTCCTTTTGGAGAGGCTGTGGCAGCTCACTGGGGGTGGCTGGGAGAGCTCCAGCAATGCACAGCAGGCAGTAATTCTTCCTTCCAGAGGCTGAACGTTCAGCCTGAGCAGCACTCAGAGGGACCTACATGCTGAGATCAAGGGAACATTTCCAATGACTTATGGAGGAGCTGAAACTAGGCCTTTATGGAATACTAAATAATTAAATCAGACCTCATGTAGACCTCTAACACTTAAGAATCAGCACTTAATAGCACACAGAAAGGCATAATTTTCAGATCTGTGCTAATAAGGAAAACCATAATTTGAGGGATTTTTCTTAAACAGCTCTTTTCTACCTCTGATTGTTAAACATAAAAGCAAAGATGTTGCCTGCAGTAGTCAGGCATACATCTTGAATTGCTATTTGCTTCCAGCTTCATTTAAGATAAAATTTAAACTGCTTAATTTAAATGCACAATCTTAGATACCTATAAAAGACCGACTTGCAGAAAGTATTAAGCAGATGCTTTCTGCAAATATGTTCTACTTTAGTCATTTCTAGTTCAGTGTCGAAAAGCTTCCCGACCTGGTGCCTGACCAACTTGATAAACTTTTATGATTAAAGGCTTGGTAGATGAGGGGACAGTAGTGGGTATTGTCTATTTGGACTTTCTTAAGGCTATCAAGGAAGGCCTAATCTCATAAGATACTCATAGACAAGCTGTTGAAGTATGGGCTGGATGAGCAGACAGTGAGGTGGGTTGAAAACTGTCTGAATAGCTGGGCCCAGAGGGTGGTGATCCTCTAGTCTACCTGGAGGCCAGTAACCAGCAGTGCACCCAGGGGTCAATACTGGGTCTGATCCTGATTGACATCTTCATCAATGATCTGGGTGATGAGGCAGAGTGTACCCTCTGCAGGTTTGCCAATGACACAAAACTGGGACTAGTGGCTGATACTCCAGCAGGACGTGCTCCCTTCCAGAAGGACCTTGACAGGCTGGAGAAATGGGCTGACAGAAACCTCGTAAAATTCTACAAGGGAACCCAGGCAYCAGTAAATGCTGAAGATGGTCTTGCTGGAAAGCAGCATGACAGAAAAGRACCTGGGGTTCCTGGTGGACATCAAGTTGACCATAAGCCAGCAGCATGCCCTTGCAGCAAAGAAGGCCAGAGATATSCTGGGCTTCGTTAGGAGCAACRTTGCCAGCAGSTCAAGGGAGGTGATCCTCTCCCTCTACTCAGCCCTGGGGARACCACATCTGGAGTGCTGGGTCCAGTTCTGGGCTCCTCAACAGAAGAGAGACATGAACACACTGGAGCGATTCCAGTGAAGATGGTGAAGGAACTGGAGCACCTCACATGTAAGGAAAGGATGGGAGCATGGAGAAGAGAAGGCTTGGAAGGGGATCCTACCATTGCATATAAATATCTAAAAGGAGTGTGCAAAGAAGATGGAGCCAGGCACTCTACCATGGTGTTCAGTGACAGGACAAGGGACAATGGGCACAAACCGAAACACAGGAGGTTGCCCTTCTAAACATCAGAAAACACTTGATCACTATGGGCGTGACAAAGCAGTGGCACAGGTTGTCCGGGGAGATTGCGGAATCTCCACCATTGGAGATATTCAAAAGCCATCTGGAGATGGTCCTGAGGAACTAGCTTGATGTAGGTGGCCCTGCTTGAACTGGGGCATTGGACAAGGTGATCTCCAGAGGCCACTTCCAATCTCACCCTTTCTGTAATTCTGTGTTAAYAAAAAGTCACAGGCACAATTGCATGTCTTAGCCTAGACTCTTCTGCTTAAGCCAACAAAGAGAGGGTTAAAAACCTTCTAAAGAGGTTTCCATGTACTAGAAGATTCCCTTTATCCTTTGGAAAGCTCTAGTATGTTGGGAACTCCCTTGCACATGTAATGTTCTCTATAGTCCTAGTAATATGTTTTGGCTCAGAATTTCCTGATCTTCTAAACCATTAGCATTCCCTTTAGAATGGTATATACACTTATGATTTCCTTCTAATATGGAACTCATAAGGACATTAGCAAAACGTGTCCTCAGCACTTCCAAGGTGTTCATGTTTCTGCATCTCCTTTCTGCTCCAGTTAGACAGAGTTCCACACCCCTTTCCTCCTCAGCTCTTATTTTGTGAGACGGCTGCAAAAGGTCAGCACTCTCTGGGTTAACGTTCAACACAAGTGAAAATCTTTATCTCACAGTGTGTGGACAAATTGGTTTTGAAACAGCTACAGAGGGTCATCAATTCTTCAAACGGACATAGCGTGAGTATCCCATAAACTGAAACAGCCGGTGCTGCACAGATTCATCTGGAGAAGTTATTATTAGGGAACTGGGGGTGCTTTCAAATGCAGAGACATAATTTATCATGACCAGGTTTTGTTAGCAAGGAATTTAGACAGTTTCTGTTACTGCAACCTAATAAGTCATTTTATCAGCATATTTGTTTCCTTGGCTGCTGACACCTCAGCAACCTTCATACCTTCTTAGTATCACATGGCAGGAAAACAACTGACAAATAAAGAGAAATCATTGGTTGTGAACTCACTGAAATTGCATATTCCATCGTGGGAAGCTAGGATAATGCAGTTCAGTTATAAAGCAGAGTCCATTGAAGGTATACAGGTCTCTTGCTCTCTCTCTGTATCTCATCTTTTACTGTATATAGAAGGAAGACTGTAACTAAGGGAATATGTCATGGAATCCTACCCAGCTGCCTAGCCGTAGGGGAAACTGGCAGCAGTGTTCCTGGATACAGAAAAGGCAAGGGTCCTTGCCAAGGGAAGCCCAGGGTAAATAACAGCAGAGCTGGGCCTCCCTGCTTTACTCTCTCCCTAAACATTGGAAGACTCACAGAGAAATCTACCTTACCCTAGTTAGACCTCTGCATAATCCAGGGTCGCAAACAGGTGCTCACTCCCCTTAGAAAAATCAGCTCCAATTACGTCTTGCAAGATCAATTTCTCSTGGTTTAGCTCATCTCTGCCATTGCTGAATAATTAACCACTTATTTGACAACTATTTTGCATCTTCTCTTGTCCCTGAATCCCTAACCACACACACAAACAGAAGGGCAATTAAAAGTTCATTTACCTGTGACCCCCAGGGATTGCCACATGCTGTGAGAGTCAATATATTTTTCTTCTATTAGAGTAGTAGAGGAGCAATTTCTGAGATTTAAGAGCACCAAGGAAAAGTAACATGCAGCCARAATAGGCAGATCTCCAATCTGGAGATTAAATGGAGAAAAGCCCCAGCTTTTTTCCAATTGCTATAATGAACAAAAACAGCCTTAGGAAGGGAAACCACAGCCCGCAGCTGGAAGGGCTTTGTAAATCAGAGACAACTGCTCAGTGTTTCTAAAAGCTATGAAAAAGCTGCACAAGTACAGAAGGGATTTTCCATTTCCTCTGACAACAACAACAGAGTTAGCAGGCAGCCATAATCAGTGGCATAGGGTCTAGTTGGAAGCCTGTCTCTAGTGGTGTYCCCCAAGGTTCAGTACTGGTTTAACCCCAGTATTTTTTAACTTATCCATTAATGACTTGGATGAAGTTCACTGGTGACACCAAGCTGGGAGGAGTGGCCAATATCCCAGAGAACTGTGCAGCACTTCAGAAGGACCTCGAAAGGTTGGAGAGATTGGCAGAGACGAACTGTCTGAAATTCAGAAAGGGCAAATGCAAGGCACTGCACCTGGGGAGGAATAACCCCACGCACCAGCACAGGCTGAGGGCCAACCTGCTGGAAAGCAGCTCTGAGGAGAAGAACCTGGGGGTCCTGGTGGACAACAAGCTGCCCACGAGCCAGCAGTGTGTCCTGTGGCCGAGGAGGTCAGTGGTGTTCTGGGATGCATTAGGAAGGGCATTGCCRGCAGGTCAAGGGAGATGATCCTGCCCCTCTGCTCAGCCCTAGTGAGGCCACATCTGGACTACTGTGTCAGTTTCTGGGTTCTTCAGGACAAGGGAGACATGGCACAGGGAGGTTGGACCAGATGACCCACTGTGGTGTCTTCCAACCTGACCCATTCTGTGATTCTGTGACTTAAATGAAGTTACTGCTGGTTTTACACCCGCAAAAGTGGAGTTGGAGGCAGTGTGAATGAAATCAGCAATGAGAAGTGAYGGCTCAATTCGCTGTTCAGTGGACTTCTACCCACCAATGGCAGTTGTGTGCACAGGAATGGTCTAACATAGTTAACAAAACCATTTACTATTAATCATACAGTAGTAGTTATGCTGGAMTATTAAAGTATTCATAAATAAGCAATTATTTCTTGCAGTACTTTGCAAAAAGCTTCTTGCTTTTCTTTCCAGGTTGAACGTTTCTGGTCAGTTCTGCCAAGTTGACTGGTCAGAAATCATTGTTTCTCATCATTAATCTCTATCTGATAYGCTTGGTGTCATTTCAGTTTTAAGGAAAGCACCTCTGCTGAGCTACATTGCTGGAGCTGCAGAATAGTCAGAGAGAAGCGCAGGAAACGAGTGGACTGTGCAGGTTATATTCACCTGCCAGTGTAAAAAGTAACCCTGAGCCAGCCTTATTTGTCTTTTCAAACCACTTCATGTCAGGGAGCAGGAGTCATGTCAGAGCACAGGACCCCTGCAATGAACAAACGGGGGAATTAATGTTCTCTGTGAGGCAGGGATGGGAACAGGTGATGTGGCATTTGTGACAGCTTCCCTCATCCCTGGGAATTCACAGCATGGTTTTATATCAGTTCAAAGTGAGAACTAAGAACAGTAGGAGAGGCAGAGCTAGAAAGAAGCCTTGGCTTTGGGTGCCCATATCTGAAGCCAGGATATTGTCGTCGCAGAATATTTACCATGTACATAATTAAACCCCTAAGTGCCAGCTGAACTGGAAATCATGCTGTGTGGTGCCTCTCCTACCATCTGAATGACTGTTAGACAGTTGGCTCTGTTTTGACACAAAAAATGCAGTCCATCATAGGCCCATTCATCTGTCATCTGTTGCCTGCTTGTCTCTTTTCCCATTTAGTTGTGTACAAGATGAAATGTTTTCCTCCTGCTGCTTGTCTGGTTTTTTTACACTTCTTTTTCTTTGCAGTTTTTTTACATACCCACGATGAAATAGCCTCACAGAGTCACACTGCCAGCCACAATCATGGATTGACATTATATTGGCTTAAGAAATAAACACTCATCTTCATATTTTTCCCTTCTCTTTCTCATTACAAAGCTGAAATGAACAAATTATTAATTAGACATCAGCCTCTGCCCCCTGCCCCCCCCTTCACTTTAAATGACCTGGAGACAAGCAGGGCAAAAGTTACCAGGCATTGTTATGCATTCATTACAGTGACATATTAAGCAGAGAGCCAAAGTAATGACAGAGTAATGCAGCCAAAGAAAATCACCTGTATTATATTGTCACAGGAGATTGAGACACAGTCAGTTACATGTACACAAACCACAGGAATTGCTTAAAGAGCAAGGAGTTACGGGGCCAAGGGACAAGGAGTTTAAGACAAATATTCTCATGAATTATTTACGGTAAGACTGTGGAAGATTTTTTTCCAGAAAATAATTGCAAAAAGTAGGCACAAATCAGGTTATTCGCTAAGCTGRTCTAAAGGAATACATAAGTATGTATGTGTTTCTGTGCTGAACTGTGCCAGAGATGTCTGACCCTCTCTGGCGAGGGCAGAAGTTCTCCTTTTGTCTATTTTTACTCTTCAGTGATGAAAAAAATAACACAAATGTTTATCCAGGAATTTAAGCTCTACGTGACCCTCTTGATTTGCAAGGACAAAAAACTCCCAAACCTTGGAATATTGCCTTCTAACCTTCTGGTGTGTTTCTACATACCACATGACAGCTCCTGAAGCCCACTTCTTCCTTAAAAGCTTTCTCCTTTTCAGTCAGTGAAAAAGATGAAGAAACTTTTGAGATTCAGTGTACTCATGATTCATCATGAGTCATGATGTCTCAGTTTTGGAGCATCCTGAACACRAAAGTTAAACTTATCTTTCGTTTCTTTAAGGAAAGAGCTGTGAATGGATTTGCAAATATTTTTAGTCATGAGAAGATTCAAGAAAATGCTTAACACTACCTTGATGGGCACTTTCTGCTCCGAGTAGTCACAGATGGACATCACTTGTGCCATGCTCACCATGACAGGTTCTCTCTTCCCCCCAGTCTCTTTATCTGCCAGTGGAATCATACTTCTGCAAAATAACCAGAGTATCCTCTGGACAAAAATGAAATAACCCAGTAAAATGGGAAATAATTAGGATTGGGCACAAGCAACTCCTGTGTGCTCATTGTGCTATGGGCACTGATTTTCTGGAGGAAATGTGTGTATAAAGATGAAGATGCTATCTCTTAGAGATACTCTGACACAAGGTTCATCAAAGCTTGAAAAGCCACTGTATTGCTAGCAAAATTTATCAGACTGCATGCCAGACTCCCACTGGCTCTCACCCAGATTCCAAGCTACCCGAGGAATTATTAGCTTAAAAGCTTCTTTAGATCTTGTCAGCTGAATCTAGCTCACCATGGATGTAGATAAGATTCACAGTTCCTGACAAAGGAGATGGGATCTGACTCCAGGGCTCGCTGTCCTATTTTAAGAATGCAAATTCTTAATGGCTGTAATGAGGGATGAGGGTGTTACTATTAAATATATTGAACTGATAATTTTTAGGTTTTTTTTTCTTTTTGAAACAAAAGGTGCAAATTAAAAAGAGATTTATGAGGTTTTCAGTGAAGGAGAAGGGTCACAATATCAGGGCTACGTAAGAGGCAGTCAAAATAAAATCAAAATATTTTAAAATTATTGAAATGAAATATTTCTCTGTTACTTGAACTAATTTTTGTGTCTGGGGAGGGTTTTTYGCTATGAACATTTTTGAGAGTTTGATTTCATTATTTTTGCCAATCTTAGGAACAAATCTAAAGTTTAAAAACACATTATGGAATGTGAAGTCTCTCTCACTCAACATAATTAAAAACAAAAAAGTAGAACTAATTTACTCATACATAATTTGGGCAACATAAACTTCATATACCTCTGCCTGTCCTGACCAGTCTACCAACATGGCGATTCTCTCTTTTCTATTTATTATCACACAGTTAAGTTTACCCCAACTGGTATTTAACACTGTAMATAGGACCTTGCTAATGGTCTTGATTAACTGTACTCTGAGAGTTCCCTGCACTCACATTGGAACTAGCAGTGATTTCAGGCAGTCAAAATATGCATTTATGAAACRGTAAGAAGACAAACCTGTGACTGCGTGGAAGAACACAAGCTTTTAACTTTCACAGATTATGAAGAAGAAAAAAACCCCACTTCTCTGGGGTTTGTCTAACAAGCTTAATTCAACAGATGAAAGAAGAGCTGTGCAAGGGGAGCTGTGTTCATTACTGTGCGAGTTCATCAGAGGTGAGGTGGCAATGCTTCTGCCACACGCAGCTGCATCCTGCCCCACAGCCCCCACGGGTGTCAGGCAGTTCCTCACGCGTCTGTCTCTCCACCAGCCAAGTGGACAAGCTGACACTTAGGATGAGCTGCCACTGACACAGAGCAGGGCAGCTCTGCTTCACTCCGGGATGCTGAGCCTCTCTGTGGGTTGTCTCCATTTCCCACCCCGCTCCTCCCCTGCACAGCCTAGGCTGGGTTATCCAGCTCCTGTGTTTCTGTCTTGACTCAAACCCACTCCTGCCGTGGTCCACACCCTCCTGGGCCCATCCTGATACCTCCTCAGGGCTGCCTGGACGATTGCACAGTTGTTGATCTGGAACAATCTGGTGTTGTCCCACTCCTCCTGCTCCTGACTGCTCACCTGTCACAGAGCATTTGAGCTGCTGAAGCACTCTCTAATCCACTGGGGAGCCTGGAAGCACAGGCTTACATTCCTATTTCTTTCCCAATTACTGAWCTTTTGCAAGCAGCTATAGAAACATCACTTATCAGAGTTTCCTGACACTTCCCTTTATAAGTCTTTATTTTCGAATTTTACTCACTTCAACTGCACAGATGTTTCCCCACGTGGGATTTTTATCTCTGAATAAGCATATACATTTTTTATGTTTTGGCAAAAATGGTTGAAAAACTCCCTGAAAYGAGACTAAGGGGTTGAACAACTGTTTTGTCACGACAGCAAGTAGGTAGAATTTTATTGTCAAAACTGTAGTGCCCCCATTCTTTGGAGGATGGACACAGTAYCTGGTAGAGGTGGCCTTTCCCTCTTCTACTGTTGCTCTGGAAAACTGCTTTTACTTGGCAAGATTGAGCATTTGGGACATTTAATTTGGGCTTATGACAGCCTTATTAGAGCTTGGCTGCTAAATGTTTGAGATGGTTATATGGCCAGCTCTGTTCTGCAAGCATTGCCCTTGAGGAGGACCTTGGTGAACTCTCTCCAGGGCAGGAGAGGCTGAGCAAGACTCCAGGCAGACAGGCAGGAAAGCAGAGGGTTGGAAACCTGGTTTTCCTGCCTTTCCCAGCATGGAGATTCCTCCAGCAAGGAGAAAGAAGGACAATGCAGCACACTGTGCTGGTGGGAGAGGAGTTCATGGGGCTCTAGAGGAGAACAAATACGCAGAGAAGTCTGAAAGCCAAAGAGGGAGGGGAAGGAAATAGAGAAAGAGAAGAGGAAAGGAAAGAAACTCTCTGGCCCGGTTCTAGCTACTGARAATGCTGCTATCTTTTCGGATTCGCCTTTCTTTAGGTTGTGGAGGAAAAGTTCCAAAATAGCATAAGATAAGGTCAAACACTTGCTCCAGGATAACAGTAATATCAAAAAACATATGCTGTGTTGTGTTATCACCAATTAGCAATTGCTTCCRCTGTGACAAATGGTCTTTGAATCACCAAACTTCCAGGGTAAGGAACTCATAGASAGTAATTGTGAGTTGCATACATCTGAAGTGTTTATGTAAATGCTTATTGTTAATAATAACAACAACAATAATGACAATAGAAAATCCCCTGGTTTGTATGGTTGTGGTTGCTCAGAACAGCTGTTTTAATGAGACATCTGCCAGTGAAACAATTTAGCCTGAGGATAATGAATAACTGTTACTTAACTGAGACAGTATTAGCATAAACTCTGCTTAGTGGGGACACATTTGGCCAGTGAATAGTGATTTCTTGGTACTTATCTAGGTGTTTAATAGTGAAAATTACAAGCTTGTGGCAAAAATAAATGAATTAATGAATAGTCATATAGTATATACTCTGATTTTTTCTTTTGGTTGCTTTAGTTTGAAATACCTTAAAGGGATCTTGTCAGAGAGTGAATTATTCAAAACTTAGAGAACTTTTGTGGTGGGTGCTTAGAAATGGTGAAACACTGATAATCACTGAGAAGCTTGGTCTTCATCTTCTACTACAGAAATGATTAAGTTATGAAGACATTATCATTTGCATCCCTTTTTTATGGCATTATTTTCTCTCATCTGAATCATATATATATATATATATATATGTTTCACCCACCTGACTCTGGATTGTTCTGACTCTGGATTGTTTCCAAGTTGGGTAACTCAAGCATCCAGAATGGAATTTCAGGTAAAGAATTCTGTTCTGATAGACTCTGCTCAGCAGAATTCACAAATTTTTCTAGTTCCTGTATAGATGTGTTTTGGAGTGCTGAGACAACAGCATAAAATCTTGTGGGCAAGAACAGGGGTATGTTGTGATCAATGTTATATCTATGATTTTTGTAGACTCCTGATTGTCCATGCAAGGAGTAAAAACTTGCTTGTAAGTGATAATGTTATTTTCTTTCAAGGGAGATGGACTCCACATGTGTRTGTTGGCTGTTATCCTCTGGTTTAAAAAAAAAATGCTAGCAAAGACCGCGTTCTTTATGAAATAAGCTAGAATAATGAGGTAGAACTAGAGACCAGTGCAGTGTGATTCAGTTTATTCGGCCAGACCTATGAATGAAATGAATATGAACCATGGGACCTTTGAACACTGTGAAAAGCTGTCTGCTGTTTCTCTTAAGGAAACTAAACAAATCCTTTCTCTCATAAGAGAGGCTGTGACCGTATTAGTGAAAGAATTTACCAAATTTGGAAGATTGCCAGATAGTTCTTCCTCTCATATTTATAGCTGTCTTTTCCTGGATATAAAAAATGCATCTCCTGTGAATCCAAAGGTAGAAGAGAGCCTTTGGAATCTGAAAGATGGAGAAGATTTAGTTGACCTGCAAGTGACTGATGTTTGAAGCTTGCTAGAGAAATAGTCCCCATTTGGTGGGTAATCCTAACAGTCCTACCTTCATCCTGGAACCCAGAAATTATGAAATTCCCATCTGGATAATGTTCAGGAAAAAAATTACAATTATTTTAAATGGATTGAAATATCTAATTTCATTATATTGGATACTTGATGTGGCGATATAGCTACATATATGTACCACTCYTGTTGTGGGTTGAGTGTTAGAACTGTCTGGTGAGAACCACTTGTAATAGAGACGTATGTTTGAGCAAGGCAAGTAGACTGTCTTTTAAGCAGGAATTTTAGGCTGTGATTCATTTGACCTATTTTAGACACCTACACTAAGACAGGAAGAATCTGGAGAAGTGAATCATACCCTTCGTTTCTATACTGCTCTGGACTCCGGTTGAAACTGAAGCAGAGTTTCTGGGATCTGCTCTAATTTCCTCAAGTTAGAGCACTCCCAGGAAGATTCTTCAACAAGTAACAAGAATCAGAGTCACCTTTGGAGTTTCTAGCATGGCTATACTACTCAGAAATGAGAAAGAGTCTTGCTGCTGCTGCTGACTTTTTTGACAGAAGTCCTAAACTTGGTTCCAAAGGCAGTTTGGTGGGACAGCAATATTGATTTAGGAACATAAGACAAGCCCTCCAGTCAAAAGACTTTTTTTGACAAGGACAAGCTTTTCTTCTGTACACTTAGGGTCTATCATGAGCAGGGAACTACTACTCCTTTCAGCACCTCAGCTAGGACTGAGGAAGCTTTGAAATCTACAGGATGGTGACACTTTTGTCCATCCGAATGTAAGAAACTGCTGTTTGCTCAAGAGCTGAGATCAGCAGTCACAGATCATGGCCTCACTCCATAGCACTCCACCTCTCACCAAACATTTGTGTGAGTGAGCTGGGATGACTTTCGTTGTTGACCTGATCACCTCTACCCCAGCTCTAATGAATCAAGGCACTCTGCTTTTAATTCCACTTTGCATCATACTGATTGTCAAGCCTGGCTTGGGAAAAGCCACAGAAYAGTTTAGATTGGAAGGGGTCTCAGTAGGACATTGAGTCCAACCTCCGTGCTTTAAACCGACTTCAAATTTCCRTCAGGTTCCTTAAAGCCTTGTCTAGTCAAGTTTTCTGCGGATGGAGATTTCAAGGTACAGTTCTATTCACTATAGAAACTGCAAATTTTGCTTACCTCTGTGCAGCCACAGGCTGATTTTGAGCAAAAGGCTGCATCATGGCGTGGTGCAAAATCACAGGTGAAATATGCCAACATACCTTTAGCACATTACAAAGCACTATCAAAATGATATACAACTAAAAGGTCCAAGGTCAAAGGAAGAGATGTTGCCCAATACAGAGAAAGCCCTAARGGAACTTGCACAATATAGCAATTTGGGGAACTGGCACTGAACTGAACTCTTACTCGCTCCAACTTCACAGACTTACTCTTGGCCAGATACCTAAACCATTTGTCTCAGTAGCATTCCAGAAGCAGTCACAATTTCAAAGTGATGCAACRAGGAAATAAATTACCTTTATTATGTGAAAAGCAATCGGTGTGCAGTCTCTGAGGAAAAGAAATTTTTTGAGCAGGAGGCTGCMTTTGTCTTGGAAAACTCAGATTCCAATAAATACAGGTGATTGTGCATGACTAATTATACACACAGACTTGTGCACAAAGTTATATCCAGACCACATTAGTATTTTGTTGTGGCTTGAGGACTCCTTGAACAGCTTTGAATTCTTGCTAGAATTTAAAAACTAATGCTGTGGCTGGCTGTCTCAAAGGACAAGTCAGATATAAGCTGTCAGGTTTGGTATGAAATATTTTAGCCTTAGTTATTTTAAGAGCTAACTAAAAAACTTCATTTTATTGTTTCTTCTTTTGTCTAACCCCACAGAAGTCCTCTGCACCATTCAGGAACATTGAAGAGAACTGATTTCATCCAGGATTTGCTTGTTCTTTTGTCATGTCCTAAGGTACCTGTGCTTGAATCAGAGGGTTCATACTAACAGCTTTCCCCATCCTTGCTCTTGGAAGAACATCAAGCTTTTGTGTACACTTGTGTACACGAAGGCTCTGCAAGGCAGGCTGTGTTCTCACAACCAAGCTCCCACCCATGAACCTCTTGCTCCAGTCACAGAAAGATCACACAGCTGGCAAAATTGCCTTAGCCCTCCCAACCTCTGGCTGATCCAAGGTTCATGTACTTTGACCACAGACACTACTGAAGTCCATTAATGGCCTGCTTTTATTACATTCTTTCCCATCCACAGAAGTAATTACCAGAGACCTGTGCTTTCCCTGTGACTCTTCCCACTTGAGCTCTCCCTAGAGCCAGAAGGACAGTGCATACTCATACTGAGGAATTAAGATCAATTCTTTATCCTCACATGGCATTTTTACAAGCATTTTTGGACATAACAGGGAGGGACSGTCTTCATAAAATAGTTTCTTATTCTGCGTCCAGTCAAGGAAGATGCTTATTTATTGGTCATCTTTGTAAATTAGAAACAATTTTTTTCGCCTGATAATTGCTCTGTGTACTCTTCTGAAGAGCTATAAGATCTCCCAATAAGGGAAAGTGGGGAATTATTTGTACAGTTGCTAACAAAATGGGATTCTGATTTAGGAGTGGGGTTCTCAAGTGTCCTTGTATTAATACTAAAACCAATAAGAAATGTCATCTAGAATGATTGCTGGAATTGCCTTAAAGGAGCTCTCTTCTGACACCTCTGTTTACGAATAGAAGAGCTTCTTTTTCCAGAGGCACACAAACTGGAGGAGCATTTCCTTTTGTTTTCAATTTTTTTCCCTCTGATTGAAGTAACCTTTCCACTATGTGCGCATGGGTCAACAATCCTTCCTCTGCTACAGGAGCTCAATTCCTTGCTGAAGGGAAGAATAAAATCCACATTTTGATCCACATTCTGGATCAAAAAGGAACAAGATGCAGGTCTGAGCAAGGCTTGCCCTTGGCATTTCCTCTTGCCCTGTTCCCACAGGCAAGCAAGGCTATAGGGGCCCTCTGTCAGTCTTATGGAAATACATTTCATCCGAAATAAATGTTACCCTAGTCCACAGATGCTGTAAAGAAAAATGTTGGTCTAAAATTTAAAGGAGTGATCTCAATTGTGGAAAGGGCAGTGGCAAATTCGAGGAGGCTTTGCTTTGACCTTTCTTGATCTGGTGGACTTTGCTGATAAATGCACACAAAGTGGCCCAACAAATAATCCAATTACAAAGTGATTAAGAATGCTGAACCCAACTGTCCCCATGACTGGCCAAATGTGTGTGCCCCGACCGTGTGAAACTGAGGGTTTCCTGCTCACAYTGTGATGCGAGTGAATGTAAAACAAGATTTTGGGGACTTCAGCTTCTCTTTCCGCAAACAAGAGGCTTCTGGCAAGAGCTGTAGTCACTGTACAGTTCATCACTCAAAGGAATCCATTTCAGGGATGAGTTTTAAACATGTCAACAAATTATAGCAGTGACATGAAGTTTTTTAGCATTGCTCACCAGTTTTTCCCAAAGTATACATTGTCACTACAGAGTGTTTTACGATAATGGTAAATCAGAATTGAATGCACAGTGCTCTTTCTCCAGGAAGTCAGATTCCTACTCCCTGAGGTAAAGGAAAACCTGTAAGAGTTAACACACATATGACCTGCCCACTATCCAGGAGACTTATTGAAAGTTACCTGGTTTAGCCCATTCATCCTTTGTGTGCAAAAGCAAATTGCTGACAGGAGTTCTCATGCTTAAATTTACAGTTTTAAAAGTACTTTTAATCCAAACCATTTGTTTGTTTTTCCTTTTTTTTTTTCCTTCAAAGGTGTGTGCTCTTGCAAACAAACATCATAAAATTCTTTTCTCAATCTTCTTGAGCACTGTAATCTGGGCATTAGCGACCCAAAATTCCTCAGGTCTGCAGTGCTGACACCTTGCAGATTTTTCTGAAAGGATAAGAGAGACTTGGAGAATAAGGAGAGCTCTGGAAACTCTCTCCTGCCTATCTTTTCACAACAGAAACAGTGAAAAGAAAAACTTTACAGCAAATGTCTGTTGCCTTTCTTCTACTCTCCCTCCCAGCAATCATCACCATATGGGAAGGCTTTCCTATTCCAAAAGCAAATAATCCTGGAAGGTAAAATACTAGAGAAATTCCAGAGTTAGTGGACCAAGAGATTCTTGCTATTGTTCTTGCTTCCCCATGCTTCCATTGCACAGGAAGAGAAGAGGAAGCTCTACATGCCAGAAATGCTTACTGAAGAAATAGAGACTTGCTGGCTTCCAAGGAGGTGTTTAATGCAGTATCACCATCAGTATCCTGGGGCAGCAGGAACTGTCAGCGAGATCTCTCCATAGSTAGAGGGATCAGTGCATAAAGACAAATGGCAGTGCTCAAGTATGTCAGATCTCATTTGAAAAGTAATTTTATTACATGGTTTCCAAGGTACTATTACTATTCCAGCTAGAGAAAAGAATACTCTGAATTGACAGCATCCCATATCTTAATTGCTTGAGAGCAGTATCTGCCAGTGCAGAGAGGGGCAATATGCTTTTAGAGTAATAATGAAATTACCTGCCCCTACTGCACTTTCCATGAGTAGATCTCAAGATACTTCACAAGAGGAAGTCAACTTCACTATTTCTATTCTATAGAAATAGTTTATGTAGTTGATATTGCGCTCTCTTTTTATGCCTCCATACACTAGGAATGGATTTCACAATGGAACAAAGTCTTTTGTAATGGGTAAATCACTAGTACTTAATTAAGCTAGAAATGGGTGATGCTCATCAGCAGTTTTAAAACATCCCTGACTCCACACCTTTGGGAATATCACTTTTATAGTCAAATAAGAAAATACACAAAACATAAGATTTGCATGGGAGCTTTATTATCTCTTTTATTTCCATAACTACCACTAAAGCCATTCCTCCTGGACAAGGAAGAATAAATATCTTCAATGCAGAAAGTTCAGTGAAGTGGCAGAATTATCTAATGGCTAATTTAAGGATGCACATAACCAGAGCAAAGAGGTGATAGTTCTTTATACCAGCTGAACTTGCATTTCCTGAATTCCTCTTCAGAACCACGGTGTGTGTCTTTGATCACGGCACTTCTCTGAATCTCTGATTCAGTTGGGGCAATGATCTGTTAAAAGTCTGACATTTTCAAGAACAGAAGAAAAGCACCTTGTTGCCACTATTGCAAGTATTAGCCACATGTGAGAATSTAAGCCTGATATTTTATGTGTGCTTGATACTGTATGGTATGCATACGCACTCAGAGAATTTACTGACCTTGAGGTGCAATTTGTCGCTTTTAAGAGTGTACATTTACAAGGAGTATCTAGTATCTTGAATAGGTATTTCTACTCTTGTAGGATGGCAGCAGCTTTCTCTTTCTGCTCATGTTGTTCAAAATTAAAAACAGACTAAGCAAACCACACCAAACCCACAAACAAATATCTACAGAAATCATCCCCTCTTTATTGTGAAACCCTCTTCTTCAAGATTTCTAACATATAAATATTGTAATTAAGAAACATCCTGGCATGTACTTTTATGGAAACTGTAGGTGAAAGCATACTGAAGGTGATCCCACAAGTAGTCACAGTGTCATTCACTGTTTTGCTGAGCAGGCGTTCCAAACACAGCATATGATCTTGTGTTCTTTCTCCAACTCCCAGGGTTAATTCAATATAACAGCAGGAAAAAAGAGAAGAGTTTGCTGCTTTACTTTATAGTGTTATTAAATAAAGCATTTTAAATAATCAAAATTTAGTTTTGTCCTCTTTTGAATGCACTATTTCTCCCACTTAGTGAGACCTGTTGTCTCAGAGCATGATTTGTTCCACTGGATTAGTAGGATTTCATATAGTAATACCCATGCTAGCTTTGGACTCTACCTCTCTAGTACCAGTGGCAGTACAGAACCCAGCCCAGAACAAATATGTAACAATGTGTTATCTCAGACCAGTTTTGCTTTCTGCTCTAAACTTAGCACTACTATTGCTATGCTGATCTGAATTTCAATGGCTATTTATGAGCTGTAGGTAGAGCTACAACAATGCTTTTGTAAATCTTAATTTCTTTTCCCTCAGAGCTTGTTTTCATCCAGATACCTAGTTTTTCTTGTTCAAGTTTTTAATAATTTTTCCCCCTGCAATTTTGGGGCAGGAACAGAGAACAACTGCCCTACAAACCTATACAACGTATCTTCCATAAGGGTGTATTCTGTAACTGCTGGCGCCATTGGATCTGGGTGATTTCCTATGCAAGTCACGTAGGCATCAGTAATGCCACTGGGGAAGAAGCTCCAGAAGAGGGTGGCACAGAGAGTAATCAGGGAGGACAGGCCAAGGGGGGTTGCCTGGGCAGTGAGGTAGCTCTCTCATTTCTGTGCCATATCTGCTAAGCTAATGCCAGGAAATAATTCCTTTGCCATAGACAGTAACCTCCCAAATCCTAAGAGAGCACATAGAAGCTGTTCCACAGCACCCTGTGCCTGCCAGCCCAGAGAAATGTGTGATGGGATAGGGGATCATGAGTCCAGGGTGAGAAACCTCAAGGATGTATCATTCATTAACACCACCCACAGCCTGCCTGCAGATGTGGGACCTGAGAACGGAGCGCTCATGTGGAGAATGTCAGGAAGCAGAAGCATGGTAGGCTGCCTGTGTTGGCAAGCGTGAGATTACCTAACCCATGGTTAGCACGCAGTGTAGGCAGGTTCTATTAGCAAAGTTCAGACCATGATGTGCTAATTAAAGAAGAGGTTGTCCTAGTTGCTAAGGCAATGAATGCTTTCAGTATTGCTGCTTCTACCTCAATAAAGCATGTTCTCAGCTGTCCCTTCAGTTGTGTTCTTCAGCTGTCCCTTCAGATAGAGGGGTCAGGACTTGGTATTGTCGCTTCTGTGATTACAGTGCTCCTGAGAGCTGATTTACAGGTCAAGAGTAATAGGTGAAAAGAATGCCAGGGAAAAGTGCTTTAAAACGCTGCTTTATCAGATACCTGTCTCGGGACAAGTTCCTCTTAAAACTATGGGTTTAGGTTGTATTGTTTTGGCTTTTTAAGCTCAGTTCTGCTTCTTTTGGGAAAGATGCAGACAAGATGAGGAGATCTGTATGCTTTAAAATTGGTCTAACTGTCAGCTTTCTGTAAGGCAGAGGCTGACTGAGTGTCGGAGCCAGCCCCAGAGTGAAGGAGATGTAATGGTTTGAATTTTTTATTAGTAAAGAAGCTGGCTACCACCAGACAGGCATCTTGCTTAGCTTAGTCTCATGAGAAAGCATTCTCTGATTCATTATTCCTCTACCGTAATACTTACTGTGCATAGGCAGCTGCTAGAAACAGAAGGATGCATCAACATCAACAGGACAGAAAACTGCATATTGTGAAGTTAACGTGTAAGCGAGCAGTCTTCACGGGGTGGTCCATCGCTGGCTGCAAGTCCCACAGCAGCTCTGTCATCCTTCTTTCTCTGAGTGAGATTTACACCAGTTCCAGCTTGAAACTTTACATGAGTGTGTACAACATCTTCAAAGCATTTTTTTTTCTTTCAGAAACGCTTTCACCAGTGCTACAAATCTTTCTCCTCTGTCACTTTCTGGGGAAATGGTTGTCTGGCTATAACTTTGTGAGATTCCAGAGCCATGATCCTCTTGTGTCTTGGAGATGGGCAACAACAATACAATCCACATCAGGAGAAAATTGTGTCTGTCTTTGGGAGACAACAGAGCGCTACATTCATCTCTAGTTTCCAGTATGCTGGACCACTGTATTTTTTTCTTCTTRTGCTTTTAATTCCTGWAGTAATTTTCCTTTATCTGCCTATYAGACTGGAGCAAATTSCCTTTAACTTCATCTGCTCCCCTCCTACCTCAATGCAGATGTTGCAGCATCTGGCATCACCCCTCCCTACCAGCTGGTTTGTTACTGCATTCTCCAAGGAATAAGCTGCCATTTTCCAAAGACCCTTGAWGCCACAGAATTTCACTTCTAACTTCCTGAGGACTCTAACCCCARCGTGACATTTACTTATCTTTCTCTTAAAAATGCTCCTTCTGCAATTTTATCTGGTCTAATTTTGCATTGCAAACTCTGAACTATCCTTTTGCTAACTCAAATGTTTCATCTGCACTGCATTCTGCAAAAAKGGGCTGTGAAACCCTCACAACACAAAAATCTTAGCTGAACCTCMAATTGTACTTGACAAATGAGCAGGAACCTCTTGCTGCCCCAGACTCATAGCATAACAATCTGCCAGAAACTCCTGCTGCCTGCTGGAGGCAGACTTGGACTGTTAGACTTCAAATATTTGGGATAAAGTTCTGAGAAAAGAAATTCCAGCCAGCACCAGCAGAGCCTAAGTTCTTACCCTGAGCTACTTTGTTTTGGTGGCTTGGTTGTTGATGTGGTTAGGGKTTTTTTCAAACAATCTTTCTGTTAAAGCTGAAAGCAGAAAGAATGAGACCTTGGTGCTATGATTAAAGCAGCATTTTTATTTGCATTTTGGTGGGGACTTCATCATTTTACAGGGAGAGACAAAAGCAGCTGCAAATATTCTCATAGCCTGCTGTGAGAATTGTGAGTGCCCACATGGGAGAAACATTTGCAGTAACTAGGTATTATTAGTCTCAGTGGTGAATGTTCATTGGGAGTTCATCCTGCCCGACACAGTCTTGGTCTGTGATGAAGCCTCATGTTTCAGTCCTTGCCAAATTAACAGGAAACCAAGATAAACAGATATTGCTAAAGACTTTTGCTGCATATAAAATGTACTAACCATTGTAAAATCTCTTGGAACGATCTACTTAGATAAGATGTTAATGCATTTATTGGATTTGCTGACATTTAACAGAGGAATTTACTTTGAACATAATCCATATTGGATACAGGAGTCCTTGAAAGATGCGAAGAGCTCCTAAAAATTAGGGATTGTTCTCTATAATGTGTTTATAAATCAAATATATCAGTCCTTGCTTACATTCCGAGTCCATTTATACTCAGAGTCGATATGCATAAAATGTCCCCTCCTTTTTATAAAAGATCAGACCAGGGGTAGGCTCAGATCTTTCATCTTGACTTTCACTTTTTTATGTAACATTTGGAGAGTGTCTGACTACGCTTCTATGCTGCACAAGCTCAGAGTGGGCAAGAGCCAACATAGCTGTTTTGTCATTCCCATTTAACCTCTATAGAATTATCACTATTTTACTCACTAATGTTCCACTGTCATCATATTCACTGGTCTCACTATTCAAGTTGGTTACTGATGGGACAGTTGGGCTCAGTAGTTAATAACTTGTMCAATTAATCACTACTTCCACTTGTGAGACACATCTTTAGTGGTATAAAAAGTGTACTGCACTTCCAGGGAGGAGGTTACAAAGTGAACTAATGGTATTTTGAATATTTCACAAGTTGGATGAGATTGTTGAGCTAGTCATTCAGCAGACTGGGAAAGCTGTGAGCTGCAACGATGTTTGTCGTCTTCCATGTTTATTCTCTATGATTTTCTCCCAGATTTCATTTCAATTACTTCCTTCAGTTCTCTGAAACATAAAAGTACGTTTTTCCTTCAGTCTTTGCATTTATTTTTGCATAGATCTCTGGCTCCACTGTTCACCTCCACTTTTTCTTTTACCCTACTCCTCTCTTCACTCCCTCCTTTTTTTTCCCCTTCATGTGTTAATACTTATTTCTGTTTACTCAGTTTTGGAGATCTGCATTCAAGGACCATCTTCTTGCTCAGACATTCTCGAGCTCCTCGGGAGGCCAGTTATCTGTCACAGTCCTTAATTCTCCACCAACCTGTCTCTGCTTATGGCTGGAGCATTGGCTTCTTGTCATAGCTGTAGAGGAAAGAGCAACAGTGACTTTTACTGTTGGCAACCATCCTTCTTTTCCTCTCATCTGTTCCTTCTCATCTAGCAACAGCCATCAGTTCCGGGCAACCCATGAAAAATCACCAGACTGGCAATTTTACATTTTCCAGCATGTAGATATCACCAGCACTGTAGGAGTTGAGGTCTGTGTTAGATACCAAAGATACCAAAGGCATATTAAGATTATGTAATGTTCTAATCAGGTTGTGTCTTTTTGCTAAAGGAAAAGATCCTCTTATGGGCATTCCCTACACTTTTTATAGAATAGCAGTGTTAAAAAAAGGCTTGCTAAATTTCAGTGCCTACAACAGCATGAGCGTTTAAATGTGTCTATTCCCAGATGAGAACCAGCATTAACAATGAGTTAGCTTTCAGACTGTAAATCCCACCAACGCAAGCCATAAAAGGAAAAAAAAAAGAAATAAAGAAATAAGCAGCAAAGTTCTTCAGTGCTTTGTCTGTGCTCCACACAATTATTCTTTATTCTGGCTACCTCTTACTCTCTCCCACTGCCCAGATGTTTGCATTTGCAACCGTGAATAACTGCTTTTAAAAAAATCAAGGGAATCTGCAAATATATGAAGTGAATACATGATAAATTTTAAAAGGGATTCTTATAACTACAGAAGTACAGAAGTCAGGTTGATTTTCTCCCCCTTTGAAGAAAATGTGTCAAACTGGAAAATTAACTCTGTATCATACACAGATTACTACCTAAGAACTTACTTCCCAAATTAATGTTTTCATAACAGCAGCAGTTGACTCCACCTAACTAGTTTTTCTTCACTACTGCACCTTTTGATTCCCTCTGGAACAATTTCTTATGTGATAATCGTTTCATACTGCTCAATTCTTTTCATCCTGACTGTTTTCTCAGTGGTGATAGCTGCAACCACAGCAGCCAACCTGGTTTTCCATGGCSCTGGCACAGACAGAGCAGCCTGCTGCTCTACAGCTTACCTGGTTCACACATGGTGCTGCTCTGCTGCAAAGGTTTACATAATTCTATAAAAGCCTTTTTGATCAAAATGCAGTGTTCAGCATATCAGTGTTCAGCTTTCCCAGAGTTGTGGTCTCAGCACCCATAGCCTTTGGTGACTCACTGAGGCAGAGATGGGATCTCCAGTTTCGTCCCAAAGAGTSTCAGACCTCCACTGAGTCATAGCATTTGCAACAAGCTCTGGGAAATTTCTGAACTCCGGCAGCTTGACGTTACAAAAAATATGTAAGTATAAAGGATCTATCTGACATAATTTGCAGTGACTGCTAGAATTTACTTTTAAGTTCCTCTCCTCTGAGTCCTGTTCACTGGGACTTATTTYACACAGCCTGTTCAGAATTCTATTAATTTCCATTTGTTTGGGGCATAGTTTTTAACAYACATACCAATTAGAAGCTATGTAATTTTTCTCATTAACTGCCTTAGCCAGTCAAAAAGACCTTTGTGCCCCATTTTTCCACCAACTACATTCCAGCCTGTTGTGTTTATTTCGTCTAAACTTGGTAAGTGCATGATGCAGCTCTTTGATTCCTGCCTCTTTGCTCACTGCCCAGTCCAAGTCCACACTGCAGTGTTATCTCTGGTGTCTGATTTGCTTTGAAACTGTCATCCCCCAGTTTTAAATAGCCAATGTACTGCTGATGTGCTTCATTAGGAACTAGCGTCTAGGTCTCAGGAAAGCAACAGAATTGAGCAGCAGTACTGAAGCAGAGCTGGAAACAGTCAGAGTAGTTACAGGAAGAGGCTAAGGAATGAATTGTACATTCTACCCACCTGCAAAACAGTTTGTTCTACTACCCAGCTTAGCCTTGTCAGGCTGACAATATTGTGCAAGGTCCCCAGGCGATTGTAGTTGGTTGCCCTTAAGTACTGCTGAGAGTCATTTGGAATTTTGACACTCAAGTTGGCAGTCTGGTGTTGAAGAATGGATCCTTCAGAAACATGGTAAGGTTTCAGCACTACCAGCTGAAGATCTGATGCTCAGTACTCAGGAGACAGATGAAGTTTCAAAAGCTGCAGATGGAAATTTTCTTTTTACTCTTACCTACTCAGAGAAGTAGGTGTGAATTTAAACCGGTGGGGACAGGATATTTTTAGTATTGTATTTTAGTAATTTCTATCAACTACTTGTCCTCCTGCATTTGCTCTTCCTACTTCATCCATATCTTTCTGCCYCTGGTGAAATCACAAACACGTAATGGAAAGCATATTGCTTTCAGACTCCTRGATAGAGCAGCCTGCTAACAAACTGACGCAACGTTTTGACAAGCATCTTCTGAGAAAGGCTGATGACCTGTGTCTTACAAAAGTAAGGAAGAAGGTATCAAAAAAGTATCTACGTGTTTGCATCAAAATTAACTGGCAAGTACAGAGTTGTGGGGCTACTGACTTTGTTGTGCAATCCTGTCATTCAAGGAATGTTAATCAGTCCAATATATGTTAAGATTCTAGGAGAGAGAGTGTCCCTTTCTCACTAGACTTGGTGTGGAACTGCACAACTGCCCCGTGGACAGGCTGGAGACTGGGTCTGCCGAAATTTTCTTCAAAGGATGCCTTTGAAGTAGCATGTTAAGCATCCATKATATCAGAGATGTATACTGTGCTGAAACTCCATTGCACTGCATATCTGAGGCATTTTTGTGAAGTCTCAAGCTCTCTGGCCAACTCAAACATTTTGTGAAAAATGGCTTCAAGCATGTCCTTCTTCTGAGGCTATTCTTTGCAGCAGAGGAAACTCAAAATTAATATTTTCCGAAAGGCTGCCTCCTTTCCCACCAGAAGGAACATAGATCTAGAAAATCAACTGGAACATAATATTAATTCAGCTGGTGTAATTCCTCTTTAAAATCAACCTTCTAATGTCTTAAGACAGTATTCTCTGCTTGTACCTCTGCTGGATTTCACATTTTGTCACCTGAAGTTAGTTATATAGAGGTTTTTCCAACCTAAATGGTTCTGTGATTGTGTGATATGGACATTCTGTGTGATATGGACATCAGTTACTGCAGGAAAGCTAGGCCACAACTTTCTTTGTTCTGAGCCTAAATCCACTCAACAGTAGTGAGAGAGATTATCAAATTAATCATTGTGTGCACCTGATTACCAATACATATAACACTTGATCTACTGAAGTAATGGGGCAGATGGATGGAAGTCAAGCAATGACAGCTGTGTCTTCCCGCATCCAATTTGTCACTCAGGTGTCACTTGCATCTAAGCCTTTACCACGTGAATACTGGTGGATAGGATTGTCTTCCTGTTCATGCCCTGTCACACCAATGCTGTCAAAATATTCTTCAAAAAATGTCATTTATTGGTGCCCCTGTTTCTTAAAAAACGCTGAGAAGGGAGAATATCTGTTGTATTATTTCAGAGATCAAATCCTAAATCTGATGGCAGAATTCCCTTCTAACTGTACCCTACAACAAATACAGTTTGGACTATCATAACATTCTGAGACCTTCGATGACATCTTGGCATCTGACTCTTACTTGTGCCTATTAGTAGTTTGCTTGTTGGGTTTTTTTTACATAGATGTCACCACTAGAAAAAAGCTATGAAAAAAAGTTTCCTGTTCATATAGGCACTTGTGAGCAATGCAGTCAGCACAAGCTTGAAGAAACAAAATCTTTATTAAGACTCCATCTTCTCCATTCCTTTTGTGCAATACCCAGCCTTACACACCAAAGCTACATTAACAGAACATTCTTGTGGCTGAAAATTCAAGTATACAAAATCACAAAATGACAACTAAGTTCTTATATGCAAACAGAATTTGCTACCCMTTTTTTAGATTATAACACAATTATTAATTACATGATCACAAAGTGATTTCTACCAGACCCTGTCTTTATTTGATGTGCAAAAAGGTCAGTGCCAACTTCACACCATTCTTTAGTATCCTCTTCTATCCTAGCAACATCTGCTTTCTTCACCCAGACAATCCTGGTTTTCATCTTGTATCCCAACACACCATAAAATCTCTTTTTTTCTCTTTTTGTCTTCTATAGAAGACATAAACTCTTCYATAGAAGAAATAAACTCACCATTGTTAATTCCAGTATTCATCCCTACCCAGGCTTGATTAGAGAGGGATAACCAGTTTAGAAARACTCAGTTTTGCTCTTGCAGTGGGGAAGAGAAAAAAATATTTTAAAAAAATCATTTGCTATCAGGGATCAGCAGATGTCAAGCCTGGTAACAATTCCAGGAAGAATGAGCTTTCTTAGCTGCTGTGTTAGTCAAGGAAGAAGCAGAGGTCTGAGCTTACTTTATGGGTATAGATTCTTTAAGGATGCAGCTGTTCCCTTTTATCCCTCTCTACTAAGCACATATGGATTTTTAAAGGCTCACTTAAGTAAAATCCCTTTTTTTTTTAATGCTCCCAGAGCGGTGTCATTGTTCCCTAGCAGAATTCTGAAAGGATTTATAAACTATCACTAGTTTGGAGGCTCCAGTTGCCAATCACCTAGTAGTAAATGTTCCAACACCCCTCAAACTCATTACAGATTATACTGCAGAAAGAGCACTTACACATGTCCTTCCTTTCAATGAGCTAACTGATAAAAATGAGGTAATAATAAAGCCAAGTGATTGCCATAACAAAGSTACCACTGTATTTGGCATAAAGCCCACTCCCAAGGAGTGGGACCTTTTTCACCTTGATCTGGGAGAAGGCAAGGAAGTACAGTACCTCCTGCTGATGATCGCTTGTCTTGGCTGCATCAATTTTGCATTTGGTTATGCTGAGTGGAAGAAGGGGGGAAAAAGTTGCAAAAGGCCATTGGCATCAAGTCTGGTACTGGAGAAATATCTCAAGTTATACCCTCTCACTGGAACTGTTGTAACATCAACCTGACATACCAACAATAAAGTAGCACACTTGGAAATATTTCCAAAATGGGCAAAGGGCAGTGTGCCAGGATAATTATTTGATTCCAGCACTAAGATCTCGTGTGTTGGTTAGAAAAGCGTTGTTTAAAATTATTTTCTCTCTCTATAGATGTAACTCTAACTGACTTAAACACATGCTGACTTCATTGGAAAGTTTGCTTGGTCTGGTCATTTATTTTAGGTGATGCAGGAACTGTGAATTCTGACACCATCCATGGTAGTAAAAGCTTATTCCTTTCCTCAGTACACAATCTGATAGAGACTGCARTCTCAGAGGAAGTAGCAATGCTAGCACCTGTGTGGCTGCCAAGCTCAGAAATACAAGTACACACACAGAGTGTAAAATACCTGTTGAATTTGTTGGGCATTTTTTGTGCCTGATGCTGGGTTCCTTCAATGTCACCTTCAGACTCTGAAGGTCTGTTCTTTTTGTGGCCTTGTCTGCTTGGCCTCTAGTATGTCTGACAACTTTAGCTTCACCTAAATCAATGGAAAAACCCCTACCATGTCAAGATACAGTTTGAATCACAGAATATTGAAGTATTAAAGTACTGCTCTGAAAAAGAGGTGTTTAATGTTGACAGGTTCATTGGCACTAGCATTGGTCTTGCCTTGTTGCTTGACCTTAGCATCAACTTCCCTATAACTGCTGTTGACACTGAGGAGGATTATGCTTTTGTTACTGACAGTTTCACTGCTGAGATGGGGTGACCTATCCTATCCTTTTGCCAATGCAGCAAGTCCAGATCATAGCTCACAACTTCTGAAATGTCAGCAAGAACACAGAAACTTTCTTCAGCATTGACAGTCTTGGACAGAGAGCTGGATGCAGCTCAGTCGCATCTCATCCCCAGCGAAAGAATATTTTCTTTTATTCACAGTACATTTCTAAGGTACACAACCACATGTGGCCACTAAATGAGTTAATGTTTATATGCTTAGCTGTTCAGACTATGCTTCCTGTATATATTCAGAAGCATGTACATACATTTCCATTGTGGTTTTGTCTGACAAAGACACAGAAGTGGATTTTCTTCTGTCAATTTTGTTAAACTGCCAGAAAAGATTCATCCTGGGTGTTCTTACTGTTGCAATGGCCAAAAAGCAAATAAGCCTGATTCATTACATAGGCTCTGGGGCTTATTATACCCTCCCTTCATTGCAAAGTAGCAGCTATAATGCACTTCTGCTTTCTGGAGGAAACATCATAGAAAATATTTTAAAAAACAGCCCTCATTGGGACAAATATGGAAGTTCTAAGATTTAATTGATAATTATTRTCTTTTATTTTTGGCCAAAAACTTTCCTATTTGATGCATTAGGTAGTAATTATTATAAATAAGTTTGGGGTAATTTCCTTTCTCATGGTACCTATTTTTAATCCAGGAACTTTTTTATACAGATTCTAAAGGCCTGACCATTGATACAAAACTTCAAATTATTTTAAGGAGTCTTGATATCATGCTTTAAATTGTAATAGGATATATGTTTTTATTATTACTCCATCGATTTTAATTTTGTTAACATTTTGTATTTACACTTTGTTTTTAGTCCTGTACAGATTTTTTTTGGTCAGACTTACAAGAGCTTTAATATACAATCAGAGCAGACGTGACACAGGCCAGATGTGTTACTACTGACAATTTGGGTACCTAAAGAAGCAATCCAAGCATCCATAGGGCATCCTCTAAACATGTCCCACTGAGTCAGGGACACTGGAGCTGACATACAGTGTTGGTCATAAAGGACATTGCTTGAACTGCACGGACCTCAAATGGACATCTTAACGTTATTTACAAAATCATTATTAGGCTCACTGTCGGTTGTCTGATGAGGCTGTTTCTCTGGGGGAATAACTAATCTGTCACAGGTATTCTCTGAGTTCCTATAACTGGCAGTTATTCCTACATTCTGGAAGAAACACTCTGCCCATGATGGAATGAGCCTTCTGCTCTCTTAAAAACAAGACACCRTTCTTCAAACTACTGTAAGGCCAGTTTTCTTTCTAATTAGCATCCTGGCTCTAGGGAGGCCTGTATTGGTAACACTTTCAGAAGTTAATGAAGCTGTTCTGGAAACAATTAAGCCTCCCATGTATAAAACAGGTACTGCTAATGGAAAAAAAGGTCTTGTGATCAGGTAGAGTATCCTCTTTTTCACCAGATAGTGAAAGGTGTCATTAGATGAATTAAAATCTAAATATGTAAGGCTAAGACTGGAGGAATAATACATCCTGTGCTTTAATACTTCTGTAAAGGCTGGCAGATATTAATTATACAGGCCTACAATTTAGTTAAGGCTTTTCATAGTCTCAGCATTCACACTGCAGGGCAATAAATGGCCAAGTGTAACAAAAGAAACACAGTAATAAGAGAGAGACACTATATCCACTGTTTGCTTGGCAGTGAGGCAAAGCAGTCAAATAGAAGCAATTATTAAAAAAGAACCTCATAAAAATGTGTGTGTGTGTGTGTGTGTGTGTGTGTGTGTATGCTTTCCCACAGCACAGGCTGGGACATAAAGGATAGTTCAGCTTGAACACCACTGAAATCAATGCAGCTGCTCCACTGACTTCCACATACCTTGATTTAGGCTTAAAGAGTGCCCGGGTCAGTTTCACCTTCCTAGCCAGTGAAATTTAAAACTATTTTAAAGTTTGTCCAGGGCTGCTTTTCTTTCCCAGAAGATTCTGTAAAGGGAATGATACATGTTAATATAGAACAATTATGCTACTGCAAATTATCCAGAATTTTGCTGCATGTAGCACAGGGGTTAAGATTCCTTTGCAGGGAAAAAAAAAAAAAAAGGAAGAAAGAAACTTTAAATACAGCATTTGCTAATTCTTTTTTTTTTTTTTTAGGATGCAAAATAGTAATCAATTATTTCTATAAGTAGAAATACAAGATTGACTTGACCATGGTAGGTCAAAACTTAAAGAAGTACTATGAACCTGAAATCTGGTTAACTTAATAAAATTAAAGTTGCACCATGTTTATTCTGCATATCTTCACTAGTTTTTATCGTTTTAAAATCACTATTCCTTAAAAAACACTGAACAAACAAACAAAAAAACCCCCAGCTCTTCTAAATGACTGAATCAAAACAAATGGAAAGTAGTAAATGGCAGCAATGAAAAAATACACAGAGAGTTCTGTGAGAAATATAAAGTAAACAAATTGGAAAATACCCCTTTCCTTCACATTTTCTTTCTTACAAGGCATACTACTATCTAACACTCTAGTATGGGTGTTTACCTTTTTACAACTAGAAGTACAATTGAATTCTGGGAGAAACCAATATGAAAATGAAATTAATGCAGAAGAATCAGTTAATTGTCTGAAATCTATTTTGGTATAAGAGAAATAATTTCTGAATTAATATGTAAATTTCCTTTGCAATCTGAAAGTTTTAGATTTTCAAGACGTTTTCTGGTTATTTCAAGGCATTCAGTTTACCAGTCTTTATGTTTTTTTCCAATTCCTATAATCTTAGGGAATCTGAATCTTGCTCTGACTTCCTTGGGTTTTGTTGATTTTTTTTTTTTCCTGTTACATGAAGAGGAAAATCTCCATCAAATTTTAATTTACTGCCCATTGTGGACAGCATATATAACAGAGCTTCTACTTTATGCTCAAGAACTGGGAATTTATCTTTCCAGAGTAGATTAAATTTCACTTATTTCTTGTCTGAAAGCCTTTTCCTACTACAGAATATGTCAGACAGCCTCTTCTGCAGTAGTATTGTATTCATTGCAGAGGCAGATGATAACAAGAATCTCAAGGGTTAGGACTTTCTTCAGACTTTTGGTCTTGCTCCCCATGCTCTGATACTATTAACAGTTGTGCAATTGAGCATCTAGAAGAAGAGCAATTCACAAAGAGTCACAGCCTTCTGTGGATCAGTTAGCACAATCCAGCCAGCCTGCTAAATCAGATCTGAATTTCTGCTCCCTGTGAGAACACCCTGAACAGTTGATTTTATGGAAAGTAGCTATTTCATCAACTCCACATGAAAGAAGGCAATGAAGAACTTTGCTTTGTCCATGCATATCCCATATCTTGAGTGTGACACAGCAGCATCTACCTCACTAGGTATTTAAAATACTGATTGGCAACAGGAGTGTGTGTGTGTGTAGGAATGGGGACAAAAAAACCTCCTGGTTTCCAGGAATATTTTAGTTTCTATTCCAACTGGCACATAATGCACTGTTTAATGTAGTAATGCACTTTTCGGTCGCCTCCTGAACAAAGCACTGTCTTTTTTTCTCAAAAGACCTCATAATGGTTGAATTCAGCTAGAACAATGAAGCAACTGTAAGAATGTAAAAAGGACTTCACTGGTGTTAAATGGGAGATGAACTTCATGTCCATTTATAAGTTTGAATACTTGTGGGCCTTACACCTCCCTTTCATATAAAATGGTTATATTGAAAGTAATTTTGTTTTTTTCATCAAAAATCAGATAATCTGTAAATGTGTGGGGTGTTATAAACAGACTTAATATTATTTTACTTAGTGATGCTCTGGTGTAGTGAAAACATCATAACCTGTTTGAAGTTCTGAACTCTTATGCCTTTATCTCTTATTCCAGTAAGAAAAAAATGAGACCAAATACTCATGTGATAATGCATCAGTATAGGTCAATCCTTTAACACAATCTCAAAACTGACATGTTTCTATTAAAAAATGAAAGATCTGGTTTACAAAATTTTTAAATAATAGGACTGTTAAAGCTTTGAGCTTTTTGACCTTATGAAACGATTTTTTTAAAAAAACCCCTATATGCTTGACATTACAGTAATTGTTTTTCTGTTTGGTTATTTTCTTTAAAATCCAAATATACATCTTACTCCAGAACCTGTGTAGTTTCTAGAGAAATCTTCCTCCTGGCTGAATGAAACCTGAACTGCAAATATTTGCATCTAATTTCTTCTACCTGTCCTTGGCATAAGCATCCTTCTGCATTGCTTGTTTACTCTATGTCCAAAGCAATTGCCACTTCAGGATTTTCAAGGACAAAGACTGATGGAGCAATTTCATCATGACTATGAAAAAGATTACTTGCTTATAATCACAATTTCAGAAAAACTCCATCTTCATAGGTAGTCACTCCTCCTGTCCCTGTTAGGTTTTGTAACCTGGTGGTAATCATTCTCAGCTAGAGCCTCTCACAAACGTTGCTCTGGATTTGGACTATGTTGTCCTTTTGTGAGTAGGTCACTAACCTGACAGATACAGAGCAATTTTAAGTAAGACATTTTGTTCCAGTATGAAGTTCCATCATTTGTCATGTATGGTGGCACATCAGATAATCCTAATAATCCATGCTGCTTTTAAAATCTAAGAATTTTTGTAGGTGCTGGGAGTTCCCTTCTCTAACAGAAAATATGAAGATTAAGAACCTCCAGAAACTGTTCAATATTTTGTAGGATCAGACTCTGACAAGTTAGTAGTTTTCAARGCATAGCATGAGAGTGAAAACTGTGGAACTGCTGAAAATTCTAGTAACAGGCAATGGATAACCTGGTTTTCTTAATAACGAAGCTGTATACACAATCCTGCTTTCTCCTCCATACATGCCCAGCAATTTGTTCATTGTGACTGTCACCAAAGCAGTGACAATCCTTCAACAGTGCAAGAGAACATTCTTACTTGAAGGCTGATCCTTTAGCTTCACTTAGGAGAAAGGGGAGAATTAGTCAGTTCAGTACAGCTCATTTCTGGCTTTGATTTGCTCTTGAAAATAATGAGCACAATTGACAGCAATCTGTATGTTACCGCAGCTTTTCCAGAAAATCCTTCCTATCAGAACTAAACTGTTTCTACAGATAAGCAGAGTTGGGTTTTCTCACGCAAAATCCTCTCCTAGTTGTCACAATATATGACAAAATCTTTAGTTAGTAACACTTATATGATATCACTGGCTTGTCCAACTTGATGATTCACTTCAGTTCATCGGATACCACTCTCAACTAAAGCATCAGGAAACAGATGCTGCTGGTGGCAGAATGCTAACCTTGGTCGACCAACACCTTAATCAAGCCTGCCAAATACTATCTTGCTGTGAATAACATGTTCCAGACTTCACAATATTTTGGTACAGTATACTGCAAAACATAATTTCTGCTCACAATAAAGCAACTTCYGCACAGCTTATAGCATTTAAGCAGCTGATGTAACGGGAGAAATTAGCATCAGTGGTATTTTTTAGAGAACACTTTTATCTTAAACTATTCCCTTATCCTTCTAGAAGAAGTAACCAATAAGTACTACTAACCCAATTATTCATACTTTTGATTATTTACATTGTTACTCAAAGSAGATGTATACTTTGCTTCATCTTCCGTTCTAAGAATGGATCAATGCCTTTCTAAACCCGTATGGTACGCACGTTTGTTCATTTCTGTTTTCCTTGCACATTTCTCTTGGAATTTCAGGCACCCTCTACAGCCATACACACAGGGAATCACACAGTCCTCTTAGTATGCTGATGTAGTGCAACAATCCACGAAGCTAATGAAGTGAAAGAAAAATTATGAATAAAAAGAAAAAAAAACCAAAAAAAGGCGTTGATGGTTGCTCTATGATCACGGGGGAAAAAAAAAAAAGAAAAAAAAAGATGCGTTTATCACTTGACTCTCAGCAGCTGCCAGCACGCAGGGACACATCACAGGGACACGCTCCGCCACATGTAAGCCAAAAGCCGTCACATGTATTCACTCCTGACGCGGTACCGGCGCTCGGAGTTGGGTCTTCCACCGCCGCCGGCGCCCGCGGCGGGGACCGGTCCGCCCCGCGCCCTYCCCGCACTTACCCGCGCCGGGCGGCGCTCGGGACCGCCGGGCAGGCGGCGGGCGCGGGGCGCGGTCCTGCCCCGGCAGGCGGCTGCCGCGGGCCGGGCGCGCTGTCACGGCGGCGGGGCCCCTCCGCCCTGCCCAGGTGTAGCGGCCCGGGGCGCCCCGCTGCGCGGGCGGGCGCTGCGCGCCGGCGGCCGCCGCTGGTTGGGCGCTCGGCGCCTGTCGCTGGGCGGCGTGAGAGCGGGCTGGCCCCGCCTCGGCCCGCGCCTCCGCCCGCCCAGGCACAGACATGACACAGACACACAAGCGCTGCAGCCGCCGCTGAGCCAGCCCGGGGCAGCGCGGCGGCGGGCGCACGGCTCTGGGCACCCGCGGAGCGGCAGCGGCGGCCGCTCCCGGCTCCGCCTCGGCCCGCCGGGCGGGTGGGCGGGCAGCCSCGGCCCCGAGACCCGCAGGGGGCAGCCTGGCACCGGGCGCCGGAGGGACCCGGCGGGGGAAGGCTGACAGCGGGGAAGGGGCGGGAGGCAAGGAAGGAAGGAAGGGGAAGGGGGCACCCTGGCACTGGGAGTCGGAGGCGGCCGCCAGGCACGGGCACGGAGCGAGCCCGGTCGGAGCGCGGCACCCAGCGGTTGCTGACGCCGGGCCGGCAGCAGTAGCAGCGACCGCGGCGGTGCCGGAGGGAACCTCTCCGTGCTCGGCTCCGTGGTGCCGGTGACCTTCCCGGAGCTGATCGCCAGGCCGGGGCAGGGCCTCCTCTCCCCGCGGAGAGTGTGCACCAGGCCCCGGGGAGAGGGCAGGAGGCTGGGCCGGAATCCCCCGTCGCCCCCGGGTCCTCCCGGCCGCTGGCGGGGCCTGTTCGCCGCGCGGTTCGCCGCCGGCGAGAGGGGCGGGGGAAGGCGAGCGGGACGGACGGACGGACGGGGCCGGGCTGCACCTCGGGACAGCGCGGAGCGGGCAGGCCCCGGAGAGAGCTGAGCTGGGCGGTGGAGCAGGCGGCCACCTCGGCGGCGCATCCCGGGAATAGTGGGGACCTCCCCACCGCCCTCCTCCTCCTCCCATCGTCAGCGGCTCCTCGTCCCGCGGAGAGTGGAGCCGCCGGTGCCGCCCCAGCTGGTGGGACCCGCTGGCTGACACCTCCGGAACGCCGGGCTGCGGGGGACAGAGCTGGAGCTGCCCGCCTGGAGCGGAGGAGGGGGAAGGACCGCTTGCTTTCGCGGAGCGGTGGGCGCTGAGCGCCCGTCCCGGCGGCCCGGGAGCACCCGGGGAAGGTAAGCGCCTTCTCGTCAAGTCTCTGCTTCTGTGGGTGGCGAGGGGCGGGGGAGGGCAAGAAACAATCGGTGAGTGTCTCCCATCCAGCAGCCCGGGGAGGGGAGGGGAGGGGAGGGGGCACCCGAGCCCCGAGGGCCGGGCTGGCGGCTTTATCTCCGGGATTTTAATCCCCATCAGATCCGGAATTGAAGAGATGCTCAGGCGGAGGCGCGCGCGTCGCTTCCCGGCACAAAGGGGCACGTCCCCCCGGCCCAGGGACTCCGCTCCCCTCGGCGCTCCGCTCGCTGGCTCGGCGCCGCACGCCCTCTCCTCCGGCCGGGCTGCGCTCCCGCTCCGCGCCGGCTCCAGCCCCGGCCCGCCGGGTCCCGCCAAGTGCCGCCGGCGGCCGGCAGAGCCCGGGCTGGCGCCGCTGCCGCGGGCGGGAGGGAGGGAGCCGCGCCGCGGGGCGTGAGCGCTCTGTCCGCCGGAACGGGACCCGCGGGGAGAGCCGGAGTTGGGCTGGGACGCCGRGCCGAGGACGGTGGCTTCCCCATCACCCGCCTGCCTCCCTAGCGAGCCTCCAGCCCAGGAAGCTCTCCTTTGGGAAGGCTTCTGCTATTACCTGCTATCCGAGAACTGTGTCATGTAGATCATTAATCCCTGCGCACCGGGGGATGGGGGGAAATAGCAACTTGCGGCCCTGTGGAGGTGACGTGAAGTTTGACAATGCCTTATGTAACACTTTTTGGAGAGATTCCTAGTTTTTCTGCTGTGCCCGGTTTCAGTAAGCAAGTGGTTTTTCTTCTTTGTAGAGCATCAGACAAGCGATTTTTATGTTTTCACCTGAGTACAATGTCTTCTGCTTTGTTCAGCTTGAAACAGGGGTAYTGCTATAAAGCAAATAAAGCCTACTTTTTTCCAACTTGCATTTTTAAATGAAAATTAGCCAGCGGAGGCATCTGAACAGTTGTTGGAAGGTCTTACCTTTTAATACGTGTGTTGTACCTAGCACTCTTAAAATTACGACAGGAAACGTTTTCACAGCACTGATTGTCATGGATGTATTCTGGAAGGTAGGGATGCCAGGATGGAAATGACAATATATCAGAAGTCCTTTAAACATTGTTAGTTTGGTTTTTTTTTACACAGTATCAGTGCTGGAAAGAACAGAAAGCACCAGGCTAAACAAAATGCTGTGTTGAAACCAGACCTGGCAATTGCCAACAGGTCAGCATATTTTATTTAATGATATCTTCTGGATACAGATTGATTTTCTGTGTACAAAGTTATTTTTTTAACTTGTTCAGAAACAGAAGCAGCAGGAAATTAGGTAAATGGATTGAAAGCTTGTCTAGTTTCCATAAGGGGTTATGTCTTCTACTGAAAAGCTAGCCTCACACAAAGAGACAGAGTACTGATTTGCCACATCTCTTCAGACTCCAACTGCAAAGATACTCTARGGGGACTGGTTTGGGTGGGCTTTCCCCCCCCTCATTCTGTGGTGAAAATGCAAAGACTGTTGTAATAAGACCTATGAAATGATTTTTTTATAACCTTATAGAGCTCTATCATTATACTGCAAGCTTAGAGGAGAGATCATATTAGAAACTCAGGTGATGAGTTAAGGGTGGGGGAATCTTCTAACAAAGTCGTTCTACTCCCTGTTGCAAAAGGAAGTAGGTTGTCAAAGGTTAGTTTACTTACAAAAACAGGACAAATTAACAAAAAAACCTTACTCTGAATGCCTTCACTGTGCTTCAGTTTTTTGAAATGGAAAAATGTGAAACAGGTATCCCTACACTTCTCGAAAACTGGAAATTGCTGATAGGTATTCCAAGTTTGAAATGTCACATTCTTACTGCTTAGGTGTCCTGTGACGGCCCTTGATCAGAAAGGCTGCAAGTCATGTAAAAGCCGCAGTAACTGCAGAGTCTCTGATGGATAATTGGATTGGTAGGTTGGTTTTGATTTTTTTTTTTTGTCTTTTAATTGCCTGCTTTAGTAGCTGGTTTCTTTTCTCTGGTTGATGTTTAATTCTCACAATTTTTGGTTGTGTGTGGCATCTTTGTTGTTTGAAGTATGTACCCCCTTCTCGGTTRCTGGGAGGGAAAGCATAGCTTGGAGGTATTTGAATGGCAGTATGGAGCAAGATACTTTTTTTTTTTAATATCTGAAATATGCATGACAACKTTTTTGTTGTTTAGATGACATAAGAAGATTGTAAGTTTTCTCAGGTCTGGAGAAATATGCACAGGAGCACTGAAAATAGTATTACTTATATCTTGAATTCTCTGTGCCAGCTATTCAGTCTGCAGAAATTCCAGAGTACAGTCCCCAGAAAGCCAAAGTGCGGAGCAGTGATGAATGACTGCATGTCTGTTGGAAACATTAAGATCTGTCAGAGGCTTGATCTGAAATCAGTGTGTAGGACTTTAATGTTAGTAAAAGTAGTATGCCTTCTGAATGAATTATTTTAGAAAACTGTAAAATTAGGCATCTCTCAACTCACTGAACTGTTGTTAAAAATAATGATTTTGGAGGAACAATGCTCCGAACTTGTGAGACTGTTTTTTGCTCAGATGCGTGGTTTTTGTGTTTACCTGGGATAAACAGTCAGTTGTCAATAGACCCTTACTGGAATACTCTCCTCTTTTATCCTTTGTCTGATTTCTGTCTTTTTTTTTTTTTTTTTGTATATGTGCTCTTATAAGAGCAACCTTAAAAACCAAAYGCACACAGACACAAAACCAACAAAACCCAAGCCTTTTTTTTTCCTCCTGATATTTATAAAGGCTAATAATTGGTAAAAGTCATTATTTGACTACAAAGGCTTTGTATTGTATGCTAAACTCTATYTACGTGCAAACTCCTGTCCATGTTGATGGGAGTGCTTGTCTAGAGCAAGAACAGCAATTTGGGTGTTTTTAAATGTGTGTTTATTTCCTGTCTTGTATGAAGGCCTGTGTTAGTGAGCTTTTGTCAGCTTTGAAGACTTTTCATCATCTGCGTTAGAATAACAAAATATCTGTTTTAAGTATATGGGATTTCTCGTGTATCTTTTTTTTCCTGTAATGTGCGTGTGCTGATAACATTAAGATTTGTGTGAGTAGAGAACATAATGGCCAGTGCAAGTTTGCAGTTGGTTATTCTTCATGATTTTGTCTCCATTCTCTTCAGAGTTGGCTCCATTGGTTATTTGCCTAATGCTGTGTCTAAAGAACTTTCTGAAAAGTGGTTTTGTGTAAGGAAACATACACAACATGTCTGTTGCACTATTTTTGCTCTGTTGTCTGGGTTTGGCTCATCTTCCTTTTTGTAGCGAATACTAGCTTTAAAAAACAAGGATTGTTCATTAATGCTGGCTTTAAAAAACAGTCATTGTTCATTATCCCACACTTGGCATAATTTAAGAGCTGGAGAGTCAGAACTACCTCAAGGAAGATATTTTTATTTTTATTTTTCCTTTTTCCTTTTTTTTTTTCGCTTTTTCATTGGATCACTAATTTTTTCTCTTTCTTGTGATACACTCACCTGAAGATAAAGGTTAACAAATGAGGTTTGTACCTTGTAGGAATTGATGACTCTTTTGGTGTCATTTGGCTAAGTATTGGAAGGTCTGACTTGTGTCTTGTCAAAGCTTGTTCAATGCATGGCTGTAGAAAGGGAGCAGCAGACAAGAAATTCTATTTTATTTGGAAGTTGGTGGCTCAAAAATCAAGGCGAAAATTGCTAGAAAGGATTATCCTGGCCTTGGCACTGACTTTGAAGAAATCTGCCAAGGCTGGAATCCTTGTTTAAGTGCCATCTGTGTCAGAATTAGAAGCAAACTGTGTAAAATAGTTCCATTACTCATTTTAATTTGCAGATCAGACCAGGTCTGATAATGTTTACGGTAGTATCCACATCATCTTCCTTCTGGGAGATGGCTGCTATTTCCTCAACAGTGAAGTTAACTGGGTAGAAGCTACACTTAAAATTGGCAAAAAGAACCCTGGCAATGTCTATCCAATGCTAGAGCAAAAAGCCAGATCTGATCATGTAACCCYGATGGTGGAGGAAGCTGCAATGCTTGGAGGGTGCAGGAAGAATGCAGTCTTCCTCACTAACCTCCATGTAAGATAGGTATACTTGAAAATAAGAAAAAGAAATAGATTGGTTTTTAAGGCTAGAGTTCCCTGTCCTAATGCCTCTGGTCTTTTGACTAGTGAGTGCTAGGAGGAGATAGATGCCATCACCACTCTACTCTTCTCCCATGCTTTTTTGTGTATTGATGAGTCATTTCTGTTACTCCATGTCTATACCAATTTTTTATCCTCAGGGAATAGTTGCACACGATGACCCAGACTATGCATGTTGGCTGAGAGGCAGCTTTTCAAGGGTCACATAAAGTAACAGTGGCTTGCTTTACAGGAATCTATGAAAACTACAGAAATCGTAACAATTTTTGATCTTGTTTGGCAAAGCTGCAAGTAGCAGTGGTAACACTGGAATCGGAGCTTTCTTAAACAAGGACAACACCCACATCAGTTTAAACTTTCACATTCTGGCACTGAGAGTTACAAGACAAATTGTGTTCAGAAAAAAAAAAATCTTTTTAAGCAACTGCCTGSTTCCTTCACAAGAAATTTTCTTCTTAAAACTTTCAGGGAAGTTGAGTTGTCACTTTTGAGTTGCCCTTTCAACAGTTCCTCTAAAGTTTATCCCAGAATGTAATATTTACATGCAGAGGGTCCACATTTTKCTTCTACCATTAGCTTTTAGATTTTATCTCCTGGTAGGCATTTGACGGCTAAGTCTTAGGACTAAGAGAAAACTAGAAGTTGTTACTGAGAAATCTTCATTTAAATACAGAGAAGATTGAAGGATTTTGTTTTAGTGGGAAATGGAGAAGAGGAAAAGGAGAGAAAGGGCAGAGAAATGGTAGAATTTTACTAATTTTTTAAAAGATGAAACTCTTTGCTTACAATTTCTAGATGGACTTGGCAGTGAATTTGTCTGTTTGGAGAAACAGGTGTTTCTCGTTGTGGAACAAAAAGTGTCATTGAATGGTGAAATGGGGGGAGCAAGAGGAATTGTGAACTATTCAAATGAGGTGAAGTTTTCAGCTGATATTTAGGCTTCTCAACCCAGCTCCTTCTGGCAAGGTTTCATTCTCCTTCTCTCTCTGACTCCCGTGCTGTGCCCCTGAACCTCAGTAATAAATTCTCTTGGTGATTTTTTTCCCTTCYGTCTTCAGTTAATGCTGCTGCTAATCAGTACTGCAAATGGAGTTTTATGTTTAAAAATTACTGGACTTCAACGTATGAATCTGCTTAATTCAATATTTTTCATGCCGAAGGTGCTAGAAAGGTGTATGCCACTGGATAGAAATAAGAAATGAAAACCAATCGTTCTAGCATTATTAAATACCAAATATATGTTCTTTAGATCATGTTTTTCTTAAGAATATTAGCTTTCATTGTTTTGTTAACAGAAGGGATGTACTAGGCTCCCTGGTATTTTTATATAAAATGAACTGACATTAACCTTGAGGCTCTTCAAGCAGCAGTTAAATTCTGTATTTCTGTAGTCTCATCCTTTTTCTGTCCTAAGACTGGTTCTAGAGTGTGACTCAGATTTAAACCCGTAGGTTGTCATTCATGTAAGACAGATTTACAGARATAAAATATTGGCTGGCATGCTTGGGAATTCTTAAATAAGATAAGGATGGTTCCTCCTGCTTTAAAAGGGTGCAATTGTCTATATTTTTGGATTCCTCAATATTGAGTGTACTGTACAATTAGATGCTGTTGTATTGAAGTAGAGAATTGGAGCACTGAAGAATGAGGTCCCTGTAAAGGTGGACATTTTCTGTTGCTATTATTGGAATATGTTATAACTTATGTCCTTGATCTTCCAGAACTGTTTAATATAAACTACATTTATGAGAAATCTGTTCCTCTTGAATGACTGTTCCAAGTGGTAGAAATCAGTAGGYGATGATGTCGTAAACAATTTTTAGTACTAGGAGAGTTGCATGTTGACATAAACTTCCACAAAGCAAAAATGATCAGTTTAAGAAATGGTAGAAGCTTTTAGTTCATAATGTCTTCTTCCTCTCTGAGACTTATATCATCAAAATGGGGGTGCTACAAATGAAGAAAGAAGGGGAAAAAGTCAGTACTGATACTGAGTATATTGGAATATAGGACCTGTTAGTGGCTAAGCCAAACTTTTTGCTGATGGGCAGGTAAGAGCGAAGCTTCTCTACTTGATGTTGTTCATTTTCAGACCACTGTCCAGAATGCAGTAAAAGCAATAATTTTGTCTATACTGTTACCTCAGAGAGCAGCCACAAAATGCACAAGCTGAGAAGTTTGAGAAGTGGCTATCTTCAGCTCGTTGTCCAGCACTTGTCTTGGAGTTCTGATTACTTTGAGAAGTAAGCAATGTGTATAAGAATAAATTCACATCCTTCCATAGTTGCTGTCAGACCTGAGGTGTGAAGGAGGGAGTATAGCCACAGTGGCCTAAGTTTACTACATTTCCTGCCAAAAAGGCAGTCTGCCTGCCTTTTCTCTTGTTTTCACTATAAGGCCAGTGCACCTTAAAGACTGCAAGATTAAAATAGTGGCTTCTAGCAATCTTCTGGGGTCATTGAGACTCAGAGTGTTTAGGTTAGTGATGCAGATTCTTCATCATTGCAACACCTCCTTTCCATATGAAGGCATTGCTTGGGGAATGATTCCTTCCTGGCCAAAACCAGGAAGCTTTCCGGCTGTTTTGGRCAATGGAGAACCATGTGCAGTACTGCTCTGCAATATGGTTATCAATTTTGGAATTCAAATCTCTACTGTTGCTRTCCAGAGTCTTGCCCCTTGCTTTTGTGTGCTCTGGTGGGAAAGTTGGATGTAAAATCTCAACTGGTTCACGCTACCACTTACCACTACTCTGACACCRCTACTCTCAGCCTGGCACCTGTGTATATTGAACTGCATCATATACTAAAAGCATCTGAGCTGCTTCTGCTTTTTAGTAAGCTTACATCTTAATTTATGTTACAGTTGCAATGTGAATAACTGTGCACAGTTGGTGAATGGGTTGAGAAGAAAGATGTTCCTAACATTTTTGCTTCATTAAGATGAGCAAAAATAGTAATATTGTGCCACTAGTATGTAAGGAACGGAAACTGACGACAGTATTTTTCATATGCAAAGTAACTTTGCCAATTTCCTAGTCTTAGACATGTTGTGGAAATAAATCAAAAGGTTCCTGAATGCTTTACAGAGCTGCTTAGTGTGAGGAAAATGATACTGTAGCAAGATAAACCCATTCTGTGACAAGAAGCTGATGCACTGCAGGTGAAGTGATTTGAGCAAAGTTGCCCAAGTGGTTAGTCAAAAAGCAAAGAGCAGAACTCTGGTTTCCTGGAAGAGTCACTGTCCTGTGCCTTAAACAGGTGAAAGCACCATTGTCTTTAGTAAGAACTATTGCTTAATATAGTTGTGCCTTAGATAAAACCAAGTCCCTGATGATACTCGGTATATAACAATTATGTTATGTAAATATTCAGAATGTAGGTGCATCTTCAACAAACAAAAGTTAATTGACAACTGGATAAATGACAAAATAAACTGATCATAGTGAAATTTACAGATACTCTTTGTTGATTTAGAGGCAGTGCTGTGACCAAGGGAAGAAAGGAGTGTGTTTTACTTCTCAAATATAGAAAAATAATACATTTAAAGAAGGAAATAGGGAAGTGCTTGAAGGAGTAAATTAATACATCTTGGTATTTAAAGGTTATAGGTTATTGTTCTTTAAATAGCTGGAGTTTGTCTGTGGTCAGGTGGTGCTAACAACCTGGAGAGTGTAACTGGAAAAGGCCACTACCATTTAGAAGAAAAGTCACCATAAATGAACAGTAAGGAGACCAGAGTTTCCACTGAACTATTGACACATGCTGACTGTGTTAAAAATGTGGCACTTCTATTGATTGCATCATTTTATATCAGTTTTGACCCATGATGAGCAGGGGCAGACACTGCATTTCTCTGAATACAAAGCTACTGCCGTGTTGTTGGGCAAATATGTTCAGGGTGCAGGGGCGGAGAGAATGAGAGAAACAGCATTGAGGTAAATCCATATTCACCAAGTGTCTGAAGGTGATGCAGTTTGATACAGAACAAATTTTTCAGACATCCTTCTTTTTGTCCTAAAGCTCTTCAAATTTTTTGTACTGAGTTTCTTCCCTTTCTGTTTTCAGTCTAAAATATACTGTATTACAAATCAGCAATAAAGATTTCTGAACCTGAAGTTAGCATCAAGAATTCTTCGAAATAATTAATTTTACAGCATGTTCTATTTTATGTGTTTGGGTTTTGTTCCTCAGATTCATCTATCCTGCAGTTGGACACTGGTATACTAAGAAAGGCCCAAGTTTGGGTTTTTAAAATTTTTTTTCTTTTCCTTTTGTCCTAAATGTCATGCTTTAAGTTGCTATGTGTGAAGGTGACATGATCTGAGAAAAGATCTTGACATTCAGGTTGAAGTAGTGGAATTGTGAATGTARTACAGAAAGCAGTTACTTATTCATTTTACTAAAATGCCTAGAGGCTCTGGTTGAGAGAAGGCTCACTGCATGCTGGGTGAAGTACAAGTGCACAGGCTCTGAGTGTACCTTTAGGGTACTTTATGGATCAGGAAGGCTGGTCTAAACCAGCAGCAAAACACTGGTTTGTGGATGGAAGCTTTCTGAAACAGCAATGCTTTAAAAGAATCGTGTGATGGTTGAGGTTGGAAGGGACTGCTGGAGGACATCTGGTCCATTGCCCTTGCTCAAGCAGGGCCACCTAGAGCCAGTTGCCCATAACTGCATCCAGATGGCTTTTGAGTACTTCTCCAAGGATGAAGACTCCACAACCTCTCCGGGCAAACTGTGCCAGGGCTTAGTCACCCTCACAGTAAAAAGTGTTTCCTGATATTCAGAGGGACCCTCCTGTGTTTCAGTTTGTGCATGCTGCCTCTTCTCCTGTCCTGCACTCCACCGAGAAGGATCTGGCTCTACCATGTTTATACCCTCCCTTCAAATAATTATTTTTGACATCCCTCACTAGTTTTAGCTCCATGTGGGCTCTGGCTTTCCTGACTGCATTTCTGCATGTTCGGGCAGTGTCTCTGTACTCCTTCCAATCTGCCTGTTCCTGCTTCATCCTTTTTTATACTTTCCTTTTGTGTTTGAGTTTTTCCAGGATCGCCTTTTTCAGCTGTGTAGGCCTCCTGGCATTTTTGCATGACACCCTGCTCTTCGGGATGAATGGTTCTTGAGCTTGGAGGAGCTGATCCTTTCTCTAACCCCTCTTTCCCTCCAGGGCCCTAACCCATGGGGCTGTTTTCAAGCAGGTCCCCAAAGAGACCAAAGTTTGCTATGCTGAATGCCAGGACTGCGATGTTAATTTTTTGGCCTTCACCCTCTTCTCAGTATCGTGAATGCCACCAGGGTCACTGCAACTTAAGGCTGCCTTTGACCTGCACATCCCCAAGAAACCCTTCCTTGTTACTAAGTATAAGGTCCAGCACAGAATGTCTCATTGTTGACTCCTCTATCACTTGGGTCAGGAATTTATTGATGCTCTCCAGGAGTGCTCTGGGTGCTTCTCCCTGGGTGTGCTGTCCTTCCTGCAGACACCAGACTGGTTTAAGTCCCCCACAAGGACCACAGCCTGTGAATATGAGGTTGACGCTTCCTGTGTGGAGAGCCTCGTCTGCTTGATGTCCTGGCCGGGTGCCCTGTAGCAGATGCTCACTAGTGTGTCACCCATACTGGGCTGCTCTCTAATTCTTGCCTGTAAGCTCTCATGTAGCTCATCATCCATGCCCAGACAAAGCTCCATGCATTCCGATGCCTCTCTCGTGAAGGGTGTCTCCACCTCCAGGTCTTTCTGACGTGCCCTTCCCAAARAGTCTGTACCCCTCCTTTGCAGCGCTCTAGTCATGCAAGCCATCACACCATGTCTCCGTTCATCCCAGAAAAATTATAACATGAAACTGCACGTAAATCTTGAATTCCTTGTATTTACAATGTTGATGTTTATTCGTGCAAAAATAATTCCACAACTGAGGGAGGCAGTTCAGATAAAAGCACTGTTTTTGCCAATATAGCTGTGACTACTGTGGCAGCTTCTGCTAGCCAAGTTACATCAATCAGCAGTCACTCTTCACACTATCAACCAATGTAGCTGGGGTGTCAGAAATTCCCAACGCAGGAAACTACTCCTGCCCAAGAGAGCTTAGAAAATGCAGAAGAGTGTGCTGAAGTGTTTGAAAACTGATGGTTTGTGCTTTCCCCTTTTTAAAATTTCTCTTCAGATTGTACTTTTAATCTCAGTAATTTGTCATTTGAGTAATGCATGCTTATTTATTGGTGGCTTTGTTAAAATGTCTGTGGAAAAAATACAATCTGTATTCCTGTGTTGTGATCTGCTGAAAGCAGCAACGTGGGACAGCTCTGAAAAAAATCACTGTAGTTCTGGGAMACAACTGATTTTCTCTGCTAGGTTGCATTGTTGTTTTTTTTTTTTAATTGGTGTGGTATTTTAAGTATATTTTTATATTCGATTTGAAAGTGCTAAAATAAAATATTGCAGTAGTATTTAATACYATTCTCTTGTACTATTGAAACAAAAACCTTTAGCAGGATCGAGACAGATCCCGCTGCACCTGCCATGTGATGGTAATTTATGAAGATGAAATGCATCTAACATGGCAGGAACTGAGTCATTCATCACAGATAGCAAGGAATCTAAGTCTCCTTGTTTTTTTTGTATCTTTTTCTTTACCTATATTCATCATGCATCCCTGAGTTTGCGATACAGCTTTTTGATCACCAAGAACTCATTCTATTTGGTCTGTGTTGAGTCAGGTACGGGTATCATTTTTAGGACTTAGTATCTTTGATTAATCAGAACAAAGTGGAATTTCTGGTGAAGTTTTAGTGGATTGAGCACCGGTTTTGCAGCAGGTCAGAGATAACGCTTATTAAAACTGAGGAGCATTTTCAGGATGTGTTTATAATACTGATTTCAGTCTTTCTAGTGGGAAATAGCTCTAATTGTTCAGGTTGTCTCTGATCCATTTTTGAATCCTCATTGCTTTTAGCCAAGGAGACTGTTATATGGTACCCTTGCATGTTTTCAGTTAGATAGTCCGATAGCCCTGCCAAATGCTAACCTGGAAGCCAACGTCCATGCTTTTTCTGCTGACTGGACCTTTTATCTGAGTTGACTGAGGTAACCCAGTGCAAATTCCCACTAGTAATCAAGCCTGCTGAACTAGGTTGAACAATGGGAAGACATGAAACCTGTGCCCCTTGCTCTTAACTATCTTCTCTTCCTTTCTCAATATAAAGTTCAAGCCCCTCATTTTTCAAAGCCCTCCTCAAAACCTAAGTGGGAAGGTTTCTGCCAGGTTCACAGGGCTTCAAGCTGGGCCCTTGATGAGCTGAACATTAAATACTGAAGTGAAAAACTTGGCTATTCTTGCTTTACTTTTTCTATGACCTATTTCACTGAAATCAGTGCTGCTGATAGTGGAGGGAGTGAGGTACTAACCAATACAGATGAGCTGGCAGAGTCCTGCTCTTTGGGATTATTTCACTGTCCATCAGCTACCAGTGTTTTCTGTGGGGGAATACTGGCACGCATACAATGATATTTGGGGATGGCATGGAGTTATTGGAAGAGATCCCGACACTGATCTACATTAGTAGTATTTGACACCCCAAATGAATATGAATGTAGCAGATAATGCTTTGTGATGAATCTTTTTGCATAAGTCTTTCCTGTTAGCTATGGTTAAAGAGCCACAAACCACCCAAATACCCRAAAAAAAGAAAATGGAATTCAGCAGAGCATGCAATGAGCAAACTTAAACAAATTACACCTTTGTATCTAGCATCTTGGCTCTGCTGGGCATGTGTGCCTTTGGAAAAGCAGTAATGGGAACTGCAGAGGAAAAACATTATTCTTAATAAGAATATAAAAGCTTTTCTTATGGCGATATAGAATAAAAAAAGATGTTGCAGTTTTAATTCAAGAAGAGCAACAGGAATWTTGGTTGAAAAAGTATTAGTATTGAAATTAAACCATGTCTACCAGAATCTCTCAATATCCAGCAATGTAGTATTTCTATGTTGTTCTGGTACTGCAGAATCTGTTTTGGTGCGTCAGTAAGATGGAAATGAAACCACAGTATACAAAACTGAAATATCAGCCAGTCATCCATTTTACTACCAACTTCTGCATCCTCTGTTCTTGCTTCATTTCACYGAAACAATGGGGTTTTTATGTCTTGGCATGTTAGTATTTGCAAAGTGTTTTTGAAAGCTGAAATGCACAAGAAAGGTGCTAAGTATTCTTGCTTTCATTTAGAACTAATTTTCATTCAAGGTGTTCTTGTCATGGCTTTTACTTGGTGTGAAAACTGGAGGGGATGCAGTGATTTTAAGAATTTTGGGCTTACAGATAGGAGAGCTTTTGCTCTAATTCTGTGGCTCAGGAATTATCTTTTTGGTGCAGGCAAAGATCTGTATTCTAGAAGCTGCTTTGCTAAGGGCTGGCATAGGAGTGTATCTGAGATTGTTATATCGGAATGCAGATTGGGATGTGCTTGGTGCATTTAATTCATCTCTCCGAGCATCACTGGATGTCCAAGGTGCTGTCGTACTTGGTAGGGTTTTTTCTTTTCTCTCCCTGCATGTCTAACATGTAGCTAACAGGTAGACTGAAGTTTTGGATTCATGGGTATTTATTTCTTTAAAACCACTGAATATTCAAATAAAGGAGAGATTCTCTAACCAGACTTGGCACAGTTAATGTAAAATTTGTTGCCGTTGTGAAACTACAGATGGGAGGAAGAAGTTCTGCAAGAACCAAATTAGAACACTGACATGTCTAACTGTTTGTCCCATGTTTTTATTTATATATATATATAAAATTGAAAAWTAGTGAATATCTGTTAGGAATATCTTCCTTCAACGTGAAGATAGGTATGGAATGTTACATAGTCAAAATTCTCATCTGTAAGGTCGTTAACTCCTGTGAAATTATTTGGAATAAATGGTTGTCTGTAGACAATTTTTGAGSTTCCTCTTGATTGGCTAGGAAATGCAGACTCATCTATGTTATTTTTGTCTGCATGTGCATCTAAAACATTCAGGCCTTGACAAACTGAAACCACTGGTTTAAAACAAAGTATAAACTGATGCAGGTTTAAGTTCTGTRAATACAACTTAGGAACTGTATTAGGCATACTGCAAAGCCATTGAGGCTTGCTCCAGCTACGTAGGAATGTAACAGCATGATGTCTGTCAATTTGAATTTTGGAACAGGAATTGAATACATGATTTAAAAAGTTGCAAGAACTGTTTTCTTTGGCTCTGAGTGTTATTCATTACATCTTAAGTTTTGCCTYCAGTAGTTATCTTTACTCAAATGTGTCGTGGTTTAGGAATGGTATTCCCCAATCGAGTGTTCCCGCTGAAACACTCCAAACCACGTGCCGCTTGCTCACTTTGCCTTTTCCCTCCTCCCTGTGTTGGGCTGGAGAGGAGGAGGAGACTTTCCAAAAGGGAAAGGTCACAGGTTGAGATAAGGACAGTTTACTGGGAACAGCAATGAAAGAAGAAAATGAACAGTAACAGTGACAATCCTAATGAGAGTGTGTCCAAGGGAGAGGTGAATGATTCACAAGCCATTGCTCACCATGTGGGAAACCCCCAACAATACCCGACTGCTCCCTCTCCCACTACCCGACCTTAGAAAAGACCCCTTCCTCTTCCTTGATCCCCAGAAAATTACCTGAGGTGGTATAGAATAACCTCTGGGTCCTGGCCATGCCAACTCCTGCCTRCAGCAAAARTTAACCCTGTCCTGGCTGGAACCAGGGCAAAGTGCATATTTACTTACTGTGGGAGGTGATGGGTTACTTCACAGGACAAATGAAAGGCTCAGATGGTGTTATAACTCCATGTCTTTTATGGGAAATTTCATGTTGTAAGAAGCACATTTCCCCCTGTACAAATGTGAAATTGAGTTGTAAATGAAATCTCTTAATTACTGCTCAGCATTGCTAAGCTTTTTACTTTAGTCAGCAACTGCCTTGCTGAAAAATACCATAATTTTGAAGCAGAAATTTAGGACTGAAGATTTCAAACCAATTTCTTTCTTCCTCATCATTAAGAGAATAGTGGCTTAGCAGTCAGGAAGAAGAGCATTCTGGATTTGTAAACAGTATTCAAGTTTTCTTGTATTAGTAGATTAGAACAACATGCTCATATTTCTCTTCTACTCACTGGCTCTCTCTCACTTCTGGTTTTGCTTCTAGTTTTTGGACCCCACCTTTAACTATTCTCCCTCGTGTTTTTACTAATCAAGTTTTGATCCATATTTTGGATCAAATATGTGTATGTGTCTCTCTAGGAAAGAAGGGTTGCCTTGAGACCAAAAGTTTGCAGTTACTTACCGGRAAAAAAAAAGGTTCATGGTAAGATAGGTGTTTGAGGTGTTTTTATTATACGTATTCTGAAAAGTATCTTAGAAATTGAGAAGTGAATGTGTCTGTAGTAATGTCTGTAATTTCAATAGGGGTGAGGTGGCATGATGAACTACATAAGATTTGTGGGCTACTTGGTGAAATCTTTTAATTGCTTGCTTAGTGTGGCACAGTGTTGATTTCTCGTTCTATCTGGAGTCCAGGTTAAAATCTGAATTTGTATGCCGTATAATTTGAGCATATTTCCTTAACTCACGTCTTCATTTTGACTTAGACTGTGAGAAGTTTGCATAGTGTAGTCTGTAACGAATATTCTGAGTATTGTCAGTGAAAGTGGTGGTCTTGTTTGGGAGTGATTACTCGCTTGTTGCATCCCCAAATGTATGGTGACTGCTGACTGCTGTACTTGCCTTGTTTAGTCTACAGCTGTATTTCCCTGTTTCAGCCACTTRTTTTCCTTAATGGTACCTTTGGATTGTGTGAGCACCTTTGAACAAGCGTAGTTTCTTCATCAGATATTTGCACCATGGTTAGCACAGCAAGAACTGTGGGTCTTTGGTGGTGCCTGGCAACCACAGTCCATAATGCCCAGCATAGTGCTCTRTAATTAAAGCATACACAGTTGGACAAGACTGGCAAGACTAATTAAAAACACACTCATATTAAGATCACTGAATGTACCTTTAAAGCTTCCCCTAGACTCTTTCTTAACGAGGGAGAGGGGTTTTCTGTTTGCCATTCATAACTACAGAGGACTCTAGTGTTCACATAGCACTGGTAATAATAGCTACAATATTAAAACAAAGATGGAGGTACTAAAAGCAAAGAGGGAGGATGCAAAAACCATTCTGTAATCCTCTGGGATAATGGCCTTAAGCCACATATCCCTATGATTTATGCACTTGCTTTATTTGTCCTCTTGAATAGAAAGCTTTGTCACTGAAGAAATTTGATAACAGCCTGTTCAGTATGATGGTAGTTTCTTGTATTCATGTAATAAACCAAATCATTTTGGACCATTTATGGGTTTAGTCATCCTTGCTGTATACATTTCACCTCTGATTTCACTTTTRATAGCTTAGATCAAGCTAGATAAGGACTTTCTGCTCACTTAGTTCTGTTGCATGGTGGTACTATATAGAAATGTCTTCCATTTTGTGCTTTGATATGTTGGAATTCTAGTAAGATATGCAGGTACCGCACCTGCAGTGTGTGTATGTGTACATGGCATATGTGAATATAGGTTGGTAAAACTTGCAGCTTGGTGTACTTTTGACAAATACTGCAACCAGTAAAGGCCTATATTAAGATAAGCAACCTAAAGCAGAAGAAAAAATTCGAAAAATTTCTTTAACTTTCCGACTTTACCGCAGCTGCAGTTTTACGGTAGTAAATGTTGGAGTAATATAATCTATAAAGGATGGAAGTGAGTTTCTGTTCTTAGACAACCAGTTTATTCCAAGAGACATGCACTTGAGTAGCTGAGGAGAATGTACRTGAAAGAAAGGTTACATGCTGGAGCAAGGAGCCGGAAGATTAAGCCTTTGCTAATCTGTGTTGCTGTTTTTGAGGTAGAAAATCTATCTGAGAGGAAGTTTTCTGGAAAGAAATAGAAATGGTGCTTTTACCTTGCTTTTTCTCTGATTGTGCATCTTCTCACTACATTAAAACGTTGCCTTTGTTTTTAGTTCATAGCCTTGTAATRAAAAAGCTTGTTCTAGTGCTAGTCTTTTATGTCCTCTAAACTGAGTTGGCTTCCCTGCTGTGACTTCAATAATGCATCATTTCATAAGTTCAGAGGATTTGATGTGTTTAGGGTGAATTTGTGACTTGCTGTTAGATGGTTAAAAGGAAAATAGCTATAATGGATTGGATGCAAAGCTGTTTCCCCAGCTTCTTTCCCATCCCGCCTACTAACATGCAGGAGCATCTGTCTCTCATCTCCTCTTTGCCTCGTGCTATGTGCGAGTGCATTTTGACAAACATTTTATGAACAGAGATCTCTGAAAAACCTATGAGACAAAATAACAGTGGTGAGAAAGGCAAGTAGTTCTGTCTTAGTAGATAGCTACTTGTGCAATAGAGGGTGATGCTATGGCAAATAAAAATATTTCTGTAGTAAATGTTACTACAGCAAATGAACCTGTCTTCTCTAGCTCTACTGAAATATAGCATCTCTCCATTTATAACTGTTACTTACAACTTAAAAAACAATGCAGTGGATTTTGGCCAATATTCTTCATATAAGTTAGAAGCAGCTTTCCTTTTATGTGGTTTCATGAATGTATGTTCTGTCTTTTGAATTATCTGAATGCCASGTAAAGGAGGATGTTTTCCAGTTGAAGATTATGACTGTGTTGTGCCTTATTTTTAAAATGTCACACTTTTCATATTTGCAGATAGAAATGATGACTGAAATATTTTCCATATCTTGAAGAAAGATTGATGGTGGGCAGAAATTCATAGTAATTTAAGAATAGTTGTCTAACTGTGCAGGACACATCTATTGTTTCACTATTTGGAATGTGTGTGTGGTGCTTTCAACTTGGGAGGATTAGGGTGTGTAAACCCCTAATTTTTATTTTTTTATGTGAACTTGCTGCAATGATTTTACTTGTTACTTTCTCTACTGGTGAAAAGAGGTTTTTTAGGTAACRTGGATGGAAAGAATGAAATAGCATGTTGTCCTGGGTTAGTTAAATATTCTATTACCACCCACAAAAGCTGGATAAATTTCATAATTACACACCTGGGACTCCTTATCTCAACTGAGATAAGCACTCCAACYGACAGGAAGCACTACCCACCCTGGTTATCTGATCTCAGGCAATGGCCCATTAGCACCGCCCAGCTGATTGTCTGAGCTCAGGTAATGGCCCATTAGCACCACCCAGCTGATTATCTGAGCTCAGGTAATGGCCCATTAGCACTACCCAGCCTGAACCCTTCCGGAACATTTTGAAGGACCCTAGGACTCCTCCAAGCTCATTACCGAAACAATCAATAGAACACCCGGAAGATCCTCTTCCATTGTGAAAGTCCCCGCCYCTGGGGGAGGTGCCAGCCAAGAAGCACAGCATAAAACAAGGGTTTTTTGGATGGGAGAAGATCCCCTCGATTCGACAGGACTCCGCTCTCGGGACTCTCGACTCGACTCGACTAGACTCCACTCCTCGGAATTGGATTTAGCTACTCCACTCCACCACCGGGACTGGATTACCAGGCCTCCCTGCAGGACCAATGCCTCACYGGACTGCACAGCTACCACCCAGGTCAACAGGGTATCAGGTTGTACCGTGACTCTGTCGGTTTGTTTAAGCCCATATTTCTGTATTACTGCATTTATTTTAACCTTTTTAATTAAAATTGTAATTTTGACCTARAATCTCTCGAGGTATTCGGTGTGGGGTTAACTTCCCCTGCTGGTTTACAGCCAAACCAGCACACATGTTCTGAAAGCACCCCCAAATTTTTTGGAAGTAATGGTATAATTTATAGCATAGACAAGTAAAGCAGTAAGAGAATGGCAGCTGTGTAAAACCAAATACTTTTTTTTGTTCTTCAATGTGTGTCCCTTTGCACTGATATGCCAGAAGTATGTTATTACTCCATCTGCATTTTGAATCAGCTCTTTGCTTGTGTGCTGGTTTGAATGTGAACCAGCAGGGGAAATTAACCCCACGCAAAATACCTCGAGAGATTTTAGGTCAAAATTACAATTTTAATAAAAAGGCTAAAATAAATTCAGGGATACAGAAACACCGGCCTAAACAAACCGACAGAGTCACGGTACAACCGGACAGAGGTTGCAGTCCTGTTGAAAGCAGTAGTCCCAAAGAAAGGCCTGRTCTGCTGAGTATCCAGTGATGAAGGGTCCAGAGTCTTCTGGCTTTCCAGTCGTCTGATAGTCCCGTGCTGGTAGTCCAGTCCAGTAGACCAGTCGAGTCCAGTCCAGTGGAGTGGAGTCCAGTCAAGTGGATTAGTCCTGGTAGACCAGTCGAGTCCAGTCCACAGGAGTGGAGTGGTTTCTCCCGTCTCAAAGCCTGCTTTTATGTCTTGTTTCTTGGCTGGTACCTCCCCCAGGGRTGGGGACTTCCACAATGGAAAATGATTTTCCCGACGTTCTATKGGTTGCTTCGGCAATGAGCTCACATGAGGCCTCTCTGGGGAGCAAACGGTTTCTGGCATTCTCTTGGTTGGTGTTTATCTGGTTTGGTAATGGGCCATTAACCAAGATAATCCACTCAGGGTGGTTTTGATGTTCTATTCCTCCGTGCTTATCCAGTTTGGTAATGGGCCATTAACTGAGATGATCTACTCAGGATGGGTGGTGCTTGCTGTCGGCCCGGAAAAGTTATCTCATTTGAGATAAGTACTACCACCCCACCTCGCATGAGYGAAACCTCAGGTGTGTAACTGTGAACGATCCAGCTTATCGAGGAAATATGTGGGTGGTGATCGAATACATCCTTTTATGGTTAACCCAGGACAGCTTACTTGTACTTTTGCACCTTGAGGTTGGAAAGAGGTACTGTGTAAACTTGATCACACTTAAAACCAACCAGCCAAAAGAAATTTACAGCAATAAAACTCATCCTTTGTCAGGTACCTGACAGATCTACTTGTCGTGAATACTTTGTCAACTTCTTGGGAAGGTTCTCTCTGCACCAGAATGCCGCATTCAGTGTGTTTCAACCACAACAGGCAGTAGAGCATCTGGCCACAGAACTCCAGTGGAACCAAAAGTGGTCCAAAAAGACAGCTGAGCTACTCAAAGCCCAAGCATTAATGTAACTGGCTTGGAGATGTCACTTTCAGATTTAAAGGACTCGATTTACAAATCTGTCCAAACCCTCTCTAACTGAATAAAATACCTCTGCCTTGCTTCACTGACAGGCTTATAAGGTTCTGCAGTGTACAGGTGATTCCTGGTAAGAAGAAACCTTGGCATCCTACTGAAGCCTGGGGAGAACATTGTGTGACTTCTCTAAAATGCTGTAGTAGCAGTTCTGTCTGACTTCATACTTCTATGTTAAAAAAAAAAAGTTGTCTGAAGGTTTGACCACATTAATGTGATTAGACTTTGAGGAGTAGCGATTGGTAGGCTTCATTTATTTAGGATTTTTATTCTTTGCATATGCACTTTACTGTTGTGTCGCTGTAAGATGCTTTTTGCTTTTATTAATTTATTTTTATACCGTTTTTGTATTCAATTTTATTTCAGTTTGATCCAGTTCTGGTTTTCTGCTCCTACAGTTGTAATACTGAAATTGAAGGTTGTCCAGGATCTCTTTCCCTTTCTATTGTCCATCCTTAAAAACGACAGCATGACAATAAATTGTGCAGTGTTTTGTTTTCCCCCTAGGGGTAGTTGCAGAGATTAGCAGGACAATGAAATAGTAGGGGAAAGCATCTGGAAGGTAAGACTTTCCAGATGGATATCCTGTTGAGATATAATAGGGGACATGCTTGGTATTTTTGTTTTGTTTTGTTGTTTAGGAGTGTAGAGGGTAGAAATTTCACTCTGCATTTCTTAGCCTTTTCATTTTTCCTTTTCTTTTTTTTTCATAATGACATGTTTGCTAATGCCAAAGAAATCAATCTGATCATCTGGCCTGATGATTCAGACTGTAGAATTCCAACAGCTATTCCTGACTACAGGAATTAAGAGTCCATAAATAAAGGTTAAGCTATATCTAATGCTGAGATTTTCATCTCTGCTTTTAAGATCTTGAGTCAAAGAAGATCCCACATCTCATGGTTTGACTCACGGACGGTTTTATCTTGTATTATCAGTTGTGTTTCTTGATTTCTTCCCAAGTTATTTCTGTAGGAAGCCAATTGATCAGTATTGGCTAAAAGCAGGGACCGTTCAGAAAACAGTGCACAAATTCCCAACTGACCTTGAGAAAATATTTAAAGAGCATGAATCAARTAGAAAACTGGACACTCAAAAGACTGGAGGGATAACTATACTTATACTGAGGTTAGTAGTAGCAAATACTGAATGGCACAAATGATCACAATTTTTCAAAGAACSTTAAGAATATGGTAGCACATTTTATTAGTAGCTCTTTGAATAAAGTAGGTCAATTGGAATAAGAAAAGACTTCACATTTCTCAACAAAACAGAAGATAACTGTATCCAACAGATACTTGGAGAATGGGAGCCAGCTAAAAGTTTCAAATTAACTTACCCTGCAAGATTCAATGCTATATGCTATGTGGAATTCCTCTTTCCCCCCACACTTCTAAAATACCTTTTTGCTTTTTGGCTGACCCAAGACTTAGTATTACCATTAAAAGAACATTATCGTCCCACATGATTACTTAAAATTGAAGAAAAAGCACAGTTAATATTTCAAAAAGAGTTCTTAAAATCCCTTTATTGACATTTAAATGAACCTGTCCTATCTCTGGAAAGAAGCAAATTCTTTTTCCCTGTAAGGCGAACCCTTTCTTCTCTAACCCAAGCAATAGCCTGATATTTTTCTGAACAAAGTAAAAATCAATACCTGAACTTGGACATTCTGCTCCCTTGATAACTAGATAGTCTACTGTTACTTTCCTGCATTGGCAGCATTAAGTTGCAACACAGATCCGTTTCTGGTTATAATAGAAGATCCTTTATAATTTCATGTGAGTTTTCTTGGATGTTTTATGATAATTGGTCACTTCATTTATATGGTTGCCTGAGAAATCTTTATAGGAGCATGAGAAAAATGAGAGGAGGAGGAGGAGAAAGAAGGAAGACTACAAGACTGGCTAAATCCCAAAGCATCTCAGATTTAAGTGTTCTGTTTTCGGGGTAGGCATCTGACTAGAGCCACCCCCAGCTGGCATCTGGGGAGTGTGTGATCAGCTTCCAGCCATCCCTGAAATTCACTATGGAAGCACAGATCACAGTCAGTATCAAGTTCAGAAGATCAGTACTACTCATCTGTTACCCTCAAGAGGTTTATTAGTAGGTAAAACTACACAGAGACATATTCCTGTGGAATTCTCTCCAGATCCACTGAGGACATTAACTACTTCCTAGCACTGTTAAAAACTTTATAGTGGATTAAAAACCAGGAAAGTTCCTCCTTGAGCTTTTCATTGAGTGGTCTATTATGCAAGTCTTTTCCTTGTGTATCCTCTGAGCACACATATGACTTTTGGTAGTATTTGTGAAACATTTTTCCTAGGAATGGCAGTGGATCTCATGGATCTCTAATGGAGATTTTTTTTTTTTCCAAAACTGATCTCCTGCTGATCTAAACAATTGCACTCTTCATGTTACAAAAGTTTGTATTTAGTTTCATCTGCATGTGAATGGAAAATATTGAGCTGGTTTGTGTTTTACGTTCAAAACTTCAGAGCTGATGAAGGAGTAAGTTTGTTTCATAAATGCAATAACTCCTGGACCAAGCCAAAATTACTCTTTGACATGTATTTTGCTTTCATATGTTGTGTGCTAGAGCCATTCCATTTATCCCCTCTGTTACAAGAGATGGTCCACTAACTTACAGAACAAGGATTGCTTTGCATCATTCTGTTAAATTTGCAAACACAAACAAGGAGTGTGGTAGATTAGTTGCTTCACGTTAAAAGCTTCATTTTAAAAGAAGTTGAGATCCTCAGTGGCTGAAAATACTGCATTATTTCCTCTTTTTTCCTTATTCTTTTCACCTAATAGAGGCTTAAAAAATATTTGCTTAGTCCAGACTTGTGAATTCAAGAACAGACTGCTACATTAACATGTTTGGCCATGTTTTTCTTTCTCTTGCCAAGAATTGTTTTTCTATCTMTTAATTGGAGCTGTCGCTGTTCATGCCAAAGTAATAGTGATTTTTACATGCAGAACCAGCGTACCAATCAGTAATTAGCCATAAGTTCAAAGGTCTAATCCCTAGTGTATTGGTAAAGGTTCATGACTAAAGTACTGCCTTCATCTCATGGATTGTATTTCTAGTTCAAGCTTATGTTAGAAGTGGGGGATAATTCCTGATGGTAGGGTTCTCTGCAAGTGGATATGGGACCCAAGCTAATAAACACCATAGCTTAAAGGAAGGTGATCTGCTGGCCTGGACATTGAGTGTGTAAATATTCCCTATGTTCCTGAGTGGGAACTTCTAAAGGATTCTTGTAAAACACAAAAGAAAGGATATATTTAGTTAATTGTGCATTTTTCAACTACAGATAATATAAGTTTCATAAAGTTGATAGCTGGTGCWGTCAAATTTTAGACTGAGTAAATTTTATGATCCTGCTTGAATGACTCAAGCGTTGTCCTCTTGGATGAACTGTTCCTTACTAATTTACTCAAAATACCAGGACTGCTGCAGGGGAGAAGCAACAGTTTGCACATGTTGTGATGCCCAGTGGAAATTGAAGGACAAAGTGAAGTGGTTACTGCCTTTTTATTCTTCAGGTTATATTATTTTAAAATCATGGCCAGACTGCCTTTATGGTAATTTCAGGATCCTTAAAACCTGAGATCTCTCTGTCAAGACTGGTATCAGTGTATGTCAAGAAAGTGATAGATATCAGCACCCTTAGATGTACTTGAACACTGCTGGTGTGAGATTTGTAAACTAGAACTAGAGATTTGTAAAAGAAATACTAAAGTTTTAGGAATGTGATATGAGTGGTAATGCGTGTGTAGAACCAGAAGAAACAGCTGGACCAAGCAAAGCAGTTTAAAGCACAGAAACAATCTACTTCTGTGTATATTATGGTCTTGAAATTCACTTTGGAACCTCTTGCTGATTTCATTAGRAAAAAAAAAAATTCTTTTCCTTTCAGAAACATTTAAATTTTCTTTGTTTTCTTGTTCATGATCTTTGTAATCAGTGCAGCTGTTTGTGAACTCTTGACCATCCATAGTATGCAAGCCAAAAAATCTGGCAGACARGGGCTTGCTTTGTTGGATATCTTCCTTTTGTAAATTTTGTTGGTGTCACTTTTTAACTAATCTTTGGACTTTTTGTACATTCATGAGGGTGACACATCTGTGTAATGAAGTGCTGAGAGTTTTTCTGGAATTTTGTGCCTTGATCCTACCTTCGTTGGGAAAAGGATTTTTGTTTGGGTTTTTTGACTCTTGGGTGTATAATTGTACATGTACAGTCCCTATTTTGGTCATCTGGGAAAGTGTTCTAAGTGTTGTGGTTCCTAATGGTGTGGAATAAAGGCAAAATCAGTGCTGTCTCCTTTGGATGACAAGTACACACCTGATTTCCATGAATGTGTGTTTTATTCTTGGCTGTTATCTATGGTCTTGTTTTGAAATTTCCAGTGGCTGGGGGGAATTTTTTTTTTTTGTTTTGGGTAGACCATGACAAGCTCAAGGATGCTGAAACAGTCACTGGTGGAACTGTGTTTGCCCCACTGACAGTCTTGCTGAGACCTGGAGGCAGCAGCAGAGGTGGGTTTGGGGGACTCTGAGACACTCCCTTGCAAGTGGGCTGTGAACTGACAGTAGGCAAGTCTTTTGCAGGCAGAAATGCTGCTGTGTTCTGCCAAGCTGGAATAGAAATTTTGAAGAAATTGCTTCCATTTGCTGACCTAATTACAGTTAATTGTGATAATTTTTCCTGTAAGTGACTGATGCAAGGATCAATGTGATGTGGCCATGTTCTCATCTGGGAGAAAAAGCTGTTTCCTAGTAGGCTGGAGGTTGTATAAAAGGTTTCTGATGACATGTGTGTTTGACTGGTATGTTCTTTAGAAATGTTTGTCWTTTCAGAATATGATACCCACTGCTGTGGATGTAAGGTTTTTTGCTAAATCTCTTTACACTTTGCAGTAATTCCAGCATGTACTTTCTGAGAGTTTTCTTAGTTTATCCCTTCAGAAATGTAGATGCAGATGGTGGAGAAATACACCTATAGCAGTTGTTCTTTCCTTTAGGCATTGCAAGAGAGGGCTCTGGTTGAGGCATGGGGTTAAAGGCAGCTCCAGGGTCTCTATTCCCCTCATGTTTAATGTGATGTGACAATTACCCATGCCCATGTTGCAGGACAAAGTGTGTGCTTCTCAGCTTTGTACAGCAACTTGGTTTCTCTCCAGATTTCCACACAGGGGACACTACTTCAGAGATAATGTGGGTGCATGTTATGGACCTCTGAGATCCCAGGTTTGTGGCTGACAGTCTGTKCCAGAATTGTGCTCTACTGCTAAAAGCTGCTGTTGAAAAAGCAAACCAGTGTCAAGCTATGAGAGAGGAAAAATGAGTTAAATAAAAGAGAGCAATCAGTATTGAAACTTCTTGGATATTTTTCTCTGTTTTGTGAGGGGTTTTTTAATTAACAGGTACTGAAATTTATACAAAATAGAGAGTAAAAATGACTTTGCTCCTGGAGTGTTTATGCTGAGTTTAGCATGGTGAAGTTCCCATCTTTTCTTTGTTTCTGAATACTTTGGTGCCACTAAAGAAAAAATTATGAAACAGTAAACACAGGTATTTAGAAATGCAGTAGCAATAGAGGTACTGCATCTTAACTGTTGAACTGTCAAGTTGCTCAGAGATGTGTCACTTAAAAAAACATGCAAGACCATAAAATTAAAATCAAAGCACTTTAAGAAATGTCAGAATTAAAGTTGCCTATGTGGCTGCTAGTTAAACATGTGCAGGCATTTCGTGGAGGAGATAGTGAGCAGGTATTTTACCTTACAATATGACTTGACTTGACAGCTTGGAACTTTGATGGAACATATTGTTCTGAAGAACGTTTTGACACATAGAATCAATTTCTATGGTACTTCTCAGTCAGAAATGTAATTTTCTACTTTACAGGCTGCAGTGTTTCATTTGGGGCATTTGGGTGGCTGTGACCCTAGTCTGTGTCTTTTCCCGAAACATCTTGAGACACCTGAAAGATTGGCACGTTGATTGACCACACTGGTTAGACTGCACGTTGTGTGAGGAGAAGTGGTCATACTTGGTGCTCAGTGATTCATGACAGGAAATGTGTAAAGCTCAACCAGTAGCGATGAAATTATACAAGTGATCTCCTTATGCCAGATTTAAAATTGAAATGCATGATGTAACAATGTGAAGAAACTCTGCAGGCAGGGAGGTGGCACAGAAAACCTCTCATGTTTGGGATTTTGGCAGAGATATAGATGAGTGGAAACAGGACCTTGCGTTAAAAGTTGTGCATTACTTTCCAAACTGAGTCATCACGTGTGGTCTCTAAAATTAGATAAGGAAGCCTTTATTGCTGTCTTTTGCAAAAAAAATTTGTTATGCTTATCACATTTTCTCCTCTTTCCTACTGTTYTAAGAACTGTTTAGATACAGAATTGGAATACTGGCTGGTCCTGACTGACCACTCCAGACCCAAGCCTCTTCATGGGTCTGGCATAGTAGGAGAATTCCTCTTTCTGTTAGTTATCCTGAGCCATTTAAATGAATTGTAAGTGTGCAGAATATATTGCTAACACTGGAAAGAGCTGAGTAACCATGATGATGATTCATACATCAAATTTTTTTTCTTCTGTAAGAGATATATAAACCTTGGTCACAACTAGATTGAAATGTTTTTTTCTTTGGTGATGGTGGTGATGGGGTCAATAGGAAGAGCAGTAATGAAAGYGCAAGGTAGGTAATGGAGTAATGGAAGTGCAAAGGCAAGGTAGCTGTTCAAGAAGGGCTGAAGTTTGTCATCATCTTGATCTACAGGRCGGCACTTCAGAGCTGAGCTGTTTTGCAGTATTAAATGCACTATAACATTTTGAGTTGTCCTGGAGGAGGCRTGGTTAGCAGTGGGAGCACATTTAGAGAGACGAAGTTGAGTCCACTTGTTCCCTGTATTCATGCATTACAAAAGTATAAGTGTAAATACTTTTAAGTCCCACCTTCAAAATTCTTTTTTCCCTGTAAAAAAATTGCTTGACTTTTTTCCGGAAGTCTGGGATGGTATCTGTTACTCTAGAGATATTTTTGAAGATTTTCTTCATAGTTAAAAACTATGAAGCTTAAGTGCACAGGTTAGAAAAAATCRGTGCAGTAGATCTACAGCTCAAGTTCTTGGGGTCTGTGTACCAAGGTTTCCGTCAGCCRTGCCAGTATCTTAAGTGTATGATACCAAAAAGTGAACTTTGCCAGCATTTGTATTTTYCCCATTCATAAGAATTGGTAGGCATCATACCATCATTTTTTCCTGGGCAGTCTTAACTGGAATTATTTGCAGCTCTTGACAGTGTGTCTCATAATAGGAAAAAGCACCAAAAGGTTTTACCTTTACCCTGAAGCAGACAGAAGTGCTTCTTTCATCTCCAGCAGACTGGTAAAGAATTAGTGTCATCATTCCTGCCAGTTTGCCCGTTTACTGGTGGGTGATAACTATGTKTAGTGAATAATGAACGCTATAAGTTGTGGGATCTTTTTACTGTGYCTAACTCTCTCAGTGGACAGCTGCCAACTTCATCTATCCTTAGAATAAGCCAAGAGAATATGTAAGGTTTAAAATGRGCCTCTATGTAAGCATTGTAAAAGAAGCTTTTGCCTTAAAATAAGAAGTACAAAAGCCCRTAGAGTTGTAAAAAAATTGTACTAGTGATAAACTAATTTTAGAGGATAACAAAATTTTTATTGTCTAAAACCCAAACACTGCCACACTGACAAKATGAAAGTTAATCTGACTTGACTTTCATTATCTATGCCCGCTTCAGAGATGAGCAAAAAGCAAGAAATGGATTTCTAAGATAGTTTAAAAAAAAGTCTTATTTATTTGCCTTATGTTAATAAATTTGTTTGYGACAGATGAGTAAGTCAACCTCACAATTTTAGTCAGACAAACAAGTCAGTAGTAGTGCTGATTCTTTTGTTCCTTCATGGMTTCCTGAATATCAACACAGAAATGCTGCTCTTAAAAAAAGGAGAAAGAAACTATACACCACAGTTTTGTATTGAATACACTAACCATGGCCCACATTTCCATGGTCATTCCTGAAAGCTGCATTTCATGGCTTGAGGGGCATATATACCTCTATTCCCTTTATTGTCTCAAAGAGTCAATCCAATGTCTCTACCAATGGTGGAATTTCAAAATCCTGTGTCCTGGCTCTAGTGGCTCTGACCATCCACTCGCTTTAGCTAAGTTTTCATACTTTGATTATTGGGTTTTTTAAGAAATGCATGATCAGGAGTGTATATAATGTCATCTTGAACAGTTTTACGTGTAGAACAAAAGTAAAAGGCAAAACATATTTTTAGAGTAGTGAGTTGTCTACAGGCTTATTTACTGTATCTAAGCATCGTGTCTAACTTTACCAAGCTGTATGGATCTTTCTGTCTGGTGAGACTCCTGGAAGAGCTTCCCCGAAACTGTCTGGTCTTCCCTCCATTCTGCAATGCCATTTTGGAGTTGGTGTAGAAATGCAGATTGTCTTACACTTCCAGGTCTCTAGATGTCCAGCAGCAAATCTTACGATTCTGTCAATGTTTTATCATGGATTTGTCAAATAATTTGCGTTGGAACCTCAGAAGGTCATCTGGTTCCCACCTGTTGTTCATGGTGCAACTTGCATAAAGCCAGTCTGACCAGCTTTTTTGCTAATTAACTATAAAGTCAAGGCTGTATTAGACTTTAGGAACATTTTTACAGCAAATTCCCTGTAAACTCCTAAAATACAGCTTCAAAAATGTTTTACTTTTCCTCAGTTGTATTTTAATGAGCTTCTTTCTCTTAATTTTCTCTCCTTTCAAGCAGTGCTTTCCGGAGTATTCTGTTCCTGTGATGGGTTATTCTGTTTGTAGCAATGGAAAGACATGCTTTTGCCTGATGACTTTTATTAAGTTGCAAGCAGCTGGAACCATGGCTGCCTTTCTCTGCCAGTGTTTGACAAACAGGGGAGTGCGAGGAGAGACTCAGCATGGAAAATGAAACAGAGAAGGGAGACAGGAGATACTGAACTCATAACATCTCTTTGCATTGCAGTGTGTTAGGTGCCTTTTCATTCAATAGTGTTTGCTGGCAGTGTGTAAAGAGCCTGTAAGATTAGAGATTTGGACTTTCAGTACCACAGGCTGAAGAAGGGAAGTTCAGCAGTGAGGGAAGAGGAATTGCTGCCAGCTGCAGGACACATGGCGGCTCTCTAAGAAGGTGGATTTTTTTGTTGTTGTTGTGAAATTAAAGTTACTTATAATTTTAAGTGTCTATGAGGAAGTTTGCCTGATCTTAGTGTGCTTAGATTTTTCAGTACTGCTGCCTGTTTTATGAGCACTAAAAGTTGGTTATGCTTTAGAGGAAACTAAGCAAGATGTTGTAGTATTTCAATTACTAGACAAAATGAATTTGCCAGTATTTATAGGAAAGAAACTGCTTCCGTGGAAGCTTAAAAGCAAAACCAAGGAACTTGGATCATCATGTGTGCCATTGAAGTGATGTTTGTCAGTAAAATAGTTTCAGAGTTTGATCAGGTAAGCTGAAAGGAAAAGCATTACCTGTGTACACGTAGCATTCTGTGAAGTTTTATAATAAAGCAAACAGAAATAATTGTTAGTCTTGGAGCAATATGTGACCCATAAAGGGAGGTTTTAACTGGTACTGTATGATTCATGGCAGGAGCAAAAGACAGGAAACTAAGGCAGTAATTCTTGGAAACTTCCTGATATATATGGATTCTTAAAGTAGTGCTCCATTTGTTTAAACCAAAAAGAAAATAGAAGTGTTTTTTCCTCTGTTGGGGATGCTATGCAACCTTCCTTCTCTCTGGGGCCAGGAAACATGAAATATTGATGCAGTGGGAGATACTTCTGTAGCATTTTTGACAGAGTACTGTGGGGCAGGTCCTTTCATCTCTTTTATGTCTGATGTGAGTTCTAAAGTTCTGTTCTTCAGCCAGCCAAGTTGAGTTCCCTTAGGAAGTGGAAACTTCATCAAGTACTGGTGGTCATTCTGTTAAATACTCTAATTCAGGAGATAAAAAGGGGAGCTGAAGCTTTGTGGAAGTTGAAGGCCTGTGATTTTAAAAAGGCAAAGCTAAGCTGCTTCAAAAAGAGAAAATAATCCCTCACACCTCTTTCTGTTGTCTCAGGCTGCCTTTCTAGCTTCAGGGAGTGACAGTCTTGCAGCAGGGCTTGGAGTATCTTTGCAGCCTTATGATATATGTACATATGTATGTAAATGAAAATTTAAGATTTGCAGAAGGCAATAAATCTTGTGTCCATTTGCCTTGCAGAGTTTCTTATCCACAGTTGGTGAGTGGGAGAGTGTATTTGTTACTGGCAGAGCCTGTCAAATCTATAATATGCAATTGTTTCAAAGAAAGTGATATTGTAATCCAACTTTCTAGAATGTTTCCCAGTTCTAAAAGTTTTAAAAGAAACACACTTAGTTTAGACTGGAGATTTTGCCAAGATTGGTTTTCCTGTCTGGGAGTTGGCACGGTTATAGATGTTATTAGATATTCATTATACTGGTGGTGCAATACACTATTCTTTCAGTCACTGATCTCTTTATGTGAAAAATTTTGATCTGCCTTTCTATCTTGCCTGTCTTAGCATTTCATGATGTAACCTTTTTATTCTGATCAAAGAAAACTTTCTGGATCTTTTCTTTTTAGATATTTTTGTATATATGTATTTATTATTATTTTTATATTCAGTGTCAAATTAATTTTGGGAATGTGCAGTGATCCTTGTTTTCAGGATGAGCTGTTATTCTTCCCTCCTACCTCACACCTCCAGTATGTATGACTTGTGAGTAAGCTTCCATTTCTGCCCTCTCTTCTTTGAAGCTGGCAACCTTATCTTTTCTTCATCCTATGCATATGTACGTAGCTGCAGTGTGCCTGTGCTGTAGAAGCTGTTTACCACAACTTCTTTTAGGGGAAATTATTTATATAGATGGTATATGATGCCAAGGAATTGTCTCATAAACCAGAATATCCTATCTTATATTCCTGTCAAATATGATTATCTGCAGATGATCAGACAGTCACATATTGCAATTCTTTTTCATTAACATGAAGATTTTGTGTTTATTCCTTGCTGCAGGAGAGCATCAGAGTACTTGCAGTGATAAAACTTAATGCTGTCCTGTACAGACAGAAATGGTTAGGAATTATTTTAGTATGTCATTTTACCATGCCAGAGGTGTCAAAAGCAAAGGGACATTTGATCTTCTGATCCGTGACATCTTGGTAAGTTTTATGATTTAGTCGTATGAGTAGTAAGTAAGTAGATTGCCTCGTTCTGACCTACTCCTAGAGGAGGAAAATCTGGTCTGTAATTCTACCTGATTTAGGATTTGAAAGGTGCCTAGGAAAATGGTGTTTTTTACCTTGGAATACTTATGTGCCTTCATAAATGGTCTTATATTGTGGTCTTCCCTATTCTGCTGTGTTGCTATTCCTTATCCTACTGTAAAAAGGAGGTTTTAGATTAATTGTATTTTCGTTTAAGTAACAGTTTGCTTGAGCTTACAGTCCTGTTTATAAAGGCAATATCGACATGGAAATTTGTTACAGAATTTTCTTTTGACAGTGGTTTATTGCAAGTGAATATTACTATTAATTCTTTGTCAATGAATCCAAGTTCCCTCATGACCTTTTCCCTTCTCTTCCTCACAAAAGGATGCCTTCATTATAGAAGGGTTGGAGACTGCTGGGCAGAGGAGAGGAATTTGGTGTTTTTTTGCTAATACTCTGAAGGTCTGAATTCAGTGGAAGAGGAGAGGTAAATGTAAATGTTTTTTTCTCAGCCACAGATGAATTTTTGAAGGACAGCTGTTGTGCGTAGGAATTGAGGGATATACCCTTAATAATTTGAGCCCTTCTGGAGATGCCACGTTTCAAGTAAAATATTGATAGAAGAATGGTACTAGGACTGGTCAAATTTTAGGGGAGTTTTCAGCCTACATTTTATGTATTACTCAAAATCTTTACTGTGAAGTTGGTGAGGCACTGGAACAGGTTGCCCAGAGAAATTGTGGATGCCCCATCTCTGGAAGTGTAAGGCCAGGTTGGATGGAGCTCTGAGCAACCTGGTCTAGTGGAAGGTGTCCCTGTCCATGGCAGGGGGTTTGGAACTAGGTGACCTGTAAGGTCCCTTCCAACTTAGACTATCTTATGATTCTATGATCATAAGGATCGGGAGGGTTCTTTTGGAAGAGTGTTGGTATATGGCTCCTTAAACAAGTCACGTTCAAATGTCCTCTTGTGCAACGAAGATTTTTCTCAAGCAGTTTCAGAAGTCTGAGGTTCTTTGCCCTGTGTGGAAGCCCTGCCTCTCATACATGGGAGGTGTGTGTTTAAACTGACGAGATACCTTTGCTTCTCTCACTGATTGCTTAAGCCATGACCTGACAGCACTGGAGCGCGAATGCCTGAACCCCAGCTCCTTTCTTCAGGGCAGATGCTAAAGCAGTAATGACACTCAAGTCACCAAGTGTAGTCAGTGCTTCAGATACGACCTTTAATGCCTAGACTAATGCTGTCTGAGCTAGAGTAGTGCTCAGACTAATGTTGTCTTAGGTTCTTGCTCAAACACCTTCACTGAGGATACAGGCCTCAAGATAGTAGACTTATTCCCAGTGACATTCAGTAGGAATTTAATTCCTGATTTTTAATCTATGCATTTGAAAATTCCCCCTCTTCAAAGTGCAGTGTTTCATGAAGGTTTTTTTAAACTACTGAGTTTAATTAAACAGGATAAATCACTAAAACAGAAGTTCTTTAAGACAATGAAAGAGGATAATTAGTCAAATAGGCAACTGTTATTCTGGTAGTTGGAAATAAAGTATAGTTGAAAGATATACCTTGTCCTTTGTATTGCCATAGAAGAAGAAAAATCAAAGTTATTGGAAGGCAAATTTGATTAAATTCATATTCTTGCCCTSTGCTCCAATAATTGGCATTGCATATGAGTCTTGAAGCCATAGTTATATTTGAGAGAAATATAGGGTTCATTTTTCACCTAGACTCCTTATTGTGAAGCTTGAAATCTCTCTGAAAGAAAGGAATATAGAAGTGGAGGTGCCACTGTGATGCTGTGCCTTTAATTATGTGCATATGCTCCTAAGCTTACACACATATATAAATAGATAAAACTGAACTATGTACATGTTTTCTAGTCTTTCACGTCCAAGCCAACATGTGAGGACATAATTTAGCTCTTCTGACTTCATACAGAAGTTGTTGGGCAGAGCCTTAGAGAACCTGAAACCCATATAAGTAAGTGCATGAGTGAAATTATGCAAAGCTATGGCAGATAAAAGCCACAGTTAGGAGGTGTGATCGCAGCTTCTGCGAATAAACAAACCCCAGATTTAGTGAGTGTAGGAACAAGCAGAGGGTAGTCTGCAGGTTTCATCAGTGATGGCACTGACTAGTCCAGGGCACCTGATTCTTGTGTACTTGGCCACTAAAACCTGAATGTGCATGTACCCAGTGCGTGTTAGTTGCTTTCTACAAGCATATTGAATCCGTTTGCAGGAGAGTTCAGGACTGTTGCAACCCACATGGAGATTTTTTGGTGCCTTTTTTTTTTTCTTCTGGAAGGATAAGTTTTGCTGGTATATTCTCCTGGAGAAGCTAGCAGTCCATGGCTTGGGCAAATGTGCTCTTCTAGATTAAAAACTGTTTGGATGGCCAAGCCTTGAGAGTGGTGGTGAATGGTGTCACATCCACTTGGCAACCAGTCACTACTGGTGTTCCCCAGGGCTCCATATTGGGCCCAGTCCTGCTCAATATCTTTATCAGTAATCTGGATGAGGGGATCGAGTGCACCCTCAGTAAATTCACAGATTACACTAAGCTGGGCCTAAGTGTTGATCTCTTAGAGGACTGGAAGGCTCTGCCGAGGGATCTGGACAGGCTGGATCTGTGGGACAAAGGCCCAATAGTGTCAGATTCCATAAGGCCAAGTTCTGGGTCCTGTATTCTGAGCAACCTGCTCTACTTGAATGTGTCTCTGCCCACGGCAGGGGTTTGGAACTCGATGATTTTCAAGGTCCCCTTCCAACCCAAACCATTCTATGATCACAACAATCCCAGGCAGCGCCACAGGCTGGGGGAAGAGTGGCCAGAAAGCAGCTCAAATAGAAAAGGACCTGGGAGTGCTGRTTGACAGCAGCCGAACATGAGCCAGCATGTGCCCAGGTGGCCAAGAAGGTATCCTGGCCTGGATCAGCAATAGTGTGGCCAGCAGGACCAGGGCAGTGATTGTCCCCTTGTACTCAGCACTGCTGAGGCCACACCTCGAATGCTGTGTTCAGTTCTGGGCCCCTCACCACAAGAAAGACATTGAAGTCCTGGAGCGTGTCTGGATAAGGGCAATGGAGCTGGTGAAGGGTTTGGAGAGTGAATCATATGAGGTGCAGCTGAGGGAGCTGGAGGTGTTCAGTCTGGAGAAGAGGAGGCTCAGGGGTGACCTTACTGTTCTCTATGACTACGTGAAAGGAGAGTGTAGCAAGGTGGGGATTGGCCTCTTCTCCCAGGCAACTGGTGACACGAGGAGATGGCCTCAAGATGCACCAGGGGAGGTTCAGTGTGGAGATCAGGAAGAATTTCTTCACTGAAAGGTTTTCAGGCATTGGAACAGACTGCATTGGTGGAGTCACCATCTCTGGAAGTGTTCAAGAAACAACTGGATGTGGCACTGAGTAGCATGGTGGTGTTTGGTCAAAGCTTGGATTTGATAATCTTCAAGGTATTTTCCAACCTTAATGATTCTGTGATTCTGTGGTGTGAATTTTGCTCCCATTCCATGAGTTCCAATTCCATGTCCTAAAGCAGTGAACRGTAAAGGATAAGCAATCCTTGAGCCAAGACTTCTATAAAAATTTCATGCATGAAGTCAAGGATTACATACATTGGAGACACTGGAAAACAGCTGTGTTATTAAACATGTCTATTTTAAAGAAGTTAGTTTAACTTGATGAAATCTATTCTGTGGGTACTTTCTTTTCCCAGTTGAATTGTGTCAAACCAAGTAGAGCTCTCATGATTCTGAGCAAGGCTGTCCACACAGTCCCTAAATGCAGTCTAGCTAATCTACTTGAATTCCATATGTGTAGTTAACATGGATTGATTTTCCTGAATGCTCCCAGACAGACAAACCAGTCTAAGTGACTCTCATCTGTTTACTGCTAGCACTAATTCTTGAATGCCTGTCTGTCTTGTACTGAGGAGGGTTAGTGTTTCTTCTGTCCTCTGTATCAACTCTTGTCCACAGAAGTTAACCAAGTGAAAATGAGTTACCCTTTATCTTCTTACAGCTGTCAGTTTTGTCTGTAATGTGGTGCTCAGCTGAATACTAAATTTGCTCCCATGCTCACTGACCTTTCCTCATCAGTTTACCAGAATAAAAATGGATGGTGAAGGGCTAGATGGATGATGCAAAGTAAAAGTAAGTCCAAAGTAAATGTACCTATTAGGTAACTATCTCCTTAATGAACTTTATGTAAGTGCAGGCACATGCTTTAAAAATAAGCAACATGAATATGAGAGAATCTTTGAAGCACAAAGAGAAACAAAATCATGTTTGATATATTTACAGAAGTATGATTTGCAGCCCACTCAATTCCTGATTGCTCTGGGACTGAAGACCTCCCATATGGAACTAGAGGGTAAGAACAGCCCAGACTATTTTTTGCAAATGCTGCAATTGTGTTTTTTACTGTTAGGCTTCTTTTATTCCCAGTATGGGCTTTTTCATCTGCAGCAGTTCTAAACTTCATGCTTCATTCTATACATCATCAAGTCATCTTTGCAGTTGTGTTCTTAAACTGGCGCTTGGTTTTATTTTTAAATAAAAAAGTAGAGAATATTATTTCTCCTCATACAATGAGGTCAAAATAGAAATTTAGAATCAGAATTGTGTAAATTTTTGAAATGTGCATCTATTTATATGAAGTTTTCTGAAATAGAAGTGATGAGATGCTGAAAGCCAGAACTGTACAGCGATGAATGTTGATTGTATAGAATTGACAAGAGAGCCATGAACAGTGGCAGAAACCTGTAATTGACACTGTCCTTACTGGGCTTCATTTGTAATGTCTTTGCAATAGTGTAAAATTTCCCCACTTTTTTCAGTTCATATTGTGTCTTTTCCCCATTCATTTGACTGTGTTGCTGTCCCCTAAAGGTTTTATCAGGAATAGAACTTAATGTGGCATACAATGTGTTGATGTTTGTTTCTTTTATTTGCACGTGATAATCACCAACTATCTCAGCAAAGATCTGGGAGTAATTTCTTAGCTGCAGCTGCAGAGGAAGTAAAAAAATAAATGTATTTGCGTGATTCCTATGTAAACGGGCTTTTTTTAAAAAAATCATTTCTCAGCATCTAAGAGAATTATTTTATCTTAGAAGCAGATTTCTCAAGTCTGGAAAATTTTTCCTACTGCTACTTCTTTACAGCTATTATGTGTGCCATTTAAAAGGTGTTATTTTAACCAGTGCTTGCTGTCTTAATTGTGAAAGAGAAAACTTCATCAGTGACTGCCATAACAAGCACTGTTATCAGATAAAGGAACCTGAGCAAGTTCCCAGTGCTGCAGATTTGGAGCAGAATGAGTTACAGACTTGTAACTGAAGCATTGTGCATGCTTTAGTTGACATCTTGGTTAGATTAGTGGTGAAAATGTAATAATTTTGGTAGTTTAAGAAAATACATGCTGATTGTACAGTGTTTTGCCGTAGCAGATACTGTTCTTTGGGCTATTTCATGGTGTGAATCCTAGCTGAGGTTAGTACAGGGTGCTAGAGCAAGGCAACTGAATGCATTGATAAAAGTACTATCCTCTATACACTGTTAATTGAACTTAGAGTCTCTGTGCTTTACATTTTTCTGAAGACTTCATCCTGTTTATGTAGTAATATTGGAATTGCCTGGCTATGGAGTTTATTTCATCACATGTAGGTGTTGATATCTGGCTTTAGTGTAGAATTTGAAATGTCCTTTGAAAGGTTAGAATGCTGTTGAAAGCATAATAGAATACATCAACTTTTAGGTCTTCTAAAAATAAGTACATTGTTGAATCAGAAACAGTAGGATATATATAATAATATATACAATCTATAGTATAAAACCATGATGATCTCAAGTCAGTTTGTGAAAACTGAAGTCAGCTTGTGGAAATAGTAATAAGGAGTTCCTCTGACCCTTTTTGTTGAGGCAAAGGCTCTCTGAACAAAATCCTGTGTAAGTAGTGCCGTGCTATGTGCCGATCACTTTATTTTTAGACTTGGCTCTCCTGAAAATAGAAAGCTAAGGAGGGGGTGAACAGAAAATCCCCCAATAATAGTAATACCACAGATTGCTTCTCAGCTCCCCTGGTTACAAGCAGTTTGTGAATGGGTGGCCAGTGTTTTCTCTGTAACACAGATGAAGCTTACCAATCAAAACCGATTGTGATTATAATATGTTGTCACCTTTTCCTCTCAGTTCCACTTCTAAATATTATTTAGATTATTGCAGTCACACATTCTTTTGGATCATTAGGGCCACAGTCAATGCTCARTTTTACTACCAGTCTTTTAACTGTGATTCACATTTTGAAACCTGCCAATCATAACAGTCAGAAATCTCAACCAAAAATGTATGCACTGTCCTTCTATAACGATATCGTACAAACAGTTCTTCCCTGGAAAAGTTCACGACCTAACAAAAAGGGAAGTTGGACAGAGGATTAGGAGAAAGTTAGGAAAGCTAGCATTATCTCATTATGTAGATGGGAAATGGAAACAACTGTAATATGACCAGATTGGGTAGGTCTTGACCCAGAGTTACAGACAGAACTCTTACCTCTTGAATCACAGACCACTGTTTTTTTCTAGAAAACCATGGTTGTTTTTAATCTTAATCTGTCTGTTAAGAAAGTTAACAAAGAGTTTCTGTGCTACTGAAAATTGCACTGAAGTGTAATTGTAAACACTATGGAAGATAAAAGCAGAAGAGGAAGTGCTATTTTACAGCTCTTTTATTTGAATTCATTGCTCGATCATCATAGAAATTTCTGTACTTCAGTGCCCAAAGCTGTGCTTTTTCATTTACCTGGTCAAGGAAGCATTTCTATAATAATCATTGTCCTGTCTAAGTACCAGGTCAAACAGTAGCAGTTTAAACCTTTTAGTGTCATATTTGAAATTAATTTTGTCTTTTTTCATCAGTAATCCCTCCTGATTGATTACACATTTCTGACTGTTTTAAAGCCATGTACTAACTTGTCTGTATAAATACTTCCCATTAGAAATTGCTTTAAAAGTTCTGAATTATGTTTGTTGCCATAGCAATACTCAGTTAAAGATTCATAGAATGGTTTTTTATTTTCTTCCTGCCATAGGGGAATTCGCAAAATAGGTTCTAAATCTATTTCATATAGAGGGGATTCAGCAGCACTATGTGCAGGGGAGATTGTTGCGAGAAAGGGAAGGGAAAAGTTGTCCAGAGTTTATATCTATTTCTGGAGCACTGACGGCATCTACAGTGATGGGAAGGCTTACGGCTTTTGGTTTTATCTGTTTGGGTTTCAGGGGACCTTGTCTTAAAGATAAAACTGATACAGAAAAAAGCACCTACAGAAGAAATCAGTGTTCTTTGTCCATTCTTGTTTTTCCACCTAAAATATGATGTGCATTTGTATTTCTTCCTTTGAACTTCAAGAACTTGAAATGGTGCCATTCTTCTGTGGATTGTGAATGTAGACTGGGCAAAAACTAGGCTCCAAAATTGTCATTCGTTCCCAATATCTCATCAGTTGTCTTCAAAAATCTGTTTTGAGTAGTCCTCTGTCAAGATTTAAATTTTTGTTGGAGCATCAGCAATTGCAACCTTAGTAAACAGCTGAAACTCCACATAATGCTAAATTTTGAATACCTCTGATTAAGTATAATCTGAGTTCTCTTCCCAGTTTCAAATCTAGTGGGAGGCCTTGGAAAGGTTTGTCTTGAATGTGCTCACACTCTTTTTTGCTGACTGTTCCTAGACTTGGCTGGTGACAGAACACTGTGCAAAAAATTCTTGATTAAATGGGTGTGATATTTCATATTGTGTTATTGAATACTTAATTTGACAAGGGCGATAATTTACAATGAGATCTCAGTATTTTTATTTCTTCTATGGAGGATTCCACCTCTTGAAGTCTGAAAGAGCTGTTTGAATTTCACGTGGTCTCCAGAGCAGCTGTTGTTTCTACATGCCCAATGAGCTGTAGAGTGTAAAAAAGTGGGGAGAGTGTTGGAGTTAGGGAGAAATAGCAAAATCAAGTTCAATGTTTTGTCTGTATCAGTTGATTACAGAAGCGTAAAATAGTATAATACGTATTTTTTTTTTCTTTTTTGATTGGAAGATGTAAAGTTTGAACAAACACTACTGTAATCCATACTTGGTTTGCTCCTGTTCCAGCAGTGTGTATTTTTTCTTTTCTTTAATAAAAAAAAAAAACAACCCACAACTTCCCATTGTGCTAGGAAATTCTATTTAAGATTTTGTAACGTTGCATTTATTTAAAGAGTTGATGGGGATTGGGGAGAATATTAAATGCTGCACTTCATGGAAGTTCCCCAGCTGCTATCAGAATCTATGTGCAAACTGAGAAATGAGATCAGTCCTTGCAGCACACTCATGTAATTTTTAAAATCAGAAGGTTGCTAAAAAAACCACAGAATTTTTAAATAGATTCTTCTTATTTACATCTGGGTTTTTGAGCTGTTATGGTTCAATTCTTCAAGCTCTTAAAGCTCTTGTGATTTTGAAGAAGAAAAACAAATATCAGGCAACTTGTAGTAATTGCAAGAGCTGCAACACTGAGATAACAAAATATTCAGAATGCAGTTTGTCTTCACTTAGCCCTAATTCTGCAGATACATAGACCACGCATTCACTTTAGAAAAGCAAGCAATCTTGTAGAGAGTGGACAACTCTTGACGATGAAGTTAAGCATTTGAAAATGTGTTGCCAGGATCAAAGCTGTAGCTATCTTGGTTTCAAGGGCTTCTGAGTGTTTCTTTAAGATACTGACAATTTAGCATAGCCTGAACTGATAGAAGACCTACTGTAACACAGGAAATGTGTGAAGTCCAATATTTGTCTTGTTTGCAGAAAGTCCAGGAGAACTGTTGAACAATAATCTTATTAAAGAATGCATACATCTAGAGTAAGAAATGTGAAGGGTAAATGTTGCAAACTGCAACACAAGTCCAGACACTGATCTCTTATCTGGTGACCAGTGACAGGACCCCAGGGAACGGCATGAAGCTGTGTCGGGAATTTAGGTTAGACATTAGGAAAAGGTTCTTCACCCAGAGGATGTTCGGGCACCGGAACACGCTCCCCAGGGAAGCGGTCACAGCACCAAGCCTGACAGAGTTCAAGAAGCATTTGAATAGGGCTTTCAGGCACATGGTCTGATTCTTGTGGTGTCTTGTGCAGAGCCAGGAGTTGGACTTGATGATGCTTATGGGTCCTTTTCAGCTCAGGATGTTCTGCGATTCGAAGTTTCTTGAGCTTGGAGGTTAGCCAGTGTAAAACACAGAAAAATTCCAGGTGAGGTTTCTAGGCTCAAGCTGTGTTCTTCCTGGTTCATATATAACTAGGAGTTCTTTTCAGATTCCTAAAGCCATCAATGAAACCAAAGCTCCCATCCTACTATAAATTGTGTGGGCAATTTCACATTAGAGGAATGGAATTCTGTTTAGCTGTTTCTCTCTGCCTTGAGTCAAACAAGAATCTGGTTTGCTACAGAATAATTTTCCCCAACACCTAAGAATGCAAACATAATTCTTACTGCAAGGCCACAGTAATCTTGATGAGTGGAAGAGTTGAATGTTTCTTTTTACAGTGTTACTGTCAGTTCCAGAATTGCAGATCAGAATAATTTCCCTGCTTTTTGTCCAAAAAGCAATTGTGGGATTCAAAACGATGGAAATAAGTACTGGGCCTTTATTATTTGCCTTCTTAATCTTTTAAGATTCTATTTTTCTCTGCTGTAATTAAAACTAGAAGTTACTTCTTAATAAAAGTATAGATCTTCATTCAGCAGTTTAGTACAGTGTTTATATGATTACTAGAAACTGAGGGTCAGGGTTAGAAATCTCCATCACCTGGGAGACTTGGGAATAATAGAAATGCTTCTCCAAGTGCAGCATTGGTGATATCAAGTAACAATGTGATCTTTGAACTGTAGCTACTTCCTTGTTTCTATTGTAGCTCTTCCTTACGATACTAGGAAGGAGTTTTCTGATTCATGCTTGAGTGCAAGAGAGGTTGAAGGTGGGAGGGAGGAAGGGAATAAACACTCTGCTGGATTCTTGATGTTTCCAAGCTGGTTTAAACCCCAGGAATAACTGAAGTTTTGACACTTCTCAGGAATGAGGAAGGGAAAGAAGAGGATGAAGAAGTGACTAGACTGGGCAGCAAATGAAAACAGGAGGGGAGAAGGATAGAGAAGGGCAAAGAGAAGGCACTTTTAAGTTAGCGAATCACCATGCTTCTTTCTGCCATCTATAAATTATTTTTGAGAAAAATATCTGATCTGCAGACTTCTCTGGTTCTTTATTCCTTTGGCACTTGGTGCAGCTCTCATATATTTTTCCTACCTTCAGCTAGTTTAGAGGTAAAACTTAGATTTTGCTAGGGTATGGGAATTCCTCATCAACCATTCTTTATGCAGGATCCTACATCAGTAAATTGCGAGGGAGTAGAACCAGTAAAGAATAAGGAGAGTTGAAGACTGGCATATTCAAATTGTTTTAGGAAAATTTCTCCACTAACAAGACTTGTGAGTTTCTGGTTTGTTTGAAGGGGGTAAGTAAAACATGCTGGAATGGGATCCTATGTTCTGTGAATCTACTTGTTCAGAGCAGTAAAGGGTTACCCAGTCATAGGTGCTGACCATAATAAAATATTACACAGAAATTAAATTGCACGAATGTAAACAACCATTTGTATCTTAAAAGTGGCTGAATTCAAGCAGTATAGTTCCAGTAGAATGAAACGTGGCATGCAATGTTGTGGAACCTATTTTGGAATTATAAGGAGAATAAGAAACATTGGTCAGTTTTTAAAAAGTTTTAAAAGGCTGGTAAATACTGTCAGTAGCTATACTAATTAATTATTATGAACTGAAGCCAAATATTCTTTGGATTCCATATCGTATGTTCATGTGCATGTTCATGTGCATGTGTATGTATATATATAATGTGTGTATGTTTTTCTTCCGTACATATCAGTTGTTGAAAAATATTATTATTGACTCACAATAATAAATTGACTTCACAGAAAATAAAGCTTGCTGTAGCATCCACACAGAATTTATGCTCTTTCTGCTGGCATATTTAACAAATGGGAATTCTTGAGCAGTATCACTCATGGAAAGAGGTAGACATTTATTGTTCTGTGTTTGACAGAATGATTTGGTCAAATGTGAATGAGGAACTATATAAAATTTAGGTGTGTTAATTTCAATTTTTATTACAGGTACTAGGGAGAAAAGTAACTCTCTCAAAAATAAAAGAATAAAAGTGGTAAGAGAAAAAACCACTTGTGTTTCAGCCTTTAAAGCTGATACATGAATAGTGTTTCTGAAAATCTGGATTCTTCTATTTTTTAAGTTTGTCGTAGTATCCTAGTAGATGATGGGCAGATATGGAAAGGAGTTTTGACCTATTTGCCTTCATACTCACTTGATTGAGAGTCAGCTTCCACAGCTGGTGACTGAGGCAGCGGTTTGTTGGGAGTTGGTGGCAGCAATTTTGGATTCAACTGTGTCAATCAAACAGGGCCATTTGTCTCTGTCATGTCACTTTCCTTTGAGGTGCACTGTGCCAGACTGGCAGCTACAAGAGTTAACTACCATGTTGAAGAACCAAGTGCCCTTGCAGAGAGCACCGAGAGTTTCTGGTAAAAGAGGCCAGGCCACATGGTAGACCAGTTGTCAGCCATCCTGTGTACAAAGCTGGGAGCATTACCAGCAATCCCAGAGGGAAATGCAAGGTAACAAGTCCATAACAATGTGCTTTATTCTTCAGGACAGGAGGGCGTAAACTTTTTGTAGGGTAGGAGTAAAGAACCCCACTGCACATACAAAGAAGTTCAGCAAGAAYGTAAGGGATCAGTTTGGCTTCCTCATCGTTAGTCATGAATACATGTGTCTTGTTCCTTAGAACAAGAATTTCATTCTGGTCCTGAATTACAGCCCTCATGTTCTGGGCTATCTTTCTGATACCCCTTGAAAGGGCAGGTGCCATAATGGACTGTAGTGAATTCAGTGATTCTTCGTGCATGTGTGACTGCCACTGACAGAACTATTAGGCCTGCTGGACCTTGCAGGCTGTGCCAGAGCCACTTGCTCTTATTAAAAAACAATTCCTTGAATGTTTCTGTTGGCAGGAACTGTTCACTTTTGGTTGTAGGAAAACAATACTGAATGACATTGTATTAGTATTCGTCTGTTATAGGAGTCTGACTATGATTGAAATAGCTCAAAAATTAGAGGCAGCTGGAGGTGTGACAAGTAGTTCAGCTCCTGGGGTGTCCAAGCACTAATTACCATTTATCAGAAATGTGTTTCGTTTTTCATATTTTAAGCCCTGTCTGACTTGTGGCCCTAGAAGGAACTGACTCAGAACTTCAAAAACTGCAAAAATGTTGTGGAAATACAACTTTGGGGGTTTATTTAATTACCTAAATCTGTTCCTGTATTCCATCCCAAAGAAATTTTTGGAGTTATGATTTTATAGTTGTGATAGAAAACAGGTGCATCATTATGTGTTGGCCCTTGCACGTCTATTCCTTACGTGTTACCTGTTACCTTGCAGAACAACACTGCCTGGAAGGCCAGGACGTTTCTGATTTCCTTACTTTACCAACATGACCTGTTCATTCCTATTTTATGCAGTGATTGCATTCTCTTCTTGCCTGTCATTCTCAAGGGGAAAGTTTCTGGTTGACTAAATATGCCCAGGAGCATGTAGTAGCAGGGCAGCTTCCTTCGTGTTTCCAGTATCCTTGCCTTTGAAGAAGTTAAACAGCACCATTCCCRTCTCCTCCTGAGGAATGTGTATTATTTCCTTCTATGTTACCAGCATGAGAATGTTGTGTGTGCTCAGAAGGCCCTTGGTTAGTCAGGTGGCAGTCCAGTTCTTCCATGGTAGCTTTCCTTTTTTGGTTTATTTTTTTTTTGATTGGGGGGAGAAAAGGAAGAGAATGCTTCAGCTTGTTCATTGCTTATGAATACAAGGAAAAATGTGATATTGAGAGTAAGAGAGATGGATAGAGAAATGAATATTTGTTCAGCAAAGGCTTTCTGGAAAAGTTGGACAAATAGGAAAAATCTAAATTTTCTCTTGTGCCTGGATGACTTTCCATTTGGAAAGTTGTCCTTCAGGATACAAATTGATTCTGGGAAACGACATGATTGTAGATAGCAAGGTGGGAAGATAATTGGTAGAGCTACGTAAGGTCTTTTTTACTTAACTTGATACTTGGTTCTAACACAGCTTGGCACATTCAGTCCATCCAGGATTCCTGGGTACATTTGTCATTTCTCCTAATGCAGGTATGGTTTTTACTTTAACCTTGGGAGAAGTAGCAATCTCTAGAAAGTCCTGCTGCTTCAATAGCTGCAAAAGTAAATAGTACAGAGCTATTAAAAGATACTACAATGCGGAACGGCAGCTAGGAGCTCAGCTCGGTCTTGGAGTGAGAAGCAGAATTATTCTGGAAAAAAAAATGTGGACAAGCAGAGGACTTGTCTCTGCTCATAAAATGGTAATCAACATAGTCAGTGAAGTGCGATGTAAACCACTGCGGGACATGCCCGCAGTACTTTGCTTTGCATTTGATAATTTGCAAAACAGAGCTTACTTATTTATCAGCAGTTCTGTCATATTGCATTTAGCAGGAGAAAGCAATTTGACTTTCTCTTGTGGATTGAGTTTCCCTGCCAGATTCTGGATCTAGGAGTCCTATTTTCCTTTCAGGGGGATTTTCWGGTATGTTCTTAATTTGTTTGAAACCATCCAGCCAATTACTACTGTTGGCTGTTTTTTAGATCTGCTGTTTGTGTTTTTAATGAGGATAGTCAATATAGCACGGTCTCCACGTTTAGCATATTATCCAAATTCTTTTATAATGGGGATTGATTTTTAAGCAAAAAGCTAGGCACAGGGATTTCTTGTTACTGTGGATTTATCTAGCAATATGTCGTGATACTTAAGTTATGCTCTACTACTTTATAAAGTCTCTAATAATTTGGTTTGTAAGTACTATTGCATCCATTATAGCATTATCAGTAAAGCATAAGATAACAAGGGTAATTTACTCATACATTTTCAGGAAAACGTGTTTTGTTCTTCATTGCTTCTTGTTGAGTTCTTAAAATGTTTCAGTTATGTGACTGTTTTAGTTATGTGTTGCAACTGCACAGGGTGCTAGATAATCTCACCTAGGCTTCCTTTCTCATGGAAGTTTGAATTAGAGTATCTTTCAAGGTCCCTTTCAACTCAAGCCCATATTCTATGATGCTATGTGGGTCTTAATAAAAACACAGGTTTTTTTTTCCAGAGTAAAAAAGCAGAGTAGAAAGAACAATATATTCTCTTCTTTTCTGTGGGGGTAACAAAGAGATGGCAGAAATTGGCATGAAGTTGGTCCTTGTTGAAGTCTGTTTATATAACCAAATTTGGAAAGAAGGGGTATAATGAGAAAAGGTTAAAAAAAAGATTTTACGTATTTGTATGCTTTAGTTTCTGTTTCTGTAGTTTGACAGACTTCTCTTCTATGCCTTCTAGTAAGTAACACTTCATTATGTGAGTAGTTTGCTTGACAAATGGAATGAATTTCTAAATAAAAGAACAAATACAGAATACTTCAGTAGTATCATTTTGGGGTTAAATGTTCTTTTTCTTTTGGGTTTTTTTCTTTTATTCCATGAAGCAGGCTACCCAAATCTAGTCAGTAGCCTCCTCCAGCTCAAGATTGTTAAGGTACTGGGTTTAAGAGCCCAATTTAACCTTCTTTAAGAGCACGATTGTTGCATGGACTAACTCAAAAARTTTCTGCTCTGTGTGTTGTACATCAAGAATTTTTGAAGAAAAGTCAGCTTTCCAGCAAATGTTGAACCATGAGATCTGGGAAACCAGGAAAGAAAATCCCAAAGGATGAGAGAAATCCCTTCAGGTTGAACATCCTATATATGCAACCTGTCTCGTGTGGTTAAGTGCTTTTTATAAGCAGAGGTATAGTTGTCTAGAGCTTTGTTTTCTAACATCAGCAGGCAGGAGAAATATGTTAAACGTGCTCAGTGGTGAAATTCCCATCTCATCTGTGAGTCTACTCTGTAATCTACAGCAGCTTGATTCAAATGACAGTTCATGGGCCAGGCCGGCCTGTATCATGATTCCATTCATCCTCCCACCTTTTCCTCAGAGAAGATGGACAGTGACTCTTCTGGACTTCAAAGTCAAACGACTCTTTTTACATGTAGGCATCTCCTTGGAGCAAGACCTATTACCACAGCAATGATATATAAAAAGTGATGGGAATTAAATGGTGCATGCCTCTCATTATCCATATCTTGTGTGTTTCAGTCACAGCCTCCCCACTGGCACAGCTCACAACTGGGGCGTAGTTGTCTCATAGTTGTGATCTGGAAGTACAGCTACGGAAATGGAGTCATGCAGGTTTAATTTATGATTCTGTGAAGTGTGACTTGCACTCTAATCTGAAAGAAACAGTGGTATAGATAAGGGTAGGAAGGTTTTTACCTGCAAAAATAATAACTCTGGCTTTACAGTGGAGCCAGTTTGTGCAAAACTTCTGACAGATTTCTGCTTTGTCTTTGGATGAACACCAGTAGGGATTGTGTTGACTCAGCTGAAGAACTACTTGCAATGTCTTCTGATTTGTTTTCACCTCATTCATATATCATTTATTCTATGCTTAACTCTATGTCCTTGAATAGTCCCACTGAGGTACAAAGAACAACTGTTGGGTGCTGAAGTACCTTGACTATTGAACTAATTTTTCCTCCATGCCCAGAGCTACCCAACAGTCATCAAGACATTTGACAGCAGTATGCCAGAATGCTGGCACATCTTTGCCTGTACCTTTAGTCTCCCTTCTTCTCTCCCTCCCTGCATTGTAGCCTCATTGTGGGTTCTTCTTGTTTATTATCATCTTTCTCATGCTGACTCTTATGCTTAGAATTTCTCTCTGTTTTCATCAGAAAGCTGTTCTTACTTTATTTGTATTTGCAAACAGTAACCTGTTTTTCTTGACTGAATTCCTTCATCCTCTGCAATTCCATMAGTCTGTGCATGAAAGAAAAGATTAGTGTTAAGGATATTAAAGCTAAAATCTATCCATTTCACTGCCTGTCCTGGACTCAGTACCTAATTCATCTCTCTTTTTATTGCATATTTTAAGTTTGCTTGGATAGAAGTCACCTCTTTCAATGGTTTGCCAAGTGTCATGTAAGTTGATTGTAGTAATAGGATCCTGTTAAATTTTAGCTTTTGCCTTTGATGCTATAACTGTCTTCAGGAAGGGATCAATACCGCAATATTCGGCTCCAAGTGAGAGTTAGTTCTTCTTATCCTGTTGGATATCTTTTCTCAACTTTAATCTGCTATGCTGTCTGCCATAACTGAGGACCCCTTTTCAAGGGAGATCTGTAACTAAAATGAAGAGTTATTGCAGATGAAGACAGAGGTGGCTTGGCAAAGCTGGGTGAGATTAGCATACTGCAGGCTTTTTTCTTCAGCCAATGCTGCAGTTTCCTCATTTTGCGTAACTTGCAAATCAATTTCAAGGATAAATAAATAAATAAAGCTTTTAAGTATTGGCAATTACAGCATTGTTTTTAGAATAATTTTGATGAGTATTTACTGGGGATTTTTTACAGGTTTTGATGTGGTTTACTGTTCTGTATTATATTAGCACTTCTGTATTCCTCACTGACAGTACTTTTCCTCCCCAAACAAGTAATCTGAAATAAGCAGACTTAAGTCTGTAGACAATACATCCCTTCTTCCCAGTTACCTTCTTTGAACTGCTTCAAATTAGTCCACATGTTCCTGGGGTGTCTGCTACAGGGTATTTGGATGACTGAGAAAGACACAAGAATTTTGCATAATGGTACTTTCTAGACTCTGAAAGATATTTAGGGAATGGTGAAAAAAGTTGTGTTATACTCATTTTATATAGGTTTTCTCTTGTGTTGTCAGATCCCCTGAGTAATTATCCTGATAAATAGGGCACCATTTTTTTCATTTGCCAACTGTAGAGGTCCAAGGACTATACGATTAGTGTATAAAGCTATTATGTAAATCCTCTTTGCCCCAGTTCAAGTTAATGCTCTACATATGGCATGCCTGGTAGGATGAAAATTCGTGTTCACTCCTTACCCAATCAATGCACAACAGTGCTGCTCTTGCTGTGTTGCTAGAACAGGGGAGCTGGTCAAGGGGTTTGTAAGTACTGAAGAAATCATTTTAGTTTTTCATGTACAGGATACAGATGACTCACTCCTGTGTTTCAGCAGTGACATGAGACTGTTCTGTAAATAGCACATGTTCAGAAATAGGACATCTCCCACCCCCATTAGCTATGAAATCAAGGTAATGTAGCTATTTAATTTTAAAACAAAAAGCAGGAGTGAATTTCAGCACTGGTGGCAATCTAGAATTCCAGTCTGAGATAAGGGAAAAATTTACTTCCACTTCCTGCCAAGAGGCCAGATTACTAGTTATCATCTAGTAGATAAAAGAAATAAGGATGACTAAAATACAGTGCCAAAAAGACTGGTAGGAGATTTTTGGAACAGCACTTCAAGATTTTGCAGTAAAATCTGAGAGTTTCTGAAAGGGAAAAGTTTGATTGGTAAAAGTAGTTTACAGGGTAGCGTGCTGATGGCTGAAGAGTTTGAAAGAAGTTTTGTTATGCTGTATGCATTTTTTTCGTATACAGTAGTCATGTTGTGACTGAGAATTCCTTGATTACGCAGCTGAGAAACGAAAGAGTCACACCTCGATCTCTCTCCTGGAAATTCTGGATTCCTGTCACATTTACCTGTGTCTCACAACCTGGATACAGAAGGGGAATAAGAACGATCCTAAACCAAGAAAGAAATCTGGAAAGGAGTGGAAGGCAAGTGTGAAGTCCTGCACCTGGCATGGAATTAACCCATGCAGTAACTACAGGATGGGGGCAGAGTGGGCGGAAAGTAGCTTTGCAGAAGAAGACCTGGGAACCCTGCTTGATGACAAATTGGACATCAGTCGACTGTTTGTCCTTGAAGCAAAAGAGGCCAATTGCATGCTGGGTTGCATTAGCAAGAGTGTAGCCAGCAGGGTGAGGTAGATGATTATTCTCCTCTGTTCAGTGTTTGTGAGACCTCTTGTAAAAGTGCTGTGCCCATTTGGGGCTCCACAGCACAAAAAAGCCATTACTTGCATATGTGTAGCAGTGCACTACCAATAACCTTTATGTAGATTTAGAGGATTCTGATATTTAAGCAGATTAATATGAATAACAAGATTCTGTATTCCGGCTACCTGGGTTGAGTGTCCACATGCTTACCCTGACTCCACAACAGAGTATCTGTATGGCAGCTTATATCTTTTTCAGCTGAGGACCGAAATGCCTCACACCTACTGTGTTTTAGCACAGGGTACAAACGTGCATAGTGGTTGTTTCTCAGTAGCAGGTACAAGTTAACTACCTGCCTCCTGGTAACCTGTGCACACATCACAGTTGAGAATTAATCTATTTAGTTGTACCTTGCAGCAGCACAGCTACTTTCTGAATCATTCAAGTTCACATGTTAGGATTTTCCTTCTGTAGTCGCTGCCATGAAAGAATGACCAAAGTCTATTCAAAGTCAGTGATATGAAGATCCAGTTCTATGTATGAAAATGTATAACATATTTAAAATTTCCACAGCTAGTGCATGGACATCTGTGTTGCTTCTTTACACATATTTTTGCTAGATTTCCATAGCCCAGTTTTCAGGTTGAAGGGTGTGCCAGTTTCCCAAGTTCTGAAACTTTCTTCCCTTTTTTGGGATTAATTCAGTTATTCCCACTGGTGAATGAGATTGTTTCTATTAATAGAATAGCCTTCAACACACATTCAGAGCTGAAATTTGTCACCAATGCAGAAGAGTAGATCTCTTTTTAAAGAAAGTCAGAACAAATAGTAGACAGCTTTGTAAGTCTAAATGTATTGAGATGATGGGAAAGGAAACATGAAAACACCATACAGAAATGACTGGGTGGTGATTAAAGGTAGTCTGTATCTGGCCTGAAACCTAAATAAGTGCTCTGCTGTTGTTTTCAGTAAAGATGATAATGTAGGGTGTGTAGGAAAGGCAAGCTAGCTCTAGGGAAGTATGTATAGAAATGGAAATTACCATTTCTGAGGTGAAAGCAAACAGCAAAGAATGTAATGTGTTGGAACTGAACAGACCTGATAATCCCTAGCTCAGAATATTGAAGTAACCAGCCCATGAAATTGTAACTCTAATGGTTAGGATTTTTTTAGAATTTACAGATAGGAGGTTGTTTTATATGGCTGGAAAAGGGTAGTTGTGGTATCTCTCTTTAAAAACATTGCAGAGACATTCCTCTGACTGCAGACTTGTTGGTTTGATCTCAGTGCATTAGTTTAGAACATCCTTACAGGAAGGGAATGCTTACAGGCATGGAGGTGAACAGCAAATGAGGTGAAATGCATCAGGAGTTTACCAAGAGAGCTGCTACTACCACACTAAAGCAGGAGTCCTTATTTATCTGGATTTCAGCAAAACGTGTGATGCACTGTTACATGGGGAAATACTAGTCAAGGTTAAACAAAATGAAGTTTAGAATAAGGAGTGAAAGGTGGGCAAGAGAAATTACAATATGGAGCACTGGAATAGTGGATGGAATAGTGGATTCACTGGAATAGTGAGTGCTGCAGAGAAAATGAAGATGCATAATATGGATAGCGTGCAAATGTAGCACTCCCGTTTATGTGTTAGAAATGCTGTTTTTTGAAAATGACTGATGAAGGGACAGAATGGACTATGGCTGTCAGCTGCAAGGTGATTATGAACTGTGTCTGTGATGCAGTCCTAAAGGAGAGCAAATGTGATCTTAGAAAGGATCAGGCAGGAAAGGTGTTTTTGCAAAATTGGGAAACACTGAAACCATTGTACTTCTGTAGTGCAGTACTTCCCTGCAGTGCTACTGCTACTGCTTCCCTGCAGAACACTGCATACTCTAATTTRGAAAATGAGCGAAGGGGAGGTATTGCTTTGGCTTGTTTGGATGTTTAAATAGTGGCAGAGGAGCAGTATGCTGCCTTCTGTGGAGAGATGCCTTGTGGAGAGAACAGCACTGCACTGGGAAGAGCTGTGTATGCTGAAAGGAAGTACACTGCCATCCTTGAGGTCTCAAACGCATTGCCAAAAGTACTTTTCTGGACTACTAGACATTTAAATATTTGATTATCTGTAAGAGATTAAAGATCATATTTTTTAGGTCTGCTACAAAGACTGCTGTGTTAGGAAATTCCCTAATTTGTGTAAGTTTGTGTATTTCCCTAGAATGGACAAGCCTCGCTGCTCTTGGAAAACAGGATGTTTCTAGTCTTTCCCATTTGACCTGGTAGCAGGAAAAATTACACTTGCAAAGTTAGGATGTTAGCTGGCTAGAGATTTACAAAGTAGATGTTTAAGGCATTATCTGTATAGTTGTGTTTTTTATTGAAGGAATCTCTTTTAAACTCTGAACTATAAACAGAACTGAGAGAGTTCTTGAATCCCTTCTTCCTGACATTCTAATTTGGCATTCATTCAGGATGGTGAGGAAGCTCAGATCTCTACTTTCATGACACCCCTCAACTAGTTGCTTTTCAGACTCCTGTCTGATACCTCTGTGCAGATCTTCTGGGTTTTATATCAGTAAAGAGTTGTCATAACTCTGACTAAATTTCTCCCTCTTTTTCGATGGTTCAGTTTTCAATCTCTTCTAATGTCAAAACACTATTTGTTCTGCTAACCACAGTGCTCAGTAGTACACTGAGCATGGAATTTAAATGTAAAATAGGATGTTTCATAAACAGCTGAACTAATGAGGGCTGATTTTCTATTGAAATGTATCCTGTTATCCTAATTTACCTCTCTATGAAACATTCACAGATCCCACTCATATCACCTACTTACTTGGAGAATTAACAACAGACAGGGTGGTTAGTGCAAACCCATTTACATGCTAAAGTGTTGGATAAARATTGAGGTGTAATTACCTTCCTTGACTGGGAATGCTCACTTTGTTCTCCCTATGCTTTCTTAGTTGCTGATTTTCACAAAACTAGCAAGAACTTAATCTATTGGAAATGCCGACACTCTGTCAAATTTAGATGAAATTAGCCAGAAGTTATGAATGGGAAATACCTAGAGAGACAAGCATTCCTTTTCACAAGAAAAGAAGTTGAAGACCTTCAGAGGAAACAAATCTGCAGTCACTTCAGATCTCAATCATACCTAATGGAAGAGGTGAAAGCCTCTATGTGTTTTCCATCACAAATAATTTAAAAAATACAGCTCTGAAAAGTCTCGTGAGGAAAAAAGGTGATGCAGAAAGCTGTGTGGTGCAGGAGAGACAAGTTCTGATTATGTCTCTCCATCTTGATCCTCTGTGCTAGATACTTGCAGGCAGCAAAAGCATTTCTTTGGAGACATTCAGGTATCCAGCTTATCTGAATCTTATTTCAGATGATGGGAGTAAAGAACTGACAGACTTGTAGGTATTTTAGGCAATTGGAAAAAAAATGAGAAAGGCCATGGAGATTTATAAAGGCCTTGGGTTTTTTTCCATAAGTCTGAATTATATAGCCAGGATCTGGATCTTTGCTTACTTATGTTGTTGCTGTATAATGCTAAGTTGACAGATTCCACTGGATCTGCTCTGTATTTGGTGAAAACTAAGGTGAGAATCGGGTACTGTTTTACCATTCTGGTCAACAGACTCTCAACCAACTGATCCATCCTTCTCTAAGGTAACTGAATGATGAAACTCAATGAAAGAGGACACATTTTGAGAAAATTGGGGTCAGGAGGCTTTCTTTCTCTTTTTTCCCCCCAAAGTGGACAAGCTGTTGATGTTCTCTTAAAAGTTCTTATGATACATGAAATATCTAATGTTTTTTTAGAAATAAATTTCCTGCTCCTAAAAATACTRTGTGTATAGTGTGTATATTTTAAAATGTCAGCCCGTTCATTGACACAAGTGTGAATACAGTAGACTTAAACAGGTTGTGTATGTTCTATTTAATACGAATGCAAACTGTATATACAGAATAAGAAGTGTGTATATTTTTCTGTATCTTCTCTGTGCATAATTCTGTGATTCCGTAGGTGGTGTGGATGGCTTTGGAGGTGCTGATACACAAACAGAATTTTAATTTGCATTATGCTTCCGAATAATGGGATGCTGTTAAAAAGGTTCCTATTTTGTAAATTTGGTATTATTTGAAAATGTTTAAGATATATTTTTGTTACTTGATTTTTACAGGCTGTATATACTTTCCACATTAGTAGAAACCAGTTATAACAGCAACTAAATCCTTCTTTCCCTACGTGTTTTGAACTTACTGAGTTAGAGAGTTTGAGTATTTTTTTTCCCCAAATGCTTTTTGCAGCCAGAATCAGGAAAGCAAGAAATGGGACAGAGAGAATGTGAATCCTTTAATCCTTTTGGCTGRATGTGAAACAGTTGAACAAGCAGGAGAGTTCCTACCAGTCTTCCTGCACTTGCTTGTAGAATTAACATAACAAATGTTTCTGGTATTGACAGTCTCTTTGGCTGTAAAGAGAACAGTGGTTTAGTATACTGCATGATACAGTACTTGTTCTCCTGCTAGATTCTCATCCCACCTTGTCTATAGATTTGCTAATGGTCCTAAATGACCTTTGCCTCAGGTTTCCCTTCTGTTTGGTGGATGACACTGCTTTGAAAATGCAATGAGCAGCAGTCAGGGGAGGGTTTGGGGGTAAGCAGGGAGATTGAGTTTCATTTTTTAGGGAACATGTATGTTGCAGGGGGAAGGAATCCATGTTCTGTAGTCCTGGGCAAGTACAGAACAGCTGTTCCAGAAAATTAATCTTCAAAAATTCACTGGCTTCTAAGGACCAGGCAAGACTATGAGTCTTGAATGTAGGTAGCTCTAGAACAGAACTACTGTTTAAAACATAGACTTACGATTTTTCTTCTTTTTACTTTGCTGATACGTGGATAAAGGAGTAGACATAGACTTTAACTCAGGCTACTTATTCTTTGGAAGGCTTCCTTTTCATGAAGGGGTTAAATTAAACTAAGCAAAAATATAAAGGGTGTATATACACGCATTGCATTGTGGGTGCTACAAGCTTTTTCATACTTTCCCTTTGCTTTGATTTTATGGACAGCTCTGTATGAATGATTTTTGGAAGAAAGTTAGGTGGTAAAGGTGCTTTTCTCCATAGGAATGCTTAAAACAGTCATTGAGCTATGATTCTACTTCATGCTTCTAATGGAGAACTTCAAGTTGAAAATTAAGATTAGAATTCAAATACCACTTAGAATAAAACGGAGAGCAAAATGCTGTTTTCAGAACAATGATTTTTAAGAGCGCTTATTGTTTGTTCTGTTTTCCTCTAGGTCAATAGAAAAACTGTCATCCTTTTTAGTGAGAGGATAGCTGGGATTGTACTGAGCATTTCTGGATACCTCAATTTTATATGTTGTCTAAAGAGATACTAGGGTGGAAATAGGAGATTTTCACATAAGGACAAAACAAACAACCCTCTCTTCATATGTTTGGGAAACTGGTCAAATACAATGAAGGTTTCTTGGATAACCTTTACTCTGTCAGTGCAGTGCTGCCAGCTTCTCACATCCTGCATAGCTGATCCTTTGAACCTTGTTCTGGATAGCAAGTCTTCAGTGAACAGGTTTAAAAAGCCTCAAATGAATTTTTGTAAGATTGCAGATGTCTAAAATTGGAAAAGTCACTGTAGATTTTGTGCACTGTAAACAAGGATTTGTACAAAGTATGTATTGACCATATCCACGTTTTGTTTTCAGTGTTCTTCCCTACCTGCTTCACAGTGCTATTTAACCTATGTACCCTGAGAAGCATGTGCAAACTACAGAGGTACAGCACAAAACCTTTCCTAGTATTATCTTGTTAAAATCACAAGGTAAATGGTCCAAAAATTAAAAAACTAGTGGCCAACAAAACCCTTTCAACAGACACTTTCAGAAGCAGGTAAGACCTCTGCTGTAGGGACATGTGTATTCTTGATAGTTCTTGTTTTTGAATGATGATACAAGAATGAATGAAAGATTTCAAATTGGTAGAAGTTGCCCAACAGATACTGAAGTTATTATGGACAACAAAGAGTAAATGCACAAGCTTTGTTTCTTTAGGAAACTTAATTAAAAACACAGGTGAAGTTCAGTTTTAACAAGGGAGTAGTGTGTATTTTGCTCATGGCATGTTTTTTCTAAGAATGAGAATATTGTAATACTTCTGTAACAGTGTTATTCTAGTTCTGTTTTCTGTTTTGTGTTCTGGAAGTATTTTTTTGTCTGTTTGTTTATTGAACCTTACTCCACTGCAATTATTTTTTTCCTGAGAATTCCTTTAAATTCTTTTCTGGTTTTGTAAATAGCTAAAATTGGCTGCATTTGTGCTAGTTCATCTTTTATTGTCCCTGTGGACTGGAATGTGCGTTGAGCTTACAAACCCTTTGGATTGCACAGACACGTAATTGTTTATGCACCCAGACTTTTTAATCATGACACTCAATTGGAATGAATACTTAAAAATACACACCATATATAGTCTAATGCCAGAGGCAAGCTCATGCTCACACTGTAATGTGAGAGGTGATTAATACAAAAATGATATATGTGTAATTATATATACAAGGGATTCTTTCCTACTTAATACTGACACTCATTCTTTTGTGCTCTTAAACTGGTTAACATTCTTATCTGTTGATAGACTAGAAGCATAAAGAGGAAATCAAATGGATATGAAATTACTTTGCCTCAGAAATTGTCAACAAAGAGCTATTCTCTCACTAGATCATGTGTATTAGTTTTCTTGCAAAACAGTATGATTTTTTGTTTTTTTGATTGTTCTTCAAAATGTTGAATACTGTTGCAGTGAAATATGAGATTTTAAGTAGGCATTGATCATTTACTTTGATTAATGTAAATAGTGTTATTGGATTTCCCAGCAACTTAAGACTTTGTAGACAAGTGCACATAATTTAGTAATGATCAGATAAATGCAAATAGCCTACTTGATTCCCCCCCCCTTTTTTTTAAAGACAGGTAATGAGAATATGGATTGCATCCTCCCAGCTTCTACAGTAGGAATTATTATACTACTGAAGTTAGATTGTTTTACTACATCTGTTTGTTACTCTGTCGTTTGAGGTGTCTGAAAAGAAGGATTGGGAGTTAAGTATGCAGCCCTTTCATTCTCCTCTTAGGCCTTAATATCTGTGTCACAAGGGCAGAGGACTGGACTGGGAAGAGAGTAACTACACAGACTGTCTTCTAAACCTTTCAATGTGTCATCTTTCAAGTACAGCAGCATCCCAAAGGAATCCAGGTGCTTTATATGCAGGCTGTAGTTTGGCTGAACCTTACTTTATTAGGGCTTTTTGAGTTACCAGTATTCAAACTAATGTGATAGCAACTGATAAGTGCTATAATAAGCAATTTGTAGGAAACATGGTAATACAGACAGGTTTGAAACCAGGTGGAAGGGCAGTTGGATGGTCATTTATCTGCTCTCCACATATGGTAAACAATCTCTGTTAACCCCCAAAATAACTCTTGGGCAGCTGCTGAACTTTCAGCTGTTCATTTAGCTGCTATAAGAGAAGCCCTGGGACTTTCAGAGAATGCTGCCCTAATCTGCAGCACTGGGTACCTCCTGCTTAAGCCAAAGCCACTGTGTGTGGATTCTGTCATGGTATTTACATGCCTCAAATCTGACTGTGGCATGGAACATGTGAAGATTAAAGCTCTCTGTAATTAGGACAAAGTGCAGAAGGGACAGGCAGAGGAGTGAGCTGGGGGTGCTGTTTTACAGCCCTTCGTCTGTTAGCAGTGGAATACCATTTGAGTTAGGAAGGTTGGTATTTTTTCCTCCCCTGTCCTAGATGTTACTGTTTTGAAGGAAGTTGCTCCTTCCCCACTCCTAGTAGTGCCCTGGCATTTGGATGTAGGGAAGAATTGTGCTATTACAAACAAAAGTACATCTGTTAATAAATTAAGGTTAATAAATTTCAATGTATACATTATACGTATTAATACTTATTTTTAAAAGGTTTTGTAGAAATAATTTTTATCAGGTAAATCACAGTCCTGMATTAATTTCTTGTCATGCAAAGGATTTTATCCATATGAATCCATGTTTTCTGACTGGAAGAAAGAATTTATCAAAAGAAAATCTGAAAAATTATCTTTTTATCTGAGAAGGCTTCCATTTTTGCATCTCTGGCAGTTGCGCTTTACTAATAGCATGGGTGTGGGACCTTACAAAAACCTGTGCCAAGCAAGCTGGGCTTTTCAGTGTTTCCAGAATGAATTCCCATGTAAATATTTTGTACAAAATAATTGCCAATACCTTTTATCCTCTTTTATCTGCTCTTTAGATACGGAGATGACTGCAGCATTTATTCATATGAATAGCCCCTTGGCTAATCATGTGGTCAGATATCAATAGTTATGATACATGATTTCTATTCAGTAAATCAGTTAATCAGTTTTGTCTTGGAGAGTGCATGAGACTTCTTTCTACTTCCTTGAAGACTGAAACTAATACATTTCATGAACTCTAGGTGGAGTATATATATGATGATAATCTGGCCAAGGCATCAGCAGTTTGTCTCTTAGTTTCAGTGGATTGAAACTGGGATCAAATTCTAATTTTATTCTAAAAAAAGTTGTTTCTTAGTATCACAACTGATAAGACATTGTAGAAAACGAAGAAAATAAAATTCTGGTACCTGCTGCAATTCCAATATTCTGAAGGAAGGACCCAGCTCATTATCTCTCTACCTAATGCTTAGACATATTGGGTTGAGTGTACCTTCTTCTATCTGCTGTTCTAGAATTGACAGCCTTCTTAGCAAGGTTGAAGTTGAGGTTTGCAATCCACAAGGAAAAAAAATATGCAAATTTCAAACTCTCTTGCAACATGGTTGCAAAAAAAATGTGTAACTTCAAAGTGGTTTTGGGGTAAACCACAACATGATTTGTGTTTAGCAATGTCTTTTCCTCCGAGCTGTTCTAACACTCTTGCTCYCCTCTCCTCTTTAACTTGGCCTTACTACAGGAATGGAATTGTCTCAGTGGTAAAAAAACATCTTCTCAAGGAAAATGCTCGTCTCAGTCTGTAATTGCATTGTTGGAAAGTAGAGATGTATAAAGCCAGATCTAGTGTATTTGCAGGCTTGTTTTGCTGATCCTTGGGAAGTACTGCTCTCCTCTTCTTTCAGAGACTATGAAAAGGATTGCACTGACAATAGGTAATACTGAGCCTTTTATATAACAAGGAGATGGAGAAAACACATGCACAGTTTTGTTTGCAGGTTCAAGGCCAATACTCTGAACTGTGTTGACAGCGTCTGTGAGGTAGTTGCTTTTTTCCCCTGAAAGGTAGAAATGGCCATAGCAGACAAACTGGATCAATTTGAAAATGCAGGGTTATGGACGTCATATGGAAGATGCATCATTTAGTAATACAGGGTGGTATTTCTCCAGGGCAAAGAGTTTAAACACAAATGTCTCTGCTGTTATAGTGCCTGTGTTCTTGCATGTTGTAATATCATCTCCATTCATCACACCAGTGATGTAACAACATGGCCCGTATTATGCACTTCATTGTTCATATTCTCTGTCTCATGGAATACAGAAACAGGGTTTTCCAGTGCTCAGAGGGGTTTGTTTCAAGTGTTGTTCTATTCCCTTGACAAAGAAGGACAGACAGCTCCATCCATGCCTGAAGTACTTTGTTTAATACATCATCTCTCCAAGACACATTTTGAAAGGGTGCAGCCTTAAATACGGTGCTGTCAAGGAGAGTTATGGCTACAACTTTTATGACTGCTACTTGTAAGAGCAAAGAGATAAAGCACAGGAAACATGCAATAACGATGGACGTGTTCTCCTGACACACTACTGTAGCTGCAGTCACTGATTTTTTTTTTGTTAGTGGAAGATGCCTTGCAGAATATAATGGCATATCATAGTCAAAATGCTCATGGGAGGAATTATGCCATTTGAAAGCTTTGTTAAAAAGAAAACTAAAAAACCCCCAACATCTTAACAGCTGTTGGAATTATGGCCTTCCAGCAGTTACTGAACTGAGCAGGAAATGAGCCAAAAATTAGAGCTAAAAAGATTTGTATGCAGTTACCAGCTTTTTTTAATCACAGCAATCTGACTTCAGCAGCCAAGGTAGTGGCATCAATGTTTTGGTATCTCCACAATGGTTGTCCTGTCTGCCATCCCACACAAAGCAGCAGACAATTTCTCCCAGAAGCTGCCAGCAGCAGAATGCAGCAGCATCTCAGCACACAGGGCTTGTGCAGAGAAGAGGGATGGTTGGTGTCTTCAGCCCAATGCAGGAAGCTGCCATGTGATCCCACTGTACTTGGCATAAGGGGAGACGTGGTACTACTGTAAATGTAAACAACTGCCTGTATTACACATTTCTCTTCCCATCACTGAAAAATAATTTGGAACGAATTAAAAATAACTGTCTGGAATTCTGTGATACTAGCTGGGACTATTTTAATGTCCGTGGTAAACATGATTCAGCCAGCTTTCTAAAAATACAGATCTTGCAAATTAACCTCATAATGTATAACCGCAACAGATACTATTAGGTGTGAATTTTTGCAATTTAATGTGAAGACTCCTGCCACCACCATAACACAATTTTAAGTTTTCCCTTTGGGATTGTTACCATATGACCATCTTGCATCAGCATCCTACAAATGCTGAACATCACCATGAGCACTGTGAAAGAGTATGATATTTCTTCCTTTGCTCAGGCTAGAAAGAGCTGAAGTTTGAATAAAATATGCAGGATCTACATGTGGATGGCTGAACACTGGGAGATACTGTTCTATAATTTCTATAACATTAAAGAAGTCTTCTATGTGCCACTGTTGCAAAGGTTTCACCGATGATACGAGGAATAGTTAATCCTTTAACTCAGTGTATAAGACTAACAAATATGCTGGTCTGTTCTAGTGTATTCTTCCACTGTGCAGGGCAACTGTGGCTATTGCCATGAAGGCAGCTAGAATGGGATCATTATGGCTCTGGTCTGTCAGTGCTTTTCTGTTCCCAGAGAGCTGAGCTGCCTTTGATAACAATCTCTCATTTGCTGGGAGATCACAGAAGACTGACTGCTGGAAAAGTCACTCTGTCAGTGCTCTATCTAGCTGCAGTGCTTATGTGTCATGCTAGGGCATCCTTAGTCCTCAGCCTCTGTACTTCAGCGGAGGTCCTGGTGAAGAGCTAGAGCATCTTTCAAGCCTTTTTCAGTATCCTACTCCTCTTAAGTTGCTTCTGCATTTTCCCTTATGGCTTTCTCACTTCTCCTTTCTTTGCACCACAGTAGTTAGGAGATTCTAAGAATGCTTGATTATGTCAAAAAAGGAGGAGGAAAAAAAAAGGTTGTGGATAAAGTTGTTCTCGAGCAAATGACCAGATGGTTGCAGCTTTTTCAGTCACTTTCTAACCTTTCAGTTACCTAACTGCTTCCTGGAGTACCTAACATTCCTTTGAGTTTTCATGCTGATTTCTCAGTGATGCTTTGTAAAGAAACTTATACTCTGCTGTTGTGTTTTAATACTTATATACGTGAGGCTCTCCAATACATTAAATTTTGATTCAAAAGAAACTACATAGAGGTTAAAGAAGATGCACAATGCACAGACTCAAAATTACTGTGGATGGAGCTTAGGCTCAACATTTCGTCACCACAGTTTGGGTTCGGTGGTGTAGCATGTTTCAGGTGCCAGTTTTCTTCTGTCAGCAGCAGTGCAAGAGTTCTCCTTTACAGGGAGCTCTGATTTTCTTGCACTTGTTTTTAGCCTGTCAGGCATGTGAGTTAAACTAAAAGGGGCCTGATTTTCATGGAATATTGAATTCTGCTTTATGAAAGTGGGACCTTCCACTAGGATGTCTCAAATTAGATGCTTACAAGCAATGATTCAAAAAGCCTTGTCACCTTAGGAACTGTGTATCTCTATTATGGAATGAAGTAACAGAGAATATTGAAGGTTAAACAGAATTATGCTAGTTGAGGTATAATACAATTCTTGCTTTCAGAGAGTCTGTGCAATACCATTCATCACTACACAGCCATTTTTATGGATGTTAAAAATCTAACCATTATTTGAGATGAAGACAAAACAAACAGGCTTAAAACCCCAAGTAGTATGAATAGGTAGAAGTTTAAAAAAATGAATAGTATTTGAAATGACTCAGTAAGTGCTATCAGGAGAACTCTGGAATAATCATAGCATAAGAAGCAAAGAGAAATTACTTGTATTCATAGGCACTGCTGCTGTATAATTATCAAAAGGCTGAGTCAAAACCAAGCAAGTCTGTCAAAAATTCAGCATGTGTCAGGAATTATTTCCTAGCTAATAAATAACATGGCAAAAATCTTTCCCTGAAGAAATTACCAGCTCCTTTGCATATCCGAATGGTATGTAATGGGAATAAGTGAATACAGAGTCAGCAATTGTGTGAGGCAAGAAGCCACATTACTCCTTTTATTTTTGGCTGTGCCTGAGGTCAGAAGTTCCTTTGTTCTTTCTTTACCTCCCATTAGAGCAAATATAGTGTGCTTCTTTTCTCTTAAGAGTCTTTTTTTTTCCCAGTCCAACTGGGTTTTTTTTGTTTAAATAAAGTAAAAATGTCTGTCTGTGTTGCGAACTATGTCTGTGTTGGCTCATTATTATTATTTTCAACACTTGCATGTTAATGAAATGTTGCCTTATCCTACATTGTAATAGTTTTCAAAGGAAAAAACCTTCTTTAAAGAGGCAGAGTACTGGAGCTGTCATTTATTGAGTTAAAACTTCAAACAGTAATGCCTAATGTGCATGTTGTTAAACCACTAACCATGCATCAAGTGCTTACAGCATATAAGGCTACTTATGTAGCAACCTGCTTTACTTATCAGTGCTTCCGTAATTTTGCGTGCTAGAGCTTTGTGGGAAATTGACTGCCTTTGTTTTGCCTTTCAGCTTTCAAGCTCTTTGTGGCTAGTGTTACTGTTTGCTTACAAGTCATTACTGCTCCGTCAAATGCAATGGAGAATTCATTCATTTGCTGTAGGTGCTTCCAGCAGGAAAAAGTTAAATAATATAATTGAGTGCATATGTGATGCCATGTTTGTAAGCATGGTTCCATCTGTAGAACTGGAAGGGTGAGCAAAAATGCTTCTTGGATCACTGTTAACCAATGTCTGAACTGTAACAAATGTGTAGCTGCTTCATGGTTGTCACTCTGTCTTTACCATGACCGTATGGAATTTCACAGTGACAGCAGGGGTAGGACTTGGATCTGCATGCATCACAAATCCTGGCCTGTTGCCACCAGAGGAAGGACTCTGCCTAGTTTTGGTATTCATGTATGGAGTTCCACTAGTGGAAGCTGCCACGTGTGAGAAAAGGAAATTAATTACTGCATTAGTACCAGTAATAACATTGACTGCACAACACTGCGTTGCTGTATCCTTTCCCAGTCATTCATTTTATAAAAGACAGCAAGAAAAGGCTCGCATGATAAGGGTGTTTATACTTGAGTGACACATAGCTCGTTTTTCCTGTTTATGAACAGATTTCCCTAATTATTAAAATCCCAGCATGTAAGATGCTTAGGGATAGTTACTTGATTGTGTGGCATATGTTTTCACATGAGACTATGCAGTAAGCATGCATTTGTGAGTGGAATCCTATGATTCAGCATCCTCAAGCATGTTGGCTTGTGCAGCAAGTAGTAAGTTTACTGCTGTGAACTAAGCATTGTATAACTTTTTTCAGTGCCCTGGCCTGGAAGCACAAGTGATCGTCCATTTAGCAAGTAGTGTAACAAAATGTCATGTGGAAGGCCTATAGAAGCGAAAGGTGATTTTACTTTAACAAAACACATTTTTCCTTCTCATACTTATCCTTTCACTGATTTCACTTTCTTATCACATACTCAGAAGCACCAAGACATGTGATCAAGTGATGGGGCTGGGATTACTTACAGGGACAGGAAGGGTAGAAGATGCTGGCTATTAAGTCCTCATCGTATCTGCTGCGTTTTTTTCTTGATTGGTGATCACATGGGGCTCTTTTTTTGACTGTACCTTTTGTACTCTTTAGGAGTTGACAGTGATTGCAATCGTAGCCTTTTCAATCTGTACTGTCACTGTAAGTCAATAGGCAACGTTGCTGATTTTCGCACTGTCCTTGTCTGGGTAGTTTGTAGCTCTAATCCTGTTCTTTATTTTCCTGTCATCTTCTCTTAATTATTTAATTTTGCCCTTTATTTTCTAAACCCAGACCTCTTGAGAAACTGCATACAGAAGTGCAGTTGACAACTGGTGTATTTGGGAGTGCCCATCGACATGTGCTATCTCTTGCTGATTCTTTGGCTGTTTGTTTTGGTCCTTTCACAACACGTACATTTCCATTCGTACTTCATTCGAACTATTTTTCATAGTCCTGTTACAGATCTCTGCACATTTAATTGATTGATGGGATGGAAAAACATCCTTTGCCAAAGTACAAGTGAGTTCTGTAATCCCTTTGATCTCCCTAGTTCTTGAAAAGGAGATATATCATAAAAGCTGTAAGTATAGACTCTGTTTTGTTCTCTCACAGCCTAAGAAATCACTACTCTTCCACTTCGCCCCTGTCCTCCCTCTGGTTAGAAAATACTACTTTGATAGTGTGGAGCATCCAGTGAACTGATGAGTTCGTGTTGCTTTGTAACAAGCACTGCACTTGAAGTTCCTGTGTTGTTCTTTCTGTGTTTCTCTTGGAATCACAAAATGGCCTGGGTTGGAAAGGGTCTTAAAGATCATCTATCTCCAATCCCCCTGCCCTGAGCAGGGACATCTTTCACTAGACCAGGTTGCTCAGAGCCCTATCCAGCCTGCCCTTGAACACTTCCATGGATGGAGCACCCACTACTTCTCTGGGCAGCCTTTTCCAGTGCCTCACCCCTTGCAGTAAAGAATTTTTTTCCTAATGTCCAATCTAAACCTACTCTCTTTCAGTTTGAAGCCATTCCCCCTTGTCCTGTCACTGCATGTGCTTGTGAAAAGTCCCTCTCTGTCTTTCTTGCAGGCTCCCTTCAGGTACCAAAAAGCTGCAATTAGGTCACCCTGAAGCCTTCTCTTTTCCAGGCTGAACAAATCCAATTCTCTCAGCCTTTCCTTGTAGGAGATGTGCTCCATCCCTCTAATCATCTTCATGGCCCTCCTCTGGACTTGCTTCAACAGGTCCATGTCTTTCCTATGCTGAGGACCTCCCTTGACCTGCTGGCCATGCTGCCTTTAATGCAGCCCAGGACATGATTGGCTTTCTGAGCTTTTTCTGGCCCTTCGTTAATTGAAATCTTTGCCTGAAAAAAGGGACTTTTACACTCCTTATTAAAGCATCCTGAACTAAGAAAAAAACAGAAGCTACTGACTTCATTAGCTTATATTGTAAATAAATTACTTGAGAGACAGAGGAAGAGTTTGCATATATTACATACATAATAAGCAGAATAGATAATGTATTATATGGGAAAAATTGCTTTCCTGAAGAGGTTGGAGGATGTTTATTTTCCTAAGAGGCATTATCAGGGCTAGAAACATGAGTCAGAATACCTATTCTGCAATAACAGCCAATCTTTTATAGAGGATTTTTGTTTCTTGTTAATATATATGAGTGATAGCAGATTATGTTTCTTTTCTATTTACAGAATCTTGTATATTATGATTAGCTCTTGCTTTTCCACAGCTAAGATCACAGTTAGTGAGTGATGAAGCAACCTTGCTTTTATTTGAGCTCAGACAGGGAAAAGAACTTTCATTTCCTTTCCAAAATCTTGGTATTTGCCAAGTGGGGTAAAAACCCCACTAAAATTAAAATAAAATGGTAGAAGATATTTTTAATGCTTCTACAAGCCCTGTCTTCTTTTTACTGAGAGAAGGGGTGACTCGACCTTTCCCTTCTGGGGCCTATTTTTGCATTATAATGTAGGTCATAACTCCTTAAAACCTACATATTTGAAGCTAGTTGCTAATTCTATCTGTATTAATTTTAATTCTGAATTGGAGACTTCGTAAGACCTTGTTTCACAGAAGTATTGAGTACATACAACGTCTGTTAGTCTCTAAATCTAGAACTTGTGACCTTTAATACAAAATGGGCATTTTTTTTCATAAAATCAGAGAACAGCCTAGGTTAGAAAGGGCTTAAAAGGTCATTTGGTCCAAACTTTAGTAGAAAAGGGAACTTAGATGGGATTATCTAGTACTCTGTCCAGTCATGTCTTGCTCAGTCTTTACAAAAGTGGATTTATTGAAAGGTAGACATCTCACAATGGCAAAGCAGTTTTTAAAAAATAAATATTTAATTTTGGACTTCTTACAGTATATGCCTCTAGATTACAAAAAGAACTTTCTTAAAAAGAGTTAATTTTTTTTCCTAAACTACAATTACCACCTTTTGTTTCTGCAAAGCCAAAGCATGTCAAAAAAATGAATAGGCCTTTTTTGAGGTATTTTCTTTTAGGGATTTGATAAAGGATAATGAGAAGACTCTCTTCAATAAATAACTAATAGTCTGTCATACATAATTTGAATCTAGGTTTCCACCTTCTATTTCTTTATTTTGCATTTTGATTTTTCTGCTACCTTTCTAAAAAGCAGTAGGATCTCTCTCAGCCACTGCTTTCAACCTGTGAAGAATTTGGAGGATAATGGTGCTCCCATAGGTTCAGATAATATTTTCATGCTGTCTAGATGTGAGAGTAATGGGGGTCCAAACTAGTAATTGTAGTGTCAGACTTATGTGTGAGTGTGGGAAAAGTATGAACACAGTTATTGTGTGTGGAAAGATGTGTCTCTGGTTTGCAGTTGCCAGGTATCACGGGAAGCAATGATTTTTAACAATGTGTGGGTATTACAGCAATTATTTTTTTGACTTGGCAGCAGCTTGTAAGGTCATTCCTATCAGCTTCATTAGTGTCTTTGTTGCTTTTGCCATCATCCTATTTGGGTAGTGAAAGATAGTGCTAACCTTTTTCTAGTGCTTTATTTGCCAAACACCTATTCAGGCTGTAATCTCCCTTTTTGTGATTTTCTGCAGAACAAAGTCAAATGCTGTCTCAGGAAAAGTGGTGTTAGCTCAAGTGTTTATGATTGTGCATAGCTCCCTTATGAGACTGCTTTTTCCCTCTGTGACCACAATCCCATGTCACAGCTCAGTTGCTGTGTCCTAAAACCATGACACTGTTAACCAAATAACATAGTTTATGTGTGTGTTTTCCTAAAATCTAGATTCTGAAAATGAATTCCATAACTCATAAAAAGGATCATCCATTTCCATGTCTGTAAATCAAAAATGTAAACCCAAATTGTTCAGTGCTAGTTCTCGAAATTCTTCGTGCACATAAACATGAGACACCTGCTTGTGTTCCTGTTCATATGCACAAGGTGACCGGTGTTAAATTAAATCAACCCACATAAAATTGGAAGGAAAGAACAAGGTTATTATTATAATATCAATTTTTAAATACTGTAAGAATGTGTCTTGTCAGTGGAAAGGGTATGAGTAGGCAGGCAAAATCTAGGTCTGCACTGGCTTCTTACAGAACACTGAGTAGGGGTGGACAAGAAAAGGTCAGACCTTCACGATCCTTGGGCTAGAGGGTGTCTAGCCAGTGGCCCTGAGCCCTGTCTGTCCCCCAGCACAGGAAGAACATACTTGTTTTGCTTTTTGAGTAGCATCATGCAGAGCTGTTTTGCAAATGTTTTCTGAGTTGTTGTGGTTTTTTTTTTTTCTTTTTTAAGGGTTGTGTTGGAGTTTCCTGTGTGGAAATGGATTCTGACCAGTTTTTTTAAAATGGAGTTTATCCCTCAATACATCTGTAAACTGCTGTGAAAATTGCCATTTCTTTTGGAAATGTTTCATTTATTTCCCAGAGCTGTAATTCAGCACTAAATACTGGGCACATGCCAGGCTATAGGACTGCAAAATAGATTCCTGAAAAAAGCCTTAGACCTTCCTATCTTTAAAATGTTTGAGAGAAAAAAAAACCAATGATTTTTTAAGTGTGACACTGAGAACTTCCAAAAAAATTCATCCCAAAATAATCATCTATTCAAAAAAAATTAGATGCAAAAAACCCGCAAAGGAGAATTAAGGTAACTTCTGAATTGTTAATTTTAGACTCTGCGTGATGTCCAACTGTGTTGCTAAAGAATGTGTTGGTAAGTGAGGGAGCCTTGAGCCTGTGGGTTAGGTGCTGAACTGGGGAAGAGCATCTGTATCATGCCATGAAGAGTTCTGTGGTAATAGTGCTTTTAAACAGGAATAATTCGGAGTTAAGGTGGTGGACTTGGTCTGCGGAATCCATTTTTAAGGTCAAATTTCAGGCTTAATCTGATTGTAGACGAGGCACATCAGTCTGCCTTGTTTCTCTGTACTGTGGAAGAACAGAGTATTTTCTTTCTGGATACTTTTAGATCGTGTCTGTAGGGACACGAACTTCTTCTGTTGCACACCTCTTGTCAGCTATGATCCTCCCATGCTAAGGGCCATAGGCGTAGTCGGGAAGGAAGAAGTTTCTGCACTGAGAAGAGGAAAAACGTGGAAGTTTCGGCATTTTGACTGTAAATAAGTTTACGTTCGCACAGCAGTGGGTACGCCAGCCACTCACTTCTAGGCTTCAGCGGGACATTTCTTCCACTGCCTGGCTACTGTCTGTTTTCCTGGCCAATGCGTGCCGTCGCCTCTGACCGCCTGCCGTCGTCAGGGATTAATGGTTTTCCCCCGTGCCTGCCGCTCCTTGCGGCGCCGGGGCCGATCCCGCGCCCGCCGCCGCCGTGCTGAGGGCTGCGCCGCCTGCTGTCCGCCCGCGGCGCTGCGGCGCTCCGGCGCGGGCGGCGGGGAATCGCGCAGCCGACTTCCGCACGCAGCCCCCTCTCCGTTGAAACCCGTTTGTTTTCGCGGGAGCGTTGAGGGCTGCGACATCAGCGTGCCTAATTGCAGGAGGTCTTAGTTAGAAAATTTCTCTGAAGTGCTGAAAGTTGGAATACGTCTAATTCATTGCTGGCTTTGAGGAATTAACTGCTTAGAATTTTAGATTTGAAGGAAAAAAGTGTTGATGCTAAATAAGTAATTTATCTTTACCTCCTTTGCTTACTGTAAATGCAGACGCAGGAAAATGCCCCAAATAAGCTACCTTTATCAAGTACCTAATTAGCTGAGCTGTTATGCTTCAACATAAGACAGGTGAATGGGATGATAAAAAAGGGAATTCTTTTATAGCCTAATTTCTAGATGAAGAAAAAACTTGCATTTGATCACAGCCGTTGATTTTTCTGACAGCGCCACAGCCTGTGACTTGTTCCTCATTAATATAGYGATATGAAACTGTTCTTTTTCACTTCACCTCATATTTTGTGTGGCTTCAGCCTTTTCTGCAGCTTGCTGTGGTACAGCTTTGTCCACATTCGCAAATACTGAGGCCCAGCAGGAGTGGACTTCTAGAGTGAAATAGTCAGTTCAGAGGACCAGATACACRGGCTGCATTCATTCAAGGTTTTTACAGTAGTCTAGTTACAGTCTTGTCCCAGCAGCCGAGTGTCCTCTAGCATACACTCTGGAATGTATCTTCTGGTTTTGTTTCATCCTGAGGGTATCCAGTTTGTCCCCTCTCAGACTCCTCAGTCATGTAGCTCAGTCTAGAATAAGAAGGAGTGCTTAGGAGGTTGTGTCAAAAGGGATGAAGGTATTCCTCSTTTGAATTAAAATGCTGATGTAAACTCACTTATTGAATTCTTTCTCAATTGTAGCTGAAACTGCTTTGTTTTCCTGCTTTTTTCCACATTGATTTACCAAAAGAAATAGAGATTGAATTTCTGAGACATATGTCATGGTAGCTGTAGGGTTTCAATTGATAATGTTACTGCTATTAGCATGCTGATTGAACTTTTTCCCCCATAAACTTTAGAATTTTTATACCTCTGAGTCGTTCATATTACTCATACAGCAAAACAGTTTTAGATGTTCTTATCCAAAATCTCTTAACCTCCCAGATGGCAATAAAACCTAAACAGAGAATCTACCATGTCATTATGAAAAAAAATAAACTAAAAAAAAAAATACACAAAATGTGTAGATCTGATTCATTAATCTTTGTTAGTGGCACTTAGACAATATTATTGAGCTACTGTGGTAAAATATTAATGAGGATTGAGGTAATGCTTAGATGAGATTTTCACTGCAGTTGGGCTTTTTGGCTGCTTCTCTTAACTTTACCATTGACTTGCTGTGTAACCGATTTTCCTTAAATTCTTAAATATTTTACCTTAAAGACCCAAGGACTCCCAAAGACACGTAAATATTATGACATSTAGTTTAAAGATCTAGGTATCTTTGTTTCAGGGTATGTCACAGKWATGTTGGAAATGCTGAAAAAGTTGAGACCTTCAAATGAAGGATGAGAATAGCTAAAACAACTCTCTTTGTACTGCTGAAGTATTTTAGTATCACAAGTAGTAAATTACATTCTCCCAAAGAAATGTTGTGGTGTTTCACAGTTTTTCAAGCCTGAAAAAGCCCTGCAATCGTTTCTGTGCCAAAGCCAGTTTTCCGCCCAATTCTTTCATGTAATTATTTGCTAGCATTACTTCAAGTATTAGAAGAATGACATGTACAGTGTTTGATCATATCAAGGAATATAGCTTTGAAGATGACAAAAAATACCTCAAGATGTATTGCACATCCAACACTGCTTCTTCCAAAGTGTTTTTAGACACTAAGAAGACATGAGTTGAACTTCAAAATTTTGCTTTACTTCATAGAACTGGTTTATAATATTTGTCTGTAAAGGTCTTAACATGGGTTCTTATTTCCATGTGAGTACTTGGTCAAGTCTTCTCAATAGTTAAAATATTTAAGRACCTGTACCTCAATTGGTTACAAACTAATCCAGGTATCTGTTTATTAAAGTTTATAAACAGTTTGTCACCACAGTGGGTGTGTTTGGAAGACAATGAAAAACAGCAGACAGTCTGTCTGAATCAGACTCAGAAATTCCTAAAGCTGCATGATAAGAGCATGAATTGTGATCAATATCAAGTAATGGTTTGCACTCTCTTCCAGTAGATACATGCATTTCCAGTAATGGCTACAACAGTAGTACTAACCCCTGTGATTTTCTCAGAAGCCATGAGGAGCTGACATTTCATCTCAAGTTCAGTTCTTGAACTTCTAATAAAACTTCAGCTTTCATATTTAAAAAGGGAAGTTCCAGATTTTCATAGTTGCAAGTATGATTTGAGATACAAACTTCCAAAGCTTTCCAATCTGAAGGTGTTGTTCAGGAAAATGAGAAGAGCTGTCCCTTCTTCCCCTTCTCTGGTGGTGGGAACTCTCTTCAATTCTGAGACAGCTGAGGTTGTGAGGCTGCTAATGCATGTTGTTGAGATGGCCACTTAGGCAGAAAGAAGACATACTACCATAGTTTAAGGGACATTTTACAGGACCACCRTTTTCTCTAGCATATTTTTCACTCTGCTATACTTTTTAGTAGTCTTTAGCCCTGCTGTCCAATTATTTACAGCTTCAATTTCTTATTTAAAGTAGTGCTTATTGTTGCTTTCAGTATACTTTACTGTCTCTCTGTTTGAAGATCAGTTTGTAAAAGTCTTTGCTTGTAGAGATGACAGTTTTAAGGTCAGCTGTATCAATAAATACTAACAGGTTTCTTTAATCTGTTGAAGTCTGTTTAAAAAGTAAAATATTCTTGCACCYGCTGTATGTGAGCGAGAAGCTAATACATCTCACAAGTTTTCAAATGTGAAACATTATTCGATATTCTTAAGCAATGGTAAGAGAATACATAAACTTTACAAAATACAAACAATTAACATCTATGTTAGCATTTAATCAAATTGAAACCTTTCAGGAATAAATGTATTTTCTTTTTAAAAGAATATTTCATTTTAAGGAAATTGAATCAAATGAAGATGATTTTGCTTGATGCCATTGAAATATAAAGTCAATGGGTATGCGTTTTAGAGCTAATACGTATTACTGACAGAAGCCTTTTCACATTTTTTTTCTGCTTTTATGGGACATTTTTTATGTTAGATAAATAATAAAAAATATCGTGGCCAAAGAATCAGCCACTTAGGTCATAATTTACCCTGTAGCTACAAAATTATGTCTATAAATATCAGCAAATGTCTGAAGACTGTACAGGGCATTTTTAGCATGTTATAGAAGAGGTATTTCAACAGCCTTACTGTTGAAATCTCCAGCCTTGTAATTCTTAACACGCTCAAAACATGCATTTGAGCTGTTTTCACCTGATGTACCAGAGCACCTTCTAATGACTGAATACAGTTTAAGTATTTTTTAGTTRGCATGGTATAAAAAATGTAGTCACTGCAAGTTATACCCTGACATTTCCATAAAACAAGGCAAATTAAATGGGTCTTACAATTTTGAAACTTTTGTGACAAATAAGGAAAAATAATTGAAAGCTTAACTTCAGAACTTTCAAGACCAAATTCTAAGTTGCCTGTAAAATATTTTCCCAGGAATTAGTGGTGAAAAAAATACTCTAATTTTCTATTAACTTGTATATCCCAAAGTTAACATTAGTACTGTATTTTGCAAATGATGACATATTATCAAAATTCAAACCATTTGATTTGTGCCTATTTTCTAAATTTTCAAATATTCTTAATGCAGTTTCCTTGTTACATTCAAAATAAAGGATTTACCTTTTTTCAGCTGTGCAATAACACATAATCACTGCTTGAAGTTTATATATCCATAGTTTTAATCCACAGCAGCCAAAAAAAATCAGACACCCAAACCCTTTTCCATCCTCTTTAAAAAATCTTTTTTATCAATTTAAAAAGTAGCTAATATAAGCTTGGCAATAAACAAAACTTGTCCTACCAAGCTGTAKCCTCATAGCTTTGGGTGAATTTTGGAAAAACAATGTTATGTAATTTGTTGTCAAAATCAACCTGTCTGTGTGAATCACTATAGCTAATAATAATAATACTACTACTCTTGGACTACTTTTCTTGCCCTTCAAATAACTGCATTKTTATGTCCTATATTTTTGTATTTCCTAGCAACAAAAAAAGTTCCAAGAAGTTTTATTTTTAGAAATGTGCTAGAATTGTTTTCACAATCATTATATTTTCATGCTGTCTCACTGACAGTTTCCCATGAGCAAGTGAGAAAGCTCTTCTGCATAAAGTGCAGTGATCTATAGTGATTATTGCTATTCTGTTGCAATACATATTGAGGTACATCTCATCTTGTTGGTGAAACATTGGCCTTGGGGTCAGTATCATGATCCCGGTCTCTGTACAGTTACAACTGAATTGACCTCGTTTAGTTTATGATCATTTTATCTGCTGTTTAATCTGCAGATTACATGGCCCATAGATTCTAAATACTGTGTCCCTGTGTCCCGTAGGGTTATGATAAAGGATAATGCTTATGATACAGGAACAGAGTAGACCATCCATAGGTAACAAAACAGACATTATAACCATGACAGTCATACTGCCAAAGGCATTGCCTCCAGGGAACACGTCCTGATCTGCAGGCCAAGAGGTGGGAAGGGCTTGGCCCCTGTGGAGCAGACTGGCTGCATCCGTGTTGTGTAACATCCTCTGCTTGGATTCCAAGGGATTGTTATTTTTCTTTCTTGATAGGATTCACAAAAACTGCCACAGTTCCATCAAGTCGTAACATGATGCGAAGAGGTATATGTTGTATTTCTTGAGGCATTGCACGATGGTGGTGCCTGAAGGCAGCAAACCTGCTGAGGCAGTGCTGGGGGAGTGTTAACAGTGTCCAGGGAGCAATCTCATCCATGTTGTCTGTGGGGAATGGCCCCTGTAGTAAATGTTAAAAACTTCCCCTCATTCYGTGTCACAAGCAGCTACTTGGCTCACCCTGAAAGAGAGCTCAGGAGATAAGAGAGGTGTGGAGAACCATAGCCAATCACAGATCTGGAACAAGCAATGCAGCAAAGTTATTAAAATATTGGTACACATGGGGTTATTTTAACTGGAGCTCCATTGCTTAGACTACCTGTTTTAAAAAAATGTATTTATTTTTTAAAAAATGTACTGTTTTGGTATCAGTTGAAGTTATATATATATGTGTTTGTATTTAAGTTTTTTATATGAAGAAAAAGGATTTTTTTGGTTTTAAACTATTAAGATCTAATATGCAGAATGTTCCAGAAATCGGACTTCAGTATAGAAAGCTCAGGTGTCTTTCAGAATTTCCRCTGAAGGTGTGAATATTCATAATCAAACTTTCAGTCATTCCTGCTTGGTTGTCTCACTCTGGTGAAATACTTCCATCCAGTCGACAGCAATCTCAGACTTGAGAGTAAGGATCTCCTGCACCTGAATTCTTCTCTGAGGCTCTTACCCAGTCTTTGTCCCGCTCTCATGCGACTCACTCTTGAAGTACTAGAGGGTAGCTTGACTTCTGCTTTGGATTTTTATTAATGATTGCCAGACACAGAAAGAGTCAAATTGTCTTAAAAGATACCAGAATATAGAAACAGTTAGGAGAGAGAATAAGAAGTGTTCATCCTCTCTCTTCCTCTCCCCTCATCTCCACGAGCCAGTGCAAAGCATGCTTTTGTGTTACGTAACATGGCCATGACTGCGTGTTCCTCTACATCCTTTGATGATCCTGAGCATCATCATTATCCTCTTTTCCTTTTGTTAAAAAAGATCTGGCAACCTCCTCTTTGCCCTGAAAATTATGAATTATAATCAAATTTAAAGTGGAAGTGTTAATTATGTGCATTTGAATAAGGTAATTCTTTCCAGTATATTCATTTTCTTTACAAGGGACTTACTAAATATTTTATATTTATTATTTCTGCACCTTCATCTAATTGCAGAATTACAGGAACTTCCGAAAACAATGGTGATGATAATGAGAYCAGTGTGAAATTACAAAGACTGAGGTTCTCATGCAGAGATACAATGGAATGTTCAGTGAAAATGATTGCAATTTGAGGAAAATGAGAGAACATAGGAACATACAGCCCTCTACCCTTTTTCTTCAGGCAATCCAACCTCCCTCAGATGATAGTTTTTAAAGGAAGATAAAGAGCTATCCAAATTACACATTGGTTTGAAAGAGCAGTGTTCAACCTGTTTTGTACAGAGGATTGGACTAGATGACCTCTAGAGGTCCTTTCCAACCTGAACTATTCTATGGTGCTATTGAAAYGCTAACTCCACACATGGAAAATTTGGATTCTTTAGAACGTGTTTTTGCCAGCATCTCCCCTTRAGGCTGATTTCTACAGCTTTGTTTAGCTTTGATAACACCTTCCATACTCCTTTTGTGATTAAAACTTAAATGCCATTCTTGTCTAATACCCACATTGCTCTGTGTAGTACTAAATAAGAAGCCATGAGAAATCTGTGTTTATAAATTCCAGTTTATCAAGCCCTTTTCTGGTGTTCCAATGTTCAAGAATATGTCCTATGTGAAATAACCTAAATCCACAACAGCTGCCTGTCCTACTTAAAGTGTCTGACACCAAATTATTCTTCAAGAGCTTTGCTTCTGTGTCAGGTAAAATGGAGTGTGGGGTGTAAGCACCTTTCCCATCAATTTGTATAGAACCCACTCAGCCTTCGGAAAACCTATGGAAATGGATAGTCCTTATAGCCTGCTTGGATGGTCTAATATTTAAGAACAAGTAAATACTAAACATTGAAACACAGAGATTTCAGCAGGAAGCTTACCAAAAAACCAAAAAACGGTTGCTCTCAATTCTTGGTGCGATTTGATGTTCTGCGGTAACATCAAAGAACTATTGAGAATGTATAGTGTGCTTAGTAAAGTAGCGCTGTGATCTTAGCAAAAGATTTGTCTTCTGCTGTTGATTATGATCACATATATGTATACACTACACTTTTTTTCCTATTTGCTGATTCCTTGAAATTGGAAATTACCAGCAATTTTTTGAATTTTCATTTCAGCATTTCATTTATTTTTTATATAAATCTGTTATAAAAATTTGTAGTTTGGGTAATATTTAGGCAATATGTAGTAATGAGGTGAGAACTTTGGTGCTTATATAAAAAATACAACTTCTTTTCATCAAGTTTGAGAGACTTAGTCCATATTTTTTGTGAATTGATATAGGTTGAATTGATCATGCTGAAGCTATATTGATTTATACTAGCTGAAAGCCTAACCTGGATGCTCTGCTTGTTTCAGTATAATTGTTTATGTGTGTGTTCATTCATGCATAGTGGAATAAATGTTCATTGGAATTTTTGAGGATTTAAATTGAATAGTAACCATGTATTTTATGACTGAGTACAAAATTGTGGACTCATGAATCATGGAGTTGCATTTGGAAGGGATCTCTGGTGACTGTCTAGTTCAACGCCTTGCTCAAAATAAGGTCAGCTAAAAGATGTTGCTTGAGGCCATGTCCAGTCGGGTTTTGAATGTCTCCAAGGATGAAGGCTCAAGTGCAGACCTGGACACAGCATTCCAGGTGTTTCTCACTCCTGCTGAGTAGAGGGGGAGGATCCTAAGGAGAGCTCCATGTACTTCTGCTACTCTCAYATACAGGGCAATTCCTCCTCCTTGTCTTCTTGGCTAGTCCTTAAAAAACCTGTATCCCTCCATTACTTGATTGCTGCAGACAGGTGTCTCCTGTCCATGTCACTTAGCATTGTTTGCTTACCAGCCCATTCCAGTTCTTTCTCATTTTTTGGTGGGTTTTCTTCTCCCTCCTCATTACTCACAATTTAATTCCTCAACAGTCTGGCATCAGTCTATTGAAAAAGAAACTTTTGCCCCATGTRGTCAGATGGGTTCAGTCTTTTGGTAGCAGACCTCCATTCTCAGAGAGGGTCCCATGATTGCAAAATAAAAGTATCTCTTGTCAATAGCAGCTGCACAACTGATTTTTGATCCATGGGATCTATACACTCCTCAGCTTCTTCCTTCTTACTGTTGGAGTTGAGGAGAGAGCCACCTGAGTCCATTTCTCTCTCTTTTTAGTTACTTTTTTTTTAAATTTTAGTTTGCTTAATTTAATACAAATATTTCATAAAGAACAAGTTGCAAGTATGATGCCAACTTCTCTTTCCATCTGACAAGTAAATAGGTGCTATAAACGTGTTATAAACAGGTGAACATGTTATAAAGCCTCRTGTAAAACTAACTTGTAGTTTGAGATCTATGCAGTATAATAAAAGTTGGAGGAGTTTTGTGCCTTTTTTTTTACTTTTTGTAATAGGACTTTGCTTTATAGAGAGACGTGAATTTTTTTGTCAGTGAGGAACATTTCAAGGAATAATTGTTTTCTCCTGAGCAAAACTTTCTAATGAATCTTTAATCATTTCCTTGTTAGAAAAGCTTTGTACGTAGTGGGTTCTAATGAAGGTAAACACTTCTTTTGAATAAGCATCCAAGAACTTTAGCTGAGAAGCAAAGTATTAGCATCAAAATTCTAGAGAGGGGTTATGTATGCTGCACATAGTACCCTACTTCTGATTTAAAGACTGTTTTGTTTTCTCTGTGYGTCTATGTGGTTGCATGCACACAATATCAAGGAAAGGGAATTGACTGGGAATTGATTGGGAATGGACAAGCCCATGGCTCATCTGTATTTGATTATGAAGTAGAAAGATGCTGTGGTGTAGAGCCGGGAAGAGCAAGGATGCACTAACAAACTGATGTTTTCTTCAAGGTGAGGACAGATGGGATGTTACTTTTTTTTTTGCCTCCTGCCATTAGTTCAGGTGGAGATGCCTGGATTTGGAACGGGGTGGAGGTTTGTTCTTTTTATAAGTCTGAAATTCATCTATGTAATAATGCTGTGGTCTGAGTGTAAGCTATGATTCTGAAGGAGAGCAGCTTTTCTGTTGAAAGATTCTGTATCACAGATATGTGGTACTGAAGCTTGGTCATGGTCTCCAGTATGTTCACAATTCAGTGACATTGGGATCTCAAATTCTAAGGTATTCTTAGTGTTTAAATATATATATATATATAGTGTCTTGTTAGAATTCTGCCATACACAAACCAAGTCAGGCTCTGTTTCACTTTCTTCGAATTGTGCTGAGTCCTTAGATAAGTTGGAGAGTCAGGAAATACTGACGCTATATGCCCAGTATAGCCGGGAAAGTAGAGTAAGAGTAGGGTTTGGAGAACTTGAGAAAACAGGTCAGTAGCTGCTTTAAAAAAAAGTTTCATTCTTCGGTTGCAAATGAAATGTGAYTAACAGGCAAGATTGATCTTTCTGTCATGACTGTGTTTTGTTGCTGCTCTCTCTTCTCAGCTGATGGGGGTTTTTTTCCTCCCTCACATTAGCAGTGACATTTTAGTGGAGGCTTAGGAAAAGATTCTTGTCCTGTTGATCTTAGATTGTCTTATTCCTTAACAGTAATTTTTGAAGTTGCAGGCTTTTGTTCTTTTGAATGAGTATCTAGGCTTGAAAGGAAAAAARGATACCTTTAGAAGTGTATGTACAAGTATATATGTGTACATACATAAAGGAGTACATGGAAACGAAAAAGGAAAAATGTGAAAGCATGTTATTTGTTTACTTCTCTCCATCTGTGACTATTGTACTGTCAGGAGGGATTCCATTCTTGTGGTGGTGTTGCTTACAGCTGGAACCTTCTAGAACACTATGATTAACAGGCCACTAATAGGATTTTCCTTAAGCCACAGCACGTACTGAGTGAAGATACAAAAGAAGATGTCAATCCGGTGTGCCCTCGGAGCAGTTAGCACAGTTCCAAGGCAGAACTCATTTGTGCTGTCAACTTACTGGCTATTTTCTCTCTTATAGATAGGACTGCTTTCTTGTAACTAGTTGAGAAAGAGTACATTTGGTAGCATTTGGAAACTCTACTGTAATCTTTTACTTTAAAGTGGCTTCACAGAACTTTTGAGGTGAATGCTGAGTTTGAGTGTGCTACAAATCCTTCTTTAAAGTCATGGTACTGTAGGATTAAGAAGTCTGATTTTGGGGGGTGGTTGTCCAAGGAAATTCAGAGTTTGGGAACAGAAGGAGCCTTAGATTTGTTTTTGTAGCATGTTCTTCCAGGTGGAAGAAGAGATTAATGAGGGAAGAGATGGCATTTTCCTTCAAGATGCTATTTCTGCTCTAAGAACTTGAGAAGTGGAATATATTAACTATCCTGGTTTTGGCTGGAATAGAGTTAATTTTCTTCTTAGTAGCTGGAACAGTGCTGTGTTTTGGATTTAGCATGAGAATAATGTTGATAACACACTGGTGTTTTGGCTGTTGCTAAGTCATGCTTACTCAGTTGGAAGGATTTTTCSGTTTCCCATGCTCTGCCAATGAGGAGCCACACAAGAAGCTGGGAGGGAGCATGGCCAGGACAGCTGACCCAAAGGCCAAAGAGATACTCCATACCATGTGACAACATGCCCASTATATAAACTGGGAGTTACCTGGAAGGGGCCGACTGCTGCTCGGGAACRGGCTGGGCATTGGTCAGCAGGTGGTGAACAACTGAAYTGTGCATCACTTGTTTTTTCTTGGGGTTTATTCCTCTCTCTGTCTCTGTTTCATTACAGTTACTGTTCTTGTAATAATGGTGATGATGATGATGATAATATTTTACCTCGTTTCAATTATTAAGCTGTTCTTATCTCAACCCACGAATTTTACCTTTTTCTGATTCTCCTCCCCATCCCACTGGAAGGATGTGGAAGGAGTAAGTGGCTGTGTTGTCCTTAGTTGCTGGCTGGGGTTAAACCATGGAAATTAACAGAGAGGTGTTTATTTAAATAAAGATTTACCATTTAATTCTTTCATATTTTGTTTCATAATGTTGGGGTTATTCTACATCCTGCCTTTATAGTACCAAACTTTTCTTTAATATGACAATATCATGTGACAGCCAATCTCCATAATGTGAAGACTGCAAAGCTGCGAGATAAAATCTTACTGTCAAGGAGTAAACTCGTTATAACCCTCATTAGCAACATTTTAGAGAAAACCAGAAAAATACTGGCTAAGATACTGCTTTTTTGCTTTACATTTTTTATATTCTGAGTCTGGCAAAAAACTGTGAAAAATCTCTCATAAGGGATGAATGCTACATTGACACAGAGCCAAGGGGAAAGCTTTACAGTAGAAATTGTTCATTGACTCTGTGACTGCAAGTGTGGAAGAGCAGAARGAATTAGATAACATTAATTTAAGAAACACAACAAAACCAAGGCACAGCATTGGTGTATAAACAGCTTTAACTGTATATATTCATTTCCAGTGGCTCTGAAAACAAATGGAAAATTACTGGGAAAAGATTWACTGTAACAAATGCAAGGAAATGTTTGAAGCAGTTAGAAAAGCTTTTTTTAGTTAAATCTAGTGAATTGTGTTTCAGTTTTGTTTTCATAATTATCTCCATTGTTTCACTGCTCAATGTCTGACATAGTCTAGTTGTCATACTGTAATTAAAAAAATAAATATATAGAAACTGAATACCAGTGTGATTAGTGTTGTGTTACATACTTTAATATAGGTGCTGCTCATACAGGTTGAGAGCTGCTTCATGCTTAGCTGAGGAGATAATCCGCAATTTAAAACAAAGAAACCACTCTGATAAGTTAGCGTAGTTAATGGAAGTATTGAGTGTATGTGAAGGTAACAAAGGTCATTCTGGTCATGTAAGAAGGTCACGAGTAAGTCTCTGTAATGAGAAACCCAAATTACTTTAGTTCCCACTGAGGCCGCGCACAAAGGCATTGTTGAAGCTGGTAGCCTTTTGGAGCACTGGTGGGAGTAGTCAGGGCAGAGCTGGCCTGAGGTTGCAGCATGGTCTGTAGAGCTGCTCCTGTGCAGTAGGTTTTATAAATCTTGAACTGGTGTGTTGTAGAAGTGTAGAGCATCTGACATACTGACAGCAAGACATACCATGCATGATTTACATACAGCTAGCTTTTGTGGGTATTACTAAATCAGATTTTAAAAATATAATGTTTTAAAAATATAATATGATGTTCTTGGAGCATTATTGAAAACCAAGGTAGAACAATATCCTGCAATGCATGCACTTTTCTGTGTCTGTGGTACAGGAAAAAAAAATCTGATTGTGTCTGGAGGGATGAAACTGAGACCATGTTTTAAACTGCAAACACAACTGTTCCTTTCACTATGGGTCTAAGTTTGGTTTCCCTTGCTTTGAAATAAACCTGATAAAGATGAATAAAGTTGCAGATGCTCATTGTGGCTCAGTTAGATGTATCTGAAAATACTAACATTGGGCAGCAGATAAGGAGGAACACTGGCTGTTTTTAGATCAGAGTATCACACCTGGATGCTGTGCTTAAATTGGCCAGTTACTCCTTCATACTTTTTTTCTGTTTCYGACATATTTCATGCTATGTATTTCTGAGTACAGGTGTTTAGTTAGCACAGCTGTTGAGACTGAAAACTGTCAGGAGGAGCACTGCATGGGTTTGTGGAAATGAAATGAACCATTTTACTGGAAAGATGAATGTGGTAATGTCACATCCAAAGTAGCTTCATTTTTAGATTGTACCAAGAAACTACTTTCTAAGACCTTTTAGGCAGGTGATAGTCTGATTCAGTAGGACTGTGGCTTGAGGAGCAGTGGATACTGTAGGAGAATTCTGAAAGGCTCATATGGCAGAAGTGTGTTTTGTGCTCAGCCCTTAGTCCAGCCAGGGTTGTCAGTCACTTTCATGGTGGATGTCAATCTGGCACCTGTTGAATTGAAAGGAAAACGAAGTCAAAGAACTGCAATGTCTTCTTTCAATTCATTTGACAATGGTATATTAGGTAACATTCTTTCTGAGTAAAGCCAGTAGTGAATACATGATTGAGTCCAAAGCTCTTCCTGTAAGCTAAGTATCTTCATTACCATTCATGGACGTTTTATGTAATTGCTTGTGTAAGGGTTGCACATGATGCATCGTCTRCTTTGGGAAAAAGTTCTCAGCAGGTGCTGTGATTTTATACACTAAAAATGAATATTTAAGACCCAAGGGAAGCTATTCACAACTTTGGGGAGGTGGGGAGATAGTAGAATCATCTTTTAAAGTAGTTTATGGCTCTTTTAAAGCAGTATTAAAAGAAATATCTCAACATTTCCTAGGGTGATTCATCACAAGCTGACTTGTCTGTTTAGGATTTTCCCAAATGTTTTTCTACTTAGATAAAGGATATGCATGAATGTGCAAAATGATTTGGCTGTTTTGTCTGAATGATGACAATTTGTAGAAAACTGAATTTGCCACATTCCTATCTTTCCTTTGCAGCTGAACTAGGAGTCAAATGTTGCTACTTATACCATTCTGATTTGTTAGGGTACTTCACATTCATAGGGCAGAAAAGCTGGATTCCATCCTCCATGTCAGCCTGTTCAGAAACTTGACTTGAATGGATATTTAAAAGAATATGTAGGAAAAATCAAATTATTTCATAAATATACCCCCCCCCCCCCCCCAGATGAATGAATCCATTTCCAGCACTGTAACTCCAGGCTTCAAAGTCTGAGTGTCACTGCACTGAACACTTACATCAGTATACTTGTAACAGCATGATTTCAGAAACATGTGGTGTTGACTTTTACTTTGTTACCTGTAGGTTTTATAGGTATCATTGGTAGGAGCAGTATCCAGCCAGTGCATGTTGCAGGGCAAGGTGCGGCTATTTGCCAGTGACTGTGCTTGGGAGTTTCTATTTTCAAAGGTTTCTTTTTCCATGCACAGACTGATGTCAGTGGTGCATGCCAGTACATTCAASGAAAAAAAGAAAAAAAGTAATTCCTGCTTAAAATAAGTGATTCTGTGCACTTTTTAATATACATGCTTATAAACACAGAAGGCAGGGAAATTATCAGTGTTTTTCAAGTAGGCATGTAAAGGAGTCTCTTCAGAGTAGTTGTACAAGCTATGTGATATAAGGAACAGAAATGAAATGTAATCATTATCCAAATACAGTGAATAAAGATAAGAGTTCTCCACAATTTATCTACCAAATGTGTGTCTCTGTCTAACACAGAGTGACTCTGATACCACACTTGTTAATATTAAGTCTGCCCACATATTTTGTGCAAAATCTCTGTCGTGAGGCATTCATTGCCTTGAAAAGCTGACACAATGTAATGCTTTTTGTGCTGGTTCTGGACAAATTATAGTCCATTTTATCAGTTCCAAGGTCAGAGTACTATCATGGCTCTTACACTGCARTGTAGTAAAGTGGGCTCTATTGAATGCTCGAGGAACAGCTGTAAGTTTGCCTAATTACTGCAGCCAGGTATCTCCAGCACCAGAGTGTCTGAACCTATTTCTCTTGTCTACATTCTCATTTTTCCTGTAATTTAATTTCAGAATTGATTTTTACTGCAATATATATGGAGTTGTAGAGCTAAGACACACTTTCAAGACACACAGCAGCCATTGTTAACATGTCACTGTAGAAATGCTTTCATTGCTTATCTCAGCTCTAGTGGTAGTTTAAGYGTAAGTCAAAGGGCACTGTAAACACCTTGTACTGCCAGAATCTGTGTTTTTTTCCCTATCATTCTTTTAGACCAGTTCTATTTTTAGAACTAAAAAACTTAAGCCCTTTCACACAAAACCTGAACTAAATTTGCATGGACTTAATATCTCTCTTCCCTTTTCTAACTTTTCTACTACTAGTCTTTCCTTCCCTTTCAAAAAACCCTGCAATCAATATGAAATGTTATTTTTATGCCTTGCATGCCTGCACCGGTGTGGGAATATTCATTTTCCTGTGAATAAAAATCATTGTATAATTTTTCTTCTTGGCCCCTCTGAAATGCAGAACAATTATTTCAAATTAAGATCAGAATTACTTTTTTCCTAACAAAAACTTGCGTAATGCAGCAGAATCCGCTTCTTCTGTCATGGCATACAGTCTAAAGCTCCTGCTATCCCCTTTGTGAATAAGGATGTTTCCTTGCCCATTTTACATTTTCTCTTCTTGCCTTTGATATCGTAGTACATCAGCATTGCTTTTTGATTTGCTGACTGGGTCATTTTAATAACATGCCTCTACCCCCAAACTTTACCTTTCCTTTTTTGGTTCACGCTCTTGAGTTCATGATCAACTGCAGACAGATCACTGATTTAGTGGTGTGACTTTTGCTCTTTGGGAGCAGGCTCAGGAATGTGGGTGGTTTTCTCTTATCTGCCATGGGACCCCAGCATACGTGGACATCAAAGAACTCAGAGTTCCTGTAGAGTAAAACAAGGGCAAAACCACAAATARAGATGACTCTTGGTAAGATGGAGCTTAGTGTGTGTATTTAGGGGATATGATGTGTTTTATTGAATTACTGTCTTAATCTGATTTCTGAAACTTGTTTTATTATTAAGTAGTTGTGGATAATTTTGAAATGGGTACTGCCTTGCAACTGCAGCAGACTTTTTTTTAGCCTTGTTCTTCTAACTCTACAACTTYATAACTTTCTGTAGAAAGATAAGCTGTTGAAATATGTTTTTCCTTTCCTTTTCAGGGAGTAATATGTGGGAGGCTGTGGACTATTTGCTTCCGACATAGGAACAACATCGCGTTGGGAATCTGCACTCCTGAGAGAATGCTGGGAATCTGCAGAGGGCGACGGAAATTCCTGGCTGCCTCTCTGACTGTCCTTTTTGTCCCAGCTATTACGTGGATTTATCTGTTTGCTGGGAGTTTTGAAGGTAGGAGAGGAATAATGGCTGGGGAGGGGTGGTGGATATTGAATGATTTGTATCTGGGCAGACAAATGCAGATCAGTCATCATTGATTTTATTTGAATGAATATCATTTGGCTTGCATACGAAATAGTTCCCAAGGTGCAGATTTCAACAAAGGGCTTTCCTTTCCATGTTCTCACTGCTGAGGATGCTGAGTTAATTACTGGCCACAGTTATTTGGTTTTCCACTCATCTTTGAACTTTGAAAAAGTGCAACAAAAACCCCCGCAGTTTACCAATTTCTTCCCATTATTTTCTAATTTTTAAAAGTTGATCTATCCTATGCCCTGTAAGATTTTTAACATCTCATTTCAGATGTGCTGAGCACAGAAAAGCAATGAATATCTCTATAATGTTTCTTTACATAAAATTAGTTTGAATCCACATCCATCTGAGTGGCAGTGCGTTGTTGTAGCTGGAATATCTTTCTGTCCCCTTCTTTCCTTAGGTGGATCTGCTCCAGTTCATAGGTACGTTGACTTGCAGCTATATAATGAGCACAAGACTTGAATAATCACTACTTTGTCTTTTAAATTGCCTGTCTGATGAAGGTTTTTTTCTGGTCTTAGAGAAGTTCAGCAGTAATACGTCAGTTAGGTGAGGTTCGAAGATTCTGGCTCTCCTGGTTTTTGTTACTTTGTAGCTTTTGTTGGTTGGTTGGTTGGTGTATTGTGGAGAAGGAGCATTCTATTTTGAGCAGTAGGTACGTTATTTTGGCAACAGTAAAAAAAAAAAGCAACAGTAAAAAAAAAAGCCCGTCAGCCTTTGTAGTTATCTTAGCACAAGGAAAGGTGTTTCAACCTTGTAAAAACTGTTCAGACACTCGTTTACAGTCTGGTGATTTTAAAAAGGCAGTGTTTAAAATGTCAAGCTTCTTTCATGTAACTTTGGCTGATGAATTTGTGCTTTGTTTTGAAACAAAATGGGTTTCCAAGTTAAATTACAAATAAGAACATGTAAAGACTTTCAGTGGGTATTACATAGGGTTCTGAATTAGTTATATGCCAGGTACAAATATTTGTTTATGCAAATTTATTTGAGTACTTAAAATTCTGCCTTAATCTGCAGTAATTCTATGAGCTCATTCTAGAATGAAACACTTACAGGATTCATGTTAAATTGGAAATATAAGGGGTGCTGGCTGCACACTAAAAAAAAAAATGGTCTGGGAGGCAGAAAAGTACTGATTTTGTTTGATTTTTAAAACCTCAGCAAATGCAGGCCTCACCTTTTTCCTTTTAAAGGAATATTGCRCCGCTTTGTCGTACTGACTATTTTAATTGTGTCCACAGTTGATAATGCCATGGTGTTTTAAATTCCTCTGTGTGTAAAATCCTTTGTTTTTACAGAGAACTCAATAAAAACCTCGAAATTTGCTGCTACATGTATTTGAAGTGACTTAAAGCTCTCAGTGTGAATTAATCTTAAATGCAAACCAGGGAGCAAAGCCCATTACCTATTACAAAGCCTTGCACTGGGAAAGGACTGGAAGTTATATAAAGTTAGTGACTCTTTCAGTTATTTTTCTGTATCTGTTTTCTTTTTTTCTTAATTTTGGATGGGACATTTTTAAGCTTTGTTGGTTAAAAATTAAGGTCAGTTAGATATTTATTTAAGCGATTTATAGCTAGCATTTTCCTTAACTTGTAGGTATTCTGGGCAAAGAGTTGAAGCCATTTTCTTATTTTATATGACTTCGTGGGTTTTTTCTCCACAATGGTTCACACAATTTGCTTATGTTTTAGCCTCTCTGTGGAGATTGTAGTGAGGTGGGGGTGACTTTCTTTTCCCAGGTGACAAGGAATAGAACAAGAGGAAATGGCCTGAAGTCCTACCACAAGAGGTTTAGGTTGGATATTAGGAAAAATTTCTTCGTGGAAAGGGTTGAAAAGCATTGGAACAGGCTGCCCAGGGAAGTGTTTGGGTCACCATCCCTGGAGCTATTTTAAGGACATGTAGATGTGGCTCTGAGGGACRTGGTTTAGTGGTGGACRTGGCAGTGTTGGGTTAATGGTTGGACTCAATGATCTTAAAGGCCTTTTCCCACATAAACGTTTCATTCTATGATTCTGTAGTTGAGTAAAAATTGCCTCACAACAGCGTTGTGCCTTGATTTTAAACCAACAGGTGTGGAAAGTCCTCTCTGTCTTCTGGCACTGTTTTCTTTGGTTAATCACAGCGCTAGTGCTTGCCCTAGGCTTGCTCATCTTGAAAAAGAAAAGGTGCTGTGGGACTTAACGGCAGCCCCCTGGTACCTACACATGTAACTGTCTTGCAGACAGAGCATGAGTGAGTAACCACCACCCTCTGAGCCCAACATTCCAGATGGGTTTTTACCCCTCTAGTGTCCACCCATATAGACTGTAGAATCTGAGCTTGGATACAGGGATGCTGTGCTTAAATTCAAGGGGGATCACATCAACTGGTCATCTATTCATAGTCATCTCATCACAGAAGGCAGTTAGGTTGGACAAGCATGATTTACTTTCGGTGAAACCATGTTAATTATTGCCCTGCCAGGTCAGTCCTGGGTATGTTTCCATTTGAAGATGCTTACATATAGTAGTAAAATCACCTYGGTCYTCTATTCACTAAGTAAAAAGGTCRACCCAGCTGAGTTGTCATAGCAAAAAGTTTTACGGGGTTTTTGTTGTTGTTGTTATCTTGTGGTTTTTTTCTTTGTTTGCATGTTTCAGGACTCTAGACTCAAATATCTCTGTTTGGTATGATATCTGCAGTGCTGTGTCTGCCTTATATGTTCTTGATGTAATTAGGAATTACATTACTCGTCCATGTATTTATGTCTAAGAACTTAAGTTACTCATTTGCCATAGCAAGGGAGTGAGATCACATTTAGAAAACCGTTAAAAGCTTTGTTAGTGAATTTGTAATATAAAATATGCCTTRGTGCAGTCAGTTCCCAAGTTCTGCTTTTTAAATAGTTTGCAGTTCCTTAAGACAGAATTTTGTTTTATTTTGGGGTTTGTTCTCTTGTTAGAGAGTACACTGCAGCCTGCTGTTTCACGGTTGTCACTCAGACACTTCCAGTAAGACCCTTCCCTTAGAATATTCATTGGAGGTGGTGTTACCCAAGCTGTGGCAGCAATAGCTACTAAAAGCCTCATTAATCATGTATAAATGTCTGTTAAGGTTATGAAGTAGAATATTAAAGATGATATTGAATATTGTATAGCCTTTGAATGTACCTGGTTACTGTTGTTTTTAATAATGCACAAGGACAGCATAATTTCAGTTATCAGTTACTTTGAATGAAAAAGCTAATTGTTCCAACATTSTTAGATTACATTCAAAAGACAAAGTAATAGAGTAGGAAGGGTGGAGGGCATTTAAAACAGGGAAGGGGAAGTAATCAAATAATACATGATGAATTTTCATTAAAAAGAAAATAGCAATTTCACTAACTAGCAGTAGCTCCACAAATAGCTTAACTGCTGCTTAAATAGCAGCAGTTTTCTATCCCCTTTACCATGAAGGTCATGTAAAATGGAGATTTGGAACTATAATTTGACCATGCTTTCTAGATTACTGATTCCTCAAAAAAAAAACCCCTTAAAATATCCACTGTGCCTCTGTGGCCTCAGCAGATTTACAGTCACCTCCATTTTGACAGGATGAACATACACTTGAGTTACCAGTCCCTGTGTGGTAGATCCACTTGAGTTGAAAGCCCTAAAGTATRTGTGTAGGGCTCCTGTGTAGAACATATTTCTCAGGAAAGAAAGAGCCAGTAATGTAACCTTAAGATGAAAAATTGAAAAGCTGTGTGAGATCCTGWAGGGAGTCTGAGAGAGCAGTTGACTCTGGTTTCTTTTAACTGCTCAGGTAGCATTTTGAAAAACAGAGCCTGCCTTCTTTCCTGGGACTTGGTTTCCTTGATTGTCCTCTTTCCAATCCAGTGCTGGGAAACTATCATTCCCTGACAATTCATTTTAATCAAAGTCATCTGTAGAGACATGATTGAAGCCAGAGTTGGGCAAACACCTCATAAAATACAGAAAAATAAATTGAAGGAAGGCTGCAAATACTCATCTTAGTATTTAAATGGATTCACTTTGATGCTGTTCACACTCTTTTTGTGTATGTTTCCATAAATATTCGAGAGAATATGTTAATTGGGAAGACTGTCTACGGAAACAATGAATATCCAGTTTTAATATTCATGGGAAGTAGATTTTGAAATCATATTTGTGAATACTTGAATCAAAAAACTGATTCTGGGAGTTCAGCTTTATCCAGTTAGGGTGCCAAAAGTTTATCACATGATCTATGCGCATGATGAAAACTGCCTAAATTTTTAATGCTTGCAGTAAGTTGCTCATAGGAAGAGGCAAACRAATAATAATTACTAAAACATCAGAAAATAATTCCTTCACAGACAATGAAATCAAAAAGGAGCAAAAACTAGAATTGCTGTTTTATTGTGTTGCTTTCAGTTGGCCTGAACTTTATCTGGTATGTRTCTCAACAGGATTAAACAAGAGAACTTAATCCAGTGTTCATTTAAAATAGAAGCTTCAACCTTTGTATTTATCCTGTCTTTTTAATAAAGTTCTGAGAAAAGAAGTCCTGAAAGGGTGCCTCTGCATATAGTAAGGGGGTGTTACTGTGATTAGTGCCTGAACAGGTTTACAGGAGATGTGTTTTAGTCAAGGTTGGCTATCTTGAGTTAAAAAGCAACCCCTTGATTTGCATTCTGGAGTMAATGATGGTGGTTTACTCCTCTCTTGTTACATTTATTTCAGGCAATAGAGGATTGTCACTTGAGCACCTCTACCTCTACTGCAATCACTATAYCTTCTTAAATATGTTTGGGGATCCTACAAGAATAAAATAAATCATGATAGTAAAGACTCCAGGCTTATGTGAAGTTTTGTTGCATTATCCTGGAAAACTTGTCCTCTGAAACCCTTGTGATTTGGTTATGCTCAATGCTCATGGAGGACCAGAGGGTCCATGCTATGAAAGCGGAGTCTTGTTCCCTGCTCGTCATCTCTAAYTTAGAAGTCAGTCACCCCACGTTTATTTTGTTTTACAGACTTGAGACACCTTATCTGTCCATCATCTAAGAAAATAAAATTAATAAGTGAATATGAAAAAGCGTTTTACTCCCCATTATATAAATAAACAGTCTGCTTGTGCACTGTGACAGGAAATTTGAAGTAGTTTCTGTACCAAAACAAGAATGGCCTTATGCCAAGAGTATCAGCCAAAATACACCATGGTCATGAGAAGCTCTTGGAGGTCAAATTGTTGAGTTAGTGAGGAGCATGAGTTTTTTTTCTTCTCAACCACTTTTTCAATTAAACTTAGAATCCTGCAGTACAATTTTGTCCTTAACTGAAAAGGTCCACTGCAGCTCAGCCCGTAAATGCTGAAGCCAATGCTGTCTCTTCCTTAGCTTGCCACRAGTTCACATCCTTAAACCAATACCCTACTGTCTCAGGAAAAGCCATGAATCTTGCAATGGCCACTGCTTTTGTCAGTGTGCTGTGCCAAATGAAAGCAAGTCCCCATTGCTTTTTTGGAATTCCAGTACAGGGGACACGTTCTCTTTTGACACTCATGTTTTTAAGTACATACTTGTTCTTTCAGAAAAGTAAAGTAAGCTGTAGGCTGACCTTCTTTCTTCCCTGTACAATCTCTTGATTGGATGGAGTGTTTTTCTGTTTCTGAACACCAATTTTCTCTTGACTTTCTTTTTCTAGTGAGCYCTTAATTTGTCATTTCTGGCAGAAACATAAAGGTCTGAATGAAAAGGAATTCTTTTGACAGGAATAAGGGACYAGCTTCTTTGGAACAGCAGCTAACTCTGAGGGATTTGTCAAGGTTTTTGTTTAATCTTTCTCTTCCTCATTCTTTAACAAACTTTTGGGAAAAATGCCATCTATAAAAGTTGCATTACACAAAGGTGAGCAAGTTTCTMCCAAGAAGAGGGGACATCTGGATATTCAAATTCTGTTGGGGCTGCATGGAGGACAAGCAGTAGGAGAGCTATTTCCTGATTATTCCTCCTTCTCTATTTCAAAGATAGGTACTTCCTAGTCAAAACATGTTGTTCTGAAGAGAAACAGAAAAACAAGATGAGCTTACATGTCTTGTTAAAAAACACCAAAAACACAAACCCCAAGAAGTAGTGCTTGGCTTTTTGAAACAAAATGTTGAGTTATAAGTGCACTGGAACTCCTTTGAGTGCTGGAACTAATGTAGCCTGACTTGCTGTCATTGATGTAATGCAGCTGATTGATGTTAAAGTTGCTTTCCTTACAATCAGGGCATTTATAAAATCTAGCTCCCATATGGATCTCCTGGTATCTAAATAAATCTTGAGCTCATGCTGCAGTGTATTTCTCAATGGTAGAATGTTTGGCATCTCTTATCTCTCTCTCTCTGTGTTCTTGGCAATTGTAGAAGCTTCATTACCTCTGACTTCTTTCCATCTAACAAAGTAATTTGAAATTCATCAGTGAGCTTTGGGGGCAAACAGGCAAGTGGGTCAACAAATATATATGAATAGCATGAAAAAATACATGAAATAGAGATGTTTTAAAAGATTGAAATGAAAATKTAGTTTTTGATTCTCAGAGCAATTAACTTAGGCTGTTTGATTTCTGTGGAGATTTTTTATGGAGTTTTTTTTCAGGTCAGGAAAAAGTTTGAAATCAAAATCTGTCTTGTTAGACAGCAAATTGCATCTATAGTGCCTTCCAGTACTTTTGAAACTTTTGTTTTGAATATTTATTTAAATGTGTATAGTACCAGAAGGAGAAGGAGTCAACTTAAAAATAAATTGAAATAATTACTTCACACACCGYGAATGGTCATTCTTATGTTCTGCAGATAATGCTGTGGAATGGTTTAAGAAAAGCAACTGAATGGGAGGGATTATATCCTGTTATTGGAGGGAYGTGTTTTAGGTATGCTTAGCTTAACAATACCAGTATCTTCAACACATCTTTTATTCCCTCCGTACCCTTTRCAGACATTTTTCAGACATGACAGCCATTGAATTGTTCAGCTGAGTAATTATTTCCTTCCCTTGAAGTTTTACCTCTCTTGTGTTGCTTTTTCAATTCTTGTTTCTTGACTTGAAAGGGATTTTTTTTTTAATGTATCTGGATATCCTTGGACTATTGAGTGAAATGCACAACTGACTTCGAAAACATGGTCTGACAGCAGTCATCCAGCTGTGTAGATAACAACAAAAAGAGAAAAAGTTGATGACCTGGAGACTGATATGTTTTTAGCCTGAGATTCTCTTCGGTTAAACCCTGTTTAAGCCATTTGAGCTATCCTGCAGTATTAATTTTTTCTAACCTGTGGAGTGACTGTCCTTCTCTATAGTTCTGTGAAACAGTCAAAGTCCAGGATGTAAACATCAAGGTTTTAAACCACCTTTTTTTTTTCCCYTGTAATTCTGTTTATCTTTGAAATTGCTAAATGTCAGAGTTTGCAGAGATGAGGAATAAGGAGGGGAGAACTGAAAGTAGTGAAGTTTAAAATTACCAAAAAATAATCATTGAATCATCATATTTTCCGAAGTTAAATTCACAATCCAAAGGAGAATGTGTTTGTGTTTGGTATATTTACTTTAAAAAAATTTATAGGCCTAGTTAAAATATTTTTCTGTCTAAATAAACTGTTTCACAATGAGATGCTTTTTCCAGTGAAATTGTAATAATGTCTGTACCTATTCTAACGAAGAGGTGTGTGATACGCTCTTTGCGTACTGCTTCCTGAACTTCTGTAAATGCCCAGTGAAATCACCATCACCAGTGTATGCTTTTAAACACCTGGAGTAGCTTACAAGCTTGGATTTAGTAGTGCACCAAAGTCCTGAATTGAAAACCAAAACTGTGTATCTACAAAATAAACTGAAAGTGTGACTGTAGCACAATCAGACCTGCTTGTGTTGGCTGTACTTGAGGAGGCACAGGTACTGTCAGGGGCAGGGATACACCACTGTGAGAAGCAGAGGAAGCCCGGGCAGCTTGTGCTCTCTAGTCAGTGAAGCCTGGGCCCCTACATCTTCAAAGTGAGTATTGTTCTCCCTAAGCAGATTAAAACCAGTGCAGTTATGGCTGTTGGTGCTACAATAACATCTTCATTTGGCTCTCTAGACACAGGATTGAGGTTCTCATGGTGTAGTTTAATATCAAAGAATGTTGCATACCATTCATGTAATATATAGAGGATTATTTCTGGAGCTGAAATAAAGCCGTAGCTAATAAGATAGAATTACTCTTATATGTTGGACTTCAAGAAATTGCTGAAATAAAAACCACAAGAGCTATCTGTTTCTTATGTGATTAAGTAGAGTGAAAAAAAAATATCCTGCAGTAGTTGTGTTTCTCCCGAACATTTTCTTCCTTTACAATGTTTCCTATTTTATTGTTCACCTTTCCTTGTTTACACGTCAGTGTACACGTCTCCTAGAGTAGTTGCAGCAGTCTTTATTTAATTTATGTTTCAAAATGGACCCAGCAGACAAATTTATAGATTCTTCTCAAAATTACACAGAACAGTTACTGATGTTTTATTGGCTTCTGAAGATTTTTAGATTTTTATCATCCAACTGACTGTTAACAATCAATGTCTCTTACATCTTGCATAGTACAAGCTGTATTATATTGTGGAGTTGAGAGAATATTGCTGGCTGGTGGTGCCTGCATCTGATCCATGCATTCTAGATACACCAAAGCTTTTCTTCTAGCCAGATTCCTGAACTTGATTTTAAAGCTGGTGGAGGATTCTAGCACATTTCTGAATAAATGATTCCACCTTGTTAAAACATACATGCTTTAATCCTTGTCCAGATATTTCTGGCTTCAAGGTAAGAAGTGAAAGATGAGAAGTAGATGATGGGGGAAAAAAAATAAAAAAGGATCATTTTAACAGTTTCAGTTTCATATGAAATAAGTAATCATGACTATGAGATATTGCAATACATAAAGTGCACTGCAAGAATTACCACCTTGAGAACTGTAGATGAGAGGTCTACAGTGCCACAGCTACCACAACATATAGCTGTTTAAAAAAAGAGATAAATTTATACCATAACTGCTAATCTTCCCATAGCTAATAGAAGGTAGTTATCAGGATGATCAGTTGCCATCCCAGTCCAGAAAAGCTAATTTCCCAAGCAGTGTTTGTTTTGGGCTCCAGGTTGCTGTACCTTTTCAGTTGTGAAAAATAACCCTTCAGAAAGGATCAAATCACCATTTCAATTGCAGGTTAAGAACGTTTATTAAATTTAAGAAAGAAGATTTATTTGAGCACTAATTTGGCAACCAATTATTCATGGGATCAAGGCTTATAAACTTATACTTTATCAATATTGTATTCTCAATTCTCCAAATACAACATAAAATCACTGTATGGTGTTTACAAGTTACCTTTAGAGCATTAAAACATGGAAGATTTCTTATCCATTTTTTTTCCTGACACTGACATTTAGCATTCTAGAATCATATTGAGATCATACCACTGCTTTAATATTTCACAATCAGTATATTTCCTGCCTGTCATTAGATTTAATTTAACCTAACTCCATGATTTTGCTTGTTAACTTCAGCAGGAATAATGTTTTTGGATGAATGAATGCTGTAGAAGTCTGCTTTTATTCTCTACTAATCAATCTGTTATAATGTGTGTCTCAAGGGATCTACACTGACTTTAACAAAGGATTCTTTTGGTCTGAAATGTAATACACACTGAATGTTTTCTAGCAGTATTAAGTATAATGGATTTAGCTATTTCACCTCTTGCTTCAGTGCATTGCAAACCCAAGGGTTTAAGGTAAAAATCTCCACAGAGGTTACATTTTGTAGAATATTCTTACAGGAATCAAGTTTAAAAATCCATCTGCACAGCTACACATAATTATTGGTTTCCAAGGAACTCCAGCTAACTTTCTTCAAAGCTTTGCCAATATACACAGAGGTAAGTAAATCTGAAAATAACAATTACCTAACTTATTTGAGTTGGGTGAAGGTATTAGTTGCTTGTTCATGTACACTTGAATGGAGATGTGATGAATTAAGTGGTCTTTCCTGTAGAATGCAAATGCAATCGTTTAACCAAACAATTGAAACCTACTATTTATCTCCTTTAAATTGTATGACTTTGTTTGCCCAAGAGCTGCCTCACAGTAACCTGACTTCAGTTGCTGACGGTGACTCTCAGCGTCATACTGAGTTTCTTGCTTTTAAGAGACTTAAGACCAAAATGTACYTCTGTTATTTTTGTTCTTTTTTAACTCTTCCCAATTTTAAACGTTTGCATATGCCCCCTTTCTCTTCAGCTACCATACTTGCACCTCAGTGATTTGATATTAATAGCAAAGATTAAGCAGTTTCAGCTCATCAGAGAAGAGATATTAATCATCATCAGGCCCAATGAGAAGTTTAATTTTCCGCTTCTTTTTTTTCACTAAGCTCTGGTGGCTGTCACTCGCACCGATGTCTGCGGGACATTTAATAATCTGCTTCTGAAGACACATTTCAGTGACTTCTCTCCTTTTATTTCCTCTGTCAATCTCAGTGAATTTCATAATTTTAGGCTTTAATTGAAGACCACTGTGAGGAGATGGAGAGAAGAAAGTTATTTCTTGAACAAAGCTAGTTCAGGGACTCATGATTTTTATTGTATTCAGAGGAAGATGGGTTAAATCAAGATACTGAAAACGATGGGAATTGTTGTTTTGGTATGTGACTCACTACCTGTTCCCCTTCAAGAATTTCATATCCTCCCTGTCCTCAGTTCCTGTTTATACGCATTTATTTATTTGTGCCTCAGAAGTGTGGTTAGATCTGCGGTGCAGTGTGGATGATGTGGAGCACACTGAATCAGGGGATGACAAGAAAGAATCCACATTGATAAACTTCATAAAACAGCTTCCAAAATGATATCTGTACTAATATAAGCACTCATGTGGGATATTATACTAGTTGACATAGCAATAGCTGTTTAAAATGGCACGTCTCTTAGACTGGCACAAACTTACCTTACAGAGAAGACCTAAATTTAAGAAAATTATTTCCTGAGATTATTCTACTACTGTCACCTGTTAACTACAATCAGACAGTAAAGTACTGTCTGTATAGGTGTTAATGTGTAATCTGCATATCCCTCCTATATCAGGGGTTTTATCAGCTTCTAAGTGGTTTTAAAAGCGGAAGCTCTCCAGTGGGAGCAGCAGGAGGTTACAGTTTTCTAAGTTAGAGAAGAACAGATCAGACTAAGACAAAGCAACACACAGAGCTCGAAAGAGAAATAGTTACTCTTCTCTGTGTGTCAGATAGACTTCATGTATTAGATAGTGGATTTTTTGGTTGAACAGTGAGGTTGCTGGTTAATTTGAAGAGCATATGCTGTGAAAGCACCTAAATAACATTTTAAGCAGTTCGTGATTGTGGATGCTGCCATGCTTGCATTACTGGCTCCCAGGTGCCTGGTTTTGAGTCAGCATTTGTCCTGTTTGAAAAACAGGACAAATCAAATGTGAAGAGGCTCAATTTGAGCACCCAAGAACTTCAATCCGGAATCTCTCATTACTTTTTAAAAGCCCTCTGGAAAAGATGGCTCCCCAGCCTGGTACTTTTCTGTACTGGGGGGATTGATTTATTTCATTTTGCCAGGAAGACTCTTGTATAACTGCATTATTTTAGCTTCCTAAAAGGCCTCTATCTACATTGCTCACTTGGGATGAGCCTTGCTACTTCAGCAGACCTCTTAAGTTTTCTAGTCACAGAAACTTTCTGAACTGTGAAACCACAGAAATTGCCTTTTCAAAAGAACTTTTTCTGCTATTAATAGCATCTTTTTCATCTTGGGGACTAAAGCCACAATAGGCGAGTAAATCTAGACATTAGCTCAGAAGAAACTAATATTACACATTGCAATTGCTACCACTAAAGAAAGGACAGAACCCTTTGCCAACAAATCTACAACAAATAGTACTGTTTTTCTTCAATTGGCCTGATAATTTATTTTGCAGGTTGATTCAGGGAAGCTGAATCTAGAATAGTATTGTCAGCCTGAAGTAAAGCATAATGGTGATTTGGTGGGAAAAAAACATTCACACCATACTGCAATCTATGAACATACCTGATGTGCAGAGGAGGATAAGACATATAATTTCCTCAATTTTTTTATTAAGGACAAGGTATTGCCCTTGCAAACAAATTGTTTGGAAAAACATTTGCATATTTAAATAGACTTATATTTGTAATAGCTAAATAGTTGTTTACCTTACGTATCTATCAATACATTACAAGGAGTAGGAAGACCTTATATTATTTGAATATTGTTTATAAATATTCCATATATTGTTTTACTGCGCCTAAGTAATGGAATAATATGAGCCATTTCTGAACAGGGGATGTTTTTCTGCTAATTACCATTTGATTGCACAAAAGTAACATACTTGATATAGGAGCTGTGGTGGAATAGAGACTCTGCTTACAGTAATGGAAAGCTTCTATTGGTGGAAAGATTATCGATAGTGATTTTGTGTGGTGCTTATTGGAAGAATCAGATTTTCAGCAAGTGAGAGCAGGAATCGCAAAAAGAATTGTTGGGGGTTGGAAGCTGTTTTTAGTGAATTTCACTAAAAGAATGAAGCTGTTTTTAGTGAATTTCACTAGAAAAGGTGTTCTGTTSGTGTGGTGAAAACTGAGAACGTGAGAGTTTAATTAGGAATGGAGGAGCTAATGAATGAGAGTCAGGAAAGAACAGTGCTCAGGTGTTACTGACACTTGTCATAAACAATTTCTTGGTAAAATGCTGAATGGAATACTTGCAAGCTGTCTTTTTTAATAATAATCCAGGCAGGGAGAAAAGACAAAGGAAAAGATATGCATGCAGTGGGATGTAGTAAAAAAGTGGATTCATATGGAAAAGAGAAGGTATTAYCTTGAGGAGTCAGACAGACATTGAGTTCTGTTATGAAAGCACCATTTGCAATATCACTAAAAGCAGCCTCACTGTGCTGCACGCTAACCTTGTTGTATTTGAGCATCATGTACGCGTGAAAAGATTCAACATCRTGAAAACGTGCGCATGTTATCCATTCCACATTTTTCTTTTAGGTTTCAGTCTTGTGAAATTACAGGGAATTTTTCCATATGAAGTCTATTCTGAACGTAAAAGCTGCCAGTCAAACTTGCAAGTTGATGATTGATATTCAGCAGTCATCAAGTGTTTGCGGATTTAACTGAATCAGTGTTTTAAAGCTTTAGGAAATCATTAAGAATTGTTAAGAGAGAATTTGCTGTTACAAGGAATATGGATAACCTGCTTATTTGGCCTTCTCAAGAGCAAATACAGCATTAGATGAGCAATATATTGAAGGGAAAGAGACAAGTGATCCTGTAAGTGAGGCATTTTTGATGATGGCTGATGGTGCAAGGACTATTTAAGGCTAATTTAAGTCTCTCTAGACCTCCTAGCACTTTCTATTATTAGTCCAGCTTGAGAGCAGAGGCTATACATCATCAACCCTCCGGTAAGACTGCTGATGGTTATGTGGTTAAAAAGAACATGAAGACTAGAATAACAGAAAGACAATGACTACAACTTGATAATGAAGTCATGTTCTGCCTGTGTACTCTAGTCAACAGTTCCAATGTCTCACAAAAAACTTAAGAAGTTAAGGTTTAGTTAATTATTTTCTATTCGTATATAAAAGGACAAGCACAYTTCTGGATGCTGAAACAGAAGAAAAGGAAGAAAAGTGACTGAACTGAAAGAGTCAGCATTGTTCCAGGATGGCTTGTTGAACAAGAACATGAGAAAATGGCTGTGAGATTCCAGGATACAGGCAAAACCACATTCCTACTTAATACCATTCATTATTTCTCTCCAAAGAAAACAGCAGAATGTTGTTACCAAGTTGGTGGCAATGTCGGCTATGGGTAAAGGAGAAGAGAAGTAAACAAGGTCTTTTCTTCTTCAGATAGCAAAAATAGGGTAAAACAGATTGGAACTTCACCTAAGCAGTAATGCAAAATGTTTGAATTGTTATTTCTGRAGACATTTGTTGAGAAAGAAGTGTATCTTAGTACTGTCCTAAAGCATATGGAGAAGGTCAGACCTCTTCTCTAGCTGTTTAAAGAGAGAAAGCTTGATAAATAGTGAAAATCTCAGGAGGACAAGGACTGCACATTTGTATTCAATGCTGCAAGCTGACTAGACTTTTCATTGCATACAGAAGTGGATTTGATCAGAACATAACAAGTTACACCCTGAAATTGTAGCAATGGGAGATTTAGGTAGAGTGTGACAGGAGAAAAAGTAGCTCAAGCTCGAAACAGAAGAGAGTTTGAAGTGTCCTGATAGACTGTGAACAGGAATTGTGGAATCTCCACCACAGAATTTTTTTAAAACAGTGCAATACAGTGGAAAATTAAATTCAGTGTTGGTAAGTGTAAAGTAAGGCACCTTGAAAAAGAATAATCTTATTACACTATAGTGGACTCTTAGGTGATTGTCACTTCTCTGGAACTAAATCTTGTACTTTGAATAAGTGTTTCTAGGAAAGTTGAATTTGATACTGGGGGATAGTAGGTAACAGATGTATGTCAATAGCCACGGGCAAAACTTGATAGGCCTTGCTAGTTATTAGAATGGGACACTTAATTGCTTTTTATCTTTCCTTTACCAAACTGAGAGCTTTCTAAATAMGCAAGACAGGGCAGAGCTTTTTACATGAGCAGATACTCTTAATACCAAGACAAATGTTTTTTATCTGATCAACAATGCATTTACGATGCAAATGGGAAGAAAATATCTGTTCATCAGATCAGTGTACTTCTGGCACAGTCTCTCAGTGGTGTTAATGAATTGCAAAAAACTCTCACTAGTTTTAATGCAAAACTCAAGCTGTTTAAGGAAGGGCTTATATGATATTTCAGCCTGGGACAACTGGGCCTTAGCTCAATAACTGAAAAGGTCCCTTCTAATCCTGTGTGGTATCTTTGCAAATATATTCCCTATTTGCTTCATGGAGCTCTCTTGGGTTCCACTGAACAGGAAACAAATAATCTCCTTTGCTAGAGAAGGTGTATTATTTCGAGATTATGTTTTGGCTTCTTCATGATTTTAAAACACCATTTTTAAGGATTAAAGCAGCAGCAGAGCTGCTTATTTAGTGGTTATTACTTGATGAGGTAATGACACTTGCCTTATTTCCTAAGTACTTTTTGATCTACTGATGAAAAACACTCTATAGGCTAGTAATATTATTGTTAACAATACCAGMGTGTTGGGAACTAATTAGTCACACCAGCCTTTTTAGGCAAAGGAAAAGAAGTGTTGATGGAGAAAAAGGAATGCTGTTAAGCTTTAGGACTGCTTCTTTTGAGTGACAGTCTCACTGTGTAGCATGAACAACTCRAAGCATTCGTGTGCACTTGTGTGGGAAAATGGATTTCTTTCAAAGTGAGTGGTTCAGGGTTTATCTGGGGGAGGGGCGTGTGTGTGTGTGTGTGTATGATTAGGTTTTGGTAGCAGGGGGAGCTACATGGGTGACTTCCCTGAGAAACTGCTAAAAGCTTCTCTTATGTCCAACAGAGCCAGTGCCAGCCAGCTCCAAGATGAACCTGCCACTGGCCAAGGCCGAGTCCATGAGCGACAGTGGTAGCACCTCTGGGATAAAATAATTAAGAAGGGAAAAAAACCTCAAAATGCAACAGAAACAGCAGCTGGAGAGAGGACAGAGAATATGTGAGAGGAAGACAGATGGGGAGCAGAATGAAACCCCCATAATCCCAGAGGAAATCATTAACAGCATGCTATGCTACGTATTATTTATAATATATTATGTATGTAGTTTTTTAGAAAGCTATTGATGAAATCTAGTCCATGAAATCCAAAAGTAGAGTAGATAAGCACAAAGGAGTTATTTATTCACAATGTAGACATTCAATAACCTTCAAGATATAAATGAATCAATGGGAATCTTTTATTACAATTTTTTGTGAATATGACAAATCTTTTATAAAATAAAGGTGACTGTCAAAAGGTTAAGTGAAATAACTCTTTTTGAGAGTTCAAGGGGAAGTCATCCAACCTCTTGGCTTTAATGCTCTTACATTCTAATGAACTTGAGCCTGTCTTCAAAAAACCAAAACAAGCAGTTTCTCTGCCATTAACCACACAAAATGAAGTAGCTTCCTCTTTTTTCTACTTGACATTTTACATAGGTGGAAATTGTCTTGAAACTCTTGGAAGGAGTACCCATTTAGAAAAGGTATCCTATAGTCTAAATGTGAAAGAGAGAAAGAAAGGTGATCCATCAAGAGTGTTACTAGAAAAAGCAGAGTAATTTGAGCACCGTGGTTGTTGTTATCCAGATAAGTATTGGAATACATCTGTTTCTTTCAATTTTCTTTTACGTGAATGGAGAAATATTTCCTGGTTTAATATTTTTATGTAACTGCAACTGTGTGGTTGTAGTGGGTTGACCTTCACTGGATGCCAGGTGCTCACTCCGCTCGAAAACATAACAGAAGGCTCATGAGTCCCCCACTACCAAAATCTTGTCATGCAAACCCAATACAGTGGTAGACCTTTTATTTAGCTATGTTTTACAGATAGTTGTACCTATCTAGTGTCTGTAGTCCCTAATTTCTCTGCCCCAATCCCTTGCTGAAGACTTTATTGTGATATTATACATGTGTTTGGCTTCACAGTAGACTGTGCCAAGAACAGTTCATCACAGAAGGGAGAAAACATTTAAGTGTTCAGTTGCACTTTTGAAGTTAGTAGTTCCCCTTTCTTCCACTTTGCTGTTTTCCAAAGAACACACTGAATGGTCATTCTGACTATCTCAGCTTGGTGGACAAAATTGAAGGCGATTTCTCATTTTCTTGTTTATTGAGAATTCTTAGTGGCTACTATGGCTTTTGTTTCTGTCTTACATTGTTGGCTGGTCTATTTTCATATAACATTCTTTTCTGATCAATGATGAGGGTAAAAGCAGCAAACAAAAAAGAAAATAATCACTGAAACTSTTTTATCTCCAGTTTTCCTACTTTTGCTGTTTCTTACTGCATCAGAGCCTGTCACTGCCACGCTCCATTGCTCACTTGCATGCTCATCCATACCCCTGTTTTCTCTTTCACATTTGATGCTTGCTTACCCTCTATCATTTTGAGCCTCACTCACTACAAATCCTGTAACTGTTTTCCTCTTGCACTTGTGCTGGTTCACACATCCCTAACACTCTTACTCTTTCCTCAATGTTTTCACACCTTGAACCTTTTTAAGGCTTTTGTGTTGTGCTTCTTTTTTGTGCTCCATTTCACTCTGTCTCTCTGTCACACATGTTCAATTTTCTCTGTTTCATTACTGGATTCCTGGGGACATATTTGCAGTGCTGCCTGGTGGGAGTAAGGGCTGCTCTTCTAGTATTTCTCTAATAGTGTTTATGTTCCTTGTTCAGCACCAATGATGATGTGATCAGAAAATTTTAACCACTGCTAGTTTCTCTCCACATGTACAATATTAATTTTTGTTCTCTGTCTTTAAAGAAATAATCCCATTTGGTTCCCTTTTTTAAAATTGATTTTCACTAGCAAAAAACAAGTGTATTTTGGAGATGTGAAACCAAGCAACATTGATCATCAAAATTATAATGTGTTCTGTGTGAAAGACCCAAGAAGTCTGGAAATGGAGCTAAAAGAAAAGAATGGTGCATCCCCCCAGTTACAACAGAGAAGATCCACAATATGGTTTGGATGTTCCTTTCTATACAAAAATGGCATTTCAGAATTGAGAAGTCATGCAAATCAATTGGGCAGAGTTCACCTGTCTARTGCTTTCCTGTGCTGTGTATTTTGCACTCTAAATACCTGCTTAGCTGTGCTTAACATTAAAAAAACCCCAACCACTGACTGCGTTGTATGTTACTGTGTTGGGACTCATCCTTAGAATTGATTATTGCCTTTATAAGGAAACTTCTCCTAACCAATGTAGCTTTCTGTTCTTTTTTTCCTAACATACCCTTCAGCTGTATGGGGTTTTTGCATCATTTTGTTTTATTTGCACAAACTCATATGCTGGTTAGGAGCATTTATATTTAGGGCTTCCACTAAAGAAATTGTGATGAGAAATCATACGGCCAGCCAAGAGAAACTGGAAAACGAGATTTTCAGATAGTTGAAAATTTCTTCCCGAATCCATGCACTGCTTCTTTTTGCTTACTGTTGGTCATTTTTTAGCAGGTTTACAACAAGACTGGTGAGATGCTTTAACAGGTTGCCCAGAGAAGCTGTGCATACCCCKTATTCAGAAGCATTCAAGGTCAGGTTGGACAAGGCTTTGAAGTAACCTGATCCTAATGAATGATGCCCCAGCTCACTGCAGGGGTGTTGGGCTGCATGACACTGAAAGGTCTCTTCTAACTCAAATGATTCTGTGATTCTATGTGGAACTAATGRTGGTGTTGTGGAGGGTGTTTGAGCTTAGAGTTAGCTAGTTGCTAGATGGTTTTAGTGCTATTTCACTGAAACTAAGAATAAATAAATGGTAAGACATTATTTTCCTTTACAAGGAGAAGAACCTGTCTCTTTCAGTCAATTATGATACAAGGGCAGAGGGCTGCTAGGTGGGCGATTTTCAGATTTTTCTAGAAGGAAGCAAAACAATTCATTCTGACGGGATAGCAAAACTCAAAGTACATCTGCATTGCATTTAGAAGTACAGTTGAAGCACTGCTGTCGCATATCCAGCATCCACTGCTGTTGGTAAGGTGGAACATGAATATTTTGAGATTCTGTGTGCAGCCTGATGTGATCCAGCCTCACTGGTGTCAGTGTCTGAACTAGTTAATGYGAACATCTCTGGTGTGTCTGCACTTCAAAGCTGCCATGACCCATCAACAAAGTTACAGAGATAATGATCAGCCTGATAGGAATAGAGGCAAGAAGGGAACCTAAGAGTAGAGAGACTGATAAAGCAGTGGAGGAGACCAGAGGCCTTTCCAAGTGACCTGAGTGACTGATCCATCCACTTACATCCTGTCTCTCAGCCGGCACCTGTTTGCTTCCTGGGAAGGTTTGGGTCTGCAAATACTGATACTGGTAAGCACAGAGAGGGGAATTACTCTCCTACCTCCTAGTTTCCACTGTCAAAAACTTGCAAAGCCTTTGAGGCAAAAGAATCAACAGAACTCCCAAATTATTAAATAGTTATTATTGGGGTAATTACTGTTGGTAATTATGGAACATTATTTTAATATGTTTGTAGTCAAAGTAAAATTTTAACTGTCCGAAAGGCAATTTGATTTAGAAGATATTTAAAGAACTGTTATGAGTGGCATATCTACAGTATATCCATTTTTCTACAGTGACAAGAGAATATATTTTTAAATGATGAAGGTTTAAATAGATCATTAAAGTTTGAAGTGCATTTTACTTTGGGAGCAGGGTTTGAAAGGGGAAGAAATGTTATTCCCTGTGTCTGATGCTTTCCTTTGACTCTGGATTGTTTGAATTGCCAATAGGGCCTATGTGGCAAAAGTCTGTCTAGAGCAGAAGCTCAGGTTACCTGAGAAATAAAGAGCAGTTTGGCTTGATAAATGGCAAAAGTGTGCTTGTGTCATGCCACAGCTGCAAATGGGGAGATACTATGTGCAGGTAGGAAATGCCCCTAAATGTGCTTATCCTGGTTCCGGCCAGGACAGGGTGAGTTTTTGTGGTAGCCARGAGGAGGCGTGGCCAGGACCCAGAGGTTATTCTGTACCACCTCATGTCATTGCTGGGGCCAGGGAAAGGGACTCTCTCTTCTGAGGAGAAGGGGTTCCTTCTGGTCGAGAAAACATGGTGGAGGGAGCTGTCTGGTATTGTCTGTTATCTGRGAATTTTTCTGTGTGAACCATTTATTTTCTTATACCTTTTGTTATTAATAGTGTTGCTGTTACTGTTTTCATATCTCATTGCCATTTCCAGTAAATTCTTCTTATCTCAACCCATGATCTTTGCCTTTTGGGCTTCCAGTTGGAGGGGATGGGAGAACAGCACATGGTTTTAGTGGGAGTACTAAATTGGAAAATATAATTTCTAAACCACAACAGTACTGTATATGAAATGGCAGAAGGATGTAGTCTGCTCCCAGCTTGGAAYCTGGTGTGGTTATAGTGGGAATTCTTTCTGTCAGCTGCACAGTGGGATGTGAAATGCAGCTCCTTACTGCAGAGCCAGACAGGGGGTCCCCATCCTTCCCGCAGAACCCGTATGGCTTTCTTCTGGGTCTCTTTTCAGGATTTTGAAGTCAAAAATAAACATAGCAAAACACCAGGTTGTGGAGAGAGATGACCAATACCTGTGTATTTGCAACTAAAGTTTTCACAGGTCACTATCTGTGCAAATGTAGCTTAGTTGATTATTTCCAAGTCTGTACCATCAAATGAGTGTAAAACTTACAGAAGGGAATGACTTATCAGCTCATTGGAGGCAAGGAAGGGAGGACACTAAGATACATTTTAGCACATAAATCAAAGTGGACCTCTCAATTTTCTTGAAATTTATCAGAAAAGAAAATTCAGTACTTTTTTTTTTTTAACAGTTCCATTCATTTCTTTAATGAGTATTTGAAAATCTTTAACCTTCAGGGGTAATTATTCTCTAAGTCTTATCCATTCGTTCCATTTTGTAGATATTTTTCTTCCTTTAAAAAAAAAAAGGAAAAAAACTGATTAATTATAAGAAGATGGATACTTAACTAAGCTTCAGGCTTCTTGGTGAGTCCTAGCCTGAAGCTAATAAATGTTATCTCTGGCAATTTAAATGTTTGGGGTTTTTTTAATTGAGTTTTTTGGAAAAGGGGGATATGTTAAAAAACTTGCAAGACAAGGTGATACATAACTCATGAATGAATTAAACTCACCCATAGGAAATCTTCATTATGTACCGATTTTCAATATCAGAAAAATAGAAAAGATTGTATCTGTCTATCTCTGTGAACAGAAAATCCTTCTCTTTTCTTAGTCTGTAAAATAAGGAAATRTCATAATAAAATAACAAAAATAGGCAGAAAGAGAAAAGAATGGATGTAATTCCTCAAACCTTTAAATATTTTAAACACTCGCAATTTTTAAAGATTTAATAGAATTTAATTTGACTGATGGTGTCTTCAGCTGGAAAAAATATCACTTACAGTATTATCAATSCCAAATGTCCTAATATCCTGTGTTCTGGATCACAAAAATCATGACACTGAATTTTTAGTTTTGTTTCTAAAGCAACTCTGCATCTGTTCTCCTAAAAATAAAAGTCCTCATTAGTTACCATTTGCTTTAGGAATTATTAGATCAGAATTTATAACTAGATAACAATTTCAAGCTTTGCTTTGGCATTCTAAGGAACAAAAAATCTACTTGCTATAGAAAAGAAAACCAAACTCTTCGAGTAAGAGTTCACATGTGCGTTCACATTAATTGAGACTGTAAAATCTAAGCTGTACTTGTAAGGCAGGTACATGGGATTTTCATCTAAGTGAATACAGATTTTTCTTTCTTTTATCTGTCTTAAAGGTCTAAGGAAGATTTGTTGAAGAATTATCTCGGGTAGTACTTGGACTTGGGAAATGCATCTTATTTTCCTGCTATCTTTCCTACTTACAGCATGAGAGTGCCGAGTCCTGTTTCCCCCTCTCTCTCTTAACTCCAAAATAGACGTAGGAATCATTGGTCTTCAGATGAATGGTCCAGAGATTGGCAGGYTTTGGGAAATTCTGTGATAATCCACAGCAATTTGCAGTGCAACGTGCAGCTACCGAGGGTCACRCTGACATCTGGCAGCTTGGTAGGATTCATGGAACTTGACCATCCATGCTTGTGGCAATTGCCTGCTAGGAAAAGAGTTGTGAAATGTCTGCTTCCTCTTTGATAGGTTGCCTTCTGATTAAGATGTGTCGAGAGAGGCCCTTGTGGATGAACAGCAGGGAATATGTTTGTTTAGACTTTGCATGCRGTGGTGGGGTGGGTACTGGAGGGCCTGATCTTGTTGGCGGCAAAAGCTTCAATGAGCTTTGTAAGTGTGCAGTTCCCAGGACCAATTATAARCTTTGCTGGAAGTAATATGTTCATTGAGTTCAAGGCCATTAAGGACATCCCAGTTGTCTGAGCTGGTCTTTGATGGGAAGCTTGTGTAATGATTAGTCATTTTCAATGACAAAAATGTGTACCCCATTTCTCATTTGAAATTTGGCTGCCAGTTGCTGGTTCTTGCTAAATCATTTTCCAGTAGATTAAAGAGTTCTTCGGTACCTGCTATTTTCTTCATATGGGGGAASCAACACAGTTTAATCAACTCACTTCTCAGTTCTCTTCTTGCAAGCTGAACAGTTTGATCTCTTTCAATTGTGGGGCTCTACCTCTAGTCTTAACTTGTTTTCTGGCTCTCTTCTGAACCCTCTCCAGATTTTCAACACACCTTTAAAAATACATGTTACAGAAATCATAGTGGTATGAAATATCATTCTCATCAGTACTACATAGAGGTACTACATATATTAATCACTTCCTGCTCTTTACTCCCCCAATTATATTTCCGAGTACCAAATGACTTACACTCCCAGTTCTTGAACCTTTTTTCAATTATCTGCTTACCCATGCTGATTTTAAGTCCCTTCCATGATCATTGTTTTCCAAAAGACATGATTCTCTTTTATAGATATAGTCYGCATTGTTTGTTCTCAAAAATATACATTTGCAATTGGACATAATGAACTGCATTTTGTCTGAGTGGGACAGGATGGCCCTGTCTTTAGCATAATTTACACTATTAACTTTGTGTTGTATGTAAAGTTTTGGGGTTTTTTATTTCCAAAGCATCAATAAATGTTAAATAGGAGCCACCAAAGTACTGAGTACTTTGAGATCCCAGCAGTATTCCTGTTTCAGTAACTGACACTTGGTGCTTGCAATCTGGTTAACTACCCAGTTTTTAGTTGTTAGAATAGAATGTCCTGGTATTGTATCTTTTCAACATGAAAACTTGTTACTGGATCAGACACCTTGCAATACCTTAATATGTAAATATGTACATCTATGCATAATCTTCAGTTGCCAACTTTAAATTGGATGAAAAGATAAAATCAGTCTTACCAGATCGATAGGAAAAAAAAAGCTGTATATCTTTAATTATATTCCTATCAATTAATTTTCTATCTTCTGACTTCTGGATTAACTTTTTCATTACTTTAAGTGCATTTAGTGCATTTGGCATCAGTGCAACAGGCACAAGAGTCACCATGATAATTTTGTTTCYCCTTTTTGAGTACTGACACAGAATAAATACTCAAGTCCATAAAACAGCCTGTCCTTTCTGATMGGTATTATGTAGAGTTCTTGGCAGTGCCTTGCACAAATTCCCTCCTTTATTCTTGAGCACACTGTCTTCCCCTGGTTATTTAGTAGGGGCCATTGGATAGAAGATAGCCTAGTTCATGTTCCTGTTAACAAAAGTCGATTCTTAAAGTTGTCTGCAGTGCAGTTATTTATATTATGTAAAATCACAGTGATTATTGTTTTCAAAAATTACAGATTTTCTAAAATGTCTAAGTAAGGAAAGAGGTCACATTAAGTTCAAGTGCACTTAGTCAGCCAAACATGCATGGCTTTCCAAGACTTTGGTGTGTGATGAGTAGACATATTTCTCATCTTTTCCCATCAGCATATTAGCTTCCTTAATTGTTTTTAGTTAAGTATCAAAAGCTTTTCTTGAGGGACTATCCTTCTAGCCTGAATAATCTAGCTCCAAGACCCTTCTTGAAGTTTTTCTGAAGCCCCATTTTAAGCCTGTGTTGGAGCATCATAGGCTGAGTTTACACAAAGGGGCATTGCAGTCCCAAGAACTGAATGGGTATATTCTTGAACAATAGTTCTGCCTTAGTATAAGTAAAACAGCACTTCCAACTATGCACTACGATAAGGCTTCACAAGGGAAAAATTAGGAACTCTTTCTAATCTTCTCTCTGGCTTTCTAGTTCTCTATTTTTCTATTTTGTTAACGAAGCTATCATTGAGAACTCAATGGCTGATTTATAGTTTTCATAGCTCTTAAATCGCACAAATTTAGGAAGGGAAACTGAAAAATCTTCAACCTACCTTACACAAACTGTTCTTTCTTCTATAATATTGGAGTATTTCTTCTATAATATTGACTCCTCTTTAAAAATGAAATGGAATACCTATATAAGCAATAGCTGCTACCTGCTGTGGTCAAGTCACTCTTTCAACACCTCCAGAAGTAGGTCTGTCTGTGTTTTCCTTGGGACTTGGACTTCTTCCCTGGAATTTAACTTGTAAAGCCTCTTGTTCTTCTTGTTCCCCACAGACAGACACCATCTGGACATTGTTATGTTGTAATTGTGGAGAGCCTAATATTTTTGTTTGTTAGGATTATGGGATTAGTCTGGCTTTTAAAGAAAGTGAAACAGACATCTTCTCATTAACATTTATATTGCTTCTTTCTTACTTTGGTTGCAGCCAATAATATTTGAGTGTAAGTTTTGTGTGATATAGTAGATTTTGGTGCCATGAGATATGGCAGCAGATTAATACAGAGTTTGGCTTTGGCTGCCTTCACAATGAAGTGTGATAGAACTTCATCAGTTCACGTACCCTAAACATTTGGATTCTCACACTTCCAAATTCCTCTTCAAAATTTCAGAAGTGTGGTTCTCCAGGCGGGGGCTAAAGTGCAGTGGAGATCACTGAGCTCTGGGATGCACATTCGCTAGTTCTGAATGTGCTCAGTCCTTCACCAAAAGTGCTGACATAAAGGGAATTTCTAGTATGCCAGGCAAAAAGATGCACTTGGAGTCTTCTGCATGACATAGGCCACAGGATTTTTTTATTGCCTTTTACAAAACCTTGTTCTTATTTTAAAATATACAGAGACAAAATTATTTGTGATTCCTGTGAGTTATTTCAATGCTTATTTGCTTTTTCTGCTCAACATTTGGACCATGTTTCTGTCTTTCATTTTTGAAAATTAAATTGTAGACCAGTGGTTCCTGTACCATTCTTTTAAAATTGGAAGAGTCTTCTTGGAATTAATTTTACTATATCTCATAGGTACGAAAGGAAATAAGCAAATTGCCTATTAGCCATACTTTTGTTTATCTGAATAGATTTCAGTCCTTCAGGAGTTCATTCTGAAATAGGTTTTCCAGCACTTGGGCCACTCTGTAGGTCTTCACATAATTCATSTTATTGAGTTCCTTGTTTAATAAGGATCACCAGAACAGAACCGTATTCCATATTCTTCATGTACTTATATTGTATAAATACATATAGGAAAATATTGAACTGGTTTTATAAAGAATTGAGACTGACAGAATATTTCCATTCTTAATGTCCATTTTAAGAGGCCTACAGTTTTTCAAAGACTGTGACTGTTCAGGATAAAATTTTGTATTTTTGATGAAGAGCCTATGCAAGATTTTTTTAATTATTTGAGAAAATTTCCTATTTTCCAGAAGAAAATAATTTACCTTGCAAATATGATTCAATCATTGTACCGTAACAGGAAATAATTTCATTTTTTGTCCCCATTTTTGCCAATTCTTACTTTAAGAAAGTTGCCCATTGAGTTGAGGTTTCTAGTACGTCTTTGGTTAGTTTATTTATTTCATGGTGAGGAGGGGACAGGTGCAAGAGTGTTGACTTAAATGCTGTACAGATTGACAAAGGAGAGGGGATAAACAACATGTTACCTGTCTTGTTCTGATCAGAGTTTTTTTCTGTGAGTGGGTGATTTCAACAAGACTTGAAAACTTCACGTGTGATATGAATAGGACCTTTCACAAGGGCAGGTGACCATGACATTGAAAAAAAACCCCATGCTTTGGAGAAAATGTTCTTCTCAGTATGAAGATTAGATGCTGTGCAGGAGTAGCAGTAAGTGACCTGCCACTGTTACTTGAGAATGTTCTAAGGAAAGCTATTTCAGCAGGAGATCAATAGGAGTGTTTTGGTTATACACTGTAAAACAATTACCTAGAATTGAATTTCAGTGCAAGAAGAGGCTTTGGTATATTGCTATGACTGTTAATTTAAATGCACAGAAGCCAAGAACTTTAGAGTTACAGCAGCTGTGGGAAACATAAGTTGGTAATGTTTACATACACTTCAGAGCATAAATTTCTTTGCATAAACAGCAATGCAAAACACTACATATGTGCCAGTGGAGACAGTAATGGATACTGCGGGAACCATGTATGAATTTGAATATCTGGACTTYAAATAAAGAACCCCAAGACTGCACTCAATCACATCTATTTTCCCACTGAATATGTCAGGTACAGAATGAGTTATGTCCTGTTCTAAAATAGAAGACCCTGATTCTGCATAAACTTAAGTTCTTACATAAATTGAGTCATCTAAGTAACCACACTGCCTGCTGTAACTTCTTCCTCATGTGGTTCACATGCATGTAAATTTTTACTGGGCTTAGTTACTGACATCCTAGGGACAATGCAAACCAAGAAATGGAAACGAACATGTTACGCAAAGTGCATTTTCTGACTCAGGGCAGCTAGGTTAAGATTCTTGCTGGTTTGTCAGTTTGGCCTCAGCTTCCTGGACTTCCCACCTTGAGCAGCAGGGGAGATCAAGGATTCTCTTTGACTGGATATTTTTGCTTTTAGGTAGTAGTTAATACTGGCTAAGAATCAACTTAATTCACCTAATGCTGTCTAAGAGTCTTTATGGCCTGTAAATCATCTAGGACTAATGTCTCTGCTATTAGTGGTTGTTGGCTCTAGTCATAGTAGTTGGTAATAAAAAGTAATAGRTTTTGAGTTTTTTGCTCTCTCCTTAACCCACCATTCATCCCTTTGTTGCTCAGAGAGTGTGTACTGTAAAATAATCTGTGTCCACTTGATTGATTTATTCTCTGTTAAACGTCAGATCTACATATTGTTGTGTTCATTTCTGACATGTTTTAGTGTGCCAGTTCATAAATACGCTGACTTTGATTTTCTTCTAATCCATCAAATCGGACTAATCAGTAAGWCATCATTTCTCTTTTTTAAGACAAGTTTGTTTTGAGAACATATCAGTATTTCATTGTGTATTTTGTGACCTTTCTTCTGATGCTTGTTTTGATGTGAAACCTCTAAAAACATACCAGAGCAGCAAAATATAGAGAGCTTAGTCTGACCTCTTTGCTTATATTTGCAAAACATGGTAATTTAAGAAACAGCTGTGACTGCATGTTGCTTTTTCTTTTWAAAAAAATATCTATTTTTGTGGTTTAGCAAAGACTGAAAGAGACCATATTAGAAAATTGGAAGTTTYACCATTGATATGAGTGGACTTCTTTCGGAAAATCTTGACGGGTGGTGAGGTGRAAGGTTTATTTACTATTTTCAAATTTTTGGGGAACTACTGTTCAGTTTTTCTCTGCCATTAGCAGGGCTACCTGTATATTTGCTCTCGTTTAGAACCTGAGATCCTACATAACTCCACTATGGCAGCTGTGAGTGAGTGGAGAACATCACCAAGTATTTTGATATGAGTTTCATGTCAGTGATTATAATGTCTAGATGTTTCACCATTGTTTCCTGCTAAGACAGTTCATTATTATCTGGTTCTCCTGAATGCTTAGCAGTGGTAGACACAAGGACTGGGGGTGTGTCTTTGCACTCTCGACTGCACCACAAATTACAATTTCATGCATTTGTTCTTGAAGAAGCTTTCAAGGCTTTTCTCAGCATGCTTAAAAATATAGTGATCAAAGTCCTCCTTAAAAACATGAGCTAAGTTCACATGAGTTGCCTAGGTGCCTAAGTTGCAACCCCTAAAAGTTAGAGGGAGAGAGATGAACAACTCAGATCATCTTCGGTCTGGCAGCCTGACCTCAGTTCCTATGTAGCTTCTAGGAGGATGACCTAGCTAACTTCAGCACACTGCCATTGGCAATCTGAAGTAGCCCATGGCTACCAGCAGCCTTGCTAGCACATCACAAGTGGTGAAGTACCAGAAGGGAAGCTGTGTCTCCTGGACACACTCACGTAGTTTTTCTCTGCCTTCACAGTGGCTAAGAGGGAGGGACAAAGCCAGGAGCTCAATGCTGCCTGCTCAGCAGCGTAGCCAGGATTGTGGGTGAGGTCTCCCACCTCTGACATGCCGGTGGTAGTCGGGCCATGTTCTAGCCTTCAGGGATTTGGGAGGAGGAAGCAATGGAGAGGAGCGATGAAGCTTGCTGGTTTATAGCAGCTCTAACAGATGTATGGCAATGTGCTGCGCTTTGGCAGCAGCCAGCAGCAATGCTATTACTTGCCAAGACAATTGGCAGCAGATGGCTTTGTCCAATTCTGCCATGAAATTCATTTAAACTAAAAAGAGTATTGTACTTGTAGCTGATTCATTGCAAGAAAATGAGATTCCTTGTACTCTGATTTTATAAGTAGTGAATTTCACAAGTACTGATGAGAATCCAGATATTACGTAGCTTCCCCTCCACAGCCCACCACCATGGTCATGAAAAAGTTCAGTTGTATTTTTCAGTGATATCAAAGGCAGATTTTCTATATTTACTATAGCTGCTAGGATAACTTTTTAAAGTGGATTGCAGCCGAGGAAATTTTGGACCCACAGTTCTTGATCTGGTTTTTTGTGCAACTTCATGTCCAAATCTTTATTTTGGCAGCTGACCCCATCATCAAAACAATACCACATTGCAGTAGTATATGCCATCTGTGATAACTTTTTTAATATAATTTTTGCTGCAAAGTAGCAAGTGCTTAATGTAGTCCCTCTTCCAACTTCTCTTCTATACCAATAACCAGAATTCTCATATCAGTTTGAACTGCTGTTCTTCACGGAACTTCTTGAGAAAAAACAATAAAAGAAAGACAGTATAGAAGATATCCAATTTATACACTTTTAATGCTAACCTGAGCTCTACAGAATCTGATATCTCTATCCAGTTTGTAGTTTTGTTTATAAAAATAGGTTCATTTAAGTAATAACAATAAATGCCAGAAAGCCATGCTGTTTTTCTGGAAAGAGTGATCTTTGTCTGTACCATTCATGCCACTGCCTAAAGCCAGACAATCAGTCTATACCTAATTTCTTTCTGATAGTTTTTTTTTTAAAAAAAAAAAAAAAAAAAAGAAACAGACCTTCACAAATGAATTATAACATTGTTGGCCAGTTTCTTTTTAACTTAGGTTAAGCTTGTCCTTATGCTTTCAAAAGCTTGGGAAAAAAATGTAAAAACTCAACAAAATATTTTGAAAAATCTATAGTTAGAAGGAAAAAGCAAATCAATGATTCTGAGTATCCAGTAGTTTTTGTGTTTGGACTAAATGCTATTAATACCAAAATAAAATTATTATTATTTTTTTAAATGTTTAGAAAGCTAAACCAGCTAAACAATTTGGAATATCTTTCTAATTTGTGTCAGAATTTAAGTATTAACTAAAAAGCAAAATCTTGGCCATCCTATTTTCAAAGTCTTGGATACTATTTATTTTGGCTAGGAATATGCTTTTCAATTGTACCCAAGTGATTTAGGAGCGGGGGATATAGGCCTACATGACAGGTGCAAAAGTATCTGAGAGATTTAAGAAGATGAGCACAGCCTATTTGTTCTTGTAGCAAATGACTGCTATTCTAAAAATCCTACTCTATCTCCCAAGCTTAATTTATATGTTAAATTGCTGATGATTAAAAAATGCTATTTGTAGAAATCTAAAGGAAGGAAAGTGCAAAATACTGCAGTGGTCTAACGAGTGTATTTTCTCAGCACCTCACCAGTAGACAATAATTTTCATGTTGTATTGGTAAAGCATTYCTAGCATGGAGGCAACTGTACCAGTAAAACCCCCCTCTGTATTGATATAATAAGCTGCTTCCCCACAATGAAATGCACTGCTGGTGAACATGAGTTTTTTCCTGGTATAATTGTATATACTCACCGTGCTTCCACAAGGATAGCAGTTCAGTCAGGGATTAAACATTTTCATACCCCATTTCATGGCTCAAGAAGTCTCTCCGGAAGCTTAGGTGTACTGCCTGAAAGCCTGAAAAATCCCCTGTACAAGGATTTGGTTGTTAGCTTGTTACCGAAGTAAGAGGACTTTTAATATAATAATATAAAATGATTTCAGATTGTTGCTTTGTTTTGTTTTTAATTTTCCTGATCTCTGCTGAGAAAAAAGTACTCTAAGGACCTCCTATTGTATTTGGAGGTASTGAAGCAAACAGGGAATATTTTCATTTTAATTAATATTCTTACTTAAGAAGAAATTCATGAACTGTTCTTCCACAAACCTTTTTGTTAGTATTTCGTATCCACAGTACACCACCACATAAAGATGTTTTATTTGTGAGGCTGCTCGTTATTCTTCTTTCAAATATGACTTAACTGCTGCATGGTGACTTTGAATTGGTAGCAGAAGTTCTGTTCTGATTCTGAAATTTCTGAGCACAAACAGCCTCAGAGCCACTGTGATGAATGGAGCAGCCTAAAAGTAGGCTACATTTATCAAAACTCACACTTAAGAGCTGACTGAAATGCTTCGGTCTGTTACCTGCACAAACCAAATCATCATTATGTAGGACAGGGCACTACCCTCTATCATTTATTAAAACAGGAAAGAGTGTTCAGATTTCAATTTTGGCAGCATTTTCATTATCAATATTAGATGTAAAGCAGAAGTTAACATCTTCCAAGCCAAATTTTTGCAGTACACACGGAAATAAAAACTGGATATGGYGAAACCAACCCTTGAGTAGCAGCCATGGACATAAAAAACATATTTCAGGTTTGTGGTTTTCTCCCCCTCCCTTAAACAGCCCTTGCATTTCCTGAGGCTTGTCTGCTTACAGAGCATTGGCAGGTGCCTGCCTGTCAGAATGGATTTATAATAACTCTTGGGATAGCATATTCAAAAGAATATTAAATCTCATGTTCAAGAGCAAAGTTAGTCTGTTAGGACKTTCTTTTTAAAGCCATTTAAGCAATTTGAATAAGGGTAGATGCCGAAAAGCGCACCTACCTACATTTACTTTGAAAATCTGCTCCTTTCAGGCTCCTCAGTGACTATTTCTTTTAATGGAATGTGCTTCTAAATCATCTAAGTGATCTTCAAGACCTTATTTTTTTACAAAATGGTAGAAAGACATATTAAAAAAATAATATTGTAGATAATAGAATTTCATTGTGAAGTACCAATATAGGGGATTTTTAAAATTAAATAATACTCATCTTCTCCATCACCTAAATGAAAACAATAATTATGAGTACTTTTGTATCTCATTATTCTTCCATCTCCCAGTCYACACTGGAATTAGGAATGAGAAACAAGAAAAAAAAAGAATATTAGAAAGTTTTTGATTGCTAGACTTTTCTTGACAGCTGGGGAATAAATTAATTTCAAATTAAGATAAAAATATAGACTTGGCAGAGCAAGCTGTTCTGGAAAAGAGTTCTCAATCACTGTCTTAATAATTCTGGCCTACTAGATGCATGGTAGGATTCTCCCTCATCTGAATTATAAAGGGAGTCACCACTGCTTTTATTGAAGTTAGTAATTTTCTTTCAAAGAAAGTGCTGATGGAYGTGTCACTGCTTATGGAGAATTGCTTTTCTGTAAGTATATCCATTGGTTTAGATTTATTTCTCATACCTCTGAGTAAGTCAGCATTACAAAACCTTGAGGTACTAGTTTTCTAGGATTTCATTGTCCTCTGAAACTAGGATAGGTGAGTTTAGTAATATATCTGCTCTTTAGATTTCCCTAAAATTGAGTGGTCTGACGAGTTTGTGTACTCTCTCTTTTTTTCAACAAATTAACCAAAAGTCTACCAGATRTTTTTCCGTAGTAAAATTTAAATTAAGGTCAGCATCTGCTATGCTTGTCTTAAACTCAATAGGTATTTTTGACATCTTTGTCTTAACAGCTCCATTTCTGGGTTTTCATTATGCTTTTTTTTCCTGGTTTACGTGTTCTCWGCTCTAAATTGGATTTGTTCCTCTCTCCTCCTTGCTATTTCCATTTTACAAAGCAAGATATGAAATGTGACCTCAAGTTACTGATTTTCATGTTTCTCGGAGCAGTGCTTCACTGCTCCCTGCATACTCCATTGCCCTAATAGTTTAAGCTCTTTTTCCTGAAGACATACATAAGCCTATCATTGTACCGTGCCCTGGGTTCAAAATTCTCCAAGCACTGAAATTCAATCGGCAAGATACAGTCATTGTGATTTATTGGTAGCTTTATTGGTGGTCAAAAAGGGAACAATTTGCAGTGTGCCCTTTATGCTACCCTTGTGGCATAGGAGGAGAGTGTTCATGTCCCACTTGAAATTGCCATTGCCTCAGCTGTCCTAACTTGCAATGCTCATGAAAACAACATGTTACTGCATTTTCAGAAACATTGCTGCTGAACTGATAGCAGTTCCAGATGGGACTTTTTTTCTGCTCTAGAAGCCTTTAACAGACATGCATATACCATACTTTGCCAGTTTTCATACGCACCCAAATGTCCCATGTGTGGTGGATCAGTTCCCCAGAGATACRTAAGTCTCCAGCAGTGAATTTTTCTCTGATTTTTTCATGATCCGTATTTTTGTGGTTCCCAGTGGCATAAATTATCTTCACTTGTCATGGATCATATTTTCTAAGATTTGCAAGTGATGGCTGTGCTGTGACTGTACTCCAACCCTTCCTCCTCTTTCTTGAGCTGCAGAAATTTGAGTCTTTAGAATATTTCTGGTTTTGGTCCCAGCATAGCCTTYGAGAGCAGCCCTGCTCAGGAAAGGTTTGTGCCCCTGTTGTTGAAGGCGGGTTTCCCTGAGGCTGTGCACCAGCTCATGTAGGAAGTTCACACTCACTGCCTGTACTTCTACACTTGCTTCTAAGCAGCTACTCCATTCCCTTTCTGGGTAAGTTTGTGACCTTTGCGAGGCTGTGCTAAAACCAATATTGACGTAGTCTGCATTAAAAATAGTCCGTCCTTTATGGCGGTGGGGAAGTGAGCTTGGGAGTTTCTTAAGCACGTGTATCACMGCACTGTGGTTTGTCAGGCCAGTGCCCCTGCAAGCTGGAGCCATGGTGAGTGTTTGCATCTCTCCTGGTAGTACATGCACGAGTGCTTTGTGCTTTTGTTTGTCCTGTACACACGCGAGGCAAACAAAAGGCCGAAGTACTTCTGGTATTTCCTAACTTTTCAGYGCTTATACTTGAAAATCTCATCTTCTTTCCACATTGTACTTCTAGGTRGGGTATGGCACAGTATGGTATTGGTATGTTACGGTATGTGGAGCAGCAAGAGATGCACGCATTATTGGGATTTAATTTGTTCCCTCTTTGGCCAGGGATTTTGCCTGTGGCAGTAGCACAAGCTACATTCCTGTTCTCTAAAGCAGTACAGTGTTTCTTTTCTTTCAGTCATGCAGCACCAATTCTGAGCATTCCAGAACACAATGATTTTTTCCTTACTATCTTTCACCTGCACATACGTTGAGAATTGGGTTATATATCTCTGTCTTAAAGASAAAATGAGTGAACAGTCTGCAGAGCACTAACAAATTATCCTGGTTAGTTTTATCCATAAACATGATTCTTGTCAGTTGAAGCTATGCAGAAGTGAGTGTGGGTAAGTAAAAGAGATTTCTTTTCACTAGGTTTTTTTACATATTTCTCCTATAAGTAGACTGTCATTACTAGATTAAAAAATAATTTTTGGCTGTTTCATCWTAAAACCTGTAGCTGCAGTTCTTGGCCATACCTGTAGCTCAGTGCCAACTTTAGGTTTTACCAGAGGAAAAGCAAACAGAGAAAGAAAAAATAGATGTAAAACAAGTGTTAACAGTACCTCTGTGGTGTCTACTTTACAGGTTTTATGGTAAAATGTATTTGCTGTAATTGTCTTTTTGCTGTGGTGAGTACAAACCAGACAGGACTGAGAAAGGAAACAAGCATTCCTGAAGTGACAGAACAGCCTGAAAAGCCATGCCACAACAGATACAGGAACATTTTGAGGAATAACTGTCTCAGAGCGTGTTCGGTGACTGCTAGTAATAGACTCTCCAGAAGGAAAAAAATTACTCCCACCTTCTACAGCCAGTGTGTCACTGGGAATTGTGCCCACTTGAGCAAGTACTGAATTTTGCACTTAAATGTCTTAGGATATTTGAAAGTGAAGACTCAAGCTGTTATGTTTTGGGCTGCATTTATAGATGAATTTCTATCTAATTTAGAGAGTCCTCACCTATATTAGATGCTTTATATCTTGCATACTTCTGTCACTTCATCCCCTACTTAATTACTTTCATTCTTCCCTAATTGAGTTTAGGGTAATAACTTTGATAACTCAGACACCATCTGGCATGGGAATACAGATTTCACAAGAAGAAAGCAGCAAAATTGCACTTGAAGTTCAGCAGTATTTCTTCCCTCTCTCTTTTTAAGACAAATAATCAAAAACAGGCAAGAAAATATTGTCATTTCACATTTTTCAAAGAAACTTGAGCCATACCAAATCCAGTGATGTATAACTACAGAGTGTACCTTAGAAATCCTCACATATGCTCATTCTGTTAATACTATAAATAATAACATGGTTGTAGCTGTGTGAGTGAGGCTTGAAATTAAGCTTACTTTCACATCTCTTGTGTGCAGCTGATAAAAGCCAGTTGGTTAGATTAGATATACCTGGGCTGCTCAGTTTGGAAGGTATGAATTCATTACATAGGCATTTTACACTGGTTAATCCATAGAGCAGGATCAGCATCAGCCTGTTACGAGGGATTACAGTCTGCACAGCCACACAGAGGATGAAGATAGAATTTGCACAAATTTCAAAATGAAGAAAGGAATTGGGGAATGCTGGGCTCTGAAATTAAGGCATTAAGGATCATCAGGACCTGATTATGAACCAGATGCAAAATGCTTGAACAAGAGAAGCAGAAAAAGGTGGTGTGGGGAATCAAAAAGGGAAAAGGCACAGCTGTGAAATTAAATACATAGTAATTGATATCTAACAGATTTGGAGGTTTATATGCTTGGCAGAGTTCAGCTTTTAAAGCCCTATAGTGTGACAGAGTAGAATTGATAGCATTTTACCTTTATTTGAGCATTTTTCCTGCGATCTGGACACCTTTTGAGTGCTCAGTATGGAGAAGGAGAGAACCCCATTATGTGTACTGGAGAGATCAGTGAAAATAACGTTGTTCAGTACAAGACTTTGCCTGCAGAGCCCTCTCAAGCATAATTCCAACAAAAATAAACAAACCTACAATAATTCAAATTGATGAGAAATATTTGTTAATGTTGTGTATTTATTTATCAGGTATAATTCTGTTGTCTTGAAAGTTCTGCTGAATATTACCACAGGGCATTTAGGCTCCTTTAAATGCCTGACAGCTCTTAGGATTGTCTTAGTGCTCTTTAGGGTGAATTGGTGGTTGCACCATAGCTGTCACAAACTTGTCACAGGTGCTGGCCCGTCCATTTGCCCACCCTACCTGACATATCTGCTGTCATAGTAAAGCACAAGTCATTTGAACAATCCTAATAAAAATTTTGAATTGCTAGTTCAAAGTGTTCAAAAGGCATAATTTACTATATCTAAAATGATAAGTTTTTAAGAGCTTTGTCTTCTGAATTTTTCCATCATGATAGGTGATGGTTTTTTCAGCTTTCTTCTGCAGGGATGAAAATGAGATCTTACTGCAAAAGAAACTCTGCAAAAGCAAAAAGCAGTGATAATTTCTCATGTAACTCCAGAATCTGACTTTCTGATTAATCTAAAATATTGCAAGACCTTAAATATGGTTTTAATACAACTTTCCCTGTTGATTGGATTCAGTCAGATTATTCAGGAAAAGAAAGAACAGCATTGTCTGATGGAATTCACAATAAATATTTGTGCTCATCAAATAAGAAACCAAATCATTTCCATGGAAGTAGCTAGTATAAGGTGCTAGTATGAATTTTAAATACGTACCTGCTGAAGTTACAGTTTCTCAAAAGAGGAAAGGCTGTCTCTCAAAACATAAGAAATCACATTCAAATATCCTGTCTATTGGAGTTTTACCATAAGGGGCAAGATACATATTATATGATGTTAGAAATACAGGATTTTCTTCAGGGGAGCTCATGAAGTTAGAGCTGATATAACTCAATATCTGTACTATCTTAATTATAGTTAAGACCAGAAGAAGGCATAATTTAGAAAGTAAACTTGATAGTAATAGCACAATAGATAAAGTGTTCTTAGTCTGCTGTCTGCCTCAGTTTTTCCTGGGTAAACGGTCATAATTTAGAAGAGAAAAGTTCATGATTTCTTATTTTCTCTACAGCTCTGTATTGCAGCAGCCTGTTCTTGTAGGGTGATGTAAAGAATGTCCTTTAGCATTCACTCCTCCACTTTATCCTATGTCAGTTCTTAACAGCTGATTCTTGTGTCTACATTAGTTCAAATTAATGCAGAATATGTAACTAAAAATAATAACCAAGATCCTTCCCTTTTCCTAAAACAAGATGGGAGCAGGTGAGAAAGGAAGCCACCATGTTTGCTCTCTTCTTTTTTTCCCTGTTGTTGTTTCTTCTTTTTCTTGACCTTCAAAGAACTTTACAGTTGCACCATTTTTTAATGTAGCTGATTTGTTGGTTTTTTCCATGTCTGGTTGTTCTTTGGGCATAAGGTGTGTTGATTTGGGTTTTTTCAATATGAAACAATTTTGGTCAAGTCTCTGTTTATTCTGCCTAGATGTTAAGATAAAGGATATTTCAAATAGTAGAAGTTAATAAATCTATAACTACACTAACAAAAGCATATGGATAGATATTTTTAGTGAAAATCTGTCTACAGAAAAAAAGGACAATTGTAAGACTGTAATTGACCTCTAGACATAACACAGTACAGTAATTTTTGTAATGCCTCCACCTTCATCTTCCCTTCACTCCAACACAAAAACTTGTCGTAGACATCCATTGGTTCATAGTATACATCAGTGTAGAAAGCTGATGGCGACTGGCCCTGCACCCAGTCTACCTAAAAAAAGCATCCTTAAAAATTCCACTTTGTCTGTACTTACTAAAGAGGTCTCACGCAGCATATGCTACTTTTGAAGGAAACACCTGGAGATAATGAAAACTTAGGAAACGAGATCTATTTGAGGATTAAAAAAAAAAAGAGGAAGTAATTACTTAAACACATGCAGATCCTGTGAATATTGAGCACTGCTGCTCTGAGTAAAGCAACTTTATTTTATAATAGTAAATAAGCATATCACTGTACACAAGAGTAGGCATGTTCTTCAGAATTCTTGTTTAGGATCCTAAGCGTACATTAAGATGTTTTTGTACACCACAGCAGAAATGTGAATTAGTCTCAAAGATAACCCTCATCTGTTACAAGACAAAACCTTAGTAAGCAGAACATCTAAGTCTTGCTCCCAGTTCGTGATTTTTAACCTTAATAAACTTCTGGCTGCTCGAAAATGAAAAATTTCATTTGCTTGCTTCACAGGAAGCTCAGCAGGTTTGTGATGGGGCACAGGGGACATGGCCCACATTCTGACCTAAAACAGTACAGCACTGTGTACATCTGTGGTACAACATAAAAATGACTAACACCACCATGCTGTATGTATCCACATATCATGAAATGTCAGACCTATGCTTGTTTTCTTCAAAGTCATTGAGTTTTGCCTTTGGCTTACTTGAAATAGGATTATGTTTCTGATATGCTGTCTTCACTGTTGTAACAAAACAAGAATATAATAAAAAGGAGTAATTTCCTCATGTTTTATAGGAAACCTAGGTCACCGATAGAAATTAAATCTCTGTCTACCTGATATATCTGTCAGGTATATCTGATACAAAATCAGTTCTGTAAAAATTTATTTTATCTGTGTAGAAGGAGCATCTCTAATATACTAAATACTTTTTAAGAGGTAAATGTTAAGTAAGTTAATGCAAAAAAGAAGTTCCATATTACATGTCAATATCGTCTGATCACCAAAATTATATTGTAGCCCTGGGGTAGATATTTGGCCACACGGAAGCTAATTCTGAAAGCACTGCTGACTTACATGAACAACTCATTGCTATTTAATATAATTTTAACTTTTGCAAATAGTCTAACTTGTTGCCCTTAGCTAATTTGTGCACTGTTTTTCTAGGGGTATTTCTTCTACCATGATTTATTTTTATATCTACTATTTTAAAATGATGTTTCATTTCTGATGTCATAGCCATGACATGTAACCTACCATCTGTATCACTGCTGAGATAGTTTTTTCCTCTGCAAAGTGTGTTAGCAATTTTGCTGTATATAGTACATGACGATCTGGTATGACATTTTTCTTCATGAGGAGGACAGGGAACTAACTCCTGAGTTATTTTATCTCTTGTCATAAGTTAAGATAAATGTCATAACACTGATCAGCCTTCATGTGTCCTGAATATGCAGTTATTTGCATTTTCCCTTCACTTTTCTTTGGGACTGAAGTGGCTGAAATGACAGGTGCAGCAAATGAAGTGCTGAGAATGTGTGGGGAGAAAAGAAGACTCAATACTGAAAGATATTAATAACTTTTGCAATGTTATGTCATCAGAGGAATAGCACTGATGTCTGCTTGTGTAATCTTCAGATTTATAAAGAAGAGAAATCATTGATTTGAAAATTTGTTCTTTGCTACTTGCCTTTATATGTATGTGTGTGTTCATATCTGTTGTTATTGGCTTGAGCTCTGTAAGATTTGAAGGTTTCTACAGATCTTCGTACTGCTAAGGAAGAAATGCTGTGGTGCAGAATTTGGATTTTTTACTTACAGATTTATCCTTGAACAATCCTTGATGCTCAGTCAGTATTCAGACAGTCTCCTTTTTCAGCAGCCTCAATCAAAATACCAGCACATGGTTCTCTGATGGCATCTCTGTGCCAAGGGAGATTAAGGGATATAACAAGCTTTTGAGCAGGTTTCAGCATCACCAACCAGCCTGAACTAATACTGCAGCATTTCTGTAGATGTGCTGAAAGTCAACTTTTGAGATTGTGTGTAACACTCCTACTGGGTGACTTCCAGCAAGGCACATAAATTTTGCTATAACTGAATTTTAAACTGTTACCTGAGTGGCTTTTGTAGAGGCTGACCACCTGCATTCCCTTAGACCTCYGTTTTTCAACCCATCTCCCATGTTTAACTAAAGCCAAACTTCTGCTTTACTTTGTTTTATGAATAAATGAATAGATATTTTGCTTTACTATTCATTATCTGATTAAAAAAACCATTCCGGTCTTTTAACAGTAAGCCTATAATGGACTCTTAAACCAAAGTGATAAGGTAGCTAAATGGAGGCACAGGTAGTTTTGTTACAGATTCCATGAAGATCTTCCCAACTCTGTTTCATGTTTTCTTATCCCTAAAGGGACTGTGCCTCTGAACTCCTCAGGTATTAAGTAGATCTGGGCATGCCTTGTCTCTCATGAAATTGTGAAAACATGGAAAACTGAACAGATAAATGTAATCTACACATTGTGTGTGTTTATCTGTATTCTTGAAACCATAGTTAATCAGGGGGGCATGGCTATTACTGATGAAGTACTGATGACCAAGAATCACTTTCAGGAAATGAAATTCTGATCTGGAGAAAGTGAGATGAGAAAAAGCTAAACAGAGAATGACATGATGATACTCAATTTTCCTCCACATCTAGAGGTCACTGGGAGCTAATGGACCGAATCTGTCCACTGGAGTTTCTGCATGTCTTTTAAGGTGATCAGGCTGCCTTGTCACAGACCAGTTGTTGCACATTTTTTAGGTAAATGTTTAGAGGAATATGCAAAACTGTGTTTCGTATTATTATTCTGGTTGAAATGAATGGTTGCATTTTTCCTCTTATGCAGGGTTAGGAATGTTGTTCGCTGTAGCTTTTAGATGCCAGTGTGTGCAAGTGCATTTCTTCTGAATGGTTGGCCTGATGAGGGTAAGGAAGGATATGCAAAGCAGACTCTTGCCCAGGTTCCCCAAATCCAAGAGCTGTACAATCAGGAAATGCATTATAGCATCCATTGTTGCTTAAGCAGGGAAAGCGTGCTTTACATATGCAAATACTGCTCAGAAGTTTAACTTAATAATTATCAGCTGGAGTCTCTATTGATGAGCAGCTGAGGCTAATCATCAGCAACAGAATCGGAATTAACTACTACTAGGCTTTGATTGAGCATGCTTGTCTCTTGCTTGTGGTTACTGTGGCAATTGTAGAAACCTAGATATAAATGTATTTTCTAACCTTATAGATATTTATTTCTCATACTTTCTGTCCTTATAAAAAAACACTGTAAAATGCTGTATTTTATTCTTTTCCCCTTCCTATGTCTTCCACAGTTTATTACTGAGCAGGAGCCAACATAGAATAGTACCAGTCTTTTACATCCCATTGCCATGAATGATAGTCACAGTACTGTGTACAGCTGCAGTGACACATTTGGGCACATGCTTTACCTCAGAGAGCTGTAATGGCTGCTTGCTGCTGATTTTATATTCTGCTATATCAGTAGTTACCTTAACACAAAACTCACACCTGAACATAGAGGAATACCTGGGCGTAAGATATCCAGATGGTTAACGAAAAAAGAGATGCTGCTTCTCCATAGGAAATTTTCAGATTAACAAATCCCATTGTTTTCCCTCCCACGCCTACTGTACACCAGGGAAATTCAGCTGGCTACAAATACTTACCCTGCAGATATCATTCATATGCCTTTTCCTAAGCGTGCTTTATTATTCACATCACACTCCTACAGGCCCTCCACAGCTTCCCTTCTAATTATTCCCTGCTTGCCCATTCCTATGAATAACCAGTGGCATTCACCCACATTCTGCCATTTAAGGCAGTTAGTAGTCTGTCCTACTATGAATTGGATTTCTCATTTTCCAGGAGGTGCCACGATTTATTTAAATTCATCCGGATTGAAACTCTAAAGATTTATAATTGAGTTGCAGAAGGTTTCAGCTTTAGGGCACAGGCACCCACTAGACAGTGGTTTGTCTCTACCCCCGTAGTGGAGGTGGTAGGGGGGAATGCTTCAGGGCTGAGGCAATTGGGCTGGCTCAGACCAGCTGAAACTGAATTGGATGTGTTGCACTGCAGGAGGTGAGAAGCACCGYGTGACCCTTCGGGTCAGCTTAAGATGTGGGAGTGGTAACCTCTAACTGAACAGTGATTATGTCTGTTAAAAGGCCTCATTTATTTGTACCCCAAGTGAGTACTGCTAATTGTGATGAGGTTTATGACAAAAAGTCACTCCTGAGGGATGGCCAGTCATCGCCGCTGTAGAGAAGTGTGTTTGCCAAAAATGCTACAGGCAACACCTCAGAGCCTGGGCAGTGTGGTCAGAGGACGGAAGGGGCATTGACCCTCTCCTCCTGTCACGGGATTCGCTCCAGAAGGCTTGATGGGCATTGTTGTAGGAGATTTCCCTGCCATCCCCCTTTGGTATCTGAACATGTGAGTCTCCCAGGCTGTCACATTGGCAGTCTTGACCTGCATGCAAAGCTTTTGAAATTGAAAAGAAGGAGAATACCCATCTAGCTTTGGGGAGAAGGAGCTTCCTTTTCTTCTCTTTCTCCCCCGCTTCCCAACTGCTAAAGAAGTGGTTTGCCAAAAAATCAACATCTTTACAGGAATGGGACTTGGAGAAAATAACAATTTGTCAAGAGCACAGATGGCTTATTTAGAATCTAATAGGTATTAAGACATTATTTTCCCCAGGCTTTACTCCTGATATTGATAATGTGTTATCTTTGCCAAGTTCCCCTCTTGATAACATGTTATCTTTGTCAAGCCAAGTCCCTGATAAAATCTTATTTTCCCTCAGTGCTTACTCTGATAAGATATTATTTTCTTACAGCTCCACTGCCAGTAGAAAGGAGAGAAATGTTATTTTTAGTTCTTTTCTTGGAGAGGTATATATATTGCCAAGGCAATGCAAAACAGGGAAAGAAAGTATGAGAAGGAAGAACAAAAAAAAGTTATTGTATGCTAGACAAGGAAATGAGCAAATATTTTAAGAATTAGGGGCCCTTGTTTTGAATATGCTAATAAGCTAACATTCATAACTAGCTAATGAGCCAATATTTCTTTTGAAAAAACAAACTATTAAAGCCACATCCGTTTCCAAGAAAGATGTGTGTTTAGATTTTCTTTCCTTATTTTTCCTGCATTCTGTTACCACATGTTTTTTCTTTACCTAGTGTCTTTTACTGTTTGCCATCTCTATTATCCCCGTTAGAAGTACCAGAATTGCATTCACTCAGCCAACTCATAAACAGCTCTCTGCAGCTATGCAACATGATGCCATCATTGATGGTACAACTGCACACCCTTTCTGAAACAAAACCCTTGCCTCATTTTGTGTGCAGAGCAAATGCAGCAATGTGGTGAAAGTGGTTCTTGAACCCCTCCATTTAGTTAATTTGAGAGACTGGAAGTCGTGTCATGAACAAGGCAGGGCAGTATACAAAGAAAAGAGACAACTTTGTAGTTTATGAAGCCAAATTTGCCCTGGAAAATTGTTTCTGTCTCTACCACCAAGTTCATGACATGGTGTTCATAAAACTAAGTACTTTTCCCCACATTTCCTGGATTTCCAACTTGCAGACTCTTTCATTACAGAAATGTTAAGCGTATACTSTTGCATATGTAGCTGTCCTCTGAACAAATGTAGTGCAGAAAAGGTGATTATTTTTTGAAAAACTGTCAGACCCATCTCAATTGTGCATCCAAAACTGGTATTTTTGGTGAGTGTTAATGACTCCAAAATTTCTTGCCTGACTGTAAAAGAGGGACTGATAGTACCAGCTTTCCTTCACATAACTTCTAAAAATAAGTCCCTCATCCCTGTGCTGCATTAAAGTATATAGTAATGAACATCATAGGCCAGTGGGGGAATAAATAAGTCTTTTTTTCATAGCAGGGTGTATATGTGTGGTCACAAACAGAATGATGAGGTGAAACAATCTGCTAAATAGCTGTGAGCAMCATCCATCCTGTGCACACAGTGATGCCAGTATTCTTTGGAAATAAAGTGGTGATMGTGCAAATAATGATCCTATCATTASACACAAGGGAATGCCAGCAAAGATGGAACAGGAGACCATGATTCTCACATTTCCAAACTTCTAAGTTTTTGACTTCAGTTGCTGGTTGACCCTGCCTGGATACCAAATGCCCACGAAAGCTGCTCTATCATTTTCCCTCCTCAACTGCCCAGGGGAGAGAAAATAAAATGAAGAGCTCAGGGGTCAAGACAAGAACAGGAAGAGGTCACTCACCAATTAATGTCACAGGCAAAACAGACTYGACTCAGGAAAATTAATTTTATTTATTACCAATCAAATGACAGTAGGGTAATGAGAAATAAACCCAAATGTAAAAACACCACTTTATTTCCCAACTTCTTCTCAGCTTAACTTGACTCCTGATTTTCTCTCCCTTCTCTCTTCTAACAGTGCAGAGGGACAGGGAATGGGGGTTGTGGACAATTCATCACATGTTGTCTCTGCTGCTCCTTCCTCCTCACACTCTTCCCCTGCTSCAACGTGGAGTCCCTCCCRTGGGGGACAGTCCTCCACAAACTTCTTCAAGAGGAGTCCTTCCCATGGGCTATAGTTCTTCACAAATTGCTGCAGCATGGGTCCCTCCTATGGGGTGCAGTCCTTCAGGAACACACTGCTCCAGGGTGACACCCCTGTACAGGGGTCACAAATCCTGCCAGCAAACCTGCTCCAGCATGGGCTTCCCCACAGGGTCACAGCCTCCCTTGGGCAGCCGCTTGCTTTGGCATATGGTTCTCCTCATGGATCTCTGCACCCCCATTGACCTCCATGGGCTGCAAGGGCATGGCTGCCTCACCATGGTCTTCTCACGGGCTGCAGGGGGAATCTCAGCTCTGGTGCCTGGAGCACCTCCTGCCTCTCCTCCACTGACCTTGGTGCCTGTGAAGTTGTTCCTCTCATGTATTCCCACTCCTCTCCTCTCTGGCTACAATTGCTTCCGTGTAGGAACTTCTTTCCCCTTCTTTATGGTCGCCCCATAGGCGACCACTGTTTCTGATGGGTTCAGCCTTGGCCRGCAGCAGGTCCAGCTTGGAGTTGCTTAGCATTGCCTCTCTAGGTCATGGTGAAAGCTTTCAGGAGCTTCACACAGAGGCTGCCCCTGGGCCCCCTCTGCTGTCAAAACCTGGCCAAACAAACCCAATGCACTTTGCAAGTCTGCTGTTCTGTGGGTGTAGATATTTTGTGTATGATACGTTTAATTTCTGAATCCACTGATGGTAAAGGGCTATTTTATTCAAGGAAAGGACAATGAGAAGGTTATTTCTCTGTATATGAGCAGCAGGAACAACATGATTCTTTAAGTAAGGCTGGCCTGCAGTGGAATTGAATGTTTCAGGTTTGGATTCAATAAACCATGTTAATGTGTTCTTAAGTACCATTAACAGCAGTGGAATTGAACACAAACTTAGTACTTAAAGGACATGCTGAAGTTCCTAAGTGCAATTACTATTGACTAAGCCCAAACCTGATGGTTGAGTGGCATCTCCAGTGAAAACAGTCTCTCCTAACTAAATAAGATTTAATTTAACACATATGTTGTCCATGCCGAATCCTGAGCAGGACTAAATACTGATGGGAGATGCTCCTCTGTCAGAGCTGAGGAAGCTTGTTTGGGCTGTATGGAAAGGCTTGTTCTGTCTGTCTAGTGGACATCAGCCTTTAGTGCTCTTAGTGTGACATCTTTCAGTGTTACAACTTTCTACCTCTGACACTTGAAAAGCATGAACTCATAATTGTCTCGTATCGTGTTAGGATGAAGAAGTTTTGTGTTCACAGACCTGAAGTAAATTGCTTGGACTATGTTTCACTGTTAAGATGGTTGTTTGGGCAAGGTATTCTACTTCCAGCTGAGATCACGCTGCAGTGTTTGACAAAAAGTTGTTGGAGAAAAAAACTGCCTTGGTGAGTGTGAGAATAGGCACTTTGGGATGCCTTAGCACCTACTCATGGAGGCATGTATCYAAAATCACCAAACTGTTAGCAGAAAGGACTTCATTCTTAGCTGCCTGTATAGCCAGGACCCACCAGAGCAGCCAGCTGAGCAGAAGTGCATGGAGTACTAAGGTGTTAGGTGATTAAAGCTGAGCTAGAACTCCAGAATAGAAGGGATAGTTTATCTGCTTACATCAGGCTTTTATGTCTCTGTAGTCGCAACTGCAGTCTTATTTTTCTTTTCCCTTAAGGTCCATGGAGTTGTCTACAATGGTCTTTATGGGGAAACAAATAATTGTGCAATGAACTTGAAATGATTTTGTGGCCTTAACAGGGACAGTCATGAGAGTGGTTGCCTGCTATCCCATTTCTTTCTGCAAAATACTGGCTTTTGGTTAAAATTRTTATACTGCTAGTCTTCAGAGTGTGCACAGATAATGTGAATTTTCTAATGTGAACAAATGTAAAATGGAGGAGTATGTTGTATCTGTAGTCAGACAGACTGAACACTGTCTGTGGGCAGCATAATTTCTCTTGCCTAAGAAGCAGCCTAGAGTTCACTGCCATCAGTTAGTTCATTATAAAGGCATTACATGCTATTAGGCAGGGACTGAATAATAGCTAAAACACACAGAAACCTCTAGACCTTGTAAAGATGCCAAAACCCAAGCAGGTTGTGCTTACTAGCAACAAAATGTAAAAAACTTTTTTAAATCCTCCCAAAACATGCTCCATAAATTTCRGGGCCTCAGATAGTTCCTAATGCAATTGTAAGCGTTTTAGTTCAGATCAGGGTTGTCTGAAAAACTCAGGATCCCTGCTTCTGCACTTTTCTTYTCTGAATCACAGTGAATTTTTCTTTCCTATGCTCTTCTTCTTTCTCCCTTATCTGGTTAATCTTTGGATAAACTTCCTTCTCTCTGTGGCTCTTTCCCCAACAAGTTTCCAATGCCACTGGGTCATTTTCAGGACTATCACCTCTCCAAGTCTGATAACTACAAAACAAGGAACTTGGTTTTAATGCTTATCCTTTAGGTTTTGTATGTAAGAGAGAAAATTCCACTGCTTTAGTCCCTCTCCTTTCAAACGAACTATGCTGGATGGCTTTATTTTGTCCAGTGTCCTAAGGCAATCTACTTAGGTAAGTTAATGAAATCTGTTGCCTTAAATGCAGGTGATTCAATATACGCAGRAGTATTCAATAACCCATAGAGTTCATAACTTACATATTGTCAAGTTTCCTGAATTGTTGGACCTGGTGTGATGATGAGTCATTGACTGCTGTCAACTGTGAAATAATTATTCAGCTTTGTGTTTGGGTTTTGTTTTGTGGACAGTGGAATTTCRTAGGTCTTTGTAGGTACAGTTGTATTAGCACAACAAGTCTGAAGTAAAAGGCTTGACACAGGAAAAAAATATTAAATCTGAAACTGCCAAGGTCCAAAAATAGAGCAATAACCCCAAATGAAAAATAAAAAATAATAGCTTTATCATTATTTATTACACCATTCAAAAGTGTACTACTTGCTTCAGAGCACAGCAATGTTCCTTGTAGTGTTCCCTGGGAGATCTTTAGTCCCAAAGTCACACAGACCTCGTTATGTGTTATTTTATTTTGATTTAGATTAGATAAAAAGTGCCTAGACACCAGCTCAGAGCACTCTGCCAGTTACTATGAACTATAAAATTCAAGTGCAGTGCAATCAGTTTAACTCTTCTACCAAGCAACACACACAATCAAACATCAGTGGTCCCTAACATTAGTCCGCTTACTCCTTCTTCGGAGATGAGATGAAACACACAGTCCTTGTACTGCCTTGGAGAATGGTAGGAAGGGAATCAAGGTAGTGTCTGTTGCTGTTTACCCACTAGACAATAGCTCCCCAGAGGCATTTTGCCCTGTCTCTATATTCACATGTCCAGTATGATAATAGAATTAAAATAGAATAGTATCTTGTCATCAGCCTTGCCAGCCTCAGATGTGCAAAAATTATGAGTTATACAATCTCAGAGTTTGTGAAAAACATTATTTTATTTCTGAGTCTTACGATCGAATTCTGTTCACTTTTGGTTTTATACTTTTATTTCAAATGTGTCTGGGAATTGTGACATTATTATTTGCAGCAGAGCRTTGGGATGCATGAATATACCAAATACATTGTGATACACCTGAAAATAGTGACATAGTAGTAACATAGTAGTGACATAGTAGTAAACAAAACAAAACAAAACATGACTTGTCCAGCTGCATGAASCCTGAGGAGATCATTCCAGAAAATATCTGGATTTAGCACCTTCTAACAAAACATGGATAACTTTTATAGTAAATCAATACATTTCAACTAGTTGTATATTTCAGATCAAGAAGCTAGCTAGTTGTTTAATCCCTGACAGGATTTCCTTACTGCCTTTTACATACCAGCAGAAATATTTGCTATTGAGGAAACAGTAGTGGAGTTTACTTAAAGCTAAGGCTGCATAAACATGGAGCTCATCCCATTAGTTGCTGCAACTTCCAGTCTGAGGCAGTGAGGTGATATTTTCTTTCAGTCCCTTTCTCAGACCATGCTGTTTCTTCTAAACATTGTGTATAAACAGTTCAGCTTTTCTGACGAATATACCTACAATTGCTCAGATGTACAAAATAGAATATTTTTTAAAAGATAAGTAAAACTTCTCTAAAGTTTTAGTTTTGGGAAAACAACATTTATGACCTCTTGATTTATGTCTGTAGAATAGCTAAAGAGATGTTTAATTTTTTTCCATAGGTTGAAATTTTGATGAATGTTGTTCTGAGATTTACTTCCATATCTTGCTACCTTTTCTAGGAATTACTTGAAGGTAGCAGAATTCAGTGACAAGGATAGGAAGTGATGAATAACATCTGTGTCAGCTGGACATTCACCAAGTAGGGAGTTACGATTGCCAGTGAAGTCTTTGGCAGATTTGCATTGTAACTGTGTATCTGATGACTTAATGGTCAGGCACTAGAATAGGCTGTCCAGGGAAGTGAAAAAATCACARTCCCTGGAAGTTTTCAAAAAACGTGGCTATGGCATGGTTTAATGGTTACACGCTGGTGCTGGGTTAACAGTTGGACTCAATGACCTTAGAGGTTTTTTCCAACCTTAACAATTCTATGATTCTGTGATTTAATACATGCAAGTAGAAAGTTCCATCAGAGAAATATTTTAAGATACTCACATATTGTCACTGTAAAGGAATGCCTTGCTAATTATGACAGTGTGGATAACTCTCACTGTCTTTTGTTTCAATTTGATTTTGATCGAATGTTTTTGAATAGTAGTTTAGGGTGCAGGGTTTTTACCAGCTTTCAACCATTTGTACTCTCTGTGTATATAGTTACAGCTTTATTAAAGTTATGTGAAAATGTGTCTCCTTTGAAAATACATCAGCTGCAGCCCTATTTGCTCCTTTGAAATTTGGTAGCAATTACTGAGAAGTGATGGTAGAATATGCTGCTTTGGTTATGGACCTTCCTCAGGTAACTTCTCTGATTTATACTTCAGCTCATTTTTAATGTTTATTTGAACAAAGAAAATACCCATTTCATATTTCTGAATTACAACTTTTTAGTTGAAAGTGTTGAATTGAACCTTTTTACTTTTTTCAAAATACTGTTGTGTCTTTTTCAGCCAAAACACTTTCCAGAATTTGATCCACATGTGTATTGAACATTTCTGTCCTYCTGAACCTCTTATTTCTCAGCAAGCACATAATGCTATGTTGCTGAACAAAACGCATCTGTTCCTTACATGTGAATCAGCTGGGGCTACTGTTTGGCACAAAATGGTTGCCAAAATGCCGTCATTTGACTGTGGAGGAAATGGGAAATAGGAAAATTATTTCATCTTGCATACATTTCTAAAATATATTTAACTGTATATTAATTGTCTTTGAATTAAATCCTCATGTTCTTGACTGTCTTCCCAGACTGGAGACTGGCAGGCAGCCCTATGAGAACAAACGAAACACATGCTTATCTTTTAGGGCGGTTTAAAAATTCGTAGGAACCTGTAGCTCGTAGAACTTCAGCATTTGTCCAAGTTTACCACACACCGAGGCACGGCCTTGAAGTGCCAAGTCTGCATAAAACGTGGCTGTTTTTGAAGCACATCCCTGCCTCGCCACGCCGACATCAGAGGGGAACGCAGCTCCCAGTGTATTCTGACGGAAGTGGTCTGTTTCCCTCTCGTGCAGATGGGAAGCCGGTGTCGCTGTCTCCGCTGGAGTCGCAGCCCCACAGCCCTCGCTACACGGCGTCGAGCCAGCGGGAGCGCGAGAGCCTGGAAGTGCGCATGCGGGAGGTGGAGGAGGAGAACCGCGTGCTGCGCAAGCAGCTCAGCCTGGCCCAGAGCCGCGGCCCCGCGCTGCGCCGCGGCAACCACTCCAGAACCTACTCCATGGAGGAGGGCACGGGCGACAGCGAGAGCCTGCGCGCTGGCATCGTGGCCGGGAACAGCTCCGAGTGCGGGCAGCAGCCCGCGGTGGAAAAGTGCGAGGTAAATAAACAACAGGAACCTGCCAGAAACAAAGCTTCGTAGATTTGATCCTTTAAGGACAGATCCCTGTCTCCTTCCCYCTGAAACTTTCTTCCCCGAAACCCGCCTCTTAAAGGTCTGCTGGGTGCAACTTACTAGATAATTTTTAATTATTTTTTTTTTAAAAAAACTTTAAAACATTTAATCATCGGCATATCTTCTGAGTTACTCTTTAATCACAGCTTTTTGTCTTTCTCATCCTTGTGTTCCCAAAGCTGGTATGAAAATCAAAGCCTTGTTTCAAGCTGACTTCAGTGCAGCTCTGCTGATAAAGACCTGTGGCAAACTGACCTCGTGTGTTTTTAAATAATAATGACTCCAGAGTGCTTAGAAAAGCCTTATTTTTTTGTTTCAGTGTCTGTGATGGAACAGTTCGAGGTATATGATTAATTAAATTGTAGCTCATGGAGCCAGCCTGTGCTTTTGCCTCGCTTTCAGGAGTGTATGTGGATGTTACTGTGGAAGCACGTGCTTTGTGTGAGCTGTGCACAAGCGRTGTGGTTGGCTGCAGGGAACAGGAGATCTGCTTCTAAGGAGGTTTTGGTGTGGTTGGTTCGGTTTTTCCCATTTTATGTGAGTACTTTTTTGGATGTCATCCAAATATTTAGTTTTCAGATGTCTAAATGRTGACAGGTCCAAATATGGATAGATCCAAAACAGAAAGTCTTGCTTAAAGGCCTTGTGCCAATCCCAGCTGATAAAGTTATCAAAAACAACTTTCTCCGTTTATTTCTACAAAGAGGGTAATACYGTATCACTTTTTATCTTGCTTTATGCCACTTGGAAGATAAAAGTTGAAAGAAAATTAGTGGGAGAGGGAAAAGAAATCCTAATTATCTCTTCAGATAAATTCTATTTAATGGGAAAATATCAAATACAGTTTAAAAATGAATTACTGCTTTCCAGTTGGATATCTTTGTCCATCAGTATAGAAGAAAGGAAGCAACATTATTGTAAGGAGAGGGAAAAGGAGGGTTTTGTTTTTCATTTTCCCTCCTCCAGATAATGAGGGTTTGATTTTCCTCACTGTGAGCTTTTTGGCATTTCTTTTAATCAAACCATCAATCAGCAAACCTCACTTTTCTCTCATTATTATATCAAGGAGTGATGAGCTGAATCTCACTTCTTGGTTGTTCAGTGTACCAACCAATCTGGGACACAAAAACAGCAGCTTAAAGTAGGAATAGTTTAAGTGGCCTTATGGTTTGTAATGTGTTTTGCCAATGAGTTTACTTGCTCTGTGGAGTTTAGCACTGTCCTGGCGGCAATGTTTATATAAAATACAAAATCTCACGTTATTTGCCATCCCCCTATCTCACCGCACACTATTTTGATCACAAAATAACTTCTTACTCTTTTCTTAAGGAATTCTCTCAGTAATTCAGTTACAGCAATGGAAGTTAAAATTAAACTTCYCTGTTATCAGATTTGCCAAGGGTCTCATCATTTATCCTGTTAYTGTAGATTCTGGTCCTGTGTTTGTGTGAGGGGCATCTTGACGCCATTCACTCTCTTGTTTTTTTTCAATGTTTCGGATGTGTAAACAATTTTTTTTACTTTATGGCCCTGGAATATATCACAGCAAGTCAACAAATGGGATAGTGAAAAACAAGGGTTCTTAAGAAGAAGACTGTGGCTCTGGGGGAGACTAAGAGTGCGAGGAATAGGTTGTTYATTTCATTGAGTCTGTTCTTAGAGATTTACTGAAGATAACATTTCAGAATCTAATTTGGGATGGTCTTTAATGGTGATTAAAACGTTTGAAAATGCAGTTACAATGAATGAACATTAAATCTCTGATAAAGCGTAATCTATGTGATAATAATTGTGATCTCTATCAAATAGCTGTGGGTTTGTTGCATTCCAGCCACAGCTTCCTACTGTGTTGTATCGCAGGAGAGCTCTTCTGATATTGTAAAACGGACCAGCATTATACTGCAAGAAAAAATCAAAGGCCCAGACAAGGGGCTTCTCCCTGGAGGGAGCAGATGCCTGTCATGCCATCCCAGTAGTAGGCAATTTTAATACAAGCCTTGGAAATATAAGTAAGCATAGTTCTTACGCAGATTTCAGCACTAACAACAGCCTTCAGAAGGAGAGCATAATGCCAATGAAAGCTAACAAAATTATGTGCTGCTTTCTTACAGTGTTATCCCAGTATCTTTCCAGCTTGTGCCTCCATAAATGGAGCGTTTACCTGAATTAAGTGTGCATTTATAAATATTTTTGCAAGAGGTTATGTATTAGGAAATGGATAATTAGCAGTATAGCATTTAGTGGGTTAGCAAAATACTTAACATTTGAAGCATTTCTACAAGCGTGTTTGTATTGTTACTGTTTTCAGCAGTGTTGTTCAATAGGGTTAAGTGTGTAGTGCTCCACAGCCATATAGAACAGGCCCTCACCAACTTCACCAGTGTAACACAGGAAAAGCAGATGTTACCTGCCTCTGCAAAAAAACCCCTGGAAACACAAGCATTTTGTAACATACTTTTAATATCTCCTAATCACATTCAACAATTATTTATGAAGGATTAAATATCTACAATGGAAGGCCTAGCTAGCACTACTGGAAGATTATTAAAGTATGAAACATCTTATCAAAGATTATTTTTAACTAGAAGAACTAATTAGAGTTTTTAAAACTCATTATTTTATCATTCCAGAAAGTAGCCCAAGGAGGAARAAAATTTACATCTGTTTTTTAAGGCACCATATACTCCTCATCGGTATGGGATCTAAGGCCCAGTTCTTTGTGTGGTTTTGGATATTTTCTTCCTGTTTTGATTACCTATTCATATCTCTGTGTATAACCAGAGGAAGAATTCATTAACTCTGGAAAGCAGGTGTATCCTCGTTTCATTTCTTGCTGCAATGACTTACATTATCCAAAAGCATCTCCAGTGAGTGACCTGAGTGCAGACTTCTCGCAGCAAGTGTTGAACACGTCTGTCACTGGGATTAAAGAGAGCACTGTAGGAGGATGGACACTTTGAAGGAGCTCAGTTTAGTCCCGCAGTGACTTCTGAATATCCAGGACAGAGCGTGACTAGGATTACCTAGAATTATCATGGAATGCCGACAGTAAGGAGCAAGTGTAGCATGCAGAGCCTTGGTGTGAGAAGTTTGGTGGGACACGTTGAACAGAACGGGCAGGATGACACTTGTTGTGGAAGCTGGAGCATTCTTTGGTTATGTGGCTTTGCTCCTTGGTGTTAGCTGCAGTCGTTGAGTCTGGAGGTTGTGTGAATCACTGTGCCCACTTCTGGTGGGGTGGGGGATATAATCTTCTAGCCATCTGCAGGTGGAAAAGAGAGGTTTGAGAGAGGTGACAGTTTTCAGAATCTGAGAGCTTATGCTTACAGTAGTATAGTCAGGATGCTGAAAGTTCTKTAAGTGCTTCCTTCTTCCAGCTACTATTGCCCTATCTTGCTAGAATTTGGGTACAGCCAGCTGCTCTCAATCCAAACATGCATTTGGAACAAGCCTGAAGAAAACTGGAAATAATGGGTTTTTTTCCCTTAGGATGCAAACATCTGCAGACAGTTCAGGGTGATGACTTCATTTTGGCTTATCTGTTTTTCCACTGACTTTGTTAACAGTTAAACAATGAGAGAGGAAAGTGAATCAGGAGAAGGAGAGGAATAGACTTGAGTCTTGCAGCATGCTGCAGGCAAAAACTTGGGAAAAAAAGGTCTAGATTTCTGTTCTCTTTGAGGATTATTGCTMTTTTGTATAATTGATTGCAGACGGCAATAGAAGTGATATGTAATATCAAATACTGCAGAGAGGCTGAGCAGAAGGTGGATGCCTGGATCTGTGAACTGGAAAAGAATGTTCAGAAGAGTAGCAAGTGCTGCTCTTACTGTGTCCTGGCTGAAACAGCGTTCAAGACAACAGCAGCTGCTAGAGGACAGCGAGGAATGCATGCTTTCAATTCTGAAACAAACTGGTTTAGTAAAAGGAGAACAGATGTGGGCAAGTCCTTTACAGAATAAACTCTGATTTGGAGGGGAGTTGTAAGGTAGAGAGAGAAGCTTTGAGGAGAGCTTTTCTGGCATGTGTAGGTAGTATAAACAATGTTGAGAGTGATACAACAGTGCTACTCTGTCAAAACCCCTGAAATGTTTGTGTCTGGTCCAGTGCCTTCAGGTGAAATGTTTAAAGCAGACATGAAACTATTCTCAGTTAATTTGGTTTTAGTTGGCACTGAGGGAAAGGATCTTAGAGCAGGTGACAACCAGAGCAGAGGCAGGATGTGCAGGATCAGGAATCAGTGCATCCACAGGAACCCATGCCCACAAGTACAGTACAGAGTCCTGCTGCAATAAATGTTGTTAATAAGCAGCTTCTGTTCTCCCCTCTTATCACAAGAGAGAAACACAATAAATTTTTGCGAAGTGTTGAGCATGCTCAACACCCATTGACTTTAACGTAAATTTGAAGTGCTAATACCTCACAGAGCTGTTGCCAAAATGTACTGCAATATCTTTTCTTTCTCACACCTCTCTGGACAGACAGTTGTCTTATTAATTCAAGTCCTCTTAAAAGCTCAGATCACCTTAAATTTGCCTGAGCTTTTGAAGCACACTAGGATTGGAGGCAGCTGTGATGTTCATGTGGGCATTCTACAGTGGTACAGCCACTTGGCAGTTGTATCATTGAAATTCTGCCCTGTACCAGGCAATCTTAATGGATGGGGCTGTGGACTCTTCAGATGTGCCCTTCTTGTGTAAATCTGCTTCTGTTACAAGCCAGGCTGTGGGAATCTGTGACTATATGAGGAGGCAGAATTCCTCATTTGTTCTCAGCATAGTGGGCATTCTGTGGAAAATGAGAGCTGTGTGTGTGAGAAACCAGCTAACCAAGCTTCAAATGGAAGCCAAATGAGGCTTCCCTGCAGTTTCACAGCTGTGTCCCCAATGGCAGCTTTGTGCTGCCAGCATGGTGAACTCTGCTTCATTTCTGTGACCACTAAGAAACAGAAGATTACGGAACCTGGAGTCAAAACTTGCTAGGATTAATTTTCTTTTGTCCCTAGGGAATAGAAATGGCTAATTTTAAAAGGAGAGCAGAGTAATGTAATAGCATTTTTCACATTAGTACTTACTGCCTAAATAATGACGTGTAGTGCCTTTTCAATTTTCCCTTTCCTCCTGAAGAGATGAGGAAACCTCTGCCTCATGTTAAAAGGGAGGTAAAAAGGCACAGAATAAGTGATAATTTACCAGTGTCGTGAGGTGGAGAGAATGTGTTTGTGGGGATTGTACTTAATTTCACATTAACACTGCCCAGTACAGCCCACACTGGTAGTCCCAGGCAGAGAGGTGGCTACCTGCCTTCACAGCTTGTGTCCCATCACATCATTGGGATGCATCCAGCCCTGGCAAACCAATTGTCCTAGTTATGTTCATCCATGAGAGCTTGCTCACGTTCTCCTTAGTGGCTGTGCATAAGACAGAAATAATACAAAATTTCTAAGATCTTCTCTGCTTCTAATTGTCAGACATAAATTAAAACTTTGGTTCAGAAGATTAAAGTTGTCTGCATGTTCTCAAACTCAGAATTTTGTGTGCTGCCTACTTGGGGAGGGTGTATATACGTACAAGCACGTGTCTTAGCTAATAAATGCAATTCTGTTGAAACATCTGATATAATGTAGGGATAGTAATGACTTTGGAATTATGATGGTGCTGTAACTCAATTAGGATGTTTTTAACAAACTGCCTCAAGTGGGCTGCAAACAGCTGCAAAACACCCACTCAAATCTCTAACAATTGCAGCACTAAACAACAGCAGTGTCATGTGTGTGCTCTCCTTAATGAGTGACGAACACAGGAGCAGGCTTTGATTTGTTCTTTTTGTTCTGTTTCTCCCACAGACTATCCACGTTGCCATCGTCTGTGCGGGGTACAATGCCAGTCGGGATGTTGTCACGCTTGTCAAGTCTGTCTTGTTTCACAGGTAAAGGTAGCTTTCTCTTCTTGTATATTGTATATCTGATTAGGACTAAGTGAGCTCTTTCTGGATTTACTCTCATACTTCAGGAGAAAGTGGGGTTCCCTTCTCTGGTTCCTTTTTCTTTTAAAGGAAGGAAGCATGAAATCTATGAGTATCACAAATAGATCCACCTGTGTGAAGATTTCTGCAGTGGATTAGAGTGATGAGAGACCCAGCTGCTACCCCTGTTGCACTGTGGGAATGGGGACAGTATCTGTCTTTACTCTTAAGCATCTGCACACTTCTGAATGCTGTAAAATAATGATAATAGCAATAACAGCATTGTATTCATTTAGCGTATTTCTGGTATCAGTTTATGGCACAGGTGTAGATGATAAATTCACACTGGTTGCTTGACTATCCCAGCTTCCAAGTTTGATGTTTGTTTTTGAAGTAAACCTGTTATTATAGTCAGTATATACTATTTCATTAAATTCAGATGGCTTATTGGCTATGGAATGGCTGCTTGCAGACCCTCAGAAGGTTTTGCAACTTGGTTTTAGCACATGGAGCACAGTTAGCTCCCAAAGTTGAGAGGCATAAATGTACAATGAAAACAAAATAACCTTAATAGACAGCACTCCAGAAAAAGAGAATTCACGTTAAACTATGTGTGGGTGTATGTGTATATCCCTTGTCCGATTTAGAAATGTCTCTTGGAGATGCTTTCCAGTAATGTTGCATCAAGTGGATTAATATAGGGAGGTGATCAGACTGCCTCAAACAGGACAAACAGATTAATAAAATATGCTTACAGTACAATTTACTAAGGAGGTAGTTTCAATACGTTGCTTTATTTGAAATACAATTTTGTGCAAGAGTGAATGACTCTTGGTCATGTCACATGCTAATATCTCCTTGCAGCTAGCATGAGTGGGGCATTCCAGTTGCACACTTTRCTCCTTATGATTGCCTCCAGTCTTGTTATGGAAGTCTTAGCAGTCACTCCCTGACAATGGTTTTAGTACACCATTGTATAATTTTTGGTAAGCTTCATAAAATAAGATAAATGCTTACCTTGTCCAGTATGGAAAAAGACTCAGTAAGTACTGTTTAATCTCCAAAATATGAGAGCAACTTCTCTTAGCAACACATAGTCTTTGCAAGTCTTCTGTGAAATAGCATGTTCATGTTAGATGAGGGGTAGGAGAAGAAAAACAATGCTAAAATAAACATAACAAAAGTAAAAATCTGTGACATTCTCTGTGCAGAATTTTTCTGAATGTTAAAATTCTGTTAAATGTTAAAACTATATCTATTTCCAATTAGAGGTTTGAATTATTCAGTGTAAACTGGCTTTATATTGCAAGGATATGGGGAGGTTTTGTCTATTTTGATTGTTGTTTCTAAGGGATTTCATGGAAAATTGCATTTTTGTGGTGGCACGAGTTATTCTAGTGGTTAGCTTCTCCCTGTTTTTCTATCCTAGTACTTGCATCCATTTTGAGAAGACTTTAATCTGTATGTTTCCAAATGTCCTGCAAATAATAGGAATCTCACAGCTCAAAAGTTTAAACAGCCTCTCTCTGTGTTACTTAAAGGAAATGTCCCTGTTTTACATAAGCCACTCATCTGAGCGATTAGCAAATTTATTAACAATTCTGCCATATAATTAAATTATTAAATAATAATTAATTAAAATATTAAACCAAAGGGAATTAATACTGGTATTTCTAAGTGTGATGAATTCTGCCTTTGTCAAGAACACATTTGTTGTTCGCACTACTGCTCATCTCAAAGGATTTGTCTAGCTCAGCAGAGGTGGTCAAGATAAAGTCCAGTATAACTAATGAAACTTTRGTACAGTTACTTACATTCGAGATAACCTATCTCCCTTGTTTGCTCAAAACATACTTAAAGACAAATCAGAGTCCATTCCTGCCTAGAACTAGCTTTTCTCACTAGGCACTAAATTGCTAGAAAGAGAAGATATTCTCAAAAAATAGACAAGAGTTTCTTACAGACATTTCTTCCTTATCTTCTAAAAAACACAGGCTTCTTAAGCGTCAGTTGATGCTATGGCTACATGACCATGCTTCAGTAGCGCTCCTTTCTTGGATCTTTATCTCTGGAATGGCAATTGTGAAGAAGGATGGAAAACAAACAGCAAAGAAACAACAAACTCAGCTGAAAATTGATTTAGAACCATGTTTCCTTGCATTGGTTGCCATGTGCAAACAAYGTTATCTTGGAGACTAGTATGCACTTCAGAACTGGTGATGATTGGAAAGAAGGCTTCTTTTAGTTGCTAGTATCGATTTAATTGTAGGACTGAAGGATGGAGACAGGTCATGATGCTGCATTAGGAGGATTGAGTTAAAGTGGCTGGTTCGGATAGTGAATGCTTCATGACATCAGCAGCAAGTTTACCTCTGACTCGAGGGTCATCAGGGAAAACAGGCATGAGGATGTCTCTTCTAACCCCTGAATGTCACCCCGGGGTGCATCCTAGCTGGAATTGTCCAATAAGCCAAGCAAAACAGACATTTGAAAGGACTGCATGTTAACAATGGAGAAGTTTGCTGTCATAATCTCTAAGTTAGGCTACTGGTCCTTCATTTGTAGCATCACCACGTTCAATCTCAAATACAGTTTTGCAAAAACAGAACAAATATGCCTCCAAAGACATTGTCAAGGAGATTTTGTTTTTGCTTGAATACAATCTATTGGTTAAACAACTGACCCCCAAAGCAACCAGGCTTAATGTCCTCRCTGGTCCTTCTGCATCTCATCTGGTGTTTATTGTAAGAGCACTGATTTCAATGGATCCATCTGGAAGTCATGGAGATATCGTGTGCTTTTTTTAGCACGTCTGTCTAGGTTAGTAATTAAAGCATGTTTTAGCTGTGCATTTTGATACAAAATGAGATACCTAAATTCCCTGCTTCTGTAGGAAATCCCTACTTCTCTAATAGAAAAGTTCTGAGAAAAGAGRCCATGTGAGTCTAATGCCAGGGAGCTTTAACGTATTTGTTGTACCCCCAACTTTGAGCTAGAGTGCTGGATAGAGACACAAAACAGCAGGAGTGCTGGGTCATTAAGGATAAAAGCAACAGGATTTTCTATAGATGGAGTGTGCTGTCTCCTCTCTTGCATAAACGTACAGCAAATCCTGCATATTGAACATTTCAGCTCTCCACAGGTCTAAAACACCAAGTTTCTGATGCAAGTCATACTATATATGTTATGAGACTTAGACAAGCTACTTGTTCAGACCATTTGAGAAACTATATCTGTCTTCAGGTTCCAGAGAGTGGGAAAAGAGGAGGAAGGGGGTAGTGTGGTTGATTCCACGTAAGAACACCATAGTTCAAAAATGTGTTTCATTCCCAGCGACAAAGGAGCTTGATTCCAGTTTTGTCTTCAGAAAACGTATGCTCCAGCTGCAAAATCCCAGCAGCTTTTAACACCCAGTTTGACATAACTGACAGTCTGTTCTCAGGAGGAGGCTCAGCAGAGCTGGGCTAGTGCAGGGTTTGCAGTCTGATAAATATGCATTGGCAGCGCTGCACAGAGGGAGGCTTGTAGAATGAATACGCAGTCCTACTCTGCAACTTTCCTGCTTTCCCTTCTTGCACATCTAGTTCCCAGTTACGGCAGACTTTATAAATCCATTGCAAAGCTAAAACGATTATCTCTGAGCCGGTTTAACACAAGCCAGTCTTGTATCACTGTGTCCTAAGAGCAACCTAACTTTAGTTTTTCCAAACCAAAAGACTAAACACTAAAAATTAAATATATTGGATCAAGCAGGCAAAATGAAATGGAAGTACTTTTGGAAACAGTGCATATAGTAGTATGATAAAATCACCTGCATTTCTTTTTCAAAGCTGAAGCAGTTTCCTTCAGCTGATAACTTTCCTTGAATTGGTTCCATTCAGTAAGTTCCATTGATTCCAGTCACCAAGTTCCATTGATGGTTGTCAATGTTTTACTCCATTTCTGAAAATTTTGAAGCTTAGAGCACCACAGAAACAGCCCACAATTATAGTTCCATATTGAAAAGATAATTTCTCTCTCTGCTCAGGTAAGTCTTAGCTTGAGTAAGAGCCCCAAATGGTTTTTAATGTAATCTTTTCCAAAGACATGCTAAACACTGTGTTTCATTTGGAAACAAAGAAAAATCAAAATTACACAGTTATAGCATGTTGCTGGCAGTTAGGTCAACCTGACAATTTGTGAAAAATTAATTTCTCTTTTGTGCCAGCAAGTACTGGGTTGGGTTTTTGTGCCCTTTTTTTTTCTTCCCCTGCTATGTCACTCTTCTTCGGAGGAGTCATTGCATTTACTTCTTTAGCTGTACTCTCCATCTATGCTACAGCAATAGTGACATAGTAATGGGGGGGGGGATTTTTAATGAATGTCAGCAAAACCAGACAACTAGACAAATGCTTTTTAATATGAAGTTGCCTCTTTGCTTTAAGAAGGTTGCTTGTAACCTTACAGGGAAGCCTATGTCTAAGGATTTTTAAGAACAGGATATGAAGCTGTGTTACAGATTGCTGTATGAATAATGAACTATTTTTTTTTTCCTTAGAACAAGTAGAATAAGACAAACCAAATGAAAATCTAAATTAAATTAAAAGGATGACATGTAATTTCCAAGTAAGAGTCACAAGTCAACACTGGCTGGTAATTAAAGCTTATGTAATCTAATGACTATATTCCATGGAGACCACTTTGCCTTAATGGAGTTAATTTGAGGATTCAAAACCTCTGTCAGTGTTTCCAACTTTTCTAACATGTCAGTCTATTTTGTGGGAGATTATTCTGGCAAAAACTATAAAGCATGACCTGGTTGCTCTGATCCATATAAATGCATGAATAATAAACAATTCTTTTTGTTTTTTCTAGCTGTCCTAACAATAGAGGCACAATGGAGAAAGCAATGTTTAAAAAAATCTGCCCATGAAATCTCTTATTCCTTCTCAAAGAACTTCTATAAGTTAACACAAAACAAGAAGATCCATGAGTGATGCTGCAAGTGCATATTTAAGATCTCTTCAGTAGTTTGGGGAGTATTTTAATCAATACTGGATGTGAAGGGGTATAAAAAATCTTGAAGATTTTCGCATTAAAATTCTTCACATATGAGAAAGGGATTCTCATATGGGCATTAAGAAAAAAGTTTCCCAACCTGCCTTTCATAATTCCTGTTTGAAGTTCTTGTAACCATTTGTTAGAGATATAAAAGGTATTACCTTGTTGTGCTTCCCTTAATAAAGTATAGGTTTTGGAAATAAACCCCCTGGGCTACTGACCTTTTTATATTCTTAGAAAATAAAATTCCTCTGTTGCACAGAGAGAACTGTGTAACCAAGCAGCCAAGCAGCTGCCTTTTGAATTACTAACAATTGAGCTATGGAATAGTACGGAAGGGAAGAGTGAGTCTTGGTTCACTACTCCCTTTTTCAATTGTAGATTTTAGTATTTAACTCTGTGGCAGTGGCTATTTGAAAAGAAAGGGCCACAGATTATAACTCTGATGAAGAATAAGAAGTTTTGAAGTGCAAGAATAAGACATCAAGATAAAAAATAGAGAGAAATGGGTACCTTGGAATAGACTTCTAAATTCATGGCCTGACTTTTAAAATTATTGACTTATTTTCATTTTACTTACTTTATAGGACCTCAGCAATTCTGAAAATGAGGGCATTCATTCAAACTTCTATATTTAGGTCTAAGAGCCTGTATTTAAGCATCCATGCTTGAAAATCTTGGCTAGAATCTCTCTTCATTCACTTTTGAGGAAAGTAATTTAGGAAAATAAATGAGTACTCTTTACATATGGTTTACTTTGTCAAGTAGTGTTCTGGTCTTAAGATAAGTGGAAATAAGTTAATATATGAAGATTTGCAGTTTTCTGAATAGAGTACTTAAAACCTTGAGTTTCCACTTGATGGGAAATACCCATATTTTGGAACTACATTTTACCACATTGAGACATTAGTCCATCAGCATTTTCCATGTAGCAGAAACTGTGAAAAGTTGTAGTTGGTAGAAATTCAAATGTTGAAAATCATTGAAGTAAATGAGATTAAGTATTTCTGGACCTTGTGGGTAATTCTGTGGCTGTTTCAATACCTGCTTCTGTAGTGAGGAATCTGGAAGACCTGGGGCTCAGTGTTCTGAAACCTGGGACTCTAGAAACCTTGATTTCCAAACATACTAATTCACATGAATACTAGGAATTTCCCAGAACCTATTAGGTTTGTAGGAGAAGTTTATCACAATTGCCCTATATTGACCCATTTTGCTCCATAGTTGCATATACTGTCACCATTTCAGTACAGCGGTTTCTATCGGTACAAGATACAACCAGCCTCTGCTATGTGTGTTTTTTAGTTCTCTTGATGTGCCCAGTGGACAATGAGCAAGATGTCCAAGTCTAATGAAGTTCAGCTTTCAGTGGAATCCTTCACTATATCCTGATCGTCACCCCTGATTCTTAGAGCCAGTGATTCAATCATGTTGTCAGATAATTATGGCATCCCTTTCACATACCTCTTGAGAAAGATTTCTCATCTTGCAGAATCTCTTCTCTTTCTTTTATAATGGATGTTGGTTGATCTTTAAGCTTCTAAATTTGTTTCATAAACACTTTGAAGCAATCCATATCTTTAAGGCTTCACATATTGCAGACACCAGAAGAGGTGAAAGATGTCATCTGTGTGTGTGCTAGTACTGTTACCTTCTGAAGGTCTTCCAGCTTTGAGTCTGTGCTCTGTTGGCTTCTAGCACCATGCTAAACCTCACATTTCACAGAACTAAAATCTTTTCTGGAGTAAAATTTTCTGGGGCTGATGCACATTTAGTTGTAGATGTCATCAGGTCACTATATTGTTTTGGGGATATATTTTTGTAAGTGATAATCTTCTGCTTTGCCTCTGACACACACTTTCCTTCCAGCTGAATCTTTACCACGAGGCTAACAACTTGAAAGAGATTTCTGTGTGGGAGTACAGCTATCCTTTTTTCTTTTTCCCAGTAGGAGATGAACTAAAGTAAATGTCACCCACTTGTTCCCATTTAAGTTTCATACACACGGGGTCATTCAGATAAGTATAAACTGCTACTGAACATCTGAGTGTCTTTGTGTCAGAATTTTGCTTTTCAACTAGTGTGTTTCATCTTGAAATATTTTATATCAATTCCATTTAACTAAATGATTGTTTGAAAGAAGATGGAGCTTTCTTTTTTTTTAACTGATTTTTTACTCTTTTTATTCTACTTTACAATATAAGATAAATAAACCTGGGGGGGGGAAAAGAAAGGGAAGGAAATTACTGAAGAACACCAGCTGAGAAATAGTCCTACCAGAATCCAGACTCAGCCCCTGCTTAGCAGAGGGACCTATGTGGGCTGTGTATGTTGACATTCAGCATTTATTTGTCTTGAGATACTGCTTTGTCTGTACCCAAAGCCGCTGGTGTTGTACTTTGTTTCTCTTGGCCTTGTCTCCGCTAATGAGATGTATTTCCTGATCACTGCTATTTCCTGCTTTTTTCTTGGCAAGGTGCCTGGTTACTGCGGAATCTGCATGAGCCAGGATGTCCTCTTCTGCTCCTGCTGGGCTGGTGAAGCAGATGTAATTGCTGTGGTCCCTTTAGCTTGGTAATGGGACACTCAGCAGCTGGCACCTTACGCCTCTCCCTCTCCCCTCCTCCCTCCAGGGCAAGCTGGAGATTGAAGGACCTTTGTCTGTTTGAAAAGCATGTTATGGCTTAATGTTTTGGATATTGTTAAATGCAGGTCAGGTGTGGGTTTATTCTGCCATCATGATTATCTCATATATAAGGCTTCTACCCAGCCCTTTTCTGCTTTTCCTGTAAGCACATAGTGTGATCCACAGTGTCCTTGAAGCCAATACAACAGCTTCACTGGCAACCCTGGGATTTGGGTTGGATCTTAGGTGCAGTATTTCTAACAGTGCAAAATCCAGTCATACATTCTTCTCACAACAATCTCCTGTTTCTGCTGAGAGATCTGTTATGATACTATGAACCATTATATATATTTTTACATTTTTCTGTCGACTTTGTTCAGTGGGAAGCAGTATTACTCATCAAAGCAAGAAGAGGAACATTAAAGAGAAAGGCACATATTGCTCATTAATGTAGAAAAGGGAGAAAAAATAACCTTCATCTTTTGGGTTAAGCCCAAAAATGTAATGGAAGTACATTGGCCTGAACTGGCATAGATCTACTCACTTCTTGTTCACACTGAAAAATGTAGTAGCATCAGTCATCTTCCACTTKAATCAATGTCTGAAACTAAATACTTCTCTTGTTACATGAAAAATACCACTTAACAAGTACACCCATTYAGGTTTATAAATGCTGTAGAAATGAGAATCCACTATTCCACCCTAGGGATCAAAGGGAGGTTGAGCCAATGCTAATGTCTGAACAAACCATTTGTCTTCTTAGAGGCTTTTGCAATCTCTGTCCTTCTCTGCTCACAGGGAAAGTTGCTAAACCAGGGGTAAACATGGAAGACTACAATTCGTGACTAACTTCTACTGGCAGGTTTTCATACTCCTACACAGAAGATCAAATTTTATTGCTTACAGTCCCTCAAAAAGGGAGGGAGGTYAAGGGAATTAAACAAGGTATTTGTAATGTCCAGGTTCACATTAGTATAGAAAAATCCATGCACTTTGTCAAAGCTTGCCACTCTTCCTGATACTGGCTTCACTTGTCTTGTTTTGAAGCTTTTCAATTAGCCCAAGTCCTGTAACTAGAGGTAACCCCAAAACTGGTGTTTTGAAGTAGGATGTTTCCTTTCTTCCTGCCTATCTTTAACCATCCCTCCCTCTTAGGAACAAGCATATGGGGAGATTTGCCATCTCCATTCTATTCAGTATGCCAGTGAATAGCTGAAAGGCATTCACCTGAAACATGTAATTTTGGGTTCCTGTAGGACAGCTGTTGATTCCCCAAATTTGCTTTGTAGAAAAGATCCGTGTAAACTCAATGGTCCTGGAGTTTCACCTCATTCAAATGATTTTATTTTAACCTTCCCTTGCACCCCTACTTCTCCACAGACAAGTGCTCTTACCACAAAGATAAATTACCAGATTGACCTAGAAACTGAAAGCAATCACTTTCACAGCTGAAGTCCCCAAAGGGGGGTTAACTCGGCCTTTTTTAAAGGAGCCATTGGAAGGGACAAGACTCTTAGCTGTAATAAATCATCACATTCCACTGAAGTCAAATGATCTGTATTTGTTTACAACCATCCAGACCAGAAACTGATCAAGTATTTCAATTATTGTCATGTGTATTGGAATTGTGTCTCAGCATTTTGGCCGCAGAGCAGGACTCCGCAGAACTTGCTGTACACTCAAAACTGGACATCTTAGACACAGATAAAGCTTTGTAAATTCTGATGTTGTCCTTTAAGAACAGGAATTAGAAACCTTTGAACTAATGCATTTCTCTCCCTTCTCATATCAGGCGAAACCCACTCCACTTTCACCTCATCGCAGATGCAATTGCCAAACAGATCCTGGCAACTCTGTTCCAGACATGGATGGTCCCTGCTGTGCGCATAGACTTCTATGATGCAGATGAGCTCAAGGTAAAGACAGCTAGACACAGGTGTTAGTCATGTTACTTCTGTAACTTCATAGTTACTTCTGATTTGATGTCATCCCTTTGTTACTCATGTCCCTTAACTGGTGATTTGCAGAGGAACTACTGGCTAAAATATTCTCCCTGATCACCACTAATTCTAACTCATACAATTGTAACCCCAGTTACACTTAACTACAAAATACTAAATGGCTAAAATCAGTGCACTTTCTCTGCTAATGGAATATGTTGTTTAGCAGCTTAGAGTTTTACTTGCTGTCAAGAGGATTCTGGCTATTCATCTGATCACATAATGTTTTGCTAAGGACACTCCTTCCTGGTAGCAATGGTGGAATCTTAAGTATCTTGTTCAATAAGCCCAAATCTGTTACTGGAAACCCTCGACTGCCCTGCATTCCTTAATGTGTAGCACCATAAGTATGCACACTCTGATGAGGTATCAGTACTACAGTCTGAAATAGTTTRATCTGGATGCCCTTTCAAAAAGAATGACTATGAAAAGAGTTCAAAGTGGCAAAAACTCACTTACTCAAAGTAATTATATTTTCATAGTTAAAAAGTTTAAATTAGAACATGGAGGCGCAGCATTGATTTTGAGCTTCATGTTTTTTGCCTGTGCAGGTAATATGAAATATTCAGATTTTAGCATTTGGAGTCGGTGGCAATAATTTGTATGGCTTATCAGACTGTTCTGAACAGCACCCTGAAACAAGAAAAAAAAACAAAATTTAGCAAATTGCTGTATTATTAATTAAGGAGTAAATGCAACGCACACCACGTTGTAGAATCTTGAATACAAAAAGCTTTAGAAAGAGATGGAAAAGGGAAAAAAAGTGGTTMTTGAGGAAACGCTTTGTTTCTATTTTTCACTGGTTCTTCTGCATGCAGCCATAAGCTGATATTAACCTAATTAGCCAGAGCTCTCCTTTCTGTTCTTTATAGCTTCATAGCAAGGAGGAGGTTTGTTCTTACAAATCTTGTGTGTGTCTATGTTACATGTGCTTTTCTGCAAATTGTGAGGTTTTTAATTAGCCTCTCAGCTGGGGAAGACAGACCTCTTAGTGTTTTCCTTCTGGTCATTTGGGTATGGTCCARTCTAGTTAAGTAAATAATAACCAAGACAGCTTACTTCAGTGATCCCCAAATTTCTGATTCATAGGCAAAGCACTGTRCAGATGTGAGGCTAACTGGTTTTGTCCCTCCCTCTTCACTCAACCTGAATTTTTATATGACTGGTGACCCAAGTCAACAYTAGACTGTCTTGCATGTAACCCACAGGCATTAGGCTGAAGACCACTTTCTTACTGGATGCAGGTATTGATGCRTAAATACATCTTTCCAGGTTTGCCACACTTGTTCAGAGCTCATCATACTGCGTACCCAGCAATTTCCCKGATTTCAGCAGCCAAAAAGCCACAGTATACAGTAGTGAGCATAGGGGAATGTGGCAGACACTGCCAAAGGAGAGCAAAGAGTTATAAATATAAACGGAGTTTTAAAAAGCCAGGAATGATGCTGGCTCATATCCAGATCATTCTGCAGGTTTTAGCAAAGAAGACAGAGGAGCTGTTTACAGACAGCTGTAGGAGCTCGTCTCGTTTGTTTCCGATGTAGCCTCTAGAGAGGATTTAATGATTGGTTTGAGTTCATGTATTTCACCTGCACTCCTGGGAGCTATATTATGCTGCCTGGTGTTAAGAAAACATAGAGCTGATGCTGGCTGTTTACTAGAAAGTCTGTCTTTCTCTAAGGTGATCTATGAATCCACCGTTACAGTATATTCTATGTTTCAGTTTAAATGACCCTCAGTAGTTCTTTTTTAAACCTGTAATCAATACCAATTCCTGACATTTAAAAGGGTTTAGACTGAACAATAGCATGAGAATTTTGTGCTTAGCTTTCATTCACCAATGTTCAATTGTTTTGGAACACATTTTAGCTGCTACAGAAAACATTTCATTTCATGTTTGTTTTTTTCCCCTTGGATATGTATGAGCTTCCAGCCTCTTTCTTCTAATGCAGCAGTAGCTGGCATGTTAGATTAAGTCCTGGGGAAAAGTCCTGCTTCTGCTCTTGTTCCTGCTCAAACAGTGGAAGGAAGCACATAATATTAGATCCTCCATAAATAGTATGGATGCTTTTTTGTTTTTCAAGTAGCTATTTAGAATTCAGGCAACAGTTTCCACTAGCATATTAATTTTTTAAAAGGCAGAATTTGGAGACTGAAATATTTGGCAATGTTTCTTAACATATCCTGCAGCTCTTAAAATATATGCTGTTTAGCTTAGAGTTAGAGCAACCAGTGTCCTGAAGGAAGATGCAGAAAATTAGGCTCGGCTGTCGCTGTTGTTTTCCCTCAGATTTTAGAGGAGGACTGGATGCTTCATTGCAAGAAAGGCAAGACAAGGTACCACTGATGAAAATTTCTAGAGCAAGCAAACCAACATATCTACTTCGCTGCTGTGAATTAAGCATGTCAGATGTTGCTTTTAAAATTTAGAGAAGATTTATTTTTCCTTTTGCAAGGTGACACAGCTTTTCACATTCATGTTGCACCACAAAGAGCCTGTGTTCATTTTTTCCCTAGAAGCAGGTGCTGCAAAACTACCAGCAGCTTGCTTGGAAGAGGGATGGAGCACAGAAAGGAATGGCCAGGGAAAGGTTTATTGTATCTTGAGGCACATGATAGTGGGATGGGACAGAAGAGGAGGAGACTTGACTGTGATAACAGCATTTCCAGGAAAAGGGTAAGACACAGTTGAGATGCTGGATATATTTCTTTAAACCAGTTAGTTTGAAGATTTTAACAGCCAGTTCTACTAAGATTCTTGTAACCTCCCCCAACATAACTTGGCCTGTCTCCTGATTGCCTTGCCAATAACCACAAGGGAGATAGATGGGTGCTTAAAAGCTCTCCCTCAGCTTACAACCTGTTCGGATTGTGAACTGTCTCCCACTAACTAAACTTGCTATATGCAGTTAGTAATCAGCAATAAGCATCCTTGAAGTGTGGGCTGCCAATAATGGTGCCAGTAATTGAACTATTCCATAGCTACATACTTCATTCTGGCTCTACTCAGTATGACCCACACATAACTCTTCCAAATGTATGTGGTCACATACGGCTGTGACTGCAAACTGGTAAGCTACTTGGCAATGTAAATTTACTTTCTATGATCACTTTAGTTGTGTTAGTCAGCTTTGGTCCTAATGCAGTAGATGTATCTATTACAGCAGTGCATCCCACAAAATAACTTGAAACTGAAAATTGTCTTCTTTGAACATTAAATAAAAGAAAAAAAACATACATGTGAAACATTGATCTGAAAGACCCATTACAGCTGTGACGTGCAAATATCAGGCTGCAGGATATTGTGGTTTTTACAGTTCAGTCTTACATGGAGAAACTCCAGAACAAACTATTGAAGATGTGCAGCATGAACACTTGGCTTCTACACATAATTGTTTAACATGGAATCTCGTGTCAGTTCACTCACAAGTATAAGGCATTAAACCCATTGTGATCTGCACTGTCTCAGAGCAGAAGGAACAGCTGATAAAGCAAACTGTATGTGTGATGGGTGGGGAATACAGATGAGGTGAGTTTGTTTTCCCAGGTGTTACCTGACAGACTGATGACAATATCAGGTGAACTGAAGAAGGCAGAATATAGAATGAGCAGTTGCCTGCTCTGCTGTGAGTAAGTCATGATGGTCCAGATACACATGGTCTCTTTGTCACTGATAGAGCAGAAAAGCCATCTCCTTTAAATAGTTTAGCCCACATGTGCTGCAATTGATTTATGAACTTGAAGGGATAGTGAATAGGATTTTTGTAGTAGATGAACATTTGACCTGAAAGTGAATTGTGAAAAGCTCCATTCTTTGCTGCATATATGGACAAGATTCCAGCTTTTATTATTCCCAGAAACAATAGACCACAAATCTGACTACCAGTGCTGCATTAGGTGATTTCATTTCAGAAATGTTGCTGTAGTCTGCACACTCAGTCAGAATCAGTGGTCTGATCCAGAGGGCAAAACCAAGCTGGGATAATGCATGGCATAAAGATCACCTAACTTTGGGCATTTACTTAAGCATGAGATGAGTTACTTCTTAGCCACTTCCATCTGTACTTTGAAGACAGTTCACTAGGTCAGATATTGACATCATGTGGACAGACAGATCACAGAATATTCTGAACTAGAAGGGACCCACTAGGATCATCGAGTCCAACTGGTAGGTAAAGGGTCCATTCAGAGATTGAACCCACAGTCTTGGTGTTACTAGCACCACGCTCTAACCAACTGAGCTAGTGGGCAAGGGCTATGAGATCTAAGCAGAAAAATAAAGTTTAGTTCTTTAATTATAATCGTAGTATGTAGGTGGCTGTCAGGGCTGTGCCTCTGTGTACTCCCAATGCACTTAAATTCCCACAGTGGTCCGGGAACTCCCAGGCTTGTTGTCTGCACAGATGAGATAAAGGGCTGGTTTGAGACAGCAGACCAAGCTGAAACCAGGTGATTGATGGAACTGCTGGCCATCTGCACAACAAGTATTTGACAGCTTGTTACAGGAGCGGTCCCAGTGGGAATTTCAGACAGTTCTTGAGATTTCCCAGGCAGACCCTGCTGTGCCTAGACCAATTTGTATGCTTCAGCATGTCGATTAACATCCTGGGCAAAGGATCTGGTTGTCCCAGATGTTTACAGGCAGTTCCTGCTGCAAAGTTAATCAATTGTACAAGGGTAAGACAATCAATAGAAACAGTTCCTGGATGTGTAGAAATTATCATGTAGGACAACGTTTTGTAGGTACTTAAGATAGTTAGGAAATGTTTTGTATATGGGTTAAGGTGATCTATAGTGGTGCATTATGCATGTCTTGCAGTGGGCAGGTAGGACCACAGGCCAGCTGGGTTACAAAAATTATACAGAAATGTGTTTTAGGGAGTCTCACCCTATCCAACTAAGATAACCCTGTAAGAACCTGTACTATGGAGACTCCCTTTACCATCTGGACAGCAACCAGATGTCCTGTCTGGCACATTGTATTGTCCATGCAAAAATTATCGTAAGTCAAAATCCCAGTAATGTTACTGTTTTAAAATATGCTCAGTTTGTAAGTGTCTTCACAGCAAATTACACCGAAAGCAAGTCAAATGCCATGAAATCTTTGGATACCAGCAGAAGCTTTTCCAGTGAATGATAGCAGTGATAGGACTGTATGTATTGTACGTTGACATTTACCAATTTTGGAGCCATGGTCAAGCAAATACTTCCAAGAGAATGGCAGATACCACCTGCTGAACATGGGAGAGAGACCTGACTGGCAGCTGGGAAGATGTGAGAGTGTATTTGATAAACAGATTATTAGCTTGGTGTTTTTCACATCAGCTGCAGAGGGTGACAATGATAGCAGTGTTGATACAGCCTTGAACAGTAAAATTGGTCGGCATTTCCTGCTGTCCACCATCTTCCTAGTCAAGAAATTCCGCTGGATGTTGCAGAAGCAACAATTTATTTCACATTGATAGTGACTGACCCTTAAACTATCAGATTGTAATGTTTGACTGTATTTGCATTGCACTGCATGCAGATCAGATTTTGTTAAGGGTGGTGCATGATTGTTTATCTGTTAAGTAGTTCACTGTATGCCTCAGAGGCAAACACACGAAGTTATAAAGCAGAAGTACACTACTTTCCTTCTTTTCCACTTCATATGCAAGATCTAATTGCTATTGATGCAATACAGAATGAGAAACCCAGCATCTGTTTATGTTTACATTCATTTAAGCAGCGGTAAGTATTCAATTAAAGTGTTTCTACAGCACTGAGGTTTTGATCTGATACTGTCACGTGTTGTGGGGGGCTTGCAGTGCTCCTGCATTTCACCTTTTGTCTTTCTGTAAACTGTCCTACTGCACATGTCAGTGAAAAAACAGGCATAGACTGCTGTTTCTTCCTGCCCTTTCCCCTTCTTTTTAATTTTTGTTTAACTATGCAAATTTAAGATTTTGAAAACCAAAATCTATAATCAAAACATTGTACATATTTTTAGAACTGGCATGGCTTAGTTTTAGACATACCAAACACTAGGGACACATATTGAATACTAGAGACCTGAAGTCTCAGGTGATAAAATGTGCTTGTGGTTGTGATACAATGCTGCCATGTTAAGAACAGGGTCTTTTATCCATGGTTTTCAGTACAGATGACTGGACATTAACAGATCAGGTTTTGTAAGCCAAGATCTTTTCCTTCAGACTGTTTGGGAGGAAATTAGTATCCACCAAGAAACAGATAGCAATTCAAACTCCCCAGCACAGTAGAACCTTTGTGAAGTGGTCAGAATCTATCCGTGCAGACTGAGTAGCTTAAGCAGTACTTCCTCTGCCCTCCCAGTCCCACCTCTGCACAAAAAAAACCCCCATGCAACATTGCAGACTATTATTTAGATGTGTTTTCCATTTTTATTCAGAAGACCTAGAATATGAAGAAAGTAACTTTTACATAAAATCAAACTGGGTTTTAAATTTCTGCCTGTTCCTAACAGGTGGTCAGGAAAGAAGTGCCATGGAAATCGGTGGGGCTGGTCAGAAATTGGTCATGATCATGGGAGTCATGGTGCCATTTCTGACTTAGCAGTTGTTATCTGATTAGTGACATGTAGCTTTCATGAGCAGCCTCACCTCTGATGTTGGGAAGGGAAGCAAGATACCAAACATGGAATAGCTTTTTGCAGATTTTTATGTAATTTCTCTTCAGATTTACAAACTAGTCAGTTAATATGAGATTTAGAACTGTTAGAATTTGGTATAGTGGGATGAAGCCCAGTGTGATGCAAGAAGGTGCACTATTTCCTGGGCCTTCTTCAAGGGTCCCAGTCTGCCTAGTGTGCTACATTGCCCAGTGCTTCTATTGCTATTCCAAACGAAAGCCTCGTGTCTGGCTTTGTAAACCCCTTATACTTTCCTACTGCTGCTGGTGCTTTGAAAAAACATTGGACTTCTTTGTTAGTTTTATAACTTAATTCTAGTTGCTGTGGGCTACTCTGTAGCTCCACCTTTTTCTTGATTTTAGGGAAAAACAGTACAGTTGCTCTGTTCTACCTCCACCAGGAAGCCAGGGTAGCTGCTCTTTGTAACATATGTGAAGTGAGGAATAAGGAGCCAACTAACTCTCTTGCACATAACATCACCCACATTTGTATCATAGTAGCTGACTGTGACATTTCAATAGCAAGGATTTTTGTTTGGCATTCAGCTTCTTAAACATTGCTCATTGCAGCAACATGTGCTGCACCTCCAGGGAAGGCAATTTTAGCAGAGAATGAGAAAAAGATGAATAACTGCACATGAGATTTTCCAAAAATTACTCCGTTTGACAAAAATTTTAAAATGTGCCCCGGAAAAAAACTAAAAAAGACACAATGTGTCAAACTAAGTGCTGCAACTATTGCTTGTTCGGTGTATCCCCATTACACCAACTGCTTTCTCAGAAAATTATCATCCATCTGTGAGAAATGAAAGCATTTTGCTGTCCTAACCTTGGACATACAGAAATTGTTTTAACACTTTGTTCTGCATGAGGGGTATAGGTTGTCTGTCCCCTGCACTTGCTGGGGAGACTTAATGGTCATCCTGTGCTCCAGCATGATTTCTTTTTTTTGGCACCTGCGGGTAAAAAGCTGGGAAGATATATAATGACTAGATCTTAGATGGTCTTTGATCTTAATGGCTTTTTCACTTGCTCACAGGGACACCTCCCTGTCAAAGGGCATTCGATTACTCATAGAAGAACAGCAGTGAGTGTTCAAGGCATTCCTAGTCAGGATCAGTATTGATGTGAGCATCTTACCAAAATATTTAGTGATCCTTGCTTTTAGATTTACAAAGAACTGAAGTATGTGTATTTCCGTGTCTGATTCATAAGCTGAAAATGATAGCAGGCTGAAAGGACTCCAAGAATATTCTTGATTCACCACGAGGGAGCTGAAATGGTTAGAATTCCTCRTTTGTAAAGTACTTGGCATTGGCTTATTTTTGAGAGACAACCGAGATTCAGGGAAGTGTTGGACAACAGATAAGATGTGAGCTACTTCCCATGGAGCAGTTCAGCAGGCAGTGTAGGCACAAGGTATTCTGAAGGACTAGGGCTGTAGTAGTCATTCTTGTGGTGAAAAATGTTCGTCTTGTGTGGGCACACCTTTTTGTGTGACGCTTTTTCGCAGCACTGGAAATGACAAGCCATGCTGTGTGCCTGGCACAGCACGAGCACACACTGAGGCCACTCTTCTCATAGGTCTTCTGAAACCATCTTGATCTGTTCAGGTGGGTGTTCAGGCTGATTGAGTTTGAGTACTTGCTTTAAAGGGGGGATGTATAATAACATTATTAATGAGATGCCATTGATAGTACCTCTTTTTGAGTCAACTTGATACGAGAACATTTGAGCTTCTAAATTGAGAAATTTTGTTTCTGTTAGTGGAGTTATCACTTTTCAGGTCAATCTGCAATCCTACAAAGTTTTGGTTTTTGAGATATGTAATAAGGTTATTAATGAGATGGCACTGATGGTAATTTGACTTGAGTCATTTCTCTTAGTRGGGTTACCACTTTTTGGATCAAATGATTTAATCCTGTGAAAGTTTCATTCTTTGAGTTGATGGTGTCCAGGTCTCACCCTTTCAGAAACAAAGATGAAAACTGAGTCGTGTTTTGATCCCCTGGTTATTTTCTCATATACTCCACTGTTACTTCAGCTTTGACCCCTTTCACAGCGGAGTGGGTTCCACAGTTTTTAGCTGACCCAGATAAAAGCCTATAAGATAGTTCCGTCTGTATTGTTTTAATCAGACATTTAGGATCTATGTCTATCTGATTGCATTTTTACCTGGTGGTCCCTTGGGGTGAAGCTACGTGATTACATGGATTTAGGGTGATACTGGTGGTCTTAGCCCTCACACCAGGTGTTTCAAAAAGGGTAAGAGTTACACGCCTGCTACATTGCTTCCTTTAAACACTACACATGCAAATTCACTGTTATCTGAAGTAATTTGCTGATATTTTACCAGAACCTAGGCAATTAACTAGACTGATATAATGAACTTCAAGTTCAGTATTTCTTGCTTTGAAGGAGCCCAGCTTTTCCAATGTCTTTATTTTCTTCAGATCATTTCTCTAGTTAGTGTTGCATTGTTTTAGAGACATCTTAGCACTTTCTAATAACAAAGAAAAAGAACACTTTTTCACCCCTTGCCACATTCACTGCTTCTTATACTAGGGTATTGTTAGTTTTGCTTGTTCATAATTGTAATACTTTTTATCCTTCATTATTTTTATTCCAGATGTATTTCTGGATCTTTTTAGTCCCCAGGAGTTTTGATCTATTCTAATACTTACCATTGGAGAAAAGAACACTGCTTCATATAATTTTTGTTTCCATGAAGCAATAATTGCAGTCTAAGAAGCTCCACTCACCTGGCGTCCAACTCTGCAGGATGGAGGATGATTCGTTTTCCTGCAAATTCTTTGCTTTTGCTGAAAATAAGAGAAATAATAGTTCTTTATGGGATATAACATTTATTCCACTAGTTGGATGTGAATTCCACCCACTAGTGGCCTCTTTTTTGGTGCAGCATTTTCAGCTGTTGAAATTTTACCATTCTTACTCTTTAGGCAGAAACAGTGAAAGTTTATGTCTGGAGAGGGATGATTCTGCTGGTGAGAAGCCCTGTAGTAGGTAGGCATTTTCTTCTGAATAGAAGATTGGATCCTTTTTCTCATACATATTTGCTATGTTTTGACTTTATATTAGGATGTCAGAGGTCTGGTGAAAGCTGCATTCCTACATCCTTTCCACAAATCATCCTGGGACATCAGGAAAGTTCTTCTCTGAGAGGGTAGTTSGTCACTGGAACAGGCTCCCCAGGATCATGTCACCAAGCTCTTGAACTCTGGTCATGACTCCAAGCCTGATGGAGTTCAAGAATCAGATGGACAACCCTCTTGGTCATATGGTTTAGTTTTAGGTAGTCCTGTGAGGAGCAGGGAGTTGGATTCAAGCATCCTTATGGGTCCCATCTAACTTGAGATAATCTATGATTCTTTATTTTGCAACTCTGGCTGTTGAATACTGTTTTATATGGATACAAACAGAATGAGACCTTTCAGTTTTAAAAAGGTGGGAAGTCATCCCCTCAACATTTTTGGTGTCTGATTGGGGATTTTTTTTGCACATGTTAACTAATATTTTCAACCTGCAATCTCCAGCCAGGCATTACTTGGTTAGCAATAGTCACTGTAACTGTTCTGCAACCTTCTTTGATTATCCTTAAAAAAAGGACTTTGGCACAAGTTTTCCAGTAGGGAAAAAAACCCCACTTCAGATAAATTTTTGTCACTRAGTTGAGTCTGTTGTCTATCCAACGTAACATGTGTCTATGCAGGATATGGCGTTGCTTTTTATTCTGGGCAGTGCATCTTGATGACAGCTGTTTGCTATCCTGACATCATGCAAAATGCAGATTGTGTGCCTCTGGACTCTGACCCCCAGAGCTGCATGGAAATTTGCTAGAACATGTATTGGCTGCAGCCAACGTGCACGTATTTGCATAGTTACTAAAGTCAAAAAGCTGACAGTGATAATATTTTCATGGATTTGTATCTTCCCTGATGAATTAGTTCAAAGAGCTTGTTGATTGAGTTCACTAGCAATTAAAGTGGGCAATTGATCTTTCTTATCTTTCCTACAGATGAATTGAGAAGGGCAGCCATGAGTTTTCACCATGGGGCAAATTCTGGCCAGATCTACCTGTCAGTCAGCCTTTAGCAGAAAGCTCTGGCTTCTTGCCATTTTATCTATTCAGCTTGTTTGTCTCTTTTCACTCTTTCACTGACAGGGAAAAAAAAAATGAAGGCTTTATCTTATCTTCTAGGGAAGATTTGTACTTCTCCCTCTTGTAGAGAGGTAGGGCTGGGAGGATGGTGTTTGGTTGGTTCTCACTGACCTCTCTCAGGGTGCTCAGACTCTTGTAGGTCCTCCACCCTTGACTGCTGCGCTGAAAACAGCTGGAGTTGAGGCCAAAGTCCCCAAAGGAAGAAGAAACAACCGTAACTCAGACTGGCCAAACTTTTCTGTTCTGCAGTCTCATCTTGCACAAATGGATAGGGGAATACAAAGAGGGCATTCAGCGTTTTGGGGGTAGCAAGAAACAGTGGAGAAAATTTAGAATATCTCTAATAAGAATTAAGAAAAGGACTCAAAGGGAAACTGGCCATTTGAGTTTGATGGGGCTAAGCAAGATGAGAGGAAAGCCAGCCAAATACCTGAGGTGGGGGAGATAGTCCTTAAAGATCCCAGTAGGTGAATTACCTTTTGGTCATTTCTTTCTGAAGAAGCTGTATGGCTAAATGTCTTGTTAACTAAATGGGAGAGACCAAAAAACAACCACATCAATTTTACTTCATGTCTGCAGTTTCATCCATATAAAGCATGTTGGTTCAAAACACAGAGCATGGATTAGTTCTTGGCACCCTCAGTTAATTTTGTTATTAAGGAAGTTGTTTTGAAGAAGCTTCCTTAAATCAGGTTTTTCCCACCTGTCTGCCCTTTGTGTGCATGTGTGTATTGGTGAGAGATTTGGAAAGAAGCAGGGGGAAAAAAAGAGAAAAACATCCTCAGCATCAGTCAGACTGTGTTACRGACTTTGCTACAGAGATGAGAATTAATTTGCAGTTATTTTCCTTTGCTGTACTTATTTGGGAGGTTTTGTTTGTTCTGCCTTTTAAATATCTGATTTTCCTTTCCAGTTGTGGCTTGCTCCAGGGTTTTTGCATTTGCTCTACATTRTCCAGGACCCAGAGGTTTAAATAATCATCCATTTCTATTTCAACCTTTTTGCCCACTGCTATTTGTATCCAGACTTGTTGCATGTATGTGTGGAAGATATCATCTGTTTCTTAAAGTGAAAGATGAGACAGAATTCTATTAAAGTCACCAGTGCTTCTATGATGAGTAAGAGCAAGAGCAGCAAAGGCCAGCGGAAATAGAAAAATTATTTTAGCAAAGATGTATAAATTCCCATCTCCTTACAGTTGTTTCTTAGTAGGAGTTATTATTATTTCTTAAAATACTCAGGAACCAGAGATTTTGAATCTAGAAGAGTTACCCAGCTTTGCTGGATTTTTGGTTTCCTTGACAACCATTCATATAAATAGTAAGGATTTGTTATGGAGGGAATATCAGTATAATCAAAATCTGTGAATCACCCAGGAAAAAATTAAATTCAATGTTGAAGTTACAAGTTATCCAGCAAACATTAATAGAAGAGTCTGTTTTCATTTAAATAGGGCTCTTCTGTTAATGTTTGCTGGATGCCTGACAAGGATGGAGCAAAGGCGGTGATTTTCTGAAGGTGAGATGCAAGGAGATTCCTTTTGGCATTCTTTGTGAGGAAACTATTGCAGGTGACAGTAACCTTCTTCCTCTCAGGATCTTTGGTGACCTTGAATTTCTCTCTCTCACCCTAGATTTTTTTTAAAATTATCATTATTATTATTATTAGCTGTAAAAAAGAAATGTGAAAAGAGGGGCGTGAATGTTTACCTGTATTTAAATGTTAGCCTGCTATTCATGTCCTATTTAAATGATTCAGTTAACCCAGTCTCAGCAGCAAGGTATTGCCACTGCTCTCCYGGGAGCAAAAGGGTGTGAAAGGGGTTCAGTCACATGTGCCTGCAAAGAGTTTAGATATTGTGAGGTATAGTCAATGTGAARTGGGAAAGATTATCCTGGAACTAATCCTGATTGCTGCTAGTGCTGCTGGAATTGTGACTCAAGTTTTGGGAGTGTGGGAAGAGGTATGGCATATATTCACAGCAGGATGAAGTTTTCCTGTGTGAAAAACAGTGATGAGAAAAACTGTGCATCAAGAAAATTTCTGTCCTATGCCAGCAAATCAGTATGGGTCATTCACCCCTTCTTTTTATGCTTTGTGTTGCAAAAAAATCTTCATTATATGATCATCATTAAAGTAGTGGCAGTATTTTCCTGCAGTTTAGAAATGACATGAAAGACCCAGTTCTGTTCACTCTGTCTTAAAGAAAGGTCACATGATTTAAAAACCCAATATCTTCCTATTTCTAGTGTTCATAGTAGCAGCAAAGTAATGAAAAAGCTATGAAAACAAGTTGTCAGCTGTGTCTAGAAAGTTATTTATCCAATATGAGGAAATAACAATTTTTTATCATTACCTGATTCACACATCAGAATTTCCTGATTGTTTCCCATGCCTGGGACATTTGTAAGGGCTGCCTGAAGCCAGCAGCTACAAAAGACTTTGGCTGGTTTTCCTTCACAGAGATCCCTCCTGCTCTAAGTTCTTTCACTGTATAGGTTGCAGTAGTTTTCAGATCAGTGTAAGGTACAATTCAGCTACAATTTGTGCAGATTTAAAACACTGTGATTTTGCTGTGGCCTGGAAGTTTTGCTTTGTTTGCCTTTTTTGAAGATTTCGAAGTTAGTTTATCACCTGACAGATGCAATTTTCAGGAATATAGTGCCTATGTTGAAGTTCGTAGGACCAAGTAGATGCTGAGTACTTTTGGATATCCATGTTTCCATCGAGTCATTCATTACAAAACCTAATTCACATTTCTCTGTATTTTAATCAGTATTTGCCAGATGCCAGGTATTTTTAATGGCAAAACCTCGCGTGAGAGCTCTGAGGTGGTGAAATCTACAGACTGACTTTTCAACTTCCCCCGCCCTTTCTGTTTTCTGACTTCCATTTGCTGCTGGCTGGTTTCCTGACACAGGGAACCTGCAGCCATTAAGCGTGGGTGGTGGTGGGATTGGGTTCTGTTTGATCCCGTTCATGAGCCCACCTCTGAGAGGGGTGGGGGTGCACGCAAGTGGCACCTTGTGCTTGCAGGGTTGCTCTTTCTCAGCCTGGTGCATCAACCCACAGGAACTTGCAAGACACTGACCTTAGTGGTGCTTTTGTGAAATCAGCTGAGCAGCAAGGGTGTCTTCTATTTGGAGTGGGGAAGGGGATACTATGTCATAGCTCTGGATTATTTTGATTGATTTTTTTTTTCCAAGCATATCTAGGAAGATATAGGGAATGTAGTGACAAAATCAATACAGTATTGAAGGTTGCATTTTCCAGAGTAAAGTGTTTTAAGGACATGCTGCCAGGGAAAACACTTCATCAGCCAAAATTCCATCTTACCATGCTGAACAAGAAGCACTTTTTGTAGCTGAGGGAATGCTATGGTGCTATATATTGTGGTACAGTGAGGAATTTTGTTAAGAAAATGGAAAAAAATAGTATTTAACAGACAAGAGGGTCTGACACGAACCTCATGAAGTTCAACAAGAAGTGCAAAGTCTTGAACCTGGGAACTACCCTGTGGACTACCAGGACATGCTGACGACTACCCAGCTGGAAACAGCTTGGAAGAACAGGATCTGGGAGTCCTGATGGACACCAGGTTGTACATTGGCCCTTGCAATAAAGACTAGTGATATCCTGGGCTGCATTTGGACAAAGCTTTGACAGCAGGTCAAGGTAGGTGATCCTTCGACTCTACTCAGCACTGGTGAGGCCACACCTGGAGGGCTGCGTCCAGTTCTGGGTTCCTCAGTGCAAGGCAGACATGAGAATAATGGAGACAGGTCAGCCAAGGGCTACTGAGATGGTGAAGGGACTGGAGCACCTCACATGCAAAGAAAGGCTGGGAGAGCTGGGATTGTTCAGCAAGAGAAGAGAAGGCTTGGAGGGGGATGTTATCATTGTATATAAATACTTGGAGGGAGAGTGCAAAGAAGATGGAGCCAGGCTCTTTGCAGAGGTGCCCAGTGACAGGACAAGGGGCAATGGGCACAAACTGAAATACAAGAGTTTCCCACTGAACATCAGAAAACACTTTTGTACCATGAGGGTAACCAAGCCCTGGCACGGGTTGCCCAGTGAGACTGCGGAGTCGCCATCATTGGACATACTCAAAGGCCRTCTGGACGTGGTCCCATGGAACTGGCTCTGGGTGGCTGTGCTTGCCAGAGGGAGGTTGGACCAAACAACCTCTGGAGGTCCCTTCCAGCCCATTCTGTGATTTCGTGATGGAGAAACCTATTTATCAGGAAAAGTCAGGATACATTTTCTTCTGGTAGGGAGGTAATCAGAACTGGTTAACTGGGGAAATGCTTTTAGAAGGGAAGCTTTTATTTATAGAAGGGAAATGCAGTCTTAAGTTCACACGGTTGCTAGCTAAAACTTTTGAGAGCTTTTTTTAATGGTACTATTATATATCACGTCCCAATCCAAGAAGCACGTAGCACATCAGGTTGTTAGGCTATCTGTCAACCTCCGGTGCTTCGGAGAAGATGGTAGGTAATGAGAGAAACATGTACTGTCCTACAGTCCCAGATAGCCTTAGTTTAGCTTTCCTCTGCTTTTGTGCTTGCTAGTGTTCTTATGCTTCAGTCTGTRTGTATGTAAACAAGCACTAAGGTAAGACAGCAGATCATCTCTTTTCTTGTGTTTCATCTCACTGCTCTGTTTATCATTATTTTAGTAATGTGGAAAACAGAAGGGTGAGTGCGGCAAAATCATATTTGCAAACAAAGTATCTTGGTATGTAAGACTGATAACCTTTTAGAGCATTTACAAATAGAAATGTAATAATAATTGAATTTAATGAATTGGACTTCTGGCAAATACAAAACTGTATCTTAATTCAGCCGAATTCACAGATGAAAACTCCACCAAAAGTTATTAATCAACAAAAATACTACCTCTAGCTCCAAAAGTTGGTGCAAATTGGTGCAGCATGGGAATATATATGGGGGCAGTATCGCTGTAGAATTTCCCTGGGTTTGTATTCTTCAGCAGGCACCTTCAGTAGGCACCATCTACTATCAGATGCCAGCTACTGAGCTCCGTGAACTCTTGATCTGACAGAATACAGGCACTCACAAGTTGTTTGTCCCTCTGTGTTGGTCTCTGTCATTCTGTTCATATTGTTACTGTTTCCAAATTTGTTTTCTGCTAAGTTTACAAGTTCGAGTGTCCATCCCTTTCAGAGAGACTCGGGTGACCTGCCCTTGTACAGATACTCCACTATGGAGCAGTCAATTTTCAGCTGGGAAGCCTGGGCAAGTTTCCCCATCATCTGTTTGTGGGGGAAAAGGAGCATATTAAAAAAAAAAATCACACAATCCCTGAAGAAGAASGGTATAGAAGTCGAAGTCTGGCTGAATATATTTGTGATTACTTGGTACAAGAGTTGTGCTTTGTGATTGCCATGTGTGGGCAACCAGACTCAAGTGTTTTTAAAAACAAAAATACCTAAATACTTGGGAATATAGTCGCTATACAATTTATTCACAAACAGAGAATGAGCCACCCTTTCCCCCACTCTCAGTCACAAAAACAGGGAAACTTGATTTTAAGCTCCGTGTCTGCATCAGACTTCTCTCTTAAAAATGACACTCCTGTTAACTGTAATGAGCATTTATACCCTGGTAGCAACTGTGAGAAAGCTGAGTCAGGCTGTGTACAGCAACTGTGTTTTAGTCAGCTTTTCCCAGAGATAGAGCATAGTTAGGGAAGACAACTTGCTGGTAAAATATACCTGAGCATGGATGGAGACTGTTACTCCCACTTCTCTAGTGTTTAGCAGGTGATTCATTATGTGCTGCATGCAGACTCATGAGCATGTGATTTTTATATTCAAATAATTTAGATAATTTAGTGTGTTTTCAGTCTTCAGTTACGAAAAGAATAAAGGTTCTGATGAAAGATCTTTAGTGAGTAGATGCTATTTCACTTAACTTAAAAGAATCACTGTCAGCACCAGCTAAATGCCTTTCTTTACTCTCTCATGAACAAAAATACAGATCTTGAGAGCTAGAGATCCAAGGTGTGCTATTTCTGCTGCATTGGGAATTATGCAAATGGCAAAGTATATCACACTGTTTTGTTTCACTCTCTTCTTTTACTAACTCTGTTTTTTAATGTTCATGATGTATCTTCTAGGAATATTTGTTCTCTGAAGGCAATTCTGATATAGCTTGTAAAGCAGATGATTCACAAACATGCCATGTATGGGCCATTTTAACTATGTTAGAGAAACAAAATTGTCTTGAAACTTGCAGAAAGTATTTAGACAATATTCAGAAAAATGGTTTTTTGACCAGAAGCCACACCTTTCTTCTCAGAAGACAGAAGGTCCTTTCCCCATGCCCACAGCAATGACCTGAGGTGGTACAAAATAACCTCCAGGTCCTGGCCAAAACTAGGACAACGACTAAGTACCTATTCAAACATTGTGCTTGTATTTCTTCTCTTGAGACTGTGTGTAGTACCCAGAATGAGCCTTCAGAGCGCCCTTGTGTAGCATAAGAAGTTTTCCTTAGTGTGAATTTGGAACTGTTATATTATTCATGAAGAGCAAAGCCATGAAGAAATTATGCTGGGGACTAATTAGGATCTCTGTTTGTGTCTTAGTCAACTGTGCATCACAGGAGAGAAAACTTTAGATAAATTGAACCAACTGACAGTCCAGACTTCAACATACCCTCAAATCAAACGGGTGCTAGACAGCTGTCATGGACCATTTGGAATAGCGGCTGCCCCTTTCATTTTTAGAACTGATCCTTTCAGACTTCAGGCTTCAGGGTGGCAGGCTTTTGGCTTCTGTGTGCCAGGTCAGAAGGAACTGCTAGGCAAGGATCTCTTCCCCTGCAGTATTACCTGGCAGTGGTGTTGGAAATTGGGAATCCTGAGAGCAAAGAAAGTAACTGCACCTTGAAGGTGATTTACTTTTCCAGCCACTTTTTACCTTCTCTGCTTGTCTCAGGCTTTTCATGCAACATCTGAACCCCTCCGTTACTAGGCTTATTTACATAAGCATATTGGGTGTTGTCCTGGAGAAATACTGCATTTGAACTAATAAAATGRAGGACATATCATCCAAAATTAATAACACAGCAATGGGTAAAAGTGAGCTCAAGTCTGTRAAATGACTAACTCTTCTAACATGTCAGGTATGACTGGTCTAGCACAGGGATGTCAAGTGGCAGGTTCAGAACAATATGGTTTGCAGAAGCAAAGTAGATTCTGCTTTGCTGGCATCTTGATGTAATGGTCCMTTCCTAAAGCCACCATGTGGGAGAGCAAGGACCACAAATAACTAGAGTTTTGAGGGTGTGAATTTGAAATTATCTCTATTACACACRGAAGTCATTTCTGGGGAGCACTGAGTTTTCAGTAAACCAAAGAAAACTTCACACTTAAGTTTGCTCCTTCTGCTTTTGTTTTGTTCTATGATAACATGCTTTTCCTGCCTTTCCCCTTAAAGTCTTGTCTTTCTCTTAAAGGTTTGCTCTACTTCCCTCAGTCTTTTTAATGAACTTCATAGTGGGAGAAAGCTCTGCCCTGATACGGGAATCTTGAGAATACAGAGCAAAGTTGTGTGCCATTTTAAAGGGAATAGAGCATGTCAGCTTACAACATCAAGAGGTCTTGTTACTTCATGTTCAAAAAGAAGTGTGCTCTAAGCACCTATTATTAGCCTTTCTTCAACCATGCTTCCAACTTCTAAATTTAGGAACTCGTTCTCTTATAGGAAGGTTTTCTTTAAGGATTTTGGAGGAAGTTAGGTTTTCTGTGCAAATGCTGTTTCGTATAATAAAATTTACCATGGCAGTGAGTAGATACAAGATAGTTAAACAACAGAATAAATCTCCTCAGTTTTAATCAATGCACTTAGTTTCTGCCTAGTTTTTCCAAAGTATAACATGCCAGGGCAAATCCTGAAATCTGTCTCACTCAGGTCCACTTTAGACAAAATACGAATTGAAGTTAATGTGAGCATGACTCAAGGGAAAACTTAAAATGGGAATTGCAGTGCATGCCCTTTAAAACAAACAAGAGTAGTTTCAGACAGGGAAATAGGAACTTTTTAAAAACTTCTGTATCCCACTTTCAGCAGTGACTTTTGATACCAGAGAACTTGAGTCTCACAGAAAGACAATTAAACAGCTCATGGAACATCCTAGTGCCAAAAGCACAATGAAATACAGAGTTTAGCCTCCCAACTTATTTTAGAAGCTGTACAAATGTTTTATTTAGCCCTTACTGAAGAGATGAAAATGTTTGAGTTTGCCACTTGAATGCATAACAAACAAGAAATGTGGCTAAAAATGTTCTGTCACTTCCTCTATTTTTGAGCATGTCTGTGTGATCTCAGTAGTTTTAAGTTAAAGATCTAAAGCTTAAGGAAAATTGGAGTTTGTAAGAAACCATTTTTTTTGCAGTTTTCTGGCCCATTATTTCAAATGACTGGCCTTTTGAAATTCTGACCTCCAAATCTCTTAAAAATATAAGGAAAATATTATGCTTGTTACTTCTGCATCAGAGTAAAAAAATTCTGAAAGTGGCAAACACAATTTTTTTTGTTTTGGTTGAAAATGAAAGTAATGTACACTACAACTGAAATTTTAGATTAAAAATATATTTCAGTTTTATCAGGATACACAGATGTCTCAGAATGAATTGTACCAGACCAGAAAGACTCAACTAATTTTAATTCTATTGTGTACAGAGGTTGCCACAAAGAACTTTTATTTCACAAGCTTTCAGAAACTTTAGTGCATTTCAGAGCTTCTAAAGTAAATTTTAAAACAAGATTTTAGAAGACTTTCCACCTCAGAGATCTTCCACTATTACAAGAAACTAGTGTCAGGAAAGGTTTCTCTTTCTAACGAAGATTATTTTTTCTTCCTCTTTCCCACTTCCCATTTCCTGTCAAGTCGGAAGTGTCTTGGATCCCCAACAAACACTACTCTGGGATTTACGGGCTGATGAAGTTGGTTCTGACTAAGACTCTACCTTCCAATCTTGAGCGAGTCATTGTCCTCGACACAGACATTACATTTGCCACTGACATTGCTGAGCTATGGGCCGTCTTTCACAAGTTCAAAGGTATTTTAATGATTTTTTTACTGTCCTTATTTGAGGGGGGGGGGAGAATGTTAAGGCAAGCAATACAGTGGGGGTGAAAGGGCTATCTGAGGTTTGTTAAATGTTTTCACACTTTCAGTTTTTGCTGTTTAAATATAATTGTTCTCTTTGTGAGCTCTTTTCTCAGTGATATTCTGTATAGAATGATTGACAACACTGATTATTTATGTAATTTGTTTTATTGGTCTGATTATTTGGGACAGGTGAGAGCCTGACAATACAGTAGATGATAAAGAATTACGAGCATGCTGTTGTGATTTACCATTCAAGTACTTCTTGGTATTATATACTTGAAAGAACTTGGGGTGTTCTGTTGGTTTCTCTTTTTCCTAATAAAACTTAATTATTACTTCCAGTATAACTTTTCCATGTAACCACTAAAAATGAATGAAGTTAGGATCATTCTTGAACTAGGGAGGAAAATAAAGGGAGCAGAGTTACACATGTGAACATGATGCTTGCTCCTCTTAATGAGCTGATTAAAGGGTTCTGGATTTTAAGTATCCACCTRAAATAGTTTTCTCTACCTACCCCCATTTCCCACAGCTTCTTGAAAATATACTTCATTGTCTGACCAAGTAAAGAGACTTTCAGAGTAACTGTAAGGAGATGAGTACAAATAAGTTCTCCACTACCCTGTCACAAAGGAGATGTGTTTCATCAGCTCTCTCAAAATCATCTCAAGCAAAGTCAGCCTAAGCAAATGGGAGTATTTATTTAGAGAAGCCAAAATACACTACTCCGTTAGGAGAGAGCCAGAAGAGAGCACATTTACTGTACTTATCCCCTGCTGAAATCCACAAGGCCTGCCTTTCCCAGTACCCARCTATAGGGCAGGACCTATTATCTTCAGCTCTACAGTCAAGGACTGGGTTCTAGTCCTTACTTCTCTGTGCATTTGTTTCCTTTCCCTTCTGTGGACACACCCATGTCCTTTCAGCAAGCCAGAAGCAATCACGCTTTTACTTAACTGAATTATTCATAAGCTTTCTTCATTAAGGAATATAAAATTTTTCCTCCTCTTCAGGTACTGTTCAGACCTCTTCACCAAGCCTTTTCCTCCACTGAACTTTGAGTTTCATGTAAACATATACCTTGATAACCATAAGTAACGTAAATGTGCGCATATAGGAAGTAAAGCTGTGTTATTGTGTGTTGATACAGTTGTCTCACTGTGTGCTGCTGTCCCATTAATAGCAATATTGTAGACACCAAGTTGAGTGTTGATCTCGGAGGCCAGGAAGGATCTGGATGGGCTGGATCAGTGGGCCAAGGCCAGTTCTGTGAATTTCAACAGGGCAGTGCCAGGTCCTGCGTTGGATCACAACAACCCCATGCAGTAGTACAGGTTTGGGGCAGAATGGTTGGAAAACTGCCCAGCAGAAAAGCATTGAAACAGACTGACCAGGAAGTAGTGGAGTCACCATCCCTGGGTGTGTTTCAAAGCTGTGTAGATGCAACGCTTAGGGACAGGCTTTAGTGGTGGCCTTGGTGGTGTTACCTTAATGGTAGGACAATAAAGGTCTTTTTCAACCTAAATGATTGTATTGTTCTATGATTCAATGGAAATGGAAGAAAGGGCAAGTAAGTTGGAGAGATACTGATACTCTTTTCTGCTTTGGCTTAACATTTTGGCTTAAATTCTGTGATGATTCTCAGTTTTTCATAGGTGTCTTTTTACTTCTCCCGCCAGCATTACAAAAGATTCAGAGATTGTCTCATGTCATTAGCCCCAAATATTCATCCAAAGGATGTTTTACTGAACTAATGTTTTAGTCTCTTCCTTGTTTCTGTCTCAGAAGCCTCAGGTAAGTTTCTGAAGATTTCTTTGGGGCAATCTAGTAGGTTTGTTGAAATACTCCATAAATAGAAGAGTGATAATACTGCTSTGAAGAGATGCTACTCTCCAGAGGAATCTGACACTGCACTCAAGCCCAGCTAGGAGGGCAGCTTTACACACCCTGAGTCTCCTTTTAGAAATGTTCTAACACCCAGTTGCTGGCTAGAAGCCACCATTATGAACCTGCTTACACCAGGATGCTTTTAGAGCAAACAAAAGAATTTTTCACATCAGTGCAGGAAGGACAAGAGCTTCTGTCTGCAGGTTGCTGCGGGATAACTGATGAGGCAGTCCGGCACAGCCTTTTCCAAATTGCAGCCACACGTAGAGAGAAGGTCCTAGGGTCTTTGATTCTTTCTGAGCCCAGGACGACTCTTTTTCCCAACAAAAATAGTGATGAAGGGAGACCAGTAGCTCAGATTCCTTTTTTCTTGGACATTGTGCTTGGAAGAAACTCAGATTCAAGACTGTCTTGCAATTTAACCAGGTCCAATTTGCTTTGTAGAAGGGCCTGCAGTATGTTTTACATAGCACCTGCACTACCCAGAATCCTTGTTCTGCAAAGGTTCTGCTTCCAGTCATCTTAAGTGTTCCTGGAAACATCAGACCCTTACATAGTAACTTAATATTTTAGGTAGTACAGGTACTACTACATTCACTCTGTAGATGGAAAAGTGGGAGTAGGATTTCTTTGTAAATTTTTGCTCTTCTGCCCTTTTCTGATAAGCTCTTTGCATACATCTTTACAATAAATGATCCAGCTGTTCTGTAGCTGAGTGCAGAAATTTGAAAATCTCTTCTTTGAAGTGGCAACTTTAGGCTTAGGGAGRAATTCGCACCTCTCTTGGGTAGCCTGAAACAGTGTCTCAAGCAATGTAACATTTAATGATTTCTCTTAGGAGTCAGTGGGGGCTGTATAGTTACTAATCCTTTTATATGAAAGCTTCAATCTCTATGCATAAATATGTCTTTGGGAACCAGTAACTTAMATTTCAAGAGTCATATCCAGCTTTTCAGCTGGCATTTGGGCATTTCTGCTTTAGCCTCATTCTCTCTTGCTCTGTAGATAGGTAGACTGTTTCCTCTAGGACTGATATATGCCTCCAAAATATTGACTTCAAAGGTTTGAATCTGCAGCCGGTCTGGTGAAGATAACCTGTCATGCATGTTTTCCGTGACTTAGTTGACACTGATTATGTTTCCTATTCATCTTTCACTGGATTTTGACAGTTCTAAACTTGAGAAAGCACCTAGCCTAAGGGCAAAAGAGTGGGATTGTAGATCATAGTGCATTCTTGGATGAAGTGCTGCAAAGTGTTTCAGACAACAAAGATTAGTAACCAATATGCTTTTATTGCAGAAATTGTGCAAATTCTTCTGAGAAAAAAATTAGTCCAAAGATATGTTCTGTGCCACGAATCTTAAAGTTCTTTTAAAGGTGACATCTGCTAATTGTTTTATTATTCTTGCTCAGCCAAACTCTTGGTAGTGAAATGTGGGTTCTTTTTTTTCAAGGTTCTGATTTTTAATTTAACTGCATGTTAAATGTGGATTCTCAAGAGTGAATTTATTTGGGACCTGACTACTACAGTCATCATAATTATTTGTGTTACAGGTTGCRGTTTCAGTCCAGATCACAGACTCTTGTGTGCTGGGTGCTGTACATATAAATAGCAAGAGACTCTCTTTGTGCTTTACCTAGTGTCAGGTAACAATTCTTGTGTCTGCCTGGTTCCTTTAGGCCATTGCTATGTATGAGTCACAGCTGAGACTCACAAATGAGACCTGAATAATCCCTGTAGAGATCAGTGTTGAGCAGCTCTGTGTTAAATTGAACGCTACATCAAAGGGCATTATGATATTTCTAAGTACATGTCAAAACTCAGAGGCTATATTGAACAGTGATGTCTTACTACTACTGCCTGTTAGTCTCACAATCCAGCTAGCTGATATGGTGAATATTTTAAGTGCCTTTAAACAACTGAGACTGGATAATACATAACTAGTGCATTTCCAATAACTCTACTTGTATATTAAATCACCTGGAGAATATAAGCTACAATTAGTGTTCATCTGTGGAAGTCTTCTCTGGAAAGCTGACCTCCATTAACCAAGCATACAAGAAGAAGAAACAGCAAACTTGACAGGAATACCGAGATTCACATATTCATACTTTGCATGAATAAAAACATGTTATAGAAGCTGTTTGCTTTGTGTCAGGAGCTCAAACAATGATAAAAATCCATACTGACATCATAAATACCAGAAAAGGTCAACAGCGATTTTGGTGCAGGATCAAGTGCCCACAGCTGAAGAGGGACTGGCACATAGTCAATCTCAAACTTGAAATTTGCAAACACTCAGCATGTGGGTGCTTTGGCATATTGCTCTGCAGAATGCCTGAGGTAACGATCTAGGTTCATACTATTTTTGCAGCTTCTTCAGGAAAAAGAACAAACAAAAAAACCAAAACCTGAGAAAAATCATAACCCTAACAAAATTAAGCATCTTGTGTAGGGATTTTAGTAATTTTGTTCCTACAAGAACTGTTATGCATAAGGTTGTAATGTCAAATGCATGCCTAACTTTCCATTTGTGTGTGAATTCAGTGTGCCAGAAAGTGAGATGCTGATGGCACTGGTGAGAGTCAGGCAGAGTCAGCAGGTGCTGTATAAATTTCCCTGAATTTGGCTCTATCAGTGAAGCCTGGTTTTAATAAACTATACCTGCCGTAGCCCTTGACTCTTCTGCAATGATTGTGCTTTTTATAGGTGCGCTTTTCTTGTGATGATGTAAAATATTCAGTTGTTGCCAAGATTAAAATTTAAAATTCACTGTCATCTATGGCTCAAGCCAGAATTTGAGCCACAGAATTGATTCTGGGCAGGTTCTGTAGTTCAGTCTGTCAGTTTACACTGAGTAAATCATTAAAGCTTCCAGATGATTTTGAGACAGGATCTCTGCAGGTTGACACAGTGTTTGTGTTAAATCCTGCAGGGATCTTTCTGTTTCTTCTGGTCAGTAAAATAGGCTTTCTTTTCTTACTAATCAAGAGGAAGGCATTAGCTACATGCACCTTAGAGTGTATAAAAATCCATGGTATGAGTCAGTCTTTTTGTTAAGGAAACAGGATCATATTGTAGCAGAGTGCATTAATAAAATAGTCAGGCAGCTATTAGAATAGCTTAAAATTATCTGAATTTTTGTAAGTGTCTAAAAAGGCCGAATGGCACTTGTCTTTGCTCATAAAAGAAACATCTGTTAGCTTCTGAAAGATTTGTGTAAGTATTTAATGGTTAGACTACAGTACATAGCTCATCCTAGGGTTATTACACAAATGAAATACAGTTTCTGTTTGAAAAGGTCCCTGTGGAGGCTCTATCTGCTTAAGATTTTCCATTCTTGATTGTTATATTGTGGTATTTTCCTCTTTTCTGATACTGAATCTTCAAAGCTTCATTGATAAAGAATTTTTTTAGTTAGCTACAGCTGATAGAAGTGTTGAGGGGTGTCATGCTCCTCTGTCTCACGATGCTGTTATCATCTGTATGTGAAACTACAGGAGAATACTGATTTATTTTGGTGAAGAGACAAGCAAAGTAAGGGCTTGGGATACTCAGGAAAAAGAGGCAAGTTTCTAACTGTGATTGGGCGTTAATTTTGCTGACTGTAATTAGGGAGGGATCAAACAAAGAGGTGGGACTTGCTGATTCTGTGAGTCTAGGGAAAAACACTTCTGACTCTCCACACTTGTCAGATAAGCTGACTGGATGGAAGTTCTTTTCTTTTTTTTTTTTTTTCTTTTTCTTTTCCTAATTGCAGTTTGCTTTGCTATGATATTCCTTTATTGAGAAGCCAGTATGTGAGAAAGTTGACCTCACTAAATGAGCTCCAAGGGAGAGAGTTTATTATATGGATCAGCATGTGCACATTCTAGTTTATGGATTTTAATGTGACAAGGGACATAATCAGAAAATTCTGATTATGAATTGCTGCCAAAATAGAATGGCTGCAGTTTCTGAAACATCTGTAGTTCTATTTTAGCTGAATGGTTCTTTGTCTGTTTCTGCCATCAGGCAGAAATATTTAGAGGTGAAAGGCCAACCATGCATAGAAATTGGGTATAACTCATGGTGGGGTAAATTCTAAAATAAAATAAAAGATTTGGGTTCTTTATTTTTCCATTCTGATTTCCAAGGGATACCCTTTGGTCATGTTTTCAAGCTTTTTCCCATGGGGTTAGGGATGTTTTAATTATAAATGAAAGCTGATTTTTTTGGTCATCTTCTCATAACACAACTGGAGTTTTTATAATAAAAACCCACCACATGCTACAAGATTTGTAATAAAATCTTACTGGCAACACTGAAATTTTGAGGACTTTTTTCTAGCCTCTCAACATCAATCTAATGCTTTTTCTACATTATTGTTCTTCAGTCTTTTTTAACCTGCCACTCATTCTACAGCTGTCTTTTTGGGTTAGATGCCATGATGTATCAAACATCCAAACTAAAACTAAACATTGCATGACTCCCACAGTGTTAAAGCGAAAAAATAGTTTCTCTCTCCTCTGCGCTGTTTCTTCAGAATTTAAAGAGACTTTAATTCTATTAATCTCTGATACTCCAGCTGTGGAGAATGGACCTAGAGCTTTTTGAACTGCCTTGCAAATATTTATTGAGAGAAATCTGGGCAGAGCTTGGCATCAAAGGAGCAAAGTGCATATCCCCATCTCCCTTGAMTAGCAAAAGCTGTGCCTTCTCAGAAGCTAGAAAATCCAGCTCCCACACGGTACAGACTAGGAGAATGAGCATTTCTGCTTTGCGTGTTTGTTATTGGCAGAGGAAAAATGTATTTCTGGGAATGAAATGCCAGTAGGCTGTGCTAAAAGGAAGACATATGAGAAGAGGGGGTGGGAAGAAACCAAGGAGGAAAATAATAACTCCCCCATCCAAACTAAAAAGGAGAAATTAGTCAGGAGTTGCTGTCCACCAATTAATATTTTATTTTCTCATAGTCTGTTCACATTCTTGTGCAATTGTGGACATGCTTCCCCTCAGGTGCTCTCAGTACCCCTGCCCTGTCAACTTACAACTTGTTTAATTATATTTTGTTTACAGGGCTATTAAAAAAAACCCCAAACACGAATGTCTGCCAGTCGTCTTGGGTGGAGCACACAAATTAAGCCCATGTACTAATTCTTCTGGCCAGTCACTCTGCATTCCCTAGGTGACAGTAAAGCAGAGCAAGTGCATGAGCAGGTAGTGAATGTGGAGGGAGTGGCAGGCTGTCCACCAGTTAATAATGTGTAATGATAAGTAACCTCTGCATGTGGGAAAAAGCCAAGCAGAAGAGACACATGGGTCATTCACCTAACAGATGAAGTTTACTCTAAGGTTTGATAGTTATATTAATAGGACTAAAGAAAGAATGATATTTAATAGTTAGATTTCCCTGCCTAAGGCCCTCACTCTAATCACATGCAGTCTATCAAGCACATACACTTTTCACAGTTCTCTGTGACATGCATTGTAATAACTTGATATTCTGTTTTCTCCCTCTCCAAACCAGGCATATTCTCTAAATCTACCTTGTTCTGCATTAACAATCCATATTTTTTAGGACCTAAGGCCCCATTTCCAATTACAAAGCTCTCACTTGAGGTTTCACCTTTTTGGTTTCATGCTGCAAATTATGTCTGTAATATTGTCCTTGGCAGCACATGGATTTGCATAGGGTAAAGTGGCATGGGCAATATCTGTCTCACAGGTTCAAGCTGAAAGGTAGAACGTATTGCCCAGAGGTCAATGGCATGATTATCCCATCAGCAGGGTGAGTGCATGGTATTGCTCTCTGCACGGCCAGGAAAGAGGGAAACGTGCACAAAATTAAACCAGTTTATTACATAACTGCACTGTGTACAGATGCACCATGAGCAAAACCCAGGGACAGCTACATTAACTAAAAGTTAGACATGTAAATGAAGTCAGTAATCAGTCCAATTTTGTGGAGTGGAACCCTCATATGCTTCCTTTTTCCAATTAATCTGGACAGTCAGGAATGTTTGAACCTCGTACTTTAACCCTAGCAAGCTAACAGAAAGAATTAGCTATGTCTGTAATGGGTCACTTCACTCTGCATCTCCCAAGTGTCTTTATTTTACTTAAATTTCAAGTTGGCTCCACTCCATGTTCTTTGCAATAATTTCTAGCTGCATTCAGCATGGGCCAAACAGTTCAGTTAAGAAAAGGAGYGTTACTCCCTCTGGACTCCTTCAAGGTAAATACTTTTTGTCCTTTGAAACACTGCTAACAACAAAAAGGATTTCGTCCTAGTCCTTCTAGATACATACCGAAAGGTAATTGATAAACATATAGTACAACTCGGGGACAAAACGTGTCCACAACTTTTCTGTATTCTTCTCTCTTGCATTTAGTCACAGTGAAATTCATAGTCTTGAAAAGAATTTGGACCTTAAGAGCAAAATCCATAGCTGCAGTAAATTCTGTGCGAGTTCATGTCAGTAAGAGAGATGCACATTAGATGTTTTCTGGTGAAAAGCCAGGTCAATTTATTTTTCCTGTGCAATAAATATTTAAAAAGGGTCTCAAGATCTAAGCTGATGGTATTCCTGCTTTGGTGTAACACGAAACCTGTGTCAGCTRCTTCTGGTGTGTGTTGTTCTGGGATTCATCCTGGAGCTGGGACTGAATGTGTCAGCAGACCAGGTTCTTGAAAGCCGTTATCTACTGGCACAACTAAGTGAAATCCTGCAGCTACTTACATCTGTGTTTAGGGATGTAGTGGTTTTTTCCTGTCTGCTTGAGGACTGGAAAAGCTGTCAAGTGAGTGCTATTGTGACACACCAAGAGAATTTGTCTGGTGGGAACAGAGGTAGAGGTGTACAGCAAAGGGGGTGGTACAGCATTCGGTGGTGCTATCGACAGATAGGCCAGAGCATGAACCGTCTTAGGACCTAGCACATGCTTACTGCTTCTGCCCTTCTGAGATGTGTAACTTGGAGCGCGACCAAAGTCCTACAGCGAAGTGAGCCATTGCACTTTTTCTCTCTTAAAATCGTCCTTGGCTGACTCGATGCCACCACTCTTCTATCATCAGCATTAAGTATCTGCCAGTTTATGCTCACAGCAGCTTACTGAAATGCACATCACCTCTGAAAGTGGCACAAGGTCTCCTGAACTTCATTAATTCTTTGCATTGCCATGTCTTCCTGCACATTTTCTGCTTAATAAATGTAATCATATTTCCTTTTGTATGCTTCAGGATATCCTTATTGCAGGTGCGAAGTGACATTCTGTAGGGCTTTGCCAATGTGCTGCAGAGTCGTATTGGCACCAATTTTTAACAGTATTTGGAGAGTCATGCACATTCCCATACCACTAAGAAATGATGATCTGAATGTTGTTACACTGGTGTCCTAAAATCCTGAAAGAGCACATCTCAGCTGATAAAAACTATCTTTATAAAACATTGGAGTGACCAGGGTGGCGCTGCCTCATACCAGTAAAGAAATCTAGTTGCTGTATTCCCCGATTTACGTAAACATTCCTGCTTTGAACTTACAGGTTCTCTTTTAGGCTAACTAAAAAAAGATGTGAATAGTTGGAGGAGCAATCTTTAAATATGCTCTCCTTTCAAGTCTAGCCCCCTGTTATGGGTCACAAGTAGAAAGAGTTGGGTGACCTCAGCCAGGTCTGACGTGCACGAAGACTGAGGTGGATAAGCGGGGCAGCAAAGGGATGCTCTGCTGGGATATCAGTTTTGAGGCACCTCAGCAGAATTAGAAGAGGATGTTCACACACTGTCAGTTCTATTCTCATGATCATGTAATTCTTTCAAACATAATAATAGAAAGTGGACATAACTGGTAGATAAATGAGAGAACAATGTGGAGATGTGAAGAGCGAGTGAACATACAGGATTCCGAGCAAGAAACAAAGAATAGGAAAAGGGAGAAGTGGCAACACATCCCAAGTTAATCGAGATGGTTTATCTTGAAACCTAAGATTATCTAAAAACATCATATATCTCAGTAAATTTCTGTGAAGCTATATAGASGCAAGTGCACGTATCTAGAATTTTTCTGCATTTTCTTGGCAGTGACATCTGACTATAAATAAAACACTTGCCAAGGGAATAATGAAGTACATTGTAGCATTCAGGAGCTAACAGTATTTAATTAAATGTAATTTTGGCCTGTCCCTCCCTCAAGGTTGGTGGTGCAGCTAACATCCCCATTTAGCTGCAGTCAGCAATTAGTTTACTGTCACTGCCACCACCTTTTTATTTGTTTTGCTCTATGGTGGCAGGGCTCTGTGTATGGACAAGCACTTCTAGTCATTTTTTCCAAGAGAGTGGTAAGAGGCTCCACACACCCATTGCCATGAAGCCAATTGGTTTTCTTTATCTTCCTAAAGAGTTTTGATCACTGTAACACCCAATCTAGTCTTTGTGTGGGGAAGGAGGACTGAAAATTATTTATAAAATTGAGAAGAGCAGTGATGAAGCTCCATTTTTGTGCCTTTTTTTTTGCTTTAGTTTTATGCTATTGCTTTTAAAGGTTTAGTTGCCATAACAACCCAAAGCAGTCCTGTATTACCATAGAAACGTGCTGTTGTGGGTGACAGTTTTTATGAGAMTCCTTTTTTTTTTCCCCTTCTTCACATAATGTCTTTAACACTGGCCTTTTTGCAGGTATATCAAAATACACTGCAGGGGTTTCAGAAAGTGTCAGAATGACATAATAAGCAACAAAAATGAAGCATATACCTAAACCCAGGAAGAAAATCTGTTGTCATGGTTGACTGAGATAAGAAAAAGAGTAAAAATAAATTCTTGTTGCTTAACTTGGAGGTCAAAAGTATTGAACTTCAAGCAGGGCTGGCTMATCAGTCCACATGAGTAAATACTCAAACAAAACCACAGCAAAACAGGACTTAGGACTTAGATTACGTACCAGGGAGTTAGTGTAAAAACAACTTGTCATAATAGTTGTAGATATGAAAAGACAGGACTACTTTAAAGTTCTCTGCACGGGGCTGCTCCTTGAGACTGTTTGGAGGCTGCAGTGAGAACTGCGGAATGAGGGGGCCCTCTCACGAAGCTGAGAGGGCTCCGTGCTGAGAGCTGGCTCCAGCTGCATGTGATAGCCTGCAAGCCTCGGCTGTCGCTTGGGACCTGGCAAGCCCTAAATTGTTTGTGATCCTGCTGTATTGAGGACTTTCCCACTTCTGTGTGATACCTTTAACAGCTGTGCTCTGCAAAGCCTCTCGGCTTTGAGAAGAATGGTAATAGAGCTTTTCCTTCCACTGATCTGCATCTCCATCTACTCATTATGGAACTGTCTGGAACAGTGGACCACTGGAGCATATTAGCTCTCCTAACATCTGATAGATTGGTGTGCATCTTTGCTATCAAACTTCAAATTGAAGTTATGGACCTGTTGCAGACCATTTACTCTGTCCCAGAAACCAGAGTACACAGAGTACACTGTTACAGGTTCATAATCTTATGACAAGCCACACAACTTATTTAGAAAGAGGATAGACAAGCAGAGCCAGACAGCTGTGGAGATTATTGTTGATCAGTATTTTTATGGGGAGGCACAGGTCTATCAGTTTCCTGTAATCAGTTGCATCGGTGATGAAAAAACTTTTCATTCCAGAGATGCATGTTTTAAAGAACATAAAAGCTTCCAGCTAGGATCTTGTAAGAGTTCCCCTTGCCAAGGTCAAGCAGGCAGCAGGAAATGCTTTATAGTTATGCTTTATGGTTACTGACCCCTCTGTAAGCCCAGGCAAGTCTACTATTACTTCCTCTCATTTGACCCTYAATTCTTCAGGCTCCATTATGGATTTCTCAGCCCTATGTGGGAGTGATAATTAGTTGGAAAGAGGATATTCTTSCTGCTTTCTGAATGCCTCCCGCTAGTGTGTTCAGAGAAATGACCATCCTAGAATGCTCCTTATCCTTCATTTTCATGGTATGGGAAAGCCTCTTCATGATCTTGAAGTTTCCAGATGAGACCTCTTCCATCTAATCTAATCAGGATTTGTTAGACTTGATTTCCTCCTGGCTCTTCTTCAGCTCCTTTTTCCAGTCAAGAACTTTCAAATTAATAAATCAAAGATTAAAGTTAAATGTTGTAAATACTTGCTTCACCTTTTCCATTATCTCCCCATAACATTGATGTTGACTTCTACTCCATGAAAAAAAATGCAGCCAAACTTCGGAGGGACTTTAATATCACCTTGAAATTAGTACCTGTTTCAGTTAAATTACTGAATGCTGACCACCGTGCAAAATGGTTTTTACTCATTTTTTTTTTTCCTTTGTCACTTGACTGAGATTGCTCTATGATACAAGCTGAGGTAAATAAGAAAGATTGCAGTGTCAGAGACCATGTTGGGAGGGATCTAGATCTGGAATGTGTACCTATGCAGAAGGAGAATTTGTGGAGGTTTCCTTTTAAAGAGAAGCAAAGCTACGGAGGAGCTGCAGGTTGCAATATGCTCTTTGCAAACCCTGTGCCAAGACAGAGGTTGCCCTAACCCACTGTATTCCCCTGGGAGTGTCAGTATATTGGCAGTACAGAGCAGAGAACCAGCACCACCTTGACCTAGCCAGTGCAGTCAGTACCATTTAAGCATGGGCAGCAAAAATGACACTTGAGTACGAGTGTGTTTCAGTGACAATAGTTCTTCATGTGCTTCAGAGCTGTTTTGTCATTGAAGATGTGACACCAATGTTTGGGCTGCCTCATTTTTCACCTTTCTTATGGTTTACAACCCCTTTCATGTCTTCCTATCACCATGTGTTTTCAACAGAGCACTGAAAAGATTATCAGCCTTCATCTGGGGTCCATCTGCAGTTTCTTGCTGGAACACTCTGAAATGGCGAGGCACACTTCACCAGAGAGCCAGTTCTGTATATAACCCTTCCCTAAAAGGCAGAAAATTATCAGGTGCAGACTTATTGATGAAGGTCACTGTTCAGTGATACAGTAAATAAAAAACTAGAGATAGAAATGTCATAGCCACCTAGCACTAAGTGGTATCTGGTATAAAGTCACTGATTCATTTTTGTTCTGAAGTATTAGTGCATTAACTATTCTGAGAAGCCTTTCCCTGGATCAGATACCATCTGTCTTTCCATAGTAAGCTTAAAGTCAGCCCAAACTCCAGATCATGTGTTCTGGCTAATGCAATAGAAATGTCATTCTGTGCCCACATTTGACTGTGTATCAGGTTTGCTCTGCTGGGTGATTCAGTCGTGAACAGAACCTGTGTACTAATGAACACAGAGCCATTGCTGGAGTGAGGCTTGGACTAACTTGGTTGGAATATATTGCTCTAGGGTACCTTGCTGTGTAGCTCTGACTTTCGTGTTGAAGGCAGATGGGAATGCTAATTTCTTAGGATGAAGTTTGGAAGGCAGATTCTAAAGTAGAAGAAATTTGATTTTCATTATCCCAAGCTGTGATTAGTCTTAATTTATCCCTTGGTAGAAGAGGAAGATGTTTAATCATTTCTCTAACAATATGTAAGGTTTCCAGGTTGTCAAAATTAAGAACTAAAGATTAGGTTAGTAATCTCTGGAAAGTGTGTTGAGACCTAGAGAGCACTTTTCATTATTTTTGTCCCCTTGTGACCAGTGCTTGAAAAAGCAATGATAAACTCTGAAGGAAGTTGCAACTAGATTTGAAAACAGAGACAGGAGAGCTGTAGTTAAAGGCTGAGAGTTTTTTGGGGAAAAAAAAAAAGCCATGCTTACATGTCCACCTCTGCAAAAAATGCATTGAGGATGTGCTTCTTAAGATATCCAAAATAGCTGGTACTTTTTGTTCTTGTCTCCAAAGACTGCCTCTTTCTGGCCTAGCTGTCAGGCAAAACTTAAGCTGGCTCCAAGGAGCTTTGTAGCTCTCATGTCTTGTTGACAGCAGGCCCATTGTCAAAGGGCACAGAGGAGGCAAACTCCTCCAGACAAATCAGGATAAAGCACTGTCACAACTGCTTTATTAGCCTGAAAGCTTGAAGCACCCTTACCAATTCCAATGCCCATTTCCTGCCTTGCAAGTGGGATTAGTATCTCTTAGCAATACGTTGAAATCGATTGAGTATCATCCAGCAACTGCCATGAGTGAAATTGTAAAGAATTGGTACTAATGATACTTAAGAAGGAAAACAGGTGTAGTTGCATCATGGTTTTCCCTTATGGGCTTAGAATATACACAAACTGAAACTAGTTCCTTAATTATATGTTGTCATCGTATTTCTAGTGCTGTTGGTGAGGAGGTGTATTGAGATAGCAGCATGTTGTAACCATCTCCCCTCAGATCTCACCAAAAATTTTACAGTAACTATGCAGAATTAAGGTACTCAAAACCACCATTTTTCCCCTCCAGGGGATCTTGCAAGAATGTGGCACATTTTTCAGTAAAAAAACAGTGTTACTAACGAAGATCTCAAGGGAGACATTCATGAGATTAGGCCGAGATCCTTGTCTCATTTACCATAGACTGAATCCAGAGCAATTTCATTACTTTCATTTAAGCCGTCCTTGGATTTATATTGGGGAAAATTAGATGAGAATCCAGCTTTTAATTAGAAAACAGTGCATATGTTAGATATACGCTGGGGTTTTTTCCCTAAGACGGGAGGTTTCAGTGACCAGCAGAGGTCTCCTAGAAGTACTTTTACCATCTCTGCTCAGCRTAAAACAAGGAAAACAGTTGATGCAGATTATTTTTTTCTGAAAAATAAAAATGCATGAAAGTCTGTTAAAATTCAAGAAAAAAATTAAGGAACCAAAATTTTGGAAACTTCGAAGAGGTGGATAAATTTGGTGATTATGAAAGAGAAGTTGTGATAGCTTTCATTTAGCTTGAAATAGCTTGGGATTTGTCTGCTTCTGTCTGGGCTCTAGTTCAAGGGTCTCATTTGTTTATTCCATCCACTATAGCCCGTATTATAGTTGCACAGTCCTGTTCCTGAAATGCCATTGCATCAGTGTAGTATCAGTGGCAGGTTAATAATTACTCACTTGCAAACTGATGTGATTTCTTGTGAAGAATCACAAGGAGATTTAGCAGTGGGGTGCAAGAGAAACAGCTACATTTGTCTGACTGTACAGTGCTGTTACAAGGGCATTTTAGAAAACTGGTGCTGCAGATGTTGTGTTGTGCCTTTCTGCTGTCAGCAAGGACCAGCACTTTTTCTTTCCATATTACTTAAGGTTCAGACAAGACTCAGCATTAGAGGCAGGAGGGTCTAACTCAAGCAGGGGCTGAGTGCCAGGCAGCCTCAAAAGTGAGATAAGAACCAAGCAGTTCCTATCTTTCAGTTCCTGTGAAAAGCACAACAGATTATAGCTCTGTCTCTTTATTGTCTAATATACCACTTTCCACCAATTCTCACCCCATTCAGTATTTCTCTCTATTTGGGTTTCTGTTCTTCAAGCTTATTAACTCATACCTTTTCCATGATAATTTTTTTTCTTATTTCGCCATCTGTTATCCCTGTAGGTCTCTAAGTAACATTTCTGGTCTGGTGGTGTCTGCAATAGCTCTCAATGTAATGGCACTTACACTGGTAATCAGAGTGCTTTTTACCCTACTTTCAGTACTGTTAACATTTAATTGGGCAGCCTCAGCTGAAGAGAGTAGAGGCATTTTAACAGCCTGGTGTATCACAGGTCAGGTTTTATGGACCTGACCGGAGGTCAAAATGAGGAGCATGTATGGCACCAGGACACACTTATTGTAGCTGTGAAATAACTACAGAATTCTGGTTTTATTTAATACACCATTCCTCCCTTCCCTCTCTTTTTATTTTCAGGTTTAATCCTCTCTTTAAAATTTTCCTAAGTCATGGGTTATTATTTTCATAGCCAGTTCAGCCATTCCATTATGAATGCTTCTCCTTTTATGCTGGGTATCAGTGGAAAGGATGTATCTGACCCACCTCCCCTGCTCACTAAGTCAGCTGCCTTTGAAGTACATGTAATAAACTTTCTCTGATGGTAAAAAGAAAAGCCTCATTAGTTCCAGCCCATATTTGGGATGCACCTCTAATCCACGCTTGTTCTGCTTCATTCTTTTTAGTGTTTAATTATTGATACACTTTACATGACTCAYGCAGTCTTATACTGGTAAGGTATTTGCCTGCGTTTTCCTGCCCCCTTTAACATTTTCACTCCCTCACTCAAAACTTGGATCACATTTACGTGAGGGTCTGTGAAATATCTGGCAAAAGACCATAGCAAAGGAAACCCAGGTGTAGTAGATTGTCATGGCTGAACAGGGCAGTAAATCTCTCCTTACCTCTAGTAGATTCTGCAGGCACAGATAGGTGACAGAGCTCTGAAGATGGGCAGCTGCTTGTGAGGAGATCTTGTGTCCGTGTAACCCTGACAGGTCTTCATACTGCTGCAAAACCCAACTAGAGACAAGATGTCCAGGACATGGTAGTTCTGATGCTCTCTCCCATCTAAAATGTTCAGTGTGGCTTGGACCCCTTTGTATACCAGCCTCATTTAATCTGAGCCGCGTGTGCAGGTAACAGGGAAGTTACTTGGAAGGCTAGAATAATTTTCTTTGTAGCAGCTCATAGGGTGTTGGTGTTTAGATTTTGTGACCAAAACAGTACTGACAGCACACTCATGTTCTGGCTTTTGCTGAGCTGTGGTTGCACAGCATCAAGGCCTTCCCTGGTTCTCCCTCTGCCCCCACAGTGAACACATTGGTGGGCACACAACAGGCTGAGAGGGGACGCAATGAGRCAGGTGACTCGCACTAACAGAAGAGTTAGTCCATGGCATATAGCATCGTGCTCAGCAGTAAAAGGGCAAAGAGTGGGCTTTAGGGCACGAACGATCTTCTGTTTAGGAGCTGACTGGGCATCAGTTACCCAAAGGAGGGACCTTGGCGCCACTTGTTTTGTTTTCTTCCCTTTCCTCTTCTTCTGCTTCTCTTATTAAACAATTGCTTGGGTTTTGTTGGTTTTGGTTTTTTTTTCATCTGGACCCCCAAGTTTTCTTGCTTCTATTYCTCCTTTCCTCCTCCCCATTCCCGCTGAGGGAGAGGGGAAGTAAGTGACGGACCGTGTGGTACTTATTTGCCCACTGGTGTTAAGACACAACACAGGTATAAGAAGTGCTGCCAGGTAACTATCGGTATGGGACCAGTATCTCTTCTTCTCTGTGGTATCCTGGTGRGCTGCATGAGTATTTGATGGCTACCAAAGTAGTATCACTTCTGTTGCAAAACCATGGCATTGAAAAATAGATATAGCTGTGCCAAAGAAGGTAAAGGTATCATCATAGCCTTCTGCAAACAGGAGAAAAAACACCTGTGTAAGGACCTGAAATACTGACTTTGAGAGGTTAATTCCTGAAACTTGCTTTAAAGGGGATAGTCTGCCGTGGTAAAACTCTCAAAGATTGGGAGACCTACTTAAAAATGATGATGTCAAGAAAAAAGAAAGTATATAGTTCTTGTTTGTTGTCTGGCTCATTAATATTATACTTCCTTGCTTTTCATAGCAGTYGTAAGAGCAAAAAGCTTACTCTTTAAAAAAAGCAGAAACCACCGACTTCTTCCTGTTATTAGATACTTCTAGAATATGCAATACTAACTAATACCCCCAAGGTATCTATGGAGCTCCTGCTGCCTAACCTCTTAGAGGAAGGAAGATACTGGACTGTAGCAACATAATTAATTGTCAGGAATTTAATTCTCCAAATGCTTAGGAGTGTTTCCAACCCCTGCCATAAAGCACAGTGTGCTCAAGAAATTTCATGAAAGGGACATTTTGAATCCTCTAAACCCATCTCCATTTAACAGGGCACAAGTAGGAGCAGTAGGTACTGCAGATCTTAAAAATATTAGGCAACATTGAAAACAAATATCAGGAATCGGGATTATTGACATAGGGAGGTATTTTAGCCTTTTAATTGGTAGTGCTCCATAATCCTACCTGAGACACACATCATTGGAATAGGAGCTGTGTCAGTCTAGTATATGGGAATTACGTGATAACATGTCAAATACGTACTTCTGTGAACAGAATGAGCTCAAAAATAGAGTAACAGATATCTGGCATAATCAAGCCTCTGCTACTGTGTTTTTGAAAGCTCTTGTTCTGCGCTAAACACTCCTTTCCCATCTTTCAGCATTGCATAGTGAAACCCATCCAGCAATGTCAGCAACTGATCTCTCTGCTCGTTTGAAAGAGTCTCTTATAAGGCGAAACCATGGAGTTTAGCACGACCACAGTGAGGTCAAACTAAGGTGAAAAACCATGCCGCCTCACAAGAAATTTGTTGATTCATATCCTCCACTAGGATTAAACTTGCACCCCATTCCGTTAGGTCCCTTTAGTTTTGGCATGTTGTCTCTTCCAATTAATTATTAAAGTCTTTTATTGGGAGTGTCTTCTGTCTCTGCTGTTCCAGGAAACAACTTAGCTCTGCTGAAAACACCTTCTCCCACCTGCTTCCAGAGAGAGAAAAAAGTATGCCCCACTTTGAAACTTTTATACAGAGATGTGGCATTAGGAGGGTTAGATAGCCAGATGTGTTTGGCAGGTGGCTCTTGTTCACCTGGCAGTTGCCTAGCAGTAAAGGAGTAGCCTGCTGACTTTCCCTGGAAAGGACTTGGGAAGCTACTAGGAAAAGTCAGAGATGTACCAATAAGAAGTGGTGCAAAGGGGGCATCTCTTTTTTAGTATTTCCTTTACAGTTTACCTGCTGTGCTTTTTCAATGGTAAGATCAGCACTGGGTCTGGGCCCCTAGGAAGAAAAATCCTTTTTCTGATATCCTATCAAATCCCTAAAGACAGACCCCTTGCCAGGGAGAGGGAGCCAGTTTGGCCAGTTTTTCAGAAGCACCGTTACTAAAATTTGTGTTAGTTGTGGGTGTTTTGGCTCCTTTGAGAATCCACGCTCTCCGAAAAGCATTCACACTCTTTTTTCATAGCAGGTCTCTTATTTTTATTCTTTATTCTCTCACTCTCTTTTCCCAGCAGTGTAACCCTGAGAGGTCATGTGTATCTGAGGAAGAGGAGGAATGGCAGAAGGTTTAAGGCAACCAGTTCAAGAGTCATTCTCCCTTTCCCAGTAACTAGAATCGGGTAGAAAGAGGCCTTCAATTACTGACCTGCCAAATCTATAGCTCCTGGTTCAAGGCTGGATTCTGCTATGATTAATGAAACATGTTTAGTAGTCTCATTTGAGCTTTTAATGGTCTGTTATCTGCATTACRGCTTTAGCATACCCTTCATCGTGATTGATAGCTTGTTTGGGAAGTAGGAAGCAGGATAGAGGGCTGCTTTGAGGTGTGCACACTGAACAGAGAGAAGTGAAAATAGCTTGATAGCATCTGGAAGTGCTGTGTTAATCCTTTAGGAATTCTTTAGGATATATCTCTGTGAGGGCTAACATATGCACATGTACCTGAGCTAGTTAATGCACTGGCAAAGTACTGTGTTGCACTGATTGTTCCTGCTGAGAAATGGCAAAAATACACAGTGACAAAATGCTGCATTAACACAGTTGTAAGGCTTCTGCTACTTAACCRAACTAAGATACCTCTGCCAGACACTGTGGTATGCCAGATTCATCCACCTTTCTTTTTCTGCGAGCCATAACATGCTTCTATTCTTCCTACATCAGCAGTAGGGTAAACACAACTCCCTCTTGAATCAAKCAATTTCCCGTGTCTTAAGTTTAGTGGGAGGATTGCTGACATGCAGATTTGGATGTTATTTAGCCACTTGTTTTGCCAGCCATGAGCCTGGAGGGATTATGTTGCAGGTGAGAGAACAACCTTCAGGAGTACCTAGCAAGCATCTACAATTTAAATTTAATGACCTTATTTAGTGAAGTACTTAGTCATAGGCTGAAGTGTAAAAGATCATAAGTAGTCTCATTGACTTCAGCAGGATTGAAAATGAGGATGCACTGAGATAGAGCATTGAGTTAGGCCTGATAACATCAGAGCCTGTCCTGGCTAATAGATTCAGGACCAAGTGTTGCTCTCCACCAGCATCCTCTTTCATCCCCCTCGCTGAGCCGTATCTGCCAAATGTGGTCTTTCCAAGTGCAGAGGATATGTGATGTGCTAACTTCCTCTTAGGCCTTTGATGCTGAAGGTTAAGCGGAAGTTTAAGATCATTGAGTTTAGCATTGGGAAAAAGATGGAGCAGTCAGCAAAATGTCACAGTTGAGGATGACGAACTGCTGCTGCTCCCCACTGGCACGTGCTATGGCAGACATTGCATGCCTGAGGCTACAGAGCTCAGTGATCCCCAGGAAAAAAAGCTCTTGCCCACAACTCGTGAATTCTTAACACTAAAATAGTTTTGTAACTAAACTTCAGCAGGTAAAAAGTGTTGGCAGCAAGAGAGGGAAGCTAACTGGAAACCTCCGGCTTCTGTAGAAAATGCATTTGAATATGGCCTCTTTTGCTCAAATTTCTGAGCTATCMTGTATCATAAACTGTTAATATAATCATTTTGATCAACACTTTATGAGTATTAGGAATATGTCACCTCTGTGTCCATCTGAACATGCACCTATGAGTTTGCTTGTCACTGGTCTGCCTGTTATATTATTGCATAGAAGATGTGAGGTTTGTCATCCATTCCTTCATCGTCTTCATTCGTGTTAATGAATTGTTCTGGTCATTTAATGCATCCTAGCTCTGCATTTTGCGGGTATCTGTTCTTGGTAGCAGCAAATCTGTCAGTTTAATTGCTTTCTCTTTAGCCTCCAACTTTTTCTCATTAAGTCAGTGAGTAATCATCTCATGTTATTGAGGATACTAGGGCGGAAAAGTTGTTACTGGTTCTCTTTGAATTCTTTTATTTAATAAAATGAACTATCTAAACAATAATCCCTTCCCACTGTTTCCTAAATGCTGTTACTTCCTGTTAGGCACATGGGAGCTTCAGCCTGTTCGCTTTTTAATTAAAAGTAAGTTTTCAGCTGCGTCTTTCTTCATCAGAATTTTCTGTCACCTTGAAATGAAGGCTCTGGCACTGTCTTTTAAATTATTGAGCGCTGACCGACTAGGGGAGTTCAGTTTAGAGTATACATTAATCTTCTTAACTGCTCTCATCAACCCGACTGTCCAGCGTGCTATGGTTTCAGTACCCTGTTTGCTGTCCCTCCTTTGTTTGTCTACCCACCAATATGTGTAAAACATGAATATAATCTCTGCATGCTTGCTAATTACTGAATTCTGTATTCTTTGTGTTCTGACATGTTACAAAACATTTCCCAAGGTTGTGTCTAACATGAATAAGTTGGTGTAGAGAGCTTTTCCTTTGCCATTTTGTTAGGAGAACTTGGAGTTGAAAGCAGCTTTGCTGGGGGAGTGACTTTAGTTCCTCTGGGAAAGCATTATGTATGTGTCTTTTTCTTTCAAACTCAGTGATTTGCAAAAGATCTAAAAAGTTAATCCTTTAAGCAGCRATGAACTAATTTGCAATCTTAGCAACTATTTAGACTTTTGTTGAAACAAGAAAAAAGGTTAGTGATTTATACATATTAACATTGTCACAGTGTATTGGAAAACTTTGTTTCTCATGAAATAAGTTGTTAAAAATCCATAGAGGGATTCAGAAGGAGAGGAACAGTTCCAGAGAGTGGAACAGCAGGGATCTGAGCTCTGCTTCCCAGCTCTGCTGCAGACATACACAAGCACTTTGCTGCCTCTCCAGTCCTGGATTCTGTTCCTGGGTTCCTTTCTCCTTCCCATTCTGTCTTGGCTAGTCATTACGAGATGTGTATGTGTGTGTGTACAGCCCCTAGCTCTGGCTAAGCTCCCCCTGTACACATAAATTGTTCGGAGGAATAAATATCTTCTTCAGTGAGCCCTTTTTACTCTGGGGATTCACAGTTCCCTCTGATTTATCTCATGGGTAGTCTCAGGGGAATAATTGTGCAAGATTTACTGTGAATATGTGAGCCTGTAGCTGTCTGGTTTCATTGTGGTTTCTCAGATGCTATTGTCCGTACACCTGAGTGATAGCTGTCAGACACTTTAGAGGGCAAGTACTACCATTTTCTGTGATTAACATCTAAGGCCACACATGATTCTGGTACTTTCTACTTGTGGAGTTTCTCCCCATGAAAACATCAAATTAGATGTACTCTCACAGCAATCAAGCAGCAATTTACACATCCTGCTATGCCATTCTGGTATCATTTCAAAAATAGTGGTTGGATTCCTTTTCACTTGGGAAAGTTGTTAGTTTTAATTTAGCTTGCTCTTCTAAGGAACTAGCCATTCTGGATTAGAATTCATGAAGCCCAGCTTCCCCAATGGCAAAGCCTCTCCTACGCAGCGGGTGCTCCATGGAGCGTGCCTTGGCCAGAGGGTGGCTTGCCAGCAATTCTGTTCTTGGTCTGACAGCTTTCCTCACCAACTTGCCCAGAGTGGGAAAGTGGGAGGCTGGTAATCAGCAGCAAAGCCAACAGCCGGCATTTTTATGAGAAAATATAAACCCCAGAAAATACATGGAAAACACTTCATTCTTCTGTGGTATAAATGTACAGAGCCAAATTCTAACCTGCTACAAGTTGGAATGGCTCTGTTTGAGATAAAAGGAGTCATACCTGCTTGCTGTATCTCAGTATTTACTTCTTCAAGTCACTGTGTGTAAATGGAGGGTCTTTCCCTGTTACACAGAGTCACACCACTGAATCCACTTTATCAGGAATCACAGCAGGTGCTATTGCTGACATACAAGACCACCCTGTTAAGTATATTTTATTCCGTTGCCCTTCAAAGCCAGAAGTGCTGGCAGGTTTCGAGGGTTTGAAAGTACTGGTGTTCACTGGAGCACCCTTGACAGGTATCATCCAAGGACATGCATGCCCGTGCAGCAGAACACATCAAATTTTAATCCAGACCCAGAGACATGAGATACAGTTTCATTGCTCAAGTATGGTCTACAGTACAAATTGAGGCTGATAAATGGAAATAAATCGGAGAAGAGAGCAAATTCCTCGTGCAAAGAGACAGGGTCCAGAGATTTTCTAGTATCAAATCTAGATTGAACTTAATGTTCAAAGCTGCTGCAACATGGCTATAAAGTGGCATAATCTACAGAACAGTCCACTAAAAAACAATGTAAAAATCATTGAACTAAGTTATGTACTGAACTAAGTCTGAAGCTATGAATCAAATTAGTTAGTCTTCCAAAAAGTGATTGTCATATTCTGAAACTCTCCRTGACCCACAATAACCTTCAAAACTTTTTCACAAGCCTCCGTGGTTATCAGCTCCCCAGGAAATTAACTGTACCACACTCTGTCTTCCCGTAGTTACTGATTAACCTAATCAAAGCAAACATATATAAAGGAGAGTTGGAATTTTTCTCCCCTTTCCAGTCAAATATGACCCACTTACCACTCTTATGCAGGAATATGTCTCAATCTGTCACCATGGAAATCATTTGATGTCACAAATGTGAGATTGTAGAATCAGTTAATATGTCAGGCAGGTAGACCAAGACTAATTACAAAGGAGAAAAATTAAATTTAACACGCACACATTTATCGACAGTAAGTAATGATAGGAAAGGAAATTAAGCAGCAGTTCATGATTGTGAAGTGGTCCAGAAGAAATACATCGAACTTCTTATGAAAGCTGCTGTAAGTATTTAAATTATTTTTGGATTATACTGTGGTAACATTTTAGTATGTGCAATATCATGCACCTTGTAGCTTACTACAGACTTCCAGTGTATAATTCTTACACAGAATTCATTTCCATGAGCAGCTCCATATTTTTCCATTCTTTTCCCCCCTCATTGGTACAAGTTGCAGTTACAGGCRTATTTATAGTGTTAGTTTCTCTCTCATTCACAGTGACTTACTGATAGAACATATCCAGAAATTATTAGAATTATTAAAAGAAACTTTTTTGTTACATTGTTCAGCAGTGTTGATCTAGTTTCTGCTACATATGCACGTGTGCATGTATATAGTTGTCTGAGCAAAAGCTCACTGAAATTACTGAATGTTAGGTTTTGGGTTTTATGGCACACACATTTGCATAGACTCTTCATTTAATGACTATTCACGTAGAACATTTGTCACCTGATTTTGCTGGTTTTGAGAACAAAAAATACATATGCTATTTCTCAAAACAGTAGAGTTGGAAAGAAATAATAGTAAAAATTCATAATATTTATTTTATCTAACGTTCCTTCTTTCCTCTTCAGAAAATTATTTACCATCCATGCAGCAGAGGGAATAATAAAGTTTAACTGGAGGTAGATTTTTCATCGTCATTGTCATTTGAAGAGATTCTGACAAGGTTTGTTAGACCTAAAAATCAATTCACAGTACTTTGTTCTTTGACGCATCTGTAATGGTTTTGTACAAATGAATTTTTTTTTCTACTTTTTTGTTATGGCTTGCAATTAAACGAAAAAAAAATTAAAGGATTCATTTGCTTTCTGCAATAAGAAGTAGACATCCAGTATGCAGAATGACAACACCTTTCTCTTCTGAAGGGAGATAGTAAGGATTTGCGTTAGTAACCAACAGAGTTCTTCCCCACTGGTCTTTCTTCCAGCCAAGATACTAGTCCAAATAAAAAGAAATAGCTTGAAGTCATTCCATCCTAGTTGACAGTGGCTAGAGAATTAAGTCCAAATCCTTTCATTTTATCCACTAGTAGATTATTCTATTCAATTCTGCAGCCAGATGGAGTCAAACCAAGCTCAGATGTTCTTTCTCAAAACAGTTTGTTAAATGTGACTTTAAAAAAACATTTTCATGGAAGCCATACAATTTCTCTCTGCCCTAGCTCAGCCATGACTTAAGATATTCTTCTGTGCGGTCCATACAGACTCTAGGTACTTGTTTCTCAGTTCTTCTTTCCTAGGTTAGCTGTGTCTCATAGTTGCTGATGTGGGCAATGAGAGGCAGAGAACGTTTTGCACCTACTGACCTTAACTGAGCAACTCTCTGCAATGTTGGTTCTCCTTTCTGGTACTGCAGAAAATAAATCTCAGTAGGAAGAGCTCTGTCTTAAATTTGGCGAGTTTTCCTCCTGGTGGTTCTCAGGGGCCAAAAAGTCCTTTGTTCTACAAACACTTATTCTTTCCTAAGTAGCAAGGTTTTCCTTACTTCAGACCATTGTATTTGTAAAACAGAAACATGTCAATCCCTTTTCTCCCTTAGAGTCCTCTAGCAGAATGCTAATGTTGAGTAAGAACTCACTGAAGTGACTGTCAGCTTTACATTTGGAGCAATTCCTGTGTGTAAACCTCTCATATCATGGAGGGACACCATGTGTTTGGTCTGGAAGCTGTCCTTTTTCCGGTAATGCATTTGCCTAACATTACAATCATCTTGGCTGGAGGAGAAAAGTATGCAAGGAGATAACTTTCAAGGTACTTCGATTTATCCTAGTGCTTTTACCAGTGAGTCACTGCTGTTTCGATAATTTCGTTGTTTGAACTACAGACTCAGTAGATTGTAAGAAGCAATCGAAGGGAAGTGTTTTTCTCTCTTGCAGCAATTTAAAAAATGATTTTCATGTTTCATCTACACAAAGATGATTTAATTAAATACTTTAATCCTGACCACAAATAATTTTTGTAGTGGTTCAGTGAAAGAAGCCCAGCATTGTCTTGTCATAGAGCGTTTACTTAATCCTGCCATACCTGCTTGATAGTTACTCCCTCATATCTGTCCTTGCATTAGCTACAAAATTAGCTTAGAGGACTTGCGGGAAAAGAGGAGGGAAGAAATCCTTCGAATTAGTTAATAATTTATGATTGTTCTTGAGTCAGCCCTCATTCAGTCTTTCTGAGGGGGGTGAACATTCCCATCTGTCGTGAAATGAAATAGCGTTAGTACTTTGCTGTTTCTAGAGCTGATCAGAATCTGATAATGGTATATAGAAGGTCTTTTCTCCGCCTCCAAAACAAATAATGATCTCTTTTTAATGCCTTTGTGTCTTAAGTCACATCTCACATAAATCTTCTTTCCCTCAGTGCAGACATACTCACACATTTCTTTTCTTGCAGCATTGATCTTGTGAGCTTAAATGGGAAATAGTTTATTTTCCTTTCATGGAGAGGCAGGAACTGAGTTGCTCTTCATGTGGTGATAACAAATGGAAGGTTGTCCCAGAATTTGATCTATGCCTTGGAGTTTGTTTCCTCGTGCAATTAATGGGCTGGGACTAAGTGACAGAATAAGAACTTTAAATTCAGTCAGAAGGTCACATCTTATTCTAGAAGTAAAGAAACTGGGATTTCATGTGTTATAGAGGAGGTCTTGTGTTCTTTTTCTCTTTTTTGTTATTTTGAGTATGTAAGTACTGAAAGTGGTCCCTACCTTTCTCATTCCAGTATACAAAGCACAATTGACCATCCATATCTTGTAGCATCGAACACAGAGAGAAAATCCTACAAATTAAGTATAAAACAGTCTTGTGAAGAAGAGGTTCATTTCTGAAAACCCTTCAGATATGATAGAGAACAAGTATAGGTCCAAACTAAAAGTAGTGCTAATGAAGTGAGGAGTTAAGAAATGCCTCAGGAGGTCATTTATGTCACTGTAATAGAAGGTGACTGAAACTGGATGGATTAAAATAAGAATTAATTAGGATACATGTGAAAAAAAAAATCCATGCACAGATGAAATTGCAAGAGTTATTCAGAACCACCTACATTATCTTTTCTTCGTGCAGAGTAAATCCTAGGCAGGTATGTCTGGGACTACACAGTTGGATTTTTTGAGTGAGTACAATGTTTGTGCACCTCCAGGAAAGAATCGTGGAGAAGGAAGATCAGTTCTGCCTTTTAAAAGGGCAGAGGTGGAAGCTAAAGTGGGGTGCTGAAGGGAGACTTGCACAAATCTGTCCTTAATGCTAACAAAAGATTTACCTTTTTTAGAGATTAGAACAGATTATCTGTAAACGTCCAATTTACTGGATGCTTTTGGAGCCATAAACTGATGTCCTGACAATTTTGTTTGGTGTGATTTAAGAAATTATTGCTATCATCTCTTCAGTACTTTTCCATGAGATGTATTAACAGGCTTTATGGGGACTTACTGTGCCTCTCGCTCTCCATGCAGCCATTATAGAGGACCAGTGAAGAGGGCTGCAGCTAACTCAGATGGCTGGACACTGAGATGAACTGGGTGGGCAGTAACTCCTGCTGTGGGGTGGTAATTTCTCAAGTTAGTGTGCTTGCTTCTGCAGCATTTATGTGACTGAGATCTGAATTAATTCTCACAGTGTTAAATCCAATGGAAGTAAAGATTTCATCACTGTTTAACTGGGTCTTACTGATCTTCCCAGTACACAGCCAAAATTGTCTTCTGTATCACTCTTTTTTTGACCTATTGCCATTCTAATCTGCAAACGCATATATTAATGTCTTGCTATTTTTCAGTACTTGAAAGGCAATCCATTTTTAATTTGCTCAATTATTAAGTATGTTTCTATTGTAATTTGTATTTATTATGGTACTTAATGGATGTGCAGCAGGACTGACAAAAGGTGACATCAGTTTCCACTGCATGGAACTATGAGCCGATAAAGGGTCTGGTCTGTCATATCTGATAAGTGAGGGATTTCTTTTTCTCCTACCCAAGGAGGACAGAGAGGGAAGCCCTTCATTTTGTAATTTTTTTTTTTTTTTACCACAGAAGAGGCTTATGATACAGATAGGTTGTGAATAATTTTCTTTATCGTACTTCTCTCATACATTTATTCACTTTTTAAGAGCAAGTACGGTGTGACGTGTAACATCTGTGGTTAAGAGGGAGTGAGTTAGCCAAGTCCATTTTACAGATTTCAGTTTTCATTTTGTTTTCCATCTTGTCCTTAAGCAGGTGAAGAGGAAAATAAGTAAATAGAAATTTACTCGTATTTGACTTGCTGTTCTTACCCTTTTGATTACAAAATTTATTGAGATGCAAGATAGATTCAAAAATCATAACAGCATTTTACTACTTCGTAAAACAAATGTTGCTTACACTTCATGCATTAGTAGGGATTAAGGCAATTAGCAGATGCCATAACTTCCTGCCCTTTGCATGCTTTCCTGCAGCAATTGCACAGTTGGCTTCCTGCTTCTTGGTGTCCTCAGAATTTTTAGTAATTTCATGCCTCTCTCATTTTACTGCAGAAGTATGGGGTTATTTCAGTATTTGAGCTGACTATTTTGATTCTTCAGTATTTTTGAATGAAAGCTTGTATGCTAAACCTTGCTATAAAAATCACTTTAGAAAAAGCAGTAAAATTAGGCTCAGATTAACAAAGGGACACTCTTGTTTAAATTTAAATCTAAGTGGAGTTCATACATGTAACTAATAAAGGAGTTCACAGAAATTTTTCCAAGCTGCTGATAGGCACCTTATTTTTAAACACAGCACTCGGTCATTTTAAGTTCTGCTGCTGTGCCTGCCTAGAGATGCTGTTGCTTTCGTGAAGCCAGGAAAACACTAGCTATTTTCAGCCTAAATCCATTTTACATCTTGTCTCTCCTGCACATAACCTTTTAGAAGGTCCAAACAAGTTGACCTCATTACAGGGGGAGAGTTTGTGGGGTGCTAGTGTGACATTTTACATACCAATGCAGGGGAAGGAGCACACAGCCAGAAAAGGGAGGGAGGGCCTGTGTGAGAAGTTGGAGTGGTGCTTTTTCAGAGGTGCAGGTGGCATGTGAGGCAGTCTGCAGTCTGACCAGGTGCAAAGCCCTTCAGCTTCCAGGAAGAGAACTAAAAAGACGTTTCTCAACATTAGGACCTGTAGACTTCTGCACTCTTTTTGCTTTTTATCCATATAATGTCAACGTTATCCAGTGAGCAAACTCCCAGTAATGAACTCTGGGTCTCTCCCCATCTGTCTCACTAAATGCCACTTGGAACAAGCGCCTTTTCGTTTGACAATAAAATCAATGAATGAAATATTAGAGGCTTGAACGATATGATGTGCAGAATACATTATGGGACTTGTTGTGTTTCAGAGGACAGCAAGTCTTGCCCTTTCTTCCCGTTATCATCAGCAGATCTACTTAATGAAACTGGTGCCTTCTGCAGATCTCTCACCTCTTTGCTTTTGGACTTCAGCTCTTTTGTAACACTTTAAAGACTCTGACTCAGGGCTGTGTGRTAAAATTGTGTACTTTCTGTGTACTGTTGGGCTCACATTTTTCATCTGTTTGTCTTAATTAAAACCAGACCTGCACTAACTAAATAATTAAACAACAGAGAGGGAGAGGGAACTTAAGCTGATTTTCATAACACTTGTTTTTATCTCTTTACTCAGTTGAGACAGCCTTCTTCCTCCTTGCTTGGAGATTCTTCAGAGCAGGAGGAATCACTCAGTACTAAGCCAATAAACAGAAAAAAGGGAAATGTCAGTGCTGGGATGGACTTGTGTTAAAGTAAAATCCTAAAACCTCTGGAACGATCCACAAAGACTGATCTGCAAAAGACTGAAGAATGGGGGACTTTACTGCTTGTTTCCAAGCTTTACTAGATTCTGCATCAGGAATATTAACTGCTTTGTTGTCATGCTAGCAAAATGTGTCATACGTGTAGTAAACAGCCGTAAACTAAGAAAGTAAACTAACTAATGCTTGCTAGCAATCCACAAGATATCCTGTACTATTTATTCTTGGAGCTGAAGGTACTGAGCTCAACTTGAGCTCAAGGTGGCTACATAATTTTATCTTTGTGCCTGTCTTGACTCTGTAGTATTGGACAGGCTGGCAAAACTGAGCCAGTGCTATATATGATTTCAAGTTGAATTTACAAGTAGATGCATTTCCAGCAAGAGAACATCTCAACCACTTTGCCCTTTAAATGCAGATTTTTCCAGAGTACAGGTTAAAAGACGGAGAAGGATACAGAGAAAGAATGGTTGTTTTCAAATTGAAGACCAATTCTCTGCACATTTATTAGGTATTTGCAGTGCTCCATCTCTTGCTGACAAAGTAACTTGCAACACTTCTGTTCAGTTCTCCAGGTTGTTCTTTTCTTCTTATATACACATCTGCTTTTTAGTCTAAGTGCAGAATCATGCCCTGTTTAGAGAGGCTGCAGCTCAACAAAGAGGTGACCCAGCTGTGATTGCACAGCCGGTCAACGTGAGAACAAGGAACAGATCCCAAGACTCTTGAGCTCATCACTAAAGCATGAGACATCGGATATGGCCTCTCTTTTGTAGTATCAGGCAGAAGCATCTCTTACTCTGTAGGCTCAAGATGCAAAACAGCAGGTTGTTGTTTGGCATCAGAGCTCTATCCTGTTTTCTGATACAGGTTTAATTGTGCTTAATCATTAGGCATGAACAAATATTTGCTGTGTCATCTTACTGTCTGATACTCCTGATGCATAAATAATTCTTAGCAGTAGTGTTTGTAAGCTCTAACCTGTCTTGAAGCCCATAATTAAAAGGATAAAGTGAGCTGTTTACACAAACCAATTGTCAGTATAGTAAGTGCCCTTAATAACTTTGGCAAGAAGTGCTAGGCAGGTAGCATCACCTTACTGCAATCTGTGTCTACTGAAGAGACAACTCCTGAATTTTCATCTGGAAAAATTTGCAGAAGCTGGTAAAGCCACATAGCCAAAGGGAAATGCAGAGCTTGTTTATTTTTTTAACAGAGCTGAACCCAACAGAGGGGAAAAATAATGTCAACATAGTTGGATTTCAACACCACATACAATAACTTGGCAACCTTTTTCGCATTAAGTGGATGACTACAGCTCTTTTCTATAAATATTGCCCTGGGGTTTTTTTTCTGATTTGATTTGGGTTTTTTTAATTATCACCAGAAAACTAATCTTTTTCATTTTGTTCATCTTGGGTTCTTTTTCTGCCACTGCTTCTAAATTCTGGGATTTCTCTGAATCTCAAGAAAAGTGCTTATGATACATGCCTACTGATTTCTTGCTTACAGACATTCCTGGTGGTTCAATCAATTTAGAAGATTTGTTCCTTTTAAATAAAAAAGAAAGTGTGTTTAATGTCTTGCTGTTTGTATATGATAATTGCCCATAAGTATATGAAGTAGGAAGCTGTGCACAGTTTCCGTGAACAGTCTTTGGAATATCAGGAAGCTCTTACTCTCTTTCTTTAATTTATTGCTAGTAAGTAAGTTTATGTTCCAACAACCTCAAACAACAATCACTGAGACCTGATGAAGTATAGTGATTCAGTGGTGTGGTGAAAATGAGGGGCAAACAGTCAACTTCTAACCTCTGTTACCTGGTGTGAATATGAGTTAAGGTTGTTCAGTTAACATCACTACTGAAAAATGCAGCTGCCTGAATGTCAAGAGGAAAGCGATGAGACATGCCTGGAATCCCAAGGGATGTACCCGAAGTAAATCTATGGCAGGGCAGAACATAGCATTCAGAGATGTGGCAAGGAAAAACTCAGCCGTCAGTGGACGCAGTAAGCTGACAGCTGCTTGAAGGCTAGCTGAGTGGGAATTTCTGAGTGATTACTGGCACTGACAGTTTAGGTGCTAGGCTATCATTAGGGACAGTCTCTCCATATCTAAAATCAGTGCTCTGGGCCTCAGAAGTCCTGGCACCTGTTCCTAGATCACTGCTCACCTCCCCAGTGACCTTGGACGTGTCGCTCCATCACCGTGTGCCTCAGTTTCTCCTGCTGTAAGGAGTGCTCTCCTTAATAACATGCCACCACTGAAAGGCATTACATTAGAGATTTATTGATCACACATTGCATCCTGCTGCTCGGCTCCCCATTACTGAGATGTGTTTCACAGATGGGGTTTGTGCCCACAAAAATGTGCATATCAGGACCTTAACCTCTTTATAAAATTGATGCACTTAGGTAAAGTCATAGTGCATGGATAGTTACTTTCCTGCTCTTCACACACACCTCCAAGACAGTTTTATTGCATTATCTTTGGCAGCAAAAAGAGAAAGCATTTTTTGTTCAGTGATCGCTTATTCCTTCATAACGCAAATTCAAGCAGTGGTTTTAATACTTTGCATGTTCTTGAAACTGTGCCTTTTCTCTCAGATCAATGCCTGAATATTAGAATTGGTGGATTTGAATTGACTTTGCTCACAAGGTTGTTTTGCTGCTTTCAGAGAAAGACGTTTTCAATTTAATCAGAGTGTGGGGTTTTATATTGAATAAATTAAAAATTAAAAAGGAGACCACGATAAGGGAAAAGCACTGCTGTGGCACATGATCTTTACACTGCCATTGGTGTGAATAAAAAAGTGAGGTGTGTAGTCAGAGCAGTGAGTATATCTTGCTGACCTCCTGCAGCCTGGTTAGAAAAGAATATTTACCAGCTAGAAAGGGTTCATGTGAAGACTCCTGTTGCTGTTAATTAGATGTTCTACTGCTGGGCCAATTTGTTCTATAAACAGTGACATAAAGACTGAGGTGAGGAAGGACTGGCTCAGCAGCACATGAAGCTAGTATGAGCCTCTCCTCCGGTCAAGCTTACAATTCCACAACCATTTCATTCTTCTCCAGACTCCATGCTAGAGCACATTTCATGGCAATATGTTGGGCATATCACAGAATCACAGAATGGGTCAGATTGGAAGGGGCCCCAATGGGTCATCTGGTCCAACCTCCCTGCTCAACCTCCCCTGCTCAAGCAGGGGCATCCCAGAGCTCTTGGCACAGGATTACATCCCGATGGTTCTTGAATATCTCCAGTGAGGGAGACTCCACACCCTCTCTGGGCAATCTGTTGCAGTGCTCAGTCACCCACACAGTAGAGAAGTTCCTCCTCATATTCAAGTGAAACTTCTGTGCATCAGCTTCTGCCTGTTGTCTCTTGTCCTATTGCTTGGTACCACTGACAAGAGCCTGGCTCCATCCTCTTGGAACCCTCCCTTCAGATCCTTATTTAAAGTGATGAGATCCCTCTCAGTCATCTCTTCTTGAGGCTGAACAGGTCCAGCTCTCTCAGCCTGTTGCGACAGGCTGCCAGGTAGAAAACAAACAAAAACTTCTGTGCGTGTCCAAACTATAATATCTTGGAATTACTCTTCAGGTGCTGGCAACACAGGAATCCTGTTGTCATGGGCACACAAAGCCTTCCCATTGTCACAGAAAACTTCAAAAAGTTTTGTTCCAAAGTGAAAGGTTTTTTCTACACTTACTGTCTTGTGCTCAGCTGCTGAGAATCCATTTCCCTGAACTTCTGCAGATGAAAGTGCTGCTAACATTAATGATAGATTTACTAGCTTTGCTGTGGTTTGCTGGACTTCTCACTGTCCTCTTAATTTTTCTAACAAGCTCCTTGGAGGACACTAGAAGATGCATGGAAACCCAAATATATTTTCTTCCCTTGATTGATTACATTCTTTCATCTTTCCTTATGAAGATGAATCAGATTTAGGTCTTTATCCCAACCTTTCTCAGTCCAGTTCTGCATACTTCATCCTCTTGATCACCTTTTATGTATGCCTTTTGAATCCTGCCTCCTACCACATACAAAACAGTTGTCATGTTTCTCTCTGTAGAGACTCTTGCCAAGTTATTCTTCGTGTCTGGTCCAAGTTGCTTTAACTTCTTTTGCCCTTGTCACATCACCACCTCTGAGTACATCTAGAAGTCAGCTGATATCACTGCTTTACATGCTTGTTTCAGCGTTGCCAGAGTCTTCCTTTATTCCTTTCACTAGCTCTTCTCTCCTTCACTGAGTCAAGCTGGCTCATCTTTACTTTCCCTGTCCTTGATGTACTGTGTCTATCTCTGCTTCATTTATTACCATCATTTCTTATCAGGCATTCACTGCCTGTATCCTCTCTTCTTGTCCTGGCACCAGTGTACTATCCACATGATGCTCCTGTGGAGCCTTCCTCTCCTCTTCTGAGACAGTCCTGCAGGACCTTCAGTGAGCTCCTCTTTGACCTCCTTCCCATCCAAGCTGCTCTGTAATAACTGTCCATGCAGTTTCTCTCCATGAGTATTAAGTCCACTAAGAAGGAATAATGGTTATTGGGAAACAGCAGCATACTTCATGCAAATAAGGTATCAAATAAAGCTTAACTAGTGCAGGAGGCAATTTTCCCTGAAGCTTTACATTTCCACGTGTGAAAGAGAAGTTCTTCACAGTAGAGACTGCCTTTTTCTATACCTGCCTGTATATATTTACACACACATATCTGTCCATATTTGTGCATGTATATATGTATGCGCATGTGAATGTGTGCATACAAATATCATGCATTTATCTGTTACATGTATGCACACCTGTGAAATAAATGCACAGTAGAGGTCACAGTATTTGGTTCTGTGTATCCTATACTGTACAGGTGTATGAGAAGGTGTCAGACTGTGTTTCTAGGGACTGGCACACTTGTGTTACAGTGCACATACAAGATTTCATGCATGTATTTTACAYTGGATTCATGGTAAAATTTCTAAAAACAATTATAGAGGAAAGTCCTGAGGGATTTCGTGCTTGAAATAAATTTTCAGAGGTAAGTCAGGGCATTTGTTGCATGAGAAGACAGAGTCTCTTTTAGGAGTGAGAGAGGACATGGCAGTAGAAGAGAGGAATGAGCTTGGGAGAAGGAAGAAACATGAATCAATACAGACAGTGCAAGAATTGCAAAGGGCAGCAATACTTAGGATGAAGAGCTTGAACTTGACAGTAATCTGAAGAGGTAGATGAGAGATGTGGCAGGAGAAGTGAAAGATTTTAGAAGCCACATATTTTGTATGAACCAGTATACGATCAGGGACAGGCAGGCCATTGAGAAAGGGTCAGTCACTCAGGCAAGACTTAACATGAAGTGCAACACATTCAGCTGGTATCAGTCAGCTCAAGTACACTAATTTCATCGAAGTAATGCAGATTTATACCAACTAAGGGTGTGAACTCACACATTTCAGAAAGAAAGGGTGTCTTATGCAGGTGTTTAAAGGCTAAAGAAAAATAAATCAGGAGAAGCAGAAAAGAGAGAAAGGGCATTAATCAAAGATTTTAACTCCGAGTCGTGCAGAAAATAAACCTGCTTCATTGCATCGGTTTAGATTTATCTAGTCCTGACAGTGTTCATCAGGCTCACTACTGGCCAATTTAGAATATTTCTGGCATTCAGAATATGTAGAATATATAGAATATGTACATTTTCCTCGCTTCCCTTCTGTCAGTTTTTTTTTCTCTATTTCTGTGTCCCGTTTTGGGAACAGAATGCTGCAGTTCTGAATCCTGCCAAGCTTGAATCTTAAATTCTTGTTCAGTCCTTCTCTCTTGCAGTTTACACTGAAGACATGCATTTCTCTGGCAGTATTTGGCTGCAACTCCAGCATTCACATCTATACTAAATTCCTGATGATCTAAACCATACACATTAAAGTAGTTAGAAGTAGCAAGACAGAGTTCTGCTCTGTTCTCCTTTAATAATCTCCACAGTGCATAAATTGGTTACTTATTATGTTTTTAAAGGCTGAAAACTACTTTGCATTTCCTTTTAGATTTGAAGGACTCTACCAAATACAAATAAACCTTGCAAATCTAACAACCAGGAGAACTGTACTGAAACAGATCTTTTCTGTGATACCAGCTCACCCTTTGGCCATGGGCCATCAGAAGGTGGCACCTCAGCCCTTTCTACCCCTTTAATATGTCTTTTTATTTTTCCCTTTCTGGGAATAGTCTGGTGTCCTGAGAAAGTGCAACTCACTCAAAGTGTTTGCAGTGGGTCCATTGCTCTTAGTGTAATTGCAGTGGAGTCATGTAAAAGCCACTACATGTTTCAAAGAAAAAAAAAAGCTTCCACTAAAGAAGATGTTGAAAGTAGCTGTAATAACGATAGTTTTTTTACTACTGTTTTTATTGTTTTTAATGGCAAAATACGTCAAGGCAAGGTTAAGGTCCTTTGTACCATAGACTGTAGAGAAGATAAAATCCTCTAAAACTGGGAAAAAATAAGGGCAGAATAGGAAAATATTGTTCACAGGCACCAGGATTGGCACCAAATGAAAGTAGTAGATACCAGACCCAACATAAATAAAAGCTGATAGTCCTTCAGATGTGTCAGGAGCCGTGAGTCACTGTATCCAGGGGGCCACTGTTAGGAAGTGCCACCATACAGCTGCACTGTTGTGCTCCCTGTTGCACAGCTGCTCCTCCCTGCTGCTGGAGACACAACTCCGTGCTGGATGGAGCTTCAGCCTGGCCACATGCTACTGCTGTTACCCTTTGAGTAGAAAATAGCACACACTTACTAACTCAGAGGACTTGCATTTGCAATATGTGAGACAGGCAAAATGGACACGGGGTAAAGTTTTATTAAGGGAGAATCGAGCAAGAGGCTGTTCTGTGACCTGTTCAGTGTCACCCAAGAAATCAGTATCACAGCCAGGAGCTCAGCTAAGGTCTGGAGTCCCCTTCAATGCCTCAGTTACAGGATAATGCTTTCCCCTCCATTAGCCACCAAAAATCTGTGAAGTAAAAACAGAATTGAAGACATCGAGTTGTCAGGTTCAGAAGTATCTGTTTTTCCATGGAAACCTCCTCCCAGGAACAGCCAAGCTTTTGCAAGGAGAGAAGTACTTCTCATCGTGCAAGAGCTGTCAGGCAGCTGTTCTGTGCAAAATGCTATAGCTGCAGCTGCCTTCTGGAGAAGTCTCATCCCACAGCCAGGCAGCATGCAGCCCCATTCCCAGAAATCCAGCTGTAATTCTGCCTGCCTGGTAATTTTTCACTGTGGTCATCCAGAATCATAGCCTTGTTTTCTGTTTCTGGCTGTTAGTGGTGATGTATGAAGAAGTGAGAAAGACAGCTTAATTTTCATAAGCTAACTTGTGCCTGGAGTAACAGAGAGTGAGAGGAGTGCACTTAATCATAGCTGCAGGACCAGAACAGAAAATGATAGAGCTTTTGCTGTTAGTTGTGGTATTTTATTATAATAACTCTTAGGAAGAAGAAGCCGGCAGCTCAGAATGCTGAACGGTTCAAATACATTATGGCAGGCACCGTGTTCTCATCTGCTGGAAGAATAGCTCACATAACTCTTTTATGCTTGCCTTTTCCAAAAGGCCATGCTGGGAGGGAATTCTAGTCTGTCCTCCCCAGAAAACCTGAATTCAGATTGAGGTATGATCAGAGGTGAAGTGAACCTGGTGATAGTTCCAGCAGAACTGTGAGCACCTTGCAGGAAAGGTGTGGAGGGTGGCAGAGGGACAGGCTGGGGCTGGTGGGTGGTCAGAGCTGTGGGCCAGAGGAGCATTTTCATTGTGCCTGCTCAACACCATACATCACCTTGGCCAGTGCCTCATTTCTGTAACTTCAGAATGCACTTCAAAAAGTAAATAACTAAGTGAAATAACTGGTAGTGGACAGATATTCTCACAATGATTAATTAATTTTAAAAAAAATTGATTAAAGCTTTGAGTGAAAGCTTTTGAGTAAATTTTTAGATGGTCACAACTGGAGGGACAAACCAAGATTTTTTTGTTTGAACTTTTAGATACATAGAATAATGTGGTCTGTAGGGTATATATTATGCATTTGCATTATGTGTCACATTGTTTCATATTACTTAATGTGAGGAGAGTTGTACATTTTTAGATGTTGTTTTGATATCTTGAGATGGAAATATTTGGGGAACTTCTTCCAGAAAATACCTCTGATTTTCTTTTTCCTATAATAATTCAGAATGAAAACATTTTTTGGAAACATTAATATTTGCTATGCCACTGAAATTCTGGTTTCCAGATGACTTCTGCCTCAAGTCAAGATCATAGAGACAATGTAAAGGAAAATAAAAATATATTCTTCCTTGGTAGAGGCAGCAACACTACTCCAGCCTAGAGAAAACAGAAGTATAACTAGAGAAGATGCAAAGCATATCTCCATAATTTTCTCCAAGGTGGCTTGGGAGACAAGCTATCACATCTGCCTGGTAGGCTTTTATGCACCAGTAAGAGTTACAACAGCCTGACAAGTTGCATAATGCTCTACCCTAGGACAGTACAGGAACATGCACACATTCCCGGGCCATTGCAAAAGCAAACCAAAGCATGTTAGCTAACACTTTTTACTGTGTATTTGTGACAAGCTAAAAGGACATGTACAAGCAGTTATTCCAGCTCAATTGATACACAGTAAGYCACATTATCTGATCCATGTATTTGAGCTCTAAAGCTTATATGGTGTTAATCTGCCCTCATCCATGCCCCGTATCAAACCTCAAGGAATACTGGTGAAAGCGAGATTTGTTCTGGTGTCTTAGAAAATAAAGGGAAAATGGGGAAGGAAATTATACAGCTACAATAAATACATGCAAACATAATTTCCTGAACCTTTTTCGGTTTATCTTGGCATGAGAAATAATAACTGAAAAATAAGTATTTCAAGGGTAAGTTATTAGAAGTGAGATTTTGGACTGGTAGGTGGGAAAGGAAAGCCTTTAACAAGCATTAGGGTTTGCTCCTTTTTTATTATCCATGAGTTTAAAGGCTGAACTCTGTAGCATATTGGGAAATTCACGGGGCTAAAATAATGAAAGCAGATTGATGCTTCATGGTAAAGAACTTCAGTACCTGCTTCTTGCAAATGGAATTCTAACATTTCTTTTGATGTTAGCAGTACTATCCTGAGAAGAATCTATGGACTGCTGAGTTGTGAAATGTGCTATTAGATTATGGGCAGAGTCACTCTCTTCCTACCAGCTGTGCCAACCCACTCCAGCCCAGCTGCGCCTGCATTTTTTATTGGGGTTTTTTCCCCCCCTTTACTAGCCATGATAGTTTCTTATCTTGATTTATTCTGCTTCAGCTGTAACAGAATGGCTATAAACAGGCAGACTTCCAGTATGGAGTCAACAAGTATTGGTTTAAATTGTGTTCTTCAGCCTCTTTTTGTCTTAGACTCCTTTCAGCCAGTTGAGATCTCATTCATATTCCCTCACAATATGTATCTTGTGTTGTCTTATGTACTCTCTAGTGTGTTCCACGTGTATCACAGGTTGAGAGATGCTGTAGTTTATTTGTATGAACAAAGTTGTTTAGGATACGTTTGCCTCTAACTTGTAATTCCCTTCGTTTGCTTGTGCATTGCACTCTTCTAGTATTACCAGTTTTCAGTAGCACCAATGCGACAGTAAATGTGTGGTGGTCTTTTGTGTAATCCTTTTGCTCTTCCCCAGATTTTCCACCTTCTTAAAAAATTACTTATGGAGTATAATGTGTAAAATTAAAAATATAGACTATATAATATATAATGGAAAAGGAGAGACATCACTGAAAATAAGGTCTGGTGAGGAGTGAGTGACATGTTGTCATTAGGGTAAGAGTAGGATGATCCTGAAGTGGTGTGGAATGGACTTGGTAATCTCTCAAAGTTATTTTTAGATTGATTTCTGTTCACTCCTTGAATGCTTTCGTAGTGTTCTGATTAATTTGTTATATGCACTGGCCAGTCACTGCTGCTCACACTCTTTGAAACAAGTGTTTGAGACACGTGGGGGTTACTGACATTCCGCTGAATTGCAGATACCACAGAAGAGTATTGCAATCACCTTTCAAGCCAATTATAAAATTGAATTAATCATGTCTGTGTTTATGTCTTGCTTCTCAGCCCACCCTTGTCTTGGGCCATACTGAAATTTTAGTAATACAGCTGTGGTCCTATGTAAGCAACATATAATGATCATTTCATGCTTTCAGTGCACTGCTGTGACCATACACACAATTTTGTAAGCATAGCTGGGATTTGAAAACGGGCCTTCAAAGTATGATGCTTAATTGCTTTCTTGAAAGGTTGCAAAATAATTTCCAATACCAGTCTCAGTGCTCTCAATGAGCATGTCCTTTCAAAACACCGTTCCCTTTCCTAAATGCAGTTTTCCCCTTCCCTCCATCCTCTGTTACTAGAGCATCATTTTAATTGCTTCTCTTATTTACATTTTATACAGCACATTTTAGGATACATAATTAAGTCCTTATCTATACAAAAATTCATTTTTCAGTTGATTTTTAAGCAGTGCAAACCTTCTAGACACATTTGATTTAAAACACATTTTTCTCTAGTTGAAGCCAGCTGCTAATCAATGTAAGAGAAATTAAACTAAAACTGAAATCATAATTTCTGTGCAGCATTCTACACAGGCTTACCTAAATGACTTTTAAATTACTCTGTGAAATTAAAATTGTGCAACTTTCTTATATAGGTAAACTCTTTGAATCCAGTATTTTTCTGAGCAAAAGGGGTTTCCTTTGTGACAGAGAAAAAAAATCCCTGAAACTAGTAGAGGGGAGCATGGGAAGAGAATAATTTGTTATACTGAGCCTTGTTCTTCAATTGTAATATCTCCATCAGAGTATGAACAGATCTTCTTATTAGAGATCATTTTACCAACAGTTACTTCTCACTAGAAGCATYCTCTATCATTGTATTCCAAAATCAAGCAGCATTCAGATTTGTCTGGGTGATATATTCCTGTCAACATGACAAAGGTTCCCACAGTGTTTAATTACTCAGACTAGCCAGGGAGGAAGGAGAGAAATGAGCCATGCTGAATTTGCTGTGCCAGGCTTGCTGTCTGTTACATAAGCAGGCTGCTTCTGGAGGCATGGAAGGAAGGCAGCACCTGAACTTCTGCCTTCTCTTTCCACTGGTTGTCCCTCTCCAGATTTCTTGTGTGTTTTCCATTGATTGACGTGTCTTTTGTCTTATGATGGTCTTGCAATTTGCTCATTTCCAGGGCAGCAAGTTCTTGGCTTAGTGGAGAACCAGAGTGATTGGTATTTGGGCAACCTTTGGAAGAACCATCGGCCCTGGCCAGCACTTGGGAGGGGCTACAACACAGGTAGGACCTGAGGGGTTTCTTTGAATTAACATTTGCATTGAGTGTGCAACCAGTCTCCTGGTATAGAGAATATGAGATGTGGTAATTTGTACCTCCCTTCCTAAGCTACAGCTAAATTTGTCTTTTAAAACCGCAGAAATGACAAAATGTCATGCATTTTGGAGTTTCCGGTTTCTCTGAGTGGTGTTAGAAAAGATTGTGTGACATCCTTTGGGCAAGAACAGAGCTTTTCAGCAATCTGACAGATTCTCAGCACATCTCCTACAAGATTTCTGTCCATCATGACTCATATGTAGGCCCAGCAAGAGGGAATGAATAGGAATCAAGGCTCATTTTCTCTAGAGAGGTAAAAYGTTAGCCCAATAAAGATATAACTCCTGCAGGACAGCAAGAGGGTCATAATTGTCCTAATAAAATGCAAGCTACTGGCCATCAATTTCTGCTGCCATGAGAAAGGAATAAAGACACTAGATCAGAGAATTTATTAGGTTACAAGAGACAGGTCTTCCCACTGATTTGTGTTTGGTATGTGAGAAAACATACCAGGTGCATAAAGAACACACACGTACATCTAAATCATTTCAGTGTTAGGCTTTACATGCTGATGCAGTGAGTTAGGTTCCCTCTCTATTTGTAATAGAAGGACAGAACAGATGGTGAAGCCTCATTTGGAACAGATGAGTCCATTTAAATATCCCTGCACTATCAGGAAATTATTCACCATAATAGTGATTTTGCTTCACAGAAATATATTGGATTGAATTACACAGACTAACTAGAAAAAGGATTGAACAAGTTGTGGTTGGGTCATCTATGTTTCTATATTCCTGTGTATGTTTATGGGAATCCCACTAATTTTTGTGAATTTGTATTTCAGCCTCTGCAAAACATCTCTGTTCTGTGGAGATGTTCGAAAGAATAGCCTAACAGAACACAGATTGATATGGATACAAGATTTTGGCAGAGTAGGTTCATTTCCTGGCTCTTCTTCGCCAGAATTGCAAATAGAAAAGCTAGGTCTGCCCACCCCAGTTCCCCAGCCCCACAAAAGCATAAGGCAGACATAAGTTTCATGGATTCATCCTGAAACTTGAAAGCTTTTGTTAGACACAACTGAACTTGTTGGTGTCAAATCTGTTCACTGTTACACCACAAAGTAGTATCTTTTGTTCTACTGAGAGATGACTGTGTTTTATAGCTACTTTCTTTCTGCTGCATTTTTCCTTTTTTCTTTCTGCCATTTTAGTGCTGACACAGAGAAATATGGCACAACTACATAACATTAGAATAACCCAGTAATGTATGGTGGGTAATGTAATATGTGTATATATGTATTTTTAGCTAAGATGCAATTACATTAAAAAAATGCTGTAAGTCTTTAATTTATATTAACTTACTGTTCCAAATGGTTTGTAAGAATACCAAATGTCAGTATATCACATAAATCTTCCACTGAAAGCAAAAATAATGGAATATTTGCAGTCTTTCACATACATTGCATCTGTTAATTCTTGTACTAATACGTACCTACCAGGCCATGCATAATCCCATAATCCTGCCCATGATTTTAGTCTCCCCACAACTTCTTTCTTCACATAATTCACCTTGTAGTTGTAAAAAACTTTTTTAAGAAAGAAAACCAGAAGGTAGATAGTGTATGGAAGATTGACAAGTGATCATTAGAAGCAGAATGTTGTTTTTTCGAGTACATGGAACAAGAGGTCACTGAGTGAAACAGTGCAAYGTCTGAGAAGTAGGAAACAAGGTTATTGACAGAATCAGCACCCTTTATTATAATTTTCTTGATTGAATTAATTGTTTGCCTCAGTAATCTAGCAGAGATTGGAGGTATAAACTTCTCAAGGAAGATGAAACTGGAGCTTGTTTGATGTGTTCAGTAAACTAAAATAATTGACACTGAATGCAGCAGTGTGGCCAGGGAGGATTCAGAAAACTAAAAGGTCGGGGGGGACACAGAAGAGAGAGGCAATATCTCTGAGCAAAACACTCATGAAAGACAGTGGTCCAGGAAAGGCAAGGCATAGAAACTCAGGTGCCTAGAGCTGTACTTAGGAACAGTAAAAGGGCCCCCAAACCCCTGAAACTTTAATGAGCTAAACAGAGCTGGATCCAGGGGGAAGTTCTCAGACAGACTTTGCTTTTGCTCTTGGGAGAGTGTTTACTACACACCTAGGATACAGTCCTAAGAAAAGAGATTTGTATATGAGCCTCTTCGGYCAGACCTAACCCTGGCAAATTTGATTCAGAAGCACCCCTCAAAGTTAAAATTGTTTCACTGCTTCGTCATAGTTTCTGAAGGAAATAATTTCTCCTTCTTTCTTATCTTTCTATGTCTGAGCCTCTCTGGACAACATACAGGTTGGGGGAGTCCCAGAAGGCAGATGTATTAAAGGCAAAGATGTGTTTGTTCCTTCTCTGCTGGTTCTTTAAACCCAGTAAGCATTTGGGCTCTCCTCTTCCTGTGTGCCCAGGCCAGGTCTCCTGACAGCCAATACAGATTTTCAAGGAAAGATTTTATTTGGTTGCTTTTCGTACTTCTTCCTCATTTGCACAGGCAGGTAATCCAAGTCATACTTTAGTCCATTATAATATAATTGTAGGAAAGCCAGACCAAACTCAAAGTCAGTTCAGTKACAATTTAATTAGTGTTTAAAATGTTCTTAATTAGAACCATTCTTTATTTGTGATAACATTCTCTTCCTCAAGCTATTTTAAGCACAATTCCTTCTGTACCACAGAGGTTTTCAAATTTTCCTGTACTTCACTGGCTGACACTCAGTAAGCTGCTTAATCAAATACTTCTTTTACATATTGTCCACTCCATGTTGCTTGTCTGCACTGAGTTTAACCCCTACAGATTCCTCATACACTAGTTAAAGCACCCTTTTCTTGCTATGTAGCCTATGTTATCTTTTGCTGACTAAACTTTTGCGTTTGAAAGTATTGGTACACTGTGATTTTTCTCTTCACAGATGTTAAACTGACTGCTCCAGAGTTGCACTGTATGGTTTGATGTTCATTTCAGGAGTAAGAGTCATCTTAGTCCACAGAAAAGTATCTTGTAAAAGAAATTCTAAGCATAAAAGCTTTTAGTACTTTGTCTGCCTTATACTTTCCATCATGGTGGAGAACAGCTTTTAAAAGCAGTCTCTCTGGTGACCGTTAAGATTTCTGGCCACTTCTTAAGCTGGTGTGAATCACCCCTGGTTTCTTGGGCTTTAGTGCAGCAGAGCCAACTTCCATTGACTGAGAATGGACCCCATGTCTGTCAGATGGGGCTTTAGGATGAATTTGTAATTTGAGTGCCAGGGGACATTTCTAAAAACTTTGGCCCAGGGGATTTCAGACTTCTAGGCTACAGAAGCCCATCCTGAGGATTTGAGGCTCATCTGAAATGCACTGCCTCGGTGCAACCACCAGATACCGTAAGGAGGTGTCTCAACAGCTTGAGCTGAGAATTCATACTCCCACACTGGGAAATGTGACATTACCAGATTTGTGGATTGAGAACAGAAGGGAATGGCTAGCACCTAACGATTACTAGGCTACGTGTGTACTGTGCCTTATTACTCCCATGTTTGTAATGACTGGAAGAGTGCTAGAATGAGTCTCTTTTATTGTTTCCCTGAAGAAAAGGACCTGTGGAAGTTGAATTAGAAATTGAGAGCATCTGTTACATCATTTTTGCATAATATTTAACTCATTTTAATGATAAAAGACAAGCATAGAACAGACTGTTTATATGAAATTAGTCTGGATCACATCTTGTGCTTCTTCATGATGATACTATGCGTCTTCAGTGCAGAAAACAAATGACTGATAAAGCAGTGCAAAATGGGCTGTTGGTAGTCATGGAACTGCCTGTGGTCCTGCTCCAGAAACCTGGTAACAGCTTTCAGCCAAGCTCCACAGGCTTCTGCTTGTGACATTATGATAATTGTTCTCGTGTATTTTGGCTGCTTGAGAGTGAAGGATTTTTTTAGATTGTCTCAGTGACTGAAGAAGTCAGAAAACTCAGGGTTTATAGAACCTTTAAATACCCACCATAGGGGCCTGACCACGCTTAGCCGTGCTCCCTCTAAAAGCGATTGCGATATTCCTGTCTCCCATTACATAAAACATTAGTCATGTTTTGTACAGAAAGTGGTATCGTTAGGTTTGGTTGAAAGTACAGGAGCCTTTGCAAAGAGATGAAAAATGCATTTTAATGATTAAAAAAACATGTCCAACACCGATATCAAGTCAAAAGGTAGCACTTTCTACATCTACTCCAGTTCACAATGTGCCAGTTTTTTGGATTAGATTATTCCTCCTTTACGACACTACGAGTTTTTTCGGTAAGTAGTGTTGTCAGTGCGAAGCATACTGATACACATCTGCTTTATGACATGTAAAGGTGCATTTGAAGTACAAGCATCGTGCACATTGTACAGGTAGCAGTTTAGGAAGTACCAGCATATGGTTGCTCAACAGGAAATGTCAGTCTGTTTGTGTCAAAGGTAGGAAGCTAAACTGATAATTCTGCTTTTGATGACCACATCCCTATCTTTGTTGTCCATAATCTGTAGCTTGCACTTAAAAATTACTGTCTTAAAGCTGACTACCCTCAAAGAATAGCTCAGTTTCCAGTCTTTCTCATGCACTTTCTAAAGCATGTGCGGTACCAAGAACTTGTTTACGGCACACTTGACATGTCTGAAATGAGGGTCAATATGTATTTGATTTTGAAAATGGTGCCTCTAGTTTGAGAGACCTATCCATGCAGTAATGGCATTACTGTGGCTGAATTAGTCTGCTGTTCATTACATTCTCTGACATACATCCTCTACTCCTTAGCAATTGAATCTCTCAGCCCCTGTAATAATTGTCTTTTTTTAAAAAACACCACCAGACTTTCTTTGAAGCACTGAAAACATTTCTCTCTTAAGAAACCTGTGATTAAAAAATGGCATTCAGACAGTCTATACAGATTCTAGTTGTAATGGAGTAAATAAAATATTTCTTTTTAGTTGATTAAATTGTCCTAGTTTTGGGGGTTTTACTGGTCTGACCTGAGTTCATAATGTAAAGTTCTCCATGTAATGTACATAAATCAGGCATGTAGATGTAGCATTCCAATGTATTGATTTAAAAAATCATTCTGAAGTGTGTTATTTTTAGCTTGATCAAGACAGTTCTTTATGTGAACATACATACCTTGATCAGTAATTATGTTGTCCAGCACTCTGAAATGCCCTCTCTTTATTGTAGATGGACAATCATTAGCAGGTTAAATTTAGATTAAAGACTTGCACATAAAAGCTTAGTAACGGCATCCAGGTGCCTAAACTGAGAACAAAACCTTCTATTATATGACAGGAGAACCTCAGACAAATGCATAGTAATAGTAAAACCAGTACGTTTTCTTCTGAAGTGCAAGTTCACTTTCCAGTTTCTCATTGTGCCGATAAAAGTGATTGTGTAAAGACAGTTCCTTTTTGTAGAGACAGAGGTTTTAGCCATAGTCCCAAAGCAAACAAAGCATCACAGTTGGACTCCATCTTTGGACTCTTAATAGGTAGCTTGGTGCCTGTCACAGAAAGTAGCAGAGTAACTAAGATGTCTTTCTACCCCTGTGTCAAAGTCATTCCCTGTAAGAGAGGGGACCAAACCACTTGAATTTGATCATAGTCAGATCACTCTCTGTCATAGGTTAGCCTAGTGGTGTTCCAGACAACTACAAAGAAAGTTGTTCTTAAGGGAAACTAGCATATTAGAAGCTGAGGAGAACAATAAAAAAAAATGGCAGTACAGGCACAAAACTTGAAGCAGTGGAAAGATTTTATTACTAACACAATAAAAGTAAAAGAATAATGATAATAAAGATATTAAGGGAAATCTCCAAACACCCCCTCTCTTTCCAATACATCCCAGCCTTTCTCACCACTCACGCAAAGGGACATAAAACATGGGATTTTTGATCACTTTGATTAAGAGTTCGTACTGCCACTTTATGGGAAAAGAGTTCTTTCTGTTGTGCCGTGGGATCCATCCCAGGGAAGATAGCTCCCTGTGAAGTGTCTTCAGTGTGGTTCCAAACCTTCAGAAAACACCACAGCCTGCCCAGATTCTGCAGTGGTGAATCTTTCTCTCCCCCAAGAACTTGTGGTCCGTGGGTCACAAAAGGAATCCAGTGAGGTTAAACTTTTAAGCACAAGTCGTTCCAGCCTAAAGGTTCAGGTAAAGTCTCTCTCCCTCTCATTTATGATCTCCAGAAACTGCAGTTTCATCTGCTCACAACATAAAGTGTTCTTATTCTCAGGCTGTGTGAATTCCAGATCCCCCCATGTTTGTATTTTGTGAATTACAGAGTAAAGAATAGTTTGGTTCTATGACAGTCTCACCAACGGCTTACAGAAAGGGGTCAGTCCTGGTGGTAAGATGGCGTCTCCTCTGTTGTTCCCTCCTTCTTCTCACTCAAATGGTCTATCGCCATGTTTTTTCCCCTCATGTGACTTGCTTTCCCTTCTCTCTGACTTGGAAGAAAAGTTAATATTTGCAGAAAATGCCTGCAGGAGTCCCGGTGTGCTTCTGCGCTGTGTTTACTTGCCAGGGCCGCCCCAGCAGCCACTCCCTCCGGCCCTCAGGCTCTCCGGCCCTCAGGCTCCCCGGCCCGGGGGTGGCGGCTCCGCCCGGCCAGTGCCACGGGGCAGCAGCCGCAGAGGCGCCGCCTCAGCGCTGAGGCGCCGTTTGGCCGCGCCGCTTCACTCACCACAGCTGGCTCCGGGGGTCTCCTCCTCGGCTGCCCCTGGCTCCCGCTCTGCCACACCGCCCGCAAAGGGAAGGGAAGGGGAGGGGAGGTGACTGGCCCGCGCAGCCATGCCGATTTTAAAGAAAGCCCGTGCTGGCCACCCGGCCCCGTGCTTGGCAAGGGCCGCGCCATGGGCTGGCCCGCCCCGGGCCCAGGCAGACGCCCGGTCCCGGAGGGGGGAAAACCATCCGTCCTGGCAGGAGACGCAGGGGAAAAGGCAAACGCCCTTCCCGGTTCCCGTTTCAAATATGTCACACAAAGGGCGCCCGATTAGTTGAGCTAGCCGTCTATCAGGTGCTTTTGACCAATCAAAAATTCCACACTGGGTTAAACCAGCACACTCTCTGAGGTGCTATTGCTACAGAAATCACTATGCTTTAATAATTTTCATGTTAGGGCAAACTAGGTTCTGGACAAACCTTTCCCCTTTAAAATAATACCAAGAGACTTTTGTAAGAGAAGGATCCGCAAAATTTAGTGGACGCAAATCTCAGAGGAAGTTCGCTTCTTTCCTTTCCTCGTTGTCTTTCTTGTCTCTCTGTTCAGCTACGTCTTGACTTTAATTGTTCCTATTGTAGCTCCTCAACCTTCCCATCTTCACCTGTCTTTGTCAAAGGGAGCTCAAGGGAGGACAGGAGCACTGCAATACTGTATATACGCAGATCATTTTTACACAGTTGTTCTCAAGAAAGACACAGACAGTGAAGTTTTACCAAACAGAACTGTTGAATTATAGGCAGTTTAGGTCAGAAAAGATCTCCCGGGGTCCTTTGGTCCTTTTCCCATTGTAAGTCGGCTCAGGTTGCTCAAGGCCTTTTCCAATTGAGTTTTAAGTCTCTTCAAGGATATCTCTCAAAGCAGGCTGTTGCTTTATTCAGCTACTATTTTACTACTACGTAAAAAATAAAAGTAAAAATTTGTAATATGTAGTTAGACTTTCCTTTGCTGCTTCTATGTGTCTGTTACCTCTCATTCTGTCTCTGTGCTTCTGTTAGAAGAGTTTGGCTCCATTAAGTAGTTTTAGAAAGCGATAGGAGATCCCTTAGCCTTCCCTTCTTCAGTCTGGACAGGCCAATTCTCCCAGCTTCTCCTCACGCATGCCAGGCCTCTGACCATTTTGGTTGCTCACCAGTGGATTTACTTCAGCATGTCAGGATCTTCATTTGATTGAGGAGTCCAAAACAGTGCTTCAGATGTGGCTTTACAAGTGCTAAGTCAAGCGTGGTAATCACTCCCCCTGACCTGAGGGCTAATATCACCCAAGATGTGGAATATTGCCCCAAGGCCACACTGCTGGCTCAGGTTCAACTTGATCCAAACCCACCAATTTCCTTAGATCTTCTCTTGGGAAGTTCCTTTCTATCCACTTGTCCTCCAGCTTGTACTCTCCATTGAGGAATAGTCCCATTCAGGACTTGAACTTTAGGAGCTTTCTCTTACCCGCTTGTCCAGCCTGTCAAGGTCCCTCTGAATTGCAGCCCATCCCCCGGGTATTTGGCCACAGACCCCAATTTGGTGTCATGTGTGACGACATGCTGACAACACATTCTATGTCATTTCCAGCTCATTAATCAGAATGCTAAACAGTATTAGCCCCAGTATCAATTCCTGTGGAATACTCCTTGTAACTGACCACCACGTGAATGTTTTACTGCTGAACACAACCCCTTGAACTTGGCAGTCCACCTTTGCAGGCACCTTGTAGTCCACTTATCCAAACTGTACCCGTTTGGCTATATGATGATAAACAGCTCCTTACGCAAATACATCCCTGTATTTCTCTTGTGAACGTAATCCTTCTCTCTCTTACTAGAAAATAAATGGTTGTGCAGGAAGGATTATGTTTCCTGGGTTTTTTAAAATGCTATAGTTAATTTCCAGGCTTGTTCATTGTATTTGTGCCCCTAATCCATTTCTTAGAAAGTTCTATTCCTCCTGACTCTCACTCAGTCAATAAACTGCTGTCGTCAGTCTGACTGGTGATATGCCAGACAGCCACAAGAAGCTATTCTTAAGGGAATTAGCTTTTATGTTCATGAGGAGAAATACGGATATTTGAGGAGAACAGAAGAACTACACAGCAAAAACAGGCTTCAAAACTGAAAACGGTAAAAAAGATTTGATTACAATTACTAACAGATCTAATAATGAAAGGACATTAAGGTGGCTTTCCAGAGACTCATTCCACCCCCAGTACCTCCAAACTTTTCTTACCAATCACGCAAAGGGAAAACAAGACATGGGATTTTTAAGAGTCCTTCTTTATATATAGAAAAGAGTCTTCTTCTGCTGTAACTTTATTGTTCACTTCTCTCCCACGACAACTTGCAAACAGCTAGTGTGGGTCATGTATATACATATAGTCCATGGGGAAATCGTTTAAGGATGAGTAATCCCAGCCTAGAAGTAAATAGTCCTCTTATTTAATCTCTAGGAGCACTCTGGCATGAATACTCTTCTTCATGGCTGTATCAGATTGTTCATCCCTCCAAAGTACCATAAAATGGATTATAGAGAAATAGTCTATTACATTATAGCATTACCTAATCTTGCAGAAGAAAATCTCAGCTCTGTATTTAGTGGATCTGTTCTCTTTTGTTGATCCCGGCGCCCATGTCAGATCTTCCACATGGCCAGYGCTATTTTGTCTTTCTCCATGCAACCGTACCCTTTCGTTCTCTCTGACTTGGTTAGAAGAACCGGTATCTGGAAATGATGCCYGAAGGATTTGGTCTTAAGAAGTCCTCACCATATCTCYCGCAGCGCGCGGTCTCAGTGCAGTGATTTGCCGCAGCGTGGTGGTTTTTTAGTCAGTTTGAAGTAAACCTGCGCCAGATTGGAGCGTAGCCGCCATGGTAATTAGCATGAGTGGCAGCAGTCCACAACGGTCTTACAGCTGTTGTTACGGAGCATCCCGCTCCCGGTGACTGTGGGGCCGAGGCAGCCGCAGCCCTGGAGCCCCCTGGAGCCACKATCCTCTCTGCCCAGAAATAGAGCGGGGAACTAAGATGGTCGACTTCCGCTTTCTTCTTCCTCAAAAATATGCAAATTCAGTGAGGCGAAAACAGCCAGCCATTGGTCTAACAACCTATCCATCAACCCTAAACTTTCAGCCAATCAGAACTCTCTAAAACCATAATAACTGGCCATTAAGGGAGTAAGGCAGGGTGAAGTTTTCTGATTGTTTCTGAATACAAAACCCCAAACCCCTTTGTCATCTAAATAGAAATACCTTTCAGGCTGTTCAGCCTCTAAGCCACATTTTCTGCTTTGTTGCTAAGGTGCTGAGTGAACACCAGACCCAGAAAGGCCACAGGTTGTTGCTCATTGTGCCCATCATTGCAATTAGCCTTGTGGACTACTGTTAATGTTAGAAACTGCTTTTAAAAGCTATTCTCCACCATGGTGGAAAGTATGAGGTAGACACTGCTAATATTAAGAGCCAGGCAAAATAATTAGCACCTGTGCAGGGTGCATTTTTCCTCTACACATAGTCCCAAGTGGAAATCTTGTAAAATTGTTGACATTTTGACCCCTGTTAAGTATGATGCCTTTGAGAGGATCAAAACTAAAAAAAACCCACGTAATTTAAAGCAATGATCCCTGCTACCTTTCACTTTTTGCTGCTTTCTGAGGAAGAATAAAACATAGATGAGTATCATGGATAAGTTCCAGATCTGATATAAATGCCTGACACTTGCATTAAATAGACTTAAGCTGATTTACAAGAGCCAAGGATCAAGAAACAGATTTTTTTTTCTTTTAAAGGTGGTAGTTCTTTGGTGGAGAGTTCAAGATAGATGAGTTTTGGAAGATGTACTTGCTTTCAAAGGGGCAAATAGTCAGCAAATTTCAGCAACCCTCCCCATTTTTTATCCATAGAAACAAGCTTTGTGTGATCCCTTTTTCCAAACATGGCTGCACACGGAGATCCAGTGACTGGGCCTCTTGCACAGTAACCTTGTACAATCTGTAGTATTCTGTGATTCCTCTTCAGGACAGCTCACCTACAGTCCAGTTACTCTGGCTTTATGTAGGGCTGCGACACTCACACACAGTTCTGTGGTTTGAGGCACTGACATACAGAATTCTACGTTCAAAAAGAATAAGGGGATGCATGACARTCAGTCCAGGATGGGTAATCAGATGAACATGAACTCCAGGTTTAATATGATTGACAAAATACTTTGTGTGATCGTTGGATGTATRAACAGGGTCATTTCAAGAATACAGGAGATGCATTTGTTTTGTATTGGGTGTAGCGTTTGACTCCTGTCATACCTGATGTCTGCACTGCCAGGTAACTTAGCTGCCTGGTTCATTCTTTGCTCTTGGCTCCCTACAGGGCACAGAAATCAGTTGGTACCCTTTCTCAGGAACCAAACTGTCTTTTGTAAAAAAAAAAAAATATTGAATGTAATTTGTTGACAGTTCACTACAGGAAGTATTTCTGGAAGGTTGCATGGTTAGGACTATGCTCCATTTGGCACCTTTCTAGACCTTAAACACGACATCAGAAAATTAATATTCCCCCATGCCTTCATGACATTCTCCAGTGCACACGACATAGACCCTCAGTTCCTTGCTAAAAACACTCCAATCTAGAAAATTGTGACATGGCTCTCTCATAATGTTGTCTACACTGAGAAATGCAAACAAAATAATTGTTATGTCTAAAAACTGAAGGAACATTAACTATACCTCAAAGACGAGTCCTGTTCAGTATGAATGTGGCCAGCATGCTTAGCAAAGAGCCAGACACTGAACAGTGCAGCAACCACTGTAGTTGTACACACACAGCTGGGTGTATGGCGGTCTGGGTGCTAGGGACCACTTCTTGGAGAGGATGTATTTTAAAATGTAGATTTAGTTACTTGTCCATGTCTAATCTCCACAGGTCAAACATGACTGCTTATAAATTTGGAAAGTTCAGMGATAATACTGGAAAATTTCCTATGAAGTTGGGAAAAATGGCTCCAGGAGCTTATCTGGCAGCAAGTCAAAGGATAATTTGATCCTAGCTTATTCATATTTGCAGGAGAAAATAACATTTCTTAATAGAGGGCTTGCCAATTTAGCAAAGGTTCAGCAAGATCAAATGACTGAAAGTTCAAAGAGATGTTCACATTAGAATAAGGGAAGTACCCTTCATCAGGGTAATTATGCACTGGAATAACTTACTGAAGTTTGTGATAGATTATCCATCATTGTAAATTTTTAAATAAAGACTCAATGTTTTTCTAGAAGTTATGCTCTAGTAGACCCCAAATTGATTTTGAAAAATCCTATGACCTCTGTTACGCAAGAGCTAAAAATTACCCTTTCTGATTTTATCACTTAATTAAGTATTTAACCAGAAATTTGTTTTCCTGTTGAAGTCACTTAAGCACCCAGGCAAATGAAATCACAGCTAATCTGCATGCAAGAATTTACTGCAATTTTAGTATTGAAGGGAGGAAACTTTAAAACTTCACAGAAATTTTCTGCATTCCCTCCCCCCCCATCCCCCCATCGCTTTTCTTTTTAAACCTCACATTTCAAAATGCTTTATAGTAAGATGTGTACCTGGCCATCTTTCAGCTAGTGTCCACTTTTGGCACCTTCATGATGGCTGTCAGATGTGTACAGAGATGCACATGGAGTGGTGTTGGGTGATCCTTGTGCATAGTAGTCGTGAGGCACGTCTTTGAGACAGCTCTCCTCTGCTTCATTTAACCATTGCCATTGTGCTACAGCATATAAAGGCTGAAACCTCCCTCCTCTCTCCCTTTGCAGGTCTGAAGTTAGAGTGTCTTACCTGAGGTTTAAAACTTTGCAGCAAAAACTTTCATTTTTCAAAAATGAAAAAATTCAAAGTCTTTTGAATTTCAAGAGATTCTAATGACGTGCCCCTTGCAGGGGTTTTTCCCTTATTAGAAACCATTCCCATAGTTTACCAAATGAGAAGTCCCTGGAATATTTCCTTTTTGCCTCTAAAATGTAATCTCTGTACCCTATACGCTCACAAGGGTCCCAGAGTGCAAAGGCTATAAGAAAACAGAAGCTCTTAAAAAGCCATGTAAGGAGCTTCTTCACAGCCGGTTTTCATCTCCAGCAACTCTCTGCACAGGGTCCAGGAAATGCAGGGTTTTGAGAAAGGTTACTATCCTTAATGTCTTTCGTGATGCCCAAAGCAAGTACAGCAGCTGGGAATAACCCCTAGCTTCCCTTTCTGATTTTTCTAATATTTGTCTTTTTGCCAGCCATGTTGCTTTCCATTACTGGATTTAGCCAAACCTCTTCAGCAATTCGGGCTGTTAAGTGTGTGAATCTATACCGCTTAGGACTTCATACTGCTTGGGGTGTATGTGAGAGAAGGCCAATTTCTTCAGGTCTAGAGATGGTTTTTCTTTGCTGACCTCTGAAGGGCTTGTGGAATTGTTAGTTCTCTTCACAAGACTCTGGAAGATAAGAGAAGAGAGATTACTTAGCAGGATGGTCTCTAAGTAGCAGAGGTTTTCCTCCACAGACCTGCTAAAAGTCTTACGGCTCATGATTCCTCTCCTCCAGACCTTAGAGACTCTGGAATCAAGGAAATTCTTCTGTAGCAGCTTTGGGGCTTTATGAAAGTTGGAGAAATTCCCCCAGAAATGGAGGTCATTAAAGAGAAGATACAAAGCATGTGTATCTTTTTTCCAAATTGTTCAGGAAGAATAGCATCTAAACAGTAAAGAAACAGAAAACTGGGAAAATCTGAGCTACAGCCAGCACCTCTATAATAAGAAGTTAGAATCGTGCTTGAGTAAAACATTCATCTTAATTCTGCCTAGGGAGAAATAGTGTACTTGGGAAGAGGAGAATAAAGAACATAGAAGTGTTCTATTTCATTAAATGGTCATCAGGAAGTGTAAACAAAATGTTCATAATGCTTCAGGAGGAACCAGCCTCCCAAGAGGGTGACTGCACAATATTTCAAAATGCACTCTATGACAATTTCACTTTCAGTACATGTGCAGAAAAAACAAGGGCTATTGCATCCTGTCACCATGCCTGGAGGGACACACACTGTTCCAAAACATCTTCTCAGCCCTGCCCGGTTTTCTTAGAGAAAACTTCAAATGTGGCATCATCATTTATTCTCAATGAACACATTGTGCATCCCTGCAAGTTTTTGTTAGTTTGGGTTTTTTGCATTGTGAAAAGCTTCTTTGAGAAAAAAAGGCTGGTGCATGTAAGTTCATAGTTAAATAATGTATCAGGATACTCCAAAAATGTGCTAGAATGACAGTCCTTTGGTCATACTGTGTTAAAAGCTACAGACATAAGTTACGCTTTTATTACATTAATGATACGGCTGGTCAAATTATGAGCAACATATAGTCTGTAAATCAAGTGAAATAAATGCAGTGAATTTCATCCACACAAAGACTTAAAATGAAGATTTTTAAATGTGTGCAGTGGCTTGTTTTGGAATTATATTTTTAATTTAATTTTTTAATCCCTAACAGCCATATACTTGTGTTTTTCTGTTTGCTCGTGATCCTATGGGTACAAAGCAGAGGCCACAGTCAGTGGCATGGAGCTGTGGCTCAGTGGATTCTAAATGCAGTCCTTAACTGGTCATTTGGGTCCTGATCCAGTAAAGGCATAGTCACATTCCTAACATTACACACCGTGACCATTTCCTTGATTTCAGGTAGAATAAATCGGAATTAAGGTGCGTAAGTATTTGTTAGAGTATGCAGCAGTCAACACTACCATGGAGCTTCTCCTGAGACTGCAGAGTTACAAGTCCCTTCCATAGCACCTAAAACTGAATTCAAATTTTTGGTGCCAAATGTATTTCACAAAACATGGTAGTTTACTGCCTTAAATTTCTGGGTCAGATATTTATTGCAGCAAATCTCCATAATGTCAGGCTTGTTTAACATTATCTCTTACAGCGTTTAAGACTCAGTGGTTTGGTGCATGTTCTTTGGTGTGCTGCGTAGCTATAGCAAAATCCCAGTAATTTTTTTTAAAACTCACTATTGCTTTATGATATATTTTGAAGTCTTTTTAAGATATTATAATGGTATCTACTTGCTATTTGTCTAGATGTAGATGGTTCACTTTTACAGGCTTAATTTTAAGAAGAATTTTTTAAAACCTGACAAGGATAGGCTCTGAGGTGCTCCTCACATAAAATGGCATTGCCTTAAAGGCTCACAAAAGCATCCTATTCCACCCAAAAGGAACAGGCAAGATGATGCTTACAGAAAATGATCTCTTAGTAGCTCTATTTTCTTCCCCCACAGGAATGAGTATTTTTTCAGGCACCTTAAGAGGCCCATTGTAATAAATTGATTGAGTTTGAAAGCTTGTCCAGTTTCACTATAACTCCTGTAAGTGATTCTGTTCTGTTTTAAACTGTTGTTTATTACTTCCAGCTCTACTATATGTTCCTCTCTGAATTTCAGGAAAAGCCATTGTCTGTGTTCCTGAAACAAGAGGTGAGGATGCTTGGTAGCATTCCAAGGGAAATTGCTGATCTTTCTGCAAACTTTCAATTTACTGTTGAGAAAAATGAAACAAAATATTTTGTTCTGGACCAGATTAACCAAAAAAAAACCCAAAACAAACCACAGATTAATTTGCCGACATGCCTTGAAGCATCTATGAAAACCATTGCTTAGTGAAAACATTGGGAAAACAAAAAAGTTGGTTTAGATTGAATCAAAAAATGGGAAAAGGACAAAAAATTCAGGTGACTCCCCAAGTTTGATTAGACCCAGAATGAAACATTTATTTTCCTTGCCAGGTCTTGTAATCAGTTTCAGTAAGATTTTTATTTTGTATCAATTTTGAGCTGAAAATTATTTTAGAGTAAGTTGGGTTTTCGAATGTACCAAAAAAAATTTGGCACGTTTCCCAACTAAAACATTTTAGTCCAAATATTTTAATTCAGATTTATTGCCCCATTTTATCCAATCTATTCACCAAATTGCTTTTTTTCGTTTTCGGGAGAGGTTTTTTGTTTTGCTTTTGGAGGTGTTTTTTTGTGTGTCCTTAAATCACATTTTTTAGAAACTGCTTTGTTTGTTTGTTTGCTTTCTTGTTTGTTAGTCTGCCTGAGCAATTCAGAATCTGTCAAATTTTGGTAGTTCAAGCAAAATCTCGTCAAGCAGGGGGAGAAAAATACCATTCAAGTAATAACTAGACTAGGATGTGTTCCACAGATTTAGTAATAGAGCATTCTTTTTCTAAGAGATCTTTGAGATATTTGCAGCTCTGGATATGCCTGAACTGTTCCCTCAGGACAAGGAAAATAGGGTGTTCTGTGGCTGATCATAATTTGTTTAATACTCATGAGATGTTTGGGTTGCCACTTTTCTCTCTTTGTTTAGTTGCTGCCAAGCTTTCGCTTTGTTTTTCTCAGGTAGGTTAGGGCAGGAAGATGCTGCACTTCTCAAAAGATCAGAAGTCCCGCTGCCTGCGGCCAGATGTTAATAAAATATTCCTTTGATTTCTTGTTTTTCCTCCAGTCTCTTCTTCCCCCAGCACAGCAGATGAGAGTGAGTCCCTTTTTCCCCTTATGTTCAGCTGAATGTCATCTTGAATTTAGTCTGAGATTTCAGTCAATTTGACTCTGAGGGAAGTGGCTCCTGAGGCAAATACTTTCCTTTCCTGATTTCAGACACTTTGCCTGCAAACTAATTGGAGATTAGTTAGTTGGCAGATTGGAGTTAGTTCATTTGTTATGTTTGCTTTTGGCAACACAACAATACAGAAGTAAACCTGAAGTTCACTGTTCTGAAAAAAAGTAATTTTTCCTCTGCATGAACTATTTAGAAGTTCTGAAAACACATGTTTTTGCTTTGCTTTTGGACTTAATAACACTAACTAGGTGAATAGTATTAAATTCTCCTCTTAGCAGAAATATCTTATTCTCACTAATACTAATGAGTAAATATTTAAACTTGCTATAAATATTCTCCAATGGTTATTTTTCTGGCAGCAGTAAATTAGAAGCCTAAACAAAGACTGTGCAAAGGTGTTAAACACAAGCCTGTAGGTGAATTAAAATAGAAATCATGTCGAAATTAATTTTGAGGGTGGAACATTAAAACCTTGTGAATATTTTCAATAGCCATGATTGCATTATAATTTATTATCCTTTAGAAAGGATTGCATCGTTTCTCACATATATTCCGGTTTTTCCACTCCATCTGCCTCTTTTCCTCTCAGCTGCTACCATGATAGCCCCTCAGGACAGCATAATCTTGTTAGCTGCAATGCCATAATCTGCTGCTAGCATAAGAGTGGAAGTCAAAAAGTATCAGAGAATACTGCGCATACTAAAACATTTCCCCTTTTTCTTCTCGGACTGGAGGCTTAGAGAAATTAATAAAAATTGTTTTATTGTCTGTAAATTATGAAAGCTATTCTATTACAGCTATCTGAATCTTACCATTATTCTTTATTTTTCTTAATAAAGAACCTTCTCAGTTGCATTTCACTGCAAAGCTGACAGTTCTTGCCAGCTGGAAAAAATCCTTTGCCAGAGAGGAGATCTCCCACCCAGTTTATTGCTGCAGCACAACGAACCTGCTTCACAGTGACGTAGAATTTCAGACAATGCATAATGGCTCTCTTAGAAGCTAATGCACACACACTACACGCTCCAAATAGGCTTCCCTTATGCTGGAGAGAAGACAAACACACTGGCGTAAATAAATTGTAGCATGTTGTGACAATACATCCCTTTCCAGTGCAACAGCTGGAAGCATAAAGGTTGACTGAAGAGGAAAGGGGATCCCTCCAGTACAGGTTCCAGCATTCTTGGGAACCAGATGGACTGAAATGGAAAACACAACTACAATAGGCCACAAAATTCACTGCCAGGAGAGGTTTTCTTTTTATTCCCAGCAGTGCCAGGTTTTACTAGAAAGAAATCTGCCATGTCATAGAAACTAAAGATAGGAAGGAACTGGAACCAGCTCTGTCCTCTCCCAACCAGTGCAGCATAATTCCAGGTTTATTTTCTAATCCTTGTGTAGTCTGATTTGGAAAGACTCATGAAATAATGCATTTTATCTGCCATTTTTAGTTTATTTCACCGCAGCAGTTTTAGGAGAATTCTTCTTAAGCATTCAAACTACATTTCCTTTCTTTTTCTCATTACTTTTAGTTTTATCAACTTGGACTCCCTGAGGCAGCTTTTCCCAGTGCCTACTTTTTGTCATTTCATATTCTTCTGTGTAGCTGCTATGGTTCTCTACAGTTGCCGTGATACTTTTTTGTAAGACCTCTTGTTAAATGTCATTTGCAGATGTCATTACAGTTCTGTTTACGTCTCCCATCCACTAATGAAGATGTGAAACAACACAGAACCCATCATTGCCTGCTAGGCTGCTGTTTTCAGTACTCTTTCTTTGTGGTCCTTCAGGCTGCATTCATTCCCCATGATAGCGCTCTTATCTAAGTCTTTCCAAATTAATTTTTCAAGCACATTTTTCTGAGACATTGTAGGAAAGGTTTTGCTGATGTGTCAATCCAGCTTCATTGCTTCTGCTGTTTTCCCTTCGTGTACACCAGGGATTTTGGCCAGACAAAAAGCAACTGAGGAATAACAATGCATGTTGAGGTACCTTTTTTCCACCTTACAATTTCTAGTTTGAAGATCCTGTTTGGTGAACACTTGGTGCCTTAATGGCAGGCCCTCTMAAAGTCTAGGTTGTAACCAGCATTGATAATCTCTTCCTCAGAAAAGTTTCAGGGATTGCAATCAGATGTGTCAGGTAATTAACTTCATGTCCTGTTTTAACTGCTGAATCAGCACGTGGACRGGGTGGGCCTTGATTGGCATGTGACATCAAGGGTTTTCTTGTTCTCTGCCCTGTGTTTTCCTGCAGGGGTTATCCTGCTGCTTCTCGATAAGTTACGGAAGATGAAGTGGGAGCAGATGTGGAGACTGACGGCAGAGCGGGAGCTAATGAGCATGCTGTCCACTTCACTGGCTGACCAGGTGAGTAGGATATGGCAGGCCTGTGGGGCAACCACTAATCCATGGATTGAGGAAGAAAAGAAAGGGAAAGGGGATGAGATGTGGGAACAGGCAGGGGAAAGATGTTGTGTCTGACATCACCATTTGTTGAATCATTCTGGGGAAAATGTGAAAGGGAGAAATGGAGGTTTACTCATGGGGCTCCTCTTACTATGCTGACATTTTTACCTCCTCTGATCAGATGATTCATAAGAGAGACAAATGGGGTTTTCAGGCTTTAATTTTCTGTCCTCCCTTCTTTAACGCAGAACTGTCCAGACACTTGAAGTCCAAATATACTGTGTCTTTTCCCACTGGTTATTGTCTAATCAGACTTTAGTTTTAAGAGTCTCCTGACATTTCTTTGCTGTTTCTGGCAGATGAGTCCCAGATGTCTTTTAGTGTACTTCTCACCACAACAGCCCTGTAAAGACAAAAGGGCTGCTGTCTCCCTGCCACAGATAGGAAACTGAGGCTAGGAGTACAAATAGTGTGCCTAAAGACAGAAATGCAGTTTTTCAATTTGTGCTTCTTTCCAGCTCTCAGTTTAAGACCAGAAACCCTGTTAATGTAATACTAGACCTGAACCAATAATCCTTGCTCAACAGTTTGAGCCTATTAACTTGATACAGCATCATATTTAGGTATTTGTTCTCCTTCTGAGCTACATCTGGCTCATGACCAGTCACCAGAAAGGAAGCATGCTGCTTACTGTGCATGTGGAGAAGTGCACTTCGTACAGCATCTTTGCAGGTTGATCCAAAAGCTCCTGAGGTTCATTAAAATGATTCTTGCAACCTCACTGTTTTCTGTCCTGAGTTGCTGTCTAATACCTGCATGGGGCAGAATTTTGCAGAGCAGAGAAAGGCTGCTTGTGTCTTACCCTAATACCTTACCCTCAGGTAACTTGTAACTTACTTCTCCAACTGAGTGGCTGCTTAGAGTCAGAACACTTTCTGTCCCTCATGGTGTAGGCTGCTCTGCAGATCTGTCCTACATGCCTTTTCCATGAAGTACCTGAAGTATTTCTTGCAACAATAAAGTGCTAGCTAAAATCACACCTAGTACTTCACCTTGAAGCAGTGTAGCTGCCAGGATCGCTTTCCTCCCCTTTATTGAGAAGTGGTGCAGTACTTGGTACCAGCAGGCACTTTGCCTGTTCCTCTCCCTGGTGACCAGAAGAGGAACCACACCTCATGCCAGCAGTACAAGATAAATATTTGAAAGTTTTGCTGGAGTCTCTTATATCCGTGTGTCAAGAGAACTTGTTCCTCTTGTCCAGATCTGTATATCACCCTTTAAATTAAAACACCCTCCATGGAAACAGAATTATGGAGCAGGTTTACACACCTCACCTCGCATCACTTTGGAATTTCTGCCTGTGAGGGGGAGAGGGGCAGTCAGCTCCAGGAGGAGTTGAGGTCGCCTCACACACAGTAGAAACAACTTCACTCAGCTGTTTCTCTGTTTTTTTTCCTGCTAGGACATCTTCAATGCAGTCATCAAACAAAATCCCTTCCTTGTCTACCAGCTCCCATGTTTCTGGAATGTGCAGCTTTCTGATCACACCCGTTCTGAGCAGTGCTACAGAGATGTGTCTGACCTGAAGGTATGTTGCACAGGAGGTTGGATGGGTGATATCCTTTGGGACAGAGATTGCAGGATTTCGCTGTCAGACTCTGCTGTCAGAGAAAGATGAAGTGCCTTGAGAAGGGGAGAAGCTGACACATACAGTTTATATAAGGACTCCCAAACAGGGGAAGGAAATGTGACTTTGGCTTTGTGCATTTTGACTACTGGAAAAGTCAAAGATTTGGGGTTTGGCAAGGTATTAAAGAAGCGCTTTGCCTTCTTACATTCTGTACCTGCCACCTATGCTAGTGAACCTTACTGCTGAGTTCCTATTGTTGTCACAGGTCTTAGCTCTTCCTAGACAAAGAATACAAAACCTTTTCTTTTTGTACTGGACAGGTTTGAAACTCTTTAGTCAACATCATTTAATAGAGTGAAATTCACAGAGAGGATTGGGCAGACCCTCACTAGAAATGCACTAGTAGAAATGTGAAGACCTTGCACACTTCATATTTAGCCTTTGCATACACTTAACCCAGTCACGTTGCCACTCATTTTTCCAGGATTTGCCCTGGAAAAGAAAAGGCTGAGTAAAAACCTATTAATTTAATGACRTGAAGCTGTAGTGTCAGTTTAATAGCACATTTTTCACTATTAACAAGTAGAATATAAAAGCAGGATGAATTCTAAGAGATACGGGTAAATGAACATCGGTTGTGCTGTGGTCATGTTGAAACACCAGACTCAAAGACTCAAATGCAGCATGCAGAGTTCAGAATTGAAGCTTGATTGAGCTTCTTCCAGGTGTAGAATAAGACTCTGCAGCAGTAGATACCATCAGAGCAGACTAGTGGCATCAGAACATAGTAAATATTAGGTAGTTTTGGTGATTGAGTTTAAAATTCAGTGAAGGTTTGTATACTTGATTTATTTTTGAGAATGTAAATGAGGAGAAAGAGAGAAAGAAAGAGAGAAAGATAAAAGGAAGGAAGGAAGGAAGGAAGGAAGGAAGGAAGGAAGGAAGGAAGGAAGGATGGACAACTATGGAAGAAGTTGCAAGGTACCTCTGGAGATCATCCAGACCCCACTCAATGCAGGACCAGGATAGACCCAGTTGCTCAGTGCCTTGTGCAGTTGAATGTCAAATCTCCAAACCCTGAGATTCCACAGGCTTCCTGGCCCCATGTTCCAGAGTTTGGCCTCCCTTTTTGTACAACATACTTCCTAAACCTAACCAAGTTTTCCCTTGTAGCAATTTGTAGAGTAACAGCAGGGAGTGTTCAATATGAACACCAGATCCTGGATGTATATAGAAAATCAATCACTCTCAACACACTGATTTCAAAAGGTGTGCTTCCAAGAGATGGAAGTTCTTCTACATGGGTTAAGTGACCTGTCAAAATTGGCCAGCATTGCTTGAATTTCATATATAAAAATCTGACTAATCAGATGTGATCCACAGAAGACAGCTTTTAAAGGTAAATCACTATTCTTGTCAGTACACTAATCACTAAATGGTTTATTATACCTGCTTGTAGGGGAGGATCAACACGGGCACTTAAAAACATCATGGTTTTATGCCTTGTAACAAAGCGCTAGTAGAGATTTTAGCATTGCGTTCATGTTGAGAATCACGTATGACGGCAGTTGCAGGGCCTGAAACAAAAGGAAAGTTGTAGTAACAGGGAAAATGTTTCCTAAAAGATGAACTTCAGAAAAATATATCTCCCACCTGTGAGATATCACAGTATTTTTCTGTGAATTAGAGTCTGAGATTAATTTATATAATTGACTGAGGTAGTCAGATTGGGCTCTGCACAAGGTTAAGACGCAGCCATTTACATGAGGAAAAGATAGTGAAGCTGATAACAAAGATCGAGGGGTTAGTTCCACAGTTTGAGTCACCATAGGGGCTCTCTGTTACCCATGTAGGACTGGCCGATAAAATACAGATCTACAGGAGAGGATAACCTTTTGGCAAGGCAGCTAATGGGCAGGCAGGATAACTAAAGTGCTTTCAGTGTTGCTATATATCTGTATTTAGACAGGCAAACTGTCATCCTTATAAGTGGTTTTGGAGACTGGTGAAGCTCACCTCAAAGTAGGCATCTGATCTTCTGACTCCAATGACTGTATTAACTAATCTGSTTCGGGTGTGGGACATTAACTCATATACAACACGTACAAGTAAGCATTTGATAGAAGTATCTAAAAAATAAATTAAATCCTTTCTTCCTTGTCGATTAACAAATTTATCTTTACAACTACAATTTAGGCTTGGTTGTTTGTTACTGTATATTGTGTCACACTGKCAGTTTGATTACAGCATAGGCAGTGAAGTCTAAGATGTGTAATATTCTCCACTGATTTTCTAGTCTGAGGTATTCTAGCTCAAGAAGGGATGCAGACATATAAGCAATTTCTTCAGCTAAACTGGACTATTCACACCACTAAAATTATCCTCTACATACTAAATCAGGGCTAAAATTCTTTGCTTTGAAAGAGAGGCCAGAGCCTTATGTAGTGCACATAAACCCCATGGTTTCAATAAAGGTCTTCCGATATTGAGCAGTTAGAGAACTGGCCCTCAGGCAGCACTGTTTAAAATTCTTCCTACAGTTAAAAAAAAAAAAGCATAGAAGACCAATTGAAGTCGTGAATTTGCATTATGAAAATTATCAAAATTCTAGTTCTGTAAAGAAACTGGCTGGTTTGGTGTATGAGTCTCACAAAAAAATCAGCAAATGTCATTAGCCCAAGTTAAAAACTACACTCTTAAAATCACCAGAGTTRGTCAGTTCCGTGGCATTTAATATAAATGGTACAACACAACATGTTTGGCACATTCTGTATTTTGTGGTAAGACTGGAATAAGAAACGAGGTAAAAGAAACCCCCAGGGTAAGAGGAAAAGAAAGACAGATTGTGAAGTTTGTACTGGGGGATAAAGAAAAATAGCATAGGACAGAAGGAAGTGCATGGAGAGGTTTAAATTCCAAGGTAAAGCTGACCCAGTGAAGTATTCCTCAGCCAAATCAGAGTGCATTCCTCCTGACAGACCGAAAAGGTGATGGTTTAACTCCATCTGGCCTCAAAGTCCATGGGAGTTGAGGATTTGTCATCTCTTACACACAGCATTGTGTCAAGTAAACTTGGACCCCCAAGGGCTGACTACTATTTAGGGATGTGTGTGTGTGTGTAGACACTTCTTTGCTGCTTTGTTCACATTTATGCAAGTCTTAGGGAGCAGTTGAATATTTCATGTTGCCTGAAGAGGGTTCTAATCACCTTTTTCTCTTTCTAGTCCTCATTAAGTTGCATCTCTATCCTTTTTTTTTTTTTTTTTTGGGGGGGGACCTCTCTGGAACTGAGGTTCATTTATGCATTGCTTCTGCTGGGTTTGGCCCTGCTTTTGCTTAGTGCTTGGTTAATAGTTTGTTCCTGTCTGTAAGGAAATCTCAGTTACTATGATTTGGCACAAAGCAAATGGCAGGAAAAGTACTGTGAAAGAAGGTAATGAATTTTGATGCCTCTGACAGTGAATCATGACCTCATTGAATGAGTCAGTCGTGAAGTCTAGTTGTCAAGGATACAGATGCTATTTACACAGAGAGAATCTGGTAATTCACAATCACAAAAATCAGATGCTGGACTCTTCACTGGGGATGTATCAAATTATTAGAATTTACACACACTCCAAAATAGAAAAATGCGTTACAGCCTATTGATGGCTTTTCAGACTGGTTTTGAATACAGCTGGTACTAAATCAGCAGATAGATAAATAATGAACCTTGTAAGTTCCCCATTGGGAAGTTGTATTCTGTGATTCACTATGTCCTCCCTGGGAATGTCCTCCACACTGGGACGACTTTGTGATATTGCTTACAAAAGCTTAAACAGCTTCTTTTTTTTAACTGTAATACATCATTTCAGRTGTGCCTCAAACATGACCTATTGCACCTCGTTGTGTTCCAGTCCCTGAGCCACCCCATGCTGTCCAAGCACTTCAGCTCTAATCTGCAGCGCTCCCGGCCTTCTGCAGCCTTGCACCTTTTAATGCCAGCGAAGGAAGAGCTGCAATGAGAGGAGTAAGGGCTCCGGAGGGTTAAATATACCCCTCCTGTGAATGAGCATTGGAGTCAGTAAGGTGCTTCTGCCCTGCCAAACAGGGAGCACCATGGTTTTATAGGGGTRTTTTTGCAGGCAGGAGGCCTCTCATTAAAAATTGGTACAGGAGATGAAAGAAGAGAAGTTGAAGAATCCTTTTGAGGACAAATAAAGACCTTCAAAAGTACAAGGCAGGGACAGTCTGTCAGCTTAGCAGCACAGCAGTGTACAGCAGTGGCAGTAAGATGGGGAGGAAAGTAATCCCTGGGACTATGGGCAGCAAACCAGGCAGGGCAGAGATTTGAATCCCACATCCAAAAAGCAGTGCCTGGACCTCTGGGTTGCTGGGTACTCCAGCCTGAGTCTCTTTCACTTATGCGGTTAAGAAATATCACTCTGAAATCTCCCTGATGACATTTTCATGAAATACATGAACCTTTCTGAGGAAATTGGTTCTTTTATTAAACCATTCATTTCTGATAAAACACAGTTTAAAAATAAAGTTTCCAGACATCTCTAATCATGGCATAAGTTACACATGTGGTGCATATTTGCAGTGTGATTTGGGGCATATTTAAACTTSTAAAAAAGCCTATTGAGATGGCATTAAAGTGACATATATAGGTGGCTTTACTGTGCAGATTTGCTGAATGTTTAACTCCTGCTGATTTCAGTGGGAAGTGTCTGGTTGCCTAAGCAAGGAGTCTAGTTTTTTAGCAGGAAAGCTTCCTGTTTACAAAATACCACTTATTTACCTAAATTGTGAAGTGCTCATGGGCTTAATTAAGGATATCTGTTCAGTGCCTTCCAAAATTAAACTTCTTTAAGCTTAAATTTAAACTTAATTTTTTCTTATTTCTTACCCTTCAGCCTGGAAAGTAGGTATATAATTATACAAGTTGTCCTGTGCTCTGTGATTCCATAAAGGCTGAAGCAGAGTGAGAAATTATCAAGATGTGTCATTGGGTAAAAGAATGGAACAGGTTAAGGAAACATTTCGTTAAATACTTCTTTTTGAGAGAAAAAATGCTTTAGAGAAAAAAAATGGTTGAAAGTAACTATAGAAATAATCTTGTATTGAAGCTTATCATTTAGTATTTTGAACATCAGGTTTGAAATAATATTTAATCTCCCCAGAGAGGACAATGCAGATGGTAACGTGAGGCGGTTTGCTGGGATTTTTTGTTTTCAGTGTATTTCAATTCAGATTACTGCCCTTAGAGCCCTCCTAGACTCCCCCAGCATATAACATCCTCTCTTACCTTCCATCTCAGATCCGATTGCCAGTCCACGAGGCTCCCACTGTGTCATCATTTGAGTGCCTTGGGTGAGAACCTGGTGAATAAATGGGAACTATTGGTGCAGTTAGCCTGTTTTAGGCCACAAGCGTATGGAAGTGTTCCAGGAGGCTGGCTGTGTGTAATCAGGGAGTGGTAATGGTTGCTGATTAACTAGGATGGTATTAACAGAAATGTGGATAGTGCCAAATTGCTTAATGACGACTAACCAAGTGTTAAATAGATGTGGAATTTTAAGTTCTGATCTTTCAGTACTTAAATTGCTAAATGAAGATTAAGGAAGTGTATTTTTTCTTAGTTCTCAGGAGGCTGCAATCAAAAGTGGGAAGGGTCTGTAGGTCAGCCTGAAGCCTACCATTGTTCCTGAGGTGTCTACCCAGATAATGGCACTGGGATTTTATATTTCTAGCTGCAGTTTCCTCTGTAAGCCAACAGAGCTTTGGAATAGCTTAGAAACTAGAAGAAGAAATAAACACAGTATTATAGTGCTGTTCAGCCTTGGAAAAGGGATGTTGGCGTAATGAGATTTTCAGTTTCTAGATTCACTTTCTCTTTTTAATGTGGGGAGAACACTCACTCGGACTGCAAATAAAGTGATTTTTTTTTTTTTCATTGTGATTTCCCTATAGTCTCTTGCCAACTGATTTTTTTTTTACCTCCAATCAACTTACTGTTGTGCACAATAAAGTTTCTAATGCAGTGGCCATAGCTTTACATGTGCAGTCTTTATCTTGTACCTCATTGATGCCCATGACAGTCTATACAAGAATGTCTTGGCCTGCRCAAATTCTGCTGTAGCTGGTGGTGCAATAGACTGTGTCAGACAGTCAGAACTGAATGTGCGTTTGTGGGCTGACATAAAAAAGAATATGGTCTTCGGATGTAGTGTTGTRTATCAGTAGTTAAGAGTCTTGTTGCTTTTTGTAACTTGCTGTTCTTTTTTATGCTTTCATATATCACGTAGTATTTATCTAATTGTGCTACATTTGAAAAGCAGCCTGCTTTTTCACTAGACCTGTTTTGTGGTTTTTCTACCTCAGGTCATCCAGATGATTGCATAGTTCCTTGATGCTCTTTAGCACATCGTCTTCAGCACACATTGGCATGTGCTGTCTTTCTTGATGAAAAAATGAGCTTTTTTGGATAGTCATCAGCTCCATTCAGCTTTCTGCAGTTCACTCCAGGCTCCCCTGACATCAGCATACATGCAGCAACCTGACACGTTTCAAATCTGATCAGATCTGAACCACCAGCTAAGCCCTTGACACTAAACAGCTTCTACGCACACAACAGATCTTGAAGCACGGCAGCAAAGAGCCTCTACACTGACAACTGCAGTTGTCTGAGTTTGAAATCATCTCCCGCACAACTAAGCAGAGACATCAGCAAATGCCTGGCTGTGATGTGACACAGTGTATATTGATGGGAGATTCCTGCAGTGCCAGGAAGCCTGTCCTATAAAAGTTACTGATGTTATCATCGTCAGCCATATCTGTGCTCATGGTCCCCAGCTCTCTGGGTGCTCAGAGTGCTCAGCAGTGTTAGGATGCTCGTGAAGGCATCCAAAAGGAAACTCACATGAAGTAGGAGCAGTATGGAGAGCACACAAAAGAGTTTTCTTAAGTATTTTTTGTTCCATTTGCCAGCTTCTTAGCTTTCTTTGATCCTCTCTTAAATAAGTACAAGTTACCAGCAGACGGTTTCCATTCTATGCCTGCTTGTAAAAATGCATGCTGGAACCCTGTAAAACTGTTAAATAGCCCTTTAGGTTCCTTCAGCCCTGTGCTTCTGTTATTTGTGCCTGTTCCCCTGAGGTAGGATTCAATTGTGAGATTCTTTCAAGCATTCATGCCTTTTGCTGCAGTTAAATACAATGGATGAAATACATCAAGTTCTTTTCAAAGAAAGGAGATTTTGAAGACCCATTTTTCAGTGGAGAAAATCTGTCATCTTAAGTTTATGCCCTTACCTACCTAAAGCTCCTTTCATTTATGTGGTGGTCTGCGTTTTCACCACATGATGCAGCAACATGTTACTGCACAGTTATGCTACACTTCTGAACATASAGACAAACGTAAAACCAGCAAAGAATGTAGCACAGCCTGGGACAAATACCTACACCAAGTATTTTTGTCTAAATAATTTCCCAAATTTACGCAGTGTGTAGATGCATCGTAATCTTTATTTAAGATGTTCCTATAACCAAAGAAGGCAATTTGCCAGTTTCTGAAATTATCTTTTTTCCCTGCAGTTGCTTTTCCTTAACTTCATGTATGGTTTTCTGACATCCTGGTAGGCTTATCCCAGGAAGGGATAAAGCTCTCCTTATCAGGAGAGATTTTCATTGGTCTTGGGTATGTAGAATAGAGTGCCATAGCTTTTATGGTAGTATAAATACTCAGTGGAGTGACTGTGGTGTTTGCTGAAATTAGTACAGGAAGAATTCAGGCTGCATCCAGCTCTTTCCTCCTCCAGTCTACTCACTGGGCAGCAAATACCGTGATTTCAGAGAACTCCCCGTTCCTGTGAAGTTGTGTTGCTGACACGAAGGGAGCTGCATTCATCTTCTCTGGGCTGCTCCTGTTGTACGTGCTGTGCTTCAGCTCAGTGTGTTCCCTCCCACAAATGGGATGTGCAGAGCAAAGCTGAGCATGGACTGGCTCTGCAGCTGGTGCTGCAGCTCTGTGCTGTGTGTGAGTGACACAGTGTCTTCACTCAATTAACTTAATGGATTCAGAGAACTTCCAGAACTTCGAGCTTGGAAATACTCCCAAGGGAGACTTTTTTTTATTTTTAGTCTGTTTAGAAGTCACAGGAATAAAACTGAATACAAAGTATTTGGTGATTTTTTTTCTTATGCCTAAAATATAGCCTCTGTAAAATGAAATCATTCCTGCAAGCCTCYATTGGCTCACTCTTGGTTTTTCCTTAGGGCCCCATTCCCGTTCACACTGGCAGCAGTGCAAATTTGCCTTGATGTAAATGAGGATCAGGCCCTCTATGTCAGCATTACAGTTTAAATCTAGACCAGTGTGAGAATCATCATTAGCAGAGGATAAATATCTGCTAGAAATTTGAATTCAAAGRGTAAGGAGTCATACTGCATCACTGTGTTGTGTCAACAGAGATCAGTCTTGTTTAAATGAAGCAATGGCAAAAAGGAAGTCCGATTAAATTCAGTCCTTTTTAAACTATTTAAACGAGTATGGGAATTAATTTCAAGCTTTTTCTTCTCAATACCTAACCAGGAAAGAAGACTGCCCAGCCTGAAACAGTGAATCAATCAAGTGGAATTAGCAGAAAGAGTCATGTAGAAATCTGAGATTAATGTTTAATACCTACATCGCTGTGTCTCTTGTCCTTCCATCTTCCTCAGCAGGGTCCATAACCTATCAGCTCTATGGTTAGAGTTGTGGAAGCACTTATGAGGTGCTGCTTCACAAACTAGAGTGGCACCCTAACTCAAATGTGCAGGTGATACCATGGAAGAGTTTCAAAGCACATCACCCCTAGAGCATGCAGTTACTTGTGGAAGAGATGGCCAAGCCTTCCCTATAAAAAGACAGAAGGGAGCCTGTGCAGTCTGTGGGTTGTTTTTCTTCTGTTTTTAAGAGGGAAGCAAACTGAACACACATAAAAAGAGCAGATAAAGCAAATCTGTATTCTAACAGCAGCATRTCTTTTCTCTTTTTTCCCTCTGAGGTGATTCACTGGAACTCACCGAAGAAGCTCCGAGTGAAAAACAAGCATGTGGAGTTTTTCCGCAACCTCTACCTGACATTCCTGGAATATGATGGGAATTTGCTGAGACGGGAACTGTTTGGCTGCCCCAGCGAGGCAGACRTTAACAGTGAAAATGTAAGTGGCATGTCTAGGGCTTGACGATTTGAAGGGTCATTCATACACATTCAGGCACAGGCTGTGTGAAGACTTGGAGTTGGTTGTGTGGGTAGTGTGGGGCAGTGGAACTCAGGAGAATTGAAGGCAATGCTCAGATTCCCAGAGTGACACTGCAAATCATTTCATYTCTCTGTGCCTCAGTTCGTCACCTGTAAAACTGTTGTATTAATCCCATCTTTACCCTGGGTTTTGCTGCTTTTTTTGTTTGCTTTGCCTTTTAAAAATCTCCAGCAAAGGTAACATCACAAACTGAAAATGAGGATTTGGGCTCTTATTCCATTAAGCAATTTTGTAAATCTCACATTTAGAGCTTGTCCTGGTTTYAGTTGGGATAGAGTTAATTTTTTTTTTAGTAGCTGATACAATACYGTGTTGTGGATTCAGTATGAACAGACATATCACTTTCCAGGAGGTCTTGTTTCTTGCTGTGTATTTCTTTAGTATACGGTGATGTCAATTTTGTCTAGTAGATACTAATGCACAAATAATGAGGAAGAAATGAAAATATCAAGACTGCTGGATTTAGGTCTGTGGGTTTTTGCTGTGCTACAAACTACAGAATGAGCAAATGCTTCAAGGTACGCATAGGCTGTGTGACTGCAGGTTTTTTCTGTACTTAACCAATCAAAGCAGTATTTATGTGTATCTGCATAAAATTTGCAATCAGAACCTTTCAGGCTAAGCAAATCCTTTGAAAATGATTGAAATCAAGGATGTTTACACACAGATGTATGTGTATGTGTGTGTGTATGTCTTAGTACATATAATTCCAAAGTAAAGAACTGTTAACTGAAATGTTTATACATAGATGTATATGAACTCCTTGTGTATAATGTGGTCTCTGGAGATTTGTAGACCAAGTACAATTTTGGCTACAAAGTGTGAAAAGAAATAAAAAGGAATACMTAACATTTTATTCAGGTAAAAAAATATTTCTAAAATATGCGATGTGGTCTATATAAAAATCAATTAAGCAAAGCCGGTATCGTGTACAAATTAGTATTTAAGAGGTAATTGACAATCAATATCATCGAGGCTGGTAGTATTTCCATTTAGTCTGCGAATAAAAGGATCACAGGAGATGCCGTTCCTGTACTTTCAAATCACTCAGAGATTGGATAGATGTAYTTTAGCCCAGTGCACAGCTTCCCAGACACTTATTTTACCATCTCACCATCTTCTGAGAGGAGTGAGGCTTAACTGGGAAAGACAAGGAGGTGGGGAAGAACAAGAGAGGGAGAATGAGAGAGAGGGAAGCACATGGAGGAAGAAAATCCTCTTTGAGAGGCTTTTAGACAATTAAGTGAACTGAATGTGATAAAAGACCACTGAGAGTGTCACCATCAGAGACATCAAGATACAAGAGACAGAGTAGAGGTTGGAATAAGAAAAGTGACAGAGACATTAAAAAAAAGACAACAAAACACACTTTTATCACACTTCAAGAATGCACATTAAAATTATATTGAATTCRCAATATGTCGTGTGGGGTCAAAAACTTCTTGCTGTATTTTCCAGAGCTCCGTAAATCCTTAATAAACAGATTTATTCGGATGACAAGTTGCTTGGGAGCAGTGCAGAGCAAATGCAAGTTCTTGCTGTAAATGGCAGTCCTTAAAGTTTAAAATGGCTCATTTTACTGAACCTGTATCTGGTTGACAGACACTGGAAATGACTAACTGTTCAAGCCTGTTTCTTACTCAAGACAAATAGAACGCAGTATGGTATATGGTATGGCTTGTGTCTGAAAAAGAAATGTAACTCATTCCTCCATTTATAAATTCTATAGATATTAAAAAAAAAAGAATTATCTAGACACRCAAAAATACATGATTCCTAATTTACCAAGGGACACCAAAAAGTTAACAGCCTTCTATTRAAAAAATCAGAAATAGGAAAAAATCTAACTTCAGAAAACATAATAATAGCCACCTAGGAGAAAACACTGTTTTTGATTAGTTAGCCTTGATGTAAGCTCCCCTCTAAACTTGACTATTATTGTCCTTTTTATTGTAGAATATAGAAAACAAGTTTCAGCTTTGAAGTTATGAGACCCTAAGAATAGGATTATCTTGAAAACCACTCTTTCACTCTAACCACTGTAGCATATACAGTGTCACAGGTGTCCTATTAAATACAGCACATTCCCATGATCTATTGCAGGATTATCTTCCAAAGCCAAGTACCTTGTAAGGTGAGCAGGGAACCACTGTCATTCCTCCCAGTACAATAATTAGGGGGCATGAAGTGGAAATAGCAAGTAGCAGGTTCAAAACAAAGACATTTCACTGACAATGTAATGAAGCTTTGAGCAGGAGGTAATGTTTCTAAAGGTAGACATAGCCTCAAAAAATACTTTTCATGGAAAGAAAATCAGTTAGGAGCTTTTAAGCTTTGTTGCAGAAAGCCCTTGAACCACAAGTTGAGGTCTGGGAGAGAGTTTTGAGAAAGCCTTGCTGTACACTGGCCCTGCTTTACACTCCTAGGCAGCCAGCTCACAACTGGAGAGAGGATGCTGGCCCAGGTGAACCTTCAGTCTGACAGGATGTATCCATATGTTTCCATTAGGATTCATAAACATATATGTTACATAAAAGCCTATCATTTCTGCTAAGTCAAGTATGTATGAGGTAGGAAATGCTGTTTGCTTTATCTTTCCTTTTCCTATTATTTTTCCTTTCTTCTCTGAATTGAGACTGGCATCCCCAAAACACAATGGGGCTTTGTTATGTTAGGCAAATTACATGGGTAAAAGGTGCTCCTTCAGCTGCCTGTGCTTCTCTGCACTGTGGACCAGAGGAAAAAAATGTTAGAAGAGCTCTGCTGGTTTTATAATTGGAGAGAATTACTTTAGCACTAAATGCACTGAGTCCTGCTGGGGAAGAAGCAGTGGCTTGGTGTGAGTCTCACTCACAGTCTGACTGTATCAGAAGCTACCCTTAAGATTTTGTTCCAATACACCAGCCATTGCTTCTCTACAGTTTAATATTTGTAGTGATGTTTTATTTACCATTCAACCTGTAATTAAGGCATCTCATTTGTAATGCAAATATCTGTAAAACGTGAAGAGGAAGTGTGGCAGTAGGTACTGTTGGGCTGATTCTGTTTCTCTAAGGCCCCTTTACACTTCTCATTAGTACTGAGATGGCCTTAAAATGAATGTAAATTATGTATCTTCCCTTTTTAAGGACTCTTAAGAGTGCCAGAGAGACGCAAAGGGGCATTAGTTTAAAAGGTAATTGGACCTCACTTTAATCTCTCTCACCCTTCCTCTGTATATGTGAATACGTATATGCTTAAATACATGTCTATATGCATGTGGAAGGAGCAGTACTTTTCTTCTTCTAATGTTTGCTAAGAAAGTATAATACCACAGAGTGAATTTTAAGAGGCGTGAAGGCGGCGTTCAGATAATGTACGGCATAGTCCTGATCTGATCAGCTGTTGATCTTCAGGTGCACCAAACAGGACTGTTACTAGGTTCCAAGGCATTGCAGATGGAAATGGATAGAAAGATAGGGCTCAGAAACTGAAATATTGGAGGCAAAAAAGTAGAGACTGGGGTAATTTTTCTGCTCATGTAAAAATGCTTATATATATATGTCTGTGTACATGAATGCGTCATCCTTTCCTTGAAATATTCCAACTAAAAGACCCTCTGTGTTGCAGGGAGGGGCTGTGAGCAGGATCCAGCCATGTGCTCCTTGCTATAGAGCAGTACCATAAGTCCCCTTTTTCAATATGTGCTGAAGTGAGATTACACAAAGCAGACTTTTCTCTGCAAGTTGGTATTACAATCATCCCTTTGTCTTCTGTGAAGATTCTGGGTGGAAAATTCAGAATATGAACCAAATCCTCCTGTAAACAAAGTCATTGACTCGAGTGGCCCTTAGAGCATGTCCTTAGTCACTCCATCCTACTCATTCCACGCTGTTTCCCCCTTCTCACTCCTTCTTTCTTATTTTGATGCAATGCAGAAGATTTTTGGGAAATCCACAAAGGCAAAGCTTATAATAATCTCAAATTTGAACATTTTCTGTTGGCTTTTAGTGCTTATATCCAGCATTTTATTCTAAAAGACCTACTGTAAAGCCTGAAGTATTTCAACAGGACCTTCCAGTCTATCTCTATAGTTACAGTATGAGATAGATAATGTAAACGTGATTTTAGACAGAGGCACACACTCAGCCTTTTAGCATTCTCATAAAACTTCTTTCCTGCAGACAGCTTCTCACCAGGTACTTCTGCCGAAGAATTAAATCTGAAGGTTGAGTGGGGTGTCCCCTATTACTGAAGCCAGTGTCCTTATCCAAAGCCCAGAGCAAGATCAGTGGGAAGTGTACCACTGGTTCCACTGAGTTTAAGAAAAGGGTAGTAGATTTCCGTTAGAGAGGACTTTCAGAAAACACAGGAGAAAAAAAAAGGTCTGCAGGTTTTTCTTTTCAAATTTTCAGATCAGCAACACAAAGTACAAAAAAATCCAGCTGTCCCTTAACATGCTTAGATATGTACTTTTATACTAAGTATGTTTTTACTTAGTTACTCTTTTTTTGTGCAAAACCAAAAATGCTTAATATTAGCAAAAGGCTGTGYATGCCAACTTATAGTATCCACCAGAAAAGAGGGAGATTCTAGCAATGTACCACACAGTATAAACATCACTAACAAATTTAGCAATTTTTGAATGAGTCAAAATAGCGTGCAAAGGAAGCTTCCAAGTCAGTATCACAGCCCTGAACTTGCAGTCAGACTGATGCTTTGAGTACCCTTTGCTCCTGTTGAATTTCAGAGTACAACTTCATTTGTAAAACTGGGATTTAAAGTTGCTATTTTGTGATGTCATAGTCTTTCTCTAGTAATAACAGATGGTATATGGCAGTTTTGAGGTGAAATCCTGACTTCCCCAGCTGTGTTGTTTCTATTATTATAACTGTTATTGTTATTAAATGCTGAGCTGGTAGCCCATCCTGTTACTTGCCTGAAAGTTGCCATTATACTGCTTTCAACTGTTTATAATATTATTAGATGGGAAGCACATGGACTGGGACTTTTTTTTTGTTATGCCTTTTAATCCTTTTCTCACGTTTTTTGAAAGTGAAACATGGGGGAAAGCTTGGAGGTTTGCTCACACAAGTTCTGATGACCTACCTCTTCGTGGAAATACTCCATATACCTCTGAGAAGCAGCTGACTTTTGGGCCAGGAACATGTCTTCTGCCAGCGTGGTGAAAACCTGGGCAAATTATAATGCTGAGAAATCATGGTTTACACCTTGCCAGTAGTGTTTGCTTTGACTTTAAGGAGGCTCGGGTATCTGCAGACTGTTTCTTAGAAGTGTGCATGGATACATCTGACCGGATTGTATATATCCCAGTGACACAGCAGGGCTGGGCATGCTGCGGGCTGGGGACCTGGACAAAGACTGGTGTTTTCTGAGTGTTTCTTCTGAATCCTCTGTGCCAGATTCTGACTGGACGGTAGAGCTGAGAGCAGAAACCTGTATTTGGTCTCTGTTCTGAGGGACATCCATTGCCCTCAGTGATGTCCAGAGAGTAGGGAGGAGGAAAAATCCAGATTAACGTACGAAAYACATGAGATCTAGATCAAAGAAAGGAAAGAGTTAATTGAGACTTAAGTTCTGGAGAGAGAGCATTTGGACCAGGAAGAGGAAGGACTGATGGGTGCTTGTAAATATAGGGAGCTGGCAGACTACTTGAATAGGGACTATGGGCCCGAGACACAGGTCTGGGGCTGACTTAGACCACAGAACTTGCCACAAAGAAGGAACGAGTCKAGGACCCATCTGGGGACACAAAAGCGAGGAGATCTGCCTGTCAAGACACTGTGCTGCTGGGGGGTCTGGGAACAGCTCAACCAAGAATGTTTGTCAGGGACCTGTGGGAAGGAGATGCAGAGGACTACCAAGATCTGACATCTGCAGCTAAGATCAAGGGAAGTTGTACTTAATATATACAGAACTGTCTGAGATACTACACATGCCTAAAAATTGGGTTCTCAGTTGTGTTGAATATTTGCAGTCAGGATAAGCCATCATTTCCATTTAACAAGAGTATTAGCAGTTTTTACATGCTGCAGCAAAATTCCTCTTGCCAGGTGGGCTTGCTCAGACACTGTCCTTTGTCCTTAGCACAGCTTTGTTTCACCAAAGCTCAGTTTTTTGTTTCACTCACAGCTCAATTTGACCCATAGCAAATGTACAAAATTTTATGGTGTGGGAAGAATAAAAGTTTAATTGACCTGGGATTAGTCTGGCTTTTATTAATGATCATTGGAAAGGCCAGAAGTGCTTTATATAGGTCATCCAAAACAAGACTCAGTGAAYGCTTTTTCCTCTCTACATGATCATCTGCTTTGTTTGTGCTATGCTAAAGGCAGCTGTTAATTCACACACTTTGAAAGTGCTAAATGTTGCAATCCAGATTGCCTACTGGTGGGAACTGGGACAGCTACACAGAAGAAAATGAAACTGCTGCAGTTTATAACCAGATTTTAGTTACATCTTGGGCTGCTATTAGCTTTCATGTCAGTGGCTAAACTGAGTTGATTTTGTGCACACACCTGGGAAAAGGAAAGATGATCTGAAAATTCTGAGTTTCCATCTAAGCTGCCCAGTTGTTGTTGTGTTAATGTGATGTTGAGTGAGTGACTTAAGCCTAATGTCACCTCACCTCACCTTAAGCACTTGTTGAGAGAGCCTGCCTAATTAGGGGTTTTATCCCCTTCCTCAAGAGCTACATGGCCTCTAGAGATGGAACATTGTTTGTTGGTGGGCTTTGATCTTTTTTTAATATCTAATCCCTCAGAAAATATTTCTAACCCTGGATTTTTAATTGATTTCATCTGAGATGAAGTCCTGGGTTTTGGTGGGAATTGCTGCAGTGACACAGCAGTTTAGAAAAAAGGATTAAGGCACTCACAAATTTGCTTAGGTTAGGACCAGCATTAGCAAGGAAGATTATGAGCAGAATAACCAGTTGGCCAGTGAAATATACATGTTGTGTTGCCAAGTGCCATACCGCTCTACCATTTGTCATAGGGATAGAAAACACCTCATCTCACAGAAATGTGTTAGACAAGTAGACCTGGAAGATGAAGGCTAAATTATTTCTCTGGCCAGCCTAGCTTCAGACTACTTTTCCTGAGATGGAGCCTGATCCCTTGTCACAGCAGGTTGCCCAGAGAAGTAATTTAGCCTATAGTTCTTCATGTATTTRACTCTTTGTTTTGGCATTATGCATATCATGGCTGCCATTTTTATCTCTAGTCATGCTGCTAATGAAAGCACCTGTTGTTTCCCATGACAGTATTTCCTAAGAGAACATCTACCATACACAGTCTGAAAATAATACATTTTTCAGCTGTGAGAGCATTTCCTAGAGGTGACATTTCCCACATGCTCAGTGGCAAGTAGTTAGGATTGAAACCCTTGCAGAAACAGATTCTTTGCTAAGAATCTTGCTTGTGAGAATACATGCTGTCACTCTACAGTTGAGAAGCCTTTGCTGGATTAGGCATATCATTATAAATATAACGGGGTGGTCCATAATGGGGATGCCACCTTTTTATCTAACCCAGCTGGTGTTAAGRTCCTTATTTTGATTGTGCACTCTGTTTAGATAAGCATCTGTTTGCATAGATCTGTCAGCATTCCCATTATAAAAACATCTTTTCAAGAAGACATAATGTGGGAGAAAACTTTAAACCAAGCTTGAGACATGGCAAAAGACACCAACCCTCACCTCACTAAAACCTCCTTTCAGGTAGTTGTAGAGAGCAGTGAGGTCCCCGTAGAGCTTCCTTTCCACCAGACTAAATGACCCCAGTTCCCTCAGCCACTCCTTGTAAGACATGTTTTCTGGACCCTTCACCAGCTTTGTTGCCCTTCTTTGGACAGGAAGAAGGGCAGAAACAAAACCCAGACCATACAAAATGCAGTAGAAAAAGCAAGATTTCCTTTTCCCTGTAGCAGAAGGGATTGTCTGCTGTTTGCTGCTCTCCTTCGCCTCCGTCACCAACTTTGTGATTTGGTGAGTTTCACCATCAAAGTCGTGAGGCCTCTAAGAAGCTGTGTCTCCTCCTCTTCCCCCACCCAGGGGTCAGTGGTGCGCAAAGCCATAATTTAGCTCCAAATGTTATTCTTGAACTCATAATTAAGTATTTATAGCCTCTTAGCTTTCAACCCAAATGCAATCTGATAATTACTCGATGACTGCCTGATTAATAACTGCTGTGCAATTAAAAATCTTCTAGGCTGGTCAGTTGTACATGCAAAAGGATAGTAAGGTACCCCTAAAATGTGCATTGCTGTTGTTCTAACCATTTAAATTTCRATCATCTCCTTAATAATTCTGTTAAGGGCATACTAATGTCTGTTTTCAAGAAAGAAACAGAAAGATACGAGACGCTTTCTAGTCATTGTTGTAAGTATTGCGTTTAATTCAAATATWATTTGAATGTGATTTAGAAAATAAAGTGCAGGCTCAGCTGAATGATGATTTGTAAAGCAGAAAGAATGAAACTCCAAGGATACGTAAAAGAACTCGTGATTTCTATTCCACCTAAAAGAGGTCTGGATATCAATAGAAGTTTTGCCTGAGTAAAGATTTGTCAAGATTCAGACTCTCATCTTCCTAAAAGCAGTCCCTCTTGAGGGGTGTTTTAAGATCTGTGCAAAACAATAACACGGAAGAATGACAGCCTGATCCAAAACTCATTGAAATCAAAGTGGGTATTTCCATTATACAGAAGAAGATTATAGAGTGATGTACGGGAAAATATCAGGAATTATTCCATCAGCCTTCACACGCAAACATTCTGTAAGCATTAGTGTGGATGGCAATCATTATGCTTATAGTTCCAAGAATAACAGCTCTTCTTAACACAGTATTAGAGCAAAAAATACCTACATGTTCCATTTTTTTCTTGAAGATGGTGAAACTATTATTTAAAATCTTTCTGAGCAGGACAAAAAGATGTCTATCATTCAGTAATCATTACCATGGAACAATTTTGAGGTACACTTGTGATTTTCATCAAAATTTGTAAAAGTCCTATAAAGAGTATTTTTCTCATTTGCTAATGAATATTTTACTAATTTACTATTCTTCTTATAGGATGCTTTTAAGAAATTAAATATAAAAATGGTACCTTTATTAGTAACCTACATTTTAGAGCGATAGAAACAGAACTCAATTTCACATGTTAAGACCATAAAAAAATTTCGTCTTCATAACATTTTACTGCAGGTATGACTGTTTTTCCTTTTAAATTAATGCACTTTCAATAGCCTAGCTAGGTGTTTGGCTTTAAAACCATAGAATCTTAGAATCACAGAATAGTTGGAGTTGGAAGGGACCTTTTAATGATCATCTAGTCCAACCCCCAAAATAATTAGTGCAGGAATGGAATTGGTTAGCTGCATAGACATTTGGTCAGTTTTTCACTTCTACCTTTTCCCAGAGCTAAACTTTTATTCTCTTAAAGCTACATGTCTAAGAGATTTGGGATTACATTGCTTAGAGATGCCTGTTTTGACTTTGAAGTGGTTTGGTTTTCAAGGGAGACAATCCATCCTCCAGATTTTTCAAACTAGGTATTCAGAAGCATAAATCCCATTAAAAGTGTAAGCTTAATTCTGGCATCTCTGCAGTTTGAAAGAACATAAATCTCAAGAGAAGGAGTAATGATCAGTTAAAGATGTTACTGTTCCAGCTGTCTGTCCATGCTGGTAGCAGCAGTTTCTGTTCTCCAACAGAGGCAGCAGAATGGGAATCACTCAGTGCAGCGTGTGCAGTCTGAATCTGCTGCTGAGTGTTGTTGAGTGGAGTACGTCTGTGAGTAGTCTGAAACACTGCTTCTAGTGAGGATGAAATTATGCATCACATTAGAGCACTCACTCCCAAACTTGACAATTATTCAACTTGTGATCGTTCACTGTTTCATTGCTACTCTGGATGTTGAAAGTATGTAATACAGCCAATATGTAAAATATATAGACCATAATACAATGGTCTCTCTGCATTATGAATTTACTTGCAAGTTCTTTCTTCTCATCTCTTGTCCAGTGACTTGAGAGGCTCAGGAAAACCCTGCTGCTCTGTATGTTCCACTTGCATTCCTCGTTGCATCATTCTGCAAGTTCCCAGCCTCCTGGTTCTCTCTGATTTGCTAAAATAATTTCAARGAACTTTTGTTTATGTCCACTCTTCCCTTACAGCTCCAGAAGCAGCTGTCTGAGCTGGACGAGGATGACTTATGCTATGAATTCCGTCGGGAACGCTTCACTGTCCATCGCACTCATTTGTATTTCCTCCATTACGAGTACGAGCCTGCTTCAGACAACACTGATGTAACACTGGTGGCACAACTTTCAATGGACAGGTAGGGCAAACCTCTTGTTCATCTGGAAGCGCGAGACAAGTAATGGTTTATTACAGGGAGGGAAACATAACTATATAATGCTTYGGAGAGAGAAAAAATGCTCTTTTGTAGAAACTTGGATGTTTTATTGTAAAGAGACTTCAGCTCTGCAGTGCACACACRAGTATGAGTACAGTTCATGGGAGGGTGAGTCCTGGAGCTCTAGGAGTTGTTACTTGTCAGGATTGTCGGGTATTATTGGTTCATGGAGTTTTGCAGCAACTCAGAAAGCACAGGAGATTTTTGTAATAGAATTAGGCAAGCAGTTGTGGCTGACCAAGTTTTGCATGTGATGTTTCTGCACTAGAGGAAATAGATGTTAGTTTGCTTTCATTGGAATTTTCCTTGCAGAAAATTTTGATTAGTGATTTTTCTTATGGTGAGAAAACTAAACATTTTCGTTTCAAATTAGGAAGTTGAAAATTACACTTTTTTTTTTTTTTATTGTGCTAGTGTGAAATGAAAAATCTCCATTTGAGCAGAATGACTGTGTCTTTATACAAATGTTGATTCTCAGAAGAACATTTCAGCTTTTAGTTCTGACGTAAAATGGAATTTAACTGGTATTTCATTTGAGGAAAGATCTCAGTTTCGTGACAAGTTCCACCTGCACCTTTCTGATTCCCACCATTGCAATTAGTTGTCATTTTTCAGAAGCTTGAAAGTGCAGTCTGGATCAGTCAGCTTTGTGAAATTTTGTAATTGTCAGTTCTCTTTTTCTTCTCCAGCTTCTCAGTTCAAATCTAGTCCAAACTTTGTAGTTACTGCTATCAGAGTGGGTTCCAAAACAAGTCAGAACTCCTTGAGAATTAGCCAGAAACTGATTATTTCCTTCAGCATAGCACATACAGAATATAACATGGCATGTGAATAACACCACTGCTACACTAGTAGAAGGTCAGCCATTTTCCGGGAGGGTTACAGGAATTGAGATCAACAAAACACTTACAGCCTGTTTTAAAAATAAACAGAAATGAATGAGGGGTATTCCGTTCCACTGGTGCCTCAGCACTGCATTCTGCACATTGTGTTATGATTTGCTATGTGCATCAGTGTCTGTTCTATTGATTTTTAATTGAGGAAACATCTCTTAAGTGTTCACAAACCTTTGAGTAAAAAACTAAAGAAATAAATTAAGCCAGACCCTGAGTGAGTGCCACAGTAAATTAGTAAAGCTGATGTGTTCACATGGTATATTTTCCCCCCAGAATTTAATTAAAAAGAATGAACAGGGGCTTAGCGCTGATTCACTGGCACTGATGCAAAGTCTGAGCATCTGTTTCCCTTTCTGGGTTCTCACTGGGGCACGTGTTTTTATTGATAGACAGAACCACACATTTTTATTCAGGAAGAACAGCCTGATACTGTGCAGGAAAAATCTTGCCTACTTYGCTGGTGTGTTGCTATAAATTATTGATTTGCGTTGGAAATACTTTCTTTCAGCTAAAATCAATAAATAATATCATACCAAAGCACTGCTTAGTTGCTTTGTTTTCTTTCACATCTTTCAGTTACTGCCTTATTTTTTGTATCTTCTTTAAACCACTTTTATTAAACTCCTCCGGCACAACTGTAGACATTTAAGAATAGTGTCTCAGATGTAAGATGACATGTACGTAAACAATGTGCTGTACACTGCATTCCTGAATTATTCTTTGAAATGGTTGTCTGAGATGAGGAAAAGCAAAAAAACAACTCCCAGCATCTCCCATTGTAGTCCTGTTGGAGATGAGAAWGACAAGACTATCGTGACAGACTTATGTTTACCTGTCCTCCAGGCTTGAGGAATGGAAGACGAGGATGCAGTTTAGGAGCTAACATTATTGTCTTTAGGTGAAAGCTATGAGACAGACTTAATTTAGTGTTCATTATTGGGTAATTGTCATCTTTTATGCTGATGTGACATTTCCTTGAATAATGGCTTGGTTGCATTACTGTGATTTTCATGTATGTGTTTTGACTCGGCAGTGTTTTTAAAGGCTTGGTATATACCTGGGGTTCAGAAATCAGAGTAGGAGTTAAAAAAATATGAGGTCAGGATGTGGAGAAGACATGATTAGCAATACACTGCTTGAAATCTGAATGAGAATGAGTTGGAAATCAGTTGAGTATTCATAAGAAGAAAAACAAAAACAAAGTATCTCAAAAAAACAACTGAATTCCAGCAAAATTCACTTAGCTGAACAGACCTTCAAAAAATTTACCAACTAAATTATGATCTCATTATTATGCAGTACAGCAATACATTTATTTTCTCTACAGTCCTTAAGAGAACACATTCCTCAAGACAGCTAAAAAAACCAAAATAAGTTGGTCCCGTTGTGCTTAGAAATTCTTAATTCTAAGTTCTGTGGCCAAGGGAGACTTCTAACAACCTACACAGAACAGATTATGGAGCAGTCACTCACCTAGCAGTCCCGATATCAAACTGCTGGAAGCAGAGCCTGTAAATGAGAACACCACAGTAAAATGGAGTATTCTGAAGGGTACTAAGCTGTCCAGCTGGAAACTTGTAACAGCAAAACCCGGTTTCCACTTAACTATTATGAAAAGCTTTGCATTATCAGGTGTGCTGTTTAAGTAAGTTATGTATGCCATTTGTCCACTGAGTGGAGTCCTAAAAAGGCATTTTGCTGCATTTTTTACTAGGCAAGTTTTCAATTTTTAAAAGGATGCGCTAAATCTGAGTGCTGACAGATTGGAGTCTCTTGATTAACAGTTTCCACTATGCTGGGAAAAAGGGGAAAAAATCCCTATCTATTATTTGTGTAATCAAAAGTCTAGAGCTTTCACATACTTTTTAGATATATTTTTATTGATTTGTGTTTCGAATTTGGCTGTATGTTTCAGGCTGATAATAGCCTTTGTTTCAATAAGAGATAAAAAAAAAAATGATGTACCAAGTGTAGACTAGCAAAGGTAATATCTCATATCGAAGAAAAAATGATTATATCATCTTGGTATAATCACAATCATTCACAAATGCAGGAAAAAGCTATTAGTGTTAAGTCAGACCGTGTGTTAACTGGTATGAGTATATCATTCCTTTATTTTGCARATCTTAGGGAGATAGTAAGAGGGGGAAATTATTTTCTCAGATTATGGTGATGCAAAAAACTTTTCTTGTGTTTTCTATCAATATTAATAGGAAAAATTCAGTAATGTGGATCTGGAACAGAGAGAAGATAATCATTTTGCATCGTCTACTCTTCCCAGTTTTTAATAGAATATCTGGCTAGGCTGCATAGGTCATTTCCCTTTGTATTAAAGCAAGAGACTTTGTAATCAGTCCTCACTGTATTTTTGGGTGACACATCTCAATCTCTAGGCAATTCTCAATAAATTACCCAAAGTGCTTAAACGATCTTGGCAATGCTGGGTTTGATTTACGTTCGCCTATGAAATCTTTGGTTGTCATTTTCATCAATAGTATTGGAACTGCTGGAGTTTTTTAAAAATATGCCTCAATACAACCTGTTTAAAAATGATCTAATGAAATTTCTGATAGTACTAAAAAACATACAAGTTAGTGTAATTTTAATGTGGTGGTTTTGTCTGAAATATTCTTTTGATATTCTACCGGCATGCCACGTCGGTCCTTCCTTCTCTCCTTACTCCCTTCTAATAGCAAATCCCATTTCTGTGGTTGTGTCATCCTTTTGCCCTTTACCTGATAGTGGGTCTTCTTCTAGTTAATGCAAATGTTCACAAAAGTCAGTATTCCCTTGATCTGTTGCTTTTAACAGCTTTTAAGATCTGACCAGCTGCCTTGGAAAAATTTGGGGAAGGTTTTCCTAAATAGGAGGTAAAATGATCTGTGGGTCTGTACACCTCTACCCTCCACAAGCTGGTTGAAGAGCACTGTAGTATGTTACTGTGTGAGAATAACTTGACTTGAAATGTGAATTGGGCACTAGACACTGTTGAATTCTATGTGCCCCCTGTCCTGTAAGTAGATCCACATGGACAGATTCCCTGCAACTGCTCAAAGCCCTCATCACATAAGTCCTTTTATCCTTGTGGGTTTTCCTGCAGCATCAAAGCTTTAGGCAGAAAATGCTGATATCTGAGTTGTGGTTGTTTGTATCTGAGCTCGGGCCATMTTAGGCTCCCTTGGATTTAGTGAAATAGGTGTATCCAGGGTGCAGTCCATCTGTCCAGAAGGAGACATCAACTTATCATCTTAGATGAGATGAATTATGCTGTAGAAATATTTATTGCTTTCCACAGCATATGAAGTGTCCCCAATCTGTCTCACTTAGAGAAAGAGATCTGCATTTGATCAGGTGAACCCAGGCACAGAGTCCCAGACAGGGAGATAGCTTTTTCTTACTCTCACCCTTCCTCTTTCAGGCTCCAGATGCTTGAAGCCATCTGCAAACACTGGGAAGGTCCAATCAGCCTGGCTCTCTATCTTTCCGATGCAGAAGCCCAGCAATTCCTGCGCTACGCTCAGGGCTCAGAAGTCCTGATGAGCCGCCACAACGTTGGCTACCACATCGTGTACAAGGAGGGCCAGTTCTACCCTGTGAACCTGCTAAGGAATGTGGCCATGAAGCACATCAGCACGCCATACATGTTTCTGTCCGACATCGACTTCTTGCCCATGTATGGACTCTACGAGTACCTCAGGTAATGGACAGCGGAGGGATTCCCACTGTCACCTGCGATTTCAGCCTCTCCACACCCCACCCTTCTCATATACCCCAGAAYAAAGCTGTTTGAGCAGATCTGAAAAAGGCAGCTTACAAACATTTGAGGTGTGACAGTGCCCAGCAATGCACAAGGGTTTTTAGAGTAGAGGAAGGGACTGTTACTGGAAGTAAAGCAATATGGTTATGAAAGAAAAAACTCAGGTCCGAATGTGAGCCTTGTTAGCCGTTAGAATAATCCCCTCAGAGCAGTTAGAATAATCCCCTCTTCTGCAGAAGAACGAATTTGAAAATTTAACTGGGTTAAGTATTATTAAATGTCCGAGAGCATCATTTATTAGCAGAGATGTGAACCAGGCAATTTCTCTAAACATCTCTGGTTCTTAATGTCAGTGTCAGAAAAAACATGCAAAGCATTACTGAACTTGTTGTCCATGTGACACACTCTTCGTCCAGTTCCTTATCTTGAAAAGAGGGTGATGAGTCTAACCAGCTCAAAAATATGACTGCAATGTCAGCACCTGTCAAGGCAAAATAATTGGCATAAGGAAACTGGGAGTGGTAGCATCAGTGTATGTTGTATCATACTGCATGTGAGTAGGTTATGCTGAGCAAACTACAGACCTCTGATCCATTAACTGAGATTTTTTTTAATAAAGACCTTTTTGCCCTGCAGAGGTTGGTCATCTGAGGCCACAGCATAGAGCAAGGAGGACACCCTGTGGCCAGGCAGGAGGATGTCAGTTCCTTTATCCTGACCAGTTTTGCTTTTCATCTCTGTTCTAACTTGGTAAAAGTTGATTCAAGTGTTCCRGTGAGGGCCTGCCTAGGTGTTCCCTTTCAGTACATAAGCCCGGGGGGTTTGGAGTTTAAAWGGAAGTATACCTTCTGGTATCATAACCTTATGGAGGAGTTCCTTTGTTTCAGGCTTAACAACTCAGTAAGGCATGTATGGGCCAAATTCATTATTCAGAGGGATGGAGCATCTCTTCTATGAGGAAAGGAAGACAGAGTTGAGGTTTTTCAGCCTGGAGAAGTGAAGGCTCTGGGGACACCTTATTACAGCCTTCCCGTACATAAAGGGGGCTTGTAAAAAAGATGGGGACGGACTTTTTAGCAGGACCTGTTGAGATGGGACAAGGGGGAGTGGCTTTAAACTGAAAGAAGGTAGATTTAGACAAGCTATAAGGAAGAAGTTTTTTGCAATAAGGATGGCAAAACATGGGAAGAGGTTACCCAGAGAGCTGATGGATGCCCCATCCCTGGAAACATTCAAGGTCAGGCTGGATGGGGCTCTGAGCAATCTGATCTGGTTGAAGATGTCCCTGCTCACTCCAGGAAGGTTGGACTACATGACCTTTAGACGTGCCTTCCAACTCAAACCATTCTGTGTTTTTTAAGACTCTGAATTTCAATTGTATCATTGGAGTATTATCACACTGTGTCAGCTTGTTTCCCTCTTATTTTGTTGAAGTCTTTTCAGCTTGTGCTGTGAGAACTCCAAAATTATTCTGTCCCTTGCACACATTAGCTATCTCTAGATACATGTAAGGAAGAGTTGTTCTTCATTTCTCTGTTCTTCTGTGTTAGTGTTGCATACTGTTATATTTCTTCAGATCAATGCTGGACAGAATAAGGATGGCAGCTGTTTATACTGGCATTTAGTGCTAAAAAGGGAACTTGTTCCTTCATGCTGCTTCACAGTGCACTGATGGGAGCCAGCAATGAAAGGAAGAAGAGAGGAGAGAAGACAGAATGATGTACCACCATTTACTTGAGATATTAAAACCATAGAAATAATTCTCATAGGGTGATAATGTATTAGATAATGTATTAGAACTAAATAGGGTGATAATGTATTAGATGTAAATTCACCATGATGCCGCCATTGGTGATGTTTCAGAAAAAAAACAGACTCTTTGTGAGAGCTGTTGCATGAGACTTTGTGTTACCCTGCCAGCCTTTTGTGAGGCCCATACCACCTTAACTCTGACTGTGAGTCTCTTGCCTGGGAATATTGAAGTTGCTAATCTGCTACTGCCAGCTCTTTAAAAAGGGATTTGATTTTTTTTTTTTTGCATGTGAACTAGGGGCTTTTGTTGCTTTTTCAGTAATGATTTTTCTAAGCAAAGTAGCAAGGAGGTGCRTTGAGATTATTTTAAATATGGATACCCTGTGTCTTTCTGCATTGACTGTTCCCACTGCCTCTGCAAGTAGCTGATTAGTGCTGTCTGTCTGAATGGCTGCAATTGTTTGTTGGAAAGATGTAAAACATTTTCATCTTCACTTCCTCAGATAGAACAACCATAAACAAATAGAAATAGTGTGGTATTTCAGGCATTGCTTTGTACAGGATGAGGCAGACAAGTCCCTGTCACTGCAAGTTTGCTGATTTACATATATTGCATATTGTGTCTCTGCAGATAATATATTCCCAGAAAGAAAGGAATTTTGAGAAGTATTTTCGGCAGATTTTGAAGGTGTCCTATGTGAAAGATTACAACTAGTTTTGAAGGAGAAGCTGATGGAGCTGATGGTTACCTGTCCCTTTATGTATCTGTTGCTAGCACTTAGATTTGTGCTAATGGAGCTTTTTCRCAGCTGCTAAGTAAAGCCATTTCAATGTTTTTATCTTCTTCAAACCCTTTTAGTCCTGCCCGAGTCTTCTGTGAAGTACAAAAGGAAAGAAATATATCATTTAAAGATTTCCTGTTTACAGTAGTTACTGAGGTCGTCTTCTCATTGCCCCAGAGGTAAAGGCTCCTTCTAGTTGCTACAAGTAAGGTGTTGGGGTCATCCTACAGTGACTTCTAACATAAAACAGCTAGACAGGCTGCTTATCTACAGTTGTCACAGCTTGCATTAAAGTTCTTTCCTCACACATTTGTGTRAAATGTGCCCTTGGCTTCCAGTGATGCATTTAGCATGAACTGGAACCTGGCATCCAATCTCCAGGTTTTGTACCTGTCCCCTACAGTATGAGTTGTGGAGTATTTTTGGTTATTTTTCAGCATCTCAGCAAGAGAGAGAGGTCAAGTTGTGCCTATTAGGTTTTTTTTGCTGGATGCCTTTGTAGTCTATGAATTCATGGCTTTCACAGACAGGAAGAGCAATCCAACAGTGGATTGACAATTCTCCAGTTCTTTCCACAAGCTCAGTGACTGCCATATTTGTTGCCTTCAACCACTTACCAAGTCCTGATGGTGGAAGCAAATTTGAATGAATGGACTGCCTTCTTTTCCTTTTTTTTTTCTGARTTCAGTGCTTTAGGAAAGGTTGCTAACCTTTCTGAGTCTGAGCTTCTCTATTATCCAGAAATGGGAATGATATTACCAATGATATCTACCTTCATGAGGATGAGAGTTCTGTGTTAATTTTTGAAAAGAACTATGCAGATAAGAAGGTTGATATCAACATTCTGGACTTCATTCAATCTGTGAGGAAACTCTGGTGATTTAAGATTCATTTCTTCACCACTTTGCAGAAAATACAGTTGATTAGTAGATTTAAAATTTAACCCAACCTTCACTGTGTCAGAATGACACACATCAAGTCTGAACACAAAGATACCTGGGAAATGGTTTCCTGGACAACACTAGCAAAGAGAGAACTCTTCATAGTCATAGATCCTTGTTTGGGGGCTTGGAGGAAAAGGACAGAAAAGGAAAGCAGATATTGAATCAATATTACTGAATCCAAAAAACAGACCTCATAAGGGTAATGCAGGAATTACATAGTTTACCCAGTGCTACTTTGCAAAATAAAAAAATGTATTCCCTACATTGTATTCCACATATCTGGCAACACCAACTGAACATTTTTATACTCAAAGTATAACAGAACCAGTCAACCAACAAATGACACCTCCACTCAAAACAGGAAAAAAGTCACCCCACAGAAAATGAAAAAGTAGATTTGCTTCCAATGGGAAGAGGTTAGATTTCCAGCTGATTGTCCAAGGAGCAGACCACCTGCTATTATCACAGTTTAAATGGCCTCTGTTGTCCTTTGTCACTCAGGTCCAACATCTGGATGTCAGCACTGATTCTTTCTTCCCTTTACATCAGTCTTACGTCACCTAGTCCACATCAAAGGCAGGTGATTCTACTCAAGAGATCGGTGCTGCTGGGCTTCTTGTCTGAGCATGTCTCAACTCCCAGCTCAGTTTTGGAGAGCCTGTCCGCTTTGACCTTACCAACTGGGTCTGGCTGAGATGGAGTTCCTTTCCCCACAACAGCCCTCACAGTGCTGTGCTTGGCACTGGGAGCTGGGAAGGTGTTGATAACACACCAGTGTTTTGGCTGCTGCTGAGCAGCGCTGGCACAGCACCGGAGCCGTCTCTCCAACATTCTGCCCCCCATCTGGGAGTGGGCAAGATCTTGGAGGGCACACAACTAAGACAGCTGAGCCAAATTGACCAACGGTGGATTCCATACTATATGATGTCAGCTCAGACATAAAAGCTAAGAAATTGAGGACGAAAAGAGGGCCATCTGGAGCAACCACTATGCCTGCTGAAGCCCTGCTTCCCGGGAAGTGGTCAGACATCACTTGATGGGAAGTAGAGAATAAGATTCTTTTTTCTCTTTGTTGGTGCACACACAACCTTCTGCTTTTGCTTTAGTAAACTGCCTTATCTCAGCCTGGGAGTTGTTTTCCATCTTATTTTATCTCCCCTGTCCAGCTGAGAAGGAGGGTTGAGAGCGGCTTGGTGGGCACTTGGTGTCCAGCCAAGGTCAACCACCACACCAATATGCACCTCAGATGCTCACATATATCTTGAAAATATTACTGCAGAGATTATCCTTGTATTTTATTTCCCTCTGGAAGTATCTCCACCGGTACTCTGTGTTTGACTGTATCAACTACAAGCATCTTGTTTCCAGATCTCTGTTTCTGTTCACTTACCTAACTTGTCATGTTGACCTTTGACAGTGCAAGTGATTTCAGGCTCTTCTGTCAGTTCATTCCCTTTGCCTTTTGATTTCCTCATGGAGATACTGTCATCTGTTCCTTCCGACAGTTCAGGCATTGACACCTGAATGAAATTTGCAGGTAACAAGAGCAGGGACTATGCAGAAAGGATTGCTGATATCCCCAGCATTTTTGTGGTTGTATGCCACATCTTAGAGAATAAGTGACATCCAACACTAGTTTCAACACAGGTTGCTCTGTCTGACAGTTTCTGCCTTTACCTGCCTATGCCTCCTTCAGCTTTGGTCAGCTTTAGGCTGTAAAGTTTGGTGAGCAGGATTGTCTCCTACTCTTTGACAGTGCCAAGCACAGCAAGGCCTTGAATTTTGCCTGGGACTTTTGAGCTCTCCATAAAACAAAGTAACAGCCATAAAAGGAAGCTGCTGTTTCCTTGCAGAGCCCAAAGGACAAGCATCATTACAAATGTTACCTGCTTCTTCCTAGAACTGAATCCCCAAAGCTGTACTGCTCAAGACTGATAGATTGCACAGAGACCAGAAAGCCTTAGATTTTGGAAGAGAAACTATATTGGTATCCCCTGCTCTCAGAGAAGTTTGAAATGAAAGAAACATTTAAAAGCATTGTAAAGACTGTATACTGGCACTGCTCAAGGATTTTGAAAGGTCACAAATGCTGATTGTGAAAGGAGTCATCTATTGACATGCAGAGACCTTGCCCATTAGTGATGGTGAGGGAGAAGCTAGTGAAGAAAGTACAAAACCTATTACAATAAGACACTGTTAAAATCCTTCAGCTGAGAAAAGTTAACTGCAATGTGTTAGGGGCTCTTTAAACAATGCAAACTTTGCAGTAAGGAGCTGAGAACAGATTGGTTTTTATAGAACAGGCCTATAGAGTGGTATGAATTCTCTAAAATTCAGGTTTTATTAAGTAGTCGTGCTCTTCTTCTTTTTCTCTGGCAGCAATATAAATGAATTGTAGGTATTCTGGGCCTAGAAAAATGGTTTGTTTGGTCCTTTTGTTATTAGGATGGTGATCCCAATTCCTTCAACTTATAAGGCTGTAGAGAGTTCCCTGCTTGTCAACATTGTCCTTGATTGCTTGTTGCAGTAACATAAAAGTCAGGGCAGTGAATCCTGTTAAGGGGAACTGACTTTGACAGGGAGAGAGAGGCATATTTCTGGTATGAAATACGGAGATAATGAAAGGAAAATTGAGAGAGAGTTATTTCTAATGACAAGCATAGTAAGATTCAGTTGGGGGATGGAAAAGTAACTTATTTTTCTTTGAGTCTTAGTTTGTTAGGAAAGAAAAGACTGAACATCTCTGGCAGGCAGGGTGAGAAGTTGCTAAGCTGCTCCCCTGCTGCGACTGTTGTCCTAACGCCCCTGCCTGGAAGAGCCCTGCTGTGTGAAGTGCATATGTGCACACACACTCACACACCCAAACAATCTCTGCACTGAAAAACTTGCAGCAAAAGAAAGGAAAAAGTGAGGCATCCCAGTCCATCCAGTTCCAGTGTACAGCTCTACTCCACAGGCAACAGTCTCTGTCAGGGCAGCATTGATCAGTAAAACACACAAGCCCATTTGGAACTGTGTTCTTCTCCCAGCTCTTAGAGCAGCAGACCAAAAGCGGAAGAAAATATGAAGCACCTCTGGGAAAAGATAAGGGTCATAGTTACGTTTACAGTATCAGACTGCCCATTTTCTGAACTTTATTTTGAAAAGCCAAGTGTTTTGCTCAKTTGAAAATTTTCCTGCTTTTGTTTGTTGCTTGTCTTTGCCAGGAAGTCTGTCATCCAGCTAGACCTAGCTAACACCAAGAAAGCTCTGATTGTACCTGCCTTTGAGACCCTACGCTACCGCCTCTCCTTCCCCAAGTCAAAAGCAGAGCTGTTATCTATGTTGGACATGGGAACCCTCTTTACATTCAGGTAATGGAAAGTACTTCTGAACCTGTGGTCATTATCTCTATTTTTTACGTTCTTGTGAATATTTGGTTCTTTTCTCTCACTCTCAGCTGCATTAAGAAACTTACTGGAATTTTTTTCCTTTTCATAGAGAGGCAGTGAACAGAATCATGTGGATGTATTCCATCTGTAAGCTCAGTATTTTATCTCATATTGCAGTCCTCTACTGAAGGACTTCAGTTGTTAAATCGAATTTGTTTTATTTTTGTCATTTTTTATTGTGCTACAAAATCAAGCGTGACCATTACACTCAAGTGTGTGTAATTTACATTTTGGCTGCCAAATACTATCTGGATAGCTGTGTCTCCTCATGTGACCAAAAGTAATATATCTCTGCTCATTGGTTCTCTTCCTTACTGGAAAAACAAACACAGGCTTGTCGTATGCACTTTTAAAGTGTGAAACAGCTGCTTAAATACTAAGAGTTTCTCCGTGCAGAGGTAAAAGAGTACTCTGACTAGAAGCTAAAAAGTGAAGAACACCTAAATTCGGAGCTCCTCTCTGAAGCAGACTGCTTTTGTGGCTGTGAACAAGTCACTTCTATTATCTGCCAGACTCTTCAGTTTTAAAATGCAGCTACCAGGGGTTAACCATCTCTTGGGTGTGTGTGGTAAGGTCTGATTAGCAGACATTTGTAAAGCATCTCAGTGATGGGWAGAGTACAATATGGCCTTATGATGTTGCACAGAGAGGGGGATTAGGAGACCTGCGTTCTCTTCTCAGCTCCACTACTGCCCTGCTGAGAGGTGGTACACGAATCACTTTGCTTTCTTACATCTCTGTTCTCCATCTCTGAAATACAGGTAACAATGTTCACCTCTCCTTTTTACAGTATTTTGAGACTTAGAGATAAAAGCTGTGAAAAAGCTAGGTATTATCCATGGCTGGAGGAGCTCAATATCACCTTTCCCATCCTTCTCTTACTTTAGAGCTTTCCTCACACTTTTCCTATTCCCTATATTACACAGCAAGCCACCCTTCCCTCATGTGGTTGCATGCACATGTCGTATCAGACAGCCTGTGTGAGTCTGGAAGACATAATTCTGACACTGCCTCTACCAGTGACTGCCTTGAAATACAAACTTGAGGTGACTGATAGGCATGCCTCTGGAAAACTACTTAGGGATACTGAGCAAGTACCTTTTCCTCTGCCATGATTCTTTAAAAGTCAAAAGACATAAAAATTAACAAGAGATCTGTTGACAGAAAATAGTTGTCTCTCCTGTAGTTGAAAGAAAAACTCCTTCTGATTGAAAATAACACCCTCAGGATTTTCAGATGTTACATTCCACCAGCAGTCATCTGCACAGCAGTGGCCTTCCACTGCAGTTTTCATCTTCAAGCTATACAGCATGTTGGTGTGTTACATACACAGCTGGATTTGCAAATCCTTTCTCAAGTCTCACTCAGGCAAAAATGTCTTTAACATCAGTGAAAGTTTTGCCAGAGCAAGGTTAAATAAGGATTGAAGGACATGCAGTCTGTGGCTGGTGTACATATTAATGTAGGACACATTTTACAAATGCTTCCCCATTTTGCTTTGGCTCATTTCATTGCTCGAATCTATCAACAGCCACAAAGCAGCTGTGATCTGGGCTGAGAATTTCCACGTCCACCTTCAAGGTGCTTTAATAACGCTGCAATTCAACGCTGAGCGGGTGGGAGTGAGCTGGGGAGGGCTGCTGTGACAGTGATTGCTGAGAGTGCCTGCAGCATCCCAGTCCCTCACGCCACACCRTAGATTACAATCTTTCCCTCACTGAAATTGCTTTTGTCACCTCTTTTCGAAATGGTGACCTTTTCTACCTCTGGGCAGCTAAGAAGTACGCAACGGCTCTCAATTACATCCCTCAGTCGCCAGCAGAAGAAAAGAGAAGACAAGTGAGCATCTGTGGCTGGCAAGGTGTGCTGTGTGGAAACCCTCCATGACAGCAGGGTGCTGTGTGCCAGCTCCTTGGCTCCATTTGCAGGTGGTGGCTGTGATTGTGCTCCAGAGGAGGTGTCTGCTCAGGGTCTGGGTGAGAGCTGATGAACCACAAATGTACTGCCCACACACTTCCAGGCACAAGGGAAACCACAGCTGGGAGAAGACACATCATTGTATTGAGAAAACATAAAAAGCAGCAACTGATTAACTAATTAACTGATTGCATCCCCAATCCAGCAAAATGTTTAAGCATCTGAGAACAGAACTGGGAAAGTTTTTCTTTCACCAGATCATCTTTCTCACTGAAACAGGAAGCTTAGAGGGACAAGGCAGGGAGAAAGAACACTCTGAGAAGAATAATTACTTCATTTTGCTAACTTTAGCAAAGTTGACTATAGTTTTGACATTTTATTTTAAATAAAAGCAATCCATAACGCAGGTAAAATGAAACACTGGATCCAGAGTGGAAGAGGAGGGGTATGGTGTTTTCCAGTTGTTTTCCATGAACCATGGGAAAGAAACTCATCATGATTTTAGGGAGATCAAATTACTTGGTTTGGATTTGTCAGAATTGCCAGTGTAGTGAAAAATATGTTGTTCACAATTTTCACTAAGTTCTCCGGGGACTCAGTGAGATTGAGTGTGGCCTTAGGATTCAATGGGTATTTAAGTCTTGAGTGAGAAGGGCCTGAGCAGAAAATTACATTTAATCATTTGTCCTGTAAGATGGAAGACCAGTATAGACAGTGAACCACTTCTGACAACTGCGTCACCGCTAGTGAAGTCTGTTGGGAGCAACTCAGCCTTTATTGGGAGCTTCCTCTCTCTGGACCTCCAAGTAATGGTGTCTGCTTATCTTTCTTTGCAGTACATTTTATTTGATCACCCATTGACCAAGACCTAGTTCCAGGAGATAATCTGTGTATGTGTGTGTGTATATATGAACTCATATATATTGTATTTACGGATATGGATGTAATGCAACCTCTCACAATTCTTGTTTTCAGTCTAATTACTCCTTTATAACTAGTGTGCGCACACCTCATTTGAGCATCCTGTACTCATTTACCTCTTTGGACCTTAGCCATCCTTTTGCCTTCCTCTTTCCTTCCACTCACATCAGTCACTCTGAAGACGCAAGTAAATAACCTCTATTGCTGTTTGGTTTGGTACAATCAGGTGTATTCCTTCCTATCTGCTTTGTTTTGTCTCTGCAAACCCAGTCCCATATTTTCCCTTCATTGTCTCTTCCCAGTTATTTATTTTTCCCTGCTGGTTAGCTCTCTTGACTTACAGAAGTTATCCTTGGGCTGCTATAAGTGCTTACATTGATACCTCCAAAAAGAGTGGAAAGAAATTGAAGGGTTTTTACAGTTACTATCCTGTTAGCCCCTGTTTAAATCAGTGGGAGAGTATTACTAGAATGACAGCAGCATTTGGCTGCTTCTCTGCAGGAATCTCTCAATTAACCAAAGTTTGTATGGGGCTTTGAAGATACAAATCACTTCATAAGTGTTTAGTAGTCATTATTATTATTATTATCATAATTAATTTCAAAATGCCGGAGGTAGGATTTTAGAAGATACAGCACCCTCCACAGTCCTATATCATTTTAAACCCCACATTTTGACTGGGGTTTTTTTTCTCATCATAGGTAGCAGCACATTAGTGACTGGGTAGGTTAGCCACTTACCTCCAAACGAGGCCAAGAGAAAGGCTGGGTGTTTTAGCGATGACTCCAAAGGGCATTAAGAATTGTAAGCATCTTTGTGAATCTGGCACTGCTTTCCAATAATCTCTGGAGAATTAATGCACTGTCAGTTTTTTTAATACAGAAGGGTTTTGTTTTTCCTGGTCCCCAGGCCAGATATCTGAAAGTGATGAAACCTGGTTACAGTTTAGAAATGCAGCCTACAAAGTACCATACATTACTTGTGACCCCAATGCCATCCTGATAATTCTGTCTTCCTGCGCTGCCTTGAACAAAGAGAGTCAGCAAAGCTGAACACGTCYGTTTCTCCTGTTATTAGCCATGCAAATATGTCTAAGTGAAAACTCCCAGGCTGTCATTTTACATTCCTGTTTTTAGCAATGGCTTGCAATGTTATGAGAATTTCTGGGATTGAAACATTACCTCATGTTGTAATTTTGCAATATTTAATGCTCAAATCCCTTCACTTTTAGCATGTGAGTCATCCCTGTGAATTCAATGTACATTACTTTACAAACTGGCAGGGTATTAGTTYTGTCCCTTCTCTTGCATATCTCAGTGTTGTAATACAGATACCTGCTATGCCTGTGTTTCATTATTTAATCTATGAATCTGCAGAAAGAGCTTGTCTCATTGATTTTTGGAAAGTGTTAGAGTAAGTGGGCGAGAGAGTCGTTGACCCTGGCACTAATGGGGTAGATTCAAACTGTGCTAGGAAGAGACCTGCTGTGACCTAAACAAGATTAACGAAGTATAAAAGGATCTTTTTCTGTAAAACAAATTGATTACCTCACTGAGGATCACAGCGGTACTCCCCACAATGTAGAACATACAGCAGAAAGCCTTTATGTAATATTTTACTTATTAATGTAATAATGCATCTTGATTCCCGCTATAGTAATAACAGTAATTAATAAAATGGAACATCTATCCAGAGCTGCAGGTGTCTCTGATGCAAATTATAAAATTGCCTATAAAACAGCTCGTGAATGTCACCGTGGTGTAGAAAGAGATAATTTTAGGGATCTTATCTGAGCTACAGATTGCCACACCGATTGTAGAGCACCAAGCGATGCAGCCACTTGGTTGCTGGGAATGAGACACAGCACTTGTAGTGCAGATGAACTGTCAGGGTACTTTGTAATTGTTTCTCACATTAGGATGAGGTACTGTTTTGACACTATCCTTCGCCGGCTAGATGTGTTTTAAGCATTGAGCTCTGGGAAGCGTGCTGGAAATAGTCCTAGAAATTGCCTCCAATACATCCTGAAAATGATGATGTGGACTGTAAGCTAATGTCCTTATTTTTGAGCATTTCATCTAACAGGTAATATTTTGTTGCCTCGCCAAGATGCTTTCTATCTAATTGCCTCCCCACGTCCCTGCCGTTTATGTCTGGTTTAGGTACCACGTCTGGACGAAAGGGCATGCGCCAACAAATTTTGCCAAGTGGCGAACAGCCACCACCCCCTACCGCGTGGAGTGGGAAGCAGACTTTGAGCCATACGTCGTCGTGAGGAAGGACTGCCCGGAGTATGACAGGCGCTTTGTTGGATTTGGCTGGAACAAAGTAGCTCACATCATGGAACTGGATGCACAGGTGAGGAGATGGCACGCGCATATCTCACCCGGGGCCCTGCTGCAGGGTTGTTAAAATGAAATCTGTGTCCTGCAGAAAGGCATCGGGCTTTGCATCAMAAAAGTGCTCTTCTGGCCTTACTGAGCTCCTTAATGAGTGCTTCTTGAGTTGGGAACACTCAGTTTAATCCTTGTCAAGTATTAAATGGAGAACTGAATCTGAATTGATTTATTTGTCAGTTCTGAGAAAGTCGTTTTGCAGAGACACAATCTCTGTAGTGCCCTCCTCCCGACTGAAGTATTGCAGCACTTGGTGCCAATCGCATCACTTGCAAGGGAATCTGTAGACCTAGCGGGATTTTTTTTCAGTTAAACTGAGGTTTGTGAGTCCCAAATGCTAATTTAGAATTCAAAAAGTAATCTTCATGGGAATCCAAGGCAAGCATCTTCAGTTTCTGGTTGGGGTTTACAGCACACCTCTGCAAAGCCAAAGTCTTTACATTTCCAAAGTCTGGGGCTGTGGAGCAGGCTCTAAAGGAACCAGGTATTTGAGTCTTGGGCTACCTGCTTCTTCGATCTGTGACTTGGGATGAAACTGCTGGGCAGAATTTAGAAGGATAAGGATTCAGAGAAAGCTCAGGAGTCCCAGACTGGCATCAAAGTGTTGTTCTCGGGTTCGAATAAACACACGGACACAGCTGTCAGGGTTCTCCAACAGGCAGAGGCCAAAAGGGAGGACGAGGAGAGGAGGAAGAGAGAGCTGGCCTCTGCCCTCATTTTATTTATATGTTTTCTAAATTCACCGTGGATTGGAGGATGGAGATACCACCTCCTGCTGTCCACTGGTTAGTAATAATGTCTATCACATAGGTTAGGAAYTYATAACAATCYTTGCYGTTAGGTCAACAATTCATGTTTACACAAAAGTGCGTGAGAAACTATTTCGCTGAACCAAAAACACTGCACATCTGAAGAACTGCAAAATGCAAGGCCACATCAAAGCTCTCAGAGTTGCCAAGGTCCCTGCCACCGACCTAGATCTTAGAGGCTGGCAGTGATTATGGCTCCATGGGAGCCCAATGCTGCTGCTCACTGAAATGGCAGGATTTGCATCGCCCTGCTGTTCTTAGATGGTGAGCTAACCACTGTGCTAATCAGCAAGCTCTGGGTCATGGCATTTCTTTTTAGTTTGGGTTTGTTGTGAGTTTTTTCGGTTTGGTTTTAATCCCAGTGTTTGAACTACTGGCATTTCATGCTAACCAAAAAAATAGGTTTTGGCCATCGGTATCCTGCAGTGATATCTTCTGCTATGAATCTGAAATATAGCTGATCCTTCTCTGCTCAAGTCTTAACCAGTTTATGTGAAGCAGAGCAGCACAAGGCATGCATCAAGTTAGTGGGAGATTGTGTCTCTGGGGTGTGGGGCTACAGTGTATTTGTGTGCAGGTACATATGCGGGAAGGATATTTTCTGCTTCTGCTTACAAAACCACATGGTCACCTTGGGCTGGCAGCCACTTGCCCTCTGTTTGCAGAAGGGCATTTCCAACAAATTTGTATCTACTTATGTTGAGAGAAATTTATTACAGAGTAGAAAAAAAACTCTCCCTTATATTAATGTTAATAATACTTTGCTGTGCTATAGCACTGTAATTTTCCAGTGCACTTTCCAAGCACTAATCAATTAACCATCAGTTGAGGAGAGTGCCAGGGCAGTGGTTTATTATTTGTTAATCTGGGTAGCAAGGCTTATGTTCCCAGTGGCAGCTCTCAGGATTTAACTCTTCTGTTCAGAGATGTCTACCCAGCATAGAGATTCACATATGGAAAGTAGAAACATTTTTCAAAGTTGATCATAGCACAGTTATTTTAAATGACCATTGGGTTGGGATTAACTCTCGAGATATTGTTTTTCTCACTCTTCCAGCCTTGAATACATTATCACATTCAAAAGAAGTTTCATTTTCCTCTGTAGCAGCAATCTGGGCATTGGCAGGTTCTCCCACAAAATGAGCCTGGAGGAGACATGGGATTGCACAGCTACTTTCCCCTGTGGCATTCCTCTGCTTTGGGGTGTCCACAGATCAGGTTGCTGCCAGCTGCTTGCCTGACTCTGTTACCAGCAGGCAGAGCAGCTTCTCAGTTGAGTTATTTCACTGCTCCTCACCACTCCAGTGTCTGTCAAGAGGTCTGTTGCAGATCCCTTACCAAGGACCTGTGCCACTACTGTCCCTCAGAGCAGCACACAGCGTGGAGATAATGGTCATTGTTATTCTGGGAGCATGCAGGTGTCCACTGAGCTGGATGCTGTACAAATACAGAGGTCTCTGCCTAAAGAATTTATAACCTGGGAGATGGGGACAGAGGTTCCTGCAAGTGCATTGCCTTCTCAACAGAGGTTTCCAGGTAGGAGGGAGAGGTCATTAGGAAACCTTTCCGAACTTATCCAGTGGCTGTGGAACTAGACTGTTAGCATCCCATTTTCCAGTACCCTAACCCAGCATATATCAAATGTGATTAATAGCAGCAGACTCATAATTTTTTGGGAGGCTTTATCTGCCTGAAGGCCATTCAGAAGGATGGGAACAGTGCTGTGCTGAGCAGTTTGCACTGCAGAGCATAGACAGTCCCTGACCTGCACTATTACAGACTTGAGATGCAAACAGAGAGCAAAGAAAAGGTTGTATGATGGGGATGCATCTTCCTCTGCAGCTCCAGCCTGTAGTTTTAAGGTCCCTTAGAGACATTTTCTGTAGTTTATAGTTTATCAGCTCTCCTCATGCCATGGTGCCAGCCTTTGTTTCTGCATTTGGTTCCCCATTAGTCCTAAGCATCTTCCAGCTAAATAAGTTCTACCTGTGACCGTCAGATTATTTTGCTCTTGCTATACATTTGTCACCCCAAACAGAAGCTCAGAGGACCCCATTCCCATGTATGACAATGCTGTAACTTGGCACAAAGATTTATAGCCTGAGCTATTCTTTGGGCTCACCAATACTACTGCCTGAGTTGGGAAATGGATCCACATTGTATTTTTTCCCATCTTAATTTGACTTCATTTTTGGCTATATTGCTCAAATACTTGGTTTCTGGTAGCATTGTAACCCAGCAGCTTTCAGTCTTCTCTGGCTTGATCATAATTTATTAGGTGAAGAAAGTCCTAGAGGTGAAACACTCAATTTTACTAGCACAAGTGTGTTTTCTCCCATCAGTCTCTTTCCCTGCTAAAATATTTTGGAGTACTCTGCGTCTCTGCTGCAGATACTCTTTGTCTCTGCACAGACTCCTAAATCTACAAGCGACTGGACATTGCAAATCAAGGGAAGTTGTGCACCACTTCTTATAAAGCCAGCATGCTCTGTGGCTCTTCTACCCTGACCACTGTCTTAAACAGAGATGGTTGATGAGTCAGTCCAGCAACAGCTGTAAATAGAAACTGTGCAAGAACAGTAGGAAATTCGCCTGTGGAGGCTTCAAAGTTTATTTGTCATTTGCATCCCATACAACTCAGACTTCTTGAAATTCCATATGAAAAAAGAGGTAGCATCCTAGTGGTTAGGGTACTTTGCCTGGCTACAGAATGATAAGGTTCACATTGCTTTTCTACCCAGTTCCTTGCAGAAGATACCTGCTTGTTTCACATCCTCCACCAGTGAACTTTCAGCTTGTCTGTGAATCAGGTTTTTTCTACCTTTGCTCTAATGATCATATATTTAACTGTAAAAATGGAAAGAAACTAACAGGAGTAATTGAGACTTAAATGAACCATCATTTTTTTAACAACAAAAATTGTCGAAGAGCTTGGTCAGACATAAAGAAAGAGAATTAGTGAAGTAGTTTTACAGGAGAGGGAGAAATAGCACAGTATCTCATACTTCGTGAAGGAGAACTTAATTAGCGTAAAAATGTCTCAAAGCATATGGAATTAGCAGGTTCATTTTCACACATTGCCTATAAATGATATCATATTCTCCCCTTATTTCAGGTTTATAAATAGTTTTGGACAGTTTTGTCTCTGTAAGTATCTTAGTATATAGGCAAAGCAACATATGCCATGCAGTTTTGCCTTTTTAAATATAGCTTATTCCAGCATCCCAAGATAAATTGTAGGGGCAAAGCCGTGTTTTTGCATGGACATGTGAGAGCCAGCACTTGAGCTGTGTAGTTGCAGCTGTGTTGATTGCAAGCACACTACTGCAAAATCTGTGCTGCAGACATAGCTTCAGGGGTGCCTTTCATATTGTTTCCCCATTATTTGGCTTATATGAAGTAAAATATTTTAAAACAATTGGGTATTTGTATGAGGGTGGTAAAACACTGGAGGAGATCACCCAGAGAGGTGGTAGAGGCCCCATCCCTGGAAACATTCAAAGTCAAGTTGGATGGGCCTCTGAGCAACCTGGTCTAGTTGAAGATGTCCCTGCTCACTGCAGGGAAGTTGGTCCAGATTACCTTTAGAGGTGCCTTCCAGCCCAAGCCATTCTACGATTTTAYGAAAAGAGGAAGTAGATCTTTCACAAAACCAAGAAAAAACTATTTGAAAAAAAAGTGGCAGCTTATTTGAGATCCCCGCATGGGTTTGTTGTTCCTGAGACGCCCACTCACTGTTACATGACAGAGTGTGTTTGACTGAGGAGGCACAGGAGAGGTGCGTTCAGGAGGGCTGGGGACACGCTCACCACCGTRTCTTTCTCCCGCAGGAGTACGAGTTCACGGTGCTGCCCAATGCCTACATGATCCACATGCCGCACGCCCCCAGCTTCGACATCACCAAGTTCCGCTCCAACAAGCAATACCGCATCTGTCTCAAGACCCTCAAGGAGGAGTTCCAGCAGGACATGTCGCGCCACTACGGCTTCGCAGCCCTCAAATATCTCACGGCTGAGAACAACAGTTAGCACCGTGGAGCCCTGTGTGGGGAACGGGGACACCAGAGGGAAGAGCCACGCAACGTTTGGGGCCTGGTCTTCAAACTTCAAACTGAGAAATACTTTCTGTTTTTATATCATACTTGGCGGTTCTAACAGTAGAAATTTGAAGTGACATGTCTTCRGACTATGCTCATTGGTCCCCTCCTTGACTACCCCAGGCCTCTGGGCTCTAGCATTTGTGAGGTGTCTGTGAGTGGGGCTGGCCGGGCGCCTTCTGAGCCACCGAAGGTGGGGACTGGGCAGAGGCTGGGAATGCACTCCGCTCTCTTGACTGGAGAGCACAGACAGACCTTCAGAATATAAGATTTCATGTTGCTATTTAATAATTTGACATGCTTTTTATCTGTAAAGGAAGATCTTCGGGTCGCTGTCCTGTGAATTTCAAATCTGCACTACTCTAAAAGGGAACTTTCACCTGTGAACTTTCACAGGGGCCCTGTTAACATGGATGACCTTGTTAATGCAGGATGAGCCAAAGGTCTGAATTAGCCTTGAAAACACAGGGGACACTTATACAATACTGCACTCCTGAGAAGGTGTGTTACTGGTTCAGTTGTATACATGATATCGGTTGGTCTTTTATCTCAAATTAATTGTTTTATCAGGAAAATCCCTTATATCCCACCCTGCCTTTACCCCAGTCCTAAAAGCTCCTCCTTTCCTTGCCAAGGAAATACCTCCCTTGTGTTTCTTTCCCATCTTCAGTTTTGGTGGTCCACTAAAGAAGATCAGTATCTCTGCCAGAAAGTGAACAAAACTTGTCAGTGTAAGGTCTGTTTTCATCAGAGCAACTTGTTCACATGTGTCTCATAAGATAAAGGGCTTGGCTCTAACCCTTTATCTTTTTTAGGCAAGAATTGGATTTTATCTATAAGGCACATTGTACCGGGGGAATATTGATTTGTAGGCTCATTTCAGTGCTGCCCATCCATGAAGGCACTGGGCCTTAGGCTTTAAGTGGACTTCTTTGCTGAACAGAGAATATAAACTAATAAAAAGGCAACTAGTAGCCTTGGTGCTCTCCTGCTGCCTGCTGCAAGGTCTCAGAACTACTTCGTTAAAGGAGTTTATAATTAAAAGGAGCAGAACTGTTAGGAATAAACTCCCCATTGGACGGGGAGAAAAGAATGTGTTGGGAATCTGAGTGAGTGAGTGCTTGAACGTGGACTGGTCAAGTTCACAACATCGGTACACACAGGAACTTGCTGGAGGGCGAACTGGAAACCTAACAAGCAAAATGCAGAAAACAAGACACTGGACTTTTTGCCATTTTCTTTATCTTCAGTATTAATGTTGTGTTTACATGGGATGAAGAGATGAGGTGCACTACCCCTTGCAGGGCTATTTGTAATTTCTGTTGCAATGTTAATAGAGAAAGCAGAAACAACTCAGTGAGAAATGTGTCTGTCTCCCTACCCCAGACCCCAAACAACCACACATACCAATACCACTGCCTGAGCTGGGAAATGGATCCACATTGCGTTCTGCTCACGTTTTTCCATTTTGTTTTTCAGCCACTGGACCTTCTACTTTTCTCCCCACCTCATCCCTGTAGAGCTTGGTTTTATTTCTAACCTGACATTTTGTGAGAGCTTTCTGTTACGGTGGAAACCACGCAGTTAAACCAGACATTTAAACTACAAATATCAGTTCATCATTCCGTGTATGTATAAGAAAAGCCAAAAAAGGCAACATTTTTGACAAGAAATAAAAAGGGAGGGAGGTTGTGTGTAGTTTTCACTTCTTCCCCTGGGAGTGTTGGCTGCGTAAGAATATATCACTGTATAATTTTCCGAAGAGCTTTTTTTTTCTGCTCTTAATGGCTTTATGTAAAGATTTACATAAAACGCTAGAAAGAGCTGGGAAGAAGTGAAATTAGTGCTCAGTTCTGACTAAGATACATTCTTTTAAAAACATCAAAGTCTTAACTCCCCAAGTCCTTTATTACTCACCATTAAAGGCCCAGGTCACTGTGCTTATTGAGTATGAGAAGAACCCTGCAGCACAGAGTCCTCTTGATTAGCTCATGTGCAGAAAGATCCCAAAAGCTGCCCTAAGAGAGGGTAACACTGGTTGTACCTACATAAAATCTCCAGTCAGAGCTTCAGTGTGGCCACCGTTATGTTTCATATGTATTAAAAATGTTCATTTCCAGATGTACGTTTCTCCTTGGCTTAACAGTGTTGCCCAAGGATGGACTGGATTGCCCTGCAGCAGCRTAGCCTGGAGCACAGACCTGTACATTATTTGGCTATACCATTATCAACATGCTTCGCATTATTCTCTTCTCAGTGGTCATGTGATGAGGGTGGGGGAGCAAGGAGGTAATAATTTGCTACTTGCCTGACTGTACAGTGAGTCGTGGGAACTCCCGGGTAGGCTGAGGTATACTGGCTGGTGTAAACAGCTCAGAGATTGGTAGTAGGTACAAAGAGTCCCTTTTTTTGTCGTTACAGACACTGTACTGACTTGCATCTGTGATGTCATGTTTGTCTCTGTGATTCATAATTTAAGAGGTGTGGGGCTTGGGGTTTTTTTAGCACATTTCAAACAATTTACCTGATAGCAAGTTAGGATTACATATCTGTCTGCAACTGCCATGGCTCCTCYAAGTGCTCCTCCTCGACCGTGAAAAAGATCATCACCACCAACAAAAAAATCCCTGACTCAGTTATAACACTGACTGTCTTCCAGTCCTCTGCTGTAGTAAGTATTTGTTAGCAACTTCATTACTTAATTCTCAGTTTTCTCCTGAAATCTTCCAGAAATAGCAGATAGACCTGGTGACTTAATGCCTTTGATTTATTGATTTGTTCCACCAACTTCTCTCTTGAGTCTTCAGTCTATGACCTCTCCTTATCTTTGATATTTGGAAAGTGTGAGTCTCTCATTTAGATACCACTCCAGCACCCTCTCAGTGAAGACTGATGCAAATAAATCATTTAGATTCTTGGCAATGTCCTTATTGTCTTTAATTGTTTCTTCTACTTATTTGGGGTGGCCTGCCTGTTATCTTAGTTTTCTGCTTTTGGTGTACTGAGCAAATGTTCATTTTCAGTTTTAACTTCCTGCTCTTTGCTCTTCAGAGTCTCTCTTAGCTTCCTCAAACTCCATCTTAACTATCACATACCTTCCTTTCAGCTTTACAAAGTTTTATTTCCATTCTCTGAAGGTTTCCTATTTGGCCTGAATAACTTGTAAAATTTCCCATTTAGTCATATCAGTATTTTCTTGTCCTTGTCTTCCATTCATCTAAGGAGTACCATACTCCATGGCTGTAATAAGCCGTTTCTCTTTTAATCTGAGGATTTCAGTTTTTCTCTTCCTTTTATTTAGGGCCACTGATTCTTTAAAAAGAAAAAGAGATTTTTGGTTTTAAATTTATATTGAATATCACCCTGCTAGGTTTTGAGGGTATTTTCCTCTTTAACCGTCCTAAATGCTCACCTTTTCCTAATAAAGGGATCAGAAATAAAATATTACAAAATTAGGCTCTTATCTTGACACATTTTGTTCTGTGTCTCCCTTTTCCCTCTCCACAACAAAACATTGACACTTAAGAGTCACTTCAAACTTTTCAAGTCCCAAAGCCTGAACTGAGTATTTCCCAGCAGCTTCTAACATCTCACCATGTTTCAGACATAATTATTATTCCAAAAAATAATCTTCTGCCTGGTACCCAGTCCTCCTATTTTTGTTTTCATGCTTCTCCCTTTGATATAACAGGCTTTGCAAGTTTACATTTTGGGCAAAGCACTTACTTAATACCTTATGTTTCTCTGTTGTCACAGAGTGTATATAAATATATATATATATAAAAAAATATATACACACCTTCAAAAGTTTGGTTATAGTTTCCATCCTGTCATTTTCTAGCTAAGGGTCATCTACCATTTGCCTACCTGGCAAACCTAGAAAATGTCTTTCTTTGTCCTGGATAGTTCTTAGCATCTATTAGATTTTTTTTCCAAGCCCTGCTTTTAGTGATTCCTTCCAGCCTTGCTAGTTTCCTATGTGAGCAATCTGGTCCCACTTCACAATTTGCAAATTTTTTTCCTATTTGTGATCATCATCTTGGACTCTGTGACATAAAGGAATTAGCAGCTGTACCTGCAGTTCCCTCGCTTTTGTTAGACTGCATATGACAGATGCCCACATTGCTCCTAAAGTACTGATTTTTTACTTGGTAGGGTTCATGTAGTTTGTTGGTAAATCATAAGCTGCGTTGTCTTTTAACTGCAATAAGGGGAGGCACTTTGTAGTGTTTTTTGCAGTGGCTGTTGCAGCAGAGTAAGCCCTGTGTTAGAGGGAAAAGCACAAAAACCTTGTCAGAATCATAGCTACTGTTTCTCTCCACAGGGGAAAATAAGGCCCCAGCACAGCTGAGCAGTTTTATAAATGCCCTGCACAAAGCACATTGCACATTATTTTCTGGTAGGTATAATCATACATCGTCCAATTAAATATGAAAAATACATTTTTAATGTTCTCATTTTTATGTTCAGTTCTACCCAGAAGATAATACATTTCCTTCTCTATCGTGCCAGTTTCCCCCATTACTGCAGCCTGCCTAATAGCCCCATCTGTTTTCAGCTGAGAAAGATTAATGACCAGAAGCCCTGGGAGTCCTGGCAAATCAGCAGAGATAWTACTCTTAGGCGTTGCTCAGGACATTCCTTCCCACTCTGCCAGATACTGTATGGGTGTTCCTCAGGTTTCAGGGCAGCAGCAGCAGAACATGGCAAGCTCAGCAAGTGGGGTGAGTGTCATTATTTATGAACTTCAGCCAGGTCTAACACATTCAGTGGTGGAAGTGCTAAAAAGAGAATGTATCATTGTTAGCTCAAAGCATATTTCAATATTAGGAAAAAAAGGCAGCTAAGTTTCTGCAACTCCACCAACTCACTGGTAGGCAATGCCAGCCAATAATCTGGTATTTCCACTGCAGTATTGAAAATGCAGAAGCATTGATAGCTAAATGAAGTCATTTTTACAGTAGTAATTAATAATGTATATTTAGATGGTGTGTTTACATCCAAACACTTCGGTGAATTGGGGATTGTTTGAAGATTGTTACTTTATTTCACAATATAAAATTGCTTGGAAAAGCTGCTGGCTGTGCCCAGTGAATTATGGCTCAGGAAATGCATACAAACCTGCATTTAGAAATATCTTGCTTTTATAGGAATTTGTTCTCATCAGTAGTTACACATTCCCCAAAAAAACCCCCAAAGTCCTTGAGAGTTTCAAMAGGATGTATGTGTCAGCTGGCTGGAACATTTTCCTCTTACGCCTGGTTGGGACTTGGGGTTTGTKTACAGAGTAGAATGATTGTGATGAGTTGAAAAAATAATCTGGGAATTAGAAAGCCAGCCAAATATTTATTTGTGTGGTCAGTTATAATGTATTTGTTCAAACGTGTTAGTGGATACTCAAGTGGAASTGTTAGCTCACTGAGGGTGTCAGGATGCAAAAGATCTGGAGCCCAGCYGAAGAGCTGAGCATCTTTTCAGTCATTCTGTGTAGTTCCCCTCATGTGATGAGAACAGCTTCCTCGCTCCCAGCAAATTACTACTACTGTAGGCTAAAAATGTCTTAAACCTCTGCAACGTGAATTCTCAGAAGTCACTGTGCAGGCAGCAGAGGCTGCGTTTGAGAGCTCCATGGCCCATTGCCACAAGACACAAGATTTCATTCCAGAAAAAAGAGTTCTGACCTGAGGGTAATTCTCTGAAGAGGGATTTAGACACCCGACCCTCACTAGATATTATTCAAGAAGAGGTCCCCAAACACATTAGGCCAAGTAATTCAAGCCTATTTCTGAGTATTATGGCAACATAATTGTGAGTCAATGGATGTGTGAATTTTCAACATTAACCATTATATCATAAGACTTGTGCTAAGACTGCAGAGTCAGTCATGTGGAAGTTAGAGGATCTGAAATTTCAAGTTGCTGGTGGAGTTGGTGATTTGCTYATCACAACTTATTTTATCCCCTCATACATATAGTAGGATGCAGTCTCTACACAATTCTATATTTGAGGGGTTTTTTGTGGAATTCTCCCTCATTCTATGCACAGAGTAGATGATAATCGGGTGAATGAAGCAGCTGGGTGATACTTTTTACTTTTGCTTTCATTGAGCTTTTCATAATATGATAGCAGCCTTGATTTTGAGCAAAGGCAGACTTTTTCTTTCCTGAAGGATAGGTATAWACTCTGATTTAGGAAAATCAATTATCGCCTGTGCTCTCAGGCTTTCTGAGCAGAACACCTGCAGTTCTGTTCTACAGGCTTTTCTCGTGTGGAGAGATCCTGTGGAGCTGATGGAAATTACACGCTCAGAGGCCTTGTAGCACTCACCCCCAACCTACAAATGCTAACAGCTGAACTTGCGAGAGTAATGAATCCCAGCTCTGTCCAAGCATGTCTGCTCCATCGCTGGGAGCGCTCTAAAGGCTATCAGCAGCCTGTCAGGTAAGCAATGAAAAATGGAGTAAATAATTGGAGGTGGGCGTATGAGGGGGTTGTCTTAAGTAGCCAAATTTCCAGAGGAATGAGGAAGACACAACCATTTTGAAGTCCCTCAGAAGATCTGTTCATAGGATGTGTGGGTTGGATGAAGCTCATTTTGGATTTGTGGCATTTCTTATCCAACACTGGCCGGTGTGGCCCACCTGCAGTAAATTCTGTGCATTGTAAAATTCATGAAAGTTGGCACTGAGATTAAACCGTTCTCAGCTCAAAGATGTTTAATTTGTTTCGATTCTTTGGATTCCCACACTGATCCTTTAGTGTCCTTAAGAAAAAGGAAAAAAAGGAAAAAGAGAATAGCAGCTTGATAACAGTAGGAGTCTGACTATCCAGCCTTCCTTAAGTTGTCAGCACTGATGTCAATGGTTGGGACAAAGCTAGAGTTAGTGAGGTTTATAGAATTCTTCTTTTCATCTGCCTGTGGAGCTGTTGTTCCAGCAGTGCTCTCCAGTGATGCTATAAGGAAAGGAAAAGCTATCCAATGTGGATTGATCCATGAMCTCTTCATCCAGTCAGAACTAACCACCACCAGCAGGAAAGAAGCGGCACCACTGCTTTTGATTTTTTTTAGATGGCAATAGTGAGTTCAGTATGAAATCTGTTATTCTGATGATAGACTTTGCTGAGCTTTTCTGCATTTTAGGTGCACACTCGCTGTGAGTGACAGAGACCCCTTGGGGTTAGGAAAAGATGGGACTCAGCAGTTTGCTGGTTCAGAATGAGAACAAGAGATGTGTGTGTTTCCCCTTGACACCTCATCCAGTGTTTACTAATTATATTAGCACCAATTAATCCAGCTGATCTGAGATTCAGTGTTTGGGCCAAGCAGTAAGCTTCTGCTGTCTGCATTGATAAGAGAACAGACAGATAAATGAAATTATGTTTTCTGCCCATAATATCAATGAATATTTCCATATGAGTTCAAATGGCTTGTGGAGAGTTTATATCTTGTATCTTTCACTTTTAAGGCTTATTCAAAGAACAGCAAAGGCAAGTAAAAAAAAAAAAAGCTGTTGAGTACTGTGAGGACCCACAAGGATTAACGTTCAAAGAGAGTCATCAATACAAAATATCTATTAAGTTAACCTGCCAGCTTTTGTCATGAATAGAGAGAATACAGGCATCATCGTCTTCTTTTCTGCTTACAATTCATAGAACAAAACGAATGAATGTACTAAAAACAACTGTCTGAATCAGATCACCCAAGACGCAAATAATTGCTAAATTTCGTTGCTTTCATTTCCATTTTCATATGTGAAATTAAAAGTTTGCAAAAACCTTTTTTATTCATATTGTTCAATTTAAATATTTATAATCACTGTTGAATATGAGTCAGCAGTGCCCTGGCAGCCAGGAGGGCCAACCCTGTCCTGGGGGGCATCAGGCACAGCATTGCCAGCGGGGCAAGGGAGGGGATTGTCCCACTCTGCTCTGCACTGGGGCAGCCTCACCTCTATTCTATTCTATGTATTTTCTTAATATGTTGCTGCTTTCTTCTGCATCTGTCAGAGTTGAAAATATTACAGCATTGTCTGTGGAGAATGGAACTGAGGTGTGGTTGAGTTGTCCTCCATGTTAGTGCAGAGAGAGCCTTTCTGTAGCTTGGAGGATTTTTTTTTCCTTTGTGCTATCACAGGTTTTATTTCTATCTTAGCTGTGTCTCTTCCAGTAAGTATGAAAGTCTCCTGGCTTATACTAGACCACTGCACGAGTTCATTACTAGAACAATGTTTCTGGCATGAAACCTGGGCCTCCACACAAGTTTATTCTGCAGGGTTCTTTTTTTTTCAATTTTAATCTTCAAGTCTACACCAGAGAGAAAATTGACCATTTTTAACCTGTAAAATGGGTTCACTGTGTTTTGTTTTATTTTTAACATGCTCATTCTGTTAAAACTTTTCTGTCTACTGCACCCATAGATCTTCCAGAAAAATAATGTTTTGAGAGGAAGAGAGTCATTGTAAATAGTCTGGTGGGGCTGGAATCAGCAGCATTTATGAGGGTTAGTAATCTGTTCAAGCCAGAAATTTTAGCACAGGTTTCTGATAKTTACAAATTTCCCACTATTTCTGTAGGGCCCAATTTCAGGATCCTTCTTTGGCCAGCCCATTGTTGGATTTTCCACTTTTTCTCCACGTTCCCATCTGCTGCACCCCTAAATCCATGTTTATATCAGTTGGTATTGACAGGTATTTTAAAGACAGTATAGACAACTTGCACAGTGCTGAGRTCTGGTTACAACTATTACATAGAAAAAAGACATCTCACCATTGCTGGCTCCCTTAAACTATCAAGAACATGTTAAACAAAAAAAAGGGGGAAAAAATCGTTGGGCTGCTGGGGGAGAGGAAAAGACTTACGCCTCTAATGCCATTAATACCAGAACAAGATGGGTTGCTTATGACCTGACACATCACTAAGAGTTGGTAGCCATGCATAAGGTGACAATGGTGATTATGTGTGGCTCTGGAAGAAACAATGACTTTAGAAGACTTGGCACAGATAATTTGGTCTAAACCATTGGTTTCGCTTTCCCTGTCCAAAAAGGATTTGGATTGCCTTTCACAAAGCCATCTCCCGGTAGAATGGTTCCAAAGCATGGGCAGGCATAACAAGCCTATAAAACACTCCCTTTCCTTCCAAACCCACTGCAGATGATGTTGGCATCCCTTACTCCGTTTGTCTTCTCTACAGCAGGGTATCCAAAACCTGGTGAAAGTTAGCACCAAAGTGATCTGAATACCAAATAAACCTCAGTGTCAGAATCCTTAGGGTTTTAGATGCACAGCTGGRACTATTCTGGCCCAGATTCAGCCCATGGAACTTGGCAGCTGTCTGAGACCCACAGTGTGGGAGTTGGTCATAGAGTCATAGAATCATTTAGGTTGGAAGAGACATCTAAGGTCATCAAGTCCAACCATAAACCTAACACTGCCAAGTCCACCACTAAACCATGTCCCTAAGTGCCACATCTACACATCTTTTAAAAACCTCCAGGGATAGTGACACTTCCCTGGGCAGCCTGTTCTGGTGATTGACATCCCTTTTAGTCCCCTTAGTTTCTTTGGACAGTCACTGGAGGGAGCAGGACTTCAGAAGAGGGCATTTCAGTTCACTTCAGCACCACATCACCCTTTGCTCTGTAACTTGCAGAAAAAGTTACAGTGCTGATGGTGCCAATACAGGTGCCTCAGGTGTATACCCATAACATGGGACAAATCTGGGTCAGTGAGCATCAGTTTTAGAGCTACCACCTACTCACATAAGATTGCAGGTGTCAAAATCCCCTGGAAACTAAGCAGTAAGTGCTGCAAGGCCTCAGTATTAGCTGACAAACTTGAGAACAACAATCCATATGATGGAAAATGTGTGGGCAGATCAGCCACAGGAGGGGAGTGATTTGTGGACTCCACAGACTCTGCTCCATGTTATGACAGCCTGTGCTACCAGCCAGGAAAGCACTCATTTTCAGCACAAAACCATGGGATTTATAATGGTGGTTAAAATATTACCCCTGGCACTGCTGGTCAGGTTGTGCCAGGTTCATTCCATGTGTCAGCCAGCGTGTTTCCAACAGTGCAGGTAAGAAAGCTGTGAGAAGGAAGGGGTAAAAAACCCCAGCAATGGCTTTTCACGTGTGTTTCTTCTTAAGACTCAAACCTCATTCCTTTTTTCTCATGACCAAGGTTATTCTACATTCTCCAGGGGAAAACTGGAATCCTGTGACCTTTAGGGTGAGCCATGCGGGAAACAAGGCTCATCATTTTCCTGCAAGGCTTGTGGCACTGACAGTTTTGAATCTCCAACTCACCACCTTGAATTTCCCCACATATTACCCCACTGGCTGTCCTGCTTCAACTAATACCAAAACTCTTTTCTTTTTCTCCCCAGCTTGGGGAAAGATTCTTAAGGAACGTTTCAGGAGAGGGAAAAGAAAAATGTGTCTTCTTTGCTTATGCTGCCCCACCTCCGAAGCACCTCCCCCTCCAGACTGAGGCATCTTGCATTTAACACAAACCACTTAATTTACACATATGCTTCGGTCCGTGTGTAAGTTTTCCAGGTGACAGTTTTATCGGGGAAAATGCTGTTTAGATTGTGTGTGCAAAGTAAATGGCTTGTAAATATTAAAAAAAAAGGTTAATTTTCAATTGTGCAATAAAATTGTRAAATAATCCTCTCAATTCCTGTCAAGTGTCTGACTTGACACATGCTGGTTTCAAGAGCATACTGTTTGTTCAGATGGGAACAAAAAGAGAGGCCATGACCTGTTTTGCTTTCATCTTTAAGCCTTTTATTACTTTTTAATTTTGCATTGTCATTCCCTTTAAGTTGGTTTATTCCTCCAGTCCTTGTTCAATCAGACACATTAGTACAAGTCTGTTCCCACTGAAGACAGGTGAGTCATCATCTGCTCAGAGTTAATCATGTTTATCTGCTTTACTTGACCTTGACCTTCTTCCTGCTGCTGTCTTCCTGTGATCAAAGACAAAACTTTGGCAGATGGGGGCAGTTTATTCAGTTCCTATAAGTATAACCGCAAGCAGGTGGATGCTCTACGATGGATGACAGCTCACCACCACCACGGCAGCAAATGCATCTACCAGGTCAGTATTGCAAAGGCTTTATCTGCTATGTGGCAGCATGGATTTTCCGTTCTATAGGAGTCCTTCTCTTGATAATAGGAAAAAAAAAACACTAAGCAAAAACCTGAAGCCTTCACTTTTCTATTACTTAAACCTTGCTGATAGGTTTTTCAGGTGCTCAGAGCTGCAACTGCACCTCCCCTAATGCAGCTTACAGCTGGTATATCCTTTAGCACTAATAAGCAGAACCATGGGATTGCAGCTCTCTTCCTTCCTGCTTCCTTTGTACTGGGTGGCCTACAGCCTTTCTGCAGAACTTCATTATCAAGAAAGGAGATGGGGGCAAGAATGGGAAGACAGGTCAGCTGCATAATCCTTTGCAGTTTGTTTTGGTGTTCTTTTAAACCAAAATTCAAAGTAGTTTCTACTATAAAAGCATATTTGCTGGGGATGACAACACAGAATTTGCATTCGTAGGGACATCATAAAAAGTAGGATGTCCCTGGGTGTAGGATATGGAGTCTCTCTCAAAGACTGACTAGAATATGAAGAAAAACGAGTGTAAGCGGGAGAGCTAGCTGAATTTCTTGGATGTTTTTAGACAATTACAGAATCAAATAGATWTTTTTTTTTTTGTGGTGCATGAATAGGCTGGGAGTCCAATGGGAGTTAGAAAAAGAGGGTTTGGGATTCATTATCAGAAACATAAATAATTGGAAAAGTATATATACATATAAACAGGTAGAAAAAGAATTTACAGAAAAGGAAGATGAAGGACTGGAAATGTACAAGTGGGAGTTTTATAAGCTGAACTCTGCAATCATTGCAGAGAAAGAAAACTTGCAGGTATAACTCCCTTAAATTCCCTGACTTTGCAGCAAGGCAAAGCTGGCTTGCACTGGGAAATGAATGATTGAGCAGGTGCAAGAAGTGAATGGCATTAACTGTGTAAATAGCAGCCGCTTTTCAATAATCAAGCTCCCAGAAGGGATCCTCTGCCTGTGCCATTTCCATATTACCCACAACCCTTCCAATCCATCCACCTCTGACAGACCAGAAATAAAGAACAGTGCTTCCTTCGGGATTTATGTTAAATATTAAGACTCCAGGACAGATGCAGTAGGGCAGATTACAGTGTGTTTAGCCTGAGCTCAAAAGTTATATTTCATCAGAAGGGGGTAAGTTGAGTTTCTGGGACTGAAGTAGTGATGGGGCATTAAGCCACTTCTATACCAACTSTCCTCCAGGCTCGCTCTCTGTGATTCCTGGTGGTCTTTGTGTAACTACATTCGTCTTTCAGCTGTTTTAGAAAAGGAGTTAGCTAGTGACTGGATGGGACAGACAGATGTGAGATGTGTGCGCTTGCTGCCTTGGGGTATATTATGCTGCTCAAGAGCCAGGTGTTAGGCTGGAGACATTGATGAGAATTCTGCCACACATTTAGCCATTAAAGTGGCGTGAAAGAGGGTTATGCATCTCCCTAATTTGCCACTTGAGTTTCCATCTCAAGTTTCCGCAGACCAGATCTGACTACCATTCCTTCATTCTTTGCTGTCACACAACAGCACAGTCTATGATTTCCCTCCTTTCTCCTCCTGCCCAAATTGTACTTCAAGAATAACTTGTGTGGTGGTAGTTTGAATCACATGCTGTACCTTGACCTGTATGGTGAAGGTAGCTGTAAGGTACCCAGTGTCTGTATGGGAAAGAAAAATCGAAACCTAAGTCACATGTCAAAATTTGGATTTCATAACCCCGATGCTGGGATATCTTGAAAACTTGAGTCTCAGTAATTTTGTGTTTGAGCATAAATAAAAGCATAGCTTATTCATAGCAAAGCCAAAAAGGGGGTGTCAGTTGTACTAACCCAAATACTGCCTGTGGTGAAACTACAGCTATCTCCTGGTCACTGAATAGCCTTTATATACCGGGAGAGAAAYAGCATTTTGCTGACATTCACCCTCCAGTCTGACAATTTCAGGTGGTAAATGGCAACAACCTCTCAGAGTTCTTGTTTCAGGCTTTTGCTGATACAGCACCTTCAGTTATGTTGGCTTCTAATTTTGAAGGTTAATTTTGCAATTATAAGTGCTGTACACATTTTGTTAAACAAAAGCCACTGTTTTGAAGTGGCCACCAGAGAGGAGATTGAACAACTCTAATGGGTTCCGTTCATCCTCTGCTTCAGGGCATAACAACAGTTCTTAAAAGCAATTGTTCCTGTTTCCTGAACTGCATAGGCAAGTGTGAGAATCCATATACAGCTGCCTTTCCTTTATCATGCCCTTGGATTATTCTTGCACTTGAGGACTCCCATTCCTTGCTGAAAAGAGCTCTTTCGCGTTGTTTTCAGGGAGCAGCCCACCTATTAAGACCCCATCAGTCTCAGCACTGCTCCTAGAGAGACCTGAGTCCTTATCGTTTTTCAGCTGATTACTCTTTCCCATTTMCGGGGGAGCATGTGTGCACACCCACACATCTGCTCATCTTGAGCAATGTTTGCACCAAGTGGGAAACCTTTACTTAGGTTTGTGGTAAAGAAATTGGGAGATCTGTACTACTGCTATATCTTACTGATGTGCTCCTTTGTAGTAATCCAGGGGAAGCTTGTCAAGTCAGGTTTGTCCATCAGGATTATCTGGAATAAACCGTAAGGGAACCTTTAAGGAACAAAGCAACCTCAAGACACTCACAGGCAAACCACTGCTCCAGACTGCAGGCTCATCGTAGGTGTCTCTCAGTCCTCAAAGGAGCAGCTAAAGGAACATACATGAGATGCTTGCCTAACACATATCAGTCAGCTCAGTTCCAAAATAACTTAACACTCATAATAGTGTATGAGCATCGCACTCAGAAGACTGCCACAGTGCTCCATCAAGCAGCACAGACAGCTTTCAAGGACCAGAAATCACTTGATAGTGACRGCATTTATTTATTCATCTATTAATTTTTTTTTTAATTTAACACTGCCTGTTTTCAAGCCATAAGTAACATTGTTCCTTGGAGCTCAGTTCTTGTTTTAGTGACACTATCTTCAGCATTTCTTCACTTCTCTTTGTATTTTTCCATTATGCAGTGGCTCTTCAGGTAGTGAGGCTGCGTGCTCTCATATGGGTAAGATGGAAGCCTACAAACCGTGGGACATTTCAAGCTGGGGAGAACTGCCGTGGCAAATCCCTCCTTGCTCTCTGGGTGTTACTGCTCGCACAGAGGTGATTTTTTGCACAATGTCCCTCGAGGTGCTTCAGGCTGGGAGAGAGTGTGGGAAGTCTTGGGTTATTGCAGTGAACCCATTAACACAGCATCATTATGCTTTTGCTTTCCAGCATAGCAGGAGGGTTTGGTACCGTAGGTTGAAGGCGTTCATGGATCAGAACTTTCTTTGACTGGGAATTGCCTTGCTGTAGGAACGTCTGTGTATATATGGTCTGGCTTAATTTCATTGTATTCCCCCTGCAGACGGGGCAAGTTTATTCTGAGAAATAGAAACAATCCACCAGCTCTGTTCATTGTAGTTGAGCGTGGGGCATAGGACCTTAATTTCAGATATCCTTTAAAATAACAAGATGTTTAATTTTCAGCTGGAGCCTGTAAAAGTCCTGCTGCTGCAGTGCTACAGCTACTCCCCTCAGCTACACCAAAAGACATCAGAGACCCAGCAGTTTATCTGCCCTTCCCCAACAAACTGAGGAGCAGTCACAGCCCTGGCCCTGAGCTGGGTGGCTGCTTCCTTCACATCTCTGGCTGTCAGGAAAGGCAGGAACCAGGAGCTGGAGGCCCCTTTCAGCTCAGTGTCTTGAGTTTGGTGGTTATTTATCGCACCTGAATCTTTGTGAAATGTCCGTTTCATGAGAAACAGATTTAAATTGGATGCTTCATTGATTTGATTAAGAAAAGCGGTTAGTATGGCAGTGAATAATTGTTAGCCAAATATTTTTAACCCAGCTGTTCTATGGAAAAAAAATTAGATGGGATTCTACTGCTGATTCCAGCAGTCAGTGCAGTTTGCTTTACAAGCTGTTGCAAAGCTGAAGGCATAGGAACTGGAGCATTTGGTTATTGACAAGGAAAATATTTCAGCCTGTGTCACATCTCTGCTTGACTTTGACTGGAAGAGAGAGGTGCATATGTACGTGTGTTGTGACAAGGTGAGAAATGCATGACTGGGTCTCTTCTTTTGGGGCAGAGATGCCATGCCAGATTTTCCAGGAAGCAGCGGTCTGCTGGCTGCTAAGATGGAAGTACTATGGAAGGGACCTTTGCAGGTACTTTCCTTCCTTAACCTATCCCAGCTGCAGAGTCCAGCAGATGGGATCAAGATGAGAAGCAAATGCTGAAACCCTCTGCCAAAGGCTGTAATATTTAGTGTCCTCTGAACATCCATCCTTTGTGTAGAGTCCTTGATGTAGGAAAGAGGGGTTAGCCTAATTTAGAGCTGAGTTATCTGAAGCAACCTGGTCTAGTGGCAGGTGTCCCAACCCATGGCAGGGGGCTTGTACTAGATCTAAACATCCTTTAAGTTCCTTTTCAACCCAAACAATTCTTGGACTCATTTAAACTCATCCAACCCATACAGAAATTCCTGCAGCCCTCAGCCATCACAGCCCTGCTCTGCCCAAGCCCCCGCCTGAATTGCTTCCCTGTTGGCACCTCAGTCACAACCCCTTTTGGGAGTCCAGCAAGCCCAGGCAGTCTCCTGCTCTTCCCGGTGCTCTCCCTGCACACCAGCACTCCTGCCCTTGTCTCTCTTAGCTGTCCTCTGTTCCTGTCACTACACAGCAAGCAGTCCATATTGCCATGACCTCAAGTTTATGGTCATAGACAGGCAGTATTTTATTATGTAATGCGTGGAAACTCTTGCAACAGTGACTGCTTTGCTTTGGGGGACAACTGGTAGGAGAGGCAATGTCCTGAAAGAATGACCCAGGGCTGTAGCTCCTAGGTGGGTAAGTTCACACCCACCGCTGTTCTGTGCCCTGTTATTTGGGACTGCAGTTCTGCTTGGCACCTTTCTGAAGGCATTAAGGCTGTCGAGCTGAAGAGCCCAGTGCCAAAGGCTCAACCAGCCRTTCTCTAAAAGTACAGAGACCTCAGGCTTATCATTTACCTGCCTCATAGCTGAAAGGCGGTGGATAATAGCTCAGACCTTTGCATAGCAAGTGTTCAGGAAAGCCAATTGCACGTCTGCAAGACTGATTAAAAAGGAAAAGGTTTTGTATTGAATGGGCGAGACAGGCACTTCCAGGTCACTGTTTCTCCATGCCATGGCACAGAGTTTTTCAGGCTGCATCCGTGAAAGAGTGAGCACAATCAGGGCTGGACTGCCACAGGTCTGCAAAGGGGAAATATCCTATTTAATTCACAGCTTTCAGGCAGTGTAGAGACACTGGCTGGCAAACAGGGCCACCCTGTTTGCTTGAGGAGTGGTGTGAGYGTGGGCTGGCATTGCCCTCTGCTGGCTGCTGCCCCGAGTGGGCAGTAATGGGCATATGGGGACACTACCAGCTTTCTTGTCCTGCTCTTCAGTCTCCCCTTCCCTCTTTATGATATGTAGCCTAACAGTGGTTGTGCTTTCCTGCTCCTCTGGTGGCAGCTGGGCGGGGTCCAACTTCACCATTTTGTATATGACACTTTTTCCCACTTATTTTTCTCCTGTGGGCGTAGTTGTGGCCTTGTCTTCCTTTTCTCTCTCTCAATACAAAATTTATTGCCCCACTGTGTAAGGAACATCATTGGTACTGTGCTAGAAACTGTGTGGAAATGCTAACTGGTGTTTTCAACAAGTCATCCAGCAACTTTTAACAGTTGTGGTGTAAAATGCTGGATAAAAAGGGCAGGAGCCCTTCGGAGGGAGAGATTCAGAAAGCTGAAAGAGCTTTCTCGGTTTTACTTACTTTCASTATACAGGTTAATGACTTTTTCTGCTCTTGCATAAGTTCCTGGGACACTATTCCCTGATGGGCCATTGCTTTTAGTGGGATCACATTAAATAAGAACAAATCTCACAACCCCAACAACCCAAAGAAGAGTCTTTAGTGCTCTTCCYGTATTGTATTTCAGACATTGCATTTTGCAGTTTCTGTCCTGCTCTCATCTTAGCTTCCCTTTGACAGTGGTGTGACATGGATGCCTGGAGAATCAGATGGGAGATCCCTCTCATGTTGAGCAGGAATGAAGTGTTACTTTGCACTCAAGATGATTGGCAACAACAACAAAAATATAGATGGTAAACCATGTAGAACTTGAGAAGCTGCTGCCCTGAAACTTTACTCTGAAGGGTCATCAGTAGAGGGATGCTAATCTAGTCTGAAAACAGCTGTTCCTTGGGGAACAGAAAATAATGCTGCTGGGGAAATCATGAGTATAATGATTTTTTGGTTTTATCTGAAACTTTATTTGCCTGTTTCCTGCTGCATTTGGGGTTGGATTTTGTTTTCAGCAAAGACAACAGTTTCACCTGGAGTCACAGTTCAGTGCACACTTACGATACACATTGTTGTGTGCACTCTGAGAGTGAGAGAGAGGGGGAGAAGGAGGCAAAACAAGTTATGGTTAATTATAGCCACTGTTCTGCCACTAGAGACTCCTGGAAAGTATCAGTCACCTTCCTGAGTACCTCAGAGCAGTTACAACTGGTTTGACAACTGAAACAAGGTGAAAGTCTGTACCAGGTAGCGAAATCTCTGAGGACGCATTGGAAACGCTTGGAAGAAGGTAAGTAATATGTCAGACTGACATTATGGTTGGAGATAAGGTTAACCAAGAGACATTCTTAGCAAAGGACCCAAGGACTGAACATCTGTTCCTCTGGGAATGTGGGCCTGCTTTCTCTCAAAAGACTGGTAACTTGGGGTGCCCAGCCTGGAGCATGGAGGTGGTGAAATGAACTCCAGAGTTTGTGTGCTTATGCGTGACAGTACATAGAGCATAATGCTTCCTTCACTTCCCTGTTACTCAGGCCAGAGGACAAGAATTCTGACAGCCTTAGAGGGCTGGCAGTCCCATACCTGTTCCCTTTGGAGAGTTCTGTGCCAGGATGAGAAGGATGTTTCTGGATGAGGTACCCAGGGGAGTTTGTGCTGCTGCTTCTTGTGGTGGAAGCATACTTTTGTCAGCCAGGTCCTTTGAGAACAGCTAGCCTGGAGCCTTTTTTGGTGGGAATAAGGACTTAGGAACAGAGTTCAGCATGTGCTGACCAGGAAAGTCTTTGCAGAGCCTTGCATCAGTTTCCTCTCTCTGAAAAAGAAAAGGGGATCAGGTTCAGTCCCTCTGCCTGTCAGTCCCTCTTACGTGCATCGTGGCACAGGGACAGCACACCTGTGAGGGTGTCCCAAGCTCTTTATATCCTTCACATCTCAGTTGATTGGATTCTCTGCAGACACCATAAAGCCGCAGGTACTTTAAGCAGTGATTGCAACATGTTTTACACAGGTTATAGTGGTAATGCTCTGGGAGAAACTGAGCCAATTGGGATTTTCAACCAGCCAAATGAACTAATTCCTAACTCCACAGCCAGCCCAAATAAAACTGTATTATAGCACAGCTGGGTTAGCTTGTACAATTGACAGAAACTTTGCTCGTGGTTGAAAGACAAGAGTTCTGCAATGGGCTTGGCTGAAGGGCATATAAGCCTGGAAATGTAAATATGCTTTGTGATGCTCTCTAGTGACTTGCATGCCTAVAGTAAGTAAGCTGAGGTAAGACAGGCTGTGAATCTAAATTGCAGTTGCTGTTCCTGGGTAATTCTGTGGGTGGCCCAATGTAATCAATGTTTTATCTCAGACCCAGTTTGATTTCTCTGCCTGCACAAAAGTCAGTACTCTTCTAAAAAAAAGGAGTGTTTAATTCTGTGTGAAACAACCTGATGTTTTTAACTGAGGTTTCCACTTCATTTATTGCAATGGGCTCTTTCCCTCTGTCCTGGGAATGGACATCATTTCAGGAAGACCAAGAAAAAGTTGTCTTAGGAAGGCACGTCCTTTTTCTCCAAATGCTATAGTTAAATGTCACCTCTGGAAACATTGTAATTCAAGTTAGTGGGCTATATGGGAATATTTGTGAGAATTTGATTTGCTTAAATCTGTCTTTGTGCCCATAATCTCAGATCCTAGCATTGCCCTTTCAAAATGCCAAATGCAACAGCTTGGATCATTAGCACACTTTGAATCCTGTTACTTGGGTCGTGCAAATGTGACTCTTGTCCTTTAGACAGACACTTTCATGCTGTAGGGAGAAGAGGGTGGGGAAGAGGGGATAATATTTAAAATACAATAGGACAATTCTGATGTCATGTACAGTGTTGTAACTCCAATGAAACCTAATAGACCTATCCCAAGCTTAATTGACATGAAAAATTTGCTCGGGTGTGAGAGGTTTATCACTAACCCATTTCTCTCTTTGAAATTTCATTTCCTCTGCAATATTTCTTATCAAGTTTGCTCACTCTACATGCTCAACTTTGAGTTGTATTTCTTCTCTAGGAGCCTAAATTTCCTATGGGTAATTCCATACAGAAATCTTATTGAGGAGGAAGAAGAGGCAGAGCTCTGGGCAGCCCCCTTGCAGTTTGTCATGCTGCCACACAGCCATTCAGGTTGCACAACTGCCAGGGATGCAGGCAGATGTTTCACTGAGCTCCGTGGTAATCACAAACCCTCTTGGCCTCTGCCATCTGTTGCTTTTCCCTCTCTTAGTTTGGATCTTCTCTCAATTTCACAGTGCAGTTTGTAATCAAAGTTACGCTGATCTGTTGCCCCAGTTCTTACCAGTTAAATTGATTTTAAACTGAAGGCATTGGACTGGAGAAGTGGAAGGGCATTCCTGGGGCTCTTGCAGAGATGGCAGTAAGACAACACAGTAAAGATTAAATGCATGCAAGGAAAAGAGAGGAGAAAGACTGGGGTTTGAGGAAGAAATGAAAGTGTGTGTGAGAAAAAAGCAGAGGAAAAGGAGGAAGGACAATCAGAAAGGATGAAGGGAGAGGAATAGAAGAAGAAATACACAAATCAAAAAGCAGCACTATGGGATGCCACAAACATGAGAAAAGAAGTGACCCAATAGAAGGAAAAGCAGCATCAGGATGAGTTAGTGAAAAACAAATTCTAACAAAAAGTTGAATGCCGAAGTGCTACTGGTCACTGTATGTAACACTGCTGTATGTGGTGTTGCTTTCCATGGGTGTAGCATATACACACCAGGATGGATACTTCCAGCATAATTTTTTTAATCACACACCTTTAAATACTTAGTTCTTTGTCTGTAGAAAACTTTGGGGTTTGTGCCTGCTTAAGCTTTTGGCCAGCGCTGCTCACATCCCCACAAGTGAGTCTGTCACCTTTGTATGTACATGAGGCCTTGTGTGTATACATTGATAGAGGAAGAGCATTTGCTCTGCTGCTGCCATGTGCTCTCCTGAAATGAAATGTCATATTTGCAATGTACCTTGTAATGCACTGCTCAGGCCCAAAGAGTTGTGGGGAATGGACTTAAATCCAGCTGGCAGCCAGTGACAAGGGGTGTTCCCCCGGGCTCAGTTTTGGGGCCAGTCAGGTTTAATACCTTCATCAATCATCTGGACAAGTGTACCCTCAGTCAGTTTGAAGATGACACTAGTTTGGGTGGGAGTGTCTATCTGCTGGAGGGTAGGAAGGCTCTGGATCCGGACAGGTTGGATTGATGGGCCAAGGCCAATTGTATGAGGTTCAACAAGGTGAAGCGCCAGGTCCTGCACTTGGGTCACAACAACCCCAGGCAGCGCTGCAGGCTGGGGGAAGACTGGCCACAAAGCTGTGCACAGGAAAAGGATCTGGGGGTGCTAGTTGACATCTGCCTGAACATGAGCCGGGTGTGCTCAGCTGGCCAAGAAGGCCAATGTCATCCTGGCCTGGATCAGCAATAGTGTGGCCACCAGGACTAGGGCAGRGATTGTCCTCCCTGTTCTCGGCACTGGTGAGGCCACAYCTTGAATCCTATGTTCAGTTCTGGGCCCCTCACTACAAGAAGGACATTGAGGGAGGTGCTGGAGTGTGTTCAGGGAAGGGCAATGGAGCTGGGGAAGGGTCTGGAGCACAAGTCCTGTGAGAAGAAGCTGAGGGAGGTGGGGTGTTTAGTCTAAAGAAGAGGAGGCTCAGGGGTGACCTYATCTCTCTCTACAACCCCCTGAAAGGARGTTGTAGCCAGGTGGGGGGTGGCCTCTTCTCCCAGTCAACCAGTGACAGAACAAGGGAAAATGGCCTCGAGTTGTGCTGGGAAGGTTCAAGTTTAGAAAAATTAGGAAAAGTTCTGCACTGAAAGAGTGGTTAAACATTGGAACAGGCTCCCCAGGGAAGGGGTAGGGTCACCATCCGTGGAAGTGCTCAAAAAATAAGTAGATGTGGCATTTCACAATATGGTTTAGTTGGCATGGTGATATTCAGTCAAAGGTTGGACTTCATAATCTTGGAGRTTTTTTCCAACTTTAATGATTCTATGATTGTACATGCAAATAGAGAAGCCAAACTAAGATTTTAGTGATATCCTTAATTTTGAAAATCTCCAGCTTTCAAACACTTCAGTTTGCAGCCTTAATATTTTTAACATAGTCTCTTTTTCTCTGTGATTGTAAACAATACTTTGCATTTCTCTGATGTATTATGCCCAAGAATTTGATAGTGTTCTGCAAACACTGTGATTGGTCATGATGGTGGCCTTTTGAATTAAGTAACTATTACCATTATTTCAGCTTTTGAAATGAATACATGCAGAGATCATACTTTACTGAGCATCAAACAGAATGTTGATAGATCAGAACTGACAGTCTCTTAACTTCTACATTCTGACCTGTGCTGTGACCTTCATCCACACTTCTTCTTCAGCTGAAAAAGTCCTTTTTAAGATCACAGAATTGCTTTTGTGACTCTGCCTAAGGCCATCTCTCATCCACAGTAAGTCTGAACAGGACRTTCATTAACCAGTAGCATCCCCAGTCTGGGGTTCACTGCAAAGAGCCAGATAAATAGTTTATGAATAATAAAATGGTTTGGAAAAGTTTGGATAATGCAGGTGGATGTCTTTTGTAAGAGCTATCTGAATTACTAATGGCAGCATCATTAAATTCTTGTTAGCTGAGTTTAAATTTGATCTCCTTGAAATAGTTTCTTGTGTGTCCATCAGTAAAGGTCTTCTGTGCATCATGTTGCCTTTTGATTGAGCAGTCTCTGCCTGTTGGTAAGCTAATTACTTATGTTTTCATCCTGCCTGGTAAACAGATCTCCCCTTGTTCTTATCGCAGTTCACGCCTCGCTTGTTTTCTGGTAGACTGCTTTATTTCTGCTGTCAAGCTATAAAGGCCTCTTGCTATAAAGGCAAGAAATAATAAGCGTTAAAAACAAGTGCAGACTGAAACTTTATAGTCCTTTGGCTCTGTGCAGGCAAAATACTTCATTAATTCAGAGCAAACAATCTTCATTCTGCCTGCACTCATTCCCCTTTTCACTCTGTTCCTCTCTCTATGGCCTCACATCTTCCTTTTAGTGGTTCCAATTTCCTAAGAGGTATCTATAGTGTTTCTTTCTCTAAATGCTTTCACAGMGCTTTTTCAGACCACCTTCCTTGGCTGTCTCCCAGCACAGATCTTCTTTCTCGACCCAGCCAGCTCGGTTGGGTACCATCCCTGGAACACAGGCAGTGTTTGAAGCCACTCTGAGGAGCCAGTGGTGGTAGCAGCAGCAGCAAAAGGAACTGGGCTTTGTGACCTATGCTTTTGGCTAGCATGAATAATTGGAGTGTGTGTCAGCTCAGCTCAGCCCCCAGCCAACAGCAGCCCTTCACCACCTTACAAACTGCTTTGTGGAAATTACTCCTCCCTCACACCTCTTCAGAAACAGACCTTTCTTGACACCCCATCTCTTCCCTCTTCTTTGCATCCTCTATCATGTGAATTGGCCTGATGRATAGGCTGATAGTGGAAAGCAGCCTTTGCTGAAATAAGGGGTAGATCAAGGTGTAAAACCTGGTGTCAGGGTCATATTTCTGCCTATGTGCTTTGGAGTTTCTGTCTTTTCTCATCTTGGTGATGAATGGTAGGAGGAGGGAATAGGAGGTGTGGGAAGCCCTGCTGCTTTCATTAGGGGAAGAATGCTTAGTGTGCAGTAAATTTCTCATATTTCCAACTCATTCTGGAGCACRTTTGCCAAGATTTAAGAGTTATAGGCCTGTAAGTCAAATACCTTGCGAAATAGGTGTTATTATTCTCCCATTTTTCTCCAGAGCTTGTAAGTAGGCCCCCATATATCTTTGGGTCACTCTGCAGCACAGATTTCTTCCATGTTCTGTTCCTTATGTCAATTAAATTCCAGCAGGGAGGTGATATATGAATGTTATTCATCAAAATAATCACATCCAGGACCTGGTGATGGTGCTTCAACRAAAGTTGTGTCACAGATATAGCCTGCTAGGAGGTGTCATCACAACTTATTCTGGCTATGCCCAGCAGCTCCTACAGGCAGGACTACAACTGCTTCCTCAACTCAAAGAGATCAGCATCTGTCATGTTACCCATGGCCCACACCCTGCCAGTGGTCCAGTGTCTGGGTGCATCACAGTGTTTGAGATGCAGCTGGACAATGTCCTTAATAACATGCTTTGATTTTATCAGCCCTGAATTAGTCAGGCAGTTGGACTAGATGATTGTTGTAGGTCCCTTCCAAATGAACCTCCACTCTACTCTTGCATTGTRAGGGTGGTTGACCACTGGAACAGACTGCCCAGAGAGGTGGTAGAGTCTCTACCCTTTGAGATGCTCAAAACCCAATCAAGCGTGGCCCTGAGAAACTTTTTTGMTCTAGGTGGCTCCAGTCTGAGCAGGAAGGCTGAACAAACCCATCTGCAGAGGTGCCTTCCAAACTCAACAGCTCTTCCAYTCTGTGCCTCTACAGATCACACAGAGCTCTTGGGCTGGGTCTGGCTGCAGATTTCTTCCATCAAGCGTTAATGGTGAAGTAGCCTTAAAACTGCTTTCATTTTCTTAGAAATGGGAGAGAGCAGTGTTGCCCTCAGCACAGACTTCATTTGCTTTAGGTATTTCTGGGTCTTTAATGTTAGATGAAAGCTTATGGCCCAGCATATGCACAGATCTACTGATTTTGAGTGAAGACTGAAGTGATGGGTTTTTCTCTACTGTTATGGCTGATGTGGAAATACCCATTTTCACTGCCATGGTGTGCTTCTCTGAACTTTGTACCTGACACCAGGTCACATAAAGAGGGAAAATGCTCAGTTGGATCTTCTACAAGTTCACTGGCTTTTTAGCAGGTTGTGAGCTGAATATCAAGTTAGTTCCTGCTGTGCCCTCTGCTACTACCCCAAAACAGCACCACAATTTTTTCTAAGTGCAGTGACTTTTTCAGATGCCTTTTAGCATTTTTCCACTGCACCAACTCTCTGAGAGACCCAAGACAGGTAAAATGGCTTCATGACTCAGACACTTGAAAAAGAAGTACTTGCATTACCATAGCRCTGTATCATCTCATCTGATAGCCCTCAGCCAACAAGTAGCACCACTGGATCAGTTGGTTAAATTCTCTCTTTCAAGCCTACACTACCCAAAGTGAGCTGTTAGAAGAAGAAATAAGAGAGCCTGATGCCTGCTGTCTTGGCAAGGGGAGAGAGGGTGGGTTTCCTCCCAGCCTGGTCACCACCCACTTTCCCAGGCAGTGATCTGGTGATGCTATTTTACTCTTACTAGCTCGGTAATATGTCACTTCTTGTGTGGACTCCCTGAGGCACTTTCAGGCCAGCATCCCAGCTGGGGAGAGGCAGCTACAAGCATGTTTCAGCCAGATTCTCCCTTTGCCCTCATCTGCAAATGCAGTGCCAAGTTATTTGGAGGAGGAGCCACCTTTGCCACCACACACCTTTTGGGTCTTCCCTATTGAGGGTTTAGAGTGGGACTGAAAATGTGTCCCGAAACAGTGGCTGTGTTTCTTGACATCCAAGAAAGGCCACAGTCATCACTTAGACGTAAGAGTCCGAGGAGCACTTTGCTAGGCCATGGTATCAAAAAATGGCTGCCTAAAGTCAAGCTTCTCAAGGTGTGCTTAGGCATCTGAAAAAAAAATCTTAAAAAAAAAAAAAAGTGGAATACTCAACTTGATGTCTTCCCAAGCCAGGCACCAGAATGAAAAATAAGTGTTGAAATAACACCGTGGTTCGTAAAGCTCTCTTACTGGCTGAGGTGAAAAAATAAATTGAGGTTAACAAGAGAAGTCAGCAAAGGGGGGAGACAGGAAATTAAACCTTACCATTCTCAGTGCTTATTTAGAGAAAAAAAATTAATAGCATTTTGGTTTTGAAGTAAACATATTTCACAATGGTTCCTATCAACTGTCAGCCACAGATACATTGCTTTGTCAGAAAGCTGGCAAGCAACAACACAAAGAGCCCAGATCAGAATGCAGAGATGGAAAAATAAGCAAAATGTGTTCTGGCTTGTATCTTTAGTATGTATAAGGTACTACCCTGCTATCTAATTAGAGGCTGTGCAGGAACTAACAGCTATGGTTAAGATTTCTTGACATTCTTATCTGCATGTCTTCTCTTGCTTTCAGCATCAGTAAATTGTTTAAGCTGCTGTTTTCCATGGTGCGTACCTGCCTCTGGCTGAATATACTCCAGACGGACTCAGACCAACTAGTTCAACTCTTTTCCAGGAGAAGAGTAGGGGAGGCAATCCTGGACCTGTACTTTAGCTATCCTAAAGAAACATCTGCAGCTTTTTGGGTTTTTTKTAATCTGAATTTAAAGATATACCCCTGTAAAGCTTTTTATTATTTTTGACACCAGCAGTTACTGAAGTAGTCCTGCTTTTGACCACTGTTTAATACCAAAAGAGGGCTCCCAGCATAACCATTGTCCAGACACATGATTGCTGTTAGAGCCATACTGCTGTGAAAGCCATATTAGTGCCTGTTGAGAAGCCAAGAATGGAGTCATGAGCTCCCACTCCATAGTCTGTCTTCTTCCTGTCTTGAGTTTGGAGCCAGCCACCGGGCTCAGCTCTCACACTGGCACGGTGCAGCATCTCTGTGCTCCTCCCACTCTGACTGTGGTGTGATCCTGCCCTTGCTGATCATGATGGCTGACAGTGAAGGGCTCCTTGCAGGCTCTAGTTGGGAGGCCAGTCTGACTCAAGACAGGTCAAGGTATAGCTGTAATATTASTCTGACAGTTCATTGATTTTGGAAGGTTTCTTGACGAAAACCTGATGAACCTGAGAGAGTGCTTCTAGTGCAGTATATGCAGAGGACACTGAAAAGAAAAGGTTGCATTCATGGTTACAGGTGAGGAAATGCCGTTTATTTTTATATTCCTTAAATAAATATGTCTACAGGATGAAAACTCTCTTTGGAGAGACAGTATAAAGGGTAAAGGAGGTGCTTTCTTCTTTGTATGGAGAGTAAGGGCCAGAGTAACTGTGCTGGTAGCTGACTGTACAAAATGTCAGTGCCAGAAACGGGTAAATCACTGATAAGGGAAAAGTGACAGAGCACTGATTTATATACACAAAACCAGCTCAGCCCTGCACTGAGATAGAAAGTGAGGCAAATGCCTACAAGAAGACTCATCACCCTTTTCTTGGCTCAAGCATTGCTGAAAGAGACTGGGCATTATTGTCCTTGGATGATGTGAGAACACCATAAGCAAACAAATAAGTGTGAAAACGTTGTTTCCAGTATTGTGCAGGGTCATGTAATTATAGAGGAGTATGTTTTCTCAATGTGAAATACTCCCAGGTATAAAAAGCAAATGCAATGGGGACTGAAACACCTGTTGAATGGAGTGCTTTGGATGGAAGAAAGAAAAGTAAATTGAGTGCCTGTAACTAAGGAGAAACTGCAAATACTAGGTATTAGGTGAGGTGCAGTTTCTTAGTTTGTATCAGCATCTGTTTGCTTTTTTGGCATTCCTGAAGAGGGATAAGATGAGGAATACAAGTAGGTGTTAAAGGGGAAAGCTGAGGCTTTAAAAAGTATGGAAGTCATACGGTCTTCATACTGCATCCTGCATTAAATGGCCACGTTATCAAATGGAGTTGCTCCTTTTGACAAAACTACCTGGGTTTTGGTGTCAGGATTTGGTATGAGAATCACATTTTTTTGCAAACACTTGTCTTGACAAGGGAGGTCTGGGGTCTAGGAGCACCATTTGAGGCTCTGGAAGCCAGGGCAGGGTCCAGGAGTAACACCTCTGTGGTGTGCTCCCTCAACAAAACACGCAGTTCAGCCTTCTTATGCAGCTTTTTATACAGCTTAGTTTAGTCTAGAGCCTGTCGGTGACTCTGGTGAGCAATTGCTTGTTAAACCTCCTTCTGCAGGGCTTCCTGTCTACTCTGTGTTAGGTTTCCTTCCCTGTCTGGAAGGAGGTGGAGGGGGCACACTTAGCAGATGACACAAACTGTTTCTGCGGGTCTCAGAACCTGGGACTAAATGAAAAACTGGTTTTCTAGGCACCACTAGGTGGTGCATCCGGGTCACTGTTGCTGGGAAAATAGAGATGCTAATCCAGGAAAACGAACAGCTGCGTGTCCAGAAGGTTGAAGAAGGGKATTCTGTCCCTCTGCTCCACTCCGGTGAGACCCCACCTGGAGTGCTGCATCCAGCTCTGGACTACCAACATAAGAGGGACATAGACCTGTGGGAGCAGGTCCAGAGGAAAGCGATGAAGACGATCAGAGGGCTGAAGCGCCTCTGCTATGAGGAAAGGCTGAGAGTTGGGATTGGTCAGGCTGCAGAAGAGAAGGATCCAGGGAGATGCTATAGCAGCCTTTCAGTACATACAGGGGACTGGTAAAAAAGATGGGGACAAACTTTTTGGGAGTACCTGTTGCAACAGGACAAGGGACAATAGTTTTAAACTAAAAGAGGGNTTTTTTTTTTTTTTTTTTTTTTTTTTTTTTTTTTTTTTTTTTACAGCGAGGGTGGTAAAACACTGCAATAGGTTGCTCAAAGAGGTGGATGGATGCCTGATCCCCGAAAAAAATCAAGGTCAGGTTGGATGGGGCTCTGAGCACCTGATCTTGTTGAAGATGTCTCTGTTCATTGCAGGGCAGGGTTGAACTAGATTGCTTTTAAAGGTCCCTTAAAACCCAAACCATTCTATGATTCTATAAATCCAGAAATAATAAAATTGAGGTCAGAGTAGCCCAGATTTGTGGCTTGGATGCCTATTACAAGTCTGACCTCCTGGCTGCGGGGCCATAATGAGTTTACTTTTCTGCTGTCACCATCCTCTGGTCCTCTGTGGCAGCATTGCCAGCTCACGTTGTTCCCAAGTGGAGGAAGCAGGGAGTGAGGAGATGAGGGCACAGGAGGGGAAGAGCTGCCTTGCCCTCTGCTTTGCTGTTCCTACCAGGTCTGTGTGTGCCTGAGGACTCGTGTAYTGTCAGAAATACCTCTTAAATGCTCAAGGACAGATTCTGTCTTGTGTAAGTCTGGGGTTACCTACATGGATGATTACATTCAAGGACTAGGAATAAGGCCAGAGCAGTGTCTGTCACTTGTCTGAATGACAAGTACATCTGCAAAACAGGTATGTATTTGACCTTGTTCTCACTGCACCAGGGCTCAGCTTTCTTCTTGATCTTGACTTGTTTTTTCCTTCCCCTTTTTCTCCAGTGCTTAGTCTCCTGCTATTGTAATCATGCTGCTCAAACAAGTGTGCTTTCTGGTGGGGGGTGAAAGCCTCTCTTCCAGACACGTCATACTCTGCCACCGTGTTTCAGTGCTGTGGTGTATGCCAAGGCTGGTGGGGAGGAGCAGCCAGGTCTAGAAGCCCTTGAGGGAAGGGTGTGCTCTTTCCTGCAGTACACATGCAAAGGCAGGATGTTGCTATGTTTAGCTTGGGTTCCTCTTGGCAATAAAACGTTTCCCATAAAATATCTTACACAAACTTCAGATGGAATGTTGAAAACCCATCCACAATGCTGTCATTCAAATAAAAACCATAGTGAAAAATCAATCTACTGTGTGGCATGTTGGGAACTTATGATGTCAAAATACATAAAGCTCTGAAAATCAATTGGTTTGGGTAGTAAGAGGCAACTCTGCAATTAACAAGTCAGTAAAATGATAACTGGTAAAGTAGTAATGTTGTCACCTCTTTTTAAGTCCCTGAATGCTTTTATTTCATCAGTCTGTGGTGTCTACATTTTGAAAAGATTGATTGGTGGTGGAAAAGGTCTGGAAAGGTTTAGAAAATGTTTGAGGTTAATTCAGAAAAATGKATGTAGCAAAATCCATGCTTAGTATGCTTATGTGGAAGAGGATTAATGTGCTATTGGAGTCTGCAAAGTGCTGAGGCCACTGCTAGATGGCTCTCTAACCCAAGAGAAAATTCCCATGCACRGTGGTTGGCACCTGAAGTGAGACAAAGTCTGGCTAAAAATCGAGTTCCAGCTCCCAACAGTGAGGATAATTGGTTAATGGGGTGACTAATTGAAGGGAGGGCATGAGGTCTGTGACTTAAATCTTGATTAAAATCCTGGCTCTCACTCTCAAAATGCTTTGCATCACAAAGACGGGGTTTGGACTGGATGCAGAAATTTCCACAGAAGTTTTARGTCTGCTCTGCAGAGGGCGAACTTCAGCCTCTGAAATGGAGCAATTCTAGAAAAACKTCGGAGTGGGGAAGAAATATGGTTTTGTAGACCACTGAGTAGGAATAAGGGGTTATGTGACAGATGAAGSTGAGATGGGATAAGTGGGCTTTGCACAGTGACAGCAGTCACTAAAAGCATGTGCATGGAGGTGTTTCCTGGAGCGAGTAATGCAGAGGAGGCAGTGCAAGATTTCTGCASTACCTTGTTGGTTTTGCACTGGCATACACTGGCTGCAAGAGGTCAGCTTAAGATCCCCAGTGTGGATTACAGGCCTGCATTGTCTCTGGCTCTGGTCTTTCACGAAACATGAAGTACTAAAAGGAGCTGCTGTCATCTGTGGTCYGATGTGTCATTTCAGATTGATACTATTCTCTCTCCATTGCAGTGGCAAGTGTTATTTTGTGAGCTCACTGATTTGGATATGTAGCTATCGTAGGACACTTTCATTTCTCCATACGCCTCAAGGGCTGTGTCGATGCTCAGTCCTACACCACTGTAGTCAGTGATCTCTTTTTATCTGCATTTCCTTCCTTTTTTGSAGTTCAGAGCTCCTTGCTTGCCTCAGATACATATTTGTAGCTGAGTTTGCACACCTGTGGTTACAAATAAATTGATGGCATGGCCCAGAGAGGCTATAGTGACTTGCAAATAGTGGTGGGATTTACTGATCAGGCTTTGTTATGTAGCTGCTTTCCTTGGACTAGAAATAAAGGAATGGTTTCTCATGCAGACTTATGGCGGTGGTTGGAAAAATCAGCTGAAATGAAAGGAAGCCATCTCAATCTATGCCACTTTGGGGAACGTTTTCTGAGGATCCTTGGAAAACTATCTTCTCAGCTCTGCTGACARCACTTCAGAGCATATCTGCCTGCAGAACAGGGCTCAGTCTGGCTTGCACAGAGTCCTACTGGGTTCTCCACCCCATTCCCTGTTACACTCTGTGGCTAAAACAGACAACTTTTGTAGGGAACTTTTGGGTCTAATGAATGCATCCATGTAGGACGTTGCTCTGAAGAACACCAAGTTTGGAGAGGAATGGAGGGGATGACTTTGATATGTTCAGGTCCTACTTTGGTGAACTTATTGCATGGTGCTTCCATCAAATAAGACCCTATAATTATTGCAGGAGATCTCCGCTCTGCGGCCATGGGCGAGCGACGCAATGCCAAAGCATACTTCCAGACTTCTTTAAAAGTCATACGCACAAAATAGCCTCTGAAGTATTTTGTTTGCAGGTGTACTACCCTGACTGCCCTCTGTGTGATTTTCAGGTGCCTGAGCAGCTTCTCCAGCTRTTGATGGGTAGAATTGCTCAGCTGTTAGAGTTCCTTGGGAGACATAGCAAAGACATGCARCTGTCTGCTGATAGTCTACTTTTTTCTGGCGACACCCCACTTGGAGCACTGCATCCAGCTTAAGTAGGATATGGACCTGCTCAAGTAAGTCCAGAGAAAGGCCATGAAGATGATCAGAGGGCTGGAGCACCTCTCCTGTGAGGAAAAGCTGACAGAACTGGGGTTGTTCAGCCTGGAGAAAAGAAGGCTCCGCGGAGAATTTATAGCACCTTCTACTCCCTGAAGGGGGCTACAAGAAAGCTGAAGAGGGAATTTTTACAAGGGYATGTAGTGATAGTACAAAGAGGAATGGCTTTAAACTGAAARAGGGTGGTWTTAGATTAGATATTAGGAAGAAATTCTTTACTGTGAGGGTGGAAGTGTTGGATTGGGCTTTGAGAAATCTGGTCTAGTAGAAGGTGTTCCTGCTCATGGCAGCGGGGTTAGAACAAGGTCATCTTTAAGGTCCCTTCCAACCCAAACCGTTCTGTGGTGGTTTAAAATTTGCCTCAATAATGTTTCTGAGTCTCTCTAGCTTCCAGATGATGTAAGCCTTATCTATTTGCTTACAGGAGTACTCAATGGATTTTTTTATATTTAAATATCACACACACACACACACACACACTCTCCATTGAGTTTATGAACAAGCCCAGCTTCTGAACCATCTTCAAAAACCGTCTTCATCCATCTGCAAAAACACCTTATTGCAGAGACTCTGCCTTCTCCATGGTATGAATAATGCAGAAGAATTGCTCTGTTGAAGCTGGCTTCATTGTTAGTTTAAGCTGAACATGAATAATTGAACACATTTTCTTTTCAGGGACAAGAACAGCTGCCATCTAAGCTGTTTAACCCCATTTGCCTTCTCACATTTCTCCTTAAACTTGCTAAAGCCCCTGTGCTTAGCCATGCTATGTAGGAATGCATCAAATTCAGTTGGGGTTTTTTGCTTGCTTGAAGTTGTGTCACAAATAGTCTGCTATGCTTGTTAGGCAGGCCTAAATGAGGTCTAGTCACAATTATTGTGTGCGTACACCACTCGTCTCCAGCTTTAACTCTTTGGTGGCTGGCTTCCCCACAGGACTCTGCTTGGACTTTTACAGCGAGGTGCTGGCCAGCTAGTAAGTGCCTTCAGAAAGCTAAACCTTCAGCAGTCAGCAATATCGTTAAGAAGTGTCAAGAGATTAAATATTTAAGCAGCTGATGTGGAAAATAKGGAATTAATAGCCTGTCAGTTAAGGCTTCAAAGCAATAACAGACTTCCCCATGGAGCGTAGGCACCATGGTCTCATTAGGTGAAGGAAGGAAACCTCTGATGTCTCTTCCTGTGTATTTTTTTTTTAAATGGAGCATGTCCATTTGAAATCATGGGAGCCGGCCTTTCAAACTGAACTTGTCTGTTCATTGACAAATTCAGTGTTTGTAATTATCTATTCTTAAACAAAATTGTTTATGCAGGGAAAGCATGATATTCTAATTAGATGTGAGGTCCATAATGGGGATACCTGAAAGGAGGAGGGATTTTTTTCTGAAGCCTGATACAAGAGCATTAGGAAGTAAAAAAGGACCTGTAAAATGTTCCTTCTAAGAACAGTGCGAAAGCATTCAGGGTAACTGTGTCTTAAAACTTCAGTCTTTCAAAATGCTTTGTAATTGCCCAATTATATTCCTTTCAATGTAGTAATTTCATCTAGATGCTTGCAAATGCTATATATTACAAGTGTCTATAACCTTGGGAGTGTACTATTGTAATAAGCATATATTAAGATGTGTTCATTTTCAACTTTTTCCTCAGAAATCCTTTTTTTTTCTGGTTCATAAATCTCTCTTTACATGCTGTTTCTGAAGCACTTCAGTGCGAATTTCCTTTTTATTTTTTTAAAAAGCCATCACTGATTTTTTTTTTCTGCTTCCAACATATTTCCCTCCATCAYAGAGTCTTTGTCCAGCAAGAAATGCACTACATTATGAATGGGTAAGTAAATTCATAAAACTATGATTTGCATAATAAAAGTTTTACCTAGTGTTAGTGAGGGAGCTGTTCTGCATGTTATATGTGCTGACTAAATTATACCCTATATTTCACGTACTTAAAGCAATGGAGTTTGATTAGCAAGTAGTTATTACAGATACTTATGCTGTCTCTGAAATAGTTTTCCTGAAGGGAGCAAGGGAAGCTGGGTGTGGGAAGATCTTCATCCTTAGGGAAATATACTTCTAGAAATAAAATATTCTATGTTTTAGGCACCATAGGTTGCATGGATTCTTGGAACTGCTGGCATATATCATGGCAGGAGGCAGACTGTTGTGTGGTGTTACGGGAAGCAGAAAGAGTTCTGTGCAACTGGCTGTGCAGTGGTTGTTGGAGGAAAGCTGTAATGACTCACAACATGCCTGTTCCCTGTGTCTTATGGTGCTCTTCAGAATTGCAGAGTCTTTTGGTCTTTTGGCAAATTTTCCTTTCCCTGCAGCTGTGGAGTTGGCTCTCACCTTCCAACTTCCAGATTGGATGCGTTTTAGTGGTGTCAGGGTTTTGACCCTGTGAAATTGTTAGTACAGCATGACATTTCTGCTTTAGAAAAAACTTGAATTGCTGAACGAATGTTCTTCAGGATAAGAACAAGGAGATAGGAGCAGGGGACCTGGGATGATCCGGGACCCAGTAACTGTTACTGTACCAAAATAGCTGGGGATTCAACCTTCTGCATTTGACCTGTGCCTTGCTGGTGGCCTGGCAATGGTGTGTGGGGGTGCTGCTGACCTACCCTGAGTTAGAGGCTAGAACCATGCAGGAAAGATCCTGAGTGTTATGTTCACTTTATCTGAACAGTGCTCTGGTGAGGAGAGCCAAGTTCACAGCTTCCTTCCCAGGAGGCTCCAGAGGACTGTGGCTCCTACCAGTAACATTATTGAGAAGAATCTAGAAAGGGCTCACCTTCCCATAGAAAGATATTTTTTTTTCTTTTCCCCCAGTGAGGAAGCAAAAACCTTGAATACTGATTGAACCATTAATTGAACATACTGGTTTAAAGCTTAAAAAAAAAATATGTCTGCCCAAAACTTTTTCTGTGCAGAGGCCTTGAACTTCTCCTGACTTAAAAGTTTCAGCTAGTTTTGAGTAGCCCATTTACTGAAAGCAGTAAACTAGCTGAGCAAAGGCACTTAAGAATTTAGCGAGAAAGATAAAACTTAAATATGAGCACTTTGGTCCTAACTTCTGGATAGTAAACAGCCTTAAGTAGACCAGGGCAATTTGCCTCTTCAGCACTGTGCCAGCGAGGCAGAGAGATAAGTGTAATTCAGTTGGACATGTTGCAGGTCCAAAAGTGATTTGCAGCCCACACTGGCTGAGCTGTCTCTCCAACTCTTGCTGAAAGGTCCCTCTTATTTATTTTCTTCTTTTTTTTTTTTTAAGCAGTAATAGACAATGCAAAAAAGTGGTTGTTCTGACCTTCGGAAAGTGCTCAACTTTCTACTTAGTAACTTGCTGAGAAGTGAATGAAACAGCAGAAGTCATCTCACATAATATAAAAAGATGGGCTCTCAAAGCACTGGAGATGCAGTAATTGCCACAATGCAGGATATGAGTAAAGTTCTTCCAGTGACTGTTTCTTTGCTCTCTCTTGAATGATGTTATGCTTTTTTGGCATATAATGTCTGTTTCTACTCTTCAGCTTTCATTTGTGTTTAACAGACTCAATTCAGTTCAGCTGGGCGGAAGCCACCTGAAGGCATTGCTGTTGCTGCAGGTTGGATAATATAGGGTGCCCTTCACAGTTCATCTCTTTTCCACTCAATGGTAAAAATCTCAGAAGACCTGATCTGATATAAAGATCAGAGGTTACAGCTGGGCTGTTCAGTAAGAGAAATTTCTGAGTTTTGAATGTGGTCTTTCAGACAAAGTAGTAGTAGAAATGGCATGTTCGTTTTTCACAGCCTGGATGTGGCTCAGTGTTTGGTTGCCTGTTCTTAGCTATAAGTGCAAGAAGATGTCACAACTTGAAAGGATAAATCTCCAGTGGTATTCTGGAGGTGTTCAAGACCTCTCTAATCTTTCTGTTTGGATGAGAAGAATGTTTAACAGCAAGAAAACTTTAGTACTTCTTATGACAAACCTTCATTCTTATTTTCTTTTGCATCCTTCTGGGTTGAGCTGTGCTCTAGCACGGAGGTGGCAGTATGTGGTGAAACACACTAATGCTATGTTTGTAGGCCAAGGGAAAATATCTGTTTGCAGCTGAATTTACTCCTTCAAAAGAAAGCCCTATGGAGACTCATGAATGCAGTGCCAGAATGTCTCACTTCAAAGGCCCCTCAGACACGTAGTGTGGGCTCTGAGTGGCCATGCAGAGCACAAACTGGACACTAACGTGGGATATGGCACGAACAGGCTTTCTATCTCCCGAGCTGCCTTTAAAAGCTCTCTGGAGTGTTCTTTGGTACTCTTGGAAAGGGACACAAAGTGAACAGCAAGGCCTCCAGACCCGCTGCACCGAGAGCTGCACCAAACTCCTTGATACCAGCTGCAAAGCTCTGACAGACTGACCTGACACTGCTCTCCCATGGCAGGCTCATTCTTAGGAGGGAATGATGATGATAATGAGCCCCTCACCCTTATGTTGCTTTGACCACCATTTGAAGTGTGTGCATTTGTCCAGGAACAGTTTGATAAGAGCTCAGCTTAGACTCCTAAGGCCAGCAATAATCCTTGCATTACTCAGTCTGAAATCCTTTTCCTTACAGGCTGTCCAGCTTCACTTCTCTAAGGTCAGACAACACATTGAATGGCAACTAGCGAAAACAGTTTTTATCTGCTACTTTGAGCTACTCAGCTTCGTAAACAATAGGTTTTACACTTGGATTTGGACACAGGATTACCAGGGAACTGCTTTGCCTTATCTTTGCTCTCAGTAGCTGCTCATGAGGCTATTTTCCTTTTATTGGGAAAGGTTGGTCTACAAAGATAAGCATCTTTTTAAAGGCTATGCCTCCAATATTCAATTTCTCTCCTTCCACCACACTTTGCAAAACTGGTGGAATAAAGTCTGCAGTTGTATTTAAATATGTGCCTTAATGCAAAGTGCATGAACACTCTGGCAAGAGGTAGGCTTTGCTAATGACGTCTTTCACACTGACCCAAGTCTGAGTCAAAGAATTTTCCTTGTGCCCAATTTTTCTCAAAGTTAATAGAAGTCACCTAGAACCAGCAGAAGCAAGCCAGGCTGCTGAAACCAAAATTAGAACATTGTCTCTTTCTGATTGATGAGGGAAGAGAGGCAGAGAAATTATTTACCTGACTGTGTGTCTCCTCATTACAGCTGCCTCTGGCTGCAGCAAATGTCTATGTTTTCATGACGTTCAGCAGCTCATTCCTCATGGCAGCAGCAAGCTCTGACTCTCATGGTGTTAGAAAGGAAGCAGCTCTGTGAAGTCTGCTCAGTGCTAATTTAATGAGGTGCAGCTCGGTTGTGCAGTACAGGCCTTCAATCATAGTGAAAGGTGAGGAATTCCCTGAAGGCAAGCTGGAGGAGTTTGGCTCTGACAGTGGCATACTTCAGCTAGGAGATTAATTTTCTCTGATGGGTTCCATGGAGACAAATGAACCAAAATGGCTAAATATATATTGCCTGTTTGGCAATACATTTATCAGTAGTTGTGATTTCCGTTGAAAACCCAATGAAAGAAAGATTAGAATCTGTCTTCTACCGTGCTCCCCTTTTCCTGCCAGTGATGCCAAAGTGTCTTGTCCAGAGCAGGGAGAGAGATGAGTTATCAATTTCCTTCTTGTCATTCTTTTGAAAAGTCAAGTACAGATAGACCTTGGTAGTGATACTCAAACAGTTACTTTGGTTGAAGTATGTAGGTTGTCCATGTTTAGCTGCTCTCTCTGGGTTCATGTGTAGAAGACTAATCTCTTCCACTCTCTCAGCTCTAGTAGCATCCCTGGATGTAGGCATGCTCTTTTCTTCCCCTTCCCAGCAAGACCTAGTCCTCCACATACTCTGTTCCTCCCTGGCTAGCTTGACTCTGGTGTACATGAGGTGAGCAGCAGCTCTGTCTATTCTGCTATCCTGGCATGTTTGCTGGGCTGTCCCATCCTGGCTTGTCCCACCTGTGGTTGGCAAAATACACTCTAAGTGCAAACAGTGTCTAAAAACACGGGATTGTGTGACATGTGATATTAACCCTGGTCATCAGCTGTTTATATTTGCATTCCCATAGTACTAAGTTACCACTCAGAATGGTAAACATGCAGTCAGTGGGGGGGCGCAGCACAAGCTGGGAAGAAGAGCTGATACACCTTAGGCCTCCAAGGGTGCAGAAACCAACTGCCCAAAGCTAAAGTAGATCCCAAATTCTGTTACTCTGTGAAGTGCTGTAGCACGCTGGGAGCCTCTCCTCGGGCATGCAGCTTTATGTCCTGCTGTCTTACTGTGCTGAGAGGGGTTCTTACTGCCTGGGCATCTATACTTCAGGTCAGCCTGCTGGTGCTTGATTTGTCCTCCAGGAACTCGGTGAGGGAACAGATGAAGGGGGAAAGGAGAGGACACCGTCCCTTGCAAACAAGGAGTCAAATTCTCAGAGGCATATAGTGACTTAGAAGCATCAGTACAAAACGAGTCTAACTCAAGTGATATTCAGCATTTTAGTTACTGTGTCTAATTTATTTGAGATCCATGAAAATGTAGCTTAGTGTCTGACACTTGGAGAGTGAATGAGATTGTTAAGCAACTTCGGAAAATTTGAGAAATCTGTTTTTTTTTTTTTTTTTTACCTGTTCTGTTTATCTGATTTCCACATCTCTTTCAAAGAACTTGATCTGAAGATTTACAAGTATCTAAAGCTCAGAGCAGAGAAGGTACCTGGTGTTGATATGCTCTGTAGCTCCCTCTGAAAAGAGTTTCTAAACAACATCTTCTGGGGGAGCTTCAATTTAAGGAAAAGGTATAGCATATTATTATGATTTGTAAAAATGGCAGTAAGGAAAAAAGTTAATCCCAGTCTCAAAACCTTCTACTGCCCTCAAAAACTTTCTACTTTGTTTTCTTACAGCGAATTTTGCACTCACATTAAATAGTCTGAGTATAACTCACACCTAGCTGTTGTATCTTAAATCAAGTTAAACTGATCTGGATTATCTATTTGATGTGACTGATCTAGAGTTTCAGTAACTCATTTGAAGATCACTTTGGTTCAATATTTTTTAGTCCTTGCTCTAGATTTTTTGATTAATATATTGTTTCAGAGAAAGCACGCTTTAGGTAATGTTTTCTCACCTAGCTATGGGAGTTGAGTGTGGGGATCTCAGCCTGTTGCACAACTTTGCATACCCTCTCTAGCAAGAGAGATTAATTAAATTTCTTGTAGCAATTGAATTAGGCCAGAAGTCAGTCTTTTATTCAAATTGGTACCCTAACCATGCTGACAAAGTCCATCAGAATGCACTAATGTAGTATTTTCTTCAGTTTCTTCATCATTAATAACATTATCAAACATACGTTGAAGCACTTCTGCTCTGTCATCTTTCAGAACTATAAAAGAAATTTAGAAAATATTCACGGAAATACAGAGAATTTTCCAACCTTCAGCCTGTGAGAATAATTGTTTAGTCTGGGGAATTTATTTTTCTACTTAAAATTGAAATGTAGCCAGTTTTCTTCAGGCTTTTTGCAATTTAAATTTTTATGTGTGTGTGCAGGCTCATATAAGCTCTATTTTTCTCTCTTCTGGGCAGCTTACTAATGACGCTTCTGCAAAGATAACATTAGTCTCCCTGCATATAGCTCTGAAATGGAGCACCAACGCGTTCTGCTGCGACAGCAGCTTTGTTTCCCCTCTTGGGGAAGGTAGAAAATACACTTGCCTGAATTCAAAATTCAATGTGTATTTTATTAGATCTCCTTCTGACACAAAATTCCTCAGGGTTTTGTATGCAACTGTTGCTCATCTTCTGTAAAATTCTTGCAAATAAACAGATACGGAATTTTTTTTTTTCAAATTCCCCCTGATTGTGGAATAACACACTTTGCAAGTGCTGCTCTAAGGCAAGACATGAAAAAAAAAAAAAAAGAAGAAGAAATCAGTCTGAGCCTTCTTAAAAGACATCCACATCAGCAACATGAAGTGATTTCCTGAAGGACAGGAATGCCTTCACTGATGGTGGTCCCTGTGGTACATACAGCTCTTGTCCAGTGTGGCAGGGTTCTTTTGGAAATGCCCTGACTAGCTGTGCTGATAAGACTCAAACCTGCACTCCAGAGAATAGCTAAGCTCTCCATACTTCTTTCCAAGTAAGTTATAGTAAACTGCCRTGGGATTGAAGGTTTTGTCAGATCTCTGATCCCATTTGCTTAATTACACTATTTGCCCAGATTGTTGGACAGGCAAGTAAAAAGGTACGAGTCTGAAGGCAGTTCTTCAGAAAAGTTGTCTCTTAGAAGTATTTTGGACTGAACTTCTGTGCTTCAGTGGATGCCAGCTTGTTGTGCCATGTTGTGATACCTAATGAGGAGGCTATTCCTGTGGCTAGACTGGTGCATTCAGTTCAGCAGGCTCCCTCAGAGAATGTCTTTCTGTCCTAATAATTACCTTCATTAGTCTGTTCAAGAGCTTAAAACATTTGTGTGGTCTAATTGCAGACTGCACATCACTCATTCGATGCAATTTCTTAAGTATATGAATTGGTACTTGTGCTGGAAGGTTAATTGTTCCTCTCTAGTGAATAAGCTGATGTTTAAAACTAAGGGCCAGGCTTTCAAAAACAAATGAGGGTTTTTTAACTTGAAGCCTGCTCTCAAAAAAAAGAGAGATTGAGATACCTAGGAAATTCTAGAGCACTCGGGTGTACTCTTTAACTGTTCTCCTGAGAAGTCATTGGTTCTGGAGACCTTTTATGTCCCAGATATCCCCCATCCACTGAGTGTATCATATTAGTTGCTTTCCTCTCTTTTTTTTTTTAAAGCTCACATTATCACCATGTGCTATCATGTGTTGCAAAAGTAGTAACTCTATGACTACACATGCCTTAATTTTTTTTTTTAATGTTATTTCTTATCCCTGAGTGGACTTAAAACACTGGCAASAGTTTACAGCTGTAGTGGTTAAGAAGTATTCTTCACATCACTGCCTCTACATTGTAGTTATGGCAGTGTCTTACTAAACCTGGTGATTGTGTTCATATTTCATCCACATTTCCTCTCCATACTTATTCCCTAGCATCCTGATTACTAGCATCAAAACTCTGGGACTTCCTGGAGTCTTCCTGACCAAAAAACCCTCAAAGGTTGCTCTCTCTTGGGAAAAGGCACCACTTGGTTCATGTGTGTGCTCATACKTGGGAAGGCAGCTGCTGAGAGCCATTGATGGACTCACCTTTGTTCCCCAGCCCAAAGTGGGGAAGCTGCTTTATGGGTTGTTACCTGAAGTGAAGCCAAATCCTCACTTCATTTCCATCAAATTCTGGAGTCCTCTGCTCCACCCTGCCTTAACATTATCCATGGATGTTTAAGATGTTGAAAGAAGGGTATCAAAGTTCTCAGTAAAATTGCAGTTTTCTTTAGTATGAKGTTTTTTCAGGACTAAAACAGCTGAATTTGAGGTTCAGTGGCATGGRTAACTTCAGCTAATAGTTTTCTAAAGCCGTTTCGAAAGAGTTTGCTCCGTGCTAGGGCAAGCAAGATAAGGTGGAGGGTCCCTTTAAGATAACTGCATTTTATGATCTTCAACAYAGATGAAGCCCTGCCATGTGAAATAATCAGCATGGAAGTTTCAAAGTTGGATTTGAAAACGGAGTAGAGGATTTCAGAGATGACTTCAATAAAAATGATAAAAAGCTCCTTTAATGTTTTTTATTTGACRTTTCATCATATCCAACCCTCTTGTCCATTGAAAACTCGAACAGGAAAAACACGTATTCAGCATCAAATTGGTCCAAAAGAAAATTTTGGCTATTTTAATGGAAATCTTTTTATTCAGGGCTTCTGAACTTATCTGAAATCCAGAGATGCCTTGTGGGAGCAGCAAAAGAGGTGTTTCATGACAACATACCTCTTCAGTGGATTGAGTGTCTTGGCCAAAATTATCCAGTGAGGCACACTAAAGAGGTCCTACCCTGAGAAAGTGTTGAAGTTGTTCTTTTTGACAGGGAATATATTGTGGCTAGATCCTGAATCAATGATCTTGGATTTCCTTATTGGCCATCCAGTCTACACAGTTGGCAGAACTCTCTGCAGTGGTTGAGCAAAACTCTTTAAAATTATGCCTGTGAGTTGATTCTGATCCAGGAAAAGAAAATACAGTATATGTCATATTAAAATAGACTTAATGCAAATTTTGTAGATTTGTCACTTCTGATCTTAGCCTACAGAATTAGTCAGGCATTTAGCATCAGTCAAAAGGGCTTTGCTGTGGAACATATCTATATGTTTTAGTGACAATTTAAGAAACATAGCCAAGCTGTGCTTTTCCTCTTCCCTGAATATTGTGGATAGAGGGGGTGGAGGCAATATCCTTTATTCTTCTAGCCAAGCAGTTTTGATTTTACAGTTGAGACTGCATCCCGTATCTTGTGCCAACTTCATGCTGTGCTAATATAATTTAGCAAGCACACAATGCTAAGGAAGAACAATACAATCCAGAAGAAAATCAGCTCTTTTCTTGTTCCTGCAAAAGAAGTTGCATAGCKCAGTTTTCTTCAAAATAAAATTAAAAGTCTTTTAGTTTTGTTCCTTCAAGCAACAAATTAATTAYGGGAGAAGGAGGTAATTGCACAACAGGATTACCCTTTGCTTCTGTAGACAGAAGAGCAGCAAATCAGGGTGACAGAAATGCTGTGAGGAAAATGGTAGGGGAGTCAGCAGATGACCCTTTTCCCCACTGATGCATTTGCATTAGAATAATCCCATAATTCTCCATAGCTGGCTGGAATTATATCACCCAGAGCGTTGGCCCAGAGTGTGTTCGTGCTTCTCTCTGTAAGAGAGGTGGGGAATTGCCTCAGACACATAACAGAGTAAGAGCTAACTTCCTGCAGGAACTGCCTGGCCCTTCTTACTTGGTTCCAAGATGTGAATACCTCAAAGGCAGGCATGCAATTTGCATGGTTTATTTAATACACTATACTTMAAGGGAAGCAATCTTGGCCTAGTTTTAGGTGATGGGTCATTTTCTTAAGTAAAGAATGGAAAGTAATAGCTTCTGCGTTTTTATCCTTCTTTGTGTTATAAAGACTAAAGGCAGGCCTTGAACCAAGGCCATGGGAGCCCTACAGTCYAGTTTTGCTAGAAGACCTTTAAGATGCAGCAAGTGATGTATTCAACCTAATATTTTTCTCACAGCACGGAACTGCATGGGTTAATTATGGGGTTATATGGATTTGGGGTTTTTTTTAATTAACTGTAAAACACTCTGGTCAATGAGTTCTTGTTTCAAGCGAGAGCAGTGTCCCTTAAATACCCATGAATGCTACACACCCGGTACAAATGGCACAGGACAACTATTGAGGAATACTTAATCGACCCCATCTCTGGTTCCCAGCTAACACTGAATATTGTCTTCTAGTACATTATGGACTGCTTTTCTGTTGCAGTGCTTTAGAATTGATGTATCCAGATGGCTCAGAACAGTAGGGATCAGCCTCGTGGAGACAGAAGAGTTATCTGTACACATGCCCAAACAACCAACAGCCAAGACATTGCTTCCTGAAGGATGTTTTTTCTCCATGGGAGAGGGATCCAGTGACCTACTAAGGACAATGAGGGAGCAGGATGGTCAGGGAAGGGGTGATTGCTGTTTAGGCAGGCTACCTTCTCTTTTAGCTGCAACCTAAAGTGTTGGAGTGTACCAGAGCATTTCACCAACAGGACTGAAATAARCCTTCACTTCAGACACGATGATTTGGCTTTAACATTTAGTAGTCCCTAGCCAAACCTACAGACTTCTGTAAGTCCTTCTGCCCAGTTTTGCCCTTTAATGAGAAACCTTCTTCACTATTTCCCCACCTACGAAGGGTTAAAAGGGCAGAAAATTACTGTACTCTTTTTTCATAACACTGTCTTTCAATCTCCAAACCTAAATGTGTTAGATGTTTTAGACTAATCAAAGTAACCGTAGCACTTGGTGTTCAATGTATGTACATGAATACTTACCTCACATCAGTGTATATGTGAGACTAAATCTTGGCTGAATCTCAGCACTTTCAGCTAAGGGCTAGGCATATTTTATGATYTTTTAAAGGACTGTTACAAAAATGGCTGCACTGCAGAAATGCCAGCTTGGAATATGCACGTGAGCTGCTCATCCACCTTCCAGCTCTTTTCTGACTGTGGATTAGACATTTGGTACGCAGCAACGGGGACTCTCCAAATAGCGTGTCAGAATTGAYGACTGCCTGGCAGGCTGCTGCAGTCTCTCCTCTGGAAAAATTACCAACTGTTCCACTCTGTTGACATGAAAAATACATCCTTTCAGCTTTAGCAGCCATAAACTGGGGCCGTCCTGGTGTCAGGCACGTTCAGACTCAAGAACTGGTGACAGGACAGGGTTGATAGCGGTGGCAACCATCTTGCCRTCTGTCATTTCTGATGTAAACCCTCTCAGTTTGGTGGCAGACCTGTGTGATGTTAAACTCCACGACCAAAAGCGGAATTAGGCTGCCTTTTTTTCTGTGTATCTGAAAGGTGATTTCAAAGCTTTTTCCTGGCACGAAGATCGAGTGGCACAYGATGTATTCAGTAGAGCTGGTCCAGAAATAGCTTCCATCCCTTGAAAGCTTAAACATTTAAAAATTAGCCTCTCCTTTGGTCCACAGAGGCAGAAATGTACTGAGAGAAAACACTTTCTGAAAGTCTTCAAATTAGAGATGCTGAATTCTTTTGATCAGAAATTACATCTTTCATTCTGACAAAGGAAAATTAAAGGGTTGTCACTTCAAATCTTCCCATAYACAAGACTGGAAAACTGTACTTTCAAACTCTTCTGAGAATTTTCTGTAGTGTTARTGCAAGACTGTTGCTTCTATCCAGGCTTCAACCTAAATTTCAGTTGTTAAAAATCCCCAGGTTCCTAATGTTTTGACATATTGCATGTGAAAATTCAGAAACCATTTAGAATCAAGATTAAGACTGTTGCCAGGAAGAAGTAGAAAGTCTTTAAAGCTCCCTTCCAACCCAAACTATTCTATGATTCCATTATTTTTGCGTTATAGGTGGGGGTTTTTTGTTTATGTTTTGTGAAGTGGATTGGGGGAACAAGGGGGTATTTTTTTTTGTATGTGCTCTAATGATAATTATAGTGAGACAACTAGAGATTCACTGTGGATTAACTTCCAGGTTAACTGTTTTCACAATATCATTTCCAACTTTATTGCTCTAGAATTGCCCCTCATWTGCTATAGCTAATGATATCAGATCAGGAAAAGCTGTTAGATAATTCCAGGGGTTACCATTTTTCTTTTAAGAGGGCTGAAGTGCAATTTGAAAAGTTTGTAGGAGACCCGGACCTAGGATACCAACAACAAGCTGAAGATTATCTGATGTTCATGAAAATCCTTGCATTGTTTACAAATAAGGATAAAGATCTCTTCCTGGAATGAGATAGAGAACTGCTAAATCCTGTGGTGCATGTCCAAGTAAGTTGTGGAAGATGCCAGGAAAGGAAAAGGATACAAAGGTGAAAATCTGACCCTTGTATCCCTGAGAGCCTGAGCTGGTCAATGTGCTGCAGCCCAGTGTCATGGGAACAAACCTTGCTGCTGTCTCCAGTCTCCACACCAGAAAAGTTGCAGACAAGAATGGCAATGGCAATTGTTCTAAATGTTGTCTGATCTTATCTGTTGGCTTTGCTGCAGTGCTATACATTCATAATCCAAACTAATACAGAAAAGCCTCATTAATACAGTTTAAAAATGTTATACAGAAAATTGTGTATGTGTGAGGGGAAGAGTGTAATGAGCTGCCAGATTCCTGTGGCTTTCTCCAGCAGGGCTGTGCTGTTTATAGTGGGTATTTATTCCTCTCTTTTAGCTATAGGTGCATGGTGTTGATAGCTATTTCTTCCTTAGTCCTGGGCTCCAGTTTGGTTTATGTTTTACACTTAATCTTTCTATCTTTATGCTGTCTTTTAATTGTTACCTCTAAAACTTCTCTCACCTGAACAGCGGAAACTCACTCTTCCATAGCAGCCATCCAGTGTTCATTGCAATTTGTGTTTATGCACCTATCCCCTTCTGTCTCCTCCCAGTCTTTTATTTTTTTTATGTATCCTTKTAATTATGAAGAATTATTTCTTTTGTTATAAGTAAACCACAAGTTCTCACATTTACCCTTCTGATTCCCTCCTCCATCCCCATGGGGGCAGGGGAATGTTCTAGCAGCTATCTGGTGGTGTCTTAGCTGCTGGTTGGGGTCAAGCCATGACACCAGATTAGTTGCAAGCCGTGCCTGGSTAATTCTTTACGCTCTCCATGTTATTCCTACCACCTTGATAGGCCATCTGTGGTCTTCATTGCTGCTTTACAGTGCCTTCTCCTCCATAAGCAGAAATACTCATGCCATGCAAACATACCTGTCTCCCAACCTCTGGGAAGTAACTCTGCCAAAGATAGAGTGAAACAGCRCAATCTACAGCAATTCTACCTCTCAAGGGACTCAACAAGCCCCTTTTTCCCACCTGTTAGTCTGTCTAGCTAGACTGGAGAGCACAGTTGTTGCAGACACTGCTAYACCCTGCGTCTCTTTCCAAGGTTGCTGGCTTTGCTCTGTGTGTAGGCTCCCCAAGTCATCAGCTGCAGAGACACAGGCAGCCTGGAGAGCTTTACACCAAGTTATTCCACTCCCCTTTGGGTGGCAGTGGTTCTGTCCCTTCTAAAGGCAGCCACATACTCGAGGATGAGGGGCTGGGATGATGATGGGCTGCTGTGCACCCAGTCAGACTAAGCTGGTGTTCTCTGGGGACTGGGTGCAGGAAAAGCTGGGAAACATTCTGCACTGCCAGTGGCTCTTCACAAAGGAACCATGCAGAAACCCAGAGGTTGTTGGTCACAGGCAGCCGTGTATCCCTGTGCACAGTTATCTGCTTTGTTCTTGCTTGTTCAAGCAGAGTCATATGTCTTGCCTTGTAGTCTTGATGCTGAAACAATTGAATTCAAGTTGCAAAAGCCTTTTGATGTCAAAGCAAAATGACAGCCCAAGTTCTAYCAGCACTGTATTTGAGCTGTGTTGCTACCTGAAAATGGCTTGCAGGCCAGGAGATATTTAGAAGGGTCTGAATTAAATAAAGCAAGTGTTGAAGTGTTTGAATTAAAGGAGGTGAATTGGGCAGCCAGAGGAACTGAGCTGGTCACCCAATATGTTGGCAGTAATAAACCTACTGAGTATTGTGTGTTGGAGGCAGCAAAGTGCAACTGCCATGCCTGCTGGCAGGAGGGGCCAGGGGAGCAGAGCTAAGCTCCTTGAGAGCAAAGGTGAACCCTCAGGGGCTCCACGGTCCAGCAAGTCTCTTTGCTTTCCCTGCTTCGTGTCTAGTTACTTTGCATGCTGCAGGACACAGGGGTGAGTAACAGTGCAGCACCTCTTGCCTGAGTGGGAAGTCCTGCACAGGAAGCCTTGTGTATGCAGGATTAGGACAGCAAATTACTGATACCACAGAGGTGGGGAAAGGTGCAAAACCCACAACAGTCCACACAGAAGAAACTATTTGTTACCACTCTAAACTAAAATGAAAATAAACCAAAGTTAAGGGACTGTTGGTTTCCTTGTTGCTAGAACATCCTAAAATAAACTTACACTGGGACAAGGCCAGATAATTCCTGAGACCCTGTGCTGTCAGAATAACACAAAGTCTCCAGCCTCTAAGTCACAGTAAGAAAAATAAAATTTATTGGGTGTTACCACAAATTTTGATGTTGGGGGAGGGGAATCCCATGTGATGTAAGTATACTGCTCAGCATCAACATTGCTCTCTAACAGGACCATCTCTGTAATCTAGTCAAACAGGCTTAGTGTTTCTTTTATATCAACTCAGTCAGGCCTCATTATTTCTGCTTATAAAAATCTTTCAAGCTAGAACATAAAAGTGTTTTCTATGTTTGCACACCTCATTTGCGATTGCCTTGTTACACCCACTCATCTTTTCCTTTTTTTTCTAATACTGGCTGCAATGTAGCTACATGGCCAGAAAATAAATGACTTGCAAAAGCTTGGGTGCACATCAAAATTGTTTTTTGARCCACCACAGGCCTTCGATTTTATCAAATCCCTCTTCTTGTGTGCTGGGAGCACTGCAAATCAAAGGACTAATCCGTTTTCACAAACGATTCTTATGCTGAATGGCAAAATGACATTGAATGGTGGGAGCTGTTAATGAAAGAGCTTTGTGCAATACAAAGAGAAGCGAGTACTTGGTGTGTTCTGCTGGGCCCAGCTCGCACTGCATCCACACWACAAAGCCGATTCAATGATTCGAAGAATAGTAAGATTGGAAGTACTGTCACCTTCATGCCTGGAAGTTTGGCTAGGGAAACTCCAGCATTTGACATCAGGCAGGAGGCTGTTTGGATGAAAGATATGAGTTGATTTGTGACAAACAGAGTATCTATTTCATTAACCAGTAATGATACTTACTTCTAAAGATCCCTGGTCATTGCCATGAGCCAGGATAGACACTTGGTAGCCTTCAAGCTATAAATATTAAGGAAACAGTAGGTGAGAACTACTGCGGCTGTGCTCAAGGCTGTGCTACCCAAAGAAAGCTACACCTAAGGAAGAGAAAATGCTCCATTCCTTGTGAGGTGGGTGGAACAGCAGTGCAGTTCCTGAGGAAGACAACTACAGTACTTCAAAAACTGCTTGGAAAAGGAGACAAACCAACAACTTGGGCTGCGAGATCTGTGTTCAGTCATTCACGGGATCAAACATCTGTGTCACTGTGCTTAGCCTGCCGTTTCTTCTCTTAGGCTCTGCTTTGCTTTGTTTGTTTTTCTGTCTATCTTAGGGCCTGGGAGAGGTAGGAACTCTGACAACTTCGTGTGGTCATTTAAAGTGCTTCTGTCATGCTGTGTAAAGTGTGGTGGTATTGCTGGCACAGGAAAGATGGTGTTCAGTAGAAAGGAATTGAGATTTGGCCCAGCACCTCTGTCCATCTGATTTCTTCATGCCTGCTTACCAGCAGGCTGACACTTSGTGCCTCAGAGTTGTTGAGAAATTCCCCCACTTGCACATCCTTGACAGATCAATGGAGCTTCAGCATAAAGCAATTACAGCAAATTGGAAGAAAAACCCTRACAGTGAGTCAGCAACAGTTGGGAGTGGAGGAGGAGGAAATCCAAGTTATAAAAGTATAAAGAGGGGGTGGCATGGGGTTGCCTGCTGGTATTACGAATAGCAACTGCTGATAGGACTGGAGAGCTTTGTTTTSGGTACTAATGTGACTGGGCTTGAACGCTTGGAATAACCCTTTGACAAGTGTTTTAGAATGGTTTTCCAAGACCCTGCTCTGTAAAYGTAACTTAAAACTGCTCAGAGAAGCCTCTTGGTTGACTCTGAAAGCTGTTTATATTCTTCCGTGTCTTTATTGCAGTAAATAGCTTTACATGAGGCCAGGTTTTATGTTTACAATAGTACTGCACAAAAAACTTCTTTTCATTATCCCATGGCTAAATTCCCAATTCAACAAAACAGTTACCTTCTGAAGTGTTTGGCCAAGTCTCAACTTAAACTGGCCTGTAAGGGCATGAGTTCCAAAGCAGTTAAGAAAGCCATCGTGCAACTTTGGGCTCAGGGGATTGAACTCCTTATTGATTGATTGATTGATTGAGCATTGTATGACTGATAGATCTGAAACATGGCTGAGCTGAGTCCATGCTTCCCTGTAGAATTGTGAAGGATTATTCAGTTTGCCTTGCTTGCAGTCACCTTGTTCGAGTGCACTTCATCTGCTTTCTTGTGTGACAAGAAAATTCGTTGGCTGGCGTCATGGCAAAAGCCACATCTCAATTATCCATGGCAGGGACCCAATTAAAGAGAAGTTGATGAATAGGTGCATTTATGGATCCCTTCCAACTTGACATATGCCATGATTTTAGCCACAGTAGTCTAAGTTTCGTAGTGATGAAGACACCATCCTAGAAGGGAGGTACATGCACTGCGTATTACATATGATGAAACCAGAGAATGTTCTAATTCTTCCTATTTCTCATCAAACTGCCAAAGCTTTGGTCTGTGAGACATGCAATGAAGACACGTCTTAAGTTTCCTTTGTCTGTGTTACCTTGATAGTCTGGCATCACTGATGACAAATGGAAGCAAAATGGGATTTGCATTAGTAAGYCAATTAATTAAATTTTTTCTGATGTCTGAAGACAATACCTTAAAGTACTTTGTCACGTGGAGCTTTTTTTCCCTCATTCCCCTTTGATGGCTTTTTTTTCTGCAAGACTTCTCTTGATAAATTGGTACATTTTCTGACTGGAAGCTCATTGGCTCCTGCTGCTCGTTCTCCTGATATAAAATTGAGGTTTTGCTTTAGTGTGATAAACATCAGGCAGGTCCTCCCTCACCAGCTTTCCCCCACTGCACCTCCACTGATTTACAACTCAGTAGTTACCTTAATTTAGAGCATGAGAGAAGCTTTTGAAACTACAGATTAAAATCTGGACTYGGTTGACTTGTCCATTCTTTCTGAATAGCTGTTTTCAGTTGCATATAGTTTTCTGCAAGGTCATTTCGGTTCAGGCTTTCTGAAGAACAGCAAAAACTCTGAAAGTCTGGCAGTACTTGTGCAGCAGTCAAAGACAGCATTGTTGCTTCAGTTAAAAAAGCACAGACCCCAGTGGCCTTTACCAATGACTTCTCTGTCCTGTTCTTGGGGTACCCATGGAATGTCACTATAAATCAAAAGGTGACTGTACTTTGTTATTGCTACAGAACCTACCAGGCAAAATTTTGATTGAAAAACTTCATGTAAAGAAAGCATTGCTGTTCTTTCATCATGAGGCAACAACAGTTGCTTTACTGGTAAATCCCTAATAGTGGTTTGTCACCTAGAGGTGGTCAGACTGCAAGAGCTGGGAAGGCATATGCATATTCTCATCTGCATTTTATTTTGGTCATGGTGGTAACTGCAACAGAAGCTTTATCAATGATAGTTCCAGTGGCAACAATTTGGCATGCTGATAAAAACGTCACTTGGGCCAGCCAGCCTGAGACAGCTGTGTAGGTACTTGTAGCACAGTTACATCCAGTCTAACAAATTATACAAGTCCAGGAGTTTCCCTGGGTACTGAGGCCAACTGGCATGGAGTGGCCTAATTCTGTGACARTAAATACTGCTGGACTGTAAAACAGCATGGCTTGTACAATCTGCCCGTTGGGAACACTCCCAGCAATGCCTTCATCGCTGAACCAGCCGTAGGGATGGCTGATGAATATCCTAGTGCAGTTTGCAAGCAAGCTGTCAACACAAATGCCCTCCCCTCAGGTCAGAAAGATCCTGCCTGTGTCCCACTTACCTCATCACAGCTGACCTGGTCTGATCACGGAACATCTGCAGAGGGCTACTGATGCTTCCATRCAGACTGGAAAATGGGGATCCCAAATGTTTGTGACTATTGAACTGCAGTTATTTATTGAGATGAAAAATCTGTATTCATTTTGGGAAATGTTGCACTGGGAATTGTTTTCTCAGCTAAATTAAAATTTTAGAACAAGAGAAGGAAAAAGCATGGTGTGATGTAACTGACATAAATGCACACTGAGAACTGAATGGTGTTTCCCAAAATATATCATGCTTGAAAGGAAAACAGAAAATAGGGGGATGCTAGGAACCAGGCTCTGGAATATCTTGCTTTCTTCTGCAGTTGGTGTTTTCTCCCCCTTTGTGTGACAAAACCTCATGTCTGTACAAGCGAGTGAGAGATCCACTCCCCCTGCCATCTGCTCTCCTGCGTGAATAATTAGAAGGAGGAAACAGGCCCAGCTCTGGAAGAGAGGGAACCRGAGAGCAGGCTAATATGGGTAGAAAAATATCCCATCAAAACTAGCGGCAGACTGGGAGGAGGGAGAAGGGGGGAGATGAATTTTCAGCCTTAGGCGAGTGCAGCCTGCAGTGAATGAGGCTGTTCACAAAACAACCTGCAGCGCTTGGAGTGGGAGAGCTGCGAGGGAAGGGAGCAGCACGCCTGTTCCAGGAAACGCTGTCCTCACACACGCCTGGGTGAGCACTGCCGACAGTGCTGGAGCTCTTTAGGCTGTCACTGCAGCTYATGATCTGTGTGTGTGGTCTTTGAGGAATTCTGCACTGGCCAAGCAAGAGGACTGAAGATGGATCTCCTTCAGGACAAACCTGCTCTCGACATGCCCTGCTTTTACCCTCTGAGTATCTCAGTCCTGCATTTAGTTCATCCATTTTTTTTTGCGGTTTACAGTCTTGTGTTGTCCTTTATTTCTCAGAGCAAGGGATTTGTACTCCACGTGGAATTGAGATATCCAGAAACAAGTACCAAAGACATCTTCCACAACATGACTCTATCTAAGGTTGACTGTTCACAGAGGGCAGTGTTAGTAGCACTGCAGGACAGCTGAGCTTCCACCTGTAGCTCTGGTTTATGTTCTGTGGGTTCACATCTAAAAGAAGAATCTTTACCACCTACATCTCTTAATGTAAAACCTCGGTTCTTTTGAGGAAACCTAGAACCACAGAAATACAAGTAAGAACACAGATGTTCTTCTCATGCTTCCTGTGAAAAGATTTGCAGACCATCTTACAGGAAACTAAAGAAGGTAATCGCTGTTCCAGCATTGGATTCTGCAAAATTCTTCAAGCTAGCTAATCCCACAAGTATGTAGTCATTAAYTTCATGCCCCATGCTCAGTATTACGGCTTTTTCCCAGTCAACCTTTAAACCAAAATGTGAAAAGTAGCACTGAGTGAGTTCCTCCTGGTCATCAGCCGGGACAGGGCACCAGTACATCCACCAAGGCTTGTCAGTGCCATTGTGTGTAGGACATCATATACAAAGTACATACCATGCAATGCTGTCCTCTGGGCTCAGAGCTGTGGAACAGGCAGCGAATGCAAGACTSAAAATGTTGGGCTCTGGGCAAGACTGTTGTTATCCTTTGTTCGAATGGAGACTTTTGCTTGGATTAGAGATAACATGGTGATGAACACTGGGATGGCTGGATGTGCAGGTTGCTGTTCCCTGCTGCTTTGCTTCTAGGAGGTATTCCAATATGCACTGCAGGAGGAGAACCTTTGCTCCACTTGTGCATGCACAGGCATAAAAATGCTTGTATTCACTTTTCATCCTGTAGTAATGACATTTTCACCACTTCCCGCAGTTGTGTACCTTCTGTACTTAAACACACACACCTCCTGCCCATGCATGTGCACACAGTTTTACAACATACCATTTGAAAGCCTTGTTTCAGGGGGGAAAGTTTCATACAGGTTTTTTTGTGAATTCTTTAATTGCCCCCTTTGTGGCAAAACTTTCCTCCAAGTCTCCAGCTGCCTTTTCCACGTGTGGCATACCTGTCTGGGAACAAGCTGTGCAATTCTCTATACCTATCCACTCTTGTTAGTCATGGTTGATCTGTCTTTATTTTGTTCCCTTTGCATAAGGTTGGAGCAGTTCCTTATCAAAAGGAAAAACTTCTAGAAGTTGCCTAAACATAATTGCTTTCTTCTGCAATAACAAACTCCAACTGCATTTCTTATATTTTTGTTTGGTAGTAATGGGGCCCATTTTGGTCATCACCAAAGCAGAATGTAAATATTTTATCTCCTCTCACCTTTACCTCACCCTTGTGGTTTCTGCTCATTATTTGAACTTTTATTTCATGCAGTAATTAATGTGTTGTAATAAATTAATTCTTGGCTTTCTTTCTTCCTTCATTAATGCAGGAAATGCTTTGTAGTTCAAAGAGGTTATGTGTCTGCCAGATTTCACACAACTCAAAAAAAAGGAGCTTTAAATACTGCAAACAAATCAACCCTCAACTCAAACAACACGGAAGGAATATGGGAAAGCATGTTGGTTCTACTTGCATATGAATCTCTACCTTTTGCACAGGTAAGCTTATTTTTTTCCTAACTGACATTCACAATATGTGACTTTTTTTATTTTTTACTTGTAATGTACATATTAGAAACAGAGATCTTTAATTCAGGGTGAAGGCTGCTCTGTCCTCACTTTTATAAAATTAAAAAAAAAAAGGTAGTGTGGTTTTTGTGGTTTTTTCTCTCTCCTTCCTTGAAGCAGAAGGTGTTTTGTTTTGATTTTCTCCTTCTTAACAACTGCCTGTACATAATCTGGGATGGTATCTATCTGTTTAGTGACCACAGTGAACTTCCTTGTATTGTAATGGTTTGAAAACCTGGAGGACTTAAAGATATGTCAGAAGTCATTAAAATGTAGAGGCTTCATCCACCCACAGTGGTTCCTGTTGATCCTTTTAACTTTTGCTACAGTAAAGAATCCTTGGKTGTTTTCCTTCTCTGTTTAATTAGAGCAGATAGAAGACTTCTCTAAGGTTCTGTGTCTGTTGAATTTCACACATTGCTGTATTTGAGTAAACAGACCCGATAAATGTGTATGGAGAAGTAGTCCCAAAATAAATAAATTGTTGCAGCTCTTTTCTGAAAATATGATTCTCTCTGTGTTTTACTGGTAGTGCTTAGCATGTCGTTGCACTGGGAGAATATTGCAAGGTGTTTCTGAACTTCTGCTCCAAGTCTAATGTTGAGTAAAAGAATGGACAGTGATTGCCCAACAATGTACACCATGAAAGGACAGCTACAGCATATATAGCTGTAGCTGTTATAGCTACAGCATTTGGGGTTCTCAGTGTTGTTTTTCCTTCTTTTTGGGGTTCCTTAGAACCTACTGACTGGAGAAAAGAAGCTTATGTGGAAAACAGCATTTCACTATGTTTAAGGGCATCTGGGAAAGAGTCCTGAGTCTGAAAGGTATAGAAATCTTGAATCTGTCCAGATACCTTCAATCCAAACACATGAGGAAGCGGAGAGAGAAATATATCTGGGATATAAATTTAAAACCCACAAAAATGAAAATACACCCATCTTTTTGTCACTGTGTCATTTAGGCAGGAAGTCATTTAAACAGCAGCAGAAATAGAAACTAGAAATAGAGAAGACCCCATGGTAGAGAACCTTGGTCTTCCATGGGTGCCAGGTCGGACTGAGCTTTAGATATGACAGTGTWCTCTTGTTCAGGAAACAGGATTACTGTGTGATTTTGCTTAAGTGTATTTGCGGGACAGTACTGGTGAAAACCAGTGATAATTTATGAGTTATCATTACCCCTCTCTCACATGCTTTATAGACACCACATATAGCCCATTTTTCACGACTGTGGCTGTAGACAACCTTAATCTGTGCCATGGTCCCTAAAACCAGAGCTGCTGCCATAGGAGAATGTGGAAGTGTACTTGCATGGCACAGAGCACAGTGCTGCAAACACCAGAGCTGGGACTGCAGCAGCAGCAGCAGCAGCACTGGAACCAGGAATAGCTGAATTGCACAAGTGTGCCCTTCTATCTAAGGGGCTGGCCCTGCCCCTCACACAATAACTCATCTGGAATGAGATASAGACCTGAAGGCACCCTCACATGGTGCTGGGTGCTTCAAAGACGTAGCCTAAGAAATGTTAGGGATGACTCTGACTCATTCAATGCCAGAAAAATTATCCTCAAGTAAGAACAGGCTATTTCCAAAATAACTGTGAAGCCACTTTTTTTTGTAAAACCCCACAGGAGATACCACAGGTACTGAGAGGGAATAGCAGTCAATAGCTGTGCTGATCTGCATTTGGTCTTAACAATTCTGTCTGGTGCCATAGCATACACCCAGCTTTCTCTCAAATTCATTCCAGCCTGCTGCTACTGTCTCCTTCTCCTTTAACATGCTCAGAGATAGGCATTTAGCCATCAGTGTTAAGGAATGTGTTCATATTTTGACTTTCTTTATCAGTCAGCAAGTAATTCTAAATTAAAACGTGACTTTTCTGTTAACATTCTGTTCTGTAATTTAATTTTGCAGCCTTAAGAGTATTTGATTCCCATACCCCTGCTAAGTGAGCTGTATTTAAATACAGTCATTTCTTGCCCACCACAGACTGCTATTTGAAATGCTCCCCTAGGATGTCTGCACTTGTGGAACAATWTATTCCTTCTTCTTTCTTCCACACAGAACAAGGCCTCAGCCTCTTCAAACAAGAGGAACCTGCATGGCTACACCAGATTCCTTCCACATCACCTGCCTGCCACTCTACTTGTTCACTGCTCCCCTCCCTTCACAGTTTCCCCCGCTGCCCCCTTGTATTCCCCCTCCTCATTCCTCTTGTCTCAGCCTGCCCATTGCAGGTTTGGGATAATGTCAAATCTGCCTCCGTCCTGAGCCCAGCTGGGCCACCGTGGCTGAGGCTGCTGCACATGAGTACATAGTCGAGGTCTTTGTGTCCATCCATCCTGCCTATCCATTTCTTTCAAGGAAATCCTTTCATACCTCATTTTCTTATTCAAGACCTTTCCCTCTACACCCAGTAAGGGCATAGACCATTTTAAAAAACAGCAAGGCTCGGTTGTCGGTAGTCATAATCCTATCCATCCCCTTCTCAGAATAATAGCAGGGACACCTTGATATTAAAAAGCTGAAATAAACACTTAATTAGAACATCTGATTTGTTTTCTACTACATTTAAGAGATTTTTAAAAGGATGAAAGAGACAAGTCAGCAAAAAATTTATTCCCAAATCCTGGTTTCATTTCCTTAATCACTCTAACTTCAATTTTCTACTCCAAAACCTGCAAATGTACTACTGAGATTTTGTAATAGAGTACTGCTCTGGACTTCAAACCTCAGCGGAAAAGACAGCAAGCCAAAATGTGACCTTGGATCTGACAGGAAAAAACAAAAAAAAAAAATCAGGAAAAGAAATAACTACCTCTATTGCACTGCTAGAGAACTGAAGAAGAAACCTGCTTCTTGTGGCTGATGCAAGAGGTAAACTTGAAGGCTGGATGCAGTTGTTTAAAGAAGGGCTCAAAGAATACCAGTAGGACCCTTTGCAGTTGTGAAATCATTTCTCGTAAAACTCAACCTTGGTTCAGGTCTATGTGGGGAAGCAAAAGCTCTTCTTTCCACCGAGARCAACATCTGGGTCTGTTCAGAACGAGGAGATCAGTAGTAATTAATGTCTGTGGGCTATACAGAAAYAGCAAGTGGCTACTCAGAGGGCTGGGAGGGAAGGAGAGTTCTTGGGGAAACTGCAAAAATACCCAGGATATTTGGGATGTGTGATTAAGCGGATATGTGAACTGTGGCTGCAGAATCTGTAATGAATGTTGTTAGGTTGAATGGCCTCAGGGTACAGCCTTTATCAGTTTAGGCAGCACAATGGGAAATAGAAATGGAAAACTTTGCTTAGAAAAGATGGCTTTTCTGGCATGATACATGGAGATGGGTTATAAACCAGATTTTGGCGTGTCTTAATAGATCTCAAAAATGTGCCTGAAATACTGAAAAGCATTGAGAATTCGGTGTGATTACAGGAAATGAAAAGTAATATTAAAGTTGGTGAAATAGAAACTTTCTTCTCTTTCTTGCTGGATTCAGTCTTATATAGGATAAGACTTTGCAAACTAAGCTTGTTTTAAAAGTGAAGTCATAGGTGTGTTTCTAATCTTCCACGTAGTTTTTTTATCTGACTTAATACCTCTGGTTAGTTCGTGACACCATTTTTTAAATCTAAATTAAATTTTGAAATACTAATGGCTTCAACCATCAGATCCCAAGGAGGGGTTATTCATATACTTGAGGTTTATCCCTCAGTTATAAGCCCTGTGGAGAGGAACATAGATAGACCTGGGAGAATGAAACAGCCTCTCTCACATGAAGTTGGCCAAGGGACTTCATGGAATCCAGTACAGGGCTTTCCATTTCCCTTTCTAGTGGCTCATCTCACTTAGTCCTCATCCAAAAGCCCCTGAGCTAYTATAAGCAGCACATTTCTGGTAAAAAATGTTGTTTCTCTTGCATGAACCCCACAGGACACACTGTTAAGTCAGTGCTGTAAGCATGTGGCTCTGGTCAGGTACAGCAGTGGTCCTCAGAGACAGCCAACAGCTGTATGGGGTACTTGGTATTGGAAAATCCTTAAACTGTTGATCTATGGAATTGATGGAGAGCAGCTGAGCCACAGGAAAAGCTCAGAAGCGAGMTTTGAGTCTGTGAAGGCATTTTTTTTGGTAATTATGGGTATACATCACTYGCCCCACGACCAGTGTTCATGCAAAGCAATGTTTCACAGTGAGATGTTGCCTCTAAATCCAAGGCCACTTTGCCCTTGAGCATTTTCTAGTAATAAAAATCCAAACCCATGCAATGTCCCACAAGGTGGTTTCTTCCAGCATGCTCTCTGGTCCTTTTTGTAGTTGCCTGGCAACTAGGGAAGGGAGGAGGAGAAGGATGTGAGAGTATGGAGGCATCTGAAGAAGTAGATTATCTGTAGCAAATCAGCTCTTGGTTTTCTTGAGAAACTCCTTTGCAATAGGTCATTTGTACTGGCCCTCTTTAGATGACTGTCTGGCAAAGGTGAGGATCATGATTCTTCTYTAATTTTACCTGAGTTTCACCCTAATAGGAATCCCTTGGCAATGCCAGAACTATTGTTCTCCAGTGGGAGTAAGTCACATAAGAAAAGATATTTGATCAGTGCACAGAGCTTCCCTGTGTTGTGTTAGGTACACTTTGTGATTGAGCAGTGCCCCTTGGCTTAAAGGCTGACAAAGAAGAGTTCAGCTCAGTTGTCCCTTCAGAACATGATGTTTAACCTCAGTTTTCTTACACAATGTTTTCTCAATTGTCAAAAGGGCTAGAAACTCTAGAAGATGAAGTAGGTTTGTCTAATTTGAGAAAGCAAAGAAACAGAAAAGTAGAAGTTTCCATCTCCAATTAAGTATGTCCAGTGTAGGATTTGTTGTTTGGATGTAAATAATAGAGGCAACAGGGATGTGAGAGAAAGAAGTCAAACCTRTGCTCTGTGAGCTGCAAGGTACTGAAATGAGTGTCACTTTCTGATGAGTGTTGTGGCCATTGGACACAGTTCAGTCTTTGCCCCAGTGTTGCCGGAGTCTTTAAAGTAGAATGATTTCTGTGGGAGGTATGACAAGAATCTCTCTTCTGAATCCCTGATAAAATCTTGGTGCAGTTACTTTCTACCCTGGGGAGGACCCAGAGGTGAGTCTCCTGTTTACTTTGTTCAGGTTTGGGCCCTCTGTTTCCTGCATCCTAAATGAGTGCTATAAATTTGGGATATTGCCTATGCTGGCATAGAATTAGGGCAGGTCTCTCTCTCTTCCGATCCTTGGGAGGGGAAAACCTGTGCCATCAACAAACAAGAACACTATTTTCACCTTGGAAAGCAGCCTAGAAACAGTGCTTTGCAAAATGTGGCACAGTATTTGGTGCAAAAGTGATGTATTTTGAAAGTTGAATGATATTAAATAGATTCTCRCTCAAAGAGCCTTATGGGAAAAACTGATATTTGTGCCTTCTTGTATTAGAACAGCATAGTGGGACAAAACATGGCTTTTTAAGGCCTCGTTGATATTGTCTTTGAGATAGYAAGAAGTCACTGCAATGAATTATAGAAAATTAATAATGTGATTAATTATGTAATTAATTTCTATCTTAATTATAGAAAAATGTTACTGAATCATAGAATCATAKAATTATTTGGGTTGGAAAAGACCTCTAGGATCAATTCCAACCATTAGCCTAACACCACCAAGTCCACCACTGAATTGTATCCCTAAGCACCACATATGTCTTTTAAATACCTCCAGGGATGGTGACTCARTCATTCCTTGGGCAGCCYATTCCAATGCTTGACAACCCTTTCACTGAGGAATTTTTTTTCCCCTAATATCCAATCTAAARCTCCCCTAGTGCATGCAACTTGAGCCAGTTTTCTTTTGTTCTATTGCTTGTTACTTGTGAGAAGAGACAATCCCCCACCTGGCTACAACCTCCTTTCAGGCAGTTGTAGAGAGCAATAAGGTCTCCTCTGAGCCTACTTTTCTCCAGGCTAAACACCCCCAGCTCCCTGAGTTTCTCCTCACCTTTACTTACTGGARTAAGTAAAGAATGCCAGTAGAAAAAATTTGTTTTCCTTCCCTAGATTAAGACATGTTACCTAGAAGTTCCTCAAAAGTTTGTTTAATTAAGTCACTATTGCTGAAGAATGAAAAATTGTTTTAATTAAGAACATGTTTGGGACACTAAAACATGTTTTCAGCGGGATGGTAATATGCTTTTTATAGGTACCATCATATACATATGCAGTAGCATTGAAGCTCCACAATAATGCCTCAATCTAACTGGGTAAAATAAATGCAATTTGTCCCAAAGGCATCCCACTTCAGGAAATAGCATCCCAGACACTTCTCAGAAGCCCATTCCTGTTCTGCTATGCATTGCTTCTTCTGACACCATTGATCCTGCCATTTTGTTCTCTTCTTTGCTTTAATTCATTTCTTGGGGTTGGCAGAAGACTTTGCTTAACTTATTCCCACTTTCAGAGGCTTTCCACCGGCAGTGGCTGAGACCTGCTTCCTTCTCTCCCTCTACCCTGTGGAAGTTGTCACTCACCTTTACTGCACCATGGAGTCAGAATCTGCCTCTCTCTTCAGTGCCTGTCTGCAGTGAAGCCCCTCCGCTTCTTCCACCCTGCCTCATGCGTGTTCATGGACTAGTGCTGCCACCTCTGTGATTGCTCTGTGGAACTCTCAGCTGAGCACCTCTCCCCAGAATGAAATCCATGGAGAGCTGGTTTGTGCCCTCTTTAGCCAAGCTTTGCTCCCAATTATTAAAGCCTTTGTCAGGGAGGCTTTGATGTTAGGAATTAACTTGAAAGGAATTTGATAACCAAGGGCCATATTCATGATGCAGAGATCTCCACTGAAGAGCTCTTCCCCCTCCCCAGCATCTCCTGAATTTTGAGCAGATTSTCTAGTTGTCATGGCAACAGCCTAATTTGCTCCCTTTTTGTGGTTTAAGTAAGCATCATGTAAAAGCTCCTCAATAAATGATGCTAAAACATCCTGAGCTTTGGTAGTGAGATTGGGCAACTTGCCACATGGCTTATTTTAATTGCTCTGAAGCTACCACCAAGTGCATAATTCAGGGYTTCCTTTAACACAAAAGCTCCTAAAAGTTTGGATGGCTGCAAGGGAAAGAGGAGGAGGAAAAGAACAACTGCCATTCTTCAGAAGTAAAGCATCTTCAGGAGCAAGGGGATGGTTTYGTCCCTTTTTGTGGCACAGAAGACCATAACAGACAATGACAAAAACTTGAGACACTTACTTTTTTTTTTTTCTTGGATGACTTTGAACTTGGTGGGAAAGGCAAAAGCATCCACCTTTCCTGTGCCCTATTCTCCCAGGGAAGGCAGCATGGCTCCRTTCTACCTTGAAACTGAGATGGAGGTAGACAGCCCAGCAATTTAGAAAGTGTCAATYCCCATGCATTGTCCCAGCTTCCTGCCAGTCTTTCAATGTGAAGGCAGTGCCTAAAGGAAGACACTGCCTKCAGGGAAACTTCTGGTCTGTCACTAGTGGTCTCTCTTTGTAGCTTTGCTGGTACTCGGTCTTACCTCACCCTGGTGTCCCTACTGCCTCTGGAAGCAAAGYTAAGGCTACCCAGCCCGCCTGGCCTGGGAGACGAGCCAAGCTGAGAGCTGGTGTAGGAGTTGCTTGAAGGAGTTTGGGCTTTAGTGCAAATGTGAACCTCTCACCATTATGGTAGTAGATATATAGACTCTACTGAGTAAATATTGGCRCAGGAGAAGCAAAGTGCAAAGGGTTCTTGGACTCTAAGGGACACAGGCTCCTCTAAGGGAAGAAGAACGGCGACTTCATCCTGCCTATTTCTTTTTCAGTTATGGTGGAATGATACAGTTTCTTGTAAACACTGGGCACACAAACGTGTCAGCAGTAGCTTTCAGTATTTATGTGAATGAATGTTCATTAAAGATCCCTGTGGGCTGCCCGGTCTGTTCTGGYGGTGTTCTGGGCCTGTCTCACTGAGCTGCTCTATTTCCAGTATTCRTCCCATAACAGTAAACCTCTTTAGGCCAATGAGGTGGCCTGARGCTTGGCTTAGATAGTGGTGACCCTGTTAAGGGAATCTGCAATGCTCTGTAACTCTTCAAACAAAGCATCACCTGAGGAAAAAGAGCAGTGTTCATTTTGAGAAAACTACTTCTTAGGAAATATCAGTATAGATAGTTGTCACTGCAAATTTCTGGTCAGGRGAAAAAAAAAAGCCAAAAAGAACAGTTTAGTCATTTGCTTTGGGGGAAACTGCCACTTTGGTGTGGTTTTTTTTGATGTGGGGATTCAAACTCCCACAGCAGGCATGTGAAATCACAGTCCCTGGGCACTGCGTCTATGAACCTTTCTCTTTCAGGAACCATGTACTTGCATCCTGTGGGTGTCTGAACTGATGGGATGACAGCACAGTTGCTTAACAGAGGATTCTGTGATACAAGGCAGACTCTCCTTTTTCCTTATAATCTGCTTGTCTTGTCACTCCCTTCTCCAGAGTGGTTTCATTATTTTCTTATGTATTGCATTCAGGGAAGAGGCAAAGTGTTTGATGTGCTGCAGTATCGCTTTGCCTGGACAGAAATCTCTGCATCCACTGAGACAGTAATGACCATTCACAAGGGAAATACTGTATTGTGGGCTGGGGATGGATGTACAATAAAATGGGAATGCCATGGCTTGGGGGGAAGAGGACAAGAGGGATGGAGTGGGAAATACAAGTGGCTAATTTAAGGTCTCCTTTTCAGGAGTGACAGACGGATTCTGGTTTCTTTACTCRCCTCTCTTTGATAAAAGCCTGACAGTGGGGGTGAATTCTGTGACACCAGAGCCTGCACACCCTTGTTGTTTTACTAAATTATTCATTCCTGTTCCTGTGATAATATAGTTATAAGGAGGAGCCTAATTGAATTTACTGTCTGGCTTTGGCCAATAGGGTGATAAGGATCCAGCAGAATGGGATGACGGTGAATCCTGCTGGTGTGCTGTGAATGTGAAGCAGGACGGACTGGCAGTTTGTGTGCAGGAGGGAAAGCGAATCGGTCCAGGGCCCCTGGATTAGAAGAATAAGGAAAGGTAAGGGAGCGAGCGGGAACGGGATTTGCCTGAATCGTATACTGACCCTGTGCTGAAAGGCTGTGTTTGTTTATAGCAAAGCACTCTGCAGGCAATGTTTTCCTGCAGGGTTTGGAGGGAGCAGGAATGCATGTGGTGGCACTTGCTCAGTGCATGTAGCGTGTGCCTTTGTCTTTATACGTGCTGCAGGGGTATATAACATTGCACGTTCACCGAGCGTGTCTGTACGGAGATTCCTGTGGTTTATGTGGATCCAGCAGCAACGTATGGAGCCTGTGCAGCATAAATGTAACGAGAGGAGTCCAAAGGGAGGAATTACCTCATGGGCAGAGTGGGGAAAACAGTAGTGCTTTCTGGTTTCATTGAAAATGAAAATGCCGAGGCTCTTAGTGAGCTGTTTGCAAACAAAACAGATCAAGTGTGTGTGCATCTGTCTGTGTACGTATTGGCTCTGCAGTGAGATGTTAAAATGGGAAAGAGGAGGTCAGACTGGAGCATTAGGCATCGCAGGTGGAGATAAATTGCAGGCAATCTGTGTAATCAGATTCTGTAACATGGAGAACGCAAGTGAGTACAAAAGTGGATTAATCCTATCTGCTGAGCCAGCTACACCTGGAAAGCAAGGGGGATTGGGGGTGGGAATCAGGACAGGTTATGTGCCTGGTTAGAGATATGCTCAAACCATCCTGTGTGCCTGCTGCTAAAGTGATAGCTTATTGAGTCGCTTCCACAGATTTGTTGTTTCTCTTTTAATGATGCAAAGCAAAGGTGAGCATCTTTGAGGATCAGGCTAGAGCCCACAGATTAATGTTATCTGGAAGAACAGGACTACATCAAGCAAATTAGCCTCTGCCCTTCCTTTTGTTTCACTGCCTTTGCTTGATAACAAGTGGCTGCTGAACAGACAGGGCAGGTGGGGGAAGATGAATTACAAATGTGGCAAGTGGCATTAAGCTATGTAGAGAGCAAATGTTGTCTGCAGCGATGATGTTATAATCACACTTCTTCAGCTTGCATCTTTGCAAGCCTTTAAGGCAAGGCTGTTCTGAACTGGGTAACCTTATCCTGGTCACTAAATGGAGCAGAGATCACAGCTCACTGTAAGGCATTAACATGTTTAGTTGCTTCTCATAGGTATTCACCACCTCATTCTTTTCAAGACGGGATCCAGAGGAAAGTGTTGTTGAGACAAAGATGTTGCTCACCTGTGGATATCTCATCTCTGTTGGAAACTAATTCTTATGATGAATGTTGAGGAAGACACACTTTTTCTGCTTGCTCAGAAAGCAATAGCCAAGAGGCTCCCTTCAAAAAGAGAACTAAGGCAGAAAGCCCCTTAGAGAGAAGCAACAAAATGGCTTATCTTGGATTAGCCAAACCTGTTCACCCAAATAAGTTCTCCTTCCTCCCTGATGCATAATTTCTTACATCAGGGGTCAACTTTTATCTACCCAAACTTCTTTCTTTTCTGTGATTTTTTCATGTGGCTTGAAGATGGGGAAAATGACTGATATTCCCGTCAGAGAGCCCCTCCATTCTCCTGTCTACACTCTGCCCATGGAATCTCCTGAGGTCTCTGGGATGTGCTTCTTTGAGTGGTGGGCTGAGTCTGACCCCTCTGTCTCACAGCTTCTTCATGCACTCCAAGTGAGACTGAAGGGATACTCACTTGGTAAAAATACAGAAAGGTTTCACCTTATAGAGAATATTTGTATTTGGTGGTAAAAAAAAAAAAGGGAACATGTTGCAGATTCCTGTAGGATAGAGGCAAGCTCTCCTCATGTCACCTGGAATAGCTGACTGAAAAATGGATCTAAGATAGGGCATATGGTCATAGCTGAGTTTGACTGCAGCTTTCAAAGCGCTCGCAGCAACAGAGTGAGCTAAGAAATGAAGCAAAGCAAGCCTGGCCATCTGAGAATAAACTCCCCAGGATAAAAAACTTCTTTCCCTCTGCCCCAGAAACAGAGGAATAGTCAAACAACTTGCTTATTCACACATTGCAAAAGGCTTCACAGCTCCTAGGTGTAGAGCAGGAGGTTCTCCCTATTAAAAAGTGGGCAGATAGTCATCACCCAGGAGAGTCCATCTCTCTGCACATCAGAGGAAGTCATTCGCTCTTGCCAGTTTTGGGGTTTGCACCTTCCTTGGGAGATGCACGCAGGGGTTTGGCAGGAGAAGCGTCCCTCTGGCACTGCAGCAGCAGTAGCCTGGTGTTGGCTTGCAGCAGTTACTGCCGGTTGGGTGACTCCATTGTTTGCTTCTGCCCTCAGAGTCAACAGTGAGGCTCAGGAACGGGCAAAATGCCAGCATATTCCCAGGGAAGCTTACGTCATTGCCAATCCACTGGTGCCAGACACTGTGCTGGAAACCTGAGGTCGCTTTTTGCCATTAATTGCTCAGATGATTAATTAATGCAATGATATCATTTTCTTGGGTGGAGGTTAGGAGGTYATGTACTCTAGTAATGAGAGGCGTGATGGGATGCAACTACTTGTGTTCCTCATTGATGTTAACACTAATTACAACAAACTAGTCACTGCGTCCTCCACATCATCCTTCCTCCCCCAGAAAGATTATCTTTTTTTTCTTTTTTTTTGAGTGGGGGTGAGGGGTTGGTGGCATGGATGTGTGAGCAAGTGTTCTTCTGGGATTTGCAGTATTGCAAATTCTGCATTGGAGGACTGAGCCATAGTGCCCTCAACTTCACAACTGCTCCAAAACAAGGATTTTTGCTTTATTTATTTTAATGTTAATTATTTTATTTATGTCATTTACATTGCACTTTCCAACAAGAAAAAACACTACCATCCTCCTTTAAAAAAAAAAAATATATAAAAAGAGAAAGAAGTGGGTTKGTTTGTTATTGCACAGTGGCTGGTGTGTTGTATTGTGGTGTTCTCCCCTTACAGTATGCTGCTGTCTATAGGGGTGTAGGATCATTTCTCAGTTGGTCTGGAAATTCTTCAGAATGTCAGGTTTTGCAGTAAATACTCTAGGATATTTAATTATTTTTGGATGTTTTTAGGCTAAAAATCCCTTTCCTGCCTCTTTAATAGCTGAGCAAATAAACCTGGAATTCCCAAATGGGCATTACAAAGAGCTGCCCTGGCCCAGATACAATTAATAGCCGATAAAGTTGCAGCAGCTTGATCTGATAATCTATTGGTAGGTGAAACTGCTCACTCGAAATGTCAAACAAACCACTCAGGGCATTTTCAGAGCTGTTGTAAGAGCATTTTGTGTCAAACAATGTCATTACTCTGCCACATGTATCCCTTCCTCTCACTCACTCCAGTGTTGTTCTTCTCCCCTCAGGCCTCTGTGGTTTTGGCTGACTTGGGTCCCCAGAGGTGTACAAAGCCCTGGATCATAAGTTTTCAAACAGACTTGGTAAGACCAAATGGAAACCTTCCAGTTTCTAGATAGGTCTTTTATTTAGGGGATAAAATGGTTTCCTTTCTGTTTAATCAGTGGGGAATCCATGCTCTCTCTCCCTTCTGGATAATTTTTCACTTCTTCCCATCCTTCATGATTTGTTGTGGTATTCTCCTACCTCATCTAGAGATTTGAAAATGTCAAGGAGCTTTTTYGAATGCTGACAAATAACAGAGATTTGATTAGCAATTGTAGCAGATCATTTACCAGTCCTGTACTGTAGACTCATATATATTTATAATACGGTTATCAAGGAAAATTAAGTGATTATGCAGAACTAGCGATGTCTGYATTAATGGCTATCAGGTTCCAGACACTCATCTATTGTCTATTTARTGAGGAATAATCCTACTATGTCTGGGCAGATCAAACACTAATGCAAGGGTGCAGTATGGCTCTGCTGCCCTTAGCAGCTTACACTGGCCACAGGAAAGGTGGCCCAGGGCATGTGCTTATAATTTAGACCCTGCTCATAAAGGGGAAAAAGATAATGACATGGCATTGGAAAAGTAGGAGGGAGAGTCTGTGATGTGGCCTTCGGGTGGAAATGATCTTTTGTCCAGGTGGCAGCCCTCCATTGCAAAGGGCTGAATTCTGCATTGCCATCAGAGTGATAAGAAGGGGGAGAGAAGATTGTCTGCTTTCCAGGATGGCCTGGGGGTTGGGGGGGAAAAAAGTGAACTGGATGGGGTGGGAAAGACGCCTTTTGTAGACTTCCTGAAACTGTGAGTATTGCCTTCACTTCTGAGAAAGTAACTGCAGTCAATTTTAAAGGCCCAGAATTTTAAATTTTGCTGTAAACGACCAGACTGGGATATGAACAAGACAGAGAGCTGCTCTGTTGTATCCTACTTCAGCCCGAAGAACATAAACAGCATTATTTTCCTATTCATCTGAAAAAGAAGTCAAAGGCCATGTTAAAAGGAGGAAAAAGGTAGGACAAAGGTAGGACTGAAGAGCCATGTGAAAAGCTGGACAAAGTAAGAGAGAGGAGTGTGCCTTTTTTTTTGGAAGAAGGAAATTTTTTTTTTTGCAAAACTTTATGGGTTTTGGCTGGTTTATTTCCCACTCTCAGCTTGAACCAGAGCCAGCACTTCTTCCCTGTGTACTTCAGTGGGGAACTGTGGAAAAGCATTGGCTTGCTTATTTCTTCTCATACACAGTATGAGTGTACAGTAGCAAACTCATATACAGTAGCAAACATACACATACCAACTCCTTTTAAAAGACGGCAAACACTGTCTTCAGCCAGGTCTTCATGGTTTGAAATGGCTGTTTGTTGAGCTCCCTTGAGTTTAAAGAGAGTGCTGCCTCAAGCCCTATGTTTTAATTTACATTTTAATTTTGCRTTTAGTTGACAATGGCACAAGAAGGAAATAGTATCTTAACTTGCTGGTTCTAGCCCTTTAAAACCACAAAGCCATTTTTGGTAAAAGTCATAGCTAAAGCCACTCATGTTATTGGGAGTCAAATAAGCAGTTAACTGATTCACATCCAAGTGAATGGAGAAAGTCCCACTCCTCTGTGATTCAGGACTTCCAAGCTTGGTGGAAAAAAACAGAGAGAAATGCTTACATCATACCTTTTATGTAGCCAATGCAAAATATTTTTAATTTAGAAGGACTGGTAGACTTTCACCAGCACTAAATTAAGTTTATAAGAAAACACAGGCATATTTACATAAAGCTATTAGAAAAGCAAGACCAATAGCAGCAGAACATTCCGCTCCAAGATGATTCAGACCCTTAAAATCTGTCTTTTAAAATATAGTAACAATCCTTTTTTAGATAAAATGTATTATTTTTAATATAGGGTATCTTGGCCCTGTGTGGTTGTCTTCTTTTGTAAAATACAATTAACATATCTGTTATGCCGTGATCTTTCTCCCCCACTTTTATCTGTACTTTTTTGGGTTTAGAGTAGGGCTGAACAGCCCTGTAGTGCATTGCAGCCCAGGAACATGTCAAAGACGTTGTTGGCTGCAGAAACACTTTTTCTCGACTCTGCAGAGCAAGCTGATAAACTCCAGAGAAAGATGCTAGAAAATACAGATCCTTCTTGGAGAAAGAAGTCAAGAAAATCAGGAGTTTTCTCATTCAACTTACCAGCACAGCACAGTTGTTTATAGCCACTGCTGTAGAGCAGTGAACAATAAAATGGAAATTTGGGATAAAGAAAGATCACATGGTGCCAGAGGTGATGGGACCATGTGTTTCTGTCCCTGAGTCACTGCACACACTTCTGATGTGCTGTGCCCATCACAGGCAGCTGGCGGGGGCTGTGGACACAGCATGTGGGCAGGGAAACACACTTGGCACACGGCTGTTTGCTGAAGTGGGCTTGACAAAACCAAATGATGTGACAAGCTAGGAAACATTTATTCTTTTTTTAGCCCCAAAGTTTTTTGGTTTTCTGCTTAAAGAYGAGATGCAGTGCCTGTATTTCCCTTTCTGTTTGCTAAAGCATTGATTGCGCTTTGGYGAGACGGGCTGGATGAAACACTGCGCTCCCTCCACCAGCTCAAGGCTGCTGTATTTAGCTTGATGCTTCTATCTAAAATAGGCCTGTATTTAGTTAATCTTTTGGGCAGGCTTTCTTACTTCAGCAGTCTTGTGAAGTTTCTTTTAGCAGGAAAGAGAGGAGTAGGCGAGGTAGGGGGTTGTTGCTTTATAATAAAACTGAAACGGGCTGACAGAAGGCTTCACATGAAGGTTACCTTGGTTTACTCTGAGCAACCTTAATAATTCAGCAGAGCCTTTCAGTCAGGGCTTCCCACGCTGTTCCCCACAGGGGCAGTTTCACATATGAGAGTTTCTTGAGGCCATTCAAGGCACCAGCTCCTAAGAAACACAAGGCATGGGAGAGGATGGCGCCTGTCTAGAGCTAGAGCTGACAATTCCTATTAATGTGCAGGGAGGCTTTTCCCAGGATGATTCTTTGATGTCTGACTCTTGGTCACAGTTCACAGGCCTCTGGCTTTAAATGTCATGCCTCTTTCTTGAAGGAAAGTGCCACCTCTTTCTTTTGCTGATCCCCACGGTCAGACTGTCTCCTCCTTAGGCACGACCCGCAGAGCAGGACAGTGCCCTTAGTCACCCAGGGCAGGCACAGACCTTGTGAAGTCACCAGCTGACATCTCCCGCAAAAGTCATGCCAGCTGTGCAAGATCATCTGCCTTCCACCGTCATCAGAAAGAGAGAGAGATCATATTTAACTCCCAAACTTTTTTTATTTCAGAGAGAATCCCTTAGTAGTTTATGAAAATTGTGCTTGAACTAGAAGGGAAGGAATTGACTTTCTGCTTTCTGAGATAGTTGCCAGTTAAATAAGTAGCATTGCGAGTTTTTCTGTATGCTCTGTTCTGCTAATAGAAGCAATAGCTGGTTACTTCACACAATGCTGCAAGATCAGTATATTTTCCAAGAGCAGAGTAGGTGGTGAAGAATGAACAGACTCTTTAGTTGTCTAAATTCCTAAGTGCGTGTTCTCATGCTTAGTGATAGGGCATCAAAGGCTATGGGCACATAAGGAAAAGTGATTTTTTAGAGAGAGCACAGTACAGCACATGCTGGTTTCATGGTATGGCCAGGGGTAGCAGCTGGTGGGGGCGGTGAAATAATAATAGAATCATAGAATGTCTTGGGCTGGAAGGCACCTTAAAAATCACCTAGTTCCAACCCCCTCACAGCTTCCACTAGATCAGGTTGCTCAAGGCCTATCCAATAATCATCAGTAATAAATAACAAACCAGCTCCATCTCCTGCATCATTTGGCAATGTTTCTTGTTCAACTTTCAGGGCAACACAAACCAAAAACTCAGCTCAGGTAGGAGACTGCTGCCAGGCACTGACTAGCCCTGCAGATGATGCACCGTCAGCAGCTGCTGCTCAAGATCTAGCTGCCCAGGAGAGAGCTTCTGGTTTACAGCATGAACATCTGAGCTCTGCTGGGATGCTTAAGCAAGTGTCTTTGCATTGGGGTATCATAWGGTCATGCAGTCCTTGCAGAAGTTGGGAGAAAACTCTGTTTKCTTCACTCAGGCTTTCAGGCAGCTGCTGTTTTGCTCTTGCTGCAAGGGCTATGGCTTAGATACAGGACTGGTTTGGACCAGCTGGTGAGTATTTACAAACTAGCCTTGGAGGTTTTTTTTCAATCAGAAATTATAAACTCATGGCAGGAGGAGTTGGGAGAAACTACACAAGCTGCACTAGTGGGAGGACAAGCTCAATGAGCCTAGTCTTCAAATTCATTTGATTTTTTACAAGTGCTCTGCAGTGCTTTAGTGGTAATTGAAGAGATCCAAAGCAATTATCCTCTTTCAGAAATGAGATACTAATGATGGAGAGCTGAAGCAAGACAAGAGCAAGTGATTAAGCTGATAATAGTGAAGGACTTCTATATATTTGCTATCATGCAGCGTACATTATTTGTGCTCACAATATGGGCCTCTCTCATGCTGGTTTTACATTTGTATTCCAATATGAAGTGATTTAACCAGGGTTTCTCCTGCAACTCTGGGGCAAATACGTGTGGATGCGCAGGGTCTATCACCAACATAGGAAGGTGATTCAATGCTCTGATGAAGTTCAATGATGACAGYAGATTTTATCACCCCATCAGTGGGAAATGGTTGGTTACTGGGTTCGCATTGAAGTAGACAAGAAAGGGAACAGAGGTCCTTGTGTCTAACCTGGCTTATTTATAAAAGATCATTCATACACTACTCTCTTACACATTAACATCTTCTGGGCATCARCAAGAGTTTTTGCAGTAATCAGCTCTGAAACTGGACTCCAGTGACATTAGCAGTACTCATTTGAGCTGAGAACTCTGTATATTCTTCCATGTTAACAAGTAATATGTTTTTCAGGTAGATTTAATTTTAAACAGTTGCTGTACTTACTTTGTATATTATTGAACACCTCTGCAGTCTGTATTTATATCACTGCACATCTCAATCTCTCTCAAACTTGACCCAATTTAGCCTTTCCATGCATTTATGTAGTTAGTGACTTGCTTAAAGTAAAAAGTCCTTAAGAAAAAAAAAGGAGAAAGGAACCAGTCTTTCTGTCCACAAAATCCATAAGATGGGTTTTCTTTTGTGTACAGTCTTGAAATAAAGAGTGATGTTTTGTGTGTTTTAGTGAACTGACTGCTGTACTGCAACATGCAAGAATATCAGCTCTGTCCTTCAGCTCAAACCTATGGAAAACACTGGATATGCAAGTGTATGCACAGGCAGATTTTGGCTCGTCATCTTAACAGGAGGAGGCCAGTGAGAGTGCATAGCCCTCTGCAAAGCTGCAGGGAATAAACACACTTCCCCAGCCGGCTGTATTTAACACCTGGCCATCCGTGCCAGCCTCTGAAATCTTGAAGCTAGGAGATTATGCTCTGGGATTTGGTTTTGGTGTGGTTTAGTTTTTTAACCAGCTCTGCAGAGTGATGACGAAGTGATACAGTTGTTATCAGGTGGCCAGAAAGTTTGAAACCTCCTCTTAAACCTTTAAACCTGACTGGGCAAGAGCTGAAAATAAACCTAGCAGAGCAAAGCAGCTCTCCAGCTGTTATTCAGAGCTCTGTGGAGTTTGTTTTGAATTCTTCAGTTGATCTTGCAGTCTACTCTTGGGCACATCTTTTTCTTCTGTAAATATATATCCACCGTAAAAGTGGCTTTTGTCAGTAAGCTTCAGTCATGTGGGACAGCACCACTTAGCTCTGAAAAATGCAGATTGTCCCAGAGAGGAATAGGAATACTTTGCAATGCTGCTTCTATCATTAGCTGTATCATTGTATAATTATACATAAGTAGTGGCTACCTAACTGTCCTGCCAGTCAGGACACAGATGTAGAAAGGGAGGCTCCAGTGTGGCTCTCAGATAACTTCTGTGTGAGGTTTGTAGGACAGCTCCGTTTCTGTTCTGCCTGTTGCAGTGCCTGTGCTCTCTGTAACCAGTCATTCACCCCATATTTGTGTGTGCATCCAGCAAGAGCTCATGTCAACACGTGTGGATTGAGTTCCTCCCACAGCACCCTGCTGGGGCTGTCCAGCTGCAGAGCTGCTACATGCTCTCTCTTCTCCTCTTCCTCTTTCTTCTCTCCTCTCCTTGTGAAAGAACTTCTCAGAGTACAGGAGAAGGAGAATCTAAAATAGCTGTGCAGATTCATCCTTTACGTTCCCTGTTACAAAATGGTTCTAAGTGCCACTTTTGTCCTCCAAGAARGCTCTTTTTGTTTTTTCCCCCACTCATGGTGGCTACATAYTCACCAGGTCTGGAAAGGTTTGGTGGTTGGGTTCTTAAATAAGGCTGACCAGTTTTTTAACCCTTAAAAGCTTTGTCATTCAGCTGTTGATCAGCAAGGGAACCAGAGCTCTTGAAGCTGCCCATGCCTGGCCCAGTGGTGCAGCATGGAGTGCATGAGCTGAGCCTTGCAATATCTCTGCACTCTGCAAAATACAGCTTGTCTTCTTAAACGAGGAAACCAAGGCACTGACACTGAGTGACCTTTCCCCAAGCTGATGACAGAAGACTTTGTTAAAATTGTGTTGTGCTTTATTTCTATCTCTGGGCCCATCCCACTAGCCTGATCTCTCAGGACTTTGTCTGGGTCCAGAATCTAAACCGGTTCCCACGCTCATGTATTGTATGTTCTGATGCTTCTTGTCTAAACATGGTTTCCAGTGTTTGGAGCCAATTATGGAGGGTTCCTACACCATCCAGCATGATGGAGGATAAGCAAGCAGGAACTGAGATAGAAGACACCTAGATAAAGGASAGTTAGTGAAATAAGGTAGTAATATAATTTATCACTAGATTTTTAAAAGCTACTTGCTAATTTTAACAGTGCACTTCTGGTGATACAACTCTTTGTCAACACAGTATCCCTACTAAGGCAACATAAACTCTTAAGTGGCATTCCAAACCTGTCCAGATTCCTTATGACAAGGAAGCTAAACACCTAACCCCTGACTATTCTGCAGAGGCTTCTGCTGGCACCACAAATACGTTTGGCTTGCAGGTCCAACCTGCAGCCAGGCTAGAGCAGGATCTTCTGGACATTTATGAGGTTGCAGAAGGGAAGCAGGCACTGGCAATGGCCCAAAATCTGGGGGGCCCAGTCCAGCTCTGGAATAGGCGGTTGTCACCCTTGCTGGGGTGAAAAGTGCACGGTGCAAGCAAAAGGGATGTGTTCCACAAACCCACACAGCTTTTCATGTGTCTCCAGGTGATCAATAGTAAAGATGCAAAAAAGTGAAGAAAAACATCTCCCACAAATGCTCAGCACAGTTTGGGTTGGCTATCACAGAGCTTGAGACAGAGCCCTACAGTGCTCCAGTTGAAGGTCTACCAATCCTCGTTTTCCCTGTCTCTCTGGGGGGAGTAGTCTAGCCAGTCAATCTCCCACGACTTCTACATCACATGAAAGAATTTGGCATCAAGCTGTCTTACAGCTGTGTCAGAAATCTTGCCCAGAATGCAGAAACACATTGTCTTTCTCTTCCATCATCAAAATAAATCAGCAAGTGAGCTCAAATTCTTGGCTTAGTCTTTTCTTTGYGTTGTTGCATAAGATGGGCACATATGGTTAGAAAGCAAATGAGCCACACAAAGGCAAATTACAGGCTTTATTTCTCCAGGTATGTGCTGTTCACACCATCAGGTTAAGTAAATCTCAAGTGTATGGTGAAGGGTTCCTTGGYATATGGGGAAAATGTGGGAAACTGGAATATGGTGGTGCTTGGAAAGATGCAAGGGGAAGAAAAAACATGAATGCAAATGGTAGCAGAGTTTAGATGGAATATACTAGTACTACAGATGGTTTAGAAGATATTAGATGTTTGAAGGAATACTTTTTAACCCCTAGAAGCATAGAACATTTGGGAAAGGAATTTTTGTGGCATCTTAAAATGAATTAGAAGCATTGATGCAAGAATTCTGAAGTTGTATTTGAAGATTTGTTATTTAGAAATATACAATTGATTTTTGTCTTATAAGTGTATCAAAAAAGTAATACAATTTGTGCTCCAAACAGAAAATCCTTCTTATCATCATTAGTTGACTAATAATTTTCTAATTGTCATATACTATAATCTCTTAGTTAATTGTTTCTTCCTGTTTCACAGCTCGTAGCACTTGTTTTCCCACAACATATCTAGTTCACTCTATGGTAATGAAATATTTTGTTTTCCTGCATTTTGAATAACCAGTTCTATTGTGGCAGAACTGAAATAGAGTAGAAAGGAAATGGCATAGAAAGGAGAAAGAATATGTGATCAAAATCAAGACATGAGCCCCATTAGCACTGGGCAAGCTGCTGCAGTCTCCTCTGAGACCCTGTGCATTGTCAGTCCCTGAGGCATATCTGATCTGGATGAGCCCTAATGCATATTGGCAGGCCCTACATATTAAATACACCCAGCTTCTTGATTTTATTCAGATCAGCACTCTTCAAAGCAGCACATCTCTCAGCTGAAGGAAATCCCTGCTCTATTAATGGTGTGTCTGCTGCCACTTTCATTCTTATCGCCATGAAATCAGGACTTGTATGGTTGCTGCAGGAAACTTGGAGCATGTCTCACAACACACAACAGAAACTGCATCAGATCCAAGATTGGGAAGGAAAAAGACAGGGCCTTCAGAGCCCTGCTTGCTTCCTTCTTACAGTTTTGTCCACTTATTATGCACAGCATTTATCTCTACAAATTCTCTGGTTTGTACTGCTGTCTCCTGCTTTCCTTTACTATCACTGTGAGGAGCCACTTTGGCACGTGTGTAGCCTTAATGGAAGCATTAGTGTCGCTATTGCTTGGGGTAGGAATGACCGCAATACTCTTGGGAAACAAGAAATGGAGCCAGCATACCAACTCAACTGACTTTCAGATGGAGACGGCTCTGTAGTATTCAAGGATTAGACATACTGCCTGCTCCAGTTGAGCTGGGCCTGGCTTTGCTGATAAGCAAGTATTGATATTGAACAGCAACAGGCCACAAAAGGCCTCCATAAGCTCATTGACAAGGAGATATTACCACTGAGACAACGCCACAGCCAGTAAGTGCCAACAGGATTTCCAAAGTGAGACTAAAATGAGGAAATAATATATCGTTTCCAAGAAGTAACATATCATAATTTGTTCTTGGAGTGYATTAAAGCCGGAGAGCATTATCGTAATATTCAGATTTATTTTTCACTATTGTTCATGGCTTTAGTCATCATCCTCATTTGCAATCTACTTGAAAGTCTGATGATCTTACAGYGACATTTTGTCGTTTTAGATTGTTTTTCTCCATCTTCTTTTCCTCGCTTGCCATTATGAAATAACAGGCAAAAGAGGAAGCAGACTAACTCATTTGCTGTGCAGGGTGTAGCTCGTGGGAACTGGTCCCATTTGCACTCAGTTTGGTATGCACACACCCACTATCTTCAGGAGATAAGGCAAACCCCCTAAACTGAAACTGCTATGTAGAAAGCACTGCCAGCTTTTCAAACAGAAAATACAAATAAGATTTGTGAAACCCAGACTTTCAGTTAAACAGCCACCCAAGCAAGCAAAGAGGGTTTTTTTTAAGGTCTACAGGAATGCAACAATAAGACAATGAAGTCATTGCACCTTTATATGTTTCAGTGGCTTAATGAAGCATGTTGAACATTGTGAAGTGATTTGCTTCTGACAGAGGCATCCTGCCATCTCTGACAATCTCTCTGTTTAAACAGATAAACTGAATGCACAAGAGACTGACTTCTTGTGAAAATCCATAGCAAGGCAGGTGGAACGGGATGATCTTTGAGATCCCTTCCAACCTGGGCCATTTTATGATTCTGGTGAGCTACTGTCTAACACAGAGCAAGAGACTTGGGCTCTGGATAGGATCATTGCCCTGATGGAATACTGTTTCTGCTCCCCTGCCCTGGCACCCCCTCCAGCTGCAGGCTCCTGACTTCTTGCAATGGCCTCAAAAGACACAGTACAGCTCTGCTGGTGTCAGCGGAATTTGTGCTGTAGTTTACATGCTCTGGAAAATTTAAACCAGTGCCTGTATTAGAGCTGTATTCTGTTGCTGCTGTTTGGGAAAGCTCTCTGCAAACTGAATACCAGCATGGAAACTCTGCTTTCGCCTTTTCTTTGGGCTGGCATACAATCTTTCCAACTCTTATGCTTTTTGTATGTGCTTCAGGTTTACAAAATGTGGAGTATTTGGTGGGGTATCCTTTTCTTTTTCTAACCCATATTGTTGTAATTTCCTAATTTACAGAATTTCAGCTGTTGCTGAAAAATACCAAGAAATGTTTAAACATGAGCCTCTTGAGTCCAGAACTGTGGCAAATGAAGTAAAAATCTAACAAAAATTCTAATTAATTTCAGAACTATATTTTATTCTGCTTTCAGTTCTTCCCAAGAAATGCCAAGTTATGCCAAGCTGGGGAATGCTGAAGCCATTCAGGGTGAAACTGAAAGCTTGACAATAATAGATAATCTTTTGCTTTCCTCTTTTTCAAAATATACTAGAAATGTGGAAAATATATTTTTTGAAAATATACTGTAAGTGGAAAGCCATCCAGCTGGATTTCGAGCTTCTTAACACAGCTGTCCCTCCACAGAAGCTGACTCCCACATTATGTCAATATGCCTGAAGGCAGAAAGGGATCCATGGGAGTGTATTAAAACTTGAATGTGTGCTGAAGACTATCCACAAAATGGATGTGAGGGGTATAAGTCAATGGTTGTTGCCACCTGAGGAGCATCCCCTCACCTCCCCCCCCACCATGGGGCAGAAGTAAGTGTGCAGGCCCTTATGGTGAGGTGGGAAGATAATCTCTCTCTGTTGGTTTTCCATCTTGCTGCCCCCAGCATTGCTCTGTGAGGCTGTCAAGAGCAGTAATCAGACACAGGCTGGCGTGGTTGTGTCAGTTCATTACCTGACAGCATAAGATAACGAGCTCAGGGGAAATCTGAGCATGGTTAACAGCTATCAGCCGGCTGAGCTTGGTTCCCTCTGGACTCTACTGCACATCAGAAAATAACCCGACAAGAGGTTTAAGTGAACATTTTGTTCTTGTTTTCTAACACATGTCAACAGGTTTTCTGAGATAACTTGCATCTCCATGGAGTATATCCTTGAGAGAAAGCAGGTAGGTGCCTGGCTGCTGTCAGTGTGCTGAGTGAGTAGATTGCATATCCTCCCTTGCTCTTCCAAAAATATCAGCCAGGAAGTTTAACTGCGTGTTAGTAAGGGGCTGACAGTTACAGCCTCTTAGCTGTTGTTTTCAAGGTCAGCCCTAACTGACCTTCCTCTTGCTTCATTTAGTTGCTCATATTGTTTCTTTTTGATTCCTTGATGGTGCTCACATTGTTAGGATTTCTGTGTGTTCCTGCATTGTCTTTTGGTTAAGCCAATTCCTGCTTACTTCCTCCCTTTCTGCTTGTGCCTTCTCCTCCTCCTCATCTCCCCCTCTCTCTTGCCTGCTCTCTCTCCTCAGGATTCACTCACTCTCCCGTGCTTTGGTTATTATTTCCCCATCCTGCAGTATAGACCAGATCCCCAACCTGCAGCTCCATGTTCCAGATGCCCTGTTTTCCCAGCTAGCTTTCAGGAGCAGCTGTTTCACACAGCAGCAGATGACTGCTGCTTGGTGAGAAGCAGCTGCTTGTACTGCAAGTTGAGGAACTCCACAGGAGCTGTTGCCTTGCCTGGAAGCAGCCCATGGGCTGTACTTCCAACATGCAGGGGGCTCCCTTTCTGTGGGCAGGTTTGTGCCTGGCACAGCTTTAAGTAGGTGACGTGTCTCCGTGTGAGCCAGAGGAAGACACTGACRCTCAGGCAACATACAACTTGATGGTGTAGAGCCAGCAGTTCTCCTACCTGTGGCTCTGGAGTGACAAAATACCACTCAGCAGATCTGTCTTGYTTCTGATGGAGGTGTAGGCTCCTGGCTTTGTTAAAATTCCAGCCCCGCTCGTTTGCTAGGATAGGATCTGTATGCGTACTGGGAGGATGCTGTGCTGCATGAGAGCTGCACAGAGCCAGATTTGGCCTGACGTGCTGAGCCCTCAGGAAGTCCACAGAGAGTTTCAAGCAGTAGGAAAATGAGGTCCTAACCTACTCAGCCTGTGCCTGTATGAAAATGCCTACTTCTGAAAGTTAAATAACAGTAAGTGTGTGTGGTGCAGAAGCAGACCAGGAGGTTTTCCAGTAATCAGAGCAGTGTAAACTGCTGGCAGAAAACCTCATGGCAGTTTGCACTGCTCCCATTGCAGARGAGACCTCCTCTGTGGCGGCACTAATGGCAATTGACAAATCAATACAACGAAGCCACCAATAACTTCATTTAAAAAAAAAAAAAAGATAAAAATCTATCTTAATTACATTAGCCAGATCATTAGGAAAATGCATGTAATGAGACAGCCTGTGCCATCACTCTGTGGCTGAAGTTCCTGACAGGAACTCCAGAGAGGAGCTGGGCATTACWCTCTGCTGCAGCAGTGTCATCCTGYTTGATTTTAACCTCTGCGTGCTTTGCCAAAGGGAGATTTCTCTGTGACATCAGTGCTTAGGTTTTCTGTCCTTCCTTCCCAAGCCAACGGCATGCAGCCCAGTCTCAGCCGATAGTGGAGGCAGTGCCAGCCGTCAGAGGAAAAGGCCAGACTAAATACAGCATCCCAAACTCTCTAGACAAGAGAATGTTGCCAGCTCCCAGCATCTCCTGGGCAACATCTTCCACTACTAAACCCCTGGTGGAAAAAAATGACAGGTCACTGTACATATCACTGTTTAAAAAGGTCCAGGAGGAGAGTGGTCATGGCCTTGCAATAAGTGTGATAAATTATTTAGCATGAGCACTGGTCACAATTTGGAAAGCCCCATTGAAGAGGAAACCTGTGTGCCTTCCATGCACATCACAGAGTACTCTGGCCCTACCTGGCTTTGGGACACCCTGTGTGGAGGCACCATGCTGTTCTTCCCTCACTGCAGGGCAGAGACATTTGCCCATTTACTTACTTGCTRGTGCTTTGCAAGGTACCAATGTTCATTTGGAGAGTGCAAATCTTTCCGAGTTTTGCAGCTATGCAAGCACCTGGCAGTGGGGGAGAAGCACCTTCATGAGCATGCAAGACCTGATGGACCCTGTCCCAAGGACAGTGGCTTGCGCAAAGAGCCTTGTCCAGCCTGTATGGCTGGGGGCAGGTTCCCTCCCGTGGCTGAGAGCTGCCACAGCAGGAACCCGAAGCTCTGTGATGCTGTGCAAGTCGTGCAAGGGGCCGGCATCTTGTGCTAAAGATGCTTTTCTCAAGACCAGTATCAAACTTAGGTCCCATGTCTTGCCAGTTAACACCAAGGTCCTTGAAGAAAGCACACCTAATTGCTGTACACACTAATGGGATACTCATTTGGACCCCTTCTGACAGTAGACAGGTCTCTGGGGTGCTCCTCTTAACCAGGACTGGACCTACTCTTGAGTGGACTGTCATTCAATGAGGGGATTTTTATTATTTGTGTTATGCAAGGAGAAAACACAGGTTCCTGAGCAGAGGACAGCGCAGCACATTTTTACCCAGTCTGTGGTGTATAAATCCCCCAAAGCCTTTGTAGGTTGTACCACCCAGGTCATCCTGGACAAGTAACAGTGGATGCCTCTGCACTGGCGCTCACAGTTACTGCAATAGGGCAGGAGCAGGCCGAGTGCTGTGGGGTGTATATATGAGGTGAGCAGCTAGCTCATAATTCATGGATACTCTCTGTTACCTGCTTTTTGGAACAAGTRCTGCAAAACCAGCCGGTGCTACCAAAGAGCTCCCTGGTGTGTGTCYGCTGATATTGTGCAGTCACGGGGTGTGCCAGGACCTGGCGGGAAGTCAGCACAATACCTCGAGATATGCTATCAACTGCAAATGTGGCAGGAAGTCATTAAAGATTTCCTGAGCCATTCCCTGGGAAAAGACTACATTCAGGCTCCAGCAAAGTCAGAGGACTTGCACTGCCAGGGCTTAGAAATCAAAAGAAGAATTACTCTAATAAGCCAGCGTCAGCGGCTCCATCAGGGAGCCCTTTGCTCCAAATGGATCCTATGCCCACAGAGTCAGGATGGTGATGGATAATGATATTTGGGGGATATGTGCCAAGGGGTTCTTTGTAGCTTGCTTACTTCCAGGTGGGCTCATCCAAGCCTCCCTGAGGGTTTGGGGGCTACGAAAGGTATGGACATGGACAGGTCTGAATCCTTTGTCTGTAAAGCTTTGTAAATCACTGTAGGGGAAAATAAATGGGAGCTCATTTTAGGAAAGCTGTTTGGTTACTCCATGAGCTCTCACTCGCAGCTCCAGGAGGGAGATTTGCACGCACTGAGCTCTCTTGGACCAACTGGGAAAGGACAGTTTTCTGCCATCAAGAGGCAATCAGAGTTTGGGACAAGAGCATGAGCAGTAAGGGAGACCAAATAAGGTGAAGGCAAGGAGCTGCAGTATTTGTAGAGGGTCATTCAAGGAGACTTGAAGTGGATTAGGGCATGATTTGAACAATGATATGAAGAATGCATGTGACTCATCTCACTCGATGTATGGGATAACTCTCATTTTCCTTTATGCAAATCTGTATGTCATGAAAATAATATGTTTTACCGGCAATAATTTTGTTTTGATTTTCCCCTAAATCTCACCAGCCAAGACTAAAAGGCTGTCTCAGCAGATAAAAATTTACAAGACTGCCAAAAATGATACAACTTTTTATCCATTTGGATCATTTGCTGGTTATTCTGTAACAAGCATGTATTATTTTTAACACACAAGGTATCAGAAATAAGATGTCTCTCTTATTATAATTAACATTTATGAGCAGAATAATTTTTTTCTTTCTCCGCAGTGAACAGTTATAAAATTGTTAGCTGCKAAGCTAGGGCAAGCTGGTCTGTACTTGCCAGAAAATATTTGGAGATGAGAATTGTGACACATATTTTGCCGTACGTGTTTGACTGTAGCAGTGTAACACGCTGCATAGCAACCAGCAGTCCTTTCTTCTCTTGTTGATTAAGGTACCCATCTAACACGCCAAAAGGGGTTTTCTTATCTCAGTCTCACAGTACGTATCTCACGTATATGTCTTTGATTCTCTTCCCACAGGAGAGAAAGAAAATATAGCTGAAAAAATAAGGCGTATTCCTCCAGCAGGATTCCAAGGGGGAAAACCTGCCTGCCTGGACTGTGAGGAGGTACCCACACAGACACAGAGACATCCCCCAGGACTGGTAACAACATTGGTCAGCCTTACTCTTGCTGAGGAAGTTTCCACACAACRCTGCAACAATGAATTTCCTCCGGCGACGTCTCTCAGACAGTAGTTTCGTGGCCAATTTGCCCAATGGCTACATGATGGACTTGCAGCGCCCCGACAGCTCCATGAGCTCTCCGGTTTCACCTGCCACGGAGAGAAAGCATCCGCAGCCACCCCAACCCTCACACTCTTCCTCTACCGGCACCAGCATCTTCAGCTCCATCTCCAGCGCCATGAAGCAAACCACGCAGGCGGCCGCGGGACTGATCGATCACTCGGCCGGCCCCACTGCTCCTGTGGCCCAGAAGCCCAAGATCCTCCTGGTGATTGATGATGCACACACGGACTGGTAAGTGGTCTGTGGTCCTCCTGCTAAGTTCAGCTCTGCCGTGCCTGGGAGTGAGAGGGATCTGGGAATCACAGCTGATCTGCAGCGGGATGCACAGATACTTTCACATCTGGGTCACCGGCTCTGGCCCCAGGTTGGTGCCTGTCAGATGACTTKTGTAAATGGCAGAGTAGGTTTTTTTCATATCTTTCTTGAAAAAAATGTTCGTTTGGTGTTCATTGACCAACTTCTTCATAGCCTTAATATGTGAGCACACATAGGGCATTCTTGGCTCAGCRGGCTTAGTCAAGCTGTCACATCAAGCAATGGTCCTAGTAGGTCACAGYGGAAAGTGTGTTAGGGATGTGGTTCAGGACCTTAACCCGCTGTTTGTGCTGACTGTAAAAATTAAAAGGGACTCAATCTCTCCAGCTCTCAATCTCTCTTGAGTTTTTCTCTGTATGCAAATTTGTACAAAAATTATGAAAAGATAACCAAGCTTACTTCAGGTGTCTTCAGCCAACTTGAAGTAAGAGAGGGAAAACACTGGGATTTTTCTCAAAGGAAGAACAGCTTCTTTACTGAGTGGGAAAGTTCCTGATAAGGTRGTCATCATATCAAATGTTTCACTGGCCTAGTATCTTTTATCACAGAAGCAGCTCCTTAACACCAGCTCATTCAGTCAGCAGCACAAGTCTKGCTCAATTAGATCGGATCTCTTTTTCCTGCATGCTCCCACGAGTCTCCCTCAGGCTGATGCTCACTAACCTCTGTCTATGAAGTGTTTTTGCAGTTCCTTGAAGATGCTGCCAGGTGGCAGTCCTTTAACGTAGCATCCTCCATCTGGGAATGGGAGTGCCTTTGATGCACAGCTCTAGCATCTGGGGCTTAGCCGGCACTGTGTAGTCCAAACACTGTCATCAGAGAGGAAAGCCCTAGCTCAAAAGCCAATCTAGTTTTTCCTTGAGATTAATGATGCTGAAGGTAGTCAGGGCAGGGGAAAGGACAAGGAGGGTTTGGACCCTCTTGCAGTGTTTTCATGTTTTAAAATACACACTACATTTGAATCCCTGCCATTATATCTCCCAGCTGCTGTTCTGTCATGCAGATGTTGTGATCTCTGAGCTGAGCTTGCCAAGGGAGCAGCAGCTGGGATGTATAAAGAGGACGTATGGCTACCCATGCTGTCCTCACTCCTCCACTCCTGTAAGCACTCCACACATCCTGCTGGGTTGGCTATCGCTCTGCTGTCTATAACTTAGCAGTTTCTAGACATGATGGGATACCCCTTTCATTTATCCCAGCTCTCTGCCTCTATCCACAAGTTTGCAGGTATCAAAYGCTTCTTGCAAAGGCTCCCTGCTTTTACTCTCTCTAAGGCTGCGAAGGCRCAGAAGAAAATTAGTGGATGAATTCATGATCATACCCTGATGTATGTATGACATGAAAAACAAGGAAAGAACATTACTAACCCTTGCCTGCCATGGCTCTTCCTAGCATGGACAGAAATACAYGACTGGAAAATTCCCCAGCTTAAATCCCAGCAGCCCATGGTCCTTTCTGAGAGAGCATACCAATGTCACCACTCCAATGGGCCRGGAGTGCTACTTGCTGGTTGATTTTTGTGTCTCCGGGAAACTCAGTGAGCCCTTGAGAGCAGCGCTGGAGAGCAGTGGCTCCATGGCCCCGTGGATGTTTATTTTTGGTAAGGTACTTCTGAGCAATGCCAGTCATCTTCTTGGTCTCATCCAGGGTGTTATGTGAGTTCAGGCTGAGCAGCTTGAGGAAGCAGTGTTTGCCTTGTGAAAGCCCAGCTGACAAAGATGATTATCCAAGGATTCTGACTATCCGCTCTACATCATGTACGGAAGCAGTCCCAGGCTTTGGTAGGTGAACAACCAGATACTGTTACTTCTGTGCTGGTGATTCTGGGTTTGGAAGAAGCATCATGTTTGTAATGCATTTCGCCTCTGCCTGCTCTGGTCTTTCTGCTAGTGAAACCTTTGYGTTTGGTTTTCAAGAAACTCTTTCCTTCTCCTTTTGAAATAGTTTACTAGAAAAAAACCCCAAGAAGTAACTACTGAAGTCCTGCCCTTGTTTYAAGGGTGGGGGGCTTCCACAATGCCTCCTCCCCGAGCAAGTTACACGGGATTTACAACAAGGACTAGCTTGTTCAGACAGGAAGGGTGAGAGACAGTGGAATCTGCCGTTTGATTTCTCTTCTCTAAATGAAAACACTTTCTCAGAATTGAAGACTGTAGCAGTATTGCCAAGCCAGACATTAATTTATCATCACTGTTTGTATTACAGCAAAGGGCTGCAGTTGTGGATTAGGATGAGGTGTTGCACAAGTGCATGACAAAATGCTTTAACCACCCAAACCGGCAAATGTATGTTGAATGCACTTTAAAGTGAYGAATGGCAATCCTTGCTATTTTTGAGGAGCTACTATGTCTCTGATGGTTCAGTTTAGCACTCAGCTTCTCTGAGAGGTCCAAAGRAAGGAAAGAGCATCCATGGGAATCCATGGCCTGTAAAATCCTTGCCATTCTGGACATGCAATACACTCTGGTTTATTCCAAAGGCAAAGTACTATAAAAATAACGTGAGTCCCACAGAATACGATCAGCTGCTTTCTGCATTAGCAGCAGTAAAAGAAAGGTACATTCTATTAAAAACAAGGGAACTCACCCAGCTTTCTGTTAAAGTGGCAATATTTTGACAAATTTTCCATTCTCCTCAAAGACGCGGCTCTAGCACATTGCAAGGAAGCACACGGTGAATTGCCATGTGTAGGATGTGCACKAGAGGAAAATCATATCTCTAGCTCCCTTGTGCTCTTGGCTTTGACAGGCAGTCCTCAGAGGCAGGCTCGGCAGTGAATATACCTGTGCATCAACACACCAGGGAAAAGCTCAGCTTCTCTTCAGTCATTAACGGCACGTTTCTCAGCTGGGGAACCTCCACCTGGAGAATGAGGCTCCTTCTGGTGGGCTGGGAGCATCTGTGCCTTGGGAGACTTCCAAAAACACATCCGCAACTCACCGACAGCAGCTGCCAGAAAAAATGGAGCTCAGACATGAATACACGTGCACGTGTTAAACACACAGCAAAAGGGAGCAGGACCGTGAGGAAGGGGGACAGCAGAACTCCGTGTAATGATACATGGGCCAGCTCTGGCAGTCCCAACCCCAGCCAGGACGAAAAACATCCCTTCTTTTGGCAAYCTCCTCGCCCACCATGCTATTAAGTAAAATTATGCTTTTGCTGGATTGAATTTCTCAGCAGATCAAACAGGATTTGGTGCTGTGAATTATTAACCCCCATCCTCTGTGAAAGTGCTCAGCTTTCTAGCCTAATGCCTCATGTTTAAACAGCTTATTGGGGAAGTGATCAAGCACAGCTAAGGCTCCTATTAGCCACACATGCTAAAAGCATTGCTTTCTGGACCAGACAGCATAACAAAGTTGTTCTTGTTGCATTTGTTGGATATCTTRGTTACATTTGTGAAACAACTCATGTGGCTTTTCAAAGTCAGTGGTGTGTTTCATCCACATTTCAGGCTCTTTCAAGAGCTAGCAGTTCTATGTTTGCTGTTTTCCCAAAATATATGTGCCCTGTGTGCAGCAGTTTTACTTGTGAGGATTGTGACATGCAGGTTTCGCCAAAAAATTAGTCACAGAGGATATTTTAGGAGACACAAAATTACATTGCTTTTTCTCCCTTTTACTTTACAGCCAAATCTGCCTGAACACACTGTCTCCAAAACTTTTAAGATCAAGGAAGAGCAAAACTGTGATTAATACTGAATGAAATCCTCTTAATACATCTGAAATAGTTCTTTGTATAACAATAACGTCATGATTCAGGTCTAATTATGGACTGATTTGACAGGATTACTGGTTTATACTGTTCAAAGAAAATGATAGATTTTTTTTAAAAATACAATTATTTTTACTTCTGACAGTATATGGAAATATTGCCATTTACCTAAAACTATTATTACCTAAAAATAATAACACTCTAATACTGAATTTTAGTAACATGGGAGTTCCCAAATCCTAATTTTTTTTCAAGAAATTCCTTTCAAAAATATTTGAAGAGTGTCATGAGTCATTTCATGCTTTCAGTAGGCTGAAGGTGATATACTAAGGCTCCCATTAAGAGGTATATTTCTGTACCTAACTCATTTAAATATAATGAGAAGTTTTGGACTTCAAGCTTGAACTCAGGAATTTGCTGGTTGAATTGCAAAGTTTTGTCTTTATTTCCTGATAAGAAGTTCCAAATTGTCTAACATGGTAATCACTGAGAATAGATTATTGTGAATTAACTCTTTTTTACACAGTGGTGGCCTTATAAAGTTCTGTGCAACAATGCAGCAATAATTTGAGAAAACTTACACGTGAAATTTAGATTTTCATAAATGTGGTTAAAAGCCCCTTATATTTTTGTCTTTTAGCCATGTCTACCCAGGACCAAATATTTCTGTTTCTGTAATTCTTGCAAAATTCCAAATTCTTTTTGAGAAGTGGGAAGGGGAAAGAGGAGTCAAGTTTGTGTTGAGTGTGTGTGTTTGTGCCCATGGGTATGCTTGGAAGCAGCATGAAGAGTTTCTGTACTCCCTAGCATACAGACATAGGGGTGAAAAGGAGGCAATGCTGTCAAAAATATTCAAGAAAATTCATTTATCACATCACTTTCCAATCTGTTTTAGGTATATCACCATCATGTCTGTCTGTATTTTTGTCCTGCATATGTAAAGTATCTTGGGATCTAGTCCCCGTAAATGAAAGGTGATACAGAAATGTAAAGGATTAGTATCATTGCAAAAATAGACACAAGGAATATGGAAAACATTCCCCACCAGGTTATAACTATGCTAATGCAAGTCAAATCTGAGTCCTTAATTACTTTACCAGAGTTCATATAAATGCATAGAATTTAACCTCAGAATGTCCTGCCTAGTCCTGTACATATTAAAAAAAAAAAGAAAAACAACCAACTCAACCCTCAGATACATTTCTCAAGGTTTGTGAGCCAGATTTCTTCCACCTGGAAGTCCTCAGCCCTGCCCCAAATGTTGGTCCAAGTTAGGCCAGTTCTCCTGCTCCTCAAATTCAGGGAGAACAGAAGTAGACTGGAAAAAAATATTGCAAAATCCTCAACAAAAATGATACCCCTTGCAAACAGCTCCAGGCCATATTATTTAGATTTAGCAACGTGGAAATGTTCCAGCAATGCACTATTTTGATAATACACAAAATCAAATTGCTGCCTCATGTTGTACTTGAAGCAGTACCCCATCTCCACCCCCCTACCCCCAGCTCTTTGTGGGCAGGAGGAATGTGACCACAGTATAGCCTGGGTGGGGGACCAGACCTACAGCAAAGTGTCCTTCCTATTCTGACAGCTCAGAGAAGCACAAAAAGCTGTGCCCAAAAGCAATAGCGCTACACTGACTAGTGCTGCTTCTCTTGGTGGGGGGATGGCTTTGATTACCCCCGTTTGATGAGCAGGAGGTGGCACAGGAAGATGCTGGGAGGCCAGTATTGTGTGGGACTCCATAATTCCTTGAATAGAAAGAGTGGCCTGAATGGTTGTGTCTGCGATCGTTAAAGCGTTGGTGGCTTGCCAAGCCAGGTCTCCCCAGAAAACAGGCCTTCAGTTCCTGAGAGAAAGGGAGGGCTCACAAAAGAAGATTTTAAAAACCCTTCTCCCTTCCTGCCCCGAAGCTTCTCTTTCTGTCTGCATTCAAGCCAAAAAAATACTCCCAGCCCTGTAGGGTGTAACCTCAGATCTCATCAAGGACCTCACCAGGAGGACTTCCTTTATCCAAAAAAACCCCTAACCCATAATGCCGTCAGAGCCCAGCACAACCCCCTTCGCGTGAGACATCTCTTCCCTTGATGTGATCCCATAACCAATAATGTCTTGGGGGTGGTTTTATGGTAACCAGAGTGGGCTGGGTTTTGTGGTTCTTCCCAGAGGGCAACACAAGAAGTCCATTCCCACAGCCTGACCCAGGACACTGAGGACACCCCTGCAGCACTGCAAGGCTTTCCATTCGGTGGCCACAGCAAGTCAGGTGGTGACAGCACCCAGAGCAAGGTGATCTTGCTCCAGGGAGGAACAGGGCTGATCACAGCAATACTGTGCCCCAGGGATGGAGCTGAAACTTCTATGGAGCTCCTAGCAACGAATCAGTGTATTTAGGGTTACCTTTTGGCCCAACACAAACCTGAAATTTACCCATTGGTCCCTCCCTGTCCGTATGTACAATGTGAATACCTTTTCTTCCTTTCTGCACTTGCTTCTGGTCCATTTAACTTTTAGTTCAAACCTTGTTTTCTGAGGTGTCAAAGCACACATCCATCATGGTTAGACTCCTGATACCCCCACCTCCAGCTTAAGGTACTCTTGCAGAATAAGTATTAACTACCAACCAGTCCATCCCACAGCTGAACACTGCATAAAGGTACCTGGGTGAAAGTAGATGTGGACAAAAGCTCCAGCAGTTTGCAGACCTTGGCATTTATGGAGGGATTTTTCCCATCCCTTTGCCCTGGGCAGTCAGCACTTGACCATCTCAAAATTCCTTACCATGTACAGCTGAGAATTTCTTAAGCGGGGAAGAGTGGTGGAGGGTTTGAGAACTGGCTCCTGAAAGGAAAACCTTCCGTATTTTCGCCCTTGGAAAAAAAAGGGCACAAATGCATCTCTCCTCCCCCCTCCCCACTGCTCTTATAGTGTGTAGGGGCTGGGGGGGTCGGGGCATTCCAGCAGCTGCTGGCCAGTATCCTGGAAACTGCCTCCTTTTTCCCAGTCCCAGCCCCTTTTATGAAGGAGACAATGCAGACATACAGTGAGTGCCTTGTGCATCACTTGGGCCCCCAGGCACTTTGACACAGGGATTTTGTACAGTGGCTCACCACCTCCCCACCCTCCCCAGGGTGCCCCCACACCCAATCCAGGGGGCTTCAGCCTCGCCTGGTCCGGGATTATCCAGAAAGAAATTACATGTCTTATTTTCCCAAGGGCTGGAGAGAAATATGTGTAATGTGATATCCGGGAGATAATTCAGATAATTCCAGAATTTATCCATGGATGCCCTCTGGTTTGTTTACCCAGGTCTCTTCTTACCATTTCTCTCCTTCTTTCTTCCACCCACTCCCTTGCCCACCTCTCACTGAGAGACCCACATATTTCTCTCTGCATCATGTTTTGCTCTGGCTCCTCCACAGGGTGGGAAAGGCTGCTTCCTGCTCCAGATAAGAAGTGATCTCCATCCAAAGTATGGTTTGGCTTTCTCTGCTTGTTGTGTCTTGATCCAGAGGCATAAGCTCAGTCAGAGAATTTGGAGGAATTTGCCATTACAATATCCTAGCGTCCTTCTCTTGCGTGCTCTTAGTTAGGAGAGCCCATTTTTGGGCTGAAGGTACAAGCCAGCTCTTGAGTTTGTAGCTCAAGGCCTCTGTTGAACAGTGAGACCCCAAAACATGCCTGGGTTCACTAAGCTCAGGCTTACGAGTTCATCTGAAGAACAGCTTCCCTGTTTCCAAGACATATTACCAGAATTACAATATTTGCTATGTCAGCTCCACTGAGGTCTCTCACAGGAAGATCTAAAAATCTGTGAATTAGCCTTAGGTAGGTAATTGGAGGTGAATTGATAATTTGTTTTTCCCTGTTGTTAAGGATACACTCCATATCTGTCAGAAAATTGTGTATATGCTTCCCCCAGCCACGGTCATTGAGGCAGACTGGGGCTGGTTTACAGAATATCTCTGGAAAATAAACTTCTATTATTTCCAGATTACTTCATAAGAAGAGGCATTGGGTTTCTTACATCCCTGTAATCATGTCAGAGCTGAGGCAGAAAGCAAAAGTTATGTTTGTGTGATGCCCTTGCACCCAGAAAGTAAGTCCTTTTCCAGAACATGCAGCTTCTTCATCAGAAAGACAGAGGGGTTCAAGGCAAGCTTCCTCCCTGCAAGCCAGGGCAGACCTTTGGCTGTTTGTTATGGTGCTTCCTCCCTCCCAGTCCGTGGGGCCACATTTAAATGGATTGCCTACCACTGTAAATCCCACCCAGGAACTGCTCTTGAGCATGGCCCTGCAGTTTTCTTCGGTCAAAACATGTTTACATGCTAATTCACTGAGATCACAGCAACCGCACCACCCCATCTGCACCCTGCCCAGCCAAATTATAACTCTGTGTTCTGCTGAGCTGAACATCTGACATGCTTTAAAATAAAGGGGCAGCCAGCCAAGCAGTGGGCAGTGCTGCAGGCTGCCTGGGAGAGGTGGTGGGTTTGCGTGGCAAGTGCCTTGCCCAGTGTCCTGGGCTGGGGACACTGAGCCCTCCTGGGGCAATGAGCTGCTCCTCTCATCGCTGGCAGCTGGCTATGCTGAACGTGAGTGGTGACACTTCTGAGGCTCCCCAGAAAGGTTTTTGACTGGTCTTCTGGGCACTGCTCCTCTGCTGCCCTACAAGCTGCCTAGATAACTCTGCAGCAGCCAAGTCCTAGGCAGAGGTCTGGAAGAGACTTGCTCAGGTGGTTTTGGGGGCAGAAAGGATCCACAAACGTCTTGTACAGCTCTGAGACTGCCAGAAACATCCATCTATCTTTCTCATGCATCCCCACCAGAGCAGTGTGGTCTTCCCTTCCTCTGTCTCATGCCCACTGTAAGGACCACAAGCCATTTCATACATTGTGCGGAACTGACAAAAAGACAGACCCTCTCTTGCTACAGAGGTATGGTGCTTCCACAGCATCAGCAATGATTCCAGCTTCCTTAAAATTTCAGGGGCTCCAGGGGGAGCCATTTTTCATTTCAGCATGATAGCCTCTACTGCCCAGGGGCTCCAAAACGCCAGGTGTGAATTGAAAACATCACTCCATTCATTTCAGAGGTGTTTCAGTAAGAAGTGCTTTATTCTTCCCCTGGACTGTGTCAAAATGATGGGCGGACCAGAATATTTGGCTGCAAATTGCTTAGCACCTGTAGTCTTCAGAGACTGGGAGCAGGTTAAGCCTCCTGGGGGGCTGTCTTGTAAAGAAAGTGATATATTGTGCTGTTAAAAGGAAGTTCTCTGAGACACTGGATGAGACAACCTGTGGGGAAATAGGGTTAAGACAGAGAAGTCACACAGTGTGTAAGCTGAGGTCCCTTGCTCTACTCCAACAACTCCTGATGCTGGGTGTGTCCTCTGTGTGACTTTCCATAAGCACAGCCAGTAGTGCAGAGATGAGAAAGAGGATTTTTTAACCATGTGAAGGCCGATTTCCTGGACCAGGCAGTGGAAGCCTCTTTGCTCCATCTGAACCAGGCTGAAGACTGTGGTTAATCACACTTCATTACAAGCTGAAGCAAAGCATCACCAAGGAGTTTGCAACCAGCTGGTCGGCAAAGAGGAGAGGCCATAGAGGGAGGAAGTGTGTTTCATAAATGTGGGTAAGGAGTACACCTTATGAGCATGCTGGGAATAAAAACAAGCTTGTACCGGGGAATAGTGCGCCTCAAATTTCAGACCGGTTCCTCTGGGCCCTCTGAAAGCTTATTCCAGTTTTTAAGTACTCACTGGTTCCAGCAATATCCCCGATGTTTAGGCGTGAGGAATGTTGCCAGACCCTCTAGAGCCATGCCTCCAGAAATTTAATGGAATTATTAAGTGCATTTAGAGTTCCTGTTTATTGTTAGAGGTGTGATGTCTTAGCTTGTCTGCTGAGTTGCTTTTTTTCATGCAATGCTCATAAATTCAAAAAAAGAAGGAAAAATGGCCAGAGCTCACTTTTTATACTGGACAGGGGTTGTTAAAGTCACCTGGTCTTGGTCACACCTGACTGCTACATTGTCCCTCACCTATGCAGAAATCTTATCTGCACCATGCTGACGGATGGGCTGTATGGGAAGTGTGATACAGCCTTCAGATGTCCTTGCTAGAATTCAGCAGAAAGCTTTTGACATTTTTAATGTATTTTTCTATTAAAATGAAAGATTTTACCAGGTTTTGAGCCAGAATGACAAAACAAAACAAGTTTTTTATTTGCACTTCACATTTCTGGGGAAGGGGAACATTCAGCTAAAACTGCTGTGTTTCATCCATGGAGAAAATTGCCTTCCTACTGTCTCTCCTTTTTTTATTGGAACAAATAGACACATAGTAAAAATGTGAGCCAGCTTTTTTTTTTTTTTTTTTTTTTTGCTTATACTGTAAAATAGGGAGCAAAGCCGGCTTCCCCTCATTTTCCTTTACTTCTTTATTCTGTCCTGTCTTTGCCAATTGGAAACAGAACCCAGTGTTACTTTGTCTCTGGAAACAGCTCTTGCAGGGCTAAACTGTTTTCAATGCTTTCCAAATAGAAGAGCCCTTTGCAGCCTACATCCTACATGGCCTTCTTAAAGTTTATAGGGGCAGAGATCTGAGAAAATAAATTCATATTTTCTTCTGTCGAGCTTGTTTGCTTGTTTGGTGAGAGGAAGAACTGGGGAGAAATATTCACAGGGAAAATTATATTGGCAATTTCCCACTGACTAATCAATATAAGGAGCATTATACACAAATATGAATACAAAAAGCTAAAACTGCTGGTCCTTTTCCTATGTTTTCTTGTCCAATGCTACTGTCAGCCTTCCCCTCTCATGAACAACCAATGTTTCTAGAAGTGCTTTGTTGTCTGCATAGTGTAGGGAGCTAGGAGCAGAGGTGGTGGAAGTTGTATGTCCTTCTCACAGCAGTGCTCAACTCCAAAACAAACATGGTTTCTCTGTTCAAGAGAAGAGATCCTTCATTAGTGACACTGTAGATGCAGATATGGTTTCTCTAAACCAGTAGCAAAAGGAAACAGAAGTGAAAAACAGCTCTGAAGCGAGAGAGCATGAGAACAGGCTTCACAAGTACTTCAGCTGTGATGATAAAGCTCCTCGCTCAACATCAGAAGTTCCCGATGCCATGCCATATGTTGCTCTCCTTTTACAGAGTAAAGACTGAGTATTAAATGAGATATAGCAAAGAATCATTGATTAGAGTTGTTCCCTGGAAAAGATTAGGAGAACATTTGGTTTTCAGTTTGAAAATAAAATGAAAAAGTAACAAGCCTTGAAGGAACTTTCCAATGTGGTTTTCATCTGGCTTGGCAGGTTTATCCTGGAGAACAGAAAGCTAAAAGAGGATAGGAATTAGGAAAATATGCTGTGACCCGGATAGAAATTCTTCAGCAAAAAGGGAAATGCAGAAGCAAAGTAGTATGTAATGAAAGCCAAAAATCTTATCTAACCATGTTTGCCTCTCTTGTTTCTTCTGCAGGGCCAAATATTTCCAGGGGAAGAAGGTGAATGGAGAATTTGATATCCGAGTGGAACAGGTCAGTGACAACTGAATTTCTCTCTAAGCAATGTATGTGGACAGGGCTCAGGAGAGATAATCAGTCACAAGAATAGTAATGAGGTTCATAGCCTGTTTTCTGATGTGCTCTGCAGGGCACTGGACATACTCTCTGTTTCTCTGTTAGACTTGGCACCAGACATTCATTTCCGTTGAAACCTCTTCATGTTGGGGTCTGTCCCCTCCTCTGTGTGTTGGTGCAGGTCTGTCAAAATGAAGTCCTGTATTAACTGAGACTGGATGCTGTTGCCTGAGTAGAAATTATTATTAATAATCATCATCTGCAGGCACCCAACTTGGAAGCAGGCATAAGAAGAGAGAGATGTAGAGATGAGATGGTGATCCTGAAAGAATCATATGCTTCTTTATACTTATTAGGGCTATAAAACTGCTTGGGTGGATAAAGGAAGCTGGTGAAYGTTGTTTGAATGACCTGGTATTTTCTGGTTTTATAAAGCTCTTGATTCTGCATCATATGTGTGTGCACACACATACACTTGTGTGTACAGATTATTAATGTAGTTGTTTTGAAGACTTTCTCAGGACCCATTGCTCTTGAAAAGGTGTTTCTTCTCTTTTCAAAGAGGTCCTGTCCAGTTGTGTAGGACTGCACATGAGCACACATGTTCTGATCAAACTGTTAGAAAGTAATTTTTTTGCAAATATGATACTTCAAACACTTAATTTTTCTCTTTTTATTGATATCACACTTGTCAGTACTGGATGGTATTAGCAAGAATAATTCTTCCTGGCTTTTCCTGATCAAAGTCTTTAGTTTGCTGACTGCCTTAGCAATTATCCTAAAAGAGAAGAGGAAAAATTAAAAAATTTTAAAATCATGCTTCTCACTTAGAAACATGAAATCAAATAATTTTGGTTTGTCCTTCAAGCCTCTGATCCAACCCTCTCTATCACTTAGAGCAGGGTCAGATTCAAAGCTAGACCTGGTACTTTTCAAAATGACCTGTTAATTCTTTCCTAAACCTCCAGTCTCTGCCTTTCCCCTCATACTCTCTCTCCTCCTTATTGCCTTTGAGGTCCTTATAAAGGAACTGCCTTCAAATGGTTGGTGAGTGGAGAAGGACAGAAGTGGGCTCTTGCTCCCTGCAGGGTTAAACCCAGTTATGATCCTTGTCACTGTCACAAGGTAGCTTATTGCATTTCCCCACAGACCCTTTCGGCGAGACTTTCCCAGTCTACCTCTTGAAATCCTTCACAAAGGCTGAATATCCATGTTTGAGACAAGGCAACTAATTGCTGCAAGCAAAGACCATGAGGCTGATGTGATTCTCCTGGTGAGGACCATGGCCAGGCCCCTGCAGCTTTCTTTAAATGCCCATTTAGTGACTGCAGCGCTGCCCAAGGGAAGGAAGCCCCCAGTGGGTAGGATAGTTGAGGAACTGAGAACAAGGATCCTGGCTGTTTTCCCTTGTTCCCTCTCTGCCCCTCAGATCAGGCAGCCCAGCCTACACTTAGCAGGCGGGGAGCTGCTCTTGACTCCTCCAGACCTCAGAAGGAGAAGGGATGATGACTTTCCCCAGCTGGATCAGCATCTGTGCAGGGAAACACAGAAGCTGCATTGTTGTGGGCAGTCCTTGAATGTGACCTCAGGCCCCTCTGCATATCATTGAGGTCAGGAGAGGGGCACTGCTTTCTTCAAACTCTGGCTTTTTGTCCCCRTCTTATTTTGCCCATCCATCCTTGCTCAGTATTTCTTGATATTTAATTTTCATTCATTGCTCCTACCCTGTTTATCTGAAGCCTTCCTAATTTCTTCACCTTCTTCGTCAAGGACAGTCCAGGAGCCTAAATTGTTGTGGTAACAGATACCCTGAGGCTGAATGCTGACCCCCTCTACCTGAGAAATGAATGTTCTTCCACAGTCTTCTTAAGGAAAAAAAAAAAGGCGGACTGTGCCATGGTGCACAAGCCCTAACCTGGCTGTTCAGTTCTGAGTAAACTCTCCATTGGATCAAGGTTCAACTCTCAAACACCTCTTGAACCATTTGGTCTGCGCAGTACGTTCATTTAGTTTTTTATTTTTCCATTTGATCATGTTTCGGATAACCACACATTATTGACTCAGCCAGAAATACAGTTTGCCTTAGGAACTTTTTTTACATTTTATAGGAAAAACCCACTTTTGATCTGAAAACCTAAACAACAAAGAAGTTTGAATGGCAGAAAGCAATGAAAGGAAATATCCAAATGTTAAATACTCTTGAAAAACCACATTGATGAAAAGCAACTGCCCTGTTTTTTCTGACCGTCCTAATTCTTTTGCCATTCTTCCAGGATGTTCTGTAGTTGGTTTGAACTTTTTCTCCTGCTCTTTCATATCCATCTCTGTTACGTCTTAATTCTTTCTTAGCAAGCCATTTCAGCGAACTATGGGGGAAGCAGAGCAGGATAGTAGGTGATATGTTTTTTAAAGTCATGACATCACTTATTTGTAATGGAGCAGGAGTGCTGAAAGCAGCGCTGTCGCTCCCTYTCTCAGCAGCGGGAAGTCACTTATCTAATCTGGCTGTAGACCCCTACCAGCTCTCTGGGCTGCCTCCCCCCTCCTTTGAGGAATGCAGGACGTGTGTGATCATGCTGTCCTGCTCTGTCTGTCCCCCACACCCAACGGTGTGGAAAGCATTGGCTGATTTCAGCCGAATTTGAGAAACAGACAGATGTTTCAAGATACTAAGTTTCTGCAAGAGGTCAATTCAGTTCATATCAGACACTGGATACTACACAGGGAAGAGTCTCTTAAACACCATCCTTTTGCTCAGGGAGCTGCTTCTGCAAGTCTCAGCTTGTATTAAAATAGGTTTTATGGACTCTCAAAGAAACTTTTCTGGATCTTTAGAACTGAATGAATTGCATGACCTCAATAGCAACCCCAGGAAGTTGTTCTTCACATCCATTACCCCCAGGAAGAGATAGGAGTTGCTGTGGGCATCACCTGATGCCAGTCAATAGGGAGATAGCCAGAGAACTGTCAGGGACACTGTATTGGGTACACCCCTCTTCTGTCATTCATTAAAATGAACCTGAAGCCTGGCTTTGTTTCCACCTTTGTTTCTTCTCTTCTAATCTTCAGTGTAACACTGAAATAATATTTATTAATGCGCTTTAGAGGCTGCAGGATTTATCATTGTCCACCATTTAGTGAAACTCAGGCATGCAATGCCTTCTTCCTGCTAGCTACAGAGAGAGATGTGCAAGGCTGGGGCAGTGGGAAGCAAGTCCAAGTGCTCTCCTGAGTCAGGGCCCCTTTTTCTTTGGAGGCAGTTTGGATTGCATTTTGGTTATTTGGATATTTTTCCACTTCTGTAGCAATGATAGTCGTTCATGAGACTGAATGAAACACTGATCCAAAAGGGAAAATCTGTTTGACCTATTCCCATTAAAATCCTGATGGTTTAAGTTTTACTCAGTGTGGGTAAAGCCCTAAGCTTTAAGGAGCAGCTGAGTCTAAAAATACTATCTCTATTTTATGCTAAAAATAAGCTGCTTAGATTTTGATCCACGTTGTTGCTTTTACTTGCCTGGTGGTTTCTAGCTTTCAGAACTGCAGTGTATGCATATCCAGTTCTTTTCTCTAGAAATACAAATGCTAAAAAACTTCTTTTAGAAATAAAAAGCATAAGTTTGAATAAATGGCTCTAAGGCTAATTTGAACTTAAAGAAGAATCTAAAGTGCCACAGGATTGGACCACATCGCTTTTAGTCTCTCACAAAAATAATTTTGCTTTTATCTCCTCCATCCTTAATTGGCTGGAGGACAGGAGGCATTAGGAACCACAGTATAGTGAGGAAGAGGAGGAATTGTACCACAGGCCTTATGGTCTGTCAAATGTTTTCCTTCATTAGAGGCAACTGGTAATAATCCAGCACCTCCTTCCCCACCCTCTCTGCGCTGTCCCAGAGGAAACTAAGCCAAGAGGATGCCTCGTGGCCATGTAACCCCAGCACACCCACATACAAGCAGAAGAGGGCAAGAGAGGTGGGGCTGAGACCTGGACAGCCACAGACCCATTGGACAGACCATGACACTGTGGGTGGGGGTCAGACGAGTGGGACACTGGAGACCTGTCTGGGAGAGAGACGTCTTCAAAGCAGGAGATGTGCAGAGTAGGGTCACTGGGATGGCCATGGTGACCTGGCTTATGAGAGGAGACTGAAAGAGTTGAGTTTGTTTATTCTGTCAAAATGGAGGCTGAAGGAGACATGGGTGCTTTTAGCAAATACCCTGGTGTAAGAAAAGGCTTCCTTACACAGTGCTAGGAGTAGCAAGGGGTCAGACCCTTTGGCTCTGATGGGCTTTTCCCRTCCTGTGCGCTGCATGGCCCAATGAGAGATGTAGCAGGCAAGAGCAAGCAGCACCTCTTAGAGAGTCCACCACCTTCAGGTACCTTTCCTTCAGGTATTTCCCAAACGCATTTTAATACATTCAGAGACATCTTTTCTGGCATCGGCTAATTGATGGTGGAGTGAGGTGAAAAGTGTGAAAGGGGAGTTATGAGGCCAAAAGGTCCATCTACATTTTTTTTCCTGTTGTTTGTTCACCCGTCTCCTTCCCACCATTTCCTGCTGTGACGAGGTCGGTCCGTCTGTCCGTCTGACACGCATTCTTCTTGCACAGCTCATTCACTTGTTCCCACTGTTTAGTTTATTTTCAGGGAATGATTATTCAGTGAACTCCTATGTACATGCTTCTGGAAAAGTCTTGTGGTATAGATTATGACTCCATTGGCAGCATTGTCAGGAAAAAAGTTGTACTTGGCACCGGCAGAAGATAATTGTAATACAAATCATGAATTCCAGCTCCATTGTACTTCCCGCCCTAAAGAGGTATTTTCATGTGTGGCATAAAATGGTCCTTTCAAAAGGTAGAGTGTGATGGGTCCATGTGTGATGAAAGGAAAATTAGCCCTTTGTCAAAAAACTGTATAATTTTTATTCATTATATGTTTAGGGTTTGGGGTTTTTTCCAACTGAATGCCAGAAAGCAGTTCAAGAACAGCAACAGCAGTTCTCATAGCTTTGCCACACGCAAATTCAGAAACCATGAATAAAGGGACCTGGAGAACTAGCAAGAAGGACTCAAAAATCATTATTCTCTTAAATAAATAGTATCTTCTCTTTTTTTCATTATCATTGGCTTTTGGAAGTTTACAGAGTTCATGGTTTTGAGCCATTTCCTGGGATCAAAATGTTTAGAAATGTGCTTTTTCTAAACCTCAAATTTTCAGGCAGTCACATAACTTCTTGAAATGGAAGTTCAAGAGACAATTCTGAATGCCATCAGAGCTTATGCACTGAAAAAGTGTTCACACAGGTGAAGGCGTGTGGACCTTAAGCACCAGCGTTGTCTGTAGCCTAGGAGCATGCACCCTAGCTTCAGGACTTGGGAAGAGCACTTGTGGAAGCTCCTCTTGGAGCCACACAGCAGCGTTCACATTGCAGATGGACTCTCCYTTTCTCCCAGAGAGCAATCCCAGTACTGGGGGCAGGCGGGGAGCGGAGTGCCTCCCCAAGGGAAAATGTCTCAGGAAAGAAAATGTCTCAGGGAATCAGGATGTTTAATCTCTAATTCTGCATGCATATACACACCAAGCATGCAGAGCCCCAACCCTTATCCCATTGACACCCATACTATCTGCCTATCATCCATACTATCCACCCTTCCGCCTGTGCAGGATTTAAGGAATGCTTACTTTCCCCTTGAGATGTTTGTGATGGTTGTAGTGAAATGTGCTGCTTTAGGAATGCAGTCTGATGTGGGCCTTTCCTTGTACATATTGGAAGATCCACCAGAAAATAAAGCATAAAATCCACTGAGGAATGTATGTGATTTGATTACACAGTAGCAATTCCTCATCCGAAGTGCCTAAGCCATGACACGGACCAGACTAGTCAGTAGCCTAAACAAAGCAATGCAAGGATTACAGCGGCTCTCAGTCAGAATAGGAGTTAAAAAATAGTCACATTGCTGCCTGTATGACAAATCCACACTCAAACATATGGCTGGCAGTATTACAAATGAAGAAGGTTGTGGACCTGCCAAAGAGAATCCCAGTGACAGCAACCACACTGATCAATGCAGTGAAAAACATCACCTACGAGCAAACCTTGCAAGAATGGGGCTGGTTTTGTCTGCAGAAAAAAAGGAAGAAGGAAAAGCAAGGCTCTGAGCAGTAACTCTTCAGGTTCTGCAGGAAGAAGTAATGGACACACACACAAAAAAAATATTACCGTCTTAAAAGGTAAGGGGAAAGATCTAGGTTGGGCATTGGGAAAACTTCCCATGGTTGTTAAAGCACAGACTGCCAGAGGAGGTTCCTCATTTGTGGAAGACAGAAGAAGATTATGAAATATCTGCACACAATGGCAGAGGCAGAGCTGATCCTGCCTTAGGAAAGAGAGAAAGACTATGTGATGTCTCAAGGTCCTTCCAACACAACTTTCTGTTATTCCATGACAAATGCTTAAAATACACCTTGAACGCATACTTCCCTTAAATCACTAACAGGCATAGCTACCAAGCCAGGCATTTCTACTATTGCTTGATTTAAAATGACAAAATCTTCYTTGTTTTAATATCAGGAAACAGAAACAGACACTCTAAAATAGCTCACCAAAAAGATCTCCAGCACACAGAGACCACTGATGGAAACTGAGAGTACCTTAAGGTTTAGTCCAAATGATCCGGAGAGTTTTCTGATTCTTAATACCTGAACTAGGCATTTTTGAAAAAAACTATTCTCAAAATAGCTGTGGGCATTGTCTCAGATGTGGGCCTCACAGAGGTATGAAATATTTCTACTCCCACAGTCTGTGTTACGTTATTCTTCAAGACAGATTGTGTCACGTTTGTCACACATGGTTTGCTTTGCCCTGAATGTTTTTGCAGCCACTGGCACTCTTGCAAAGCAACTATAAAACACCATCAGGCTAATGCAATGCCTTCTTCTGTTCCATGATTCCTAATGCAAATGGCTCTGCAAGGCCACGGGGAGCTGGGCTCTCCTGTTTTATGCATAGTTACCTGTCACACTATCTGCATGGGCTGCTTTCAAAGACCTCTTTGTCTGCAAGGTAAACTCAGGCTGGAGATGATCTCAGAGTTGAAATCCCAGCCAAGGGAAGTCATCAGGCTACAAAACCCACAAAGTTAAAAATACAGGGAGCACTGGAAAATCAACAGGAAAAAATTTCTGCTGACTGAAGTTTTCATCCTTCTTCCAAATGCCAGCTAACATCAGCCTGTTGGATGGGACAAAGCAGCTACATGAAAGCAGCAGCATTCCTTAACTTTGTCTGATAAAGCACGAGTGAATGCCGGGAAAAGGTCAGGATTGTCCCTCAGCTCCGATTGTAGAGCTGGATGTTTTGGGTGTGAGATAGCTGAGTCTCCCAGACCCTCTCTACACTCCTCTCTCCTTGCCAGGGTTCTCTGGACAATGGTTGCCAAAGGGGATTTCTCCTTTTCTTCTGGGTCTTGATATTAGCAGGCCTGAAATTGGTCCTGGCAGTTTGGCATGAAGTACTCACCAGCTCAGGGGGTTCTCAGGCCTGTTTGCAGGTCAGGTGTCTGAACACAGCTTTGTTTGGCCTGACTGCCTCAGGGAAACGCCTGTCAGACCAACTTAGTTTGACTGTAAGTGTCCCTCATCAAGTGAAGATTGCCCATTTTCACCCCCAGCAAAGAGATGTGTTAAGCTCTTTACTACAAACTACTATGGAAAAAATTTATGGAAGAAAAGCATAAAAAATGTGAAAACACAGACCTAAAACTTGCCTTTCTTGCTCTGGTGTTCACATCAGATGATGCATTCCTCAGCAACAGAAGCTGGAGGTCCAGCTTGATAACGCTCTGCTTTCCAAGTGGGACATCTCTCAGAGGCATATGCAGACACAGAGGTGGGGAAAACATCCTTTCATCTCCCCAGTCCACAGAGCTTCTCGAGCTTCTATGTAAGCTGGCAAGCTTGCCTTGACACACTGGGGCGATCACTGATGGTACCCAAAGCATCTGATCTTACTGCATTTGTTCAAGGTGGGCTCCTCTCTCCTTACATCTACTGAGATTTTTCAAATGTATAAACTGGAGGTGCCTTTTGGAGGTACCTGTTTTCTCACCTCGGATCTGATAGGGTCACTGAAGAAGCGTGGCTGTGGCCAAGAAAACACGGTGCAATCTCTCCTAAGTAAAACCCAGGCAGTCACCTGAACCACTGCCAATCCCTGCCTGTGAGTGTGTCGTATGTGTGTGTATGTGTTTGAAGTAGAATTTGTTTCTTGGCAACAGGATTTTTCCCCCTCTCTTCATTGTATTGGGAGTTACAATGATGTAAGATCATGTAAGGGTGTTGCTTTAAAAAGTTTACACAGGGCCACAGACATGAAATCTCATTACATCATCGGGTCACCAGTCCACAGTCATTGCTTCAAAATTAGGTGGATTTTAAAAAAAGAAAGTTGGAAATGATTTTTTCATTTGTCATCTGGCCTTTGAGCCTTTACAGGTGCATTAGTTCTCCATTGGCAAGTTTTTTCCATGAGTTCATGAGGACAAAACACTTTTTTTTTTTTACTTTTTTTTTTATGTATAAAATCTGTTCCTGGCACTATCTTTTGGTTCCAGCTAATAGAAATAGCAGAAGAACATTAAATAGTACAAGGATCTCAATAAAATCACAAGTATTAGCAGCACCATCTGAGTGTTCTGGTATTAGATAGCTACTGGTTAGAAGATGATTTTACTGCTGCCCGGTCTTCATCATTCTAAGTCTGAAAAAAATGCCTTAAAGGGAAGGGGGAAAAAACTGTTCAAAGGGACAGACTAAATTTTCTGCCTCAAAACAAGGAAACCTGTTTAATTATATTTATATCACAGGCACTAATTTAATATAAGATTTTGAATCTGTACAGGTTTGTTTTGCATCATGCTGAAAAGGGAGGACCTTCATGGCACAACAGGATATTCTAGTTCAAGGTTTATTCATTTTGTCATAAAGAACAGAGTTAGGATTTGAAGCCCAAGACAAACTCTGATCAGGTAATCCTGCCATCCTCCTCCTCCTGAGAGTGGCCTGAGACCACCAAGTATTACTGGCATTCCAGTCAGGATTATCACACCTCTCACCCAGCTAGTCACTCTGATTTGTGTCTCAACCTTTGCTGACACCCACTGCAGCCATAATCACCCCCATGCCTTTTGCTCCCCATGGCTGAAATATCCCTTGCCAACTCTACCCACTGCAGCCATAATCACCCCCATGCCTTTTGCTCCCCATGGCTGAAATATCCCTTGCCAACTCTTTCGGCCTTGTAAGTCGCGCCCCTTTTAATGTGTGACGTGTTTTAATGATTGAGCAGCACTGCTAATAACCTACCCAGCTTTGCTAACCCTTTAATAGTAAAAATCTTAATAAGCAAATCACATCAGGTGACCTTCTCTGCTTATCACCTTCCTGCAGCATAATGAGGTTTAGAAAGGTTTAAATCTTTTGTATTAGGTTTAGAGCTGGCCACTGGCACGACAGCCAACTCAGACATAATTCTAAATGGATGTCTCCAAGTGGAAACTTGGAATTTGAATTCAAATGACCTTACCTCTTTTTATTATTATTATTCTTTCCTGTGTGCATTTTTCAGCTTGCTCATTCTTAATTCTTTCAGTACTTATTACTGCAATAAGCCTAATCCTGTGTACTTCTACACCCCAAGTGTGGGAGCCATAAATACTTCTGCAGTCTCTCAGGGAAAACCAGCTGTAATTGGATCTCCAGTTGCCTCATAGCAAAAAAAAATTAAGAAAAAGAAGGAAAGGCACATTCCAGATGAAGAAAATTCTGCATCTGTGTCCGTGTGTTTGTGTCTCTGCTGCCCTTGAGTAACACTTTGTCCTTTTGCTCCACTCCAGGCTGAGTTCTCCGAGTTGAACCTGGCCGCTTATGTCATGGGTGGCTGCATGGTGGACATGCAGGTCATGAGGAACGGCACCAAGGTGGTCAGGTGAGGAGCACGAGTTAGTCTTGAAAATTGTGCTTTCTGGAGCAATGTTTGGGCAAGCAGGTTGACCTCAGGGGCTGACCAGTTTCTGAACCAGGGCAGCACAATCCTGGTGACTTCAAGGATTCTTGGAAGTGATGAAAAGTCAGGCCTGACTCTGGTGGGTTTGTATGAGGTCTCAGGTGCACATTATGCCATACAGTCATTGTTTCCAGCCTAGACCCTTCATGCAACAGCACATGCCTCCTTTTCAGGTTCCATTTAGCCTCAAGACTCCCAATAAAAGGGACAGTGGGTCGTCCTTTCCCTTGATTTTACTCTCCTTCTTTCAACTAACCTTCATTTTTAAACAGTGGCTCAAATTCATTAGCCAACCTGTCTTACGTCCTGATCCCAGAGGACTACCCTTGCAATAGCCACTAAGCCCAGATGACCAGTTCAAGAGCAGCCCTGAGAAGGACTTGGGGATGTTGGAGGACGAGAAGCTTGACATGACCCAGTGTGTTGGTTTTGCAGGGCCTGGTTTTTGGTAGCAGTGAGGCCACAGAGGTGGCTTCTGTGAGAAGCTGCTAGAAGCTTCCACCATGTCCAGCAGAGCCTGGTGGCTCTGATGATGGACGTGCCACTGGCCAAGGCTGGGCCAATTAGAGATGATGGTAACGCCTCTGTGGTAACAGATTTAACAAGAAATCATAACAAAGTTGGTGGCGCAGCTGTAATTTTCCAGCTAGAGAGGAGTAGGAGTGAGAATATGTGAGAGGAACAACAATGGAGGCACCAAGATCAGTGCAGAAGGAGGGGGAGGAGGTGCTCCAGGCACCGGAGCCGAGATGTCCCTTCAGCTCGTGGTGAGGACCATGGTGAGGCAGTTGTCCCCCTGCAGCCCATGGGGGCCCACGGGGGATGCAGACATCCACTCGCAGCCCATGGGGGAGGTGCCCACACTGGAGCGGGTGGATACCAGGATGCTGTGATCCAGAGGAAGCCCCAGTGGAGAGAGAGGCCTTGCTTCCAGGCTGGAGCAGCCGTCCTTGGAGGACTGCACCCCGTGGCAGAGTGACCCACGCCGCAGCAGTTTTGGGAGGACTGTCTGCCCGTGGGATGGACTCACGCTGCAGCAGTTTTGGGAGTGCTGCTGCTCGTGAGAGTGGACCCACGCTGGAGGAGTTCACAGAGAAATGTCTCCCGTGGGAAGGACCCCAGGGTGCAGCAGGGAAACGACTCCTCTCCCTGAGCAGTGGAAAGAAGATCTTGGGTGATGAACTGACCAAAACACCCACCCCGTCTCCCTGCACCATTGGTGGGAAGGAGGGAGGGGTTGGGGGGAGAAAAGTGTGTCTTTAAGGGCTTATTTTACTTCTCATTCTTTTACTCTGATCTTGTTAGTAATAAATTCACTTTATATCATTGAGTAGAGCCTGTTTTGCCCTTGAAGTGTTTTCTCCCGGTCCTCATCTCAAGTCCTTAACCCTTTGTTAAATTCTCTCTCCTCTGTCCAGTTGCAGAGCAGAGGAGAGTGAGTGAGCAGGCCTTTCGTAGGTGCCTGGCATTTGGCCAGTGTCAAACCACGACACCCAGCAATGTGCGCTTGCAGCTCAGAAAGCCAACTGTGTCCTGGGCTGCATCCAGAGCAGCGTGGGCAGCAGGGCAAGGGAGGGGATTCTGCCCCTCTGCTTTTCTCTCATGAGACCCCACCTGGAGTGCTGCATCCAGCTCTGGGGCCCCCAACAGGACATTGACCTGTTAGACCAAGTCCAAAGGAGGGCCATGATAATGATCAGAGGGCTGAAGCACATCTCCTATGAAGACAGGCTGAGAGAGTTGGGATCGTTCAGCCCGGAGATGAGAAGCCTCCAGGGAGACCTTATAAGACTTTCAAGTACCTACACGGGACTACAAGAGAGCTTTGCAAGGGCATGTAGTGATAGGACAAGGGGGAATGACTTTAAAATGAATGAGGATGGATTTAGATTTTATACTAGGAGGAAATGCTTTACTGTGAGGGTGGTGAGGCACTGGCACAGGTTGCCCAGAAAAGTTGTGGAAGCCACATCCCTGGCAGTGTTCAAGGTTGGATGGCACTTTAAGCAACACAACCTGGTCTAGTGGAAGGTGTCCCTGCTCATGACAGAGGAGTTGGAACTGGATCATGTTTAAGATCCCTTCCAGTATAAACTATTCCATGATTCTATGATCCTGATGCTTGCAGCCTGATTTGCTCCTGAAATACCACTTCTTCTTTTTTTGCCAGAGATTCCCAATGCTCTGGCCTTGCCCTGTGGCATATCTCAGAGGTAATACCTATCTCTGTTTGATGGAGATTTCTGTCCTACTAGCATTACTTCATAATTGCAGTCATTGCAAGCAGACTCTTTTCCCAAGCAATGCTTCTCCAGTCACACATCCAATTCACTTTCCAAAAGCATTGCTCCCCATCTTTCAAACACCGGAGTGCCAGCAATTCAGAGTTGATGTTGGATGCATTTTTACTCGTTCTGTGTAAAGAGCAGTGTAAGTTGTCACATCTGTGTCTGATGCCTCTGTTTACATAGCACCAATATTACCTTCCACCGTATTATTCCTAAGCCTTCATCTTTATGACTTCCTGTCATTGCAAGTTACAACTCTACATTTCATCTTTGATACAATAGCTTCTCTTTGTTTGTGTTGAAATCTCATTGCTATTCCAAATTAATTTTTCTAGCCGCCCTATTTCTTTTTGTACAATTCCTTTGCACTTTTTCATGTATTCAGCATCTTTGAGTTGAATATTGTTGACACATTTAATCAATGCTTTTGTCTGTTTGCAACTAGTTCAAAATCAGAGATAGAGACACATAATATAGCACGCAGTGATGTTTTTGAAAAGGATTATTAGAACAGCTGAAAAACTGTGATTTAGAGCATGCTGGCCTCAGCTTAATTTCTCAAGATGTCGTTTCCAGTCCAAACAGTGCAAAGCAAAACTTGTCACTGTCAATTAGCTATGACTGTGGTCCATTAACTCATTTCAGGTCTTGACATCTCTTAGTACATCCACAAGTCTCCATTTGTTCTTTGGTACAATTTCATGAGTCTGCTAAAAACTTTTAAAGCTATGTCTGTTACATACATTTGCTTTCTCCTGTCCCACAAATGTCTGAGTGAAACAAAGCATTATGTCCCGTGAACCAGCCGCTGGAGCATTCATCAGACGGTGTGCCGTGCTAATGCACTCCTGCGTTCGCTTGCTCATGATGCTGGAAGGTTTCCCAAGAACCATTTCCTAGGTTGATCACAACTTCATTTTCCTTCCTGTGTCTTTCCTCCCAAAGCCATTCATACATCTGGCAAAAAGATCTAAAGAGCTATTAAACTGAAACTGAAGACAAAATTTATTTCACAAAACTGTCTGGGGCATGGTGTTCATGTTTCTGCTTACAGTGAGTGCACAGGTATCCCAGCTAGCATTTTTGCATGGATATTTATATATGAGATGTATATTTTTATGAATGGCATGAGCTCAGATTTTTTTGTTTTCATTCCTGAATGTTTGAGGACACATTTGCGTTCTGGGAAGTAGATTTGGTAAATACATACTCGTCTGGATATGCAATTTATATAGCACGTGCTACATGCCATAATCCGTACAAGGAGCAGAYGTTTGTTTACAGCCTGTGCTGATGTGCCCCTGCCATGCCCAGCTCAGAGAGTTGAAGAGTTCAGGCCAGCCAGCTTCCAAAGCCACTCCAGCAAAACTTTCGAAGGTATAGAAATTAAAACTCTTCTTCACTTTAGAAAGTGAATTGTGGAACATTCAGCTACTGAGCTGGGTAGAGGGCGCTCAGCCCATCCACATGGGTGCTGCTGCTTCCCACTGTCTTTAAGTCCCTCCATCCCACGCACAGCTGTGTCCTGCTTGGCCAGAGACACGCTCTGGAGTGCTCAGCCACAGGGATACACCTTCAATTCACGTGTGCACCAACCCCGCTGCTGCTGACATCTTTTTTCCATCACCTATTAGGCCTCTGTTCGTTATTAAGCAAAATGTTCAGTCGCAAGTCAGAATGTTTCTAGATGGTGAAATGTAGCGCTCATCGTGTTTTTGAATACCCAAAGCCCTTGGAAATCCCACTGACAAGTTATAGGAAGGTATATACAACAGCATCTTGCTAGCAAGCACTTTGGGATTCCCCCTTGCAGGAGCCCTGCCTGCTTCACATTCCTCTTCAAAGGGAGAGCAATAGAGCATGGCAGTTTAGTGGAAAGACAGTGAATATACTACAGACCGGTAGATTTTAAATCACTGAAAGAATAAACATTTCGAAGAGAAACAACAAATGTTAATGTTAATGTTACTGTTAATGTTAGTATAAAGCACTCACTGGGGCTATTCTCTCCAGTTTGATATTACATTAACTGATAAGCTATCTAAAAATTTATTAGCCTATTAAATTCTGTCATTTTGGAGCAGGTCTCCTAGTTCTTTCTTTAAATTGAAAACACCATATTGCACATTTAAACCAAAGCTCTTTTTCTGCAGATCCCTCAATCCTTTCTGACCCCTTGGAGTTAAGGCATTCTTTTACACCCTTGGATTTGAACTGCATCAAGAAAGGTTTTTTACTTGGAAGATAAATCCACTAGTAAGAAAGTATAACAGTCCTTAAAGCCCTCCATTAACCACTTGCCCCAGGCAAATTTAAGGAAAAAAAAAAAAAAAAAAGATGCTTTAGAAATATTATTGACAATTAAAGAGAGCAACAAAGTGGAAGCATACAGACCTCTGTGACTACTAGCCTGTGTGTCTTGAAACAAGTAGCTACAAGTTACCAACCAATATAACTGACATTACTTTGCTTGCCTGATTTTTGTAACAAATGTGGCTCAAAGAATTTAATTTTACAGTAACAATGTTCCGGGTCTCCAGCTCCACTTTTTTTAGCTACTACATCCTGCACATCTGCAGGAGTGGGTGGAGGATTTGAGATAGTGTCAGCAAAATGTGCTACTGGAGACAGAGGCTATCATCTAACAAATCTAAAACACTGCATCTGTGTTTTCTGTGCCAGTTCCACCATGGTATGCGAAGGCTCCATCAGCCTATTCAGCACRTTTTGTTCAGACTCAGAAGACAAAGAGCCAACCATGCAGCATCTTGTGCAGTGTCTAGCAAGCCCTTTCCTATGTCAGTGCCCTGTAACCTGTGCGCTGACTGAGGACACTGGTGGGATGAGCCGGGCACTGGGAGCAGGGTTGGGCTTGGCCAGGACTGGCAGGGTGGGGAATTTCCCACATGCTGGTCCTTGTTGGCCCAGCACTTATTTGGGTAAAATTGGCAGCAGACCTTTCCCAGTGAAAAGTTAAATATGGGAAGCAGGAGGCAGCATTTACTTGTCCCAAAGGATCCCTCACCAACTTAGACATAGCAGCTCTTTTAACAGAGAAGTGGAGTAATTTCTGCATGCAATGGCTGGGCTACTGAATAGTGTGTAAAAACAAGTGTGGGTTTGTGCCTGCTTTTAAAACACTGGGGTGGATTCTTCATCCTTCCTCCAGTGCACACAAAACTTCCTCTGGCACAGGTCTACAGACACAGGCAGAGAGAGAGGGAGTGAACYGTCTGGAGTCTAATTTACTCTAGAAAGTTTTTGGGCTGTGTCACCTCTACTGGAGTAGATGTAAGGAATGGAATTTTTATTTTCACTTGTCTTCATTTCTCTGAAGGGCCCTTCATATCATTATTTGTCAGTGTAAAGAGGTTGTCAGTGCTGGCATTGCACCCACTCTGAGGTGAATTTATGCTTTCAGGACGTTATAAAAGTGTCTTAGAAATGAAAATTTGGGCTGTGTCTGCTTCTGACAGCAACATTTAGACTCCCAAACTATGATCTCATGTTCTGTATTACATTAAATGCAGTCCTATGGTTGACTGTTGGGCTTCACAAGCCTTCAGCTATTAATTCCAGTAGATATGAGAATAAGGCAGGGATATATTGAATATCTGGACAGCTTTCTTACCTGGGGAATACTAATGTCTTTGGGAGCATTTCAGGCTTTTAAGGATGTAAATTAATCATGCACCAGACTGCTCTCATCTCCTGTCTCCCTATAGATCTGCCTCTCTTGCCATTGGAGCTGATCATCCAGGGGAGAAAGCACATTTTCATTTCTGCATGGGACCTGTCACASTGGTGGCCATACCACTTACAGTGGGGTATGCAGGCTCACTGCAACACCACAGGACAGAMAACAGCTGATGGACCAGGAGATAGCCAAGGTCTGAAATGGGAAGGACCCTGTGTAGAGAAATGACCCTGGCAAGTGTAGGAGTGTCCAAAACGACAGCAAAGGGAAGAGGAACTGAGCACCAAGGACAAAGCTTTGCTGTGGGGAAGGATCTCTGGAGTGATGTTTAGTCCTACAGGCCTTGCCTGAACTTGGCCTGTCTGTGTAAGGTGTGTGTCTCTCCCTGCTCACCCTGGATGAGGTGCCCTTGCCACTCAGAGCCATGGTGGGGTCAGTGAATTCTCCAGTTTGTCTGTATAAGCCCATTCACTCCTGTAGTTAACACTGCCTTTCCTGATGGTTCCAGCTGATTCAGTGCTTCTACGATGCTCTGTGCTGTGACAACAGGACAGCAGCCTGTTGAATCACCATCCCAAAAATCCCTGAAAGTGCTTTTTTCCAAAAGCATATTTTTACAATGCAAGCTACAGTACAGTCACAACAGGAGGAAGTAAATCCATTTACACGGGAGGAGTAGAGAAGAAACTGGCCAGCCCACAGGTGTTTTCCTACTATTCAGAGTTTGCAGACCACAGGAGATGTGTACTCTGACTAAAAAATATCTGCCTGCTCCAGGATGCAAGATCTCTAAAGTCCAGTAAGGACACTGTCCTCTGCCCCCTGCACCTTTTTGCGTTCCAGTAGATCCACTCACCCACAGGTCCATTGACAAGCAGCTCCCTGAAAGGGGCATGTAGGTTTTCTAACCCACAGAGGCCATGCTTTCTCACCACACAGTAGTTACACATTGCTAGAAGAATGCTTTCTGGTCTCTCAAAGACTGTTTGTGCACAAGAACTGGTGGTTTCTTGCAGTTCTGCTACAGGGAGAATATCCAGGAAGGTAATGGGACTAGCTACTGTCCCTGGACACTGATGTAGTAAGTATTGGTAGGTGGTAGGTCACTTTCCAGCTTCTCATGTTCCACGAAGCTTGTGCCAAAGACTAACTCCAGGCTCTGTCCAGTCTCTGTCTTTTCTAATTTAACTGTTGACTTACATAAGGTCTTTTATAGAATGTCTGGATTTTGTTTTTGTTTTTGTTTTGGGTTGCTTTTAAACCAAATTTCTGCAATTTTGTGAAGTTGCAGATGGGAGAAAAAAATGGCAGAAACTGATTGGGAAAGTTTAGGTTTCTAGAAGCCAGATGGAAAAATATGTTGAGCTCATGGTTCTCCCGAGTTTCACAGAAAGTGCCACATGGTGGAGTACAATATGTGCTATGTATTTAACACTGAGAAACATTTGGGCAATATATTTTCTATTGATGGCATGAAAATCTGTAAATGTAATGGGAAAGTGTGTGTAACAGCCTGTAAGCTTTTGAAAGTTCAGTTTAGGCAAGAGACCAATGTGCCAAATGACCACTTTCCTCACTGAAATGCCCTGCAGAGACAATGAGCTGGGGTGACGTGTCTAACAGGGTAAACCCTGGCAAGCTGCAGTTACATATGAAGCAATTTAACACCTCTAGCAAACATTTGCAAACTGAAAAATTATTCCCATATGGGGGATGATCTAACATTGTTTTTCATTAATATCTCCCCCCTCTTCACCTGTCTGTCCCTGTCCTCATTTTTTTTGAGTAGGAAGTACAAAAGAGAAGAGACACTGGTGTGTGATTATTTATGTATTTATTCTCAGTTACTTCCACCTCAGCTCCTGCTGCTAAACAGCTGCTTGGAGGCCTGCTTTTCCCTTCGGGGCTTGCTGATCTCCCAGATGAATAATGTCCCCCTTCACCTCCCCAGCAGCTGGCGCCCGGCCGACGTGCGGGCAGGATGCTGACAGTTATTGGGAAAACATTTGGCATGCAGGCAGCTGCTGGAAAGCAAAAGTCACTCTGAGCACACCAGGGTGGGGAGCATCTCAGATACTGAACTACTCCCTCACCCTTTTTGCATTTACAGTAATTCTTTCCGATAAGGAATGAGCTGCCAGGGTCTAGAGCACTCATTAATTAGTTAATCCCGGACTGAATGCAAGAATGATTAAAGATTGTTGTACGTTGTTTCAGTCTTGATCAGCTTTTTTTTTTTTGTCAATCCTCCCATAATTTGTCTCCTTTCCACACAGGTTTTTACTAAGGCTTCTTCCAGGGAATGGCAATCATCCTAACATCACTTTAAAGTTAGCTGTGYGATGAGCAGGGTGTTGGGCCAGATGGTTTCCAAAGATCCTCTCCAACCTAAATTACTCTTTGACTTTATTCTGTGATGTTGGAAAGTATTTGGATCACCTTCTGTAAAAGCTTTGGATCACAAGCATTTTGAAGGCAAGTTGCTATTGCCAGGTGTGATTGTTATTCCTTTCAGGCATTGTCCAAGTCCACATGCTTTTTCTTGTCAATGTTCATCAGTTTAGAAGTAAAATATATGTCAGACTTTTGAGACTGAAACAGTACAGTTCAGAGAGTATGTGACATGATTTAATGGTTAGTTGACCATTGATCTGTGGCTGAGAAGCAAATCAGAGCATCTTCCAGGTTGTCCTCATCTGTATGACCTCATATGGAGGTATTGGTCCTACGGCAACTGTGGTTCCTGGTTCCTGCTGCTTTCGCTGCACTGATCTCCCATACACCCCATGTTTTTTACCCAGCCATTCTTTACTACAATGTTGAAAAAAACCCCTTCTTCTGTCCTCCAGCCTGGTAAAAAGAGGTTATTCTTTGTTCTATGTTGCTTTCTTTTTGCCCTAAAATCAGCTCTGCATTATCTTGTTTATATAAGCAATCACATCGATTCTTTCTTTGAATAACTTCAGCAGGGTTTATTTCTTTCTGTGGAAAATATGACATGAGGTTTTGACTGAAATTACATTTTTTCTTAGCAAATTTTCCATTTTACTTAAACATCCAACAGAATGTTAGCTCTAACATCGTGATAGGTGAAAATGTAATAGATTTCACATTAATTTTCATTAATGTAATAACAATGCTGTTAACTCCCAAGTAAAGCACAAAAGAACTTGTTCCTATTTGTAAATGCCATTTTCTATTAAGTGTCAGACATCTGAGGCACAGTCTGTTTGGAGGGATCATTGCACTTCTCAGGTAGTTGTAGCCACTTATAGCTTGGACTTGTGCCTCAGAAGCTTCCCTGAAGGCTCCATTAATTGCCAGTAATGTGAGATTTGTTGTATCATATTGCTTAATTATGCACTTCTCTTCTTCTCTGTGTCATGCCAAACAGATAGGAAAGGCTTTGGAAGGGAACTTCGTCAAAATGTGTTGATCACTGGGAAGTATTTGAAAGCTGAATAAAGTCTCCTTAAATAATGGACCGTAGCCAGAASCCGAAGTGAGGATGTGTGTCTTCAGTGTCCTGGGAAGATCTTTTTCTATTGACATGAAGGGCAAAGTGTCTTGTAAGACTGCCAGTTGTTAAAGAAGACATCAGGAGAGCCCATCCTTCTCCAAAAACACTGGCAAAAAGCTCTCTCACCCATCATGGTGCTGAAGAATAAAGCACCCTTTGGCTGCAAGTGATTATTCATAGTGGAAGGGGTCATTAGGAGGTATTTTGACAATCATAGAATTGGTTGGAAAAAAGACCTCTAAGATAATTGGTCTGACCATTAACCCACACTGCCATTTTCACCACTAGATCACAACCCTAAGTGCCATATCCACACACCCTTTGAACACCTCAAGGGATGGTGTTTCAACCACTTCCCTGGGCAACCTATTTCAACGCTTGATAACCATTTCCATGAAGAAAATTTTCCTCATGTCCACTAAACCTCCCCTGGCACAACTTGAGGCCATTTCCTCTTGTCCTATCACTTGTTACCTGGGAGAAGAGACTGATCCCCAACTCACTACAACCTTCAACAGCTCCGTTCTCTTCTCTGGACATGCTCCAGCACCTCGATGCTTTTCTTTCAGTGAGGGGTCCAAAACTGAACACAGGATTTGAGGTGTGGCCTCACCACTACAGGGGGGACAAGCTAATGTGCTGATCACACTATTTCTGATACAAATAATCTATTCTTGTGTGTTCTTTCTTCACGCCCATGAACCTCTTTGTGCTTCAGTGAAAAAAGCTGAAGGACCAGGAAGCAAGCCAGAGTTATGGCTATCTCTTTAAGGCATGAAACCTCCCAGCAGGATTTGCTGTCATCATCTTCTCTACCACAAAACAGGCAGGGGATCTGCTTTCTGCACAGAAATGTTAYTGATGATCTTTTCAGAGCTGATCCTCTTCTCATAATGAGAGAAGTTAGATACACGGTCACCAGAATAGCTACTGCTGCTTCTGAGGTGTTTGTCTTCCATAYTTAACATCAGGAATCCCTTAAATTGTTTCACATTCCCTCATCTGAACAAAGCTGTTTCCAAGACAGCTCKTGCTGTCACAGATTTACGGGTAGATGAGTCCAACCTAGGAAATTGTATTCCRTCGCTGGATCTCTTCCTATTAGTTATTTTGGATCCAGGTTTTATACTTGGTTGGAAGGTTTAGATGGAGTGGAGGAAGACATGGAGGCAGGGSAGAGGAAAAGTACACGCTCCTGCCATAGCTCTCCTAGTCCTGCCGGATTCGGGTGCTCAGCACAGTAGGTGCTACTGAGTTTGGCGTATCCAAAGGTTTTGGCAATGGTGTTCCAAATGTGTGACTTCTGCCTAACCCRTCTGTCTGCCATGAATTTCAGCTTTCTGACATGGGTGATGTTATTGTCTTGAACTAGAAAGGAAAACAGCTGTTCTACTTGCTATTCCACATCCAAGGCTGGCTCTGCTAGCTTAAGCTTTACATGTGRAGAATGAGCAGTAGCTTGCATAAGTAATCTTCTACCAAATAAAGGCAAGATATAAAGCAAATAACTCTTTTCTCACCAGATCCCTGGCATCCCCAGTTAATCAGCTTTCATGCCACCACTCCTACCATGACTGTTATTTCCCTTTTACTGCCTGCTATCCTTCCTAGCCCCTCAGCTCTCATTTTGCCACTGGTTTTTGTTTCTCTGTTACAGGCTCTGGTGCTCTTCAGCTGATGTTTATTCTCAGCTAGTCCCAGGCCTGGCACTCCACTGCCTTGTTCTCAGTATCCATGGGAACATCCACATTGTTCCACAGCTCAAAACAGGGATTCAGTGTCCACCTTCGCCTCAGAGATTCACTCCTCTGCTGCATGAGAGAGTGCCCTGCCTTCCTACAGGACACRGAGTTTGAGAATAGGCTTTTCTACATTAATTCTGTATTCTTGTGTCCATCTTCTAAGTGGAGAAACTCTTTGCCAGGATCTGAAAAGACAAGAGCTTTTTTCCTGAGCTTTTGGCTGGCAAAAGTAAAGCCACTGAAGGCAGTTTCCCAGCCACTGTGTGTCCTCCCCCTGAAGCTGGCCATGCTCATTTGCATCCTTCTTCCCCACCACAGCACSACATCCCCATGCAGGGTATGGGGGCAGATGTTCAAGGGGGAAATACTGCTGCTTCATCTGGGGAGGCTGAAGCAATGATCTAAACCATTACTGTGCAACCCCAGTAAGTACCGTGCCATGAGTCAAGTCTGGGGAAAGACTGTAACAAGGACCACTTTTTAATTCGTACACTCGAACAGCTGGATGAGGGGAGACACACCTGGAGCTGCTGCCTCTCCAGGCACCACAACTGTTCGGTAACTCAGCACAGATATCGAGCCCTGGTCCTAAGAAGCAGGTTAATCCTTCCTGAGGACCTGTGCCTGCCTCCAGGGTACTTTCTACACAGCCAGTCCAGCAGAATGGTACTTTCTACACAGCCAGTCCAGCTCAGACTTTCCAGGATTTGTATTCACTTGCTGTCTCTCAGCAGGGGGTCGCCGCTTGCCTCATCCCCACAGACACCAGGGAGGTCCATAAATCAGCTGCACAGCGATAGCACAGCCCTACTGATGCTCATTATGCATCTYGCTGCTGGAGGAAAGCACCACCTTTGGTGCCAAGTACATTAGGGAACATGCCTAGGTTTAAAATACTCCATGGGAGGGAATCACAACATTTCTAAAGCTTGGCCTCTTGCATCACAAAAGCTGAGCACGCTCCTCACCGTGTTTCAGGCRGGCGATAACAAAAGTCCAAGGCCAACAAACAAAATGAACAGCTTTAAAACAACAAAGCTCTACTGGGGTTTGTGTACAGTGTTTGTTGCCACAATCTGGCCCAGAGTCACTATCTCGTATTTCCCTGCCAGAATGATGGAAATATAAATAGGGGCTATAAACCCAAAGTATTTCCAGCTCATACATCCAAAGGATAGAAATTATAGTCTCTTAGCAAGGAAAATGTTCGAGGGTAGTGAGATAATGGGACCTGGTTACAGAGCTCATTTCTCAGAAAATCTTTAATACGGCATGGAAATTTTTCAATGTCCTTGATGCAACCTCTGTTAACATAYAAAATAATCCCCTGTTTCAGTGGAAAAGCCCCTTCCTATGAGAATAGAACTGCTGAGCCCCATTTTGGGAGCAGTTTCTTTCCAGCTGCTGTTTCCAGATATTCTTGAATGGCTCCGAAGACACAACATCAGCAGGGAATGAAAGAAATGTGGCTGCTGGAAAGATAATCCATTGCCTGTTGGCTTACCTAGAAAGGGCCTCACTTTTCTGTGCATTAGCTGAGAGCTGCTGCTGTTGAACCATGGCAGTCCAAGCTCTAGTCTTGCTAAATAATATTCTGGAAGTCCATGCCATGAGTCACAGCAGCGTATGAGGGGCTCTGCTCATTTGACTAATTACATTGCCATGCTTGCCCTTCACTTGTTGACTCACAGCCGTAAGATCCTGGGGTGCGCTGCGTGTGTAGTGAACTGATTAAAGGGGGAATTTGTGTCGATGTATGGATGCGTACGATAGCTTTTTGAAATCCCTTATGATCTTCCCACCCACTGGGCATGGCTTCAATATCGAGTTCAACCATCAGGAAACAAACTTGCTCCCTCATCTGCGTCGCACATTGCAACGAGCTTGCCAAGTACGGCCAAGCTTTTAGAAAGAAAAGAGGATCTCCCCACCAGTGAATTTATGACCCTTRGCTCCGCTTGTGGCTTGTTCCTGTGCATGCCTGAGTGACATGGAAACTGCAGAAAATCTGTTTGGCCTGTTTCTGTGCTCTCACACTTGCAGCTATGTTGGATTTTTCCTGTTTTTAATGACTAGGGGGTTTTGTTTGGTTTGTTACGTTATAACACAACCAACACATGACGAGAGGCCCAGAGAAGAGCAATGTGTGAGTGAAAAGAAAGGAGAAGGATGGAAGAGAAACAAGGAGAGGCTAGAAGTGATTCTGAGCATTCGAAAGTAAAATGTTTCTCCCCTGGTCTCTTCCAGGTCCTTCAAGCCGGATTTTGTCCTGATCCGGCAGCATGCCTACAGCATGGCACTGGGAGAAGACTTCCGCAGCCTCATCATCGGCCTCCAGTACGGTGGCATCCACACAGTCAACTCCCTCTACTCCATCTACAACTTCTGCAGCAAGCCCTGGGTGGTAAGTGATGATCCAGCTCTGCTGCATGTCAGCACTGCAAAGCAGATATCCGCTACCCACAAAACACCAAGCTCTGCTTCCAGGCTGTTTCAAAGGAATTGTTTTCTTTAGGTTAAAATCTAAACAAACTTAGGAATCCAGATGGGAGTTCTTGGGGGAAAAAACCTACCAGCACTACTTCTTTATCAGCCTCTAGTTGTATCAAGTTGTTATTTCTTCACTCTGAGTAGGACGTTTTGCTTGTTCCAGGCTCTAAAGTATCGCAAACAGCTAACAGTATAGCAACACCTAGATTTCTTGTAAGGCAGAGTAGATGACTAGATTAATATCAGATCAATAGCAGCACATCCTTGTCCTGACTAAAAAAATGTAGAACTACCTTAAAAAAMCATTATCATTCACTGGTTTAGAAGGTACCTGAACTACACTCTTTCTAGCATCTTTTATTAGATGCACACTTGTGGTACCCAGGTGCCCCAGCCTAAGATTATGCACTCCTTGTAGAAATACAAACCCAGCACTTGTCTTTTGTTCCTRCTTTTTCTGGGTGGTGGTTTTTTTATAGGAAGTTAGCTGAAAACAAAGGCAAGAGAGCTAGAGAGATGAATCCTTCAACTAGGTCTAGGGAAAAAAAGGAACATAGACCAAGACAAAGGCCTGGAAAGAAGCAGGAGGTGCTCCAGGTGATGGAGCAGAGATTTTGTGGTGATRACCACAGTGAGGCAGCTGTCCCCATACAGCCCACAGAGGACCTCAGTCTGGAGCAGGTGAATGCCTGAAAGAGGCCTAGGCAGAGTCAGCTCCTGAAGAGGACAGGGCAGTGTTTTGATATTTTGCACTGGAAACTCCCTTCACCTGTTATTTAAAATTCGTCAAGTTCACATAAGARTCCCAGAAAACCTTGAAAAATATTATCATTGACTTTTCTCAGCCCCAAATCAAAGCATGTAATAATTCCTCAGACCTTTTCTATTACCAGCTCCAAGGCAGCTGAATCTGCAGGAGCAGGAGAGCTGGAGAAGTAAGGCTGGCCACAAGCTGCAGGAGAAAGGCTAGTCATCTCAGTACCTGCAGGACAAAGTCAGATACTGATACCATTTTGGAGTCAATCTATGGCTTTTCCAAGCAGTTTCATCCCAAAATGCCTTCTGTAATCACCGGTGCTTCCAGAATGAAAATTTCCCTGCATTGTTCTAGGTTTGAAGCAGGAAACTACAGCTAGATGGAGGTGAGAAGTAAATGGGACTTTCCAATATACCCCCACTGAACACTTCTAGATGCATTCTCAGGAATTCACTTACTCATTGCACAAATTTAGCTTGGGTTGAGATGGAATTTTTATAGCAAGTGATAACTCTCTTCCTCATGACCCAATTAAGCGGGGTTTTATTGTTGTTTTTTCCTTGGAATGAATATGCTATTAGTCCTCAGTGTGTTGATTGGTAGCTCAAATCCAGACAAGGTCTGTGATGACTCAGACTTTTATTTCCATGACTGGGCAGTGTTAGATTTAACTAATTTCCTGCTAAAATGGTGCCAGTGTAATAGACAGARTCTTCTCAGTTTTCACCTGTTTTATAACATTTGTGGGGTTTTTTGAGATCAAAAGCAAGATCCTGTCTTTTCCARAATTGTTGCAGTGTAGTAATGAGAGTAGTGAGAACGATCTTACTCTGCCATCACTGTATAGGTGGATTATGCAYATTTGACCTCAGTTCCCATTTGATTTTTCAATTCCAGGCTCAGTGCAACACCTTCACGTTGTTTCTGACAGTTGGTCCTACACACACAAGTGCGGTGACCGTGGGGACCAGACAAAAAGCCTCCCCGTTTACACTGCCTTTTGCTGACAGTCATGTGGTCCATTCCATCTGATTTTGGGGTGGAGTTAGTCAGGGCTTAGCACACCATCAGGCACGTTTCTGATGGTGTGCAGGGGCCTTAAGATGTGAAAGACCTATTTTTAGGCATCTAAAATAAAAGAAAACAAACAAACTTAGCACATTAAAAAAAAATTAAAAAGCAAACACTGCTGGAAAGGCAGTCTGGGAGAACTTGGCTCTGCCAGCAGCTTGGCTCTAGCTACTCTGGGTCCGGTTGTGCCATGCTTTCCTCATGGGGAATACAGCTGGCACAAACAACMTTCCCAGAGGAGTCAAGGAAACAACTTGCACACAATTAAAACGGGTTTGCAGGATGCCTCCTTTCCCTACTGCCCCTGCACACACATCACSCCCAAACCAGTGATTGTAATGTGCTAAGCAACCTAAGAGCTCAGATGGCATTTGGCACCMCTGACATTTTATCAGGTTGAAGCTCACATAGAGATTGCAGTGGGGCATTTGAGGGCAAAAAGCTTCACTGGCAGCAGAATCAGAAAATTTTGTTTTTGTGATATCTGGGAAGTGAGAGATATGGACGCTTTGGTGCACATTCCGCTTTGATTGCAAAACAGGCATCTTGAAGTAAGGGATCCGCATAACAAAGATTACTGGAAACTTTTTGGATCTAGGAAGCAGTTGAGATGCATGAAGAAATGAAAGTAAGCACCCCTGGGAAATGCGCTTCTCACTCTCATTTTTTATATTCTCCAAAAAYGGTTCCATTTCATAGAAATGTTATGATTTTGTGGAGGGGGATGGAATTGAAAATGTTTTTCCTTGGCAATTTGCAACCATGTTTTATTCTCAGCAACTCTAATTACAATCAGCTGAGTTTGGGGTTGAGTTTACTCAAACATGCAGCCTCATTTTTTAATGGCGTTTGCCAGGTTTCCAGTTCTGCAATACACAAACTTCTTCAAAGATTAAAATTCACATTAAAGACAGGCACAGTTTGAATTAGATGCTTCTGAGAGAAAAAAAAAAAAAAGAGTATTCAGGGGGTCTCACACACAAAGAAATATCTAAGAAACCTAAGTTTTAAGATGATCCCAAAACTGTTGAGAAATAATACTACAAGCACATTAAGCACACTGCTTCAATCACTAATAATAATTTTTGTGTTAGAAAAGTTGCAATCCAAAATACAGTGGGAAGAATGCTCAGTGCAGTACTTGCACTACATGCGRGTAATGTCTGTAATTGCAAAGCAAATCTTGCATCTGTAAGGCAGCAGGAAACATGAAGTTTTTATGACRGTCACCTCCTGAGCCCAGGGACTCCCAACCAAACTGTTACTGACTGTCAAGGGATATAGGCTCCCTGATGACCTAGGCACTTTCAAAATATGCAAAAGGCCTTGAGGTCCTCTGAACAGATATTTTTATTTCTCTGTAAAGACCCCCTGCATATAACATTGATCTCCAACTAGTGAGGCAAGGCATTTCACTTGCCTACGTGTTCCAGGTGCCTAAAACCAGGCTGTGCCATATTGCTTTGCCCAATGTCTTATCTGTGGTCTGGATGCAATCTCACTAAAAGCAGTGCAACCACAGAAAGTAAGAACTGATGCCAGAACGTGGAAGGTGTGGTTATATCTAGCTGAGCTGCTGACAGTAACATTCCTGCCCATCTGCACTGGGAGATGTTACTTGAGCTCTGTTATCAGGTATCTAAGGGGTTGCTGCACCATGTAACATGGGTGTCTCTTCGTTAATATCCTGTCCCTAACAACTGGTAAAAAAAGAGAAAATGGGAGGGAATTGTCCCATGAGRGGCAATACCACAGTCAGATCCTTTTGCAGGCTTGGCCCACTGATGAGGCTCCCAGATKTCTGAGTCTCTCATCTGAAATGCTCGCTATTTCAGCAACAGCCAAGAGCTGTATGCTTCAGAAGGGGTTCGGCTGCATGGTTGTTCCAGTTATTTTGTTTGAGCTGTTTTCCCAGCATAAATGTACATTGCCTCAACATCACGGTGTCCGTGGTTCACCAGGGCTGTGAGCCCACGCAGCAAGGGGCATGGGCTGTTCTCAGCCAGGGTGTTTTTCCTTCTCTCCCTGTCTCTGTCTCATTGTGTTTAACTTTTAAGCCCTGTTTGCTCACCTTGCTAGTCAAAACAGGGCTTTATTTTTCTTTTCTAGAATGTGCAGGGCTAGTGCAAGTAGTTAAGAGAAGCAAGCTGTCCTCCTTCCACAACATCAATACCCTCCTTGCCAACAATAATTACTCTACATGGGGAGTTTTTCCTCTTATCTGCTGATGCATGTGAGGGTGGTGGTGGTGTTAGTGATGGGATATGCTGTCTCTTGATGTTTCCTGGATTTTCTTTAAACGCCACGTTTTGAACTGAGATTAGGAAAAGGATTCTTCACATTTGTCTGCAAATGTACTGGCAGCTTCCCCTTCGGCGTGTGGCCTGGGTCTGGCACACACCTTGCAGCCTAATTTTTTTGMGCAGTGACTGCATGCCAAGCTTTAACTCTCAAAGGGGTATTTCTTCTCCACCAGCAAGTGAAGTCTCAACTTMTTATACAGCAATGCTTTTGCTTAGGCTAGCCCAGTAACCAGGAGAGGAGCCCTACTGTGGCTACTCAGCAGAGAATATCCTCAGTAGCTCTGTCTATCTGCAATGTAACCTTGGTGGTGTGATTTAGTGCATTTACTGGCTCCAGCCATTGCCCAGAAGTGCTCAGAACATGCAAGAAGAAGCAGCTAATGCTATTGAGAAGAAAGGGMGCTTGCTTTTCTTTCCCTTCTTCCCTAGATGTCTGTTTCCTTCCCTTAATCTGTGTTACTTCCCTAAGGTGACACAGGGATCTCCTTCAAGGTGAATACATCCCTAGCTTTGATGGGGAACTTGAGGAACTCACGTAAAGGCTTACAATCTGTCCTTACTTGGCCCAGGCTGGAGGCCTTTATTGATGAACTTGATTTTACCRAATTCTGGGGGTCTTGGAAACTGAATGCAGTTTATAAACTACTTTGTGAATAGGTCTCAGTGGGGAACTCAGTCCTATCTACCAGCTCAGCAGGAACCAATCCCCAAACATTTTATTCTCTTTGGCGGCTGCCYGTCCAACCATTTCACCACAGCACTGCCAGTTCAGGATTGTCTGTGATAAGAGGGCTGTGTCTCTTCAGAGAKTGAGCAGGATGGCTACATGCCTGACTTTAAAGACTCTAAGCTTCTCCTGAGATCTGGAAGGTTTCTGGGATATACATCACCTCTTACTCTMTTTGGTATATCAGCCCTGCTTCAGAAATATTTTCTGTCATGGTTATTAAGTTTCTCTCTTATAGTTTTGATTTTTTCCCCAGGTGATCAATGATGGATTGAACAGGGAGGCTGCAAACACACAGAATAGTCTGCTTGCTTCACAGACAGCTGAAGCACAGCAGGAATTTGCTGTGGTGTTATGCTTCTGTTGGGGTTTTGGAACCTGAACAGAAACCAAAACTCAGTTCTACCATGGGGAGCTTTGTGAYTGGTTGGGCACAACCCTGAATGATAAACAGTTTATAATGGTGATGATAGTGGTGATAGTGGTGCAGTTCATGCTGACAGGTGGGGACAATGACAAATGTTTGCACTTGTGTGTGAAATACCAGCACTGTTACTTTCCCCATGGATGTTACATACTGCTTTCTTTAGATATCACCCTCACAAGGTCCAAGGTTTGTATCCATAGGCTGGCTTGGCCTTGGGTAAATATAGCTGCTTCATATTTTCTTGCTGCCCTCAGGTCAAGAAAGCAAGGTGGGAAAGACATAATGTTTCTGTCACCTCCTTCACCACTATCAGAACATTTTGCAAGCACTTGCCTGTTACACAATAAGTCACTGACATCCACTGTGTCTGTTTTTTGTTTCCCCTCCCTCACCCCAAGTTCTCTCAGCTCATTAAAATCTTCAACTCGCTGGGTCCTGAGAAGTTCCCCCTTGTGGAGCAAACATTCTTCCCAAGCCATAAGCAGATGGTGAGTAACTTTGCTTTCTTCTGATGCCAGTATGGATGGGGTAGAAACAACAAATGCAAGTTGGGCACAAGAAATGGTGGCGGGAATGCTGGGAAGTGTCTAAATTTTACTWACAGAGAAACACTAGCTAAAAAGTGATGTGCAAAAGGCACTGCTCAGGAACCTCTTTCCTTTCTTGCCCAGCCCCCTCCCAAGTCAGGTCTTTTCAGGATGCTGAAAAAGTGTGCAGTGAGAACAGGCTCAAAACTAAAGCAGAACTCCACTGTAAAACATAGTCAACAAAAACCTCATCCCTTAGAGCAAGGAATCACTCTATTCAGATAGAGTGGATTTTCCCTGCTCCTGGAATTGTTTAAAACATGTTGATGATTTGGGACATGGGCCCTAAGAGATGTTTGTTCCATAATGTTAGTTTGCTTAGTCTGTCACGTGGTCACCATCCATGAAACATTTATCAGCCTGAAGGTACTCAGGGTAACTTGGAGTTCTTCAAAGAGTTTGTTTCAACTTCTCATGTTTTCTTTGCACATTGGCTCTGGGGTCTAGTCTTTCTGTCAACAACTAAACACTCAGTGCCCTGTGTGGCTGCTGGGCACTGTACCAARCTCTTAGGGCACCTTCCAAAGAGAGCTGGGTAGGTGCCTTTAGTCCTGGAGAACATGGCAAAGAGAGGGGCTTTGTTTAGMGCTGGTCATGCCTCTTGTTTTCCCTGGGTTAAAAGGAAGACTAGTCCTTTGTGAATTTTTGCTCCCAACTTACATCCATGAATTAGTGGCTCTTTCTACGTGGCTGAGGCTTTGACGAAACCCTGTATGAACCATGACCCCCTGTATGACCACTGGCTGGCTGAGCTAATTTCCCAGGCTTGACTGTGAACTCAAGCAGCATTGCCAGCCTGAACATGAGGGTTGTCGAGATGTCAAACTAAGGCTCAAAAATATTCCAACCCCTCTTTTCTCACACACTTTTTGCAACTCTGGGGGCCAACGACAATGCATAACAGGGTGAAGGTACTTCGTCATCTAGTGTCTTGTGAAAAATCCCACTGCTGCTTGCTAGGTACTCAAATACCTTGAAATGCTAGTCCTTCAGCTCTCTGTTCTCTGTCTCCTATAATCTGTTCTCTACATGTGCTGTGTAGACTACAGCACTTCCATGCTTCACAGGCACATCGTGGGGGTAAGTACTATCATGGAGTTCTATTATCATTTAAGACATAAAGAAATGGATGGTTCTTGAAAAATATGACAGTGTTGCACACTTCTAAGATTAATCAGTTGATAATGCCTGTTGCATTTAATTCCTAATAACTTATGAACAAGGTTTTGTGACATACGTAATGCTTCAGGACAGTTGGGACTTTGACCACCACTTCAGGAATGGTATTTTTGGAAGAGTTGATAAAGGTTATCATTGCAAATAAGTTAGCTAGCGCTTTTACCAATATTTTCTTGTCTGAAATCTGATTCTTGGTTCCTCAGAGGTAAATGTATTTGGTACCAGCATAGTAATTTGGTTTAGCACTGATCTCAATTTCACCTTTTTCCATCTTTATAACCAATGGAGATGCTATTTCTTACTTCCAAAACGGAACAGGAAGCCTTTTAAACTATAGGCGATCTCATATGAACACAAACACTACTGCTGACATGCAAGCTTGAGTAACCTGGTTTAAATCAGTCACTTTCCAACCATTTACAGAAGCAACAATCCACTCGGGCAAATTCAGGTCAGCCCTTTCCAGGTGGGGGATCTGCCTCACAGAATTAATCTACACAACTTCTAAATATCTTTTCTGGGGGCATCTTCACAGCATCCTGGGCTGTGAGAGACTGAAAGGTCAAGGGCATACACCAAGCAAGCTTTGGTGCAGGCGTCCCCAAATACYTGTGAAAGTTGCTTGCCCACTGTGCATCAGCTCTTCCATCTGTCAGATAGGAATATAATGATTCCCCCTTTTACCCTTCTTTTTCTTCCCTTCCCTGGAGGCATTTGCAAGCTGTACCAGTTAGCACTCATAAAACACACTGTGGTCCTTTGATGGCTGCCTCCCCGGAAGTGTTTATAACAAGCGTTATGGTTTTACCTCTCTGCAATGTGATACACTTTAAGCACTTAAGTTCTCACATAAGAGATCCTCATCCTTCTATATCCAAAATTTTTCAAAGTTTACTTTCTAAACCTTTGGATTAAGCATAGAACAGATTCAAAAATCTGTTTCATTCTTTCATTTGTGTAGAGAATAGAGATTTTCCGAGAGTAAAAGTGAGATATAGGAAGTTTCTAAAGTAGGTCCATTTTTAGGTGAGCATTTTAATTTAGCTGAAAATGTGTTTTCTGAAGCTTCTTTCTCATGAGAACAAGGCATTTTTAATCAGCCTTAAACAGTAAGCCTAAAGAGAGGACACAAGATTCTGACATTTCACAGCAGAAAAGATGAACCTCTCTTCCCTTTGCCATGGGCATGTACCTTTCAGACCTCCCCATAAAGATCAATTTTCTGGAAATAAGAGCAATCTGGCAACTGTTCATCCAAGGACCTACTGGTGCTACAGCCAGCCCTAATGACTTCCTTGCTCTGTACTGACCTCCAACGGCCAATTAACAACTGAGAGTCATTAACTTCAAAAGGGATTTTTCGCCTCTCCTGGGCGTATGACCACAGTACCAATTCTTAGAGACCAACCTCTTAAAAAGAGGGGGGGATTCCTGGAGGGATCTTTGCCAAAGTGCAAGAATTGCCAGAGGTGGAATATCTGCTTTGGGACCAATAAAATGGTATCAGGAAAGGGAAGGAAATGAATAAATCCAGTTGCAAATCCATTTGTGTACATTTGAAGTTGACAGAAACTAATATAAGTGAAGCAGAGACAGAATGTCTGTGATAGAAATAAAACCACTTTACTGTTTAGAATAAAAGGACACTATAAAAAGTGAACATTATGCAACATTACCTTAAAAGACAATATACATTCACTGAATATAAAATTTATAAATAACATGGAGGAAAACTGTAAACAGTGCTAGAAAATTTAGCAACAAATACATTCCTTCTGGACAAGATTTTTCACATGGGTTTGGTTCTCTCCCTAAGTTTCCGTGACTATCAGGAACAGCAGAGTGGCTCTATGAAGGAAGGACAGTGTCAGAGAGAAGGAGAAGCCAGTACAAGCAAAACAGCAGCAAATGTTCAGTGGATTTTTACGTTTTTTCTCAAGACTGGTAGCCCCAAAAGTCACTTATTCTAAAAAAGACAAAAAAATTTTGCAGTTCCCTAAATTTTGTTCTGTCCTTCTAAGCTATAAAATACATTATAAGTGAGTAGTACTTTCAGAGACATCTGCAAGAGTGGAAGCTTTTTCTCATGGAGGCCTTTTACTTCCAACAGTCTTTACTGTAAAAAACACAACAGTATGTTTCCCATCACTGTGAGGTAGCATTTCACTGACAACTATGAATGGRATACTATGACAGATTGAGGTTTTAGAATAGTCCTACCTAAAGGGCCATGTAACTCTTCAAAACTGGGAAATTTAGACCTAAAAATGGCATTTTTGTTCCATACAGGGGAGGGATAAGCCTCCCACCAGAGGACTCTATTCAAGGAATTCCATGCACAGATCTCCTTCTGCTCTCTACCCCCTCCATTATGAAAAAGGAAAATAGACTCTAATCTTTCCCAAACCTTCAATATATATTTTTGTAATTCTAAAGAGGAAAAGAGTCTCCAGCAAGTAAGGAAAAAATATGCATAAAGATGAAACTGAACAGCTTCAGTCGAGAAAAGAGCTATGCACTTTAAAAAGTACTTTTAATAACGTTGATGTATCTAAAGCATGGTGGCAGGGAGTGTGTGTGTCATCCTGTACATATCCAAAGGTCCTGCTCACATGAGCCGTGCCATTGACAGCTCTCTGACCTCAGGTTATGGGGTGAAGTGAGGAGCATGACAGGAAGATATTTGTGCTGCTGCCAGACAGCATATGCTCCCCATCCTGAGGCGTACCCTTCACACCTGCCTCCTCCAATCCCCATGCCTGGTGTTCCCACCTATCGCAGGGCCTGCTGGAATGAGGCAGTGAGTTTTGCCCATTGGCAGGCAGAAGTGACTCAGCAAGACAGAAGAAAGGAGAGCAGATAGAAAGGCAGAAGTTTTTTGAGTCCGATTTAGAGCCTGTTCAATCCATGTAATGGCTTCCATTTCAGGAGTGCCTTCAGTCAGGTCCTTAATGCAAGCACAAGCTGAAGCTTAGCCCAAGAAATACATGTCCCTGATAGCACACACAGAAACAAAATTAAGAAGCTTCCCCCAAAAGAAATGTATTTTCACTGGATTCTTCCCCCTCCTTTTGGCTCCATATTTTGAAAAGCCTAACAACTGTTTCTTTATAAAGCAAGGGCAAAGATTTGCAACCAAACCTCCACCCCTGCCGGTCTAGCTGTCTGCATCTCAGAAATATTTTACCGTCTGCAAAATAAAGTGGGAATATGTTTCATTTTCTGGTAATGCATCTGCTGTTTTGTTGTTTACAAAGCACATAGCTACATTATATCCTACCTAGGGACACAAGTCCTCAGAGTATTAGAATGCAAATATTTTCACAATAATTTGAGTGCAATATTGTGATGTCTCAGCTAGCTAAATGAATCAGTGACAGGTAAAATACACAGAGCTGCAGTTTAATGAAAATTCAAATCAACACTTTACTGCACCAAAGGGCATTTTCATTTAGCCTTCCAAAGCTGTGAAAAGTGGCTGCAGCTCAAAGAGACTCCAGCTCTGCCAAGTCACCTTGAGCTTGAGGAGAACCATCTCCGGCGGTGCCGACTCCACACGGTGCCAACAGTGAGGGTGGCTCCACCCTGCCCTCAGTGACCCCCACAGGTTTTGTCAGCCATGCACAGCTCGAACAGAGATTGCTCCACCGGGCACAAACCCCAAACCATACTTTGCCAAACGGGTGGTTCTGAACCACCACCTGATCCTGTGAGGGGTGTTGTGAAGCACTCTGCTCTCCCTCTTATCTCCAACCCATAATTTAGGAGTAGTCACAGGGAAGAGGACTTCTGAGAAGTGTTTCAAGTCTGAATCACAGGAAAATCCAATAGACTTTCAATGTGTTTTGTGCTGCATTGCCACTCAGAGCTGCTGGAAAAAAAATACACAGCAGACCTAGGCACCTCTTACATCAACTGTGTGAAAATGCCCTTTAAAGTTCATGCTAAAAATGAAGCTTTTTGCTGCAACAAGTCATCTAGCAACTGGGGCATTTCAGAGGATGTACATCTGGCAGAGCTCTGGTAGCACGCAAGGAACATAGAAACACATCAGGGCTCATCTCAGACACCCTTTCTTTTCCATTTGGCAAAGAGGTTCTAAACAATTCTCCAGTAATTGAGGTCACTGACAGTAAAATGCTGTATTGCCCCAAGCTGGAATCACTGCAACAACTTTTTCCTGCTGGTGGCAGCTCTGCTTTCTAAGTGGAATGAACAGAAGATATATGGAAACTTAAGATAAATAATCATAATAATACAAAAATGAAGTTAAGCACAATCTTCTCCCTGCCCAAGCCCTCCCCATCCAAAACTCAGTCACCCATTTTGTCAGCACCCCTTCTTCACCATCATTAAAACTTAAAATACTTTTATTTGATAAGAAAAATTATATTATAGTTTTCTTAATAATAAAAAAAAACCAAAATAGAATGAAAAAAACTTCTCCAGTCAACAGCAAAGCACAAGACAGTAAGGCTTTTCCTCCCACATGACTGCAGGACATGGTATGAACACATGCACAGGGCTATGCTTAACAGTGCCTAAAGGGAAACACAGCACTTGACACAGAAGGAGTCCTCCGGGCAGCTGAAATTTTATGATCCCAGACAACACTTATTAGGAGACCACTTTTCCTTGCTAGCCCACACACACACTTCCTTTCACTATATAAACAAATGCAGCTATTGTAGCTGCAGGGGAGGAACCGTGGTGCAAGGAGTTACAGAGGAAACAATGACTGTAGCCACTGCTGCAGATACACTGGAGCTTCAATATCTTAAAAGCAACTCACTGACTCGGAATGTCAATATTTCTGTCTTTAAAACACAATCAAACCATTCGTTTGTTTACAACATCAAAAAAATTCCATGTCCTGTCAAAAATAGCTTATATCATTATGTGTATATACATCTTAGTTCAGCAAAACACTATTTTGGCAATACATTTCTTTTTTTTTTTAATAGTAAGAGTTCTAGCAAGTCTCTCCTTTCCCTCTTGCACGTGATTGATTTACAGTTGGTATTTTTGCATCTGCTTGGTTTAAGGTGTTCACAAGCTGGTTTTGCTGTTGAAGCTAAGCTGCAAAAATTTCAGGGGCCAATGCTGCTCAAAGCAGGATGGCACAACCCTTCATCTGCTCTGCTGTAGTTGCATTTACCTCCCTGAAAATAGGAGATGGGGCTTTTGTTTTCGAAACAACAACAACAAAAATACAAAATACTTTCTCTTTTGTTCTGGGGAAAGCCAGAACTTCAAATGTGCTGTTGCATTCACACTGTGACTGAATTAGCTAGGACAGTCAGTCAACAATGCTTTTACCAGATGATGTGGTCAGACACACCACACAAAGTCTCCCACTGCTGGAGTCAATCACGTTGCCAATCTCTCCTACAGAGGAGGATTTCTTTTGGATGTCATTTTGTCCAGAGTTTAGGCTGGGTTTCTTTTCATTTTGCGTCATTTGCCAATCTGATTAATGAAATCTGTTTCCCTGGAACTAGATTTATCTATGTATTTTCAGCACTTAGTGCATGGGGAGGGGTGATGGGAAGCCAGCGCATAGAAGAATACAGTGCCTAATTGGCATAGTTTTTAGATTTTTGTTTTCCTAAAAAAATAGAGATTATATTGCTACAGCTAATGATACATGTAAAAGAGCAAGAGCTCCATCTTTTTTTCTTTTTTTTTTTTCCTTTTTTCTTTTCCCTCCCATTTTTCCCTCTGGTGTGCAAAAGTAAGCTCCCAAATGTTGTCTGATCAAAATGAGTGGTATCAAAAAATGGAAAAGGTGATTACAAATTCAGTAAGGTAGCACAGACTTTTTTCTTTCCTTTCCTTTTTTTTTTTCCTTTTCTATTTTAAGTGTTCGAAGTGCTAAAATTTSCATGAAAATAGGCACTAATTTCATTGTCATCATCATGATCTGGTAAGAGTTAGTGTCCAAAGGAAGATCAGCCACAAGTAAGGGAGAGGGGAGATAAGGAAAGGGATAGCTGCTCAGGGATCTGTGGCATTGATTATCGTTTTGTCTGGAGGTGCCCATCCTCTATACCAGCTGCAGTAACCTTCCACCCTCTGGATGCAGGCATAGTGCTTTGCTTGATATCCTGAGTGGCCGAAGTTGGAGAGCATGTCTGTCCAAATGCACTCATTCTTGGAGGTGGCAAAGCAGGGCAAATAGTAGCAGGGCCTAATCTGCAATTGGAAAGAGCAATCGGGTAAGGCTACATGTAAAAAGAACATTATACAAAATGTCTTTTTAACAGAGACAAGTGATTCAAAATTCCACTCCCTCAAACCTTGCCTACTAATCCAAAATTCAGCCCCAGTTCTGTAAGCATGTAAGCATGTGCTTAGCGTCACACACACGGCTAATTCCGTAGTCAAAAGGGCTTTTCAGGTGCAGAAAAGTTGAGCTTATGTCTATGTTTTTGCAGGCCTGAGGCCATGAGCAAAAGTCTTAGTACCAGTGCCAGGCTGTGAGGTTTTAAGCACTCAAAATGTTTACACAGGAAAAAAGCTGGACATATCTTTGGTACCTGATTTCATTCACCTGCAAATGATTCTGCACGGATTCTGAAAGTCTTCCCCAACCCCCGTTAACTCCAACAGAGTATCAAAGGCATAGACTCTGCATTTTTATTCGGTTGTTTCTTCTCTGGTCTCAACACTAAAAATGAGCTTTACTTTTTCTCTCTAAAAATTGTTGTCCTCCATTTCTCTTCCTGGCCACTCTCCAGCATCGAGTGTTACCAGCCAGGGGAAACAGAGTCTGAACGCCACCGAATGAGACACACACGTACCTTGCACCCACAGCCCAGGTGATAACGATGGTTCAGCCCTTTGCGCTGGGACAGGGTCAGCCGGTCCCATTTCTCGTACCAGTTGCACAGGCCAGTGTAAACCTTCCCCTCATACACCCGGCCTTGAAAACAGAGACATGGTCACAAGTTAGCACTTCTCAGCTCAAGCACTTCTCTTGTTTCCTGAGAGTGCTAACGCTCTCAATATGTTTGGCTTCAGCCGCTGCTCAGCAAATGCTTTCTTTTATTAACTGGTTCAGGATTCTCTGGCCAGCAAGATAACAGCACTTCTGAAAGTCAGGAGCCTTGTGCCAGCTGTAAGCACCACCAGCAACATGCAGGTGAGTAATGCTGTCAGGCTCCTCTTAACAACAGAGAAAGTGAACTGACACCTTCCCTAGAAACAAGACTTGGCAACTGCCACAAATCTATCCTCTTGCATCCTCCCATCTCAGCAGCCTGCACTTCTCCAGTTCATTCCAAAAACAATTTCCCATTTCTGAGACAGCAAAGTAGCAACCAGTCCCCTGTGACAGACACGCCAGCTCAGGCATAAATTGAGAGCTGTGGACTGTCACACAACATATTTGTCACAACATGCCTGGGTATAAGATATACTTGAGGAAAGGGAGGAACATCTAGAGAGTTAAATGACTCTCAGCATTGAAGAGTACTGAGCACCAAAGTACCACTGGCCATCCTAACACTTGAGAAATTGCGTACAGAGCTGCCTACACCGCTGCCCATGTCCTTAGCAGTTGTATGTATAGAACAGAAGAGGTTTTGCTTATGGAGAAGTACACAGTCCTTTACCTGTAATCAGATATTGGTACTTGTTGACCTCCAGCTTGACTCCACAAAGACTCTCAGAGGCTTCTGTGTAGATGTACTGAACGTGTGGCATTATCTGGAAGCCCCTGTACATCTAGAGGGAGAACAAAAATGCTTTAAGTCATCTTCAGAGGACAAATTTCACTTAAGATTCTTTACAATCTACATTGCTAGGCTGTGGTGGTAAGCAGTAAAATTTCCAGTTTTTGCAACGGTGAAGGAATAATGACATTGGCTGGACTCATGGAAGTCTCCCTACCAGATCTGCTGGTAAAGCAGAAAAACCACCTGCTAACGAGGCATTGCAATTCAGCACAGGGACCAGTTTTTCCCGTTCGTATTAGTTCCAGTGGCACTGAGTGAACAAAGCGCCAACGCTGCAAGCTCTGCCAACATCCTGAAATTTTTTTCCCTTATAAAGGTCATAATTAGGGAGAAATAAAATTCGATCAAGTTTGGAATTTTTCTCCTCCATGCAATTTAAACAATTTCTTCCAAACTAAGGGATTTTTCTTTTAAACAATGACCCTGTTTTCCAGTGTTGCTGCTGTAAGGGTTTCAAACCTTTGGCGCTTGATCTAAGTCATCAAGCCAGACACCTCCTTCTCAAATGCACAGCACACACAACTCCTGCTGACCCCAGCAAGGACTTGATGTTTCTCTAGCCCGATGGATAAAGACATAGAATTCTACACCATCTTCTAAAATTAGTCCCATACTGACGGGCGCCATAAAGAAAATATCATGTATACATAATTCCTCTGCACTCCTCCTCCTTTTTCATAATCTTTCTCCCAGCTCAGTTTAATCGAAATGTGAGCCCACAGATACACTGGCAGTTGGATTCAGTCGGAAATTAGCACGTGTCCCCACCTGACCTGACCTTACTGCTGCAATTTAGGGAAATTCATGCCCACCTGTTAGTAGCATAATGAAGTCTTTCCATAGCAATGAAACAACTACTGCATGTGTACATTGGACCCATTAAAATATATCCTGTTTTTGAAACATAGAGGATGATTTCCCTGAAAATTTCACCTTTAAAATTTGTCTTTTCAAAGCATTTAGTCTCTCTTTTTTCCCCACCAACTCCATGAATGGCCAATATGTAGAAGTTGAAGGAGAAAACAATAGAAGTCAGAAAGAATCAGTTTCACAGCATTTCCCAGCCTATCCTGTTCTCTGTCAACTTTATTGATAGAGGGCACACCCACATTCAGTTTAGCAGTAAATATTAATGTGAGGCAAAAGAGGACCAAAAAATCCCAGGCAATCCCAGAGCTATATAGATCCTTACTGCTGTGTCACCTAAGATGTGGTATTCTTCTCCAGGCTGCATTCTATTTCTTGAAGTCCCCTACTATCCCAGGGTATTTCACCATTCCCTCACCTCCTTTAAAAACAACAAATCTTTTTCTTTCTTAAAGAACATCTGTTGTTTTAATAGATTTTATGCTAGGCCCAAATACTTCATATAAAACCATAAAAAACTACTACTAATTCTGCTATGCTGAGAGGCCAGATTATCTTTGGATCATCTATGGAATGTCAGCCAGGTGGCGTTTTTTTCTGCTTAGTTATATTCCCCTAATCAGCATGATTTTGTAACAGTATCACAACTCAGTAACAGCACTGCTGTGTACAGTAAAAGACACGCTAAAGAGTTTGCATTTTCCAGCCTTTCTTCTACACCCAGCTAATATGCAAGGAAAGTATTTTTTTAAATTAATCATACTGTATCAACAAAAACTCATAGATTATGCTTGAAATACAACATTGTGTCCGTAAGTGGCCAACTCTTTCAATGAATATGGAAGAACTGAAGTCTACCTAATCTCTACTTTATCCCTGCAATTTTCTTGGTATCAGATAACCTACTCAGAATTTCCAATCACAGTCAAGATAGCTGGAGATCTAAGTTCTGGCACAAGCATCCTGTCTGTCCTTGGATGAGTTCTTTAGCCCTCAGCACACTTTTGTTTCTCATCTGTAGGAGAGCTCTGCCTTGCCTCCCAAGGGTACTGTGAGGAAAGGCACACAGAATRAAGATCACGTGTTCAGACCCCATCCTAGTGGGTGTCACACCAAGGAGCTATGATAACAGTATCTAAGCAGATAACAGCTGGGGCTGCCCAGTCCCTCCAGGCAGTGTATTATCAACACTGCAGAGAGCTGCACACTGTGCTTATGCAGTGCAAGGGATCTGTCCCTCACGGTGCCGAGCTGCCAGTCGTGTTGGGCTAATTAAGTATCTGTGTTATAAAGTCTGCACGTGGGCAGGCATGCTTTGAGCCCTTTCTTCCTGTTGCCGAAAGGGCTATGAGCTGCACTAATCATTTCTGTGGGAAGCTGCTCAGGTCCTTCCTACAGGACTGTTACAGTCAGCACTTCACCCATCTTCTGAGCCATCAAGCTCAACACGACTCCCTATGAAGTAGCCATTGGTGCTGAACTGGGGCTTGGTTTTCAACTCCTGGACCTAATTTCCTGTTCACATTACCACCAGGGACACCACATCAGGGCTGCTAAAGGAAAAAGCACTTCCACTCAGCCCTCAGTGACCCTCATCGCTGGTAGCCACTGCCACACTGACTGAACCAATGCTGGGCARACAGGGCCTGCCTCACCCTCTGATGCCTGAACAAAATTCACCAGGAGCTCAGTTCTCAGGGAAGGAAAAAGGAAGTTTGGCATGGGGGAATCTTTATGCCCACTGTCAAAACAACTAAAACAACACCTTATGCATTATTTTTGGATACACAAAGTGTCTTGGAAGTGCTGTTAGACCAGTCAGAAGAAAACCAACCCTAAAGCTAGCCTCTCTCCTAACCGTTACCCTTGGAGTTCTCCTGTCCCCACAAATGTGTATTTTTGGAAGCATAATAACAGAGAACAAAGTATTAGCAAGAATCACATGGCGATGTCTGCTAGTGCTGCTCTATTTCCATCTGTGTCAGCATTCCCCTTAGCAGCCCCCATACTGCCTCAGAGATGCACAGACAAATCCTGTGGTGGTTCCTGCTGCATGAACAACTTCACCCTGTAGAGTTGTTCACGACATTCTTCCCTCTATCCCTCCCCATGTGAGGTTGTACTAGATACCAAGGGCTTGGAATCACATCTTGCCTAACCTTCAGCTACCTAAAATATAGGCAATTCATATGAATTAGGCATCCTCTGTAGTCAAATGCCAAGAACAGGCACCTCCAGAACAACTCAGCCATCCTAAAATAGCAGTCTACAAGTAGTGGGCTGAATTACACTTTGGTGGTTCCTGTCTCTATCCATTGACAATCAAGAGAGCAGGAAAGAGTCAACACCTCATTTTAGTCTGTCTAAAATTAAACTAAATTAATCCTACCCCACTTCTTTCCTCTTGGGACTATCACATTTCCCTCCATAGACTCATTTTACAGATAAGCAACAAACCAAGGAAAGTCTCCTTGCTTCTGGCAGCCTGCGCAGAGTGCTGCCATGGTCAACCAGGACTATTTGTGCACATGGAGGAGAAATATCTTATCTCCTTGTTTCCTCTGCAGTTTCCTGAAATAGCCTTGGGCCATTCTCAGAATGCACTGCAGGATCACAGAACACACAGGGGTTAGATCAGTCCTGGGCACATCTCTGACATGTGACTTTGAAGCATTCTTATATTATTTGAGAAAGCAGTGGGGGGAAGCAGAGGTTGCTTGAAAAAGCTTGAAGGCCTCTTCAGACAACAAACCTGAACCCTAGAAAGCCTGGCACTGTTCTGTCCCTGTAGGCTAACCTTGTGCTCCAGCCCAGGCCCTCAGCTGGTTTAGTTGTGAAATGCAGCAACGAGTTCAGGAACGCTAGCGAGATCAAGAATCAATCTCGGCAAACTCCAAGGAGCCCATGAAAGAAATACAGAGATTGTTGCCCTTTAAGGATTTCAATGCTTTCCACAGGCAATTCAGCACACTCTGATAGACTAAATGGCTTGTTTATTTTTCACCTGCAGGTGCAGAAGGGTTTATGCAGACTGACATGTTAGTTTTATCTTCAGAGTTGTTCCCATGCAGCTGTGCAGACCCATAGGCCTCCTTAGTTCTCTTTTCAGCAGGAGGACAGTCAGCTTTCATTGGAGAAAACAAGGGAGAAATTTGCTGTGTCATTCTGAACTCCCCCACTGTATGGATCTAAATCCCTCTTTATACTGAAGTCTGTAAGCTCAGCAGAAAGACAGCAGGGTTTCCAAAGAAGACACTTGGTTTGTTTGTTTGTTTATCAAGAACTAAGTCCTCCGGACATTCCAGTTCTACTGAGCACTTTGCTTCAGGTTCCTTCCTGCCAAAGGTCACAGTTAAATGTCCAGTGCCACCATCTACGCAGCAGACACAAGGGCAGTTCAACCAACACACAATTTCCTCTTTAAAATYCCTCTTGCTTTTGTTGGACATATAGCTTCCTAACAAAACACTGTGGAAATGCTCCTGCAGAAAGGCCCTGTGCTGCAGAATAATCCAACGAAAACAGCCAGGACAAGCTCAGGCATCTTATTTATTTAGGAGAGGGGCTAGCGTTATGGTAAAGGGTAGCGACTCATTTCAGGGACTACCATTATTCTAGATCACCGCTGCACCCTGTTCGTGGTTGTATGTCACACGGGAAGCACCAAACTCTTGGAACTGAGGGGGAGGGAAAGTAGTGGTACTGGACAGACCAGGATGAAATCAGAAAGAGAAGCTGATGAAGCCACTGCAGCATGTGGACACTGAGTAGTTTGTGAAGCAGGGCACAYTTGCTCAGGTGGAGAGTGACAAAACTGGACAAGAACAGCACAGAGTACTGCAAGCTTGATGAGGCCAAGGACAGCCCTCCAAAAAAAAAAAAAAAGTGGCAGTGTTGTCTCATTGTTGCCAATACAACCAGTTGCTTTTAAAAAAAAATATATATATATATTTCCTTTGGAATCTTATAGAGAAATTTTTAAAGTTATGGAAGTCAATAAGCCCAGCACCTCACGCCCTCTTACTGGAAGTGCAGGCATTCCTCTCTTGTGGAAGAGCCACGCCAGGACCAGATTTGGCTACGTGCAGGGTTTTGCGACAGCTTATGAAACAGGCTTTGCATCTCCTCCTCCCCGCTTTCGTGCTTAGCTATAAACTGCCTTATAAAGAAAGTTACTGTTACAAGGCAGGCAAGTGACTGTTTTTTTCTGAACCTTTACTTTGTCTACTTTGTCTAATATGTTTCAGATTTCTGCAGTCTCTGCCAAGCTTTTCCATTCCCTTTTTTTTTTTTTTCCTAAAGACATAAACCAGTCTTATGACTGGAATGGCATTGCCAAGAAAAACAATCTAGGGCTGATTTTCAGCATTACATAACAAGGGGGCAGTTTAAGACAAAAACTAAGTCCAAAGCAGCAGGTTGAGTGCAGTTTGTGCAGCAAAGAATCAGAGCTCTGAAGCAAGGAACTAAAGAAATCAAGCAACTGGTGAGTTCTACCTCTTTTCAYCTCTGAATCAATACTTTAAAGCTCTTCTGAGCTGATGATATTTAAAAGCTACGGTGTTCCACTTAGCTTTATATAAAGACTTCACTATATGATTTTCATTTGTTCTGTACATGGGAAAAAAATGCCATCATCCTAACTGGTGGTCACAAAGAGTGCAAGGAAAGAAGAGAAACAAGAACACTCTCCCAAGGCTGGCAGACCCCCTACCATAATTCCCTTCTTGGATTTTATGAAAGTGCTGCATGGAAAAGCTTGCATTTCCCCAGTCTAACACTGTGCATGTTGAACACAAAACACATCCTCAGTACCTAGAGAAGACCTCTGGCAGCTTTTACTACCAGAAATTTTAAAATAATGGAAGAATTCAGGTATTCAGCATTGTATGTCAGGAATGATCTCTTCCTGCTCCTTTCCCCTCTTCAGGCAAACTTCTACCAGTTGCTGCTTTCCTTCCATTCTGTCTGGCCAATGCAAAAAGCTGAGGTGCTGTTAAGTATGCAAAGTGTTATTACATGTTAATTAGAGGCATTACCATATCTACAGGCCTATGTGAAGTGTCAGCAAAACACATACCTTCATCTGCTTGACTGTGTATCGCATCGTTCCAAATGGTCCATCTTTCATCAGCTTCTTCCCCACCACTTTAGCTCGGATCACTGTGATAAGAGAGGAAAAGGACAACAAATTATAAACAACTTTGCACAACATTTATGCTATACCCTCCACTTAAAAAAATATCCCCAAAACTGTTTAGATATATTATCCTGTAAAATAAAATAAAACCCCAGGTCAACCTTCCTCTCAATTTATTCTAAATCTCACACACAGCAAAGGCATTTAAAATGGGATGCCAAAGCAAGTATTTATTTAGAGGAAATCCAGTTCTGTGCAAAGAATAAGAACAAGCATTATTTATGGCTAAATCTCTCTGAAATCTGCACAGCAGACTGGAGCTGGGACCAAGGCAGATTAAAATCTTTGCACCAAGCCAGTGGGATGAAGTTTGTACTTAATGTCTTAACTCTCAACATGTAGGATGATGTTCAATAGGATACTACTATTTTTAAATTGTTCTTTGTGTGCCCAATGCAGCTTCTGTTTCCCAATAAACACGACAACACGGTACAGTGTACTGGAATATCCCCTGTCTGGGGATTTCACTACAACTGCCACCTTTCAGATACCACAAAACCAACAATGGGCTCCCTTGATCAAATGGCTACTGCACAAAACTAGATTATTCAGCAACCATCAAGTCCCCAGTGAAAGCTGCCGGGCCAGCCAGATGTTACCTGGAAGACAAATTAAAGCTGACCCATCAGATCTTGTGTACACTGCACTTCATTTCTTCACGGATACCAAGGGGCAGGGTGTGCTCTGTGACCTTACAGACACCTCCACTGTACCACAGATGCACCACTGCAATGTCAACTGAGCCTAAGCCATCAGAGATAAGGATTTTGAGGTCTCATAGAGAGAGAAGGATTTTTTTAATCTAGTGGGTAGTTTACAGTCAGTGCTTAATGAAGAGTTCTCTTGCTCATCTATTTCTGGGAATTCCAATTTTGCAAAGAAAAAAAAAAAAAGAAAAAATTTAAAAACTGCTTTATCGATCCTCTGAAAAAGTTCTGCAAYCACATGCTCATCTCAGTAGAGGAGCAAACCTTAGGGACAGGGCAGGCATTATTCATTTAAATCCATCACAGAAAACCATCAAAAAGCAGGAAGGCATAGAAGGGAGACAAAGAAGTGGAGGTACTCCTTTGGAAGCAGGAAAATGCAGTGAATTACTTGCATTACAACACTATCTAAAAACTGCAACAAACTTCGGGGATAAACTTTGCTGGACATATAGGACATTAAACAAGCATCTTGTTGCTTCTTAGCTTGTTTAGGTTTCAAATGTCTGTAGAAGCCCACRAGAAGAAATGGGAAGAAGAGAAGGCTAAGTGTTTGTTCACTACCTAGATCCAATTAATGATGCAAAAAGCTTGCCCCAGCTTTCTGAATAATCAGAACAACAGATTTAAAGGAAGAGATAGGTCTGGTTTTACACACCAGTTCCTGGACCTTGTTCCTTGAGGGTGGTGTGAAATTAAGACAAATCCACACTGCTTTGATTTATATCCTGTGTTTCAGCCAGACTTGTCAAAGAAATTTTAAACTAGGTAAGACAGTCCTGCTGGCCTTGATTCAAAGAACCAACAAAACCTTCATTCATTGAGAGTAAAACTTACATATTTTTATTTTTTTTAACTTGTATTTTCCAATGGCAGTAAAATCCAGTGCAATTTTATTGATTCTTCTATTTAACAAGTTGTTCAGACTTTAATTTACTCTCATCTTCAAAATTTAGTAGCTATATTGAACCATGTGCTTGRGAACTGCAAATATCTTTAAAGAATTAGTTTCCTCCACTCGTTGCCCACAATCACCAGCAAAGCTACAGCAACCAGAGTGTCCAAGTGTCAGTGAGAAAGAACACCATTCCTTAAGGCTTTGTGAATTCCAGGACAGCTCACCATAGCTCACTGGAGTCTACAGCAGAGAGTGTCAAAAGCCTTATCTTTATCTGTTGCATATCTGATACACTGAAAAACCTGGTGTTTGCCCAACACYTCTAAAACCAACAAAGAAATCTTACATCTTATTGACAATGATAAGAAATATACTAAAAGGCAGTATTACAAAATGTTAGRGTTTCCAAACCAGAACACAATTAGCATATAAGATGACAGGCACATTCTCAATTGCTGACAAAATACCTGAAACCCCATTTTCTTCATGTATTTCACTGCTAGCTTGGCAGTCCTTTAACTTCTAGTTAAGAGTAGCACAGCCACTTCAGACAGAAACTTTGATTTATGGACTAATCAACAGCTTCACCAAAAGACCAAAGATTCAAAATGCACATCTACACTAGCATGTACCAGCGTTCCAATTTCAACTAATGATACCCTTGCAAGCAAGTAGAAGGGTCTGTATTGTTGCATTATTGTTCCCTTATAAAGTTGGAGAACAACCATCCTAGCAAATTCACCTAGAAGAGCCTTGACAAACCTTAGTGTGGACTGTCACTTCAAGCCTTTTGAAAAAGGGTAAAGCCCTCTATTTCTCAAAGAAGTTGCCTTTATCATTCCAATGGTACCTTTCTAGTTAAGTTCTTTTCTTTACTGAAGAGCTAGAAATTAACAAAGAACCCACTGTGCCTCATTTTTCCCATATTAAAGGAAAAATCAAGCTGTTAGCCAAGGAGCAGAGGGTATTCCAACTGTAATTTGTGAGGCTAAATTCCCACCCCCTGAGAATTAGATGCATCTAAGCAACTGGAGAGAAATGCTGGATGGACAGGACCGCTCAGAGGTTGCTCTTGCATGTGTAGCTTCAACACCCAAAGGCTCCACACATGACAGCCACTTGTACACCCTGCCCAGAGCAGAGCTCCAAGCTGCACACCTGCAGCCACATGTTTCCCATTCCCTGTCTTTGCTCCTTCAAACCACCACTCCCCAGTTATACGGCTGGGCCAACTCTTCACACCTGATCACAAAATAAAGAACACTGCTCCGGACTGAGCAGGGGCCATGCATACTTGCCAGAGGAACTTTTGCCCCTCTGCAAACTATCAGAAATTTATGGGATGTCTGTTTACTGTTTACTCCTGCAGACTCCTGCTTCTTGAGCAGAATGAGGCAAAAGGTGCTGTGACTGCTCTCCTGAACTCCTCCCTTCTCCTTGMGGCTCTATTACAGTCCTGCTATTACTGATGGGAAACTTTATCCCGCACAAGTGGTCACCAAAATAGCTGCATATTTTTAAACCACAATTCCTTTGAAGTACTGCCTATGAAAATACTCCAAGATGAATGTTTCTCAGTACTTTGGGGTTTCAGGTCGGGTCACTTTGTGGGACTGGAGCAGTTGGCAAGGTCTCATGAGTGATTTGTAATTATTTACAAAAAGCTAAATTAGACAAGGATATAAATCTTGATAAGATAAGCATGGCAGCCATGCCATGATACAAAGAGGAGAAAACATACGCCCTGCTTCTCAACATTTGACATGATTAAAAAAATGAGGGAGAAAACATCCCCTCATGAAAGGAAGGAAACCAGGCATTTAGTTGATAGTCTTTAAAAGCCCACAACTAATTATGAAAATAATAACCTGCTGTTTTGAGGATTCAAGAAATGCATCTAAAAATGTATCACAAATTATTAATGTATTTATCCCTTTTCCCTTGCCTTTTTGTGTTTTTTGTTTGTTTGGGGTTTTTTTAATGTAAACTAGTTTAGTACATAGGAAAACAGAGATGGCTCAGATTTGCCTTCGGACTAGTATAGTGCCAGCAGCTAATGGTTTGTGTTTCCCTGGCACCTACAGTGTAGTACAAACTGTCTGTGGGTGCACGTAGGCACAYAAATACAGGCAAAAATTGCTTACATGTTTTCCAAATGCCACTGGATGAGGTCTCATAAAGGCAAACAATCAGAATAGGCATAGGACAAAAAGAACTTACACAGCCTTTTATTTGCCCATATGCACACATATCTAGCTCAAGTACTCTTTAGCTTATCACTTACCCTGTGGCCATTTTCTCAAGGATTCATAGGAAGAATAGGCCTAAAGGTAAGATATGAAGCAGCAGAGGCTGTTGACTTTACAGCTGAGGTAGCAGAAGGCATTCTTTTCACGAGTCAAGGAACAAACAGGCAATGAGAGATTAAGACAAGCATTTGCCAAGCTGAGGAAACACCACGGTGAAAAGACTTGTAGCTACCAAGTAATTTCATCCAGGCACACACCAACTACTACACGTGTAGTAGCTCTTCTTCCCAACTGAAAAGCAAAGGCATCAACTGTCCTGGCTCAATCCAGCCCGTGTCCTTTATCRGGGCCAGCCACTAGATGGTGACCCTGTCCCAAATCTCACCTTCCCCTGCCAAGAGGGCAGGCTAACACTACGAATCCCAGTTCCTCGCTCAACTGCACCATGAGAACCAGATGCTTTCACGCAAGTGGGCTGGTTGTCGTCCATAAACAGCATTTTAAATGGAGRCACACCCTTTAGAGAGCAGGATTTGCTTCAAACCCATTTCCCTTGTGACCAATTACCAYGAACAGCTCAGGAGAGTAACAACTGCTACACTTCTCATTATTGTTTCAAGGATTTATTTTATTGGTGTGCAATATGAGTATTTTTAAGTGAGAGCTTTGGCTGAGATGCATGCTCACCACATTTAAGTGAGTGAAAGACGTGGAGGATTCATGTTGTTTACTAATGGAGACTCAGTTATTCTCCCAGTCCATTCTCTGACATCCAAATCATGGCTAAATAAAACATATGGGAAGCAGCAACGTGACTGGAAGGCTGAAGAAAAGCTCCTTCTGTCCTGAGGCCACTGACTACACCAGAAACTGGACAACAGTTAGAAATGCTGCTTTAACACCAGACGTGGGACATGCAAGGAAGATAGTTGCCATTTTATTCATCYAAAGACTATACAAGGGCTCACTTCCAAGAGCAATTTACTGAGACCTTTTTACCAGCTTTACTAGCAGCTCTCTCACTCAGTCTGCCTCACAAGAACTCCTTACTGGGCTGGTACATGTTGGAGGGCTCACATCACGCAGGGCTAAGGCAGCTGGTGTGTTACAGACTCCTGAGCAGACCTAGCGCAAGTATTAGTGGCATTTATGGGAGTGTCTCCTAAAGTGGTCAAGGCAGGATGCTTTTACACACAGATTTTCTAGTTCTGGTGCTGATGGTGCTGCTAAGATGAAATTGCGGTCTTCCTTGCTCACTCTCACAAGATGCATTCCTTTTCCCACTCCCTTGGCTGATCTGTTTGCAATTACTACCAACACTCTTGGCTGCCCTAAAAACAGAGTACCATAACGAAAGCTGGATTGTGTCCTTCGAACTGGAAGTATGGCTCAATTATATTGCAGCCTCTTGGGAGGCTCTATTAAATTGCCTGGCAGCTGTAGGCTTGTATGAGCAGCAAGTAGCTGGTGCCTGCTTTGGTAGGGGGAAGAGACAGCAGGCCTTCACCCATTCCTTCACTTCCACAGCAAAGCAGAATGGAGGAGGAAATACTGATTACAGCAGGGGATTCATGAAGAGGAGAAAAAAACAGAAGCCTTCAGTCTATTTGATGATCTGTTAGTACTGAAAGTCACCTCCTTCTCCATAACCACAATAGAATTCTTTTACAAATCAAGAGTATTGCATTTGAAGGCTTCTTGCAAAGCACAAGAAGGCTGAAAAAATACAATAGAGGAGCTTTCTTTTGCCTCATTCCATCATGACCTTCAACCAAAGCACAAAAGAAAAGCAAATCTCTTTTGCTTTGTCTTGGAAGCAGTCAAATCCAGCTGTGCTGGTGCACAGCATTACCAAAGAACTTCATCAAGGAAGCAAAAAAAGTGAAGTAAAAGGCTCACTACTGGTTGCTTTCCTTTCATACCCTAACCAACAAACTAATTCCCATTACCGGCAGTCCAAATCTTTATTTCTTGTCTTTTCAAAGTGCTTTCAGGAACATTAACTGAGAAAGAGCACCTTCTTGACACCAATCACCTCTGCCAGTCAGCTGCCACATAAATATCACATTGTAAAGGACTTGTGTTTATGTCAGCAAGTGGGTTGGTAACTAACAATAAAAGTCTAAATAAAAACAGGAAAGCAAGACACACAGAAAACTTTCCTTCCCATGTTCTAAACAGAACTATGACATTTACTTTCGRCCTTTGTTTTACAGATCCAAAAAACCTTTCCCTGTCTGTGGCATGGTAAGTCTGTTTGAAGTCCACCCAAAAAAAGGTGGAAGGCAATTAAATGGGTTTGTCCAGGCCCAAGCTCTGTATGAAACAACTGATCACAATTGCACTTGCTAAATATTAACCACATTTCCCACCCCTGCAGATTTCCTTGCCACTGAGAATCTGTTTGCACAACACGCTGTGCTGCTTGATTTCCAGCACTGCAAAGTAAGGAGTGACACAACTCTTTCATACAAGACTATGAGTGTATCAAACCTTCCATCACCTCAAAAAATACAAACTGCTCTAGAAAAGCTTTACTTGGGAGAAAGTTAATCCTCCCAACAAGACCATAAATTAAAGACACAAGGTTGCATAGAAGAAGCAGAACTTGGTTTGTGTTTGGTATTTTACCTGTAGCTTATTAACTGGATACAATCTTTCTGAAGGCAGCGGCATGAAGCATTTTTCTCCCTCCCACCTTATGGAAGTCCAAGCACCCTTTGGAATATATTAGAATCAAAGAGAAACAAGAAGTCTCTGTTAGATAAAAGCACGTAAATTCTCTTCTAGACATTTCATTCAGGTTCCTATATGAAATTTGGTTGAAGACTCTTCAACTGCCCAGCACTGCCCTTGCATTTAACTCCTCATGTTAGCTCCCTTGCTTCCCCATCATACACACTCTTGGGAAGATAGAGGAAAGACTGAATGGAGAAGGAAAATGGAGTGATCTAAAATATATTTATGTCCATTTACGAGTAGAATCTCTTAGATCCATATGTAGATGTTACTACATGTAGAAATTAGCTTCAGGAAATACATCACAAAAAACACAGAGAAGCTACAGGAAGAGAAGAAGAAAAAAACCCACTGTCTGTTGTTATCAAGTATTACATCTACTAAACTTAATGAAGCCGTGTAGACCTAAGAGATTAGCTTGGTCAGGCACAGAGCTGAGTTACTGGAGTTACATACATCACTTAGGTTAGTCTCACAGCTTACATCAACAAAACATTCTAGGTTTGCTATAGATCTAAGCAGAGACACTGCAGACTATGTAATGAGCATGCCTACAGCATTGAGAACCCTCTGGTAAAATAAAAAGAGAAACCAATGTCATTCCTGCCAGCCAGACATTTCTCTGCCTCCCTTCTGGCAGGCTTTTTTTTCTAACTTTCCACCTATATTTTTTAACTAGTCACTGGAAGCTGAATTTAGGCTAAAGGCAAAAGGCGATAGGCAAGAATCAGAGTAAAGGAAGGAAAAATGATACAAGTGGAGGGAGAGGAAGAGAGTGCCTCATGTACCGAGCACAGTGGAGGCATCTCACATCTCTGTCCAAGGAGTGTTTTCAGCAGAGCGCATTTTGCCTCATTTTGTGTCTCTGACAACTGCCAAAGACAGAAATGCTTTCAGCCAAGGTTAGCAGTGTTGGAAAGATGGTTGTCAAAACCAACACACAAAAGCACTTCCAAAGCCAGCTTATAACAGTGAATAAAAATAACAAGCATATGAGTCAAAGCAATGCTCAGCTCAAAACACCTTTTCCATTTTCTTTCAGTCTACATAAGRTTGGTGCAACAGAAAAAGATTTAGTTCAGCCCTCTCTTCCAGATCAAGTACTTCTTCACACAGTACGTAGAGCACGAGTGGAAGTAGGCTGAGACAAGGCTCTGGCTTCCCATAGCTCTTTGGAATTGTTCAAAGGAGCCACAGGTCTAAGCTTTCCACTCAGAGAATATGGCAGAGCTGATGTGAGACCAATTAGGGGCAAATGGAAACCATATGCGATTTTAATGAAACAAGAAGCTGGTGCACATAACTTACTGCTGCAGGAGCATTTACTGCCTGAAAGGAATGTGCATCTGGCATTGATCGTTCCCCAACCCATCAAATGAGCAGTAACATGGAAAGCAAATTGGAGCATATGATGAGAGATGAATTGCCTAAAGAGTATAGTTAGGGGAGCAGCCTCTGCAAGGAGAAAACATGTCCTTTGCCTGTGATTTAGTGATACAGTTGCAAGTGAGGCTGATCTTCCATTTCCACAGATCCTGATGATAACCTACAAGAACAAGTGCTAGAGCAATTAAAATGGATTGAGCGATATTTTAAAGAACCTACTCCAATCACAGAAATCCCATTCTGATTCACATGGGGCAGACTTTTTCTCTCTTGAGGTCTTGGGCACTCGTTAAAGAACAAAGTACTGTTGAACCTAAACAAGGGTAATACAGAGCCCGCAAATGACGTTGCTTTCTGGTGTACATCAAAATGGGTACACAGTGAGATTTCAGGTTGAAGAGGCAGTGTAGACACACCCTTCTGATTCTCTTCTTTTTTCCTCGACTGTAAATTTCCCAGGAAGTTTCAGTTCTGGTGAGAAAGAAAAGTCCCTAGCCTGCAAAGTCATAGATAAGTTGCTTTACTGGGATATGGTCATTTCTTCTGTAGGCTGTTGTGTCGCAACTTGATATCTGAACAAATCCACTATCTTCACTAGGCAGGCAAGAGACGGCTCACGTACATCCCGAGACGAGGTGAGGGAAGATGCTCTGATCCAGCACTTGACCAGTGAATGCCCAGGGCTTGAACCTGTTACTTTGCATTTCAAGTAATAGTGAGACTTCTGCAAAACGAGACACACAGAACTGGCACGTCTTTGCTCCTTAGTGCTAGGTTTCCCCTGGGGTATATCCAGAGTTAACAAACATCATAAATTCATCCCTCCACTTTTTAAGGATGCAATAGAAAAATTCTTGAGCCAAATCTGCCTATTTATTAGTTTTTCTTAACCTGCTGTGCAATCCATGAACCCATTGGGCACCAGATCCAAACAGTCCAACAGGAGGAAAAGGAGGAGAAAAGACAGTTCTGCTAAAGAGAACATCTGAAGGCAGTTTTCATCTATGCATTAGAAATAGGGCAGCTCTGACAGCCCATGTAAACCTTTCAAAACAGGGATTATCAAAATCCACAGGCCTGGACACTCCCTGCTTCATCAACTTACTTCAGAGGACTCTCCTTGCTTCAGCACCTTGCCCATCTGGGATGGGTGCCAGCGTTCCACGAGGAGGCTGCACTCTGCTGATCACATGGTTTATGCTCAATTTTGCACGTAGGAGTTAGAGAGGAAGAACTGTTTGGGAACATGTATAGATTTCAAGGGTAGTGGGTGGGCCTGCAAATTCCTTCCTGCATTACAAAACTTGCACTAAACTGACAGGCTAAGCAGCTGTCCACACCAAAGAGGTATGCATATTTAATCAGGTCAGGCCTATATGTGCAGCTCTGCTGCTCCTATTTGCACTAGACCTGACAGGACTTAGTATTAGGCCTGCCAGACCCTGGAATTAAACCTGCATTCAAACAATTTCTTCTGTGAAAAGACAGTATCTTTGCCCACCATTCTTGAGACATTATCAATTGTTCTGAAGCTGACAGCATCTGCAGACTGTTCACATACACTGGACATGTCCGTGACACAGTTCTGGTTTATCATAATGCTTAAGGAATTTACTAATTGCCTATTTTATTAACGTCTATTATGTAACCACAGTAATTAATACTATGTAGCTCATCTTAAGTACATGAAGAATTTTACCCTGGAGTCTGAGCACCATGTAAAGCCTTAGGTGTAGCACTTGGATCCTGATTCACTGTTCATTAAAGCAAGTAGAAAACCTCCCTGAGTCCTGAATGAGCCTCACATACCACAACTCCCAACAGCCTACAGGTCAAGGTCAGGACAATATCAGGGCAATTTGACCAATTTGCCCACCTATCCAGAACTTTCCAGAAGTCCATTAAGTGCCTGCCCTGTCATAACCGCATTCCAAACATCATCCTTCATTTTTGACCTTAGAAGGCCTGAAGAACTCAGTGTTGATTTGTTGTGGGAATCAGGTTAAAAAAAAAAAAAGAGAAAGAGTGATATGAGGCATCTCATGAAAGAGGTAATGAGAAGACCTGGAAGTCTAAGAAATCTATAAGGATCAAGTCTTTACATGAGTAACACAAATACTGCACACTGTACATCCTCTGGCTCTGAAGACACAGGATTTTCCCTGTGCAGTGACACAGAGCACTGACAGCACAAAAGGCAGAAAGACAGTGGCCAGTTACCTTTCTTCTTCAAACAGTTTGCTCAAACTCCCTGCCTGTCTTAGTGACAGACTGGCCTACGTTGTTCCATGGAAACTGCAGCAGAGAGAGAAACAGTATAACCATCTCATTCTTCTGCTTCCTTCATACACACTTTTCACCCAAATTTCATGCCCAAGAACAACCAAACAGACCATAACCAAAATGGATTTCCAGAAGCTGTGTATCATTACTTGGATGCTTATATGCATCCTTGGTGCTACCAATGAGATATTACGGAGTTACGACTCTTAGCTAGACTTCTGCAAGCACAGACAACACACTGAATGGTTAAGAATGCCTGTCTACCACCAAATGTTAACTTTTTTTTTGCAGAACAAATATTCATACAAATTCAAGAGTAACTCATGTTGTTTTATTCTTAGACAGTATTGATAATTAGTGGGTTTTAAATGGAAATGCTCAAGTCTGACCGTATGAATCTGATGGCGATTTACTTACAGTGAACGTACCAATCACTTAGCTCATTTGTGCTACTACAGCTTGAGAGCTTTTGAAAGAATTCTTCCCCAAAACTGTCATAAATTTCCAATTTGAGAGAGGTAAGCTTGCATTCCGGTATCACTTCTTAGATGTCCTTGTAACTTTTTAGAAAAAAAACTAAAGGTCACRAGATATGGTTGGATAATCATTTCGCAGCTGCCTTAGCCCAATGATGGCTATTTTTGAATGCTCTAAGGCCCATTAACTGTTTGGGAGGCAGAAGGTCCCTGGATACTGCTCTGCTGAATGTTTACAGAGAAGGGTAATCATTTCCAGGGTATCCACTGAGCCTGACTACTTCCTGCCTGTCTAGGTCTCCTTAGACATTGCTGTAACAGGACTATTTTGGCAAAGTAATCAACCACCCTCCCAAGAGCCAGCTTTCAGGGCTCCAGTTAAGCTGACACCTGGAACACAGGTGTAAGCTTGTTTAAACATTGACAGGGAGGGAACTAACAGAAATACAAGGGGAAATACCTCGTCCCAGTCCACTGGCAGCAACACAATCACAAAGCAAACTTGTTTATTCATTAATGCAGCAAACCCAAGGAGAATAGCCCATTGACAAGGATTGGAGCAAGAGAAGGGTATCCAGGTTTGTGTTGTAAAGGGAATTCTCAGCATTCAGAAAAAGCCAGATTTGTTTTAAAGCAAATTCTCAGCATTCAGAAAAAGCTAACTATAAATCCTGAAGGACTAATGAACTGGAATCTCTCCAGCTTGAGAGGTAGCACATAACCTGATCAAAATCAGCAGTTTCAGAAGCGGAGGCTGTTACTGTTAAACCATCAGGGATGTTTTTGGAAAGGCTTTTTCCTGTCAGGGATCGTGGCTTTACTTAAGYCACAAATTTCTAAGGGAAGTATCAACTTCAGCAATATTGTTTTTCATTTTTCTCAGAAAAACTTTGATCTATTTTGATCCTGAATCAGCAATTCTCTTCAATTGCCCCTGAAGTCTTAATGTTGATGTGAAATGACACCTTCATTCAAACTTTGAATCAACCCTTCAAAACATTAGATTCAGATGCATCTGAATCACTTTCCCCAGAAAATGCCATGCTGAAAACTCCAATACTTTCATTTTCCCTCACATTTCAGATGGAATAAATTTCCACCATTTCAAAATTCTCTATGAAACAGAAATTCTGACAGCAAGTTTCTAGACTTCTCTTTCACTGTATATACCAGAGATGACAACAAGAATCTCTAATAACAGAAGCAAGAGTAAATTCCATTTTTCTCCTCATTTTTCAGAAGTGGCAAGTAAATTCATTCCAATGAGAGCTGCAGGTGCTGAGAACTGGCATAATTTCAAAATGTAAGCCATTATCCYCTATGATCTCAGAGTACCTAAACTAAAATCAGCATTCAACATCAGTCCTTTAATTCACTGTGCCAATAAAAGTCTGTCAATACTGCAGACTGTAAATGAACATAGACATACTAGAGCTATTTTTTAAAAGCAACTTAAGATACCTCAAACACTCATTTAACTTGTTCCTCAAGTAAAACATTGGCCTGCTGAGTGCTTGTACTTTGAGACTGCAGGCAAGTCAGAAAGTCAACTCAGTGACAAATGCCTTCCTACTCTCTTTTCCCTTTCTAGCTGTTTCCAACATTTTGAAGCAGTATTGTTTGATTGCAGGCTGCTTCCTGAAGCTGCTTCCTTCAACTGCCTGCTGAACCCAGTTGGAACCTTTCTACTGAATTTAACTGGAGTGGGATCAGGCGCTAAATAAGTAGTGGAGGAATCCCTAGACTTACAAACTGAACAGCTGCCTATAGCTTTCCAAAAGAAAAGTTATTCCTGCAGCTGTTTTCCCCTAAGTGCCATATCGCTCCAAACTGTTACAGGACTGGAGGGAGGGGGAGAAGGTGGAATCTTAATAACCCATTAAAAAGGAGTATGGGCCATTGCGCAGCAGCTCTTTCAGTCCTGCTCAAGCAGGGTCACTGCTGCCAGGCTCAGACAGCCCTAAGGGCACGGGAAAAGTCGCCTCCTTGTTTTCACATCTCATTCACGGAATGGATAACGAGGGGGAGGGAGGAATCAGATTTTGGGTTAATTAGCACCATGAACAGACGGCTGCATTGTCATTAAAAGTTCAAGAAGTCACCAGGGTCATCACCGCACTGCAAGATGTACACACACGCGCACGAGGCACACGTCTAAGCCTGGGCTTTAGCAGCCCTGCTCGGGCTCTGATTTTCTCCTACCCCAAGGATACACTTTGAGTCAAGAACACTGAACCGTTGTAGCTCTGAGGAGAGGACAGAAGCATAAAGGCACTCCCTCTGAATAGCAGTTGTTCATCCCCTTGGAACTGCTTAATTTCACACTTAATATACCAACTAAGAATAGTTACACAGCTTTCTTCCCCCGAGAAAAATCAGAGGTGTGGCTCATCAATGTATAGTTTCATGTTTGCTTCTAATACTCTGTGAGATAAGCAGAAACCATAACAAAACCATGCTGCTGGTGCACACTATTTCCTTCCACTGCTTCCTTCCACAAGCAAAGAAGCTGAGGAAGTGCAAGTGCGCATTAGCAAATTCAGAAATAAGCATGTATGATTAATAATGAAAAGATAAAACCTCTAAAATGTCAAGGACTGCTATTAATAAGATTTGGAACAGTGTTAGCCTCAGAGAGTCACCAGTTGGCTTAAAAACAAAACCAACAAATTATCCAACTATGCAAAACAGCCACAGATTACATTCTTATTGCCTCAGATTGCAGTAACATTTTCTGGTAAGGGATTTTAAGGAAAATACAAGAAGACAATTAAGGATTCCCCTGCCACCTTCCAAACAGGACAGAGAAGAAATATAATCTTGAATAGCAGAAACATTACTGCTTCTGCAGAAAGCAGACTGGCATTGTCTGGTTCTGTGAGCTTTACCTTTGCTGTGTGTGTATTCTAAAACCAAAATGGGTCTGAAACTGCCATCGTTATAGTGAAATTTCACCAAAGTGTAGGGGGTTTTTCCTGGGTAAAAGGTTTACAGATCCTGCTTGCTCTTGCTCTTAAATTGGCAGTCAAACGTGTAGCTAGCTCATGAGCATATAGTTCCATTTACTGCCTGGTCTTTGCCAAGGGAAATTACTCTGGGAATACAGAAACACGATTTTCTAACTTTTTTTTTGTTTTAACCATTATAGCTCTGTTGATCTCGGTTTACACTGGTTGGCCACATTACTGAATTTCAGTATGTTTATGACAATACAGCATGTTGCAGCAACTCTAGCAGAAACATTCACATGAGGAAAAAAAGTAGAATAAAAAGATACAGTTCAAAATTCAGTGGGGAAACAACATACATCAGCATTTTGGTTCTAACTGCCCAAGTTAAGCTGGATGCTGCAAGCTCTGGTGGATTTCATCACGGAAGGGACCCGAGTTGGCTAAAAAATGTCTCTTAGAAAACTCCTCAATTCTTTCCCTCCCATTCCRTTTCTGGATATTTTTTCAAACAAAAACTGCTTTTCCTGTATTTTTCAACAGTGCAACCTAGTGATGGTTCCTCAAAGCACCACCACAGTATTTGAATAAAAACTTTGGTCGATCTTTCTTTRTTGGTCCACAGATATATTGAGGAATATGTGCTGGAAGGAACCCTGCTATGCGCTGACCTTATGACAGTTTGATGAATAAACATAAACCAGCACAAAATGTGAACCCTAGGATGTGCTAAGACAACTACCAGCCTAGAATCCTGTTCTGTCCATTCTCCTTCTTTCTGTCAAAACAGCAGCCCAGTCAGGATGTGTGTAGGCAATGTCAAATTCAGGAAAGGAGAGCTTTGAACAGCACAAAGGACAAAGTGTACGTCAACAGCCCCAGCTGCCATACTGCATGGAAGACAAACAGGAAAGCAGTTTCTGAGACAGGAGGGAAAGAAAGACCTGGTGCTTTCCTTTACCCAGCTCTTCCAACAGCCATCAGTACTAGAGGAAATCAGCGTGAGAGAAKGGCATGCAGAAACAAACACGAGATCTTGCACTGACAGGAAGGAACCTATTGGCTTGAAAACTTTCCGGTGCTAGTGAAAGCTTTGCTTCCCATACAGCTGAGTACACCAGACAGGTGCTGTCTGGTTCTCTCAATCTACACCATTTCTTCAATCAATTTAAACGTGGCACTGGAATAAAGGCTGGTAAAGGCCTGCTTCCCACCCTGTTGGCCTCCCAGTCAAACGGAAAAAGAGGAAACCAGAATACACTGGGAAACTCAAGAGATAGCTATAATTTAGAATGCATGTGGGAGGTCAATTAGACATTCATCCTGATAAGAAAAATAGACTCCAGAGCTGAAGTTAACAAATGCTTCTAAAGAGTTTTGGAAGGAACTTAAAAATCCATGGATTGAGTCAATCTCTAATAACGGAATTAAGATGAGAGCCTCAGAAAGGAGCTTTGGCAAAGGCAGAGTATCCCACATCAGGCTTCTGGGAGGTATACTTTATCAGCATCAGAACTCCAGCCTAGCTGGATGATGCATATGACTCACTATCACAGGTTTTGCTGCAGGGTGTGTGCTCCAAAGTAAAGGTGTTAAATGCAAAATACTGATAAGGGTCATTAGCTATTTGCCACCCTATCTAGTCGAGCTTGTCTCTGAATGGATAACATTTCATTAAAACCTTCCTGTGATAATTTGAGGTCTCTTAAAGTACCACCTAGAAGTTCTATCTTACAAAATCCTCTATTTCTGTGCTTCACTGTAAAGCTGCAAAGTGTTACACACTAGGGGAAAGCAGGACAGCTGCTTAAATATATTGAAAATATACTGTCTGTAGAGAAGATGGAAAGAGACTTATTGAAGTCTCTTTTTTATCTTGATCCTCTAAGGAAATAACCAACTAAATCCTTAATCCCTAAACCCTTGGGGAACAAAAAAAGAAGAAAAAATAAAAAAGGGACAGGTGTTGCTCTTCATATTTAGAAAAGTAAAACAAAGGGCTTAAGAACTCATCCTGCCCTCACCCCTGCACAATCATTTGCAATACTGAAGTTCTTACACAGGAACTGCAGCTCTTGTCTTCCCACGCTTCTCTGGGTTTGTGATTTTTGCCCTGCAGGATGCTAAGGGAGGGCTGGGTATTTTGTGGCTATTGAAGTACTGTACATGATGGCTATTTAAGTGCCCCAGGGATCACTTTGCTCTTTTTATTTCCTCTTGGACTGATCCACTTCACCAAAGCATTTAAGATATTCATTATTGCAAGTGCTATACTTTTGCATGCGGTGTGGTCTCTCAACTAGTGTCTCCTGTTCCTTCTTTTCCCCACCCTACATCCTCCCAMATGGCAGAATTTTTTCAGCTTTCAGCTCTGTGCCATATGTAGCACATTATTTGTTGGAGGAAATAATTTCCTTAGAAACAAACCCATGTATCCTAATCCAGAGGCGAGCATGATAAAAAAGGAGGATGTTTCGCTCTTAAAGAAATTTAAACCAAGGGACCCAGCAACATCACAAGTTAAAGCAGAGGACCCAGCAATTGCTCACTCCACAAGAGCTGATCTAAAAGCCCTTTCATACTGGCACCTCAAATCCCTTTAATCTGCAATGTGCATTTCTCTGGCCCTATGAAAAGCAGGCAGGATATTTATAGCAGTGTCAGAAGAGGCAGGAAGTAGGGAACTGGGGTGGGTGCTTGGAAAGTGTATAAAGGGCTTGGAACACAGGGGCCAGCCTGRAGCTCTGTCCCCCAAAAGAGCACAGAGCTGAAGGAGAAGTGTCTGGGGAATAGCTGGTTTTCTACAGATGTCCTCTGGCTCACTCCTTCTTTACCTGTTCCCTTTCCAACACCAGCCATTTCCTGTCTTTCAAAGTCAAGCGGAAGTTTTCCATTCTGTGGTTTTCCTGTCTCGGTACAAGCAAGAACATTTTTTCCCTTATATTTTAACTGTTTGGAGACCAACAACAAAACCTGCTCACTGGAGGGAAAGCTTCCTATTTACAGCTGATCCACGAAATTTGAGAGGGCTGATTAAACATCAGAGGAGCAAGATCTTTGTTTGTTCATGTATTCACTGAGCATGAGAGATTGAACCTGTTGTCTGAACAAATGCTCCAGTGCTCCTCTATAGAAAATTAACAGACTAACATAATGCCAGCAGGCCTCCCTGCCAGCTCCACTGCAGTAACACCCAATACTGAGGGAAACACGGAGAAAAGGAAACAGATGTTGAACTCTCCATACTGTAATTACAATGCAGCATGAGGGAGTTAAAATTCAAGTCCTTCATTCTAGGCCAGCAGGAGATCAGGTCATTTTGAATATTGCCCTGTGAAATAGAAGTACTCCTGTTTCCTATGTGCTGTTGTGTAACTTTTTTTTTTAATGKATCAGTAGGGAGCAAGAAGTAATAATGTGTTATACCTTAATGCTGTTGCACCCGATGTAGCCATTACTACCTGCACAAGTTTTGTGCAAATTTGGTGCAATTTATAGCTGCTGTGCTGAAGTACCAGTGATCATGCAGGCCAACAGAAAGCTGGGCCTTTTCACGTCAAAGTCAAGGAATTAAGAAGGAAAAAATCTGTGGGGTCTCTTTTTCCTCCTTGGGCCCTTTAGCATCTTTTTTTTATCTCCCCAATAAACTAGTTCTAAACTCTTATGAACCAGAGGATTACAGTACTCTGCCACTTTAGAAACAGATGGGTAGCCAAGATAGATTTTAGATTTTTTTATTAATGTGTATCTTTACCCACAATATGTTGAACAATGATGGCTCTGCCATTTGCAGACTCTCCTTTTATCTCCTGGCTACAGTGGGACACGTTACTACAACATGTATTTCAAAAGTACCTTTAGACAACATGTTATATACGGCTTAATTTCATTTGCCTCTCCTCCTGCTCAATGTGAATCATCTTCCAGCTAAGCAGTATTTTCCTTATAACTCACCTGGCAAAAATAAAAGACCAAGCCCTGCACACACACCCATACAACTTGCATTTCTTGAAGGGCTATTTGAAGGAACTTTGCATTCATCTAAATGGAGGAAGGCAACAACTTGGCTGGAGTCCAGCTAGACTAAAGGGCATATGCTCTGTCCATGGCCAGTCCACAAAAACAGGTTTTTTCGAAGCCTAAGCCTTGATTGCCAGTCAGAAATGAACATGCTACAGGCTGTTAGAGATCAATCAGTACAGCATCAGATTGTTTTATGGGGGTTCTCCTACTTAAGTGTTCCCTGAAAGCCAAGTACCCACTCACTCTCCTGAATGGATAAGATTCACCTTAAGCATGCCCCACATATTTCCCATAGCTGGGAACATAACAGGGTGGCCTTCCAGGTGTCACAGCCAGTGACTCCTCTTAGCTTGACCAGCCTATACTAGATCTTCCTCAGGGCTTCCATACTGCACCTCTGCCTTCTCCACTAATCCTTCTCTCCTCTTACACTCTGAGACGTGTCTCTGGAGGGCCTTTGCAGCAGGCAAAGCTGCTCCTGATACCTGCAGCTCCTAAATACCTTCTCGCATTGCATCTCTCCCACTGAGCCTATTGCTGCATTCATTCTCTTCCCCAACCTGTAATAAAGACAGAAGTTTTCAGAGCTGAGCCCACTGACATAGACCTCTAATTCCCCACTAGCACAGCCCAAGACCATATCCCTACATTGACAATGCCCTCCCCAACATTCTCTCCACGCACTGCTCTCTGCTGGTTCCCGGCACATTTCAGTCCCAGGAAGGACACCCCAAATCACCTCCTTTCTTCCTAAAATAAAAATGAGATTCTACATCTCAGGCAAACCATAGGCAATTTTTATGAGGTTTGATATTATTTTTTGTATATGCATCTCTCTGCTATTTAACTTGAGTTTCATTGTCTGTATACTGTTTCTAAGGGTTCAAATTGCCCTTTGGAAAGGTCTTATATAAACACTAGCAGGAATTTGGACTGTTCATAGTCAACATCAATTTTAGCACCACRCAACTCAAGACACTTCTGTCTTGTTTCCAGAAGACTCACAGTATCTTTTCTAGCTGGCAGAAATTTTGAATAAATAAAGTAATCAGGGTTATGTAAAACTACTTGCATTTTTTTGTTATTAGACACTGTCAGTTAATGCACTATGTCTTCACTCTGGTCACTCAAGAGAACTACTTCACATTACAGYAGAATGTTAAATTTGTTTTTGACAATAGCTTTTAAGCTCTCTAGTGTTTGTAACATTCCTCTTAGAAACCTGAAACCATCAAGTCAAATCCAACTCTGATACAAGGTGGGGAAATACTGGTAAGACAAGTGGCAATGCACCTGCTTTACACAAAGCATGAGGCTTATGAGGCTGGCTCAGTACTTCCTCACCATATTGATAACTAGGCCAGATTTTAGATCTTGTATAAGAAGGTGTAAATCTATTTAACCTACCTTGGTCTCATTTACCTCAGGTCCAGCACTAGCCTAATACTASTTTCAAATAGCAGAAACTTGAAATTCACAATTAACATTCTTTTCTCGAGCTACTCCAAAGCASACCCAGTTTAGCCCTAGTCTTAAATAAGGACCTAGCCCACTGTGGGCAAACAACACTGGTGGTCGAGCGGGCAGAGCAGTGATAAAGTCCCAGCAGTGCCCGTGTGCCCCGAGTACTTCTACACAGGGGGTTACCAAAAGGCGCACCGATTTGCAAAGAGTGTTCAGCGCCACGAAGCTGTGCAAAAGTTGAAACAGCCTTACAACAGTTTCAAATGCAGTCAGCTGCTCTGACCAATCCCACCTCAGAGAAGCCTATGTAAGGGATCGTTAGCTTGAAGAGTAGTAAGAGTCCAATAAAGTTACGCCAGTACAATTTCTAGGGTCACATGTGGAGGTTCTTCAGAGGTTTAGATGAGCTACAGTAGGCCTTTTAGTTTAATGAACTCTGCATTTGCTTAACTAATTGATGCTAGAAGGCACAATTTTCCTCTCATCTTGTACACTRCTATCATTTCACCACTGTAATTTGCTTCCAATTTATATTATCATGTGAAAGACAGAATCATACCCTGAAAGTCTAGAGCAATGAGCACATTAGAGCAAAAGCCTCTTCATCTTGAAATTTTAAAAAAAAAAAAAAAATCATAATTATAGGGAAACTCAAGCACAAGCACTGCAGACATTATTAGGACTTATTTTAAGTTCCTTAGCTTAGTCTGGTTCAGAGCTGGCAAACGCAGCATGCCTGGTCTTGCTTGTTAACTCAAACCAAGCTGTCCTCTCAGGTTTACCAGCTCTTACAAACGCCCAGAGAGCATCTGGTGGAAGTTTTATTTAATGACAAGACCTCCTGCCCAGACCAAATGGGCTCCATTCTTCAGTGGTGTATGCTTGGTTGGGCTACATATGAGCCCCACATGGTATTGGAGCTGTGAGGAAAAAGTAGTAGGACCTCAGACAACGTTGTGACATCATAAAACTAAGTTTTCATCTTAATAGTTTTAACATCCAGCTAAGGGCAAGGTGACTCAATGAGTGCCCCTACTAAAAATTCTTGGTCCCACCCACCATGGCTGGGATTGTGCTTGAGTGCAGAGACCCATTTCATCAGATACAAATCAAATTGCCATATAGAAGAAACTCTGAAAGTGCAGAACTAACTGCATTTAGTGTCTTGGAAAATGTGAAGTCCCTTGATGAAGCTGAGAATTGATTTGTCACCTTGTGCCACTTCCCTTATAAAAGAGAACTGGTATTGGTAAAACAATCAAATCTGCTCATCCTGAAAACAGACATGAATAAAGCAGGTCCTTCCCAAACCCAGATGAAAACTTTTGCTAAGCTAAAAAATACTAGTACTGTGTATGGATGTACATAACTATGTTCCCACCAGCCCCTTCTTTCCAGAAACATCAGAGGAGCAATTGGCAGGTGGAGAGTGCTAAAGAACATGTGGGAAATCAGTGAAAATAAGAAGGAAAGAAATGTCTACATAAAGCAAGGAGCTCCAAGGCTTAAGGTTAGAACATGTGGCTCTCCGTTGGTTCAGAAGCCTTGCTGGAGATACTTCCTGCAGGAAATCTGGAGTAAACATATACAATAATAGAAAGATGTAACACTCTGCACTACATCTTACAAACAGTAATTTCCACCACTTTTATTTTTTAATACATACATTTGGAGAAGTGAGTAACTCCAGATCCCACGAGATGATCTCTCTACTTTTATAAGGACTTAAATTGCAAATAACCAAACAAAAAACCAACAAAGAAGCAACTTCTATTTCCACTTCTACTAAACAGGGCAATTCAGCTGAGAATGGCCATCTTTCTGTCAGAAGACATGACCAGGCGCAAGGAACACTCTCTTTCAACACAATTTTTACCATGGACATTGAAATTTCATAGAAGTTAAACAAATCTCCTCAGTTTCTTCCCACATAAAGTGAAATTTGCAATACTTTTATTGTCTTTTTAAAGCTTTACAGGATGTTTCTCAGATTTYCTGCTTCTAAAATGCCTTCAAGGCAAGTCCAGTCTAAAAATAAAATCACATCATTACTTCCTCRACGAAAATCTGATTCCAAAGTGGATACACTTTTGTGACCATTACCACAACATGTAACCGAAAAAAAKTGTTTTAAATTCATCTCAGCTCCAAAGATTGGTATAATTAATTGGAGCTGGTTTATTTTAACTTTTAAATTAGTCTGGCAGACCTTACCTGTCTGCCTTAAAGGCTAAGACAGCACATGTGAGAGAGTCTACAACAAAGAAAAGAACACATGTTCAAAATCTCACATATGATGTTGTTCTGCATATCTCTTTTAGCTTATTAGTGAGAAGGTGGAATGATTAAATCAAGAAAACCAGTGAAAGGGCAGGCTTTCGGTTGGGTGCTTAGACKTCGGGCCAAACAAATTCATGAGTTTCCTCTTCTGCCGCTTCTTTCTTGCTGTTCTCTCATATCCTCAGTTCAAAAGATAGGAGCCACTGCAGGTGTTGTGAACTCAGTGCTATGGGTATAGGAGGATGGAATAAAGAATGGCTTCCATAGCACCAAGGGACTCTTAAGAACTTACCTTCACCTCCTCAAAGTTTGCCAACTTCATCTCAAGAGTGAGGTTATTCAGAACAGAGAGGAGCACTACCCATCAACATCCTTGCTGACACAGGTATTTCTTCCCCCAGCACRAACCATAAAAAGGAATGCTGAGCTCCTTTGAACTTAGGTAAGAGACATTTCATAGTGCCACAGCTCTTTGTTAAGTTATAAGCACAAGATGAAAGTAAGATAGGTGTGGAGTGGACAAAATACTTTATCACTTGCAGAGTGGTTTGTCAAAATCCAGTTTGCAATTTCACGTATTTTACTACTTTTTTTTTTTTTTTTTGAAAGGAGATGTGGGGTAGAGGGGGCCAAGCAGGAGGTGTTTTCCAAACCTGTGAATTCAACATTCAGCAGCCAAGCTCAAAAGTTCCTGCTGTTCCTGCAAAAAAAGGACAAACAAGTCCCTTTCATGTCAGYTATGTCCAGCTGGAAATGTCACAGCTTTGTCACAAAAGAACAAAGCATGCCTGGTGTCTGTTCTTTCAAAAGGTCTCTTAATTCAAACAAAAGAAAAATATTCACATCTGGAAGGGGTCATAGGCAGAGGGGGGGAGTGGAGGAAGCAAAGTTCAGATGGCAAATCATAGCAGTTGCTGTTTGTCTAATTATGGTACTGCCTCTTCTGGCACTTATCGATCCAGTTAAAGAAAGAAAGCCAAGAGTTAAAACAGCAATTTTATTATTGATTGACCCCATAGGGCCAGATAAGACACACCTCTTCATTTTTGCTCCATTCATCATGCTGGAACCCTCAGGCTGAGAGAAAAGACCCCTTGTGACCAGTCTAGCAGTAGTACCTCTTTTTTCTCCCCTCYCTCCTTTTTTTAAATTAAATAAATATATATATTGATATTTATTAAATTCAGGCTTCCTTCAAAGACCACAACCTTCACTTTCACAGGATGTACATATTGAAATCCTGCACTTTCCAATGGGTTTATTTGACCATCTGTTTCTGTAAAGATTAAAACCATCTAATGACTGCAGAGTTGGGAAGCTGTCTCAGAGAGCCACTGGAAAATGAAAAATTAAATGTCTAGTGAGATCAGATTAAAGGAGAAGAGAATAAACTTGAGAGTAGGACTTGAATGGCTAAGCATGAAACACCAACAGCAGAAGTTTGCATTACAGTCCTAAAGTAAGTTTTCTCCTTCTTCCAAACTCAGTGCTTCTGAAGATGAAAAGCCTCTCCTAGGCTGCCACCTAGCTAGTTAATTTCTTGTATTGTTTTAGGAGCTATTTTAGAATCCTCTTTTGCTCCAGTCCGTACTGCACTGACTCCTCCCTTTAGAGCTGGTATTTTGTCAGAAGTTTCAAGAGCGATAAAAACTTGCTGCCAAGTCCCTTTCTTCCCCACAATGTGTTTTATAACCCAGCGTGTAGTTTAGTCTGTCTAAACACTGCACTAGTACACTGCCATCAGTTTCCATGGAGATGATTAACTCCTCCAAAGCCAGAAAGCTTTAGTGTGGTTTTTGTCCTTTCCACATATGAAGAACATGACAGCACTTACTAAAATCAGCTTGCAGAAATAYCACATTTACCAGACAGTTCAAGCAAATGTAAGGATTTACTTTTGCTTCAATCCATCAGAGACCTGCAGTCTTAACCAAACTTGCATTCAAGTCATCTGCTGCAGTAAGTTGCTCTTTCCCCTCAAGTTTCTCCTCCTTTGCATTGCTGTGATGTCTGAAAGCATGACAGCCTCAGAGACATCAACTTTTCAAACTACTATGTTTCAGAGCAAAGCCAAGGCTTGAGATATAATGAAGAGCCTGCAATAGGGAAAGGAAAATTGAAGGAGAAGACTTTGAACTCAACCAGAATCAAAACTTTGTGCCCTAAAGTTTAGGAGCACTGTTACATGAAACTTCGTAGTTTACTCCTAGTCACTTATGCATCTAGTAAAAATATACTGTCAGTATGTATTCATTCCAAAAATGTATTTAATACCATTTTTAAAAGTTGAATTGAACTGAAAACTATGCCTAATCTAGTATAACATGACCTAAGCAGAGCAAGAAAGCAGRCCTTATCCCAAAATGCAGCTAATGATGGCCACATGCTGCCATCAGCTTTAGCTATGGAAAAATGGTTTCCCAGTCTCACTTCCACAGAAAGGACAATCTCCCTGGCAGTTGCCACTTAGGTGGCACACTTGTTGATCCAAACTATGAAAATGGCAACAGAACTTTGAACACTGCAGTTTCCTAGAAAAATTCCCCAGTATAAAAGTATTTTATAAATGTTTTCCAGGCTATCATCACTGAAGCAAACTGTAGCCTTCCCAGCACTTCTAACACATAATGGGCTTTTTGGTATTCAAGAGCAGATACACTACATAAACCAGACATGAATAACCAGGCATAACTGCAGTTTCTGTAGAACTGAAGGCACAAGACAGATCTTGTGCCACTAACCTTGGCTAACTTGAAAGGGCTACCGGCAGTGTTCATAGCAATGGGAGTTCTGCTGCAGTGAGAATTATTTTCTATTTGACTTCCATAGCAGTTGCCAGTAGGATTTCTTTGCAGATTCCGCTTAGAGTCAGTACCATGTGGGGACAAGCCGTGCAAAGTCCCTAACCCCTTTTATGCTGTGCTGCTAAGACAACCTACAGAGGAGGTAGGAGACTTCCCTTCAGCAGATCACTCACAACTGCTGAAGTGACAGCCCGTATTTGCTGTTATATGGACATGTGTCCAGTATTAACTTAAAGGACACCACTAATTGATTTCATATCTTTTGCCACAAAACACTTACCAAGCAGCAACCATATTTTATTAACCACCCTTGGCTACAAGCAAGCTAAAAGACTTGAGCCAAAAGACAAGAAACAAGAGTCTCTATTACCTCCTCCTCAGAGACTTTTGGTGTTGTCCTTGTCCCCTACCTAAAGTTGGTGTAAAGAAGAACCCTAGGGATGCTGAAACCCGTAGTGGAAAGAAAACATCAGTCAGGATCCAATAAAGGTGTTGCAACTTTCCCAAAAGCATGCAGGTTTGCATCCCTCGCACAGCTACAAAGATCACAGCGTCGCATGCGGACACTTGGTACCTGCTCCAGCCCTTCCCAACGTTACAGGCACAGCACCACAAGCCCATGTGAGATGCGAGCCGCACCTCCAATGCCAGCCGTCACGGGAGGTTTCCCGGCTTGGGAGAACCCGTCCTAATCCTGCCTCCTACTTCTTGCCACCAAGTTGTGGAGGAAACTTTGGCAGCCCACACCCCCAATTGTGTTTCTGTTCTGCTGTAGGAAACATGCCACTCTAACAATTRCTGATTTCTTTAAAGTACTTCTGGGAGAGGCTGCTGCCGCCGCTGCCGCGGGACAGGGCTGGGCGGGGGTCCGCCACCACACGCCTCTCCTCTTACCAACCCGGGCGTCTGCGGCAGCGAGGGAGCCAAAGCCGATCTTGGCAACTCAGGTCACCCCTCTCCGGTTTAACCCGGCGCACCTCTGTTCTCACGGGGTGATTCGCAAGGCTGCTTTGYGGTGACAGCCCGACTGCTGCCCGCACCCCCCGGGGTCCCGGGAACTTTCTGGTTCCTCCCGGAGCCTTCCCGGCGCGGGCGGCTGCGGGGCGGCGGCACTTACCGATGTCGGAGTTGCAGAAGGCGTCCTGCGGATGGATGGGGACGCAAGTGCAAGCCTCCACCACCAAGTCCCGCAGGCTCCAGCTGCAGAGGAACACGACGAGGAAGCTCAGCCACGCCGTCATGTCGCCCCCGAGGTGCCTCCTCACTTCTGCGGAGCGGGAGGCGGCCGCTGCTGTGTTCGCCTGACTTTATTCTTGCTTGCTAACAGCCCGTGCGCCGCGGCTGCCTGCCCTGCCTGCCTGCCGCCTGCCCTGCCCCTCTCTCTCCCGCCGGCTCTGCAGCGCAGCCTTCGCTCGGCGGGACGGTGCGAGTCCGAGGCGCGGCGGGCCGGGCTGCGCGGAGCGGAGGCGCGAAGGGGCCGGTGCGGAGGGGAGGAGCGGAGCGGGGCCGCGCTGGCGGCGGCGGTGCCGGGGCGCGGAGTTATACCCGGGCCGCCCCGCTCGGGGCCGGGGGCGCCGCCGCGCGCGGCCAATGGCAGCCCCGCATTACCTCATCGGCCGCGGCCCCAGCGCCTTATAGGGAATAAACAGCGCGGAGCAAAGGGGCGGGCCGTCGGCACCGTCCGGCCGGGGACACGGCTCTGGCGTCGGTCCCGTCGTACCTCCGTGGTACCGACGAGCTTTACGCCGAGGCCGTCAGAGCCCCCCCGCCGCCCCCAGCCGGGACCTGCCCCACCCCGGGCCGCCCCGCGCAACAAAGGGGCACCTGGAAAACGTACGCGGGGCTTGTGGTTCGCTTGGAAAGCTTGGACTGCTCGCCTCGAATCCATCTGGGCTGTCTGCAAACTGACTTTAAACTGGAGGCGGTGACACGCTACTCCAAGAGCTCTCAGACAGCGATCAGAAAACGCGCAAGTGCCGTGAGCTGCTTCTTTTCCTCTACCGAGGGGCAGTAAAAAGAGGATGGAGGAAAAGAAGGACAAGACCTAGATGAATTGTAAACCAGGATTTTGCCCTGAATGTTTTTAATCCTGCTCAAATGCTCCTTTTCCACCACCCATCAATTCCCCTTCTCTGGCCTTTCAGTCAGAAAGGGGTCATAAACTGCTAAAATCAAGCTGGAAAAAGCAGTGTTGTATCTATCCGGGCACTCCCAACATTTAATCTCACAGTATATTTTAGCACGGCAGCTTTAGTGGAATTTATAGAAATGTCCTGTTTGTTTTGTTTTCCTTTATCCCCTTTCGGAGCCATAAATTTCTATCAGCTGTAGAAATGTAAGTGTTATAGAAGAGCTGGGACTGTAAAGAAGGAGATTGCCAGCTGCATGATACAGACAGCCTTATTATCCTCCAAAGGGGACTGAGGGGTGATTAATCACAGTATCAAACCAGTGTATATAATGTCAGAGTACTTTCCACGGGGTTTACAAGACTTAAGCGTGTCTTGTTATAAATTATGCTGGTATTAAAGGCCAGGGACCAGCTGTCCTAAATTTCTATATAGTCAGCTAAGTCTTTAGATTTACAATTCTGTTCCATCTGGGTGAAGCACAGCCTGCCTACACCTTTTCTTTAATCCTACTGTCTATATAAAATTAAAATCTCCTCTGTTATGGAAGCACAGGCTTTTATTTGCAGCATTGGTAGGCAAAAGCTTCAAGATGGGTGTTGTCGGTAGGGATCAAAGTTACAACGCCAACAGTGGAAAACACAAGTTCTTATCCTTGCTGTGACAGAGACAACCTGTGCGACAGCTTTGCCTCCCTGTGCTTCAAATCCCTGTGTAATGGGATAATAGTGATGGGAGCTACTCAGGAATGTGTATTAGTGAACACACTGAAAAAATTAGATGGTGTTGAGGTGCTAACGGGTCCTATAAGTATGTATGAGACAGGGTATTAAATAGATCGTTCAATTTAGACACATCAGCATCTGAACCATTGGGCCCCAATTGCAATACGAGAAACCCTATGCAAAAAATAGTTTAGGTACTTGGACTATCTGCTCAAGGTATTACAACTGAAGTTGGATCCATCAGGTTGGGTGGACTGTCATTTCAGTCTCACCGGGTGTAAACAAGGAACAACTCCACCAATCTCAGCAGAGTAACACGGAAGAAGAATGAGGTGTGTCTGACACTCTCATTTTTTCTTTGTTGTTGTAAAAAGTTTGATAGCACCAACATCATGATACACCTGGTCTATCAACATCTCAGATCAATATCTGAGAGAAGTGGAACTATTCCAGAACCTGACACTGGTGTAAATAAGGGAGAGTTTGGCCCACACACAACTAGATGATAATCACAGCTCCCGCACCACCTCCCTTCGCTCTCTGGCCAAGTAACTCCCCTGAGTATGTTTCTTCATTTCTATAATAACACCTTTCCTGTGTGTTCCGAGGACTAACAAGCTAAATGCTTTGTAATAAGCTTTTAGGCTGTTGGGTGCTCTGTAAATGCTAAGTGTCTATGATACACAGATGCAGGACACATTCAAAGGAGACTGAAAAACAAACCCTTTATTCACCTTCTCAATTTCTGAAGTGGGAGAGGCGAGAGGGCTAAATTACTGAAGTTCCACAGGGCCCACCAAGGCATGGAAGTAGCTTGTTTACAGTAAGACTGACCAAGCTTTTTAAAATTACAGCAAGTTTGGGCTGATTGCAGGAACTAGCTCACTTTTCAGATATAATCCAGAGARGTAACCAGAGCAAAAGGAGTGACATGACTTGATCCAGGGGTAGGGCACATCTGTTTGGAAGGGATGGTGTGCAGGCTGTCTCTATGGCAAGGCTTACCACCATCTTCTATACCACTGTTTGGGAGGCGATCCAGAAATTTTTTTAGTGCATGTAGTATCATTGCCTGGAATACCTGTGTTTGGTCAGGGCTTAGCTGACTCACCTGCTTTTTTTACACTTAGATATTCTTTTTCAAAGAGATTAACTTCTCTACAGTAGTAGGGATGCAGTTTTTTCAACCAGGACTGGATATTGTACAATAAGAACAATATTTATTTGCCATTTAAACAGTACACTTCACACACAGAAACCGGAGTATGTTATTTCTGTAAATTACAGGTAAATCATATTCAGGAAAGCTCAGTCTGTCCAGTGGCCTGCTCGAGGCCTTTGTTAAATCATTTAACTTGCCTGTACATTCATTTTGTCATCTGTAAATAGAGATATTCTATGTTATCCTCTGATAATATCCATTAGGTATTCAATATTAGTCTCTCCCCTTTAAGAGCTACCAGTAAAGTGAACTCTGGAAGTGCCAGACAAGGATTCTGAGTGTTCATTTATATAAGAAAATATTGATAATGGTGTCAGAGTAACAGAGGAAGTTAATGAAGGAACTGAAAGGAGAATTCTCTCTGAATTCCTCTTCTATGCCCTGTCTGCATGGGAGAAACTGCAAAGGGAAAAAAATAAAATAACTAGCATTCCGCTCCTTTGCTCAGATAAAACTTTAAGCCTTATACGGCCATAAAAAAAGGTAGCAGTGAAAGAAGGAGAAAATAAAGACCTTGATCTTCATATGAGAAAATTCGAGTTCACATTTGGTTAATGTCACCAAATAAAGAAATCTATGTTATTCCAGTCCTCCATCAAGAAGCACGCTGTTGAACACAATTAAGGACCTCTCTGCTTTACCGAGCAGCCATACAACTTCATGCTGTGATCTTGTCGGATCCCACAAGAAGCTAAGCATGAACGGGCTGGGTCAATAGTTGGTGTGAAAATTCCCAGGGAAAGCCATGTCCCGCAGGTGTTGTTGACTGAGCGAAGTGTCCTCCTTYCCTCCATCCGCGAGGAATGTGCGCGGGCAGTGCTAGGGGGCAGTGCGCTGCAAGAGATGGTTCCATCCTCCGCAGRTGGAGCCAGGTCCTTCGCAATTATTCGGGAAAGGAAACATGTTAAGCGGGGTGTCTTATTTAAATTTCAAGAAAGAATTACCTTCTGCTGCCACAGATACTCTCACTGGTTTATATCAGGAGCACATTAACATCATCATTTTCCTTCCACGAGACCATCCTGGAACCAGGGGCAGAGACTAACGTGAACTAAAGGCATGTTCACTTGCTTTCTGATCACATTTCGTTGTGAGGGATGCTGGCTGCTTCAGTACAGACGGGCTTCATCAAACTACAGCAACTGCTGGCAAAAAAAAAAGCATACCAGGGTGGGGAGGGTTGAGAAAAAGAGAGAGAGAGAGAGAAAGAGAGGGAGAGAAAGAGAGACCCCAACTGCCACCAGAGAAAAATACCCTAACACATGTCACATGTAGTGGCTCATAACACTCCAGCTCATCACTACATCTGAGCTGGCTTAAACTGAGCATGGCATGAATGAAGTCAGGAGAATTCAGCCTGCAGTTCACCAGCCTTTCCACCTCCTTAACAATATATTAATTTTAAAAGCTTCTGGAGTAAGGGCCTTTTTAGTTTTTCGACAGTCAATTGACTTGATTCATGAGCAAGGAGTCTTTCCATTAGCATTCTAAATTGTCCAGCTGACAAGTTGCTCGAAAGCATCTTCTTGTCCTAAAAACTTCCCTTGATGATCTCCATAGCTTTTACACCAGCTCAGCATCACACCCTCTAGGAGGGTGCTTTTATGCAGCATGAGGGAAAGGACAGATGTTTCCAGAGCTATCTGATGTCCTTTTTTACAGCACACTCATGCCATCTCATAGGACAGTACAGAATGGTYATGCATTGCATTAGAAAAAGATTCTCATATTTTTTGGTTATCTGTTTCTTTTTTAATACATTGTTTCTTTTCTAACACTGTCCTTTGAGAAGACTGTTTTGTTTAAAGTGTTTGTATTTGCTATGATTTGTAAGTGTGAAACAAGTTGAAAAAACTCCTATTAATTCCACCATTGTATCAGTGAACTTTATATGCTATTTAAAATGAGAAGACTCTTCCTTCAAAAATGTCTTTGATTCTATAAATACATACAAAAAAAATTCATTTGATCTCTTTCTCTGAGGTTGCAAAGGAATTATGTCACCTTCCTGTCTGCAAGCCAGACATAGGTAACACTCCATCCCATTCCCCAGCTTTTTATTGGAGGTACACTTCATCGGCTCTAACAGTTCTATACCGTGTTCAGTCCTTGATGATCCTTTACAGATCGTGCCCACTGAGAGCACCCAGACTGGGAGCAGATTTTAGGCATCATGTGTTTCCAGGAATATTACATTATAAAGGGTTATGGAATATGAAATCACCCTGTCAGTAGTGTGGGGATCCTCCAGTCAGGCTGTGATGTGGCATCAGCTGCAGACGAGTAACCAGGAAATATCTTTTAACAGCCTTATCAAGCTGAAAATGTTTCCTGCACATGACTGCACTCTTTGGCCCATATCCAGCAAAACACTAAGACACATGTTCAACTTTAAGCACACAAGATGCCTTACTGAAGTCAACAGAACCATTTACATACAGTTAAATATAAGTTTGAGTGCATTTCCGGACCAGGGCCAATGGGCTCGGTACCATACAGGATTCAAGCCAGGGGGCTGTGATTAGATGGTCTGACAGAATCCGGGAGGGAAGGACATGATGTGATTTGCTTGATTCTACCTGCCTATACCTCATTCCAAGCAATTAATTTTCTCTCATTTTTGTTTATAATAAGTCTTTCCATTTCTCTTGTTTTGCTTTCTTGCTGCTGTAGCCATTTCCAAATTGAAGTTTTGTTTTTCTTTTTTAAACCCTTCTAAACTGAATCAATAGCTTTAAGYGACTGAACAAAGAGATTTCAAATAGATGAAGTGCCTCAAATGGTAATAAGAGCTGGTGTTCCCAGAGCTTTGGAGGCTGCACTAAGTACAGAAGAGAGTGAGAGCAATTGAAAATCACTTTTCTGTTGTTCCTTTGTATTAACTGGTTTCTGGCTTATGCAATGCACAGTAATTAAAATTACTGGAATGCCTCACATTTTTAAGAGAGCTTTAAGGCAGCTCTGTGGCATTGCAGCCAGCAGAGTTCATGAGTAGATTCATGGCTGCAGTCGAGGTTTGACGTTTCTATCCACGTAACTTGAAGAAGACAATATCTCTGTAGAGGCCTTGGAGGGGAGTTTGAGGAAGAAGGGGTAGACACAGAAAAGCAGTAACATCTGCTCCCTGCATCAGCTTCAKGAGCAACTATGGGGCAAGTCTTGGTGAGACAAAAGCCTAAAGGTTGGTGTGGTCATCAGAGATCTCATTGCTTTCTCTTACTGTAGCCTTAATGTCCTGCTCATATTCAAGTGTGGGACAGCACTTATACATTCTCTGTCTCTCAGTGTAGTATCAGAATCTCATCCTGTCTCCTCCTGGATACTGTACAGGAAATATCTTTCTGTGAGAAAGGGTTTGCATTTGAGTACTGGCCACTGCAGTTGCTGTGTGTCTTTGTGGGTTCCAAACAGCTCCCTGATGTTTAGCAGAGAGCCCGGCAGACTGTCATGTCTCTCTGCTCACAACTGGTTGCCCTCCCTGTGACGAGGTTTGCTTTGCTTGCTGGTAGTGAGGGACTATCTTGGTGCTTTTCGGTCCCCCTGGCACAGTACAGAATTTCATTTTCATCTTTTCCAATTTTTTCACTGAAGGTGGCTGACCACTACATCTCTGGTCTTCTCTCAAGAGCTGGCCTGGCTTCTCACAGTGATGATTGGCCACAGAGGAGCAGGAGAGCTGAATAGAGCCTTACTCRGGAGTGGAGCTGACTGACCTGAAGATACAGTCTTTTTGGCTTGTTGAGCAGCTAGATCCTTCTTCCCTCATCTCTCTGCCTCTCAACAGCCTTCGGAAGGCATGGACTGAGCCTGCTCCCTCATCTCTCAGGATAATCTTTCTCTCCTTCTTGTCAGAGGGCACTGTCAGGACACACCAGCTTCCACAACCCTGTGTGAGTGTAGGGAAGCAGAGAAAGATCCCAGGCAGCAGGCAGTAATCCTGTATTTCTTAGACCATCCTGAGGCTATCAGAGGTGCAGACCCTCCATATGCACTAGGCCAGCCAGTCCCTAGGATGTGTAGCTGTTTTTAAAGCATATTGGAATCCCCTGAAATCACCAAGTGAAAAGCAGAAAGAGCAGCACCAGGGAGCTGGAATTTTGTTTCTTTAATGAGCCTGGAGATAGTATTGGGCTGCCAGGTCTGAAGGAAGGGTCTTGTCTTTACCTGCAGAACAGGTGCAAGTGCAGGAARAGTTGGTGTCTCTTAGTTCTCCCTGCACAACCTGTAGAAACTTCCTGTAAGAATAAGGAAGTCTCTTCATCCCCATAGTGCAGGTGTTACTTGTTTCTCACCTGAAACTGAAAATTAAGGTGTTAGTTATGAGGACAGTCTCTAATGAAAAGGATAGTGTCCCAGCAGGGAATGAATTCAGTGATTCCTGTCATGCAYGCCAGTACACGATGTCAAAAGTGAGAAACAGTTTCTCTGTGTGGAAATCCCAACGGAGATTGTTGCCTTGGCATAGGACTTTTTTTTTTTAATAAAATCAAATTGACTTTTCAATGCTTTTCTTCCTGTGTTCCCAAATCAATGCAGTATTCTAAACAGTAGCTGACTGCTCAGTTACATCAGGGCCTTCCCACAGACTCACAGTCCCAGCCAGGAGAAGCTGGGGAATTTCCGATGTGAGATTTCAAGGACGGATCTCTTTCTTCTCTAGAGCAAAAGGCAGCACTTCAGTTTCCTCACTCGTTTGGAATTTTTCTCCATAAATCTTGGCATACGGTGTGAGACAAAAGATGAGGAGACGGTAGATCTACAGTCTAAAGTGAGGACTCTTATTTGTTTCTTGTCCTGCTCTTCCCAAGTGAAGAGTAATACATTCCTCAAAGGAACTTTTCAGGTCAGCAGTGTGAGTTCTACACCTAATGTATTAATGTCAGGAGTGAAAAAATCAGTGTTTGATTTAGCACAGATGTGCGAAAATGGTATTCTTTCTCCACTGAAGACAGGTAGCAATCTACAGCCCCTCTTCCCCTTTCCTGCAATCTGACAGCCCCTATCCCTTRGTTGTGCCTGTGTGCTTCTGAGGGGTGTTTTGGTGAGAACCACCCAAACCTGGCAGGAACCAGGAAGGTGTAGCATGTAYGTACAGATTACCTACCAGGAGCTGAGCTATGAAGGTACCAAAGCTTGACCATGTGCTCTGAGCAAGAAAACACCTCTCTGTAGCTTTGCTCTTCAGCGTTATCCCAAGAGCCCTACTGTGGGATTCTGGACTCTCCCTTCCTCTGCCTCTCCTCTCCTCTCCTCGATGCTTAAAGGTAGCTGCAAGAAGAGATTGAGCTCTCTCCACACAAGCTAGGGAGGCAGAAGGGTTCTCCCTAGACACCTCACTGAGGCCAGTGAGGAAAGTGCTCTCAGTTTAAAAGTTATGCAATGCATGGGAGAAATCTAGAGTTTTAATCATGGGATAATTAATGGAAAGCAATAAACAAAGAGCTGAGCAGCAGCAGTTTCTACCAACAGAGAAACGATTCTCCAGCAGACTTTCCCCAGCACCTGACAGTGCAAAAGAAGTAGATAGACAAGCATTTTATGTGTTTTCACTTAAGATGTGTCTTTGTGTTTCCTACATTACAACCAAGCATTTTTTAACCAAAATCCTGCTTCCTTTTCCCTCAGTTCAAGTGGTTCAGCAGAACCACCACCAGACGAGTGAGTGGAATGGGAAAGCAGGGATAGAGGTCTGCTCAATGCTGACAAATCCTTAGTGCAGCCAGGATAGAAGGCACTCTTCTGGTCTTCCTTTTCTCACAGAACAGCTGTGGCTATACCTGCCAAAGGCATTTCAATTCTCTCTCCCAGTGTTGAGATTGAATCAGCTGTTGTCGGAAAAACCCCTCTCCCGTTCATGCTTACATAAAGTCACTTTTGTGTCAAAGAAGCAGGATCACCAAGAAGAGCACAGACTGCCTCATGAAAAGAGAAGGAGCAGGCTAGGCAGGGAATTTTTAACTTCATTTGAAATTGGTTTCTCCATCCAGGATAAACCTTTACCTTTGAACATCGTATATAATGGCAACTTAGCCTAGAGAGGCTAGTATAGCATAATCTGCGTATGGATGTAAGCAAATAGCACCACAGAGAGCTGGCTGGAGGAAGCCAATACTTATTCCCAGTGATTGCAAAAGCATTTCCTCCTCTTCCTTCTCCTCCAGAACCTAGCTCCTTAGCTTAGAAAATGCCTTCAACTCCCCTAAGGTGTTTCGACAAGTATCAGTGTAATAACTTTTAACAATCTTTGTATTTTTTTTCCCCTGAAATTATAAGCTGAAGGATAGTCAGTCATAGCCATTTGGTTTTATTTTGAGAAAAGGCTCTTAAGAATAGGAAGGAGCAAAGAGAACCTGATGCTGCAAAAAAAACCCCTTATTCCATCAGGCATTTCTGGGAAGAAGGACGGAGGGCAGCTTTTAAAGTCATGCCTRTGGCTGCATGTAAGGGATAGTTCTCAAAGGATTCCCTTAATGAGATGCTGAACAAGATGAGCTGTCTCTTTGTAATTCACTCCATGTCTTATTCTAAGGCCATATGCTCTGGTCACGTGAAGATTTACAGTCTCAAATTYACTGGCCTCAGAGAATCTGAAAGAATTATGCAAGAAATCATGTTGCATGATAACTGAGGCCTCACACAGCCGTGCTTCCTAAAGACTGCTTCTAACTCAATATATGGCCCCTCTAGGGCTTTGTAAACCCTTCTGGGGAAGAGAGAAGGGGAGGAAAAGGGGGAGCTGCTGATCATTGCCATATGTGAGAAGCATCCCTGTCTGCACGTGGGTGTGACATCCATGTTGTCACAGAGGCTGAGGTCTGCATAGCCCCCCTGTTTCCTGTTTCCAGCCAGAATCTTGCTGCCAGAGCAGGGATCCCATATCACTCTGTACTGCACTTGCAAAAGAGGAAAATGATGGCCAATGGAGGGGGAAGGAGCAGGGGAAATCCTCTTAAATAGCCATGTAGGATGTCTGGGCAGGGATGTGAGCCAAGAGTCCTCAGAGGCAGTAGAATAAGTGGGAGTTTAGCAAACAACCATATTCTTCCTTTGACTAGTTTTCCTCAGAGACCTCAGCACTCCAGTTCTCATAGCTAATTTTAGCTATTTGTGGTTRGCCTGTTCCTAATGTTCCTTTCCTATCTCTCTCACACACACACTGAACCTTGGGATACTCTCTGTGGGCTGACAGATGACGTGAAAACCTCTAATCTGCAGGTCAAATATCAAAAATTAAGTGGGATCATGAAACTGGAAGCACAATTTGCYTTTTTTCCAAATAAGGGAGATATATTCATATTAGAAGTTCTTAGCATACCAMGTTTGTGAGGTTTTTTTAAAGTTTATGACGGGAATGACTTATTCTTTAAAGTTTTATGGTAACCACCAAAGATGTTATCATCCCATGGACACTGCCTTTCCTATGCAGAATATGACTGATACGCTTTCATTATTTTTTGGCGCTGCTCTTCATTAAAAAAACCAAAACCACGTTGTCCCAAACACTGTACTGTTACATAACGGGCAGAGTGAGTCCCTGCCAAAGGGCATAGAATACATGTTAGAGACATGAGTCAAAATGAACATAGGGCCAATAAATGTGCCATGCCAGGAGGCAAGGAGCTTGCAGCATGCGGCATTCACACTGCCAATATCATGTTCATGGAACTCTGAGTCTTACCTGCTTTACACTCCTGTGGTGAATTTATGTCAATGCTTTATGCTCCACAAAATTTGCTATACGGTTTGTGATGAATCTGATGTCTGGAAGTGCCATAGGGTACAAAAGAATGGTAAAAGGTTTAGCATGACTCCTCCTATTTCAACCAAATTTTCCCAGAAACATGAGCAACAGGTGGCACTTTTTCTTCCCCTAAATTTCTCATGGATTCCCTCTCCTGATCTCCCCTCCTCTTCACACACAAATCTGTAGAGGATCCTCTGCAGGAACRAAGTGTGTGCCGTCAGTGATGTATGTGTGGGACTGTGGACAATAAAAGGGCATATGGACCCTTAAGTGACCTGAAAGAGATGCTGGCTCTGCTCTGTAGGAAAAATTAGTCCAGAGTCTGGGAATCAGGTCAGTAACCTTATTTTCAGTTGATTAATTTAAAAAAGTCTTTTAGTCAGGTGAGGAATCCTGGGAAGCTGTTTAGGAGGAGAAAAAGAYAGTTATTATGTCTCTCAAGGATAGGAAAGCACTATCCCTTGAGCTGGCAGAGGCCAGATTCACCTTATTAATTGTGCAGACACCCCTGGTTTTGTGTTGGACCAGAAATAAAAGACTGACTAGGGTATCTTGGACAAGACTGCCTTAGCACCCTGTTCTAGCTGGCAGAGAGCGGTCAGTCTGCTTGTAAAGCAGACCTCACAAGCTGCCCGTCACTGTTCTTCGTGCCCTGCAGTTACTTTCCAGGTGAAACCATGCTGCACAAGGAGCTATTTTCCACTCTGCAGAGACCCACCAGGACACTGGACTCAGCATCACTGAAGCATAGACAGGCTGGTTGTAGTAGGTAGAAGCCCAGCAGTGAGCAGAGCACACTGCTGGCCCCCAGAGTACAGGGGCCATTTCATGTTGTCTCTGGCTTTCCACAGATGCCTGTGAGCTCTGCTGGTTGCTGAAGGTCCCTTAATTTTTAAGAACAGTGTTAGCAGCTTATTTCACTTTCAGACAGAGATAAATCCTGCCTAAACTGAAGGAATGAACAGAGGGAACCTCCCCCCACACACACCATCTACAGGTTTTCCTAATAATCCCTGAACAGATGGACATGGTCATGTGAATCCTTGAAACTTTATCTGTTTTGGAGAAATAGTGGGTGTGGTGCTATGGGCATGGACAAATATATGTGTTGCCTTTCACAGAGAAGCTCACTGTCCTCCAAAGACTGAATATCAACAAAATCCTTCCTGTGGGGACTTCCAGCTCTGCCCGAGCCAGCTGTAAATTCCTTTGAGGCTAAGACTAAGAAAGCTGGAATCCTGGGAGGGCTTTGGTACAGTCCCAAAACCATTTCCACTGAACCTTCCCAAAAATATGGTTTCTCTGACCCAGGAATGTGAGCTCTGTAACAATACAAAACTGAAGTCCTAGACCACTGGAATTAACTAGTATTAGCTCATTGCATCTTTGCACTCCTTCTGTCTCATCTAATGTGAAAATCATTGTCCCTCTGGGAGACAGACTTTGTTCCATTTTTGTGTAGCACCTGGCACGATGGGGATGTTAATATTTGAGTGAGGCACTACCTCCATATAAACAAATAAAAATTTTGTGAGACCCCTAGTTTCTCTCTTTGCTGCTTTTGAGTTGATTATTTAGGAGTAAATAATCRTAAAGCATCTGAGTGAGCACAGCAGGGCTAACGGCTGCTTCAGCCAGGAAATGCCTGAGGAGCAAGGAAAACAGAGACTGGCGTATAAATTGCAGTAGCAGAGTGGAACAGAAGCCGTGTACTGGTATGGACTGGCTGAAGCAGGAGATATCAGAATGGTAGTTATGTACACAGAGAGCTCCTCTACTGGTCCCAACAAAGTTGGAACAAAGCTACATTTGCTCTACAGCAGGTGAAGGTCCAGTCCTCCAAACCCAGGACAGCTGGCCATCCTGACCACCGGACCTACCAGCTGCCTCTTCACTTGCCAGACCTTCTGCTTTTGCATTCTATCTCTCACCATCTGTTTGTCCTTTTTATGGGAGAGGTCCCTTCCAGTTATCACCCTCTGCATGAACCAGTTGAAATATTTGCCTCCCCTACTGCGGCAAGTTTCTTGCACATTTTTTGTGCTTCCTTGCATGATACAATTTCTTTTCTGAACGAACATTTGCAGTCTTCCCCTTCTAAACATGGAGATTCTGGAGCAACGTAACACCTCTTGGAGTGAATGCATTCTCTAAAAGCCTTCCCCATGATGTTGTGGCCCCAGTTGTCACCACTTTCCTCCAAGGATAGAGAATGTARTCCAGGCCTCCCTTCCTTGCCTGTGGTTTCTCCGTTGCAGTAAAGTCTCCTGTGAGCAGACAGCCAGAATAGCCACCAGCATGCCGGGAAGGGCATGTCAAGGGTGGGAAGGAAGAGTGGCTGCACCGCATTGTGTTCCAGGCATGTTTAGTTGGCAGATGGCCCCTAAGGGACTGCTGGATGCTGGAGTATATTTAGGGCAGCTTCTGGGCTACTTGTGCTCACACTGAGAGAGGTAAGGCAAAATCATGCAGCTGCAGCCAGCTCCTAGGGACTGTCTTCCGTTCTACTGCTTGTGAGCAAAGTCTGAGCAGAGCAGAGAACCCAGCCCCACATTACACCACTTACACCAACTTCTCTACCTCTTCCTGTCTGCCAAAGTAGGAGGGTGAGTGTTTCAGTGAGAACTTTCTTCTGAAGGGAGGAAAAAGACAGATAAAGAACAGCCAAGTGGTTGGTTGTGCTCACACTCTTGCTTGCATCCTAAACTAGTCCCACTGACATGAGTGATCTTATTAACTTGTGCTCAYATGAAATACACATAAACACAAAAGTGGGGAAGGCTGTCAGGGCTGTTCCCAGCTCTAAAGCAGCCCTTTGACAGGACTAGACTGGTTGATTTTTTTCTCCCCAGATGAGAGGCTGGTCAACACCACCCCTAAACTCACCTCCACCCCCAAACAGCTGTTTTGCCAAAGGGTGGAGAAGCAGACCTCCTGATTGAGGGTGGAGCAGTTTGAAGGGGAGGAAAGCAGTGACTTCACTTTTTATTAAGTAATAGCAGAGCAGAGTGTGCGTCACTCTGAAAAACAAGACTTTGGGTGGGGGCAAAGGCTCTCTGCAGCATCTTCTGCATGGAGCCTTCACCTTTGTGGGCAGCCGGCAGAACACACCATTCTGAAGAGGGAATTCAGAAAGCCAAAGAGGTAGTAGGTTGAGCACCTTGTAATCTTATTTAAGGGGATCCAAGAAGAGCATGGAGGTGAGAGGGCTCATAATGGTGAAAGTTATTTGGGCTAGACTTCACAAAACACTTTCCTCCAGCAAGGATAGAGAAGCATGGAAACAGATCAAGTCCATGTGAAAAAAGCAGCACATGGGGGCCAGATTTCATGGGGGCAGATGGCACTAAAGTCTGTGTACAAATACCGGGGGGGAGATGGCAGAGTAAACAAAGGTGTCTTTCTGATCACAGAGAGTTACCTGCATGGGGACTGCTGTTCTTAGGTTGGAAACAGTCTCTTCTCATCCTGTGCTAGTGAACAAGTATCATAAGATCTGGATCTGTCTCCCCAAATAATCCTTTCCCTACAGCTGACTCCTTCAGGTCTGTATGGACAGCCTTTGGCCAGTCTGTTGCATTCTCTCTGCTTAATTCCACGGGCTTCTGCCAGTCCTGACTACTGCTGAGAGAGTCTCTCAGGCTCAGGAGCAGTCTGGTATGTTAGACATCATTCAGGCTGTTCTGAGCAACACAGGAGTAAAAAGCAGCCTTAGATTCCAAAGGCTTCAAATGTAACAARTATTTTCATACTGCTTATACTGTTTATACTGCCCTGAAAGTGCAGTCACCAGAATGGCCATCAGAACAGAAGCTGTTCCACAAATGGCTGTGGGTYAGCTGTAAAAAGCCTTCCCAAGGGCTCTGTGCAATGCTTATGGCATCATCAGAGTGTACCTCTGGCTCCACTTACAGTGGAGGCATAACCAAAGCCACTAATTTCCTCTCCTAGGCCTCCAGGTGAAACTCAGAATACCTTGACACCATCCTGGAGAGACATGGCAGTGTGGGGGCACACCTACCTCACGTTCCTCTGGCTAGCACAGGGAACTGCAGTGTAGTGCATCAGTGCTGGCRTGTGCTTCACGTGTTGGATGTTTACCCAGGCTCTTGCCTGGGCATGTTTGACCTTAGAAGTTCAGGTTGTAGGGTTTAGACCCGTGCTACCACTCAGATGAGTTATTTTATATCTAATTTCTACACAGCTTCACATACTGCAACCACAGATGGTGAGCATGTCTCAGATGCAGTCAAGAATTCAGGCTCTGCTTAGAAGTGTAAAAGCTGCCAGGCTGCCAAGGGGTCAGGCCCTTTATCCATCTTTTTCCTGTATATAAACTGGAACACCAGTTTTGTGGTACCAACCTCCCAATGGCTCCTCATGGAGACCTTCACTAGAGACTCACCAAGTCTGCAAAGATCTCAAACACAAGCAATAAGCAGCTTTCCTTACTCCAGCCTCAAGTATGTGAGAAGGAAAAGATAAAAAATTAAGGAAGCAATAAATGTACCCTTTCTGCCAGACTGACAACAGCAAGGGCAGTTCAATTTCTAAGGGTCATTAATAAACAGAATTTTGTGTTTCAACTTCCAACCYGAGAAATATAAATTCACTGATTATTCAGGGAGCTCACAAATCATAAATGGCTTAGCAGAACAGCACTAATTTGGAGATAAAGAACAAAAGGACAAAGGAACATAAACAAAATAACAGGCATCCACCAACTCCCAAAATGATACTTGCCAAAGCCTTTTCTCATTGCTTGCTGGCACAGCTGCTAGAGCAGACCATTGCTCCCCCTGCTCTGGAAACACTCCACTCACAGCTGACAGTTCAGGGAGACTGCCACACACCTGCTGGGTAGCAAAGGCTTTCTCAAGCTGGAGCTGGGACAGTGTAGGAAGCCCTGGCCAGTCCCTCTGTCTTGCTGCTTCTTGTAGCCATTCTAACTCCATTGGCAGCTCCTCTTAAGTGGCTCCAGCTAAGCATCTCCCACCACCTGCAGCTCCTGTTAAGATTTCCTAATCCTCGCTGGGTCCTAGCTGTTTGTAGCTCAAAGACAACTTCTTCAATGGACTTTTCTGGTCTTCTGGTTTGCTGTATTTATATTACTCAAAACTGCAAATTATTACATGAAGCTAAGGTGGTCATCTACTATGGCACAGCTAGTCCCAACTTTTCACACTTGCATTGTCCTCATTATCCTCATTTTTATGATGATGGTGTTGTTTTCTTACACAAATCCTCCCWTATGTGCTAGCATATGTAGATCAGTATTAGGCCCACCTCTAGGATTTTTCAGCTCTTTTCTGTCCAACTGAGGCCAGTAGAGCAGTTCTGTCCCTATACCTCTCCATCCCTCTGGGCTTCCTTACTGGCTAGCCAACAAAACAGAAAGGAAGACACAGTGTACAAGTCAGTTCCTTGTATCTTGCAATCAGCCTGAGCATCTCATCASGATTCACCAAAAAATAGTAGTTGTCCCATATAAGCCTCAGGACAATCCTCTGTTTATAACTATTTAAGATCCTACTGTCATATCTGTGCCACAGACGAAGGAACTCATAAAGRCTAAGAGATGCTAGTGAGTTTGTGAGTTCCAATGCTTTTCCTTCCCTGTGTTCTTAGAGCTGGCACTATTCCCTTTGCAAACCAGGGAATCAGTAACACTAATGAGGGAATGTGTCACCGCTGCATGCTGAGCGTTGACTCACAAAGTCAATATGGCCTCAGCAGCTGAGAGGAACAATGCGCCGTGTTCTCAGTTACGCTTTTTTTGGCTACGCCGTCACTGGAGCCCAGAACAAGGGCAATGATGTCATGGCCATAGGCCTAATGTGCGAGTATCATATACAACACTGCAAGCTCTCTGTGATCTGTTACTTCCACATTAACGTAACTTGGGGCATATATACACACAAATAGTTGCCAGAGCCAAGAACAAGTCGTTTGGAACAGATTATTTGATTTCAGGCTTTTAACAAGAATGCTTGTCAGTCCCAACAGGCTCATTCTGGAGAGGTAGTACCTAGCTCAGCGTTGAGCTATATAATTTAGTCAAGACCTCAGCTGTAAAGACAGAAGTTTGGAATGTAGAAATGGGCAGACAAGAATCCTGCTAAGAAATAGCTTACATTTTTCTGACAATTAGCCATTGTTGCAAGTATTTATATAAAAAAGAAAGAGTAAGAAAAAGCTCTGAAGCAAAGAAAGAAATTACTCCCAGCCATTTTCAAGAAGATGACTTTGAAGTCTTTCATGCGCTTGTATTTGAACAAGGCTTTTCTCCATTAGCCTCTGAGTGAAGCAGGGGATTGTTGCTTCCTTTCAAAAATGTGTGGTGTGTATTAAGTGATCTATCAGAGGAGCCTGTGCAGGAGGGGGTGTAGAGCTGAGCACACAGTGACGTTGTAATCAGAGGCCAGCCCGTGGGTCATGCAGGCAAGCTCGAACTCGCTTTAACCTGCCTGGAGTGTGTGCTGATAACCCAGGCCATGGAGTTCACAGCCAGGCTATTACCAAACATCCTCACCCASAGAACTGCGTAGGGTTGGAGCCTGCACTGGCCTCTGAGCAGCCCTTTCTGCTGGTAGCACCCAGCTCAGGTAGCCTGAGCTTCACAGGGTTGGGGCTGCAGAAGCTCCTGTCCACTCTCTGCAGAGACATCTGTGCCAAGAGTGACAGTTCCCTGCTTTGGAAAACTTGCCCTAGTGTATTGCCAGGTGGCTTGCAGATGCCTCAGGTGACAAGGCCTGCCTGCATCCCATGTTATGGGCCCCTTTCATCATTTGCTGAGTTAAGCCAGGATTCCTCTGCCCAGCAAAACAGGGGAAGCCCTGAGAATTCATAACACGAAATCTTATCTCAAGGGAAAAAAACAGAGGCATGTGTGTAGAGGCTTGTTGAACTACACATTCCTCTAATATTTTCCCAACGTTGAGTAGCAATGGGACAGTCACACACTTTGCTGCATGTTCCCAACAGGCTGGAACCTTTATCTGCTGGGCAGGCTGGTGCTGGAGCGCTGCCAGTCTCCCTGGAGAGCAGCTGTGGCCCCTTCGGTTCCTGTGCCTCTGCACTGGGCAGCAGATTGGCGGAAGCTGGTGCAAAGCTGCCTGTCCGATTAAATTTGTTATTTTGCAAAAGGATTTAGCTTTGTTTGTTGGTTATTACTAAAGAAAAATCCTAAGCTGGTGCTTTAACCTGTGTTAAACCTTTCCCAGAGTGAAAGAAACCTTTCCCAGAGTGAAAGAAGCACATCCTGTGCTTCCAACTTGTAAACAAGGAGCAGAAACCTAAGAGAAGGCAGAGAAAACAAAAAAATGTTTTGAAATACTATTTTTTAACATCCTTTTTATTTTCCAATCAAAAAATATTTTAAAATTTCCTCTACTAAAAGGCTGCCACATCAGGAGGGTTGCTGAACCTTGCTTCTGAAAAAAATCTGACAACAGGTCATCAGCCACCATCTCAGACATACTCCAGCTCCCATACATACCTGCTGTCTCTCCAGGGATGTGCTACTAAGCCCATCCAGAAGGGTTTGTAGATTATAAAGATGATGAGAGATGTTCACATGTTTCATAATTTTTCCTGTAAAAAAAAAAAACAAAGGAAGCCAAATCARATAAACGACTTATTCCAAGAAAAGCTTTCTATATACAAGATTGGCTCTGGCTTAATTGAGCTTGTGGCTGACTATTAGTTAAAACAATAAAACATTTTCGGTTGAGAAGGTTTTAGGTCAGCAGGGACTGGTAGGCTACAAACGAAGATGACTGTAAATGTATTATTTGAGTACAAAAACTACATTCAAACACTATTGTAGCTGCAAAGCCAGGAAGTGCCCACAGGAAGTGTCCGTACAAGGGTTGACACTGAAGTTTTAATTTCTGTTCTCTGAGCCATGCAATGTAGATTGTTTCTTTCACAGGATTCCTGTAGCAGAATTTCTGCAATTAAAAAAATAAGCATTTCATACTTAGCTTTGTCGTTCTGCTCAGTGGATGAACTTAGATCTTCTCTAGTACATAGGATTTAAACAATGTTCTGAGGGCAGAATGACCAAAATCCCTTTTGAGTTCATGACATTCAGCAAGGTATCATATCTAACCGCTCCAGAAACATCAACAAATTTGTTTTCACAGCAGTACAGTAGATACAATGTAATTTTTAAATGAGAGGCTGCCTGCTGGAAGTGCAAAGTCAAAAGATTTGTGTACTTGATACAGAATGGCAAGGGTCCAGATGTGGTTGCAAGTGCTCATTCCTTTTTGCAAGCCAGCTGTGGCTCAACCATTCAGGGGCTCTGGCTGCAATAGCTTTCACCCTGGTCACCAGAGCCCTTGCCTTGCCACCCTGGCCCTACAGTGAATCTCACAACACACAAACACACACTCAGTTTTGCGTCTGTTCTGCAAATAGGATCAGGGAATCAATTCATAATAAAAATAACCCTTCTAAGCTTCAGAGCACAGTCTGGGACTGGAAGGTATGTCAGACATGCGATGGATAGCCTTGTTACAATCACCCATGGGAAATCTGGCTAACTTGCCCGGCATCACACTGGATGACAGGAACACTGGCCAGCTCTGCAGGGCAGAAGTCCTTCAGTCCCACAACAACTCTTGCTCCTACTGCAGTCCCATTTCCTCTGGTGACTACTGCCATCTACTTTCCACAACACGAGGCAAGGGGTACTGCAGAGGGCCCTCATGAGTAGCCATCAGGTGATGCTCAGCTGTTGCCCAGGTAACATTAATCCTAGATTTCCTAGATTTTTAAGCACTTGACTCTGTAACCATTATAAAGTTATTATGCAGGCTTGTTGTGTGCAATATGTGGCACACATAGATRGTGCTTAGGGACATGGTTTAGTGGTGGACTTGGAAGTGTTAGGTTAATGGTTGGACTCAACAATCTTAGAGGTCTTTTCTGACCTAAACAATTCTATGATTCTATGTGTCCTTATTTAAAGTAACCTGAAGTCCTTAAAATAATCTCTTTTGTTTCTTTCATTGCATCTGACCCAAGCTCCTCATTCTCTATTTTAAGGCTCAGAACATCTGTGCCTTCCTGCTCCCAGTACTACCCCAATCTACCATTATTTTCTTAGAAGTGCCTTCAGAGGGTTACGCTTTTCTCTTTGTGCTGTGCTGCTTCCTTCTCTCCCACTCCAGAATCTGTGGGACAGACTCAGACACAGCCAACCAGTAACCCTAAGGGTCTCATGCAGCAGAAAGTCACTGTGGGGCCCATTGTGCTGAGGCAAAGGAACAGCAACCCACCTCCCACTTTCTGGAAGATTATCAGCAGTTTGCAGAGGGGATGCACAACCAAGATAATCCAGCAACATGCCAATCCCACTTATTCTGATCCATGCCAGTTCTTCAAAAAAATAGTCTTATTGGGTGGCTGCTGCATCATTAAAGATGTGTTATCATGCATGAAAGATTTTTCGTACTTTATCTACCTGAAACAGGCAGCTCTTATTTCCCATGCAATTGCAGCCTTCTCATTCACTTACCAGAAGCTCCTTAAAAGCCCTGACCCAGAGTTTTCCACAGTTTGAAATTCCATGTCCACAGCTCAGATTTTGTTGTTATTATATCTGTCATTAGTCTGCAAGTTACTGAAAGGCAAGCTTGATACTTAGATTTTCTGTAATGACTTCTCCATAGATATTTCTGTGGTAATAACCATAAAGATAATAATGCAAATAGCAGGAATAATGATAAGTGTAAGGTGAGTGGTAAAATTACTCTTGAAATCAGCCTTAAATTTGAACAAAATGTAGTAATATCCCTTCTGGAGAAGCCAGAAGCACTCCCCTCTTGCAGGATGAAAGGAGCTAAGGAATGTGCTGGCTGGCACTGAATCCCTGTCCTCTTGGGCCTTTAATGGGTTTCCTGCTCCCGAAGGTTCAAAGAGCAATTACAGTCTCCGGCAAAAGTACAGCAAATGGAAAACAGATTCTCTGGCTTTCACTAAAATGCCAAGAAAATAAGTAACCAAAAGATGGAGGACTCAAAGTCACCTTATTGCAGCAGTTTACTGAGCTGAAGGGAAGTTTCCCTCTGTCCATCCTCAAGGCTAGGAGATAGGCCCTACCATGTGAAGTGGGTGGTGGGAACACGGTTCCAAAGGTGTGCACACCCGTCTCCCTGAGGAGGCTCATGTTAGAGGAGATAGATGACACCAGACAGCTGGAAATTGCCTCTGGGCTCCAGCTCCTTCTGCTCGCTGTCGGGGGGTTATTTTTGTGCCTTTGAATTGGCTGTTGGAGAGGAACAAAAGCAAGGTCTGGAGRGATGTCAGGGGGCAAGGGCAGGACAACTTCCTTCACTGCAGCAAGTCATCAGGTATGTGAGGGAACATATCCAGTACAAGGCAGATGGATCAGCAGAGATAGGGGCTAACAGAGGAACCGGCCATGGCTATCACTAGCCTGATAATGAATTGGCTCATTCAGGCCAAACAGCCACCTGCTTGGTGCAGAGGAGGACAGTTGTAAAAACAAGTCATAGAATATGGATAAAAAAAACCCTTAGACCCAGGATGATCCTTCCAGAGAGCTGCCTGGATRTTTGTAGCACAGGAGGTTAATACATCAAGAGAGACTAGAGGCACAAGTGCTGTGAGCTGCATACTCATCTCCTGCGATGACCAGCACATGGTGGGCTCCAACAGGGCAGAGCCACACAGGAATTTCCTCAGGGGGCTATGCAGCCAAGCACTTAAGGTTAAAAATTAAATCCACAGGTACAGCAGGACTCGATTTAGGACCTGAAGAGCACATTGGTTTTTTTCATATCAGGGTTTTGATATAATAAAAAATCTGTATAGTCCAGGATTAATTAATGGAAGTTTATAYAAGCACATGTTCTGTATAAAAGGCAGCCCTGCATAGTTCTCTCTTATGCCTGTCTCTAGGAAATGCACTCACACGATCAGTAACCCCTGCAGCATTAACACACTGTGGCACTGGTGTGAGAGAGGCTTCTCCTCCCTTTATGAGAAGAGCTATTGCTGTACCAACAGGTTTCTTGCTTGGTATTCGACAAACTATGCCATACAGGGGAAACTGAATAAGCCTGTCTGAAGTGAAAAGCCCTCCAGGTTGCTTTGCATCATGTTTCATTTCCATCTCAGATTACTTGAGATTAAATCCTATCATGGATAACAGGGAGAATTCATTAATAAGTCTGAGCATCAGCAATAATACCAACTTTGTGCTCAAACAAGGATGCTCAGTATCCAGTGACAGTACAAGTAGGTCACACAGCCAGTTTAGCAACTGGAGGAAMTTCTCCATTAGAACTTACTTCTGGCACTGTCCAGTTGTACCACACTCATCTGGGATGTAGCTCAGCCCTGCAGTTCTTCAGGTGTAGAGAGGAAACTGTATCCTCATAATTAGACAGTGATGAAATAATTGCTAAGGATTTCTTTGGTCATCTTATATTACAAATTGATGCTTCCTCTATTTTTCCTTACTGTCTACAGAGGAAGAAGGAATCCATTCTCTCCTAACCATATGGATGTGTAATTCCACTTAACCTAACAGGAACCAAAGAGGACTGCTAAGGAATGGATGAATGAATAAAAGGTCCCCTTATGACAGCTCTGACCTGGGTGTGTGAGGTGGTCTTAATCTCTGATCTGCTAACAAATACGGTCTGCAGGCAGAAAGTTTGGATATGAAATACCCAGATCCAGAGCCAGGCACTTTTGGACATGGAATGGGTTTTTTTGGTCCCATCTTTTCACACCAGGAAGAAGGACTTGCAGTCAACATAAAATTAAAGATTAATTGATTTAATTTGTTCATCTTTTGAAACTCTTTCAATCTATCTGGGGTGGGGGAATAAGTCTATTGTAATTAAATGTTATAACAGAATGCCAGGCAATTTTTCCTAGAAGAACATGTTTTGAGTTAACATGTTTGGACAACATAAGGTAAAAGTGGCTTTTTACCACTGCAGTTTGTTGGGTCTGTAGACATGAGGTAGCAGTATCAGCTCACTGTCTCTCTACCCCAGACCCCATCCTTTCTCCTTAAACTGCATCATCAATCTAAATTTCAATTCTGTATGTAAGGAAAGAAGCAATGGCAGAATGGGAAGGGAAAAGCAACRGTTTTGGAGCTTCCAGTACCACAGAGCCACACTATCTTCCATAAGTGCCTAATTCCTGTTTGAACATGGTCTTTCCTTTGTCAACCCCATAGTGTTGCACAGTCTTTTTGGTGAATCTCTATGAATGAATTTAGGAAACAATACACCCATGCTTCTTTAGAAATACCTGGAAATGGTAAAGCTCTGCTATCTTCTGAGCTCTTCAGTGCCAAGGCTGGAACAAAGCACTTCTAGGTAGGTTAAAAATCAGCTGGACCATGAGACTGAAAAGGTAGTTATGATCTGTTCACACCTAGTAATAAAGGGTGTGCACAAAAGGTTGAGTCTGTGGTCCACATGYTTCAGTCTTCAACAACAACCTGGATAACASAGATGTGCACCTTCAACWTATCATTGGAAGGTGCAAAATTATGACAACTGAACAAAAAAATGACATAAGGATTGCTACACAAGGATTGTAGCAACAGAAACCTCACAAAGTCCAGTAGAGAGAAAAGCAAAGTTCTTCACCTGAGCTGGAATGACTCCCTGCATCTCTACATGCTGGGAGCAAACTGGCTGAGATACTGAAAATCAGGTTACGGCGGATTTCAGAGTGAATGAGCTGATAGTGCATTGTCACCAAAAGGCAGCTCTGTTCTGCACTACATTGGGAGGAGCATGGCTGGCAGATCTAGAAAAGTTCTTTTCCCTGRTGCCTGACACTGGTGAAGTTGCGTAGCACATGCTGTCCGGTGTGGAACCTGTCCATTGCAGAGGGATGGGAAGAAACTGGAGAGCMCCCAGCAGAAATCTACCACAATGGTCAGAGGCCTGGAGCACATGATCAGCAAGGGTATGTTGAGGCATGTTGAGGCAGGTAAAGGGAAGGCTAATCAAACAGCCTCCAATTGCCTGAAAGGTAATTACAAGCATAACAGATCCATGTTTTCCTCACTAGCATCACATGATACAACATGAAAAAAGAGCTGCAGGAGCTGGACATTAAGAAAAAAATTCCTRTAAAGGTAGTGCAGCATTGGAACAGACAGGCCACAGAATATCCAATAGGTCATAGAATATCCAATTTAGGCAATTTTCAGGACTCAGCTATTCAGTTAGGACTGACCTGATGATGTGCTGGCAATAGTACTTCTGTGAATAATTCAGTGGGTGGACTAGATGACTTCTACAGCTGTTCCAATCACGATATCTATTGTTCTGTGATTCTTTACGGTCACTAGTTAGTGAATTTGACAAGGGGATTTCCCAAAGTTCTCTGTACAGATAGAGTTATTTCCTAGCACACTTAGATCATTGCATGCCTGACAGCTATTTTTGCTCTGAAATATGGTGAGCGGCATAATAGTTAGATTTCCTCATGCCAAGCAACATGATTCCCATTTATTATTCTGACTCTAAGTCGGCCACTGATTATACTTACATAGAACTTGAGTTTGAGATGTGTGCTCATTGGGAATAACATTGGGATCAGCTGCACAATCAACCTCTTCTCTAATCAGTCCTTAGTCAGAGAGGACCTCACCAGGCAGTAATATGGTATTTTCAAATCTTACACTTAATTCAGGTCTTGAGAGCAAGCTCAGACCATTCTTGATGGTCAGATACACCTTTTGGATTTTCTCCTTGGTTCTGAGAAGATATAAAGACATTTTCAGAGGTATTCAGCCACAGTAGAGATGTTGCCACAAAAATCTTGAAGCAAAAAGTCAGTTGGCTTCAAATAATATATTGTCATCTAAAAATACTCTGAAAGCCCATCCTGTGTCCCAGATATATATATACATCATACCTATGCAAGAAAAGGCACTTATTCAGGTGACAGCAATACAAGAATCATTCCTTTGCTCTGACAGCTAAAATGTGAATGCTAGCTCCTCTTTTTACCAGTGTAGTCTCTGTCACAGAGTAGCATYCTGAGGGAGTCCTGGCTACAGACACACAACAATGACAAACATCCAAAGTCTAAATCTGGTCACAGCCCACATTTCAGTCAATGACCCTTTAGCTGAGAAGGCTGACTGGTACCAAGAAAACCCCAAAGTGTTGCATTTTTACAAAGAATGCAATGTTTTTACTCTGTTTATGACCAATGTATCACAAGTCTCAGAACTGCTAGTTAATTTGTAATAGTATTTGTGAATCAGAAGAGGGCCAGTCTTGTGGTTATGGCTGGACTGACATTCAGGATGTCTGGATCCAATTCCTAGTCTAGCATAGATTTTCCTTTGTAAGCTTTGGCAGGCTGCTTAATCTCTCATCCTCAATTCCTTRCCTACAAATTTTTTCCTCTCTTTGGCTCCTTGGCTGTCTGATCCATTTTAGTTCTGAGGTATTTCTGTAGTTTCTGACATCCAGGAAAGTACAGAGTAACATGTATGATATAACAAATTATGCTTTGAGCTGGAAATATCTCTAAAAGAGCCTAACGACTGTAGGTGTTTGCTTCAAACAGCTAACAAACATACATTTGAAGAAACCAGCCTGGACAAGTGAATGCTTAGCAAACACAGAAACTACATTCAAAAGTACTTGTTTATGATGAATTCACTTAATTGCCTACTGCTACTATTACTTTTGAAAGCAGTACCAGCACAGACATATTTACTACCATTTCATGCCAACCCATTTTAAGTAATGCTACAAGTTTCCATTTCTATCACCTGTACTGTATTAAAAAAATCAGTATTTGAGGTTTTTCTGATCATCAAATGGAAAGCAAGAATTTTATGTTTGACATTTTAAAATATTCTTTACAAATTGCAACATTCAAGTGCTTATCACTGAAGTCTCCCAGGGCTGATACCTCTATCTTTCAACAYAGAAAATAGTTTTAAAATTGAACCTACTGCTGATTAAGTTGCTTTGCAGCCTGAAATTTTCAGAGGTTGATTGAAATGTCAAGAAAATACAAAAACAAATGTGGACATAATTATCTCTGTCTTACTGTCTTGTTTCAGAAGAACTCTCTTGGCACCAGCAGGTCTAGATTTAAAGAAATAAAATTAAGAATAAGCAAGTAATATTTTATTCACTTGGGTCTTTGGACCTCAAAATGGGAACACATGGATCTCGGGGTGTTAGAACTAAAACATATTTTTTATTCTACCAGTGTAGCTCTACACCCTTACAGACATGTTAAAAGCTGTCCCCCCAAAAAAGTAAAGCACAAATACAAGTACACAACAGGCATTTAATTCATAAATAGTGCCAGACTCATGTATGTGCCTGGAATCAAAGAGAGAAGGTAGGTATCTGCAGAATTAGATACAAAGATGCTGACAGAAAAACACTGACAAAGAAAAGCTTCTGGTTTCCTATCAGAAATGCAATAATCAGGGTAAAACCCATGTACAGGGCATATGAGTTTTTCGTACTAAGCAAGAAAAGACAGTGTCCAAAAAGTCCAGCAATGCAGTCAGGTGGACCCTCATTGAAAACAAACTTTGTGCATGCCAGGCATCTTTCATTCTGAACTGGGGGGAGCCATAGGTTGGAGTTAGTGGGACAGTGTCTGTTCTGGGAAACAGCATGAGCTGGAAAGTTCTTCAGCAGTACTAAAGGACAGCAAAACCAGAGAATGCAGTGGGGCTTTGCCCTCTACAGAAGATAATGTGACCAAGTGGAAAACAGCTGCATATGCATTAGCTCTGACTACAACACAGAGAAGGATCCCCCAACAGAGGTCATTCTGTCCAGCAAATTGCAGCTCTTCATTATATACAGCCCTGATTGCAGTACTACTAGCAAATTCACATCGCTTTGCCTGTGTAGTTATAAAGCACAAATCCTGAGGGACAAAGGAGACAGCCCCTGAGAAAGTTTTTCAAAATTAGAGGTAGGAGATGATGGACTCAATGAATTGCCTAAGACTTTCTGTAGTATGGTGAGGAAGGCTTATAGAGATTTTGGACGAGCATGCTGAACTCTGAAAAAGCATTATGGGGCCTCTACAATTTTCCAAAATTTACCAAAATCTCTGAGGTCCTATCAGTTGGTCACTCTTCTACAGCTTATGAGCTGATGAAGACTTGTTCCCCTGAAGYCTCTGAAAGCCATTAAGAAACTAAATATTCCTTCAAAGTACCATTCTCCCCTTTCTTTAGTTATATTTAGAAATTAAGCAGATTCTCATAGCAAAGAATCAGTTTGAAGAGAAGTTATATAATCCTCTTGCATGATTCTAGGCTGGCAGCAGAAAGGTACAGCTCAGTTTTTGAGACTCTAACAAATACCAGCTGAATCTCCCACCTCAAAACATAGGAAAACAAGAACTGATGGGCTCATCTGGGAGCTCAGCCTCCCTGCTGCCATGTGGTGCATCTAAGGACTTACCAAAATAGCACATTGTTGAAGAAAGGGAAGACAGTAAAAATAAAAAAAAATAATGTACTGTAAGAACAATGAGGTGGAAGGGCTAGATTAATCAATTAGACCTTCCCTATAACACAGCCATCATGTCAAGCCTTCTAAGGTTTTGGTGGAGCAGCTGCCRGTGCTGTTTTGGAGACACATGCTTGCAGTTTCTGCTGGCCTGTGCCTGAGACTGTCACAGCTGGGTAGCAAGGCCTGGCTTCTGCTTCATCAGACCACACAGCATGTCCAAGCCACTAAACCCAGTCACTCTTAGCCCATTAACCATCCCTACAGGTTACTTCAGCTGGCCACCTGCACTGACTTTGACAGTGACTTCTATTAGTCAGCAACACCTGTGTTTTAACAACAACATGCACGGCTTAGACACACACACACTCCATTCTGTCCAAAGAAAGTTGGGGCTTTTTTTAAACAACATAGTCTAATCCATCCTTTAGCCTGRATTTTCACTTCCCAAAAGTACAGCTATTGCCTAAGTTGAGGGCATTCAGACTCTTCCTAYGCATGTTTATGTACCACTGGTTTGCCCAGTTTATGGCACGTAATTAAAAGACACRATATCCCTCCCCTTTATATTTGAAACTTTTTTTTTTAAACTTTGCTACTGTCATGATAAAACCTAAAGCGCCAGCTGAACAGGCTCAAGCCTACCCATGAATCCCTTTCTGTTGCTTCCCAAGATGGTGAGAGGGGACACTGTCCTTGTCAGACCCCCATCTCCTCAGCAGATGGATCATCTTCCCCTTCAAACTTGAGCTATTCAGCTCACAGGGGAAAGCCTGCTTCACTAGCTTAAAACTGTGCAGTGTTAGTATTACTTMCAACATCTATAAACCAAAGTAAACTCCTTCCTGTTAATCTCCGTCATGGACAATAATGACAGCGGTTACATTACATGATATTTACTTGCTGGGAAACAGGCAGAGGACACGCACGGATAAGCTTTTCACAAAGCTTAAACACAACTTCTGTGCTTCTGCCAGCTTTTGGAAACCACTCACCAAGGCTGGCTTCGAGCATGAGACCTGAATTCCGTCATTCCCAGGATGACCATTTTTGTCCCACACTGGATTTCTCCCATATCAGAATGTCATAGGAGATCAACAGAGGACCACGACGGGAAATAGCCTCACCCAGCTCATGAGGATCCATCAGAAAGCAGCCTCTGTCAAAGCAGCATTGTTTTGACTCAGACTCTGAAGCACATTGCAGCAGTCTGGTCAGGGCCAGGCCTTGAATGTAAACATGCACGAGGCTTCTTTTACCACATGTTTTGGGAAGCAGCAACAGCTCTTGGCAAGTAATAGGAAGGAGATGACTGAGAGGCTGCTGGCATGCTCCTTAAGCTGATGTCATCTTACAGTCAGACTAAAGCTCTGGGTGCACATATTTAGTCACACTTACACACGGCTACCAGTCACCAAACTTTTGTTATGGCTGAAAAACTAAATTAGTTGTGTTTGGCTGGAGAGTTCTCTCTCCCTCTCAGAATTGTTACATTGCTTCCTTGCTGCAATTGGCAAGGCAGCTGCTCCCTCAGGAGCACCCAACATCCAAACACCAGGATAAGTCTGTTAGGGAGCAACAAGAACAGGGCTGTTCCTTAAAGGGAGGTGAGCCAGGAGCCAAGAGGGAGATTGCTAGCCAGGTCTCAATCTCACATTGCCACAGAGAGATGAGTGGGGCAAACCCAGAGGTGATGGCCAGGTGCCACCAAAAGTTCAGGTCAAAATGCAGTGTAATGATGATGAGAGAGGTTCTGAGGTCAAGCCACAAATTCAAGGAATAGGATCAGGTTCAGTGATCACCAGGCAGGTCCATAGTGACAAAAATCAAGCCATGAAGCTAATCTCTAGGTTTATGTCCGGCACAATAGGCTTCATAATCAGATACAAGCAGGGCYGTGGCTGTATAGGAAATCAGCACTCCTCCACTATAGCACAAGTAAGCAATGAATCCCCAGGGCTGAGYTTAAATAGAGCTCCTGGGCCTGTGGGTGGGAGCTCCAGGTGAGGTGTCTCAGGGTCATTAGGGCCATTAGTGAGCTTTGGGCTCTGACAAAACCAGAGGCTTGATTTTATTTTATGTGTCTTGTGGAGGCAGTATCAGTTAATAAACTGAGGAACATGATCAGGCWGAAAACTCTAGGTTTCTTAGGAAACTCCAGAATCGAGGTTGACTGTACAACTTTATTTGCTTCGCTTATGCATCTATGCTCCAGTCCTTGATTACTGACCACATACTGACTTTTTTTCCACAAGTTTTCTGCATCATTTAACACCCAGTTCTGACTGAATGGGCTGTTACCTTCTCATAAGTTTTGGTGRACTGTTCTGACACTATTCAAATGCTGTCCTGAGGTAAGAATTATTCTTTTACCCATGGGCATTTCAGTGGTTCTCATTGCTGAAGTTTCATAAACAATAATCAGTGCACATTCAAAACATCTCTTCCAGCTAAGGGAAGATTATCAGACCCATTACATAGATGTAAATTTGAGCTAGTAAGGAACTAAGTTCAAAAGTACTGTATTTCAGCATCTTAAGCGAGATATCTGAGATTTGCTTTTTTTCTGTATGGCACTATTTAGAATTTTATATAATCATAGAGAAGTTTCAACTAACTTCAGCTGCAACCATGACTACCTGGCACTTGGATTAGTAAAGATAAGGGCTGTTAGGTCACAGAGTCTTACTTCCTCTGTTTTATAGACCTATATATACACTTAACTAAATTATCCCTGTAATTAGTCAAATAATTCAGGATTACCTAAAGAATAAAGCAAGTACCTAGGAAGRCTGTTAGTCTCAATTTGAAGACCTGAAGAGATAAAGATGATTTGCTTGGGTTGATTTTTGAGGAATGATTAATTACTCTCACTGTTAAAGCTTTATGCCAAATTCCTCATATGAATCTGCCTAGCTTCAGCTCACAGACATAAGTGCTTACTTTACTTTTCTCCACTGGATTATAGATTCTTTTTACAGCTGGTATTTATTCCTCAGGAATATATTTGTAACCTGTTTTCCAGTCACATTTTTAAAAGTTTGGTAGGCAACTCACTAATAGATATGTTCTGCTCTGAAATAATGTCAGTTCTTCCTTTCCATGCCAACTTTTAAGACTTTCTTCTTTTTTTGTATGTAAACACGAGTCCAAGATGTCACTCTCTGGAGTTAATTACAGCAGGATTGAAAAATTTTCAAGTTAATTTCCAGTGTCCAAAACTAAGAAGGCCAAAAATTGAGAGACAGAACATTAATTCCTACAGAGGACTGTAATTTAAAGGATTTTCTCAGAATTTCATTTGGACTTTTTGGCACAGCTAGGGACAGAATCCAATTCCCTAAAATGCCTTTCAGCTGTCTTAATCATCAGAGTGCCCTTTCTTTTTCTGTTACTCCCTGACACATAATTTATGCATTTTCCGACTTCTGGAAGAAATGAAGCAGGGGTCCTGAAAACAACCTCTTCCTAAAGTCCAGATTTAGCCTTGGAACAGGTCTACCTGGTGGACCCTTCTGGAGGGAACCTGTGGAAAAAATAGMTCACAGTCATGTAATTAAATGCTGATTCATAAAGCTTATGTACAAGGAAGGAAAACGAAGTTTGTGTTTCCTAAAGTTTGGATGCTTAACTTTTTGACCTTAATAAGGTTCTTTTCACATGATATATGTGCATGGCAATCCCTAGGCTTACCACAAATCACACCGGAAAAAAAAGTTCCCTCTGGCAGCCGTATATTGGTACACACATGACTCACCAAGGTTGGCACTTTGACCTGCACTTCATGAAGAGTAGGCATGTGTTTGCATTCATCACCTGTGGCCGTACGGACATCTTTGCAAATATTTTCTGTTAGGAGAGGGCTGGTAACAATCAGGACATTTAAAATCCAGTCTTGACTCTGAAGGGAAAAGGTCACAGGGCAGACGGGCTTTCTTTCCCTCTTCATCAGTATCTACATTCAGAGTCTGTCCTATCCTGGCTTCTTAGGCAAGTCCCATTCTCCTCATGTAGTTGGAATATCTGTCCTATTCTTCCCTGTCATAAACATCTTGCCCACTGAGTCCCAATGTTTGTCAACAGTGCCACTGGCCTTGGCTGACCAGTCTGTTGCCTTTATCCCTGGCTCTCTGTCTATGCTCCCTCCCCTCTCTGACAATACCTTGCTTACCTGCTTATTTCTTCTCTCAGACTCCCTCCCCAGACACCTGTTCATTCACAGCGCACCCCTTTATTTCAGACTCTTTCTCCAGTCCATCCCAGTTTTCTGTTTGCACCTTGATCCCTGTGAGATACCTGCCTTCCATAAGATAATTGTCAACACCCTGCTRTTCCTTGGTCCATAGTTCCTTGCCTGGCCACTCCTTGCCTTCCTCATTGCTGCACATCAGATYGCATCTCTGCTGTCTTTCTCCATAGACTTTTTGTCCCACTGGTCCCCATATACTCTGCTTTTGTCTCCCATCCTTATTCTTACCCAGCCAGACTTTACTTCTGGTTTCCTCTTYCACAGCAGTCTTCAATCCCAGTGTCATCAGCAAACTTCCCGTTGCTTCCTGGACAAATCTAGTCCGTCCCAGAGCTGGTTCTTGTTTTTCCTACGTTTGAACCATGGCTTTCCCAGTAGCCCTGATATTAACCCAGCACAGGGAGTGTGGTACACACAAAGAAAGGGACAGAGATGCAAAAACGTCACCATGCAGTAGCACATCCCATCAGCTTTTCGTGACCACAGAGGCATCTGTCTGTGTCACAACTCTCACCATGCTGTAAATGTAGGGCAGTTTGCTTGCCTTTAATTGAAGGGTAGATTGCTGTGAATTACCCCATTTTATGCAGAGTAAGAATGAACACGAATAATTGCTATGTATCCATTCACACGAAGTAATATGCTTCCCTATATTTGTTTGTTCATGTTTCCACACCCACAGACTCCCTTGCTTCAGTTCAGTACCTGTAGCACCTGAGACTTGCAGGGGAAGATCTCAGTGAGCCTCTGTACTTCAGAAACCTGCTTAGCACAGACAGATGTTTTGATAGACTTGGGGTAGGTCTTTGGAAAGACTGTGCTTAGCAGGTGCTAAGTGCAGGTACCAGGAGTTTGAAACTTGACCAAATTTGGCCAAGTTTTTATAATGATTAAGAAATTCAGAGACTGCTACATTTCACTGGATTTTTTTCATAGCTGAAGTTCTCCAACTCCCAAAGAAGCAGTCACAGATATTCTTCACTATGGGCAAACCAACAATTCTTTCTTTGCTTGTGTGTCTGAGTTTATGTATGTAAGTGTATTTAGCCTCCTGGTTTACCTGACACATTCCATATATTCTTCTTAAGGTAGGCACTCAGGGTGGAATATTCCAGCCCAAATGGTCACCAGAAGACAAATTTTTCAAAAGGTAAACCAGTATCTTATAGTAAGTTATAGGCAGCTTGAATATCACCCCTCCTGTGACAGTGCTGCAGTGCTACACACCCCTGTGATCAGCCACAGAAACATCAGGTGATGGCGTGTCTGCATGGAAGCTGCCTGTAGAAGGCATTGTCAAACATACATACCATCCACAGTATATATATTTACATACTCCAGTCTGCTGGAAAAAAAGAACAAATCATTATTGCATCTATAAAATCTTCAACAGAAACATCTGATGATAATGATGATGATAATAATAATAATATTAATTTGTGCTCAACATATTATTATTATTATTATTATTATTATTACTGCTAGTAGTGATAGCAGTAATAATAATAATAATAATAATAATAATATGTTGAGCACAAAAAATTCTACATATATGCAAGCCCAGGACTGTTTTCAAGCAAGAGAGGTTATTATGTATTCATCTATCATAAAGCTGGGCTGAGTGATAGGAAACATATGTTTCTTGGTACTTGTGCTTGCACAATGGTATAAAAAGAGTCCTGACATTCTATAGGTCTCTGGACAATTCTGCTATTGATGTGCTGTGAGTCACTGCAAACAGACCATCGTATGTTTCTGAATCACTTCCTGCTCAAGGGGTTCCGCCACTCCTTCCAGAGACTGTATGCTGGGGAGGAATTCAGTGGGCTAAAGCCCTGGAGACCCATTCTAAATGCTTTCCCTTTCCCTGCCCTTCTGTGCAGCTGAATGACTCAGACAGGGGATGACACCTTGAACCAATGTCACTATTCCCTTGTTGGGATGGGAGAACCTTATGGGGAGTCCAGAAGGAAATTTAATTCTATGTTTTATTTTAAGGAAATCCCTTCTGTTTCACTTTATTTTTGTTGTTGGCATTTTAAAATTTATAGGGTTTTTTCGGGGGGACTGGGTTTGGAAGTTAGAAAATGGTGCTGTGATAAAATAAAGGATGTTTCAGCCRTTTCCAATACAGTTGCAATGCTTTGCTCCTCTGTCCCAAAAGTATCAAGGCCCAGACCACAAAAATGGTCATTAGATATCTAAGTACCTCAGAGGTCTAATTAACTTTACAATTATTAATAGTTGTAACTAACTTAATTAGATTGCCGGAACATTCATAGGTGCTTCTCTTAGATGTGTGATGTTGATTTGTTGTTATTCCAGTAACACAAGAGACTCTAATCCTGGCAGAAGATAGCAGGTAGACCATCACAGAATTACAAGTTTTGTGTGATTTGCAATGTCCCAATAGATCTGCTTTGCATAAAAAGCATTGTCAATAGACTGTTTAATGCATTTTCATAGGGCAAACAATCTGCATTTAAGAAAAATGAAATCTTCTCCTACTGTTTAAAATGCTCCTGCTTTCATTAGACATTTCCACTAGACAATACTGTCTTGATGAAATTTTTTCACAAAGAGATTAACCGTTGTGAATTGCAGAAACCTTGCATTTCAAGGGCTTTTCAGTTTGCTTTTCCCGAGTTATAATGGACTGATACGTGATCTTTTGGCAAATCAGTATTGCGATGAAAGTACAATCAGTTTCTAAGTAATTGCAAAATTATTTTGTCTTCAGGAGATGCTTATCCCAAATGCCAGCTGATGCAGTACTTCCTCACTAAATGGCGGTAAACAGCAGTCCTGAATGAGCTGCGCCTGTTGTTCAGAAGTTATTTAGAGCTATTGTATCTGAAGGAGGTGCATTTCACTGGGGCCTGATTTTCAATCCAGCAGTGCATAACATGGGCCTGTGATCAAGGCAGTTGCTGCTGCCACTTGCTTTCAGAAAGCCTCTGAAACGTACAATTCTCCATATGCAACTTCACCAGCACAAACATAGAATGCCAGGTGCTTCTTTTTTTCATAGATTATCTGCTTTGCTTTCATGTAGGGCTGGATGGTTCCAGGACCTCAGTTTTTAAAACTTTGGTTTACCTCATCTGTTTCTTTGTAGATGTGCCAGGCTTTGGTTTGATCACTTTCTAACACTTTAGGCAGTCCTACTTTTCAGATCTTTGTAAATCTGACAAACCATTCATCTGCTGTACAATCCTGTAATTTAACAATGCTAAATGCAGGTCACAGTTAACTTCCTTGCATCCTTACTCGTTTCCAGTCAGTAGTTTCTCATTTGGATAATGCTTCCTACCAACTTATTGTACTGAGTGTAAATTTGGACTAGTGATAAAAGGTCTCATACTTTGTTCATCACAGACTCAGATCCACTGAAACTGCAAGGCTGTGTTAGCACTTAGCTATGCCAGGTGAGTAGATCTAGCAAAAATGGATATGATCACACTTATGGCTATCTAGTAAGGCTGCCTCTGAAATAAATACCTCATTTCCCCAACATAAAGGAATTTTTGCGAGACTGTGTCAGCTGACCAACTGTTTCGATGCCATGGGAGTTTTCGCTTGACTGGCCTGTGATTTCAGCAATTGTGACAAGCCTGAACAGGTTCCCTTTCCCTTGGAAGATATCCTCAAACTCTTTTTCAATTGTTTTGATCTTCTGCCTGTTTGGTGAGTTAATTCTTTGATGAAATTAAGGGAGTGGCATGTTTTTATTCGTGGATAATTTTTTTTCTCTTGGTGTGATTATAAATTGTACTTCTTCCAATTTGCTAATTGCCCATGCATTTAGTCACAACTCTAATAGGAATTAGCTCACCACTCTAAGTCCTGAGCTTCACTTGTTTATGGTCGATTGCCTGTAGTTTTACTTTCTATGCTAACGTGTGCATTTCTGGCAACACTTCAGTTTACACCAGCACCATGTTCAAGACACAGGTGTTTCATTTGCTTTTGAGAAGATGGTGCTTTAATCCTCTGCAGCACTGCTCACTGGTCCCATGAAGTGTCACCTGAGGACATGGTGCTAATGTCCTCTTTGTCCATACTGGGCAATGTCTTGGACAGTGATAGAGACTACTGTGGTCCTTGAAGGTTTTTCCAATTACAAGCCATTGTCCTGACTTCTGGTGTTTGTAGGTCTGTGTGCGGCTTTATGAGGGCAGCAGCTCCATGTTCCGTGTTCCTTTCTGCTGGCAGTCTCTTGTCTTGTAATGGCATCCTCTGTGGCATGACAGCACTGTCTGTCTTATGTAGGTTTTAGTCTGAATTAGGTGATTTCCTTTGGCTGGCAAATTTTAATGGCATTTCCAGGAAATAACTCTGGCTCATCCAGTAGATTTTGACTGCTTTTTCTCAAGTTCTAACCACATTTGCTGTCTTCCTAGAGATTCAGCTCCTCAAAATCAAGTAGTTTGGCTCTTCAAACCACTGACAATTCAGAACTCTGCTGCCCTTACCTCTGGTTACCTTACTGCTTAATGACATATGGTTCACATGTTTCATTTTTATGTGGAAGCCAGTATTCTTCAAATTCTTGTGATGCAACATCCTGGTGATCTGCAGATGTCAGGCTTAATTCAAAATTATTAGAAGCACCCAGTAATTCAGAACCAACTGTTGTCAAAAATAAAGCCACCTCTGAGTGATGCAGATACATTCAGCTGAAGAAGCACCTAAGCATAATTTCCATAATCACAGAGGGCCACATACAAGCAGTGGAGGCCAGAAGAATGCAGAGTCCCTTCTTCCACACACAGTCACTACAGTTACCACTCTCCAGCATCTTAGAGCAAACCAGGCTCCTCCTTTTCCATGGCCCCCAATATCTGCTAGTAGACAAGAAGCCCTGTTTAAATTTTCTCAAGTTACCCTCCATACTCCCAGAGAGCATTAGCTCCAGTAAGGTGAGGGTTTCAGTGAMTGCACTCTTCCATTCAGAGAATTTTCTTGGCTTTTTTTTTTACCTGTGGGTACCAGGGTGTTACTCAAGATCAATTTCATTCAACCAAATGCAGACATGTATCTTGCAGGTTGTATTATGCAGGGGAATATTTGACCCAGTCACCAGCACCGTCTTTGTCATCAGTGGGGAGAAATACAGGTATTATTGTGGAACAGCTATTCTCAGCCTGAGGTATATGTCTCAAATCATTTGGACAAATCAGGCTCTGAAACCTCCAGTTTATGTCCACTGGTATTAAAGTTTGTCCAGACTGGCTGTTGCAGATATAAAAATGAGAGTCATGGGTGTCTAATGTTGAGTGACAAGTAACTGTTTGGAAGAGTGTGACAGAAGCCTGCTTTATTCAGATGCTCATTCCCAGCTGTCCAATCTGAGTAACATAAACCTGGGCACAAGAATGGGATTTATCTAGAACTTGTAAATGTCTACAGGTTTTGATTGTAGAAGAAAAGTAGAGTGCACCAAGAGCAGTTTCTCCTGGAAGGGATGCAGTGTCTGGAAGGACAAAGCCACCAGGTTCCAGTTTGTCAAGTTTCTGCTTCAAAGCGCAATTTTAGACATAATGCCGGGTGCATGAAATATTACTCACATTTTCCTGACATTCCTTACAAGGAAAAAAGTATATAAAATCACCCCAGCAAAATCAAAGCAAGGTTTGTGTCATATTGTCAGCAATGTCGCAGGAAGAGAGTGTTGTGCCTTTTCAGCTCTGTAGACAAAAGCTAGGGGGTCTGCCAAATTTTATAGTTTCACTTTAACTGCGGGAAAGGAGTTGCAGAAGACACCCCAAGATAGTGAGGGACTGATCTATGTACAAAACATGCAACAGGCAGACTTGCAGGTGTTCAGCATGTGCTCTGGGCTGGCAAGGAGGAACACCAGCCTTCCAGCGCAGCACCAGTCTCCAGCTCATCCACTGCCATCCGCAGGAGCAGCTGCCTCAGGCTCAGCACTCCCTGTCAGGGGTGGTGATGCGGCTGTGCTTTGGCAGCGGTGTAGCTGACATGGGCTGTGCTTGCATCATGCGTTGCGAGAGTGGTTACCACAAGAGCTGTTGCATTTTGACCCTCCCGGTGAATCTGTGCTGGCCAGGGCTACGTGGCACTAGGCTGGTAGGCAGCCCCTGCAAAATGATCTCTTGTTTGCCTGGGAATGCCATCCCCATTGATCACTTTCCAGCTGGCTTATATTGATTTAGCTTAATTCAATGCAAGTGCTTTGCATGTAGAAAAGGCTCCGTGAATGTTCCCATGAGGTCTAAATTAGTTCTTCTGTCTCTCTTGCTCTTTAAATCCTATTGTCACTCATGTGTAGCTTTCCTGCACTCAGTACATGCCTGTTCCTGGGGGGAGCAATTTCCAGGGGCTTAATTTTAGAGAGGAATGCTCACCCTGCTGTCTGGGAATGAAGCCTGATGTAGCCAGCTTCAAAGACTGGACAGATTTTTTGCTGAGTTTTAAAGACATCTTTCCCTTGACTGGCATTTGCTATTGTCAACCCTTTTGCTCTTATCTTCCCTTTCAGCATATGGGAGGGCTCAGGTGCTTTCCAGACTCTTTCCGTCTTTGAACCCTTTCAAATGCACTAGCAAAGGTCCTAGCAGACTCTCAGTTCTGCCTTTTGCCCACTGCACATCACTGAGCTGACTGAGGWTGTGGTGGATTTGACAGAATCTCTACTTAAAGAATCAGTTGTTTTACTCTCTGTTTACACGGAGCCCTGGCACTCAGCACAGACTTAATGAAGGTTTATTTTTAATTCTAATGAACTTGCACAGAAGGAGAGAGTTCTTTGCCTTCTTCCTTCACATAACAATTTTAGTCCTAATGTAGGACTTCACACCACATATAATAAAAGGAAGAATTATTTTTCCTGTGTGCCTGTTGTTTGTCTAACAAACATGTGTGTTTGTTTATTTTTTGATTATAAAATGCAATTATTGTGTTCTCTGAAGTACAGAAGTAAAATTAAAAACATGTTGAGTCAACTYGTTGCTTAATTTATGTTAATTAAACTATTCAATGGGAAGGATGTTCCTAGTTAGGTTGCTTCGGTGGAATCTGGATTTTATTCTTGGCTCTGCCACAGATGGCCTGTTTGATTCATGGCAAGTCACTTAATCTGTGTTTCAGTTCTTCGTTCCCCAAATGAACATAATTCTCCTTCATCTTCTCTGTTTGGACTATAAATGTTTGACTCAGGGTGTGTTTTGCACAGTATTCAGCATAGTGTACACTAAGTTTAATTTATAATTGTATATGTTGAGAATAGGTCATCTTGTCTCCAAGAAAAAAACAACTCTGCAAGTTTTCCCCAATGCCTGGATTTGCAAACAAATATACTTTACACCATACCCAGACAAGCAACGTCAGAGCTCTGTCAAATCGTGCTCAAAACTGAGTTTTCATCAGTGGAAATATGCTGATCTCAGGTTTCCAAATCYTAGGCTTTTACTCTGGAAGTTAAGAACTCATCTTTGAGAAGAGCTTAGTTCTTTCATTGTATCCTTAAACTTCATATGAAATATCATCAGAAATTTTACTACAGATCAGGTCCGGGCCTGTGGGTTAGGTAAGACAGAAACTCTGGCTTGAGCACACTTGGCCGGCATGCCTGGGAAAACTCAGTGTCATGTGAATGGCTGAAGGACCTGCTTCGCTTCTCACATCTCTGTCAAATAATCAGTCTCGGAATAGCTTACACTGGGAGGATCTACCTCTGGACTTCCCCAGGATCTACCCCTGACTAGCCAGGTAACTGTTAGGAGCAGTGACAATTTTCTGTCACAACTTGGTGTATACTCATTTGTGCTGACCATCTTCCCACTACACCTGCACTCATCTGCTTTCCTGTTTATTCACCACTTGTGTTTTGCCTGGATGTTTGCAAAATGGTTTCGTGCACTGAAGACCTCAGCCCTAAGCTGGCAGCACTGAAGCAGCGGATGCCAGAGGAGCTGCCCTCTGTTTTCAGTCAGTGCTGGCTTTAGCTGAATCACTTTCTCAAGCTGATCAACTCTGTTGAACCCTAGATCTAAGCCCTTATTTCTCCAAACCTGGGAACTCGGGCTATATTTGCAGTAAAGAGGGTGACCAGGAGCTAATGCATGATGGGATTATGCTTTTATTTTATTACCTGACAGCATTCAGACAGAGAGCTCTTCAATGTCATCTGCAGTCAGTACAAACCTCTCCAAAAAAGGCCATGGTATCTGCGGGGCTTCCTCCCTTCTTGCTGCCTGTGTAAAGGCCAAGTCAACCCTACAATCTTTCTACCTGCAATAAGTCCCAATGTTGACACACTTCTATCAGCCTGAAATTCCTTTCTTCACTTGATGTATGTTGTACCATCCTTTGCAAATGTTACTGAGACACGTCTAACACGAGGTTCATGATGTGAGCTCAGGGTGCCAGTGCCTTGACTGCCTGGCCAGCTGGGCTTGGGCTGGTATCTCGCAGAAAAAGAAGAGTCCCAACCTTGCACTACTGCCAAAAAGTGTGCCGATTTTTGGCCCCACCCCACACTCCAAATGGACTTCCACTAAATGACACAYTTTCCCATAGCCAACCTGGCAAGCAAGGCCTCTGACCCAAGCATGACCCAAAGGGCCAAAGTACCCATTCTCCACTGACTTGTGTGGCTGTGTTTCTAGAGAGGAACTGGTGAGGATAACAGTAGCACTAAGCTTTCTTAACATCATCTGAAGTCAGTATAAACCCCATTCATTACAAATATTTCCTGCAYAGTTTAAATCTACCCTCCTCGTTGCTGGATATATTTGCCCAACTGCATTGTAAGCTGCATGATGCAACTCACCATGCTCATGACCAACATGATCATTCAATAGTCCTCTCTTGCTGGCTATCACTTGGGAGAAAAGTTCTGGCCACCAGCTGACACTCCCAAGACAGATCAAACTAATGAGGCTGAAATAGAGGTCACTGAAGTTCAGAGCTGGTTCASTTTGCACCTGGGTATATAATTCTGATAATAACACCATTTCTTCCAACATAATTCTTCATGTCGCTGGTTTGCATCAGTAAGCTGTAAGCAAAGGAGAGTGGTAGGAACCAAGGATCAGGGTGTCCATGGGCATCTGCCTCCTATGATGTTCACACTGAATTAGAGCAAATAGCCTCTTGAATTAAAGCAAATAGCCTCTGCTTCACCCCATTTAGGCAGCTCCCTAACAATTCACACCTATTCCATACAGCCATTTCTGCCKTTCTCCTGATTCACTAAAAAATTCCTGCTCACTCTTTCCGTAAACTCAGCATCCTGTCTTCTGTTGAAGTTACAAGCCAGATGTTAGCTTAGCCGGTGATTAATACCTTGAAAAGGTCAGCTTTGAATTTCACTGCCAAGTTCACCCACCTCTCTGGGCAACTCCTTATACATCTTCCCTTCCCTGCATAACATATTTGGAGTTGAAAAATATTAAAACTGATATACTACTTTATATCTTGAAAGCACATTAAGAATAATCTTGGGTGTTGGGAAATGTTTTAAGGAGAAGAAGGACCTGTTTAATCTCCTTCTCACACGGATTGCTTGTAGCTCTGAAGATCTGATTTCTGGCTGTCTGTACCACCTAATCACCTCTCAAACACCCCAGTGGATCTAAGGAAGTGAATTCAATATAATTAATGTCATCTACTGGCAGGGACACAGAACATTCACATCAAATTTTACAAATGAAGGGTCCTCATTCTCCCTCAGTCCCAAGCCAGACTTCGTAAGTTTGGACAAGCTTACACATAGTCTCTCCATGTTAAAGATTAACACTCTCTTTGCCACATACTGCACAGCTAATCTTGTCCCAGTTCTGTCTGAGCTTCTGTGTGTGCAACATCACCAAAGAAGAACCTCTGCTCTTCATCAACAAATGCAAAGTAACGCTTTTGATAGGTAATATTTTAGGGAATTTAATCTTGAAGCCTCTTACATGGAGAAATACAGTTAGGAGCAGAGAGTGTTTTTGTTTTCTTGTTTCTTTTGAAGTAAAAGGAAATGTGGGAATGATTTCTAAATTGCCCATGTTCCAGAGTGACAGAAGAAATGCAGAAACAGATAAAGACCAACAGCTGGAACATATTGTGGTACAAGGAAGCAATTAGCTTATGGCATAAAAGAATGAAATCACATAGAGAAGAGATTTGTGTATCCTGGCATTACTTGGCAATGAGGAAACTTTGGGGCAAACAAGGCCTGTGGTCCCAAACCAGTGCTGGTGTGGCACAGAGATGTGCCACCCTAGAAGGAAGAGTCCCAGCCTTTCCTTGATGGTCTCATCTGAGACCTCACAGATGTGTGGGAACAGACAAGAGAGAGGAAGGGGTCAGCGGCTTCCCCCCTCACTGAGCTTTCCCAGCACCACTCCAAATTCCTGAAAAAGCTTGCTTCTCCGTGCTGCGGGGACACTTCGAGGCAGCTTTGGCCCATGTCCCCCTGGGACCTGGCATCATAAGCTGAGTAAATGGCCACAGCCTCTGAGCTGTCCCCCTACTCTCAGCCAGCCTCAACTTTGGGCATGAAAGCCCATCCTCCCATGGATTGCCTAAAWGTTACATCGTCAAGCAGTAAAACAGTGAAAATACCTCAGGGTAGGAGAGGAATTTGAGATAAACATTCTTTACCAGATATTGCAAAAGAAAGCATAGCCTCATCAAAATGAATGCTCTACCTCCCATTGCCCTCAGTGCGGCCAGGGCTCCAGTCCTGACGTGTGCAATGCCTTGCTGCCACAGTGATGAGCTCAGGAAAGCATCAGCCGCGTGAAGTCAGACGGTTGGATTGATTGATGTAATCAAGTTTCCCGCCTCGGTTACAGTTTTACCATCCAAAGCCTCAATTTAATCAGTGGTTGTACTCATAGCAGGATTTGTTTCAGGARGGATCCCATTTACCACTCCCAGTTTCGGAGAGCTGGTTAATCCTTTCGTGGGGCAGGGTTGGCATATAATGCCTCATAAACTCCCTGTGTGAGGGTTTAGGAAGAAAGGACAGGATTTGTCGTAAGCACTCTGCGAGCATGTGTTCACAGCAGGCACAGAGATGCCCAATCAGATGGCTTCACTCTGTTAACTTCTCACAGGTGGACACCAAAGTCCAAAAATACACAGCAGCCAGTTCCACGTAAGCTAACCCCATGCTCCCTCCCTAGAAAGGTCTGGGAACAGAAACACCGAAACTATCCCTGCATAGGCCATCTACATGTGGTTTTTCTGCCACATTCATCCAGCCCTACATTTTCCAGCTCCAAACTGGTGAGCCTGCATCACGATGTGCTTCATGAGCCTATCAGCCCAGAGGATCTTCACGCAGTGTCCCGCTGAGGTTACGGAAAAATTAACTGCATACAAAGGATCACGGCAGCATTGGTGCTTTTGGGAACCCCTCCCACCAAGGACTATCACTAGCCCTGTGTGGTGCAGGATCAGTTTAAAGTAACTTCACTTAGAGTGCTCCATGGAAATCCCCTCCCAGTCACCCTCCTCACGTGCTTTTTGTTCTGAGAATCAACAGGCCTCAAAGGGCGGTCTCAGAAGAGGCCACATCTGTACAGAGTTTGCTTTCATCCCCACAAGGGTTCCCAAACAATGCCAGTGCCAGCCGGAGGTTTGCTGAATGGTATGAGAACCAAAGGCTTTCTTTGCTTTCTGTTCATACATTAAAACCTTGTGAGTCAAAATTAAGAGGACAGGAGTGGGAGCTTTAGGAGGCTGTGGTTTCTCACAAATGCCTAAAGCTAAGTACTAATGAGAAAGCYAAAAAAAAAAAGAAGTCTGCAACCCATCACCACAGCAATGCCACAATTAGAGACAAATCCAGTGTACGCTGCTTTACATTTATGATGCAGACAAACTAATTTAACTAATTAGGGCTGTCTACAAAATGCATATGAAATAGTACTCTGTCTTCAAGGCCAAGTAACAGAGATTCTTGCTACTGAAGTCCAAAAGTGCACAGACGCGTAGCATGGACACCTGCTACTCTCTCAGCATGGAATTAGCCAAGCCATCTCTGCATGGGAAGTTTTGAATATTTTGTTTATTGTCCCACCCACAACTGATGGGTGAAAAAAAATCAGTTGAGAAGTCTGCAAGGATAAGTGTACACAAAACTCTCTTTGATTTCAGAATTTAGGAAACAAAACCAAGAAAAATGAAGTCCCTTTGGCTTCTTCCATTTGAAATTAATTTTTTACATGTTACCTTTATTTTACAGGTTTTGTGTAATCCTAAACAGATTAAGGTGTGATTTAGCTTCTTTGAGAGAGCAAAGCTCTTTTCTTTGCTAGGGCAAAGATTTCTTTTCTTGTTGCTGTTGTTGTTTAAAACGTGCTCCTGCTCCCCTGAAGTTTGGTCTGTGTATTTTGGTAGAAAATGTTTGTGCAGGACCAAAGCTCTGCAGAGAAGTTCAGTGGCTCAGTTACTGAGGTGCTGGCACTACCTCCATGAGAATTAAAGCCATGACCACAATAGAAGACTTCAGCAACTAGTTTTGAAAAATAATTTAGTGGTATGAAATTTGATGGGAAGAAAAGAGGTAGAATTGTATTAAAGAAACAAGTCTTTAAAGAAACCCATCTTTTCGGACTAGTTTCAGACTTTGACTGTGCCTGGTACTGCACCCAGCCAGAGTGCCTGGCATGAGCTCCCCTGGTGAACCTAGTGCCCTTCCTCTGGGCACATCCCCAGTTAGCTCTGTGTGGGTTTCTGCCCACATTCCAAAATCCTACCTGGATCCCACAACAGCCTCAGTACTGTGCCTGGGAAAACAACAAATGCCTTCCTGTACTGGGCGTGGATCAACTCACTCACATTTGTCTCATTTATCCCTGAGAAGTGGAGATATTGCCTCACAGATGAAATCAGCTCAGATCTCCACCTCTTTTTCCAGTAAAGGGTGAACCCTTTCTCTCTAGACAAACAGAAGGAGTGGGTTCACAGAGACCACAGCATCCTTTGCCACTTCAGGCTTGCCCAAGGTAAAGAAGAGGGTCTATGTGTTACTCCAAAAGGAATTTCTCTGCTTCCTGCTTCTTGCCATTCCTGGCTGTTGCAGCCTGCGGTACATCAATGTGTGCTCAGCAGGGGAAAAATGCCGCTGGCCGAGGTGGTGGTTGCGAGATGAAAAAGGCTGATCCGCACAGTAGTTTCTTCTGTCTTCATCTGAATGCTTTCGCTTCAGGAGCCCCTTCCTTGTTACGGCTGGAAAAGATGTAAACAGAAGCCAGTCACAGCTGAAAATAACTCTGCCTGTGTCCTGTGTGGAGCCTGCTTGATTTCCCTTCTGCTTTTTACTCCTAATGTCAAACTAGGTTGTTGCTCAGCACTGAGGTCATAGACAAATAGTAGCACAGGTCATCCGCGATTTCTTCTACTTCTTTGGAAGCTCTAGTGGCTTTAGCAAACAGGTGGAGCGGGATTGTACCTTATCTCATGGAATGAGACACAAGAGGGAGACAAATGCCCATGTGGTGCCATTGTGGGCTCATGCCCTTGTAGGCTAGGTAAGAAAAGGTACTTCTCAGCTYTTGAGAGGTTTCAAGGTTTTGGATATTTCCCTAACCCAAATTTGAAATCTCAAAAATCCTCAAAAATGAAACATGGATAAATAAAATGCATGTCAGAAAAACTTTCCTTTTGCAGTTTGAAAGCATTCCATGTCTCATTTGGATTAAGAGATGTGGGGGGAAGTTAATTAGTGCTCCTCATTCACCRAATCATTGAAACATGACACTTTCACCTTTCGAAATATAAAATTTGCACCCTGGGACCTCATTTTCTTTCCCAAGCAACTGCTGAATTTGGAGAGATTGTGAAATACAGCCCTTCCTACAGTTTTTGGCTCCTACGAAAAACATGTAATTTGAAAGTTCCCAAGAAATCTCAAGAGACACAGAGCTAATTCAAACATGGGATACAAAGGCTGCCTTTCATGTCCTCAATGTCTCTGACATGAGCCAAAAATTAGTCTGGATAAACACAGAAGATTTTTATCTGGAGAAAGAAGCTTGAAACTGTGAAGCACAAGAATGAGGATGTAGGAAGAACAGGGCTCATACTTGGCCCCCACCTGCTCTAGGTGCCTGCAAACARTGCCACAACAAATTCAGGGTTAAGAAAAGCTGTTGCCAGGGTTTAACTCCATGTGCAGCCCATGGAGGAGGTAAATCCATGGAATAGGACTTTGGAGACACTTACTCCCCACATTTATGTCCCAGAGCACAAAAAGTAAGGGATGTGTATCTCACTGCCAGGCCACATTAGCAGAGTATTTGAATTCCTGCATGAGCCTAAGGGCTTAAAATGCTGAAAATAAGATCTGGCTGTAAAATAGAACAAACTGAGCCCATAGCTCAAACATTTCTCATGTGAGGCAATACCTGACTTTCCAGGTCGGCGGGCAAAAGTAATGTGGTGTAAATATCTGTGGCTTTAAGCCAAAAAAGGACCCAGTATGAATTCAGTCTAAAAAAGGTAGTCAGTGGAAATTGTCGTATGGGAATGGTGTGACATCTGGCTGCATGAGATAGACCATTTGTACAACCAAAAGGAAACACTAATGTGAGAGCACACAAAGATAGGGCAAAATGCAAGGTAAGAACTACTCTCCTGCTCAACCCTGTGAGACAGACTGAGGCTACATTAACAGTAGCAAACCGTACAGTGCCAGGCTCATTCTCTGGCAAGTCTGGCATGGTCCAACCACAGCCATGCTGTCAAGCTCTTCTAGCCCCCAGAGTGTTTTGTGGGGCATGTCTGCAGACTTCTGCTGCTTCCGTGTTGTGCTTGGGAATTGTTTGGGAGAAGGCTATTCATCTTGAACCAGAATATACCAGAGATTGGGCTAACAATTTAACAGTATAGACAAATCAGGGCCATTGTCCTTGCTATGTCATTGTTCTATTTAGTAGCATAGACGTGGCATGAGACGCCAGCTGCAGGGTGATACTTCCCGTAATCCTCATTCTTCTTTATGTCCGAAGTCTCTCCTGAGGCATTAATCAAGATTATTAGCTGTGCTTTTAAAAAAGTATAAAAAAATGGATCCTTCAAAGAAGTCCAACCGTGACTGCCTGATCCTCTGTCCTATTTCTATAGCTTTCAGTGCTGAAGAATGGCAAAAAGGAAGGAGGCAATGATTCATTGCCCAAGAGCTTTCAGGAGCCCAGAGAGTATTTCAAGTGTTCCAGTATCCCATTGCCTGTACCAGGCAGCATCCATGGCTCATTGCTTGTGCCAGCATCTGACATGGCAATGCCAGMCAAGTCCACATGGGGTCATTGGCAGTTAAAACAGCATGAAGTTTACAGGAAAACTTTGCAGCCATTTCTGTATCAGGCAGATATTTCTCAATGAATGTACTAATAAGCCCAGGACCCGCTTCGCATTTTACACTGACRCAACTGCACCGCTCTCACATGTGCTACAGAAGGCTGTGAAATCACAACTAAGCCCTTGGAGTCATGTGTGAGCCTCGCAGCTTTGCAGTCAGGGCACACGGCTTCACTGTGTGTAAAAGTTGGAGTGACAACCGTATTCACCTTGTCCTTTGGTGACAGCAAAGTACCTGCAGCAGATTGCGTGATGAGATTAGAGACCAGAAGTAAGACGGGAATGATTGACTTCAGTGAGACCTAATTACTCCCACGGTATCTGTTGCTGAAGGTTGTTTTCCACTGTGAAGTTAGCTTAGATTTTCTCTCCAAAGAAACGCCATGCTGCCTATTTTGAAATCAGTGAGAATTCAGAGTCATCCCAAAATAAAGGGACAGTCAAGCCTGCCAGGTGAAGATAGTCTGTTGGCCAGTGTCTTGTGAACCGCAGGGATTCTTGGAAGAGCAATGGCTTTGAAGACTCCAGCATAAATTCATACAGAATTTTATTTCTCATCTGTCTCATATCTTTTACCACAGCTTAGACGGTACCGTTTTTCCAAAGGTAACCCATCAAAAGAAAATTCCTACAGAGTTCCCTACCCTGTTAACAACTGGTGTTCACCTTTGCAATGTGTTTACATGGGGAATAGAATTTTCTAATTAGAGAAAAATACAGCAAAAGGCACACAATTCAGGTCAGGGAGAAAAGGAAACTCAAAAGTTTCTTTTTTTTCACTGCATCCTGCAAAAAATATTTGGATAGTTTTTCAACATAAGGAGTTGGGAGAATGTATTCACTCTCCTAGCAAACAAGGAAAGACAAGAAGCTTCCTTAAAGGCACCACTGCAAAATACCAGCTATGTGAACATCATGCATTAAGAAATCAAAGAAATTTTCTCTGTAGTCATAACAACCTTCAAAAAACCTGCCTGTGGTTTGATATGTGGTAAYGGGGATTTATTGACCGGGACTGGTAGATATGTGCGAATACAAGCACCATGTGTGCATACACATACTGCATTTTGGGTTTTTTTGCTGAGCATCTGCTTGTCTGGATATGTTCACATAATTCTCACACTTGAAGCTCCAAAGAAATGAGAATGATATCAAATGCTTACACTCTTATTCTCCACTAGGGGAACCCAAAAATAAAGAGTTAAGTAACATTAGAGGTGGAATTAATGACAAAACGTTCCGGTTTGTACTTAACCCTTTTCAYTCACTTCCATGACCCATTCTAACCACAGCAAGTTTCAGGAGCACTGAAACACTGGTTTGTGGTTTGTTTACTCGAGGATGTGGGGATTAAGTCATGCTGCTGTTGGATTTTTTTTTTTTTTGTGCTTTTGAAAAGCAATGGTAGAGTCAAAGGATATTTTTTTGCTACTCTGCTGTCATCCCATCCATTCATGTCTCACTACTTCAGATCCTACCTGTACAATGCTGTCTTGATCCAGGTGTCATTGAACTCCTCCTGTCACAAGTATCTCATTGGTCTTCTTATCACAATCCCTATCTCCTCCTTCCTCCTGAGACTCTTGAAGATACTTAGTCCTCCTCAGGATTTACTTCAGCTGTCTTGAAAGCTGTGTTGATGTGGTGGATCAACATGGATCAATGTGTGGATTATCTCTTTCCCAGACAATGATTTTTTCTTCATTGTGCTATTATTACAATACACAGGTAAAGTAATCAATACACAGGTGTGTCTTAAAGGAATCCATATCACATATATAGAGCACAGATGTTAATGCTGGCAAGTGCTACTGTTCAACATATTCTTCCATCATCACTCGTTGTTTATTACACCATTTCTGATCTGGTAAACAGCAGAGGGGAAGGACTTGTCTGTCACAGTCATGGGCTACCACAAACCTCTGTGTGTCACAGTATTAATCCACTGAGTGAGCCATGCTACATGCACTTGGTGATTACATCCACTTGTGAGTAAGTGAATAATAAGGAGCCCTACTGCTTTTCCTCTGTATTTCACTATACAGCCCCGATTTTGCCATGCCTGGCAAGGCTGGCAGGCAGCCGGGACTGATCTTCAGCTCAAGTTTTTAGTGAGATAATTCTGTAAATACAATGACATCACGTCATGACATCATTATTTTCCTGTAGGTTCGAATCAGAGTGCTTGCTTGCTTTTACAGGAAATTATATGTTCACTGTTCCTTCAATTTAATTGACACCAGCGAAGTGCCACACACATTTCTTCCAATAGTTTGCTCTCAAGTGCATGAACAACATTCGCATCATCCATTAAGTACCCACCCAAAACAGACTTTGTCGTCATCCAAGTGGAAGCAGCTAAATAAACAGAAAGATCAGGTTTAGAGTACAAAAGCTTGAAAAATTCAGAATATTACTTCTGAGGGAAGGGTGAAGCAAAAATTACAATACCTTGTGCTATGGGGCCTTCTGGCCCAGTTGAAAACACTAGATGCTATGGTAATACAGTGCTGATGCCAARAGACCAAAGTTTTAATGACTCCATCTCCCACTTCCCCAAATCCTTCCTAATATTATCCATGATGTAATTGCAGACTGGACTGTTCATTTTTATGATTGGAAGGGTTTTGCAGAGAAAAGAATAATACTAGAAACTGAAAGTTCATTGTGTAAAATGAGATAGATAATGTGAACTAAGGCACAAATCTAAACACAGCAGAAGGAAATCAAAAGAGACATTCTGCATTTTTCATGGACTACAGGACAATACACAAAATCACAGACTTAAGATCAGCGTCTCTCTTGGTCTCAGTCAAACAAAAGAGTGGAAAGCATAATATTTTTGKGTTGGATCAGGTTTCATAGAATCAGAGAATGTTAAGGGGTTGGAAGGGACCTTAAAGATCATTTAGTTACACTCCCCCTGCCATGTGCAGGAACACCTCGCACTAGACCAGGTGGCTCAAGGCCTTGTCCAAGCTGGCTTTGAACACTAAGACTTSTCCCTTCAGATCAATTTAGATCCAACTCTGTTCTACAGCTCCACCAGCAATAAAAGGGGAAAATATTCATAAATTTACAAGAAGTACTGAAACCCTCATTATTTGTTGGAAAGGAGGGGCAGAGGGGAAACGGGAAAGTGTCACAGTTTACAGCCACATGTTTTCAAATAAAAGCTAATTTGTGCATACCAGCATTCACTTTTACACACCAGTGCCAAAACTGATAAACTGCAAAGCGATTTTTGCAGTGACACTACCCAYAGACCAGAGCCCTTAAAATCAGGGGCCAAAATGGTACACTTTGGGCCATCAGTGTTTTAAGTTGGAAATAACTTCATGAMTCTCCCTTCACTACTACCGAAGAGACTTTGATGAGTTACTAGTTGAGGATTCATACTGCTGTTTGATTCTCAACAGGCCTCTACATACACCAAGCTCTAGACGTGTATTTAAATCTTGGCATCTCAAGGCTTTTTTGTGACAACATCTGGGAATACATTTATAAGATTTTAATTCAAAGGGTTGAGTTATGCATATGAACTAACACCCTGCATATGATCACTGAGCTAGCTGTAGCACTACAGTTCCATCCCAAAACCTGCAGACATCATCTATAACAGTCCTGTCAACAGTTCATGCAYATTTTAAAGTCATCCAGGGTTTTTTCACTATTTTCCGAGAAAAGAAGAGCGCTTACAACACATAGAAAGACACAGACATGATTTCATGATTTCAGTAAAAACATGCGTTTCCTGTTAAAATGTGGTGCTATTCTGTGATTATAATAATCTTCTTTCCCAGGAAATTTGTGACTCAGTACGTGTAAATACTGATCTCCGGGGTCTGCCCTTGTGGTGGCTTAAGCCACCCTCAGAACTTCTCACCATGTTTGTGTGTGAATTGCATCATAGTCGAATGTATAATAGCTTCTCCCTTCTTTCGGCTTCCCTATCTATCTGGGTGCTTGCCAAGTATGCTGGCTGGCCACCTTAGCAACAAAAATGGGACTCAAGTCCCAACAAGACTGTGGTGGAAGCTGCACGGCCTGCAGTGGCGTTCAACCCACTGCCACCACTTCAGCAAGGGCTTCCCAGCTTCATTATCAGGTGGCTGTGGACTCTGGTTGCTTTAGTCCTGTGAACTACAGAGAGCTTTTGATTATAGTTAACTTGAGCACAGGATAAGGACACTCTACTGTCACTAGATGAACTCATTATATAATGCAGCTCAGTGTATGTGCCATGCTCTCTTGCTCTTTCTTCCACAAGGCAGGTTCATGTACGTGAAAGTTTGGTGGGATTTTAGTGGCAGAGGCAGATTCCTGGCAAACCAAGCACCATCATTTCTCTGGAGCCATGGCTTTCCCAGCAAGGCTATCACATGTTCTGAGTCTGGATCTCTGTCTCACCCCAAGCCCCAAGCACTATGCCTAGGCCAAGCCGCATGTGACCCCCAACATATGTGGGATGAGACCAAGCCTTAGTAAGAAAGCTGAGTTCATGTTTCCAAGAAGAAAAGAGAAAGGGAGAAGTTTGCACAGCATGTTACCATTGCCAGTGGTATTTTCCAGAATAACAGTAAACTTGGGTTGTTTACTGGATCCCAAACTTTCTTTGCATGTATACAGGAAAACAGATGCTTCCCACTCCTGGGCCCTGTGCCCGAGCTGGGCTCCCTCAGCAACACCCCTAGGCAGGGGACACAAACAGGGCAGCAGAGACACTGCTTCCTGCCTCTGTCTGCTTTGAGCTGGTGATAGAACATTATCTATCCCGCACACTTCTGTGGCCTCCTTGCCAGGCTATCAGGTGGGCTCACAGCATGCAGCTCGCTTTTCCTGTGCTGTAGGAACAGCTGCTGCCTCTGCTCACAAATGGAGAACAGAGGCCAAGTGTTGGAAGTGTTTTGGCTCAAACAGGGGGCACGGGGCATGGATGAGAGAGCTGGGAAGCAAGCCACGTCTCCCAGAACCTGAGCAGGTGGGTGCCCCTGCTACTAAGTTACCTTTCATCTTCCAGCATTAAAGGCCTGGTATGCTCCGTCCACAGCCCTGTCTTCAGTAAGCCTCAGGTGCAGTCCTCTTTTTGATTCATTTATGCTGGCATAAATTAAATTTCAGGCTCTTACAATGAATTAAAGAGGCAAAGGGGAAACAGAGCACAAACTCATGTGCCTGGACATATACTTAACCATTTGACTTCAGGATGGCCACTTGTCAGTCTCTTTTGAAGCAGTGGTGCTGGTCCCTGCCTGTACCAGGACTGTGATTTATTGTGCCCTTCTGTGGTCCGAAGGGGATCCTTCAGCTTTCTGCCTGAAGGAAGTCCTCACGAGTGACACAAGCTGCTTGAGAACGTGATGCACTCACTGTTCCCCTCTCCTGTGATGCTTCTTTATATAAGCAGCTGAATAGCAAAACGTATCAGTGTTCATTACTAATTTTGTTATTTATAGTGAGCTGCCACAGATGGAGACTGCGGCACCATTCTATCTTTAGGGCATAGTGCCTGCCTGTCCATACAGACAATTGGTAATTAGCACAAGAACAAGTTGTTTATCTGTTCTCAAACTTAAATAAATAGGAGACCCATTTATCCATCAAAATTCAACTCCCTCCCTTTGCTAGATCTCCAGGTTAACTGCTTAAGGAATAGAGCTCATCACTTCAGGCATTTAAGTAAAGACAACAGTGTCTTTTAAGGAAATGAAATGTGCAATAATAAAATAACCAGTTATATACTGAACGAATAGCATTTAGATCACAAGAATCATGAGCACAGAACAAGATGAATATCACAGAAATGCCAAGCAGAGGTGTAGAAATGGACCAACTAGTACTCAGGGTAGATGCGGTGCATATATCCTAGTTATTCCTAATGTACACTTCCTACCAGTACAGCTACCCAGCTCTGAGCTGACTACTCCAAGTGAACCCTTGCATGAGCATGAAACTGGAGAAGAAAAGACAGAGAGGATACTCACAGTTCTTCAAGTAAAATCCCACATGTGCTCTAAGAGGCACTTGCATGACTCAGGCRGCCGGACCCTACCCAATGGAAACACCACACAAGCCAGGGAGGACATATAGCTTTTTTTTTTCTATTTTCATTGCTGATTTCAACCCTTCTTTGTTTTTTTTTTATTCGCTATACCCACCCCTGAAGTTAGAGAAGAGAGGAACAGGCTTGATGAATAGATGGACTTTGTGAGTTGCACCTAAGRGTTAGCCCCAGTTCCCTCTCTCCTTGTCCCCCCCATCCTCCCTGCAGACGGGAGGGGTACGCTCACTATTAAGGGCAAAGCAGTCTGTGTGGAAAAGAACAAACAACCCTCGTCTTTCTCACCATTCAGACGTTTTCAGCATCTGAAAGTGTTCAGTTACTCAAGCTTGCAAGTGCAACTGTGTTTTACATGCATATGAGCGTACGCACATCCGTATGCACAGAGTGGAAAAACTGCTATCACACAGCAGAAGTGGGTCAGATCTGAGCAATTCTGCCTGGCCTCCATTTTCAATCATATGGGACCTAGTAAAGAGCTATTTGCTTATTGCCCTGCCACACAGACAAACTTTATTTGGCCTTTTTATTCTCCTATCAGCATTCAGGAAGGGAATAAAAGCTACTAAATAAAAGAAAATTATTCCAAATATAGCGGCTGGAAAGAAATAACTAATGAGAAACTACTTATTTCATCTTTCAGCTCACAACACCGAATTTCCCCGTAGTGGTCAAGCTTGGACATGCTCATGCTGGAATGGGGAAGGTAAGTAAAAGAAAAAATATGTATAGCCTTGGAAACAGATATATGTGTGGCACAGCATTCCTGTGATCACACATGGCATGCAACTAGCCAGCAAAGGGGTTAAACCTCCCCACAGCCTATCTGGGTCGCACTGGCTGTTCCTGTGGGAGAAAAGTCCTTTTTCTGTTGTCACGCACTTGGAGACAGGCAGTGGTATTGGGTTGGAGGCTGTCTGGGATGAGGGAAGGGGGGTTGAGAAGTGGGGGGGAAAAGTCGGCAGGGCTGAAGTCATTAGGCTTGTCTTTTATATATTTTCTGCTCTCCTGAAAGTGGTAGTGTTGTTTATTCAAGCACCTGTAAAGTGCAGCTACACCCCACAGTGCTTACAATGAGGAGCAGCGGCACTGGGCTTCTTGAGTGCATTATGATGACCTTATTCAAAAAATGGGAGCCCTTCAGTTATTTTTTTCCTCCTTGCAAGGAAGAACAAGACCTTACAAAGCAGAGTGGCTGGTTGCCTGCCAAAGAATCCTGAAAAACAGTTCACTACCCAGAAGGACCTGTTTGTTTTTCCCAGGCTCTCTGGGATCTTTATTCCCCCAGTGAATTAGCAGCCCCTGTTTCTTGGGGTGACTGGGCTCCCCTTTCAGTAAGGCATCACCAGAACATTCCTGCTGCACTTTAGTCTCCTCTTTCTTGCATATGTCTTTTAAAAAAGCATCCCCATCTGTCTAAAACTTTGTTCCAAAGTATGAAATCCTGACGTATCATGTCTGAATCCAAATGGGTGGTACACGAACTCCATAACTCAGTAACTGATGCATCTGTCACAGTGCTTCCCTAGAGCAGACAGACCTTCTCCTAGCCTCACACTTTGCCTGAAAATTATATATAGTTACACCAAACTTAAGCCTGGTCCAGCTTGTTTGCTTGTGCTCTGGAAACAGAAGCCCTTTCTGGCTTGCTGGATGGCACCTGGAAGTTCTAATAATCTTTCTTGCTTTGGTTGCAATGTTCCCCTGTCTAGATGGTAGCTACTGGAGAGGAAGTGGGCACATATCCCTGTGCCAGTGGTGGAGTTGGCTTTCAGCATCAAGGAACAAACATTTAAATAAGCAGGAAATGTTGGTTAAAATATTGGTGCTGCGTATRTTAAGCAGGCAGAGGTGTCATTGAATTAGAGTGCAGGCAGAYAGCCTAGAGGTGCTTGTAGAGAGACACTAATTTGTCTCTAGGAAGGATTTCACTAGCAAAATCCAACCAGGACAAACCAGGAGGAAGAAATCTCTCCCCTGAGACTCTGCAAGCCTGCATCTCTCTGACTGCTCTGCCATTTCACCTGTAACGCAGGGAGCACTTCATGTGTCTCCTGCACCAAGGACCCTTGGTGGCTATAGAAAGGAGGGTAGAATCGAAGAAAAGTATCCCAATGTTAACAGCATTTCCAGACAAAACTCTCGGCAGAACATTTAGCTATTGTCTTCTGCACCATGCTCCAGATCTTCTTCCACTTCTCACTTTCCCTCCCATTTTATTTTTTAATTATGTTGATTTTTGCGGTCACAAGTTATGGAGGAAGAGAGTTTCTATTCAGGCTCTGGGCACAATTGTACTCAGCAGTACAAGGAYGGTATGTAGGAAGTCATTCCAGATAAAGATAGGCTAACAGCCAGCATCTTAGAAGAAAGGGTTGGTCTGAGGCCAAGTTTACTTTAGTCCATTATGAAATTAGTGACTACTAGCAAAGTCTGGATRTGGATTTGGGCACAGAGCTTCAGCACTGCTCAGTTCAGTAGATGGGGAAGGTACAGGAAGCAAGGGTTGTTGACCTTATGGTTTTAGTTTGGGCCCTTCTCCAGCCACAAGCAGCCTGAAGGAAAGTTGAGACTGATTAAATTTTATTTCTTCAGTCCCACTGCATTTTGTTGCACAGAGCAAAAAATGAAGAGAGAAAGATAAGATAAAACAAAATAAAGAATACATCGGTTGGCTTAAGAGACAAGTAACAAGAATTCGTTTCATGGTTTTTTTAAAACAGTAGGATTCAAGCCCAAGTGGGACTGACAGAAGAAACCACAGAAAATATCGGGAGAAATACAGAGAAGCAGAACTATGGGTATACTAGAAAAGTAACACCTACAAATAAAAAAAAATCAAACCTACAATAAAGTAATTAAGAAGAGGAAAGTTTCCAGGAGACATTATGGTGTTTTTAACAATCATAATGCAAAAGCAATAAGCAGCGAGATTACAGAGAGCTAAATGATTTCTTTGCGTTGGTTTTCAGAAGTAGAGATGATAGCAGGAAATAGCAGGTCTTTAGCTGTAAAGTATATATAATATGAAAAGAGAGAGGTTTGCTTTTGGTTTGATGTGTGCAACAAAGTAAATGTTAATAAAGCACCTGCATCAGGTCATGTTTTGCATTAAAGCAGTGACTGGAGAAACAAAAGATAAAATAACCCACCTATTAGCCAAAGTACACATGTGAGTATTAAAATAGTACTTACTGCAACAAATGATGCCAAGATAGTGAGCCATGTATTTGTACCTATAATTGGTGCATCAAAGGATATGAGAATTCAGATTACAGTGTTATCACCAACAGAAATTGTCAAGGAAGTACTTACATTTTTTTTGTTATTAATGATAAAATCACATGTAATGGGAGGCACCAACACTTAGAAGAATGAGCAAAGATGGGAAGTCCAGGCACTGTTATTCTTTATTTGTCTGAGGCAGTGGCGAGGAGCCAGAAAAATTCTGGATGGAGAAAATGCCTCTTCCCCAAAGATCTCCACCATTGCTTGCGGGGAGATTTGTGTCATTTCACAGTTTTGCTTCAGTTTCTCTGTGTTACAGACCAGAGGAATCATAATGATTACCTGATACTTAGTGCTAATTCATGTTCATAAGGCTCTTGGTAGTATAAGTGCTGAATGTTTATTCATTTGCAATAATTGCTAGAAGGAGCGAAATTATAATAGACTTTCATTTTCACATATCGTTTGTTTTTACATAATTTTCACAGAATTCACTCATCACATTTTTTAATCAGAGGGCTGAACAAAGAATCCTCAAAGCTAAAATGAAAAATAACCACATTAGGACTTGTACAAAATGGGTTCTATTGACTGCCTTCCCCTTAAGGGTGGGTCATCACAACTGTCTTTAGTTTGGAAGAGGAACAGTTGTTATTCAAGATCAGAACCAAAAGGGGTGGCAGGATACCATTAGTGAAAGAAATGTGTGCATGTGAGGTGCACATGGAAATGAAGAAAACAAATTTGCAATAAAGGGCATATTTTGAAATTTCCATCGAGAAATGCAGAAACAACAGCCTCTCTATTGACTTGAACAGAGACACCAGTAATAGCCTTCACCCAGGGACAGACAATCTTCTAATCTAAAAACAGAACATAGGCCCCTCAGCCCCTCCCATGACCATCGTTATCCTCCTTCCAAAATTTGGGGTCACTTCATATTTCAGTAGCGCTGGAAGATCATAACAAGTGCTCTCTGTGCTGCTGGTCCTGTGCGGTATCCATACAAATAAAATGTCTGCAGAAATACTGCTTAGACAACTGTTTACAATGGAGTCAGCAGAGAAGGACCTTTCTCATGTTGTACTTAAGCTGCCCAGACTCACAGGATCAACTGTACTCAAGGACTCTTTCAGGGAAACCACGGATGGACACTGAGAGGAGATGTCTTTCCTTGTGCAGAACCGAACTGTTGTTTACCCAGAAGTTCCTTAGAGATCAAGGCATTTTTAAGCATTGTGCAATTTGAGCCTACCTACCCCAGAAGTGATTGGGGGTCTCTGTTGAATAGGGAGAGCACTGCAGTGAGAAAGGAATAACACTTCTTCCTGACTCCGGATCTCATCATGCCAGAGCCCGTGGAAAAGAATAAAGCTGTGAGTGTGTTAGTATTTGCCATTTGTGTGCTAACATGACCCTAAAGTGCCCTAGGAACAGAGCCCAGTACTGCAAATTCACTCAAAGAGCCTCTTCACCTCTTCCTGATCAGATCATGAGAAGGAAACGACTGCCAGATCTACAAAGAGAGGAAAAACAGTATCTGTTCATGTGACTTTGTATGTTTTTATTTTAATTTTTTATATATAGATAGATACATTGCTACTCCTACTTTATTTTTAGACCTCTCTAATTAGGTCAGTTTAAGAGTCACCTCCTGTCCCCTCCTGCCCCATAATTATGAAAACACCTTCCCAGTACAAATCCTGGCTCAGATGAATTTATTACATTGTAGAAGAAAAACTTGTTGTTCATAATAATATGGTCAGAGTTATTTTCTCTCTCACTGGATGGGAAAGACTTCTGTGCTTCTTTTTTTTGCCTGGTATAAATATAGCACAAACTAAACAGAGCCACTCTGTAATGTAAAAATACTGCAAGRTTTTTATCAGGAAGGACAGCTCGTCACCTTGTCTCTCTCGGGACTGGAAATAGAATGTTCCAGAAGTGAGAGCTTTGAAAATTCAGTATGCTAAAGAGGAAAGGAAGGGGAAAGGGCTGCCTCAGTTTGTCAAGGAACAAATATTTTCTTTAACAGAGGACAAATAATGACTTGACATGCAACATTCATTCACAACAGAGCAGCCCAATCACTGCATTCCCACTGACCCATGAGCGAGAACGTTCCAACTGTCTTTGAAAACAGTAAAAACATCCCCATTTCTTGCACATCAGTCTGAAACCTTTTGCTGGACACAGGAAATGGTGACTGACCCAGGGCACCAAGGACCAGAGCGGCCAAGACCTGGGCTCTTTGTTAGGAAGGTTTAATGCATTAAAGGCAGCATTTGGGGAATTTCACTGTGAGGATAATAAGGAAATGCAGACCCCATTGTGTCTTTACTATTTTGAGGTGGGTCAAAGTTAGGCGTAAACTGATTGTGTGTCAGTTGGATTGGGTATTTTCTGAGAAAGGGAGTATAATTTGGGGTAGAGGAAAGAAGAGACTCAGGAAACCCTCTGCACAGAACTGTTCCTGAAGACCCACTATCCCAAAATGGTAAGATCCCCACAGAAAGCCTGAGAGCAGGTTGAGGTGGACAAAAAATCACAAGCTTTGTGTGGCTGGTTTTCTGGAGGAAAACACTCAGACAGGGCATTTTCAGAATAAGACTCAGTCAACCACCACATTGCCAAGCCCTGGCTCAGCCTTGGACATTCACCTTCTAGCTGAACCTGGCTCTTACCTCAGTTTGGACACAGAAGTACTTCAGCAAGTTATCTCCAAAGTGGTGTATGTTTAACCTGTAAGGCAGAGTTAACCTCCAAGGCAGAGTTAACACTGGGTGATGCTCCAGAGAGGCGAGACTAGGGTAGCCCTAGCAGACTAAGATAATTATGGCATTTTGGCTAACTGATTATTTTTTCACATGGCCACATAACTAATGAAAGCAAAAGGGAACTGTGAACCAATACCTTGCAGTGCTCAGGCTAAAGATGAGGGAGAAGTGCTGTAGTACTGAGACCCTAGTGTCCAGGAACGTCTGGGATGTATAAGAGGCAGTAGATTAGGGAACTGTGAGACAGAGGAAGCAGAAATGTATATCCAGATGCCTCACTGAAGGAACCTGTGCTCACACAGATCTCAGGTGTGGCTCAGACTGCCCAGGAAATAGTCACAGAGGGGTTTTAACAATGCCAGAACACATCCAAAATCCTGACTTGCAAGAAGGCCTCAAAAGAAGGTTTGCAGCAGGGATGGGGCAGAATGTTTCTTCCTGACCTGCCCCTTGGACTGCTCTCCAGCCAAGGGCAGAAAGGTCAGTGCTTCTTGGGCAGGCTGAGGATGGGAACAGGTACCAGCTGCAGGTCATGCAGTATCAGCCTCTGAGATGCCACCACAAGGCAAAGGGATGATCACAGCTCTGTGGCCATGTCCCCAGAGATCCAGCCAGACTTTCCTTTTCAACAGGGAGCATGCTAGGGCATGACCAGTGCCTGTGTTAGAGAAGAGAGCCAGAAGGGAAGCAGGAACAATCCCAAGGAGCTTTCTTACTCAGAAAAGGCATTTGTCAACACACTGGCCCAAACCCTTCTCAACAGGTCACTAAAACGCTACAGCAAACAGCAGCTTATGGCTTCAGAATGAGTCTATTGCTGCTCAAACAGCCAGCACAGCTAAGCAAACAGGCTGCCAGGGCAGGGGCTGTGTTTGCACTCACTGTTTGCACTCCTCTATGCAGTTAATGGGATATAGCGTTTATCCTAAGAAGGATAAATAAAATGCAAAATAAAAGAGAGAGAGGGGGAAAAATGGCTTCCTGTTTATTTCTTTCCAACTTGTTTTATCAGTTTCATGCCAACGTGCCATTTTAGATGACAGATTTGATTCTTGTTAGGTAAATTGGTAACTTTGCTCTGAAATGTTTTTAATAGTCCCTTCTTAAATAATGCCCTCTGGTGTCACACTACATCCACCCTGGCTTTGGTTATGTCTGGGATTTTTTCTCCTATTAGGAGAATGGATATCTTATTGACATCTAAAAGGGTTACAAGGCAAGGGGAAATGAATTATAAAAAATTTAAAAGTAGAAAGCTAATAAAACGGTGGACTTGATAGATAAGTCAGGAAAATAAATCTAATTTGACTGTAACTTGAGTGCTTCCTGTTTATGAAGTAATAACCGTACCCTGGGCTAAACCAGCGTTAACCCAGGACACGGCTGTTATTTTGTCAAATTTGGCTGGCTCTAACAATTAACAACTGGTGGCTCAGATTTCAGCTTTGGTGTGGTGATTTTTTTGATGCCTGGTGGTAAATAAGGCTATGATCTCCTAAAAGGGGACTTCCATGAGTTGCTTTCTCTGAAAAGTCCATGGGAAGCACTCTGGCACAGGCCAAGGAAGATGTCAGAGCTGTTTCCTGAGGACTGTGCAGTGGTATAGCACTGTGGGAGTGATCTTCTTTGTTTTTCATTTCTTACTTTGTGTCCTTGGTGAGTCCCCCCTCTTTATCAACTCAGCCAAAAATCCTCAAACCCATTAGAGAAAACATTTTCAATTGCTTTCCTTCTCCCCTTATAGGGAAGGGCTGGTGGAGAGGAGGAAGAAAYGGACCCTTCCTTTCTATAGCATGCTGTATTTTGGGGAAAAAAAATCCCATTTAACAAAATGAGCTCCTTTATAGCAATAAAAATATGGTCTAATTCCAATCTGGAGAGGGACATTGCATCCCTTCCTCTGCTCTGGGACAAATGTTCCTGGGCTGAAGATGCAAACATTTCAGTTTGGGCCCAAAGACATCTGTTGCACGAGCGCAGCAYTTCGTTTCAAACCCCACAAATGTCCTTGTTCCAAGTAGGTAATTATATAATGGCTTTTGTATTTTCTCATTGTCAAAGGGGTCCAGGAGAATATGTTTAACACCGTGTCAGTGTCGCCTGCCCTTGCAGTCCCTCCTACGATCATCTCATCTGGGTGGGACTCTCTTGCTTGATGTCATTCAGTCCCAGGCAGCTCTTATCTGTACAACAAAAATACCCAGCTCCAACACAGCCTGCATTGTTTCCTCTGGTATTTTGCAAGCCCAAGCTCTGGGTTCTCTCTCCCGTTCTCCCCACTGCCTCCAGGGCATTCCTACAACCTCTTTATATATCCCCTTTGCGTTTGTTATTTCCTTTTTTTTTTTTCGGTATGATCCCTTCCCATGGATGACTGTCATCTTCCCTGATCCTTTTCTYAGCAGTTCCTGGATAGTGAGAGCACAGCCCTCACCACTGCAAAAGGGAGGATGACGAAGGGTATTTGGTGGTCAGCAAAAGGAGAAGCAAAGACGAGTTCTTTTTCTTATTCAGACATCTAGAAATGGTCACGGGTAAAACTGGTTGCAACTTTTCACCTTCCCCACAACCATTCAGTTTTTGAGAGCTTTTCTGCACCAGGATGTGGCCGAATCTTTGGCCTATGTGTAAGCTGGCACTCACACAAAGCCATCTAAACAGAGTAAAACAGGTTAGCAACAAGCTTGTCCTCTGTTCCCTAGTGAAGATGGCTCCCTCCCTCCCATGGCTGAAGGCATACGTAAAACCACTTGTTTGTTCTTTGCCAAGAAACACCAAATACCATTGGACATGTTTCCTTCAGCTGGCTCCACACAGTCCGGCATAACTCTCCTTTAACACACAGTGATGCAACTGGGAAACACTTCTGGAGAAGAGACTGATCAATTGTCACCAGTCAGTGGACACTTAGCAAAGCAGGGTTGCAATTCCCAGCTGTGGTTTCAAAGCATTACCAAAATACAAACTACAGGTAATAATGTAAAGAAAGTCACTCACTTGCTCATTGTTCTTATACAGTCTTGATCTTTTTACCACAAATTAATCCACCCTTCCTGCATATGTCCAGCCCTAAGGAACAAGACTTGTATGGGTTTCTCTGATGCACCAAACAAGTTTTTGCCGATACACTAAAGSCCAGGGTTAAAGGTATAAGTGAGGCGAAGTTGTCCACTATGTTCTTGTTACCTGCTTGTTCAGTTTTGCTTTCCCAAATCGATGCGCTTTTGTAGAGGTTTGATTATATCATTAGAACTTCTACTGCTTTGGTCCTTCCTCATTCCACTTTTTTTTTTTTTTTATAAGATACAGAGCATTTCCCATAACTGAATGCAGATCTGTGAAAAGCCATCTTCTCAGAAAAACTGTAGCTCATAGGTCAGCTGCCCTCTCGTTTCCAAGTGCAACTCAAGTCTAACACCCAATCAGCTGTCCCACACACATGCTCGTGGCCTTACGCTCACACGAATCTCCTCAGGAATCACAAGTTCCCCCAGAGACATCTTTGACATCCTTTTCTTTCACAGCTTGTGTCCAGTTGAGAGACCTGCATCACTCCTCAAAGAAAGTGTGGACGGGGATAATGTGAAATGCCAGAGAACTGGAGCCTAGAGGTGGCAGACAACCAGCTCTCATGTTAATTTCCTGGGATTGATTTCTATTTCCTGACCACCCAAAATACTCTGATTTCATCCATCCCAACATGGGAAATAGCAGTTCCAAAATTCAAATGAAGTAATGATCCTTGAGAGATCAAATATTTTTCTGAAGCATCATAAAAGCAATGAGCATTAGCAACAGCCATTTGGGCAAAGGTCTAGCTGCCTCTCTGGTGACAGGTTTACCAGGGCTGGTGCATGAGGAAGGAGAATGGGATTGATTTGCTCTGGGTTGGGTTGATCTAGGGAACTTCTCTCTTTAAATTACAGAATCCCTGCTCTGTCCCCAGTTGTGTCTGTGTGGGGTTTAACTGACATTATGCTCTTCAGGTGCAGAGACAAATTCTGCTCACAAAGGATTCATGTTCTTTTTGCTCTTGTCTCTTTTTCACTGGATTTTGATAATCAAGGTCAAAGTTGAGAACCAGCACGACTTCCGGGACATGGCCAGCATAGTAGCCATGGCAAAAACCTATGCCACCACCGAGCCATTCATTGACTCCAAGTACGACATCCGAATCCAGAAAATCGGCAGCAACTACAAGGCTTACATGTGAGTGCGTGGCTATGCCAGAGCGAGACGGGGAGGAGACAGTGCTGTGGATGTGATTGAGTCGGTGTCTGCTCTGGGCAGGAGTAGGTAGCTGACTTAATTTCCTTGAAGAATAACCCTGCTGTTCTCCTCCCACCTCTGAACCCAGATCCCTCATCCACCAATCATCTTCTCCATTACTCACTGTCAGGTCATTGTTTCTGGAATGTAAATCTCTGTCTGTCTGTTTCTGAGATTCACTTAGTTCCCACTATAATGACTGTGCTCTGCCATCACCTCTCCATCCTGTTGTTGAAGGGCTCATCTTTCCCAGCAAAATCCTCCAGCTCCAAGTATTCTCTGCTGGGAACTGAACCCCCCCCTTTCCACCTGAGGGTAAAAATAAAAATGGTTGAGCCAGCTGCAACTCATGGAGTCCTACAGTATCCAGGCCATAGCAATACCCCATCCTTCAGCCCACAGCAGCACCCTGTCCTCTCCCCAGCTGGAGATCACAGCACCACAATCACATGAGAAGTACAGAGCACGGGGTATGAATGGCCTCAGGCRGGGCAGCCTGCAAGGTTTCTGTGGGCATTTCGCGTGTGTGCTCCTTGATGCATACAAAGGAGGGAGAGGAGGTGAGACATTTCTGTGGGTGCCCCAAAGCTCCTCCCTGCCCTTTGGGGTAGTGAGGGAGGTGGCATGAAGGCAATCCTCAACACTTGTGTGTTTAAAAGTATTAAAAAGCATTTAGCCAAACTTCAGTAGTCACAAAGCTCAATTAAAGATGTAACCACATGAGTCAGTAAGACACCTGTTTCTTCTTACTGCAAACAAGTAGATGAAACACACAGCACAGCTTCTCCAGAAGCTCTTTATCCAGCCACAGAACTCTGGACAAGTAGTCAGCTCCAGCAGTACATTCTTCAGGTCGTCAGATAAATTGCATGTTACCTAACACTCACAACACTSTGACTTTTCTGTCCATGTTTACAAACCTCCAGGCCATAGTTCTGCTGAAACATAGTTCAACAAGATAATCAAATGTACACAATCACATATTTTTCAGCTATAACTGCCTAAAATTCCCACTTGGATTCCTATCACAGAGGTATTTAAGAAAACTAGATAATGACTGAGTCACATTCTTCAAGGGAAGGAAGGAYGTGTGTGACACTTGCCTACTTCATGTGATCTCAATGAAAGAAAATTTATTTTTAATCTGGTCAGGTCAACAATAGCACAGTTGCCTAATATTACATTAACATCTCAGGGAGTCCAGCTCAAATTGGCCAAAGGAAACAAGGTTTAAAATATCAATTAAAATTCCCTATTCCTGCCAACACACCCAGCCTTGGCTCCAGARCCTGCTCCCCAGCTGCCTCTAACTGAAACAAAGGCCCAGTTAGCCTGGCCATATTCTCTCCTCACTTATTATTCACACTCACCATGCACTCATCCGGACAGGGATCAGAAATAATACCAGATGATTGAGGAAAGAAAGCAGTCACACTAAGACCTAATCCCACTTGGGAGTATAGCTGCGCAAACAATTGTTTGCTAAAGAAAAAATGTTTTCCTATGAAAACAGTCATGAACGGAGAACACCTTAATGAGAAATGAACCTCATTAGCAAAGAAAGCAAACAGCAAGATTCACCCAGTGACTTGCTAACCCAGAAGGTTGACTTACATTGAGAGCCATTTATGGATGTGAGCTTGGGAGAGCGGTGTAGTCAGTCCCACCAGGACTGTTCCTTCCGTCCCAGCATTAGACAAAATAGGTTATTTTTAGGGTGTAAATTAGTCCCTATTATGTCCAAGGATAGAGGTAAAAGCACCCAAAATATCAGAGCTCTCACTGGTGTCCCAAATAGGAGACTCAAAACCATTAGTCATGCTAGCAAATCCCAGCCTTAAAGGCAATTCCAGCAYCTGCAGTAGCGTCATACTAAGTGACTTGCTTTGATCTGAGAGCCATGGAATCTATCCCGTAATTTTCTACCTTCACCCACACATATAGACTTTAAAAGCCCCTTTTCTTCTGAGAAAAGACTGCACTGGAATTCTCCAGAATATGTTTACTTTGCACCAAGCATCTGCCAGAGGGAGGGTGCTGCAGGGTGATTCATGCATTCCTCCCTGCCCCAGATGTTCGATGCACTTCCTTCTAGCCCATGACCCAAGGCTTCAGTTTGGTTTCCCATTGACTTCAGTGCAGTGACTCCAGATTTACACTGCTAACAAACACCTACTTAGGTCATGCCTTGGGCCAGTCTGAAAACAGCAGATAAGAGGTGTATGATAAATGCCTAAAATTCCACCAAATGTATTTGACTGCCATTGTRATACTGGTGAAGAAAACACATGAATACATATTGCAGGGGAAATTTGGGCAGAAATTATGTTTCCACACTCACCCCAAATGGGGGCACACGGAGGGGGTCATTTCCAGTTAAGACTCATGAAATGTTGTTCACTTTGAATTAAGCCAGCAGCTACTGACTTTCAGGCACGGRATATTCTTGCCACCAGCTCTTAGCAAGAGGGTAATACCCTTCGTTTCTAGTTTCATGAGTGTGATTTCTACCTTGTCACCTGCAATGCAGTTCAATGTGCTCTGCAGGGGATACCAYATCTACTGTGTCTAAACTAGAGCTACTTTTAGACTGAATGGCCCAGGTTAGAGATGGTGAGTATAGGACACCAACAGCTCTTGATCTGCTAGTTTATCCACTTACCCTAAACAACGCTGAAGGTGTCTTGGGCACAAATCTGTTTGAGCAACTGATCCCTAAAAGCCTGGAGTCCCTTCCTATAAGATACTGACTGTATACTGTGTGGCCCCCTGATGTTTAGGATGGTTGGAAGAACTTTCCCTAAGCGAAATTGAGGCAGGACATCCTTTGGGAAATATTTTTGTCTCTAGTCTTCTTTTTCACTTCATACAATACAAAAAGGGAAATAGAAAAGAAGCCGTATGAGGAGGAGCTGAGCTTCTCTGTTCAGCCTGGAGGAGACTGAGGGCAGACCTCATTGCAGTCTACAACTTTCTTGTGAGGGGAAGAGGAGGGGCAGCTACTGATCCCTTTTTTTCTGGCGACCAGTGACAGGACCTGAGGAGATGGCCTGAAGTTGTGTGAGGGGAGGTTTAGGTTGGATATTAGAAAAAAGGTTCTTCACCTACAGGGTTGTTGGGCACTGGAAGACGCTCCCCAGGGAAGTGGTCACTACACCAGCCTGACGGAGTTCAAGAGTTGTTTGGACAATGCTCTCAGGTACATGGTGTGGCTCTTTGGGATGTCCTGTGCAAAGACAGAAGTTGGACCTGAAAATCCTTGTGGGTCCCATCTAACTCAGAATATTCAGTGATTCTGTGATTCTGTAAGTTTGGGGGCACAGTTGGCACCTGAACTGTTCTGACATGCTCAGAAGGAAGTSATCTTGACAGAGGCTGTGGTGCAGGAATTTGGTGACCGGTCCAATGGGCTTCAAAACAAACTTTTCACTTTCAAAAAAGCAAAGATCCCTAACAGGAAAATTAGGAATACAACAGAGAGATATATTTTATATCTTATGCCTAATATTGGCTGGAGATGGGTAGGCATAAACAAGTCCAACAAATCAGCTCAATGGCTAAAGTAGAATTCTTATTTTGGGGGCTTTCCCATGTCAAATTTCCTTGTAAAACTGCCTAGCTGTGGTTTCATTTTCTTAGGGACAACACAGCTGCTTACATTTAGTTTGTCAGGTACCTTTTCTAAACACCAATGTCAAATCATCTTGTCGCTAATGAGATTCTAGGAGTCCCCATCAGTACTAATGGGATTTTGGATGCCATCTGCCACTGCAGAGCAATTTTCTGTCAAAAATAAATGTTAACAAAGAGTGGTTCTTCCCACTGCAGAACTGAAAAACATAATCCTAAGAATCCCATATCAAAAGACAAAGGCTGAGGATTTAACACTGACCTTACAGGCCATCAAAGGGCTCATAACAGTCCAAGCTTGAGGAGGAATCCATTCTTTTGCTTAGAAAGTAGGGCAGCAAAATGGATGTTGATTGAAAGCAACAAGGGACAAAAGTCAGCTATATGGAAACATGGTTATTGAACACAGTAATCATGATCCTTTGGCCCCCACTTCGTCCTTTAAACATGGTTACAAAGACAATTCAAATTTCRCAGCAACTATACGTACCATTTACAAGAGAAATGGAAAAAGCACTCCATGGTGTCTCTCACCAGAGTAAAGGGGAACCTTAGGTAGTCAGCTATAATGATGCAAGTTTACAGTCTGGCAGGACATCAGTATTACCACTGCTGAACATAGTTTTGCAAGTTCAGTGTCTCTTTTGCACATGATGCTGAAAATGTGAGAGAACTGGCAGCAAGGGCTCCCACAACCTCATATTGAAGTGTTGGATCACACTTCATACTCCCCTCATAAATCTCTACCTGAATCTTCTTCAGCATGGAGATGCTCCCTGGGTGTATCCTGTCGGCTTGGTGATTTGTCCTAGCTTGTACACTATGGAAGGGTGATCTGTACAGTGTTGTTACAGCAGGCTGCCCAACGTCTGCCTTGGGCCTAGGTCAAGAAAAGGAAAATTTTCAGACCTGATGGACGATGGTGAAATCCAGAATTTTCCAGCAACAGCAACTTTTTTGGAAAGTAAYTATCAGTTGCAACTAATGAAACTCCAACGATTTTGAAATTAGAAATTCTCTAAGTTCAAATACAGCGAGCCGCCAACCGGTCAGTGAAAAATCAGGGAAAAGACAGTATAATCATATATTCTATGACACCAGTACCACTGAAATCAAATTGAAGTAGACCCAGAAGTACAACTGAAATCAAATTTAAGTAGACCCAGAATGTCAGAGCTGACATTTGTGAAGCTGCTCAGGCAAATATTTGCCTGGAGAACTGCTCTTCCTTGGACAGAGGATGCTACCCATTGCAGAACACAAGGGTGATTATCCTAGAGATCTTTTACACACGTTTCAGCTCCCCTAGGTCTGATGTATAAAGAAAGAAAGTACTCACAGAGCCTGATGTATGCTCAAGATTCCTTGGAGGTTTCCCTGTCCAACTCCTCATTCAGTTTTTCATAAGTCTGAACAACATATCCTGTATGGAGTGTTGTTCAGGAAGGATTTGGAAAGGCTTCTGGGAGGAAGAACCTCACCTCATCCCCTCCTGTACAAGCACAGAGTCAAGAATGAGGACTACAGTATGCAGCAGGATGGGTCAGGAGTCTATTTTCATGTTCAGGTTTTGTTTTTGGTTTGTTTTCCTAGGAGGACGTCCATCTCTGGAAACTGGAAGGCAAACACAGGTTCTGCGATGCTAGAACAGATTGCAATGACAGAGAGGTAAGGAAGAGTGTTTCAAGACAGTATTAGCTATTCTTGGGTTAGAAGGGAGGAATTGTATCTCTGACTTCTGTTAATTGAGAGAACTGGTAAGTGAGGTCTCCTGGGAGGCTGGATAAAGAGTTTAAAAGATGGAGTGTTTTCTTAAAAAAATACCAAGGACACAAAGGCAAACTGTCCTATTTTGAAGAACAGACTAAAAGTACAGTTAGAAACCAACATTGCTAAATCATTAGATCTTTAGTGAATGTAACCACAGGAAACAAGACCAGCATGCTAGGTCAAGCACACCAGCACAAACATGTAGGGATAAAATCAGAAAGGTCAAAGTACAAAACACAAAGTAACAAGAAGTTATTCTAAGTACATTACTAATGAGAGGCAGACACAGAAAAGTGTTTCTCTTCTACTTAAGAGAGGGAAAAAACTGTCAGCTGAAGTGCTGAAAGCACTTTTTTGCTTTTGTATCCCAGAAGAAGACACTGTCTTAGCTAAGGTCTTCTCACTGCTGAACAGAGCAGAAGGAATCCCCTTATCCATCTTAAAGACTCAAATTTGCAGGTGCTCTTTCCATATATTCAAGTCACTGTGATATTCGCTAATATTGCAACTGCATGACACTGTGGACTCGTGGACTCATGGAGTTTTGCTAAACCCTATTCTGCAGAACTATCACTTGTTCTTGTCACTTTTCCTCGTACCATATAAGTAATTATTCATAGATTTACAGAATCCATAGATTAGATGTGGGCATTCATCCCTAGTAAATTTAAGACTTTTTTTTTAGAGTATACTTCCAGTTTCTCAGGATCATGATTAATTCTGACTTTGTCCAGGTTCGGGCACCRCATTTGAAGAGAAATAGCAAGGAGCTGGAGAAAGTTCGAAGGATAATAAAAGGAACACTCAGAGAAAACCTAATGAACTGATGAGAAAAACATGCAACAATTAAATGTTGTTCTATGCAGTTTTCCACCTTTTTCAGTTAGCAGACCACTGATATTTTTCCAGTAGAAGTAAACTAAAGCACAATGAATCCATGCCTGCAGTGCAGAGGTTCACTTTCCTTCATTAGCTGTTACAGACCTGGAAGCAGTTTCCAACAGCTGGACACCACTTCCTCCTAAAGATGAAAAAACTGAAAGAGCATAGGATCTTTAAATATACGAAAGCCTGATAATAGACATTTCTCACTACTTACATTACTAGTATAATATTGTAAGAAATAACGGGCTTAAATTATAGCAGAAAAGGTTCCTTTGAATACTTCCTGTATTTTCTAACAGTAAGGATAGCACAGCACAGAAATTGATTGTCTAGAAGAGATGGTGAATCTCTGTCCTCTTTCAGACCAGATTAAAGAAATGTCTCTTCTTTGGGGCATGAGAGTTGTGCAGGTGATCATCTAAGGTTCCTTCTGTGCCTTTAGTTCTGTGAAACAGGGAAGCCAAGCCCCAAATCAGATGCTGAAGGTGACTCTGCAAGACTCTAATAGTACTGTGGGAAGTGGACATAATGATGCATCCTGGCTGTTTATAATACAGCTGAAGGTAGAGAGATGAAGGGTAGACATTACCTTATTGCAGAGTTGTAGGACTAAAACCSAGATTCCTGCCAGCCTGCCACACTGCATTTTGAAGGTTCATTCTGTAGATGTAGCACCAGAATTCACCACTCTAGCCTTATTCAGCCATAAATGCAACAAACCCTGTTGAAATCTGTGAGTCTTTAGTGCATGCAACAAGGCAGGAATGTGCTGAAATGCTCTGATGAGTATGAGCAACCTGAAGTACCTACTGTACTGAACAGTAGTACAAAGGATCAACATGTTCAGGTAATACAAAAATGGCAGTAAATCCTCTGAAAATGCAACCCCTGGTGTATGTGCACAAATATGCTCTTCTTCCCCATAGCAGTCCTATTACACACCAGCAGCCCTGATGCTTCCTGGTCCTCACCTACGGCCAACAAACATTGAAGACTTGTAACTATCAGGGTCTCTGTCATGAACAATTCCCTGAGCCTGGCTGCTGAAACCGGACACCTAGAGATGTTCCTCAGGAACAGAGGTGGTTCCCACAATGGGGCCCCTGGGTGTGGGGTCACAGCAGTGCATGAGGGGGGCTTGCTGTGTCTCCTGCCTGGCTCATACAGTCCACAGTTCTCCTCCTCCTTATGCTACTGACTCCTCCTCAGACACTGTCTTCCTTGGGGGTCTGGGATGAACACACTTGGTCTCCTCATTAGGGATAAAAGAGCACTGGTAGTCATATAAGTTATAATCTTGCTTCGTCCTAGAGACATTGTGTTCACACAAGTTGATCATTATATTGTCAAGCTATGGGGACTCTGGCTGGCTTCAAGGATRTAAATTTGTTCTTTAGCCAGAATAGCTCTTTCCCCCTGTCCCTGTAGGGTCTGCAAAATGTCAGTGCTTTCATGAGACTCTGGCCTTCCCTCCCCTCTCTGCATCTTGTCATAGTCCTGCTTACAGATCTCCTGTTCTGAGATTATTATTTTTATTTAAATGTCTGGGACTGCAGCACAGCTGCACAGGAAATAAAACCAGGCTGCCTCATTCCCTCCTCATTTGCACAGCAGGGGGATGTGGTCCCCCCATAATATGCCCCTTGTCATTCCTTCTCCTCCTCTGACACCAGGATAGCTAAGGGAGCACGAGCTCACATTCTCATCCTGAGATGGCTACAGAAAAGGGCTGCAGCCTGTAGGTCTCCCTCTAACAAAAGTGTGCCTGGTCCATGTGATGAGACTGCCTGACTAGGAACAACACCCAGGGGACAGAAGGAGGCAGGAGACTGTAAAAGGATAAAATTGAGAGTAAATTGTAAAATGCAGGAGCCACTGAGTTACAGATCAGGGAGGGGATGGCTACTCCTCGCTAAATTCGACACTCACTTTCTGATGCTATTCCAGTCCTAATGTCCAGGACATCTTATCAGGAGAAAGCTGCCTGCATAATGGAGGGCTTTCAGGCAAAGCCAATACAAACGCTGAGGGGCCAACACTACTGGGAGATTAAATGAGCTAAATATTTATAGCTTGGCTGAATGACAACYGACTGGAGATCTGATGTAAATACCAAGGAGGGAAAGAAACATTTTAAGGTGGCTTTGAGGGCAGGATTGAGTCAATCTTAAATGAAGGGAAACTTTAGGCAAGATTCTTTTTTTTTGCTCCATCTCCTGCACAAGTGAGGGAGGCAATGACCCAGCAAAGTCTGTGAAGGACATCTTGTAATAAAGGCTCCCAAATCTCTTTGTGTTCCTATGGGCAGTGGGTTGGGTGGCTGTATTTGGTGGACTACCCAACAACAGTTAATCCTAGGCCATGCTCCTGTGGTTTCTGCAGGTACAGACTCTGGGCAGATGCCTGCGCAGAAATGTTTGGTGGTCTTGATATCTGCGCTGTCAAAGCTGTCCACAGCAAAGATGGAAAAGACTACATCATTGAGGTGAGAGCATGGGGAACCTGAATGCAAGTCTCCTTTGGGAAGTGTATCTGCAAACACTCTGCCTTGGAGTTCACGTGCACCAATGTGCTCACTTACCCCGTGCGGTCCTGCAGTCTCTGCTCCTCTGTGTTGCCCTGTATCTTCAAGCCATGGCCCACTGATATGTAAGAACTGATTCAGAGCCCCAGCCAAACTAACAGATACGCAGCAAGGTGTCAGGGCTGAAGTGGCTTCCTTTCTCAGTGTGGACTGTGAAAGGAAATGGAGAGCCACAGAGTGCTTGGCCACCCCAGCTTTCCAGCTGGTGATTCAGTCTATTAAAAAATCTCAGTTTCTCTCTGAATGAACCTGTCTTACMTCAGTCACTTTAAAGGGAACCTCCAAACAAAAATGCTAGCTGTATCTAATTTAAAAGAGGAAAATAAATGATGAGAGTGTTGCAAAAAGTCCACAAGAAACAGGAGCAACTTGATTAAACAAAAAAAGAAAGGTGTATTTTCTAAAATCTTTTGCCCAGACAGCGTTCACTACAATAAGAGGCCATCAAGACAAAGCACAGCGTTACTATGGGCAGTGCATAGCACAAAATTCTGTGTTTAGAGCTGAACAGACTGTGGCTCTGAGAGCTAAAGTTCAGTGTGCTCCTTGCCAGCCCAGAAGGCAGATATGGAAATGGGGTAAATAGAACACTCAGGTCATCCTAACAGGGCAGAGATGGAAAAGCTGACCAGAAAATCAAGGAAGAAACTGAAGAGATGCTCTGGGGGAGAGAAAATTCAGCAAGTAAGCAAGTGCCTCTGTCACTACGTGACTCAAGGAGACACAACATCTGACCTGCTGTAAACTCCACCAACACAGGCCAGCTGAGGAGGACGAGCAGAGCCAGCCTATTGGCTTCATGCAGGGGTGCTGACACACTGGAAAGCTATGTGTGGGAGAGCAGTCCCACCCGCTGAGGGTTGGGATGCTGATGAGAACCACATGAGCCCTCCAGTGACTGCGCATTCCTGCATTATGTATCTGCTCTCCCCAAGGAGGGGAGCAGTGACCTGTCAAAGGCCATGTGATAGAAGCGTGCTGCCAGCAACCAAATGCTGGCGAGCCCCCGTCTTTCCTGAATTGATGGGGCCAGGGCTAATGGATCTGCTCCTGTATGCAATTCATCAGCAYCTAGAGGAGCATCCCCCAGAGCAGACTGTTTCCCTGATGTGCACTTTTAAACCTCTATGCCCCTGCAGCTGGGAAAGGAAGAGCAAGAAAGCAGCCTTGCTAGAGACAACTGTACGGACATTTGGATTGTGTCCACACATGGTTAGACGTGATATGTGGTTTTCATATCCCTGCATCTATTCTTGCACATAAGCCTATATACGTGCACACAGGGCTAGTTCTGGRCTTAAAGATTATATGCCTCTGTCTGGGCACGCCTCTGGGTTTTCACATCTGCCACTGTGTGTGACTGACTGGTGAAAAGCACATCCGTACTCTAAAAGCCATCATCTGCTTGCACACAGAGAAATGCACACTCATACTCCTTTCTCTGAGACCAAGGTAAACAGCAATGGATCTAACATGATACAAATCAGAAGAAACACAACAGTTTTAGGTGGGTCATGCTGAATTATCCCAGTGGAGAACCTGATTGAGCAGGGCTGGTGCACCAATATCCAGCAGGCATTCAGATGCCAGGCTGATGGACATTGTTGGGAAAGGAGTAGAGTAGTGCAATATAAAGAGCAGAACAAAACCAAACAGGCCCCTTTTCATGTAGATCTGAGGGAGATGTTGACAAGTAATTAATTGCCTCCAGCTAACTTCCTGGGGTACTTTTCTTGGTCTGAAACTGATCCCTTGTTTTGCTTTTTTCTTTTGTGGGAGAAAAAAGTTWTTTGACAGTGTGACAGTTGTATTTTCTTGGTAAGAAGGAACAGTGTGCTGTGACATTTTACAAGAAAGCACGCCTAAATGGGCTGAACAAACAAGGAATTTGCACAATGCAATTGCAGGCAGTAATTAATTTTCACAGTGCAAAGTAGTTCTTCAGGAAAGATTCACAGAGGTAGTGATGGGCAGTTCTATGAACTGAGATTTATCACAGTGGTTTGTTGCAAACAGAATCAGATTAAGACAGATGAGTTATCAACACAGCACAAGAGTCATCTTGCACGCATGCTTTTACTTGAAATTCACCTTATTTTCTTTTCCCATGGCAAACAGCAGAATCTGTTACATTTCTGCCTTCAAAGCATTAGCACACTTATGTACCATTTTCATGGCTCATATTGAAACAGATTGTGAATTTAACAGTAAATGCTGGTATTTTTTTTTCCTCTGCTTTAAAGAACTTTCTCACTTTGAGAGAATATTCAATGAAAGTAGTCAAGCCTCGATCAGAATGCCTCAAAACAGTGCAAATTCTGTACCAGTGTCAGCAGCCAGATTCTCAAAAGAGCTCAGCAACATGTACAGTTTAAGAGTTTCCCCTAYCCCTCTTTTTTTTTTTTTTGTAATCTAACCCATTTCCGTATCTCTGCTATGCTGAAAAATATGAAGCAAGTAAAATGGTTCTTCCTTCTGGAAGAATAAGCTAAGCCCTGCTGTCATATAGCTAAGCTGTCTTACTAGACATGCTCCTTGCTGCCCCGCAAGAAGCCCTGCCCATCCCTTCAGCACTGCCTGTCATTTCTTTTGATATGTCTAATYATCAGTTTCCTTCCTTCCTTCCTTCCTTCTTTCCTTCCTTCCTTCCTCCCTCCCTCCCTTCCTTCCTTCCTCCCTCCTTCCCTAGAAATCACCTAACACTCCACTCTTCCACATCAGAGCATGGAAAAACAAGCCCAGCCTTCAGGCTTCTGCATCGGATAGGCACAGAGGGAGAAACAGGATGATGTTTTCCTGAGTCTCTTCTCTGCCTGGGCAGCATTTTCCATTCACCCCTCATACACCTTATTGAGCAACAGCAGCTGCATCAGGAGCAGCCACTGACCTTGGGCAGCTACAAAGGCCAGGTCCATATGTACTGACGTCTTCTTGCCTTGCCCAGCTGTTCCATGATTGCCCGGGAAGAGAYGAGTGCAATGTCTCTGTGGTTCACATATTCCTCTCAGCCGGTTGATTTATTAGCATTTGTATCTGCCCAGTTCCAGACCAACTCCCCTTTCCCAGAGGGCAGGCAAGGTGACTTCTCACGATTCTTTTCAGTTCAGTGGCAACCAGCTGTGTCATTTTACCCGCAGAAATCACTGCCATTTTCAAAGGCCTTCCCTTGTGCATGTGATTGTTCACTCTGTATTTGCTGTCCCCCACATCTCACATTTCCCTGCCAGACACTACACAACAGGACAGCAGATATCCTCATCTCTGGTGCCCCTTGAYTGATGTGGGTGGAACCTGCTCCAGGGTTCACTCCTCCGGTGCCTTTGGTTTGTAAATCACTATCTTCCCCTTCCTCTCCAGCCACCGCAGCCACAGAAATAGGGGAAAGTAGTCCTCGAGATGGGGAAATCAGCTCTGGGGTTCTCAGCACAGGAAAAAAATGGACCTGTTGGAGCAGATTCAGAGGAGGGCCATGAAGATGATCGGAGGGCTGGAGCACCTCTCCAATGAAGACTGGCTGAAAGGGATGAGGTTGTTCAGCCTGGAGAAGAGAAGGATCTGGGGAGATCTTATAGCACCTTCCAATTTGTAAATGGAGCCCATAAGAAAGACAGGGACAAACTTTTTAGCAGGGCCTGTTGCAACAGGACAAATGGTAGTGATTTTAAACTAAAACAGAGTACATTCAGATTATATATAAGGAAAATTTTTTTACGATGCAGATGGTGGTGGATGCCCCAATTGTGGAGATGTTCAAGGTCAGGCTAGATGGGGCTCAGAGCAATCTGATCGAGGTGAACACATCTCTGCTCATTGCAGGGGTATTGGACTAAATGGCCCTTAAAGGTCCTTTCCAGGACCAAACCACTCTACGAGTCTCTGAAATGAGGGGTTTGAGTGTTTTGAGAAGAGCCGTGTCTCCTAACTCCCGGGAGGGCGGGAGCCGGGAGCGCGGCTCRCCTGACTCTCGGCGGGGTAGCGGCAGTGTCTCGTGGTCACACGGCAGCATCTAGTGGTCACACGGGCCCCTCGCACCGCACTGTGCAGGGAGACCTCTTCTCTCTCGGGAACTGGAACTCCCACATTTCCTTTTAAGACAGGAGTAGAGAGGAGGGAAACCTGCTCAAGAACCTGCTGGAAAGTCCCCAGGAGCCACTGGCTAGTGAGACCCAGACGGGAACTGGCCATTCGCTGACACTGTTAGGAAGCATCACACTCCTCACCTCATCTCTTAACAGAAGAAGAGCTAAGTGGACAGTGGAAGGAAAAGCCACGTTGTGTATTTAGCCAAACACCGACATATAATTTTCTAACCGTCTCCTTTTGCCCCCTGGGCCAAGTATGCCATGGATATAAACATCAACCCACTCTTCATGTGTATCCTAGTTAAAACTTTCCAGGTAGCTTTTCTAGTGTTCATAAAAGACACCTATAGAAATTGATCAAAACTATTATTCTGCAAGAAAAGAGCAGAATACAAACCCAGTGAACTCACCTCACTGATTTCCTCCACTTTAAATCTAAAAACAGAGGGTGCAAAATTTTCCATTTCCCTCCAAGAGCAGACTCTTGCAACCTTGCCAGGGTGGAGTGCACTTCCGATTGTTATCTGAGTGTGACTCAGTGCCTTTCTTGAGCAATTCAACCTTCAACTCTGCATTTCCAGGGATTTTAATGTTTGCTTTAAAAATAAAAGCAAAATAAAATAAACTCTTCCAACCCTGATATTTTGGTACTATTATATTTACTCCRGCTGAATCTTAACTTCATCAGAGTACAGTTCTTCCTGTGGGATTTAGCTGATGTTTGCAAAGCACTTGATTTATGATGAACTGTTGAAAATTATGTTCAGGGCTGCTATACAGCTGAGGGTCTGCTGTGCTTTATTATTATTGTTGTGAGGCCATTTTTTACCTCAAAGACCCTTTGACAGTTTTCGTTTCCCCAGCCCCACAGTCTTGCTTCCCAGCATTCCCCAGCACAGTTGTAGAGCTTGCTTGGGAATCGGTTGTATCACAGCATTATCAAGAAGACAAGCAGAGAAGTTTATTTTCCTACACTTGGTGCTGTTTTGGTGACATCCTATTCATTACATATCTGTGGTGTTTATTTTCCCTCTAAGGGTTCAGTGCTTTTTGTTCATTAATCCCAAATGTTTCCTGGTTTCCTCCAGTCCCTGTTGTTCTCATCTCCTCAGGCTTCAGGAGATGTTGTTTCTCTTCTCCTGTGGTCCTTTCAGTTGCAATGTCACTCCCAAATACTGTGGGACAATGCCAGAGAGACCTTTTCCATCAGAGGCATCTCCTCAGGACATATGAAGGAGAAAATTTGTATTTAGTTGATTTAGAAAGCCTCCAGCCCCCATAAGTCTTGGCTTGGCTTCCAAGTTGTGAAGGGAAGGAAGACTGAGAGTTGGGGGAAGTATATGCTATTTCCAAAAAAAGCTAAGGGAAATCCCATGCCTGGAAAAGTCAAGCATGTTTCAAAATGGGGAGAACGGTGACTGTAGATGTTGGCAAGGATGTGSAGATACAAAACAGGTTAATGTAAGAGGTGAGTTGAAACAGACATCTGCCAGCAGAAAACCTCCTTACTAACTGTTGTTTTTTCCTCCTGTGGCAGGTGATGGACAGCTCGATGCCCCTGATTGGGGAGCATGTAGAAGAGGACAGACAGCTTATAGCTGATCTGGTTGTTTCCAAAATGACCCAGCTTGTCGTCACTGCTGGATCTACACCATCACCACTGAGGCCTTGGGTATGAGTGAAKAGAAATCTTGTGACCAAGTTATTTCCCTGAACTTTTTTCTCTGTCTCCTTGCTGAGGGTGTCAGGCAGTCAGGCATCTCAGAGAGTTGAACAGTCCCATATGGGAGTGTATTGGACAGACTGACTCCTGCTCTTCCAAAGGAGACTCTCACAGATTCTTTGAAATGTGTGACCCTAAGAAACACATCTCTCTCCTTTACTCTCCTTCCATATAAATGTGACATCACACCAGCAGCATGTCCATGCATCTAGACATTCTGACTTGCAAAATTAATAGATTCACATTGAAGACAGACATTTTTAGAGGTTCTTCTAACACCCAACTTCATTTCTAACACCATCCCTCAGGATAGGTTTSATTCCAGTTTTTGCATCCCTGATGAAAATCTGTGCTTTCAAGAACAGAAAGTGGGAATCTGCACCAAGACTTGTTCCATTCCTTACTGCAGCCTTCCTTCTCTGGAGACATCCTTGGCTCCCTTCATTAGAGGGAGACTTTACTAAGGCTGAATTCATGTAAGAACCTGCCACTTCTGCATTTAAATTGACCCCTTAGTGCTTCTCAAGTACATCAGTTTTGAGTATCGAATACATCTAATTTTACTGCCACATTTCCCAGGGGCAGCCCTATATAAATGAAACACCTCAGAACATAACCTGTGTATCCAGGTGTATTTGCTATGCCTCTTTCAGTATCTAACAGGGAGCCAAGCATGAAGGTTTGAGGACAATAAATTTGTACAATAGAAAAGACARGAGGGTAGAAAGATTGAGGGATAAAACTGACTGCAACACACTGGTACAATTTTCATTTCCACTTGAGACAAAAAAATGGGAGAAAGCCCTTTATAGTGCTCTGCCTTTGTCATATGACAGTCCACTCCTGCTAAACCAGGTCCCCAGCATGAAGGGTATTTCAAGTTTTAGCTAGGGTGAAGGAGTAAACATTTAATAGACATTAAAAATGCTGTGAAGCTGGGAAAACGGTACAGAAGAGATAGCATTTACTCTGGCCAAAGTGGAATCAAGACCTGCCATCTGAAATAGCCAAGATATGGAGTGTATGAACTAAGAGAAAGGGGAAGCCAACAGAAACTGAGAACATGGGCAGATGCATCTGTTTTCTGTGTCCGTAATATACTGGTACAGGATTGGATTGAATTACCACAGACCTAAAATAGGGCCAGAACAAAAACAAAAAAATATGGTCTTGGAGGGATAGCATGTCAGACAGAAGAGTCAAATAAGAAAAGGGTCTTCATCAGGAATACAACCTAGAAATATCTGTATACATAATCATGAAAATTAAACCCATAAACATGTTAACTAGAGTGCTTTTCTATAGAGAAAGAGCTTGGTGCCACAAACATCACAGGAACTGCATACACTATACTACTAAAATAATGTTAAACAGTTAGAAATGTGCTAAAACAAATAATTAAATATGAGGCTGGAGAGAAGCAGAACTAGAGCTACAGGTCAAGCCTTCCCCAGAATGAAGAAAATTAGCAATTCTGAATATAAGGATAGCAGTACAGAATACATAGAAATATTAATCCTTAGACATCCTATGGGTATGAATATAGGTATGAATATATACCTATACTTATTATTGGACCTCTCTATAATAATCTCTGGATCAAGAAAAACTGAATAATTATGAAACTGAGTGCACATAACTGAGAGATAGAAAAAGTAACAAGTCACAACAGTGTGAGACTTCAGCTATCAAGAAGCAACTACTTCTTGTCACAGTAGGACAGCAATTCAGAGGAAGGAAAAAACACCTTGACTTTGCGTTAAGAAACATCCAGGTACAAATTCAGAAAGTGAATATGTACCACTAGGTTTGATGTCCAAGGGACAGATACAATATCAAAAAGTAATAGTATGACACAAGCAGTTAGAAAAGAAAATTAATCAACTCACTAACATTAAATGTAAAACTCTATGCTACTTGAGAGACCACTGTTTTCCAGAAYGCATACATACATTTCTGATCTGCTCCTGAAGCAAGAATATAAGAAATAAACTTGTAGAGTTAAGTAACAAAAAGGACATTCAAGACAAACGGGGCGGGGGGGAGGGGTSTGGGAGTTCTCTCGAATTTGGAAATCTGACATTTAAGAAGGCCTTTACGCAGCATCATACAAGTAATAAAAGGAAATTTTAAAGGATAAAAATTAATTTTGAAAAGCAGATAGAGGAAAGAATGAAACAAATTCTTCAAGTTCATCAGCAAATGGAACTCTACCAAAGAACTGGTGGGCTCTATGGATCACCCAAAGTTAAGGGAGGAAAGGAAGACAACAGGGACAGTGCTGTGACTCTAGCAAATTTAATTGCTGAAAGTGGAGAACATCTTTACCTAGTTGTAGCTTTTCCTGATCAGAATGACAGGAGAGAGAACAAAAACAGTTATTAAATCAGTAATGAGTGATATTTTAAAAAAATTATTAAGCCCCAAATTCCAGATGGCCACATCCAATGAACTGAAGTTGGGAAGTGACCAAGCTGCCAAAAAAAACCTGTGCAATATCACTAGAAATAGTTACTGCTCCAGAGGATTGGCGTACAACAAATACAAAATACATATTTTGAAAGTTGTAAGAATAGTGTAGAAAAATTCAGACAAGTAAGTCATAGACCTTATGAATTATCTCAGATGATAATTTAAAGAAGAATACAGAAGAATAAATAAATTAGCAGAAACCACAGCTTAAGAGCATCTACCACATTATTTTTTTGCAAAGAAGAAAAAATGTCCCATTAATTTCCTTTTGATTCTTTTCCTTTCATTTCTTTGGGAATTCTTTCATAAAGTGGTAGATAACAGGCGATCAGTCAAAATGATGTAGCTAATCAAAAAGCCTTAGGCAAGGCAACAGACAACCTATTAAAGAATGAAAGCATGGAGGGGCTAAAAGRTAAAGTTTTATTGTGTAGCAGAAGCTGACTTCAGATGAAGGCATAGATATGAGAGATTTTAATTCTTGCAAACAGTTAGCAAAGGGGATACTTCAAGGATACTGAGCCTGGCCATGTTGACAAATGGGTTGGTTGAAACCAGGACAGGATAAGATATTAACGACAAATTTGTTTTCATGCCTACAACATGAAACCCGGTTTCATGGTTACAGCTGGGGTTCTTCCCTCACCTCTCTGACCCACCACCAGACCTTCCCCTCACTGTCTCTCTTCCAAAGGCAGAAAACCTTGGGCTGGCCTTCACCCCTTTATCTCTCAGCCTCAAAAACTTGTTTTGCCTTCATCTGAGGGATGCCTTAGTTGGCTGAAGGGAAAGGCTACAGTAGAGGTGACTATGAGATCTAATTCCCTTTCTTTGGCTAGTCTGATCAGGATGTCTCACAGCATTAGGATAGTAAATTTCCATCAACACCAAGGCAAGGTTTAGTTCCCAAGCTATGAAGAGCTAGAAGCCATGAATGGAAAATTCGCAGATTTTCCCTCCCCATCCATTTGCAAGTCACAGATAAATGGTGCAAAAGACGCACTGGCAACTTCAGCACACTTATGTTAGTCAGTTGAAACTAATTCCAATGTTTCCAACTATGAAATATTTCTTCTCATTTCCAGAATCACTTAGCTCATTCTCCTAACCTTTCAGGAGCCTTGAAGACCCTTTTATCATTATGTTTGCCATGTAAATAATCCAGCATGTACCAGCCTATCTGCCTCTAGCTTCCCCTGTTTTCATAAACAATTTTGTGCAATAGGCTTACTCAGACTTTTGTTAACTTTGGACCAGCCCTTTGTGCAGCAGTTGTGYTGCTTAATCTGTTTATTAAAATATCTGTCAAAAAGACTAAACAGTGAGAGAGAAGAAAGAGCAGATGGCACCAAATTATTTGCGTTAGTCAGGACCAGGGATGGAAGCAAAGAACATCTGACAGAGCTATGTATGTTAAGTCACCACAACAGCAAATGTAACTCCAAATGGAAAACTGAAGGGTAAGCTGAGCTGGGGGTAGAGAGGGAGAGCATAAACAATGTGCAGATCTTTCAAGTGGCACTAGCTCTTCCCTTGAGAAATGCTTTGTCGCATACAAGCTAATGAAAACCATTGCTCAGCCTATGGTTGTGTTGACAAGGGAAAAGCAGGAAATCAGGATGCAGGAGAAATGAACTGGCAATGTATACAGAGAACCCAGATATTGCTTCATCTGGAAAAATGAAGCAGACCCATCTCTGGCATCTGCAGAAGGAATTACAAAGCTGGGAAAGAGAAGTTGGTGATGAAAACAATTAGGGGCTTGGAAATATTCCCATGGAGGGACCGAAGGGATTCAGTCTCTTGGTTTTAGAAAGGAGATGAATAAGAGAGACGGCGGTGAAGGTTTGCAAAATAACGAATGGCCTAGCAGGGGCAGGTTGTGAGAAGTAGTCTCAAAACTGAGAATAAAGCAATGGAGATAAGAAATGGGAAAGACAGTGAGGCTGAAAGCTGAGCAAAACTCAAAGGGTCTGGATGTAAATATCAAAACAAAATATCTGGAACTGTTGCAAAGATTTTGTGGAGCAGATAATAAGCTTCACGTTTCAGGGTTGAAGCTGGCCCTTGCTTATTAGCAATCATGAGGAGACCCCTTAGGGTAGAGAGATGATTACTCCATAGACATTTCCATGGTTCATCCCTCCTTCCTTTGGAACATCTGGTGCTGGCAACTGTCCAAAATGGGAGATGGGACTAAGAGAACCCCTCAGGCCACATACATTTGGTAATTTCTGATTGCCTAAAAAACATTCTAAACTGTAACTTCATTGTTATTCCCCGTGAGCAAAAAACTTATGCTCTTTATTACTCACCTCTCCACTTTAGTCTCGGGAGATTTGACCAGCCAGATGCTGCATGTGTGTGTGTGTGTATTTAAGGAACAYTTCATGACTCTACAGTTCCTGTATTACCTCAGGACTTCTCTTTGGGGACTCTGTATTAACTGGAATGGCTTTTTTTTTCCCTATAGCCTCCACAAGTTCAGCCTGTGTCAATGAAATCTCAGACTGGACCTCAACTTGGACAACTGTCACAACCACGGCCTCCTCCCCAAGGTACAGTTCTTTGATTCCCATGACAGTGATGACTCCGAGTCGTATCAGTTTGCCTTCTCAATAAAATATATCAGGATAAAGGTTTTGCTCATTTTCCAGTTCACTGACAAGCAGGTAGCAAACTCAGTGTGCTGTTAAAGCAGATACTGTCATATTCCACAGCAGCTCGGGAAGTGGGATGAAAATTTGATACAGGTCCAGTTGGTACCACTAGTAGGACTTGGCTCAGCAAAACAAGGACACTTGAACTGGCACAGGAGCAGGATTCTGGGCATGGAGTATATTGTGTTTGCACAAAGCTGCGGTGGTTACAAGTGTTAAGAAGTGAGGGGAAGATGCTGGTGTTATCAGGTGTGGAACAGATATCAATGTTGATGATGATCAGCCTTGATCCATCTGTCCAGGTGTTCCCATGTCAGCAAGAGCACACCCCCAGCTCCTCCTTACAGCAGAGCAGGTTTGACTTATGTGGCTTGGTCAGAACAACAGGTTTGCCTTACTGTCCTGATTTGTGCTGAGGTGATGAAGCACAGGGCTAACCCACAGGTAGCCACATCACACCAACCATTCAATTCATATGATTTATTAGACCCTAATTTTTGCCACCTTTGTCCCTTCCTTTCTCCATTCCAACCTCCTACCAAATTAACACCCACCTCTAATCTTTTCCTCATTGGTCACAGTTTTGCTGCATCCAAAATTTAGTATTTCTGATACATCTATGCAATCTTGGCATTACATACAATTMTTGACACAAGCTGTTGGCCTCAATACCACTCCCCATCTGTCTCCAGTACTCCCCTTCAATTCTCTGTAAAGTTTTTTTCTCACATAACTGCCCTGACCACCTCYGAAACACAGCCAGCCCTCACAACACTATCTGTAACTTTTGTCATGTTCTCACAGTATTATTTGCCATGTCCAGTAATTTCTAATGTCCCATCCGATTGTTTTCCACATCCTCTTCATTTTTGAGAGTCTGTTACAAAGCAGCTGAAGCCACCTGCTGATGATGCTGCAGCAGAGGTATGGATAGTGATAGGATGGAGTGTCTCACATCAAACTGCTGGACCCATGAAGGGRCTGCTGACTCAAACCAGCAGGGCCAGCTTTCATACCCTGCAGAGTTGGTTCTCCAGTGGCTCTTCCTTGCCCAAGCAGGAAGTGCTCACCAAAGATAAGAAATACCAGATACATGGAAGGGTAAGGCAGGTTGAAGTGACTCCCTGTGGGTAGAGTGGAGGGGCTTCTTTAGTGCTGAAGGAGGTAGAGAAATGGACAACTCTAGAGAGGAGGGCATGACAACAATTTTTAGGCCTATAAAAGGGGGTTTGCCTTATTCTTCTCCATGAAGCTACTGTGAAGTGCCTCTCCTCTTAGCAAAACCCGTCCTTCCGTAGAGGTGCTCTGTGTTTGTTGCACACCACATGCACTTCCTCACATTTATGTCTACCATGTCACTTTCAGGTGGACCACGCCAGCCACAAGGATCTCAGCCTCCACGAACAAACGCACCCCCACAGCAGCGGCTCTCTCCTCAAGGACAGCAGCCTCAGAGTCCCCAGTCCACTTCCCCTCAGCAGCAAAGGTCACCTGGATCTCCACAGCAAGTCCGATCAGCAACAGGGTCCTCTCCAGTCCAGGCTTCCAAGGCAGGCGCATTCCCTCCACAGCAACCTAGGCCCCCCGCCCAAGGCCGGGCTCCCAGCCAGCCAAGCCCCACAGAAACATCCAAGCAGCAAGCCACCCCACACCCACAYCTGAAGTAAGTGCTCTGATAAATTGCTAATATCTAGATATTAGAGTAAGTCCAAAAAGTACCCTGAGCTGACATGAAGAACATATCACATTGTCAGGCAGCAGTCCTCAGGGACCTTTAAGGCCTGCACAACTGTGAGTGACCTCAGAGATATATGTGTATCCTTAGGCATAACAGGCCACCATTGACCTGTTGTCAGAAGAACAAGTTGTATTTGACATCACTAAGATTTCAAATTCTTCCTCTTCTTCTCGTGCTGTTAATCATGTGCTCTACCCCAGCCATATCAACACAGCCACTGTCTTCCCAGCAGGGTGTACACTCCTTACAGGCTGTAAATGGCACAACATTAGAAAGCTCAACAGGAGTCATTCCTTCACTATTGCCTGAATGCAGGAGCCACAAAGGTTCTTTACTGGGCTATTTTTCCCATTTAGAAGCAAAGAGACAGTGAGGGCAGGGGGAAGTGGAAGTGGTCCTAGTCATGTATTAAAAACTCCAGATGGTGACTGCATGGGGAAGCACTCTTCTGAAGCAGAGCACACTGCTGAGTTATTGTGGATCTTTGGTAGCAGCTTTTGCTGTCACCATTCATGGAACATATTTGGCTGGCACCATGGCAGGAAATATCGGCAAAAATAAGTCTGATGCTGACAAAAAGTTAACACAAGCAAATTGGTATGAACAGGCCAGAACAAAATATAGGYGAGGAATGATAAGACAATCTCTAGGAAGCAGAGGAATTATGTTCTGGAACAGGCTTTCAGTGATCATTACATTATCAAGGCAAACTAAAAGAAGTGTACTTCAGGATCAAAATGTTGGTGCTAAGAATGCAGTCACCAAACTATATATATTTCAGGTACTTTTTCCAGAACCTGGTTTTGTGCTGGATGCCTGTTACTTACCAGAACAAACCATTCAGTGACTAAGCATGGTAGCAGGGAAAATTGGGAGACTTACTTCAAAAGCACAGTCCTGATCTGAACTTGAACCACTAGCAGGTACACACCCAGCAGGAGCAGTGTGGTCAATCAAAAGACCTGCATTACAGAGCTAATAGTCAGAGCAGACAGGCCAGCAAGGGAAGGAACAGCACACATTGCAGGGGACCTGGCTACCAATTTACCAAACCTCTTGTGCTCTCACAGCTGAAAGGCCAAGACCATCATTCCTGGTACAGCTGATGAGAGACAGGTGACCCACAGCAATCCATTCTTCTGTATTAGTAGTGAAATTACTTAAGGGTTCCTCACAACAGCTGCACCAAATGGCAACCACATACTTCTAGTCAGATGTTTTCATCAACACTTASCAGTTTGGACTGAGCCACTTGCCCATGTCCCTTTCTCTCCCGCCTCCCCCATTCCTGGATGTCTAAGCACGTGGATATTTTCTGTGCCAACCTCTCCTTTTATCCTTGAATTTGTGTGATGGAACACAAAACATGAGTGATCAGCTTTGAATTCCCACCTTCTCCTGCTGAGTCTGAACTCTGTTTTCCCTTTCAGCAAATCACAGTCCCTGACAAACAGCTTCAGCATATCTGAGTCACCTCAGCGGGGAAGTGCCACTGAAGATGAAGCAAAAGCTGAGACCATCCGCAACCTGAGGAAATCATTTGCTAGCCTGTTTTCTGATTAACAGTCCTGCAGCTGCATCTGTGCTTTTGTCAGCCCTCACTCTACAAAATAGCATATCTGATGTCATCTTGGAATACACTCAATGGAACCCAGCAATTTACAACTAGCACCTGGGTAAAGGGAATTTAGAAAACTATTGTTGTTTTAATACAAAGAAAATATTCTAATAATGGTCTGAAAAGTGACTGTACAAAAGTGTCACCGTTTCATTGGTTTTTGTGCTTAATCAGAATCACATCTGTTCAAATGACTGAGTTGTAAAGCAAATTTTACTCTTGCTAACCCCTGTGGAGTCAACACAGTTGTAACAGTGTAAACTGAGTTTTATTTTGATTTGTATATAGTCAATACAATTGCTAACTTCCAATTACTGAATTCTTGTTAAGGTCAGGCTAAAAAAAAAGAAGCTTCTTTCAGAAACACATGTGCAAAGGCAGAGTCAAGAATAAGTACCCATTGACTGATGAAGTAAGCATGCTTGAGCATGGAAGTACAGTGAACTGTGGAATTTCATGATACCAACTCCTCAAAAACTCACTTTTCAGAGCAAAACTATGTTCAGGATAAATATAGTACCAGGCATCAGTAAACACCAAAGATCACACGAGCAGGTCATCCAGATGGACTTCTGGTTTGCTCCAGATCACTCTGCTCATAGCAGATAAAACATCTCTGTTTCATGCCTTGCATTTACGTCCTCTGCGCCCGATTCCCAAGTTCTGAAAGAAAAATGTCATGTTCTAACCCTGTACCCTTAGCTCAAAAATAACCTGAGAAGTGGGTCTTCCACACAAAAAACCAACTTCTTCCCCTGCCCCTGAAAACACCAGAGTTCACATTCACAGTTCACACAAATTCCAGACAAAACCCAGCTAAACTCCAAGCACTTTGGTGACTTGGTCACATCTGGCTATGTATGTCCCTCAGGAACATGCTTAATTAATAGCAGAGCTGATGAAGTGCACATACTTGTGTGCTGAGTGTTCCATAATACTGAATGGACAAGAGACATGGAGTGAAATCCTGTCTCCCTCCTTGAACTCTCACTGACTTTGCTGGTTTAGACAAATGCAAGGTGACAAACCTGCAACAGAACTGGAAAATTATACTTCACAAAAAGATGACCTGGGTCCATTCAGAGACACCAAGCCACGGGAGGGCATGTATGAGATTGTCCCAAGCAGGTAACAATCAGTATTAGTTCTCCCTGACCACTCCCAAGAATTACTCCTCCAGAGAAGACAGAGATGGATCTTTGCCGGTGTGCTTTTCCTCTAAGCCTGCAACACTGAATGAAGCTGTCTGTGCATATATACTGAACTGGGACATGACAAAACCCACACAAGCTATGTTCATGATGGAAAAAAACCACCCTGGGTGAATCCATGTATTTAGAGCTATTTCTAYCAGCTGAGACCCTAGCCCTTGCACTCTGGGAGCTCTGTTTATAACACACTTAAGGCAGGTGCCAGTCCTCATCCCACCTCCTCAACATAGAGCTTCGAGGCCAGACGTGGGTTTGTGCTTCCCTTAGCAACTTCACCATGATGATACTTAGGAATGCCCAGGGAAGTCAGTATTTTAAATAATTAAAAAACTGTTTGAGCCAGTGGCACAGATCTTTGCTGTCACTTAAACAGGAAGATCTCCAAAGCAGCAAAAGCAACAGCTGCATTTGCCATCTCAGATCTTGTGATTCACTGGTGGGAATAAAGCCAAACAAAGAAATCCTTCCTGCATAGCACCTGTAATGAACATCTAAATCCAATGCAGTCATCTGGACCTTGTATGACCTACCCCTGAGCAGGCCTTTGCACATATAATGGCAAGTAACAGCATAGCTTTTCCAGGTTGGAAGTCCCTCAAGAGACTCATCTGGATCAATGATTTATACCTCAAGTTCAGTATTACAGAACCATCTTACTCTCTGATGATTTGTCTTCTGCTTTGTTGTTTTTTTTTTCTCRGTTCTGTGTTGTCCTTCAAGGTTTGATAAGCAGTTTACAATGTAGCATCATAAATATATGTCATCGTCTGAGGAAAAAAAAAATCAGTCCCTGCTGTTTTGCAGTCTCCAGGAGCAATAAAAGAGTGAGAAATGGCCTTGAGCAAGCACTGTCCCACTGGCAAGAATAGCAGATTAACAAGCTCCACTCTATGGAGAAGAGATAATACAACCCTGGCGGGAGAGGATTTCCTTCTGTAACACTTCCCTCAGCATAGTTTATGCCTTTCCCTACTAAATGGTCACTAGAGATGCAGAGACAGAAATAAAAGTTTACTGCCAGAATCCTCAATTGCTTTATCCCCTGAAACTCTACGTTTCCCTTACCAACACAAGATATACAAAAAAAGCAACTAGTGACTATTATGACATGGCCCCATAAATCGGCAGCAGTTCATCGCTGAAAGTGCAACAGCTGGAGCATTTGCTGAGGCTGCACTTGAGCACAGCAGGGCTGTCCTCTGATGGGCCACAGTAACAGGACAGTACCACCAACTTTGATACCCCCCAGTGACTCAAATCTCTTCATCTGCCTACAGCTCCCAGCTGTCACCTTTGAAGGGACCAGCGAACAGAATTCCATCTCCCCTCCTCCTAGCTTCAAGTTGCAACATCAAGTACCATCAACAGGCACTCTCAGCTTAATTTAGTTAGTCCATAGTTCCTGAAAAAGCACCCTCAGTCGTATTCACAGAAGTGCTTTAAAACACTGAGTTGATGTCCTAAGTTAAAATGATGAAAATTTATGTTGTGTCCTCTAACTGTCCCAACAGTACACTTCAAGTCTAGAGCTATGATGCTCACAGACTAGATGTTGTGGCTAGGAGGAGGTTCACAAATGAATCATGCAATCTTCACATTATCATCGTTGATGCTGGCTTTCTACTCCAAAATCCCTACACTCTAAAAAAGAGAAGAAGGAATACAAGGGGTATTCTCCTTTTATATGAAAGGGAAACTAAGGTATACCCAAAAGGTATTTATGTACCTAAATATAACATCTGGAGTTAGGGGCAGTAAGAAAACAAGAGAAAAACTGGTAAAGAGAAACTACATTTAAATCACAGGGCACACAAGCCCCACAACACATCCTGTGCTCTTCTTCCCACAGCTGTGAAAACTGAGCACCTGGTCCGAGCTTTCCTTTTGTCCTATTTGCTTTAATTTTCTTCCTGTAGAGGCCAGGAAACATGAGTAGGTTTGTGTATTTAGATCCAGCCCAAGAAGTAGCTGGGACACAGCTACTACACCCACCCATATCCACCACCTGAAAAAAACAGCAAAACATTTTGCTGTTTAGATACAAACTTGACTTTCTTGTCATAGCTAGGTGTGGTATTTCAAGAGAGAGAATGGAACATACATTCCCAGGCAAGCTAAGGTCCAGAAGAACAGCAGTCCTACTTGTAAATGCAGTGGTATTTTAYTGCCTTCCACTCACCACAAGCAGATACGTAAGACCTTACATCTGTCTATGGCTCAGTTGCTTCATCTACTTGGTTTAAAGTTTCATGAACAAGATAGAACAAAAAATAGAAAAGCCAAGGCTAGTAGTTCCTTATTTCCAAGTGACTGTTAGTAGCAACCTTTACAGAGCATATGGACAAACAGTACAGGTAAGAAATGCTCATCTTCAGGCATTTCATCTTCTGTGATTTCTCTTTTATAGTTTGCAACAGCAATGACACACACACTTGACTTAAGAGCTGGCAAATAAACAAAGCAAGCAGCTAGTTTTCAAATATTTCCTGTTTTGTCTTCTAATTTTATACTGTCGGTCCTGAGATACTCACTTTTTATTTTGTATCCTGTTTTATGAATAACAGGAACTCCTCTTTAAGGAACGTCACAGTTCCAGGTAAGTCAGGTCCCTTTATCTTTGGCTTATAATACCTTTACTACAATGTGAAGGACAACAAAAAAAGGGAAGGAATATCTTCAGGTCACATAGTGGTGCATGTGTAAAAGGGCTGAGTTCGTTACTTCAAAAACAAACACTCAAATGACAAAATCCAGGAGAAACTGAACCTCTGGCATCAGCCTGGCAGGAGTATGACTTCATGGCTGTCTTCATGGCAAAGAGGGGCCAATTCCAGAGCAACACACAGCTTGCCAGCCCAGCAAGCCATGTGATTGTCATCAAGGCACTGGCACCACAAAATTAACTTATCTTACACGCATTATGTGATCATTGTTCCCAGAAATAGCTTGGAAAAAAGGAAAAGGGTAAGTTACAAACTATTTTATCAGTTAAAGCTGTTTAACCTTATCTGAATATTATGTATGCATTGCTGCAGCACTCATCATAAGGACAAAATGGTGCAAGACCAAGCAGTGTAATTTCCCTTTTTCTTTTTATAGTCAGTGGAATATAAAGAGTCACTGTAAACTCTAAGAGGTCCGACTACACATTTCACTTGTGAAAATTCTCTTGGAACAAGGCAATTCAACCACTGAAGGCAAATGTCAAAAGCTCAGGCTAATCTTGGTATTGAAGAAAAACTGTTGCTGTGAAGTATAAAGGGAAGAAAGAAGCAATACAAATTTTGACAGCAAAATAAAGTATTATATTTTACTTCCACTGGAGTTAATGGCAAAACCTCCTGACCCTACTGAAGTCAGCTGATGTTATACAAAACAAGATGAACCACTGAAATATTACCTGAAAAAGCACATAAATATTACTGATTAAATAGCTTGTATTTAACAGGAAATGTCATTCCATTTCCACCGTGGGAATTTCAAAAAGGTTTTAGAAAATAATATCAGTTGTCACAACAGTCATCAGTACCATTTACATTTATAGAAACACTGAGATCAATCTTAAAAAATATGTAAGAAATTAAAAGTTCTAGCAAAGTTTAGTCATTCCAGTCTTCCTTTAATTGAGTTCCAGCATCAGTCTGCAAATCTCATCAGGAGACTTTAACACTGGTCTTGTTAGCTGCTCATTCRTTAATAAGACAACACTTGAAAGGTGCTTATAACATGCTACAACACATTTCCCTTTGGCAAGATATAATCTGATAGTTACGTAATGGAATCAAATGGAATTTACTGAATTGAAGTCAAAATTCATTCTGCTTCTCATGTTGTTGTGATCCCATTTCCACTGCAACCAGGTCAGCCTATTTAATTCTTTCAGTAAGTCAGATAAGGAGAAAAGATGCATTTTYGCACCACTTTTAGTTCACAAAGTAAATGCAGCCATGTACTACAGATCCTTATCTGTAAAAGCAAGGAAAAAGTCAAAAGTTTTGCTGCTGATTCTTTGTAAAATTGCTCTGCTTCTGTTTAGACTTCTGAGTTGCACTGTAGCATGACTTTACTCAGTTGTTTGTAAAATTAATTAATTTGTGTTCTAATATTTCCATTGTAAAGAAAATCTCTTTGCTGTATTCTTTGTGCATTAAGTAACAATACAAAAATGCTTTTTACCTAATAAAATATCAAAGGAAAAAGGAAACAMCACCTTTAAAAATTTCCATGAACACACATCTACCGTAACAGTGGCAGTATCCTGTTCTACGCAGTACACGGCAACTTTTTTGTTAATAAAGATTATTAATTAGCCCAGTAGATTTTAAACAAAACCTTTCCTCCTGGCAATTTAGTAAAACTCTTCAAATAAGACAGACAAGTAAAGGGTTCGTATTTAAAGTGCTCTTTATCTGATGCAGCAAGTATTTGGCCGGTATTCTGGTCTCTAAGTAGCACTTCACAGACGATTAAGGGCAAGGAGGAGGGGAAGCAGAACAAACTGCTCTAAGTTGTAGCTCTTTCAGAAACAGACCTTAGTGCCAGGTGGTACAGCACTACCAGAACACAAAACAAACCCAGCCTGTGTGGCTGGGACACTACCATGCACACGTTTGTGACACAATCTGAAGGCAGATGTTAGTGCCTGGGATTTGCAATCTCCTGCAGTTAGGAAGCAAGCTCAGCAATTAGAAAACTCACTGCAGGAAAAAGCAGCAATCAAATGAATGCACGGCGAATGTCCATGGGGCGGCCCCGGCTGGGTCGAGGTGAAAACCTGTCACTGGGACCAGCTCGTCCTGGAAGCGTAGGGTTTGCTCCAGGCAAGGAGCCAATTGGGTCAAAATGTGGTCTGAATGGAGGAAACTGACCTGGTGCTTCTCCCTGGCCAGGAATGAGTGAGTTAATTGGGTCTCCAACATATGGAAGTGTTGGTCTCTCATCATAATCTCCCCCAATGATCATTGGGGGATAGATTGGATTTGATGGGAATGGGTTGGGAGGAAAGGGATTAGGATAGAATGGGTTGGGATGAAAGGGGATGGGATGAGGTATAGGGGGCAGAAGCATGTGCCTCCATCTCAGGGCCTCCTTCTTCTGTTTCAACTTTTTCTTGTATAGCTGCAGACAGAAAAAAAGGCATTTTTAAAGCTCTCTAAGTGTTCCAGCTTCAGCAACTGCATTCACTTTTACAGCACTTCTCAAAAAAGTGCTCCTCACCCAGAGCAGCAATGACCCTGCCCGCTGAAGACCACACACAGCATCTTTGGAAGATCTCTAACCCACAATTTGAGCATGCACCACATAACTTGTTGATGATGCTTTTTCCTAGTCTGACCAACCTGTATACACAGAACACCACACTTTTAAGCTAAACTTTAACTCAAAGTTACTGCCTCCCGAAGTCTATACTTAATTCTTAAACTAAGACTGATCTCAGAGAGATTATATAAAAAAGCCACCTACTTCTTTCCAGTCTGTGTCACGAGGCCTTGCAATAGGATCTACAAAGAGAAGTAAAAAAATTAAGAAAAGCAAGTAGCATGTGTGCCACAGATGCCCATAGTTTCTCAGAACTCACAGAATAATCAAGGTATGAAAAAACACTTTTGGTCAATCAATTTTTTCATAAAAATAATGCATCTTAAGAAATATAAAGCTCCAGGTCCATTCAATAAGTAACCTACTTACATACCCATTCTATGTAAAGCATCGTCTCCAAATGTTACTAAATAGAAAAATCCCAGGAACATTGTCCCCACCTTTGCCTTCTGACAGCACTTCCCTTGATTACCTTTGTTTCTTCAATCTCTTGTGAGAAATTGAAGCAGGAATACATCTTCCCTCCACTTCCTAATAACTGCAGTAGCTAATATACCAAAGGAAACAGATGAAAACAAGGAAAGCCTACACCACACAATGGGAAGGACCATGTGCAGCACCAGTAGTGGCTCAGAAGATTGCCAACAATTTTCCTGGCAGAAAACAGTGCCTTCACCTGAATTACACCTGACCAACTGTACTGGTTAGTATCACAAACAACTTCATTTACYCACAGTGTTTAAATATCATTATTGGTTGCCCGAGGAGCCTCTTATCAAAACCTGTCAGACCTAATCCCTCTGTTAACATGAGAACGTAATTAGAAAAAGATGTGCCTCGACGTTACCTCGGAAATCCCGCAGATACATAAACCTCCAGAGAAGCTGGTCATTGGAAGCTGTGTAAAGATCACGGCAAACAGCGGAGAGAGAGATGAGGGAACGGACATCCAGCAGTCTGAAAATCCGAAGCTTGAGCTCAAGAGGGAGGACCACTAACCCGAATACATCTGGCAAGTTCAGAGCTACAGAAATAAGAAAGAAAGTTCAGAAAAAATAGAGTAAACTTGACACCACTTASGTAGTACTTCTATCACTAAAGACCCTAAAAGAAAGTAAGAACATTATAATCTTTCCCTTAAATCCTCTCCCAGTGATGCCCAAGTTACACCACTTTTCTCAGCAACTACTGTGATGGGACTTCTTGCAAAACAGACCTCTTTCAAGTGCACTTAAGGGGTGCACAAAATAGGGCAAATGACACATTATACTGAGCACTACAGCTAAGAAACATTCCACACACCTAACTACATTTATAGGCTACACAGCTAAGGAATAGATATATAAAAAAAGACCTGCCCAATTTCATGAGCCTGCAAAAAACACAAATACAGAGCACATGCTTCACATAAAATCTTCATGCCCTGAAGTCTAGAGGGAATTCCATTGAATAGTCTTCAGAACACAAAGCTGAGACCTKTTATGGCAGTAACTGCAAAGCCTGGCTTCCTACTCACTTCACAAACACCAGCTTGGGTTACTTCCTACCATCCTTTCCAAGCTCTCAACGACCAGTTCCTAACAAGATCATTCCTGAGGTCAGACTTCCAAACATGATGCTAAATAAATTTTTTTGTTTTGACAAAGGAATAGATCAAAACTACAGAACTACTGCTACAAAATTATTGTGGTATGATTTTCTCATCAYTATATGTGGAAAAAAGCCATTCCATTTCCATCTCTGAAGTAAGATTGGAACAATCAAAAATTAAAACCAGAATTATATTAATATTGTCTGAGTTACAAAGATTAATATAATTTCTTTAGCATGTATATATTATTTCATGCTTACTCTTTATATGCCTACCACTGAACAGCTGTTTCTAATACTTTTCCTCCAAGGCTTTAGATTGACCCCCTTCCTTCCATCCTCAAAAATTAAGTGCCATCTCTAACTGCAAATATTTTCTCTCACCTTGTCGGGCAGCAGCCAGGAGAGAGTAAACCAGCTGGTCTTTAAAGAGACGGGATAATTTCTGAAGGTCTTTGTAAACACCTGCAACCTTCTCTGTCAAAGAAGAGAGGGCAAAAGCTTAACGTCAAGAGGTTATAATGCAAAAATGATATAAGCATTAGAGTTTTCTTATAAGCACAACTTTAATCTGCTTGTGATCTTGATGGGAGCAGCTCTGCAGCTAGAGTGCAACTATCCTGCAACAAGTAAGTCATTGAAAAACTAGAGATGAGTTCCATGGTCAGGCTAACCTTTCCCTTTGGCCTTAAAAAGCACAATTAAGGGGAAGAYTTGAGTTCTTTGGAAACAAACTGACTCTTAAGCTGTCAGAGCTTCCTTTGTCAGRTTTCAGAGTTTGTGCCTAACATATACCTAAGTTCTAAATGCCTGCAAACTTCATTTCTCTGACAAAAGTGTTTTTCCATTCTGTTCTCTGAAGAAAGAGGAGCCAGAAGACTCTACTGTTATATGGAACACATTTCAGCACTCAGTTAGTTCTTCTAAAGCCTTTCAATTAGACTTGTACATCAGTGACTGGGACTATCTAAAACACAGTTAGGACATGGAGTCAGCCTCAACTGCCAATAAAGCAACTCATATCCTTCAGAGAACACAAGGCTGGTCAGGTCTGTGCTCACAAGGATCCACATTGATCTGCCCTTCTCTCCTCCCTCATCTCTAATTTCATCACTCTAGAGAAACCTATGTGGTCAGCACRTTTTCTGACAAAAAGAATTTAATGATTACAGCTCTGAAGCCCTGAGCTGCCAGGCAAAAAGGGGGCATGACCCAGCATTATTGTCCCAGAGATTCACACAAATGCCCAGGACCTCATAAATAACAGGCATATTGGCCAAAGGATAAACTGAGCTTTGCAATGTTCTTTCCTTACACTGTAATTAAAGAAATACAATTTGTGTTAACAACAAAGCGTGAGTAAATGGTACACTCTGAATTCCTTTTACCACAGTTATCACTAACCTAAATGGTAACCACATTTTTATTCTTTTTTGCTATTCTGTACCTATTTGGTGCTCTACTAAAACATATCCTTACCCACTGTGTCACTTCTTTACTTTTCAGTTTACTACTATGATTATCATAGCTCAATCATACCTGGGTCCTGAAAGCAAACAAAGGATGATGGCAATAGCTGGATTCTCTTAACACTTTTAATCTCTTCATTGATTTTTAATGTTGCTACAAACATAAGAAAGAAAGACATTTCAAAATTTAAAACACACAGAGATGACGAAGACCACTTCATTACTCCTTACCCTTTGGAGGTATTTTACTTTCCTCCCTTACAAGATCCCACAAGGAAAATACCCAACTACAGGAAGCAGGCAGACAAATAAAAACTTCAGAAAAACATACAAGTAACTCAACACAGCASAACAGCAACCAAGCATTACCTTCAACAATTCTATCACATGGATGGAGACATAACACAGCTAAAAGATGTATACACAGAGCCATTATCATAACTAAATCATTAAAGAAATGCTAATTAGAGAAAGACTCAAAAAGTTTACTTTATGAATGCTCTATGCATGGTAGTTATACCACTGTCCTAAATCTAACCTTAACCCGACTTGGTTAAAACATTTGATCAGAATATGTACAGGTTCTGTGAAAACATATGTGCTTATACAAATTGACAAAATCAGTTAAGAGTTTTACAAAGAAACATAAAAATTTTAATCAGATATCTTGAAATTAGAAGCAAGCCCCAAGTTAACATTGTTTCTGCTAAAATGTGGAATTACTCAAATGCTAAATAAAATATTAAAAAGAAGGGGAAAAAACTGACAAAAAGTCTCAAAAAAACCTATCAAGTGATATGGAAGTTGCTTCAAAAAATTAAGGCTTCCYTAAGTTTTCTGGACTGAATAGCTGAAACTAAATACAATTTTTGAGATCACAGTTAGTGTACTGCAGAACGGTTATACATCAGGGCTGAAGAATGCTTAGTCCGGAAGTTGTAAGTCTTGCAAAGCACATAAGAGAAGACAAAATATTGTAGCCGAAGGAAATCTACTTCCTTCGTGTCTGGCAACGTGTACCAAAGTTCCTACGAAATGAGATAACAAACCTATTTCTACAATATTGCAATGAAAAGGCCAGCTGAATCTCCTAAGTATTAATCTGTTACAATAAGAGGGAGAGAAACAGTTAACACAGAGACTGGAAATGTGAAGAGTACTCAGCATCACGAAGTGGCATCTCCTGCACTTCAGCAACCCATGCAATAAARGCACAGTTCAAAGCAGAGCACGCAAAAACACACTTAAGTTTTCTCTTGCTAAACAATGGTGATACTTAGGAATGTGCATCCAGGACAAAGACTGACTTACCATTAATAGCAATAAGATCTCCCAGAGGCACACAAGTCAAACCAGCAGAACCTTCTTCACAAAGGGGATGTGTGTATTGTAGCTTATAAACACCATTCCCTCTCCATTTCTCTGGCATAGAGACTGCCTTGGCTTCTATCCCCTACAAATGCAAAGGGATAACACTGTCATGCTTTTGCAATGTACCAATGCTGAGGGGTSAGAAAAGGATTGGAAGTTAGGAAATGGCAGAATGATGCTTGCAATTCAACTCTTAGCTCAGTCCTAATGCATATTATGACACAGTGATTATGAGTATGTTTGATTATACACTGTTTTCCCCAAAACTAACAGCAAATCTAAGGTGAAGTCTAGTAATTTTTTTGTCCTGATAGAAAAGGATGTTCAGTGAGCACTCACACCTATTTCTTTGAGACACATACTTCATTCTGTCATCCTTTCCAACATTCTGACAACTCCTGGACCTAATTAATCTGCTACACAAAAAACATGCTATTGCGCCTTTTCTGTGAACTTACAATATCTGACAGGGCTTGAAGAATCATAGTTTCAAGTTAATTAGATACCTGAGTCAACTAACAGTTTTTCTTTCAATTTCAGTATGAAAAGGCTCAGATGGACTATCAAGGGAGATACAAAGTAACCGTAAGTAYAAGTAGATTCTTTCTTTCCTCTTAAATCTGCACAGCAGTCATCTTCCCTGCTTCCAAAACTGCTCACAGACATAAACTTTATTCCCAGTGGCMAATGTATTCTTCATGTAGTATTTCAAGTTATGGAGATGCAATGAACTTCAGCAGATTTATTAAATTAGTATTCGTCAACCAGACACCCATACATACTTAGTTAGCCTCACTGCAAGAAAAAAAGGTGAGAATTTAAACACTTTCCCTGAGACCATGCCTTTTTCTGCATGTTCAGCCACATATTAGTACACATAAAATGCAAACGAAAAGGCAACAAGTGAATTCATACATTGTACAGACGTGCTGCCATAGGTGCTCAAGTACGATACCTCTACAGATCAGTGGAACCAATGCCTAAATTCACACTTAGTCGAAGTTAATACGGAATTGGAGACAACATTTTGGCAGACCTAGGCCTTGTTAAGCACCACTTGAGCAGGATACAATTGAGATGATCCTAATGCTCAAGGCAGTACTTTGGGGAAGTGCTACCATCTAAGCACATCTGCACCTGCTCAACAGTATAAGGCACAAGCAGGAGGTTATCAGTCATCAGCTGGGTCCCAGTGAGGCTGAAGACCAAAAGAAACAGGCACGGGCCTCTTCTTTCACAYCTAGAAGCTACTACAATCTTCAGCCTGAAGACTCTCTGGTCAGGGAAATTAGAGAAGCTGATACTTCAGCAGCCCCTGCAGCCAACTGACATATACAAAGGCAGAAGCAGATCCTCAGATGCATCTTGTATTACCATTCCCATGATATTCCACAGCTTTCACACACTGACCTAGAAATTTCTGTTTGGTTGTGCACCTTCCTACCTGAGGTACATAGCCCGTCTCCATCATGAGAAGATGAACTAGAACAATCAAGGCATCAGTGGCACTGGTACACTCAGCAGAAAGGTAGAGCATCTCTAAAGAGTGGGGTATTTCCCCATCAGCAGCTTCACTGCACAGCATGGGTTCAGAGGGATAGGAACCTGAGCCTTCTTCCAGGTCAACATCTTCTGGGACTAATCCAGAGGGAAATTCTAGGCTGGATTCTGCCTTCAGGGGAAAGCAAAACATACATTTGTTCAGAAAATTACACCTCTATATACATCAACATTATGCATCTGCTTATTCCAGCATGATTTCCCATAGAAGTTATACAGATTCATTACATCTCCATTGTCTAGCATTTCAGATGGAGACTGGGATTATATATGTAGCCYCTGTATTTCTTAATCTTTAGAATGCAAGCCCTTCATTAAAAGGTCTGTCATTTTATTGCATATACTAACTGAAGACAAAGTGATAAGAATATATTAAACCTTCATCAGAATTTTTGCAACATACACACRAATAATTTAATCACTCTAGTATTACCATTTATTTTAACTTAGCCAACATGCATGGCAAGTGACTAAAATGGCAACTTGTACTGCCAACAAACACAACAGGCCTAAATAGCAGAGGGAAAAAAAAAGGCAATGGAGTGCACCTGAAAAGAGCACGTTTCCAACAGTGACTGTTGCATTGGCTCAGTACCTAGAATCAGTTTCCTCAAGATAGCACTGAGGCAGGTAAGAAACATAATCCTTACTTCCTTAGGAAAAGTGCATGTTCCAGCAAAAACATTCACTCCTGTAAAAATGTCAAACCTAAAATACTTTGGGCTCTCTGAATTAGCTTGTGTGTCACAGTAATATACAATGAATAGAGACAAATTTCCATTCAACTAACTGACTAAATATCAGACAAGTATAAGGAGCCACATATTCTGAAGAGATTCTATCCTATATAGTACAGCAACTAACACAAGATACCTTCTTTTTTGCCTTGTGCTGTACAGGACAATTCTCACGTACTTACTTACCCTCTCATCACTCTCTTGAACTTCCACCTGAGCTTTCTGGCTGTTAGATTGCTCATTCTGCTCTTCTTCTTTTGAACTGTTGGCCTGACTTTTGCTGGGGATCAAGGTGGACGGCTCRTGACCATTCTGAACAGGGGAAGGAGTAGAAGAAGGAGGAGGAGGTAGGCTGGGTTGACCATCTGGTTCTTCCAGTAATAAGCATATCAAATCACCAGAAACAATCCCGTATGAAGCTAAGGTCTTCTGATCCTCTGTGAGAGCATCTTTTCTGTTCAGTGTTATCAAAAACGTGGTATCAGAACTGCAAAATAATATTTTAAAAAGGGTAAGGAAACATGGTTGGCTGCTCCTGGATAACTGCACACAGAGGTACACGACTCAGCATGGCAATTAGTGCTGTGGTTTAGTTGACCTGGTGGTGATTGGTCAAAGGTGGGACTTGATGATCCTGGAAGTCCTTTCCAACCTTAATGATTCTGTGATTCTATAGTTAGAAATGCATACTGCATATTACAATAGTATTGTGCCATGGGGCTTAATCCATTATTAATTACCTTTATCTTCAAGAAAGAGTGAGGGGAAAAAAAGGGTATGAAATTATTTTCCCCAAGTTTCTCTCCAAGTACACTTCAAGTAGCTGTAGCTGCTTGSTAGATAAACTTCAGTTACAGAAATTGCTCATAAAACAAAAAACATTTATGAAGAGAAGCAAACAAGTGCCGTTCAAAACAGAAGGTATCACACATAGGAAAAAAAGCTTTAAATAAACTACTGCCTGAGATTATGTAAAAGTAAAGTGTTGAAGACTCAACCAACTTGCTTTCTCATCAAGCCAAACATTAATTTCAAAGATCAGCAGCTGTCCCACAGAATGCTAGTTGCAAATGAGGGTAATAAGAAAAAATGCTTCAAGGTAAGCACTTATGAAAAAAAAAAAGAAATTAAACTGGTTAGCAGGGAAGCAGCTACCCAGCATCAGCTATAAAATACACTCATTGCAGCAAGACAAGCAGTGATTTTACATTCCTCCTGCCCACACTGCTGTGTGAATCACCAGTGAAACACCAGCACGCCGGACCTAATTAAAGGTTTGTGATACAAACTCTTCAGGTACCATGAGAAAACGTTTCCCTTTTGTGGGTGATTCTAAAATTGATTCTGCAGACTTTGCTCTCCTAGAGAGGATGCCGTTCTTCACAGATAAGACGTTTATGAAACTTAAACCGAGATTCTCCAGGAAGCCTGACAGAACTGTAAAACTGACACCCTACACCCATTTTGTAACACAAGGGCCACGCAGAAATATTAGTCAGCTCTGACCGAACTGCAATCCGCACTTCACAGCTGAGCACTCCCCGAGTTTTGCTTTCCCGTTCCGCAGGGACCAGCCGGGAAGCAGTACGTGTCCCAAGGCCTGCAGGAGCCTCGGCAGCCTGCCCCGTGAGCCGGGTAAAGCTTCCATGCCGGGCAGATTCAATCCCCGGTGCTGCGTGCCCGGGCCCTGGCGGTGCCGCCGCAGCACCGCCGCCCCCGCCCAGCAGGGGGCAGCACCGCGGCCTCGGGGCAGCTCYCTCCCCCCGCACCGCGTGGTACGGCCCGGCCGGAGCAGGCCCCGCACGGTCGGCATCCCCTCCTCCCCCGACACCCCCTCACGATGGTTCGCTCCGCTCGCTACCTGTATCCCCAGGCRGGCAGCAGGGCCCGGCGCAGCTGCGCGCGCAGCTCCCCCAGCGTAGGCTCCGCCCCCTGGACCTCCAGAGCCGCCGTTCGCTTCTGCAGCCGTACGCGGAGCTTCATGGCGACGGCAGCGGGACGGGGAGCTCTCCGCGCCCACCTCGCGCCCCGAGCGGGCCCCGCCGGACAGCGGCGGCGGGGAAGGTGGCGGCGGGGCGCGGGCGCAAGGGCTGCCGGGCCGGGCCGTTGTTTTGGTTGTCGCGGCACCGCCTCAGCCCGGCCCCGGCCACGCCTCCGGTGCTCGCGGCACGCCCCCGATCGTTGTCTCGGCGTGCCGCGCTGTGACCTGCGCGGCGGCGGCAATCGCGGCCCGGCCCGTCCGCGATCGATGGTTGGGCGTTCGGCTGTGCAGGGGGTGGAGCCGCTCCCACAGGCCGTCCGGGTGTTGTCATTGCTGCGGGTGTGACGCTGCTGTGCTCCTGCGCCTCAGAACTGCGCCATTCCTCCTCAGCCTCTTCCCCTGCAGCTGGATAAGCCACTGGCGGGAATGATTCCTGCGACCGGCCTCTCCGGCGCCGCWTGGCGAGGGTGGTAGGGCCTCTGTCCTTCTCACTGTAACACCGGGTCAGGTGGTGTTCTGAAGTCACAACTGTCAGGGAGAACCTGGCTGAGTGTTAAGCTGTTGGCAAGGGTCGTGGAAGTGCACAAAGGGAAAGGCTGAAGGAGCATGCTGCCCCCGAGAGGGTTTAGTTTTGTAAAGGAACCTGATTTTTCTAGACCAGATGGCTGAGTTGTCACCTCAGAGGTAATGGTACAACACCTGTGGGCAAATAGTCTCACCCAAAAAATGAAGTGGTACAAACTGAAGTTTACTGGCTTCCCCTTCACCTGGCATACCAGATATAGTTGGAAAAAAGCCCTTCTCCACGTCTTGGATCTGGAAATACACACTTGGGAGGAGTATAATGTTGATTGGGGGAATAATGTAAAAGGCACAATTTTTTTCAAGTTTTCACTTTGTTTAATGAATTACATAGAATATTAAAAAGCAGTAAATTCAGAGGTGGCTCAGACTTGGAACACTGCATGTTCTCAGGTCAGTTTAGTTTTCTTTCTAATGATAAAATTTGCTTGCATCACAATTTTCCATGCAAAGAATAATACGAGAAATGTGAGGTGCAASAAAACGGGTACTTTCTAGGAATAGAATACTAAAATAATAAGTGAAATCACAAGACCTAGCTTGCACAGCTACCACCAAGTACAGCTGCTTATTAGGGCCCTATTGACATTGCTTAACCCTATAGAAGCAGCCCTTTTGTATTCTTTCAGCACTTGGGGGCCAGTCAGGGAAAGGAGACTGAAACTTCGAAAAGCTCTATTYTGGGCTGCGGGTGAAATCTCCTTTATGCCATCTGAATATGGCCATCCAAACCATTCAAATCATTTTAGAGTTTGCTGTCAGATACATCTCAAACTGAAGGGCAGCCGTTGTCTGGTTTCAGCATGTCAAGAAATTCCTCAGTGGAAAGGAGAGGCTTGTACTGAAGGTGATGAAAGGCAAGGAGACTACTGAGACGGAACACCGCTTGTTGAACAATGCAAGACCTGGTGCTCAGTACAATCAGCTTGGTGTAACTTAGGTCCTCAGTGACAAACACTGAAACAAGTGATTTCCTGAGGAACTGCACTGTTTTTGAAGGAGTGTTCAGGCAGTCATCATCAAATGGGGACACATTCTGGATAAATCCAGAAGAGTGGGTTTCTGCAGCAGAGAGGGATGAGATTGGAATTAGCAAAAAGGTAGAAAGGAGGAGAACACAAGGAGCAGCGTGCCTGTCAGAAATTATTTGCTCTCTCTTGAAGAGGGTCGATTCATGTTGCTGCTTCAACATCATTACCATTTTCCTTTGGCCATGGATGTCCTGCTCTGTTTCATTCTTCAGTTATCCCTGTCTCAGCCACCTCCTGTTATCCCACTGGCTCTATGGCATCTTAGTCTATGCTCTTTCAGAAGGGTGGAGGAGGCTTCCCAACTATGAGAAATGTCCATGGCTGCAGTTCTGATGTTGCCAGCAGAACCATCATTTCAGTAGCTTGCACAAGCTGAAGTGATTGTGTGACACAAAATGGTTCAGTTTCTCAGGAGCTGGCAATAGCCATTCTTAGGTAACCAGCTACACCAGTTACAAGTGAGCATTTTTGCTGCCATTCTGAGAATTTTTCCTTTGAACTTTATGAGTCATGCTATAATGTAAGGTTTAGACACGTTTTCCATGCAATGTAAGGTTTAGACACATTTTCCACACAGCAGGAAAACCTCCTAGGAAACAATTAGGATGAAAGGCTAAAACATTTTCCTCAGCTTTCAAGTCTGGCAAATTTCAAATGACAACACCACCATTATTTTTTCCCTCACACATCATTCTAGAAGAAAGGGCTGTTACTGGATGAGGTACAGTTTTTCTCCATTTTAATTTTGTCTCAGTCTGCAGGCAGGAGACTTTAAATGGCCGCATATGAAGTTGACCTCAGGCTGGGAACAGCACTTCCCGAAATAGTACAGGAAATTTGTGTGCTTAGAAGCTTGAAAAAATGGTTGTGTACAGAAGAATTTTGACTTTCAGCATAGTTCACTCTTATCAGAAATAGTGAATTATTTTTAAGTCTAATTAATTAAGATAACACACAGTATGGTGACAAAAGAAAGCTCTTTGTCAGTAGCTTGGAATAGTTGTTGAAGGCAATGTGGTTTCTCTGTTCAAATCACTTTACTGACGATTTTTTTTTCCCTCATGGTCATTGTGAAACACAAGCAATAGAACCTGTTCCACCAAAACAGTAAAACACTACTCTTAGCCCTAGTGGGTTCTCTTGAGAAATTTGAAATTTAAGGCTGCAGTCCTGTTGACCAAGCCACATGGCAGAGGAGAACTATAAAATGTAGCAGTCTCTTTGGTTCAGTGACATACCTCATGGAAACATCTTTTATTCCTGAAAGATGAGTGTGGTAATAAAGCTGTGAGCCAGTGGACCTTCTCCATTATTTTTCTTCATGTATTTGCCACTACAAAGAATGTATTTCATAATATGTATAAATAAATATAGGTGTGTATATATTAACTTATGATACTCATATTTTGAATGACAAGAGTCACACTGAAAGATGTGATAAGGTGTGGAATGAGAAGGAGACAGGTATGAAAGCTGGAGTGTCAGCAGGAGGTGAAGTGCCGAAGTCTGAAGTGCCATTTTAAGTGTGCCAGTGGAGGAGGAGGAGGTTCAAATGAAAGCCAGTGGAGAGAACCTCCTGACTTTTTGCAGCTTGCTGGTGCTCAGCTTTATTCCCAGAAGGTATTTTAAAGCCCTTTATGCTAGTGCTYTCTACATTGAGTGGAACTCTGCTTTACACCGTCTCGGGATGGCTGTCTACAGATGACCCTTAAACAGTGTCTGGAGTTTCCTCATGTGGCTCTTCTCTGTTTCTGATTAAAATCTTGATCGTATGGAGCAAAAGACCTTCCAGCAGGTTTCCTGGAGTTTGCCAGCTTGCTTCAGATCCTTTTATCTACCACTGTGTTTTTTCTTGGATTTACATATTTTTAACAGTATCCAATTGCTGGGAGTTGTGTGCTGAGCAAAAGTGTTTGAAGTGGCACACCAAGGTCAGAGTTTGATATCTTTTTATTAGCAGACCAAAATCACATTTCTCTGGGTAGTAAAAAGAGGCTCAGGTTTTTCTTGGGGAGATTGGATCTACCTTCTAGGAATCTTACAGGACTACAATTTGTGTGAAACCAGGGTAGTGGCTTCCTAGGCTGAGAGAGTGCCCCATGCTACTGTCAGCTCCCTGAAAGTAACAGAATGGTTGTACAAGAGCTAACGAGTGAGCCAAACAACTGGGAGAAAAGCAGAGAAAAAAGCTTAGAACAGACCTATGCAAATGAGGGACTCGGGTCTGAATCTGGGCAGATTCCAGACAAATAATGCATGCTGCATTCCTGTTCAATATCTCAGTATTTCTTACTCTTCCTCTGTCTCTTGAGAACCAGCTTAAGTGCACCCCTACAGTTCTTAGCTGTGAGGGCAGCATGCAAGGCAGAGCCAGAACAAAGACACTGATTTTTGTTTTGCTGAATGGACTTTGGTAAAAATGAGCCTCGTAGTCCTGGCTCAGGTGCTAGGATTGGGCAGTTACAGAGATCAGCAATATTACCTCAATGGATCCAAACAGTGACAATGTTTTTTTCCATCAGCTCATCAGACAACTGCCTCCCAACATTGTTATCCATTGTTAACAGACTCTGTGTAGGCATTGCAGCTATGCTCTTTATTTTGCAGCCTGGCACAGATTAATAGTTCTCTGGCAACCCTGCTCCAAGGCCTTGAAAGCCTTTATGAGGGGCATCAGTAGTAAAGCCACGTGCAGGAAAAGCTATGGTAACACAAAGCTTTTGCAAAACTGCTGAAAAATCAGGGAGTGTCCCAGACATGCTCACAGACACAACCTGTGGAACAGGGGTGGCCATTTCCTCTTGTGGATTCTGTTTGAAGATTTCATGGAGCAAAATCGATGGCTGCCTCGTGAGCTGGGAAGTGGATAGCATTACTTTCTACACTGGATGGAGGAAACCATGAACAGGAACTTACTGGAGTTTTTCTCATTCTGTGGATATTTCCAGTAGTTGTGGAGAGAGATCATCTGCTTTTATGTCATTTAGCAAATTCCTGTCTGTGTCATTTGCTGTTTTATTTAAGCATTCCTGCCAATATATCTTTCGTGTCAACCATATAAACTTTATATTCCTTTTCCCTCAAGACRTGATTTTCCATATGGAGTATCAGTGTGTAGGAAGGGTTAAAATCCTGAGGCTATTGAGTCCTTTTTGATTTGACATTGTTGGGTGAGCTACAGAAACCCTACCTGTTCTTGAGTATACTGCMGAGTAACTAGAAACAATGGAGCAAAGAAGAAACTGAAAAATCCGGTCCCGCTTCTGTGATGACAGCAGAGRTATTTGGGAAACTAAAGTACTCTTTATGGACTTCAGGTTGGGTAGACTCTATRTTTGATATCGTGTTTGAGAACTGTTTGTCTTGTGTTTGTTAACTCGTGAGGTTTCTAAATTTTTGGARGTGAAAGAAATCATTCTGTGGGCTGCAGACTGGAGAGTCTTGTACAGGACCAAGGCAAGACAAGGACAAAATTCTTTTTCAGCTATATTCTGTTCTATTTCAGAGGATGGTCAGTTTAAGACAGTGTATTTTTATGGCTTAAAACCTGTACAAGACAATTGTAGTGATGATTTTTTTTACATCAGAAGCTTGCTGAGTTYTTAGGCAGATTTCAGCTGTAATCTTTATTGCATTTTTTATTAAAAGTTTTTGCAGTCTATTCACAAGGGAGAAACCAGACATGGTGTCTACAGTCTGGTRAGTAGAATACTTCATTAGGGTGTGACAGATACACAAACTGAAACAAAGGAGTTTTTAATCTTGCTCTAGTTCAAGTACTTGAATGCACTATCTCTGAGAAGACAAAAGAATTAAGAGAATTATTTACATACAGAAATCGGTCCATGCCTGCTCAGTTACTGAAGATAAAAATCAGAGCAATTTGTCTGACATCTATTGTCCTCAGCAGTRCAATTGGCAGCTCTCATTTAGACTATCAGGCAGCTGACAAGTTCCTTCTCCTTAGCTCTGTCTGCTTCGGTCATCTGACTGACCTTGTACAATTGATCCTAGCATCTGAGAGAGGCTTAGGGCTTGGATGAAACCGAGAGTATCAGCTTTGGAGTGCAAAAGTAAAGCTTGTTGGTGCGAAGAAGCCGTATGAAATGATACCGTCTTTTATTCCCACGACAGTTCAGTTTGTTCTTTTAGCTTCTCACTCAACATTCACATAAGATCCAAACAAGAACAAATCAACTACAAAGCACAGTAGTGACCAAGATTGCAGTTTTCTGTTCCTCAATGTGAATGAAATGCAACGGGAATGAGATACCTCATCTACGTCAATGCTTCTAGCAATCCTCCTAGATGAAAATCTCATCATTATGTACTTTAATGATAGAAAAATCTGTCTTTCTGGGTTTACATTGATTTCTAATCGATCGTTATTAATCAGGATTGAAAGTGGGATGTTTGCAGGAAAAGCTAGGACACTTTTTGGAAAAAGTTTAAAGTATATGACTTCAGCACTCTATTGTGCATAACATAACATTGCTACCTTAAAGTATTTATTTTGAGTTGCTTAAAATACAGAAAACCAAAGAGATGTAAAAACTAGAGATGGACCAATTAAAAGGTGTGTTTTCAGAATTTGTTACAATGTGGATTATGTTTTCAGAATGTTTTTTCCCTGAAACCACTTTTTCTTGCACTTCCTCTTTCTCTGTCTTGGGATAACTGTGTAAGGATTCCTCAGAGAACCAATATCAGGGCAATATTGATAATGCATTTTGTCTTATAGTGCAGAAATCTACCAAAGAGCAGTTTTTTGTGAGGAGCTGGGTGGAACATAGATTTGCAACCATTTAGAGTCTGTCCTAATAATACTAATTTCAGTACAGAAGTAAGACTACCAAAGGGTGGTAGAGTGTGGGGTTTTTTGCTGCAGGGAAGGGTCTGTGCTTGTTTTAAATGCATTTATATGTTTTCTGGCAGATTATGGAATAGATTGTCCAAGACGATATGATACTTATCAGAAATCCTGGAATTACTTCACAGACTGCAATAACTGGGGAACTAGCAAGACCTATTGCTACTGATTAATTTTCACTGTTTTATACATGGGCAGGTATCATGATCACAATCAGACATGTTAGAAAAGGATGTGCCACTTCCCTCTGTGGTAAGCCCAGAGTAAAGTTACTATAGGTCCCTAATAAACAATTTTCTAATGCAGCACTGGGAAGACTTGAAGTTGTCTTGGGAAAAAGTATTGCTATTTCTAGGAAATTGAGCAGTGGCTGTCATTGGTAGTGAAAATCAGGATGAACACAAGAATTTTGACCAAAGAAACCTTACTTTTGTGCTAGGAACATGTCACAGAAAGAAACAATTTGTCTCAGCTTTTGTGAATCTGTGTGGTGTGGTTATGCCCCACTATGTAGTGGCTCAAAGTCTTGCTTTGCACTTGACCACACTACTGCAGGCTCCTGCCGGGACACCCTTCTCTACTCCTTCATGATCACCGTGTAATTCTCACTCATACTTTGAATTTACCCTTACATTCYCTTCTCGTGTAACCTTATTTACTCAATCTCATGCACCAGTGTTTGACCTACCTTATTTTATTAGACCAGCAGGTTTAGTTGAAAAACTTTGGGACTCTCAAATCCAGTATATTTTAGGGAAGCTATGTGTACAAAAAGATGTTGTTCTATAGGAAGACAGACCTGCTCCTCCTTGACTGGGATTGCTCTGTCATGTTCATTCTGCAGGAGGTGGGACAGGTGATAAAATAAAACAGCCAAGACATGGGTGTGGGGAAAGGATAGAGTAGTGCAGCAGAACCATTCAGTCTCACCAACAGCTAATGCCTACCAAAGTGATATCCAAGGAATCAGAAATTTGTGCCTGCTCCCGCACTGATGGCTTTGTGCAATAAAATCATTGGCTAAAGATCTCTTGCCTATCCATCCTTGTCTGAATTTCATTGAGGAGGGTCATGGATACAGATTTTTTGCAACTTGTGGTCTGCATCATTTATGAAAGCATTTMTATCATAAATGTTAACAGATCCGTGACAAAGGTGAGAAGATGCTAAAGACATGGTATTTTTTCCTGCTGTGTTAGCTGTCCTTGAGGCTTGAGGGTAATCCTGGTCTTAAAGTGAGGATTACTCAGAAGAGGCTGGACTATGGTATGTCTAACATTTCTAAAAATTAATTTATCATAAATATTCCATGTACAGAATATAGTTTCTTAATAGAGGTGGAATAAAGGAACAAGCTCCTTAAATATTGAAGTAGAATATATTCCTTTTGCCACCCCACACCAGGAACACTCTTTGTGTCTTCTCTCACTYATTTCCTTCTTTTTTGTGCATCCCAGGTGTGAATTTATCCTTTATTGATGACTGCATTCTCCTACAGTCCAGCAGTTTTCTACTACATTCTTCATTTCTATATACTTTCTTAGAACCAGAATGAGATGGTCATATAATTGCTCCTTTTCCTGAAGTGTCAAAAACCTGACTAAAAGTGCAATATTTAGTTGAAGATGATCAGACACAATTGGGAAAAAAAGCTTACAATTTTGGAACAGACACATATCTGCACACCATTACTCTCACTCTTGCATTTGGCATGGGATAGCACCTGCACGTGCCATTCTTTAAAAAAAATCTAGTGACTGCCATAAATCTGCCCTGTAACAGAAAATTTCCACAATATGTTTCCTGTACTCTTTCTGTTCATGCTAACTTTCACCGTCTCTTACCTAAAACTTATTCCATGGGTGGGGAGGGCATGTAGTATAATTTCAATTGTTTACAGAATTAATAATAAAGATTAACAAGGCACAAATTCAATAAAGGCTGGGTCATGCTAAGGATTAATCGTCATTTATGTACTTAACATGCTGACAGGCAAACAATGGGCTTGTGAGATGAAAAGTGGAAGGGTTTATGCCTTTGAGATGAAAGCGAGGATCAAGTCCACTTATTTWGCTGTATGAGCATTGTTTTAAACGCTTTTGAGGAGTTGAAAAGTGCAAGGCAAACATCAATCACCCAAACCCGGACTGATCTCCCTTGCTTCCTAAGGATCTCTCATGCCTTTAGAAATGAGAATTCAACCTGGTGTTTCTTAGTGTGAGCCCAGCAGCTTTTGTGACAGTTAGCATGGCCTTCCAAGTGCTAAATGAACAGACTAAGTTGGCACACCCCTGTATTAGTAGTAAGAGCAGACATTAACAGTGGTCCTCCCAAAGGTATTTCTCATATTTGAAGAGCTTGGTGCCTCACATAGCCTTTCTCTTAATGTGAGATTTGAAGGCTGAGGCAATAGATCCTGCCTACGTGCTTCTTGCCTACTACAAGAACCTTGAGAGAAATTCCACCTGAGATCACTGGCTGCCCTCACTGACAGTCATAAGAGAGCTGTAAGTAATTTCAGTGAAAGCCCATATTTTGCTTTGGAGACAGGAATTCCCAGGGAATCATAACTTACTTCTCCTTCATAAAAGATACATTTTATAAAAAGGTATTCCAGAGTTGAGTTATCACAAAATTCAATTCTTTGCTTTTTCAATACTATGGAGCCTGGTGGTGAAAAAATCCCAGGTATTTTGTATTCAGCAATTGTGAGTTCAAAAGCTAAAGACGCTTGTAGTAAAAACATCTGAAAGCAGGACAGTATTAAAGTTTTATTATGTCTTAATCAAAGATGAGCAAAAAGAAGGAAGACAGGAAAAATCAGGAATTTAAAGATGCTCTGTTTGTTGGTAATAGGGTCTGTGTATATTATCAATGCAGAAGTAGCATTGAAACATTCAAGAAAGTAGGGATTCCTTAAAGCAAGGAAAGAAGGTAAGGAAATAAGTCAGACATCTGCAGCAGGCTGTAATGGTTAAGGTGCAGCAGTAAAATGTATGTACTGTGAAAGAAATGGGAAGAAAACATTTTAAAGGATGGTCTTCAAAACTCAAACAACTTCCTGTACACAAGCAACAATTCGGATAGTTCTGCATTTGACATACCAGCATTCAGGTGCATATATCACACTGTTTCCATAAGTAACCACTACACAGAGAAGTTGCCTTGCTGYTTCATAACTGGCTTTTTCATCCAACAGATATGAAGCAATCTGAGGTACAGGTGATGACCAGGTGTTTCCCAAGGCTACCCTCATTGTGAGTGAAGAAAGTATAAGTCTTTCAGAAACCTGACATGAGCTCTAGAATATGAAATACAACTCAGGGGCAAAATGATTCTAACAGATTATCTTGATCTTGGATTAAATGGTTTATATATGAGGCTAAGAGAAGTTATTAATGGGTATATATGTAGTTTGAAGGAGATCTAGGTAAGGATTGTAGAATCAGAATGTTTCAAGAACTATGTTAAAAATTATGATTAAATTATTCAGCAGTATATCTGGACCTCTGGGTGCCTGAATAGAATCTGCAAGGCACATGCTTTCCTATGTCACCTTGTAGGCAGGAGGATTGGGATGGAGCTCCTGAAGCAAGCAGTATTGAAAGAGACCTTCCCAAGCTGGAGTGAGCAGGAGAGTTTCTCAGTTGTTCAGGTCAACTATGTTGTTTCAAGGTAAGTAAAGGAAATAAATTTCAAAGTTTTAGGATGAAACAGCTTATTATTACCACATAGTAATAATTACGCAGCAACTGCTTTGTTCACTATAAAATTTTAGTGGTTCATCTAACTCTGCTTCCACTGCCCAAAGACTGATTTGTTTTAAAAGTACTTGTTCTACTACACTCAAATATGAGCTTTATAAAGCTCCTGAAGGAGCACGTTGGCTGGTTTTTTTCAATTGGTTTGTACAAGAGTTTGGAGCAGGACAGATGTAAGCACAGCTGTGATACAGCAGGGGAAATGGGTGGGAAAGAGGGCAGAATTGGTGTTGTGAACAGTGTGCTGCTATGAAGGGCTTGTGGCAGTGAAAATAATCTGTTTGTACTTGAAAAAAAAAACAACAAAGGGATAACACAAAAATGTGTGCAGGGGATGSTGTGTCTTGGCTGATGTGGCGGGAAGATGCTTTTTACAGAATCTTTTTGGATGAATTTACAGTGATAAATTACCATTTTGACTGGATAGGTCTCACCACCAATTTACTGAAGAGGAAAATCTTTGTACCAGGAGCAGCCAGTAGAAAAACAGTTATATCGTTTCCTATAAGTTCTCCAAATACAGAGACTAATATAAAAACAGATCTTTTTACAGCCTTCAATCCCACCTTCCAATAGGCTATAAACAAAAAAACAAGAGAATATGGAGCCAGATTCTTCCAAGGGTACACAGTGAAACGATGATGGGCAAAAGGTATAAATTACATCAAGAAAAGTACCAAAGTTAGGAAAAAATGCTAGGCAGCACCAGAACAAGGGCTGAAAAGGCTGAGGAATCTGCATCCTTGGACAAGTTCAAGACTCAAGTGGGCAGAGTCCCTGGGTTATCCCAGCTTTGAGTAGAAGGTTGAACCAGAAAAATCTCCTGAGGTCCTATTCCTATCTAAGTTATTGCATGATTTTCAAAACCTCAATTCATTCCCCAGTCATAGTTCTTGAAATTGGCTATCTTCCCAGTGTATAATCTGATTTTAACTCACGGCAAACAAGGTACCTAAAGGGTGTGTTACTGCCTGAGTTTTTATTGGAAAGTTATGGTAATTTTAAATAAAAGTAGCTTCTGCCCCAGGGAAAGTTGATTAAAGGCAATTGTTTCAGAGATCTCTGCCAGATAGCACGGAACAATGAGGACTGTATGCTACATGATAAGATGACATCTGATATCTTAACGATATTCAGCTCAATTCAACACACCCATTTGCAAAACAATATCCTTGAGTATCAGAAACATTTGTTTTGGCAGGGAAGTATTCAACTAAGATTAGATTTAGAAAAATGGATCCTCTCCAGAGCCCTTTGTTTAGGCAAGGAAACAGAATGGGAAAATGAAAACTTTGATGCTCTTCAGCAAATGCTAGATTCAGACAACCTGGATTTATTTATAGATGTARCATCTGGGATTAAACACGGATTGATTCTTTCGCCAAGAAGACTTCACTTTAAGGAGTTTGTTCTTCTCCTAAGGGAAGGTTTCTGTTTGGGGGGGGRAAAAAAAAAGGCAAGAATGCTGCAAGGTGTAATGGTACAAGTGTCTTTCTTTCCTAAAATATACAAGGGTCAGTCATTTCTGAGAAATTCTTTTACTGAAGCACAGACTTTGCCTTTTATAGCAGAAGTGTTTTCAGTGATCAGAAGTCCTTATTCTTTTGACATGCAGTCTAATAATCCCCCTTTCTGTATTCTGTAGGCTCAGAATTAGATTGTAGATTTCCCAGAAACTTCTGCTTCCTTTATCTGTCAGTGGCACACACATCTGCTACAATCAGTGCAGACTGGAGAATACATGCATGGCTACTGTAAGTATTGCACAGACAGCGGGTAGGAAGAGGGTTCTGGGAGAAGGATTGCAAATGAAATTAAGAAATATACTGGGTAATTATTCTTCAGGTCAGATATGCTTTATCCCTTAACATTCTAAGAACAATCTATTTGAATAAACTTTTTAAGAAGGAATCATCCCCTGACAACTAATGTTGTTTGGTTGGTCTTTAAAATTATTCTACCCCAGAGGTCAAGACACCAGTTAGCATGCTCAATTTGTCCAGACTGATATTACACGAATATTCAGGACCACAGAGTTTGCAGTGGCCACATTTTTTACTTTCTTTGTATAGTATAGCTGGAAGATTGACTCTATAGCTAATTATCTATGTGCTGTTGCAGTGTATATTGCCTTCCAAAGAGCTCTTACTAAAAGAAGGGCACTGTCACAATGCCAAACATTCAGACCTTCAGAAACTCCAGAATTTGGGTCGCTATGGAAAACTGATTTAGCTTCATAATCCTGTGCAGTGTGAGATTGTCTTTAGTGATATTATTACATAGTGATTTTTCTACTTTTTCTTATCTCAGCATTTTTGCGATAGAATTTTAATACAATAGTCTAGCTTTGCTTGGAAGTGGGGAGGGCTAAAACTTCTGGGATATCAGAAGAATTTGCAAGGTGCTAGACTCTACAATTTGGGTTAATGGAGCAGCTGGTAACAGCAGTAGGCATTGCTCTATTGTGAGCCAGATAGCACAGCAAGATGGATCACCAGGCTGCAAAGTTTCACAGCACGTCCTGATTCCAAAGGATCATGGACACACTGTTCTGTATTCAGTCTCAGTGAGACTGGCGGCTGGAAACTGCTGTCACTGTGCCCTCAACCTCTCTGTTGTTTCTTCTGTCATTCCGGTATTGTGAGGAAAAGGATAATGTGTCCAGCAGGGCAAAACAGCTGTTCCTAAACACTGAAGCCACCTCTCCCTCTTGCTGAAGGATAAGGAGCTGGCCATAATCTGGAGAGACCCCAGATGTATAAAACACTAAAGACTTTCAGAGACAGCAAGGGAGGTAAGGAGCTGTTATGCAGAATTTGACAGAGCAGATCATGGGAGAAGTGGTCAAAGCCAGCTGTGGTGGAGTTTAGGGAGTGAATGGTTCTTCTTGCCTTTTTGAAGGATTAATCTCTGCTGTTTTGTTCAATACGATATTTTGTAAATGACTGTAGGTTTAGACAGATCCAGAATATGCCCTACTCTTCATCTACTCCATTTTCTAGTCCTACATGTTACTTTCAGCATAGCAGACTAAGAGGGGCCAGTTGAAAATGAGCTTTCAAAGTGAAAACATTGACAAACCATGCCTCCTGGGCTGTTTCCAGGATCAGTAAGATGGGTCTTATCACAGCTTTTTAATTGTGATAGTGTTATGCATTTCCACTCTAGTGCATTTCCAGCTGTCACAATAGTCCTTCTCTCCACTATGTCCCAAAGCGCTCTGCAAGTCACAAACATCCTGGCAGGCCCATTGTTCCTGAAGACTGGGAGCTCTGACCCTGCCTCAGTGAATCAGGATTCCTTCAGAAGAAGAGCTTATATAAGGATGCAGGAACAAAAGACCTAAGTAGCTGGGTTGCTCCCCATCTCCCAAGTAGCCCAAAAAGGGAGGAGGGCTGAAATCCTTTTGCATTGGTCCATGTCACTGAAGGATGGGTAAATCTAGGCTGGAAGGATCTCTAGAAGTAACTTTGTCCAGCCTCCTGCTCAAAACAGCGGTCATCACACTAGATCAAGTCAGCTGACTAGTGATGTTTTTTGGCCGAGGATGATGATGCAACAACCTTTCCAGATAGCTTGTCCCAATGATGCACAACCCTCCTTGGGAAAACATTTTTCCTAATGGCTTCTGTGATGGTGGTTGGGATAGGGACTGGAAAATGAGGTTCTTTAGAGTGGTGCTTCCTCTATATAGACACTTAATGAACATATATGAACTGAAAGGGGAGGTTTAAAATGGTAATGATGGTAGGAGGGACTTTGTAACTGTAAATACTAGACATTGGCTTGGTCAGGGACAGTCTAGGGTCAAAATTAATCTTTTGGGATTACAGTTTCTTTTTCCAGGGATTTGGGTTTGCCTAAAAAATTAGGAGGAAAGTGGAGAAACTCATGGTTTGAACTTCCTATTGGACAGAGCTCTTTCTCTGTAGTATGGTGCCACCAGTGTATTAATTAATGCCTGACTACTCTCTATCCTATTCAGTTGGTCTACAGGTTTTACAACTCTTAACCATAGTCCTAATACCTAAATTCGCTGGAATTCAGGTATAAAGATATTTCTGTTGGGATCTTAGTAGAGATTTTTACAGAAAAGAGAATGAATGGGTTTGGGGCAGGACAAAAAAAAATTAAGTAGTGTATGCATTTAAAAGAGTTATTGAAAACTGTGACAGGAAAGAGGAAAGTGGAAAAATTACAAAGTTGATAAAACTTGGGTTATATATTTATTAGCTAACTGTTTTCTGCTGTTGCAGTCCCAGTGACCTTCAGGGTGATCCGTCATGAACAACTGGAATATCTTGTACTGCTGTAAAATGGTGACATTTTTGTAAACTTGTCAAATCCTGCACAACACTGGAAAATTCATGTCCTGGAAACATATGCATATAATCTGTTTTTGAATACCAGGCATGTCCCTAATATACTCTAATCCCTAGAAAACCCATTCTTCATTGTAGATAATAGGAGCAAGAAGTCCTTTCAAGCTTGATTTACCGGCAGTTTCTTAAATTGTTCCCTTACAGCAGATGTTTTCTTGACTGAGTTTGGCTTTTTTTGCCCAAGCAGCAAAGATGAAGGAGAAATTACTGTGTCCATCTCAGGACTGGTTATTTCCATTGTCTCCAAAGTGTCACGGGATAGCACAGGTCACTTGTCCACATTGCTACACAATTCCAGCTGAGCATTGATACTGTAAAAGTCAAGTTAAGTGGAGGATCTAGGTATGTACAGCAAATTTTCTAATTACTCTGTGGGAAGTGGCAGGGTTTGTACCATAAGGGATATTTTTCAGATTTTGATTTCTAGGGATCCAGCTACAGGATATGATTAACTATTGAAGGCTCTGAAAACAGATTTTTAATGATCTGTTTTCAAAACCAGACTGCTTTGCGGAGTGTGTGAAGTGTGGTTAATCTGCATTTCTTCCTGCATGTGCCAGCAAATGAGCTGATTAAACCTACTGCACATGAAAGCGTTGACATTTGAAATGTCAATGTTAAAAAGAGTACAAGATTGCAAAAGGGGGGTTGCAGATATAAAGGTGATATAGACTGATAAAGCCTTTTGACAAGCTGAGCTACAATTTAAGAGTAAAGCTTTCAAAAGAGAATATGAAACAATGTTTATMGTTCTTATGATTTTCTAGAATTTTTTCTTCTTACTCATAGATGAAATACGGCTAATTGAGCATCATTTATCAACTCATTAACACGAACATTCACAGCTTTGCAGATTGCCTTCTATATAGGTCTTCTGAGACTGAGATCCTCTATATTTGTCTGAGACTCTCAATAAAAACAGTTAAATATTCAGTCTACCATATTGCTATAATTGCTTCTCGTTAATATAAATGACATTGATGTCCCAGTCTGCCAGATTTTACATTTCAAAGATTTCAATCCATGGTAAAAAAGCCACTGTGTTCATTTCCTTTCCTCCAGTTGGATCTACGGCTTTCTATCTGGTTATCTTGAGAAGCCCATTCGTACCAAATTGGATAAAAGTGTAAGTTTGCAAAGATGGTTTCAGTTAGTGAAGGGAGGAGTTAAAATACAGGCCTAAATTACTGACTTGTCTCTCTTTTCATATAGCTATGCCTCAATATCAAATACAAAATCCAAATGACAGATGCACAGCTTAGAAAGCATCAGGGTGAGTTGTTGATAGCAGCTTTTTATTAAGTAATTTTCATACTGCTCAAATGGTAGCCATTTTTATTAGATGCCAAACTATTTCTGTGTTCATAGTACAAAAAAAAAAAAGTGAAGGAAGAAAAATACAGCCATTGTTCTGTACCTTAATATATTCCATACTTTACCCTAGAAATCTCTTCCAATATTCAGATTTCTTCTGTTCCCAAGCAATCTTTCAGTCTGGTTTAGCCGACCTATGTTATTTCCTTAGATTTTCAAGATAAGCATATTCCTGCTGATCCTTTATGCTTTTGGTATGTGGACATAAGATTTGTGTTCAGTGAGGTAACAAGATGCTGCAGGCAGACAGTGTCACACAGAGCGTGTTTCTTTTCCCACGGGTAACAATTCCTGTGTCACTCTTGCAGAGACATGAATACGAGAGATATCCATGTTTGAAAAGGATATAAATATAAGATTTTCACTACTGTAATCAATACCAGAGCTTTTTTTTTATTGTTGCTCTTAGGGGTTTTTTCCCCTCAAGACTGAGAATATTTGTTGTTTTTCCCAATTCAAATTAATTTAATTCCTTTAAGTAATATAATTCATTTAAGTAATATAATTCAGAGTTTGTTCCCACTCTTCACTTTTCATTGTGGATATTTCTATTATCTGCTGTGCTATTCAAAGCAGAGTAAGTAGACATTTATTTTTCCTGAAGTAACCTATATGTGCCATTTGCCAAGCAGTGGCAAATATTACTGAAAGTCATGGTCATCAAGATGATATTCTTATGCAGCACAAAATGAAATACTTCAGGTTCAAGGCACTCCAAGCTGTGCTGTCATATTGAGAAGTTCACAACCTCTGTGTGAATTCACCATTTCTCTTTAAACTCATCTGATACAGTATGAACAAACCATACAGTCCAATCAAAAATAACAATCAGACTAAAACTGCATCCGAGCACCTTTCAGAAAGTCTTCAATCATATTGATAATGAAGTGCCCTCTATGTGAAAAAACATCCTTTTTCTTCAACTCTGATAGGCAGAAAAATGTGCTAATGTCATGTTCCAAAGTACCTAGTCATATTTACCAGTATTTCAGTAATCATACAGGAGAGTTTAGTTCTCTTGTGCAAACACACAAACAAAAAGGACTCTACCCTAGGTTTTTCACTGCATGGGAGAGACTTCTGCAAAGTGTTTTCCAGTTGTGAACAGCAGGAGAACAAGGCCTAAACCAGGAGGAATCAGTGGTTTTTCCAGAGGGAATACTCTCACTGTTTCCCTTATAAAAACTCCTTTCTTTTTTCTTCTTCCTTCTTCCACCATGCTTTGTCTTCAGATTCATCATTTCTATAATGCCTTTGCCTTTAACTAAGCAATAACTTGTGATAGCTTTTGTAATAATGTCTGGTTTGGTTTTGCCCATCATTCTTCTAGTTTTAAGCCAGATTGACGCCTTTGCATAAGTAGACTATTCCCTAGTTAGTTCTCCAGCAGTCTTCAAATCACACATTAACTTGGTAATTTGAAGGTAATTTGTCTTAATATCAGTGTGCTTTCTAAGACTTTTCTGATTCTCTTTTGAGTTGATTCATTTTCTTTCACTATAGTCTTACTCAGCCTCTCCAATATTTACTTGGAAAAGCAATAAGACATTTTTGAAATTTTGGTCAAGAGTTATTTTGGAAACCAGATACAATTGTTTATTTAATAAATTAACTGCATTTGTTCATTAACCAAAGCTATTATTTATAATTACATTATTTGAGTTGAAACCCTTCAAAGGTGCCTTACAAACAGCATAAAAGTGTTCTTTAGATACACAGCTCTTGCACTGCTGCTTGGTCTTCGCCTGTTAGCAGTGATACATAATTTGTGATGGCTGCCAATGTGATTGCAGTCCAAAGCTGTTTGTTTTGAGATGATTAAGCATCTTGTATAAGTACAGGTCACACCAAAAAGAAGACTCCTCTCAGACAGTCCTTGAGCAGCACATAGCTGTTCCTTTCTTATCTACTTTTCACCTTTGTTGGCAAGAATTATCTCAGCAACACCCAGCTTCAACAGTCCTTGTAATTCAGAGCATCCGCATGGCTCTCAGAACAGACTTCAGTTAAGAAAGATGTTTCAGACCTATGGTTGACACTCTTCCTCTTGATTATTTTGTTCAAGCTACTTTTACCAGCCACAAAAAACTTTGCAAGTGGGATATACATAGCTTAAAAGAACTAAGCAATAATTTATCAGCTACCATAGCTATCTAGAATGTACAGGCTAAGCTTAAACACATGGACGTCCCAATGGGACACGGGATGACGTTTTCAGTCAGTCAAGGAAGTTATTGGTCTTCAGTGCTCCTTGGAACAGGCTGGTTCTTGATGGTTATAAGTTGTCTTCTTCCAACTTTCAGATTTTTTCCTTAGGGTTTTATACCTTTCCATATCAGTGTTTTTCCTGTTGAATCTTCCAGCTACTAACCTTCACGGTGTCAGTAATTACACTATTTACTGTCTCTACTACTTTTCTTCCATGGCTTGAGCTCACATACCTTCTCACATTTTAATAGTTATTTTCTTAGCATACTTGAACCAAGGTCCCCTACCTGTGCAGCACCCAAAGTAGGTCTTGGAGGATGGGGAGCTGGGCCAAGGCTAAGAGTTAGGTGTCCCTGTCCTAAGCAACTTCCAGTGCTTTTCASGTGTGCCTGAAGATTTTCTTGAAATGTCACCCTTAGCATTACATTAAAATATGTGTCTTTGCTACAAGGGATAGCAAGCTGTGGTCCAGAGAATTATTTTTTGTGTGAGTCTTGTAGCTGCTTTTCAGAATACTCACATGGATGCTCAAATTGAGACTTYGAAAATATGGCACCCAGATTTTCTTTGATTCCTGTATTTTTTCAAAAGAGCCTGGATTTGCTGATTTTTAGGGTGTAACACAAATTTACTTGCAAGGTTTCTTTAATGTCAAGCTTTTCTTCAGATTAGGAAGAATTCTTTCTGTTCAACCACTGCTAATACGTTCTGATAGATGCGAAAGTTTCAACTAGAAATATTTGATAATGACTTTTTGCAGGGCACAGTCTATCCAGTAGGAAATCACACAGATCCTCCCTTTATGCCAGCTCCATTTGGTCTCCTGAACCAGGGTGATTCCATGATATATCTGGGTATCTCCAATTATTTTCTTAAGTCTGCTTCACTGGCTTACTACAGAGCAGGGGCCTTTAACATCACCATCTCTGAAGAGGTGAGTATGATTTGCTTGTAATAGAATTACAAATATTGGCAGTATGGATAGTCAGCAAAGAAGACTAACGCCTTATGTTTGCCATTTCACACAGATTTGGGTCACACTTCTACCACTTGTAGGAGGGATTCATGACATTCATGCTGTTTGTCATAATTTAAAGTAGTCAAAGTCCCCCTCAGACTTAAGTCTGAACTTCTTGGCAGTATCCAATGTTTTCTTATGGATATTATTTGTGTGCCACTTCATTTGCAAAAGATTGGAGTAGACAAGGAAACTGGTTTATTATTAGTGCAAGATTCAAACTTACATGTCTCCCCCATGAAAACTCTTCCTAACTATATTATACTACACTTTAATCATTCTCTACTCCTCTAAGTGCTGGATTTGCTCTCAGTCTTTGAAAYAGTTATAAAGAAAAAGTGGAAACTCTGCTATTGGTAGCCTGACTTCTGTTTGCAAAGATTCCTGATTTCTGAGTACTGGAGATTATATACAATGGGAAATAATAGTCATGAGTCTATAAATGTGATGCAAGAAATTAGGATACTATGAAATGCTTTAAAAATATTTTACTATAAGATGATGAAATTCAGAATCTGTGGCATTGCAAACTGAAATTTTGTCCTCTAGGAACTTCTCTACTTTTCAAAAGATTGGCTCTTTTGAAAGGCTGTCACTTTTCCAAATTCTTTATATTGTCAAGATGATTAATTTTTTTAATATGGAATCACTCATTTTCCTCATTTCTTTAACATGCTAATCTCTTCCTCTTGAAATACATTTTTCAGGAACAACCTCTAAATTGTTTCTCTGTATATGTTCAATAGCAATGGGTTTAAAACTTCATCATTCGTTTTATCATCTCCGAAACTCAGAGTAAATGCAATACTAATTTTGTCATTTCAGTTGGTGTAATGAAAATGAAGTATTTTTAATATTTATTAACWACAAGAGGATTAGTATATAACGCCTGATTATGATGCAGCTACAGAAACTGTAGCTTAAGGAAAGCCTAACTCTGCACTCAGTGTTTTTTCCTTTTTGAACCTCTACAGATTGCTCTGAGTTACACAACAGTGGGCCCAGTGCTGCTGAGGCTGATGGCTACATTGCCTCCTGCAGTCAGTTTAAATGCAGACAGATGCGTCMTACAGATCACTGGCTGTGTAGAAGTGCTTGCTGTTCTGCCAAATTCAACCACCCAGAACATCTTTGCAGGGACTCTAGTAAGTAAAATGAGCTAGAAGATAACATTCAGTGCTGGGGCTGAACGAATCGCACAGTAATCTTCCTGGTCCTTTGAAAATCGTAGCGATTAGCATAAAATATGCTATTTTACGCTTATCTGCCACAAATATGCACACTGTTGTTGTCACGGGGAGGAAACATGCACCACATATTGTAGAAGTTAATGGATTTAATAGGCAAGTGCAGAGAGCCCTTTTTTCCACGTGGGATGTTGAGTAACTATTCAAGAATAAACTCTGTTGTATAAAAATGTTACTGTCTGATGCCCAGTGTTCCTAACCTGTTTGTTATAAAATAGTTCCGCATGTTCCCAGACATCTTTTCATTAGCTTGCAAGTGAACCAATTATGTCAGCCATGCAATGACTTAAATGATCCTAATGATAAAGAGGCAATCAGGGCAGTGTTATCACTTTGTTCGCACAATCTCAGCTGCTGGCGGAAAGCAGCAAATTCACAAATGATTTCACAATCTGTATGTATTAACCACAAGAAAAGTTTAGACATTGTGTTTCCAATCACAAAAGCAATTGCATCTAAGACAGTATCTATCTGTGTATACAGTCACAGAAGACTGTTGTTTTTTCCCCCGCAGACAGCCAGTACCAGAACCAATCTGACAATAAGCAAACAGAAGTTGATTATCTCATTACTTCTGAAGAGGTAACCAAGAAAAATTCAGAAAACAGCATTAAGGATCCTAAGGATACAAAAGAACTCATTGTGTCAGCTGGACAGTGCTTGTTTCACCACAAGAAAAAGAAAATTAGTTACCTTCTTTCTCATGGGAGCTCTAAGATACTTTTGACTGGTTGGTCTAAATCTTGGAGATGAAATATAATAATATTGTGGAACAACTATGTCTCTTGTGCCCCGTGATATCCTTTCTTAGGATAAATACCCTTCCAGATGACAACATTCAATTTTTTGGTTATCTTGAAGGCATCTGTTTCAGCCTATGTTGGTGTTGGAGAATCCTGTTCAGTAGTTTACTCAAAACCCTGTAAATGTTGCTGCCATGCAAAGTCTGAGCATCATAAACGGAGGTGCGGGGGTGCCAACCCTGCACAGGACCACTGTCACTATATCTCAGTATGCCTTCGTGTGAGGGGCAGGAAAAAGTGAGACTACATATCACACACTGTAGCAGCATGTCATCAAACAAATGAGACTAGAAAGGTGTCTGTAGTTTGAATCAAAGGTCAGAGCCTTTTAGATTTCACTKAAGTCTTGCTGGTTTTGTGGCTGACTACAGTTATTGTTGTTCTCAGCTGTTTTAGCACAAATTTTATTCGCACTGCAAGCGGGACTGGGTTTACAGACCCTTTCTCCATAAAGAAAGGTGAGTAGAAGCAAAGACTTTCAGACAGGTTCCTTCATATGAACTCTATACTTCAAGTTGGGTTAGAATTCCAGAATATTAATAGAWTAACTTTTAATCTATTACAATTTCATTAAAGAAAAATGTGAGCAGTCTTTTCTTGGTTTTGGTCACTGGAATTTTTAACAGGAAAAGAGGACTTAGAATTATCAGAGCCTGTCAGTATAAATTTAAGAAGTAATGGTGCTGCTCACTTAGAGCTTTTGACACAATAATGTRTTCTCGTGTTCTTAAAAATGTTGTTTTTACTCAGGATTGTATTCACAGTGATCTGAGGAGGCATCAGTGGAAAAAGTTAGCAAATCATAATGGTTAGGAATGGATATGAGTTTATTCAAATCATAATGAACATTTGAGGAATGTGTAGTTCAGCCATTGCAGGAAATGACAAGTCCAGAAAAATTTGATTTCCCAAGTCTTATAGTCACAACACTGAACTACACGTGACCGTAGGAGGAGATTAGTACCAGAAAGATCCCAGTGACTCTAGAACTCATTTGTAGTTGTGTCAGTTTTAATTAAAAGCTGTTGGGAATCGAAGAGTCTTTGACAAAGTTAAATGTGTGAATCAATGTGAAATCAGTATGAATTTCCACAAATGAATCTTCAAGAAGTGTGCATAACTTGTGCCTTCAGTCTTTCTAGTGAATCTCCTTCTTTTACTTATTTTCTTCAGGTTCCAGTTCTCCCTGCTGCACTCTAGTCTTGGCTTCCCTGAGGTAAGTTGATGGTTTCAGTGCCTAGGAAAGGTAGCTCAGCCCTTCGGAGACAAAAGAAATTCTTCCAAACTTGTTACTGAACAATTATTGATCTGTCTTGGGGATATCATCTGCCACTGCTCTTTCTGTTTTGAAGCAGTATATTCTCCGCTTTGCTTTTTCTTTTCTGTAAGAGGAAATGCATCTAAGAGTGTTGGGGTTTTTTTCTCATCAGAGGCTCAAAATGTTATGGAGTTTGTCTGGGTTCAGATGGAATTCACAGGTGGATTGAGTATGTGTAGCAGTTGGAGTGAATACAAAGTCAGGCTTAAGCTCCCTTTCAGGAATTATCTTAAATCACAACCAAATATCACAAAAACAGGAGTTAAAAAAGGGAATAAAAAAAACACAGTGCCACTATTTAGATCATTCACTGCAGACTTAGAAATGATCAGTGAGAGTCCACAGCAGCTCAGTCCAACCTACAYCTTTACTTAAAAGGGTGGAGGACACTAATCGGAGTAGTGTAAGACAGAGCACCGGRACAGGGCAATTTTTCCACCCAGAGAACAGTTCACTTCTGAGAACTGAGTCCTGCCAGCTGAAATGAGGTTGAGCATATTTCATTCCTAAAGTTAAGGGTCATCCCAGGTACTAAATATACAGAAAAACCCTTGAATTTAACTCATTGCAAGAAAAATGGACACCTCTTTGCCATGTATATTTTACATTGTTCAGCTGCAATTGAAACCAAAAAAATATCTTCTTTTGCCTGAGATTTTCTCTGCCAAGCTCTGCTCTGATCTTTTTGCTTGTCACTTCAGTCCTAACCCTCCATCTTCCTCATCAAGCTTCAACTTCATAGGCATCAGGCAATAATCACCAAATGGGCTTTTTCCCTCACAGCAGAAGTCACTGGTGGAGAATTTCCTTTCTTATGCTTTACAGAGAATAGTGATTCCAGTAATCAGTGGTAAGAATTGTGGCCAGTTCTTGAGCACAGTTGGTGAGAAAGCAAGACTGAAACCATAAAAGGGAGTGCCCAGCTTTAAAGACTCTGTTATGGGAGGTTTTCTTTGCATTTGGTGACAGCTGGACAGGTTTACTCTGTGCTGGACTTCAATCCTGGTCATTCAGCCATATGGATCAGGGGCTGGGACAGAGCAAGACTTTGCTCCCTTTCAGACACTGGGCTTGGGTTTCATTTTCACTGAGTTTGAGGGGCAGATACCAGGAGAGAAACAAAGACAAACAGATCTCAGTGTCAGACAGCTGAGAGATTGATTGTAAGAGGTTTATATGCAACTTTTTCACTGTTACTTTTGCTTTTTAGTACATATGAATAATAGGTCCCATGAGAGGCACAAGGATAGCTAATTAAAGGGAAATTGCAAACAAACTGAGTTCCTTGAAGATGCTTCTGAAGTGCATTTTATTGTTACATTCAAATGTATTTGTATTTGTCCTTCCTGAAGATAAACTAGGGAAAGGATTTCATCTTCTTAACTTGGCCCACACTAGCCTGACTAGACCTACAATAAAAATGAATCAGGTGAGAAGCCAAATTTCTTTTTACAGAATATTGCTTCTGTTTCAGGCCTGTGCATTTGTGTGGGTTCTTGTGGTGGGTAGATCTAAATGTTGTTAATAGTAAAGCTTTCACTATATATTAGATATAACATCCAATCTCTGGACCCAAAATGAGCCCCCCAGCCCTAGCAGTTGTAGGTTGTAAAGGGTCCACTAGCCCTTCAGGGTGCCAGCATGAGAACACGACAAGGACAGCACTGCTATCACCAGCAGGGCTTAGGAGCGTTGAGTGCATGAGTTCTCATTACTCTGACCATTCTCTAAGAAGGCTTATGGGCAGAGTGTCTCTGTGGTAAGTGTTGCTCTGTCTTTTGGAGAGTTGTATTAACCCACATCAGAGCCCATTCCTACCCTAAAGTTAACTAAAGTTCAGGAGGCACAAGGTCACTCTTGTCTCCTGCCCTGCTGAGGGTCTTACCACGGGATGAAGTCCCAGAGTACTGTACCTGAATATATCCATCTGAATTTAAGGTGATTTTATATGCTTTTCTTTTCTCAGGGTCATCTGGTTATTTGCACTGATGTTCACTATCAACTAGAGGATGAGGAGGACCTTCACAGACACTCCTGATGTCCCTTTACTTTTAAAGAATAATAAGAGAAAAATGTAGTCTTCCTTCTGTTGACTTATAGGGAGTAGATGCTATAAGATTAGAAGCATGGCTTTTCATCACTATTTTTAATGTTTTAGTAAAACTTCTTAAGCACTTTTCACAAAGCAAATCTGTTGTTTTTAGTACAGTGAGTGTAGCTCATTGTTATTGGTGCTTTGGAAAACTTGTTGCAGCCTGATGAGGAGGAACTAGTTCTTTTCACTAGAATTACAGACAACATTTTTTCTCAATTTTAGAAACCAGTTCTTGCATTATTCAATTTATCTCCATTAGTGTTGTCAAATGTATATGGAGTGAGGCCTTATTCTTTGTAAGAATTGCATGTTTTGTCCCTTTGTCACTGGACACCAAGAGTGGGAATGGATTTATAAAACCCAATGAATTGCCGTATAATTGTAGAATCTTATAATCTAGTCCAGACACTGGCTCAAAACAGGACTAATTGGATGAGGTTATTGAGCATGGTGTCCAGTCGAGTCTTGAACCCCTTCAAGGATGAAGGTTCCACAATCTTTCAAGACAGTCTGTTCCACTGTTTAACTACCTCCAGAGTAAATTTTTTTTCCTAATTTTTACTCAGTATTTCCCATGTTCCAGCTTGTTCTGTGGCCTTTTGTACTTTCACCACACACTTCCAAGAAGAGTCTGGCTCCATTTTCTCTGTAGCCTCTTAGCAAAATTTTTGGGCAACAAAATGGCCTTTCAAACCCTCTCTTCTCCAAAGTGAACAGGACAAATCTCTCAGACTCTCCTTGTAGTTTATGTTCTCCAGCCCCTTGGGTGGCACCTGCTGGTGCAGGCCAGAGGATAAGCCTTGCTAGTAAAAGCAGCCATTTCTATGTCTTTTGTCACTAGTCCCCCATCCTACTGAGCAATAAGCCTACATTCATCTTCTGCTATCAATGTACTTACAGAAACCTTTCCTGTTGCCCTTCAGCTCCAACTGAACTTTGGCTTTCCTGATTTCATTCCTATGTATGCAAACAAGATACATGTGTTCCTTCCAAGTAGCTGGTCTCAGTATCCATCTTCTGTATGCTTCCTTTTTGTGTTGGAGTTCACTCAGGAGCTCCATGTTCATCCATGCTGGCTTTCTGCCACAGTTGCTCAACTGTCTGAACATTGTAGTGGACAATTCTTATGCTCTGAGGCAGCTGCCCTTGAAGATTAGCCAGCCCTTCTGGGCCTCTGCTCTCCAGGGCAACTTCCCACAGACCCTGCCAAGCAGGTCTCATCTGAAGTCTATGATTGTAATTCTGTTCTTTGTCTTGCTGCTTCTCCCAGGATCTGAAACTCTACAGTCTCATGCTCACTGCAGCCAAGGCTGTCCTTGGCCTCTATATCATACAGAAATTGTTCCTTGTTTGAGAGTAGCTGCAGCTCTTCACCTCTAATATTTGTAAAATGGAGCTGGAAGCTGTATTTTGTCTTATATCAGTGTCACCAGAGACATTCACGAGGAGACATTAAAAGACATTAAAAGAAAAGGAAAACTAGTCTACAGATGTCACACTACATAAAGTTCACTTCAGGACAGAAACGTGGCTTGCATAGTTTGAGCTGAATCAGTTTATTTGTCTAGCTGGCTGATAGAGTTTTTACTAAAAAGGAATCATCCTGAAACCAAATATCAGTAAATCACAGCAGGGCTTCCAATTCTTTAGCAGGTGAAGAGTGACTAGAAAAAGAATGGAAGAAGAAGAACTCAAAAGAAATGGAGATTTTTTATTCATTTGGTGTCCCTCACTGATATCAGGAACTCTGTTCTGCCTATTTGGTGGACAATTCATGAGATACAGGGCAAAAAGAAAATTAAAGCCCTGGTGTCTATCTGTTTTCTCTTCCAATGGAACACATGCTCCAGGACTGACCTATAAGTACCATGGCTCAATACACCTTTTCTGGCCGGAGTCATGGCTTAGCAGAACACTATCTCTTAAGCTCTAGTCCTCTGGCTGTTGTTCACAAAGTGATGTAGTAATTTCTCCGAGGACTAAAGAGGATGCTGCATAAACCAATAGTTTCCCTGTATTATCCTATACTTATCTACTGGTCACTCTGCCACTTTTGATCTGGTGGTGTTTCCCAGTTRACAGAATAATGGAAATTATGCATGTCCATCAATGTGCTGCAGAACAGAGTGCATGGAAAAAGAGGAGAACTGGGGAGCAGGGAAAAGAGACCACTGGAGTACTGAGCCAGAAGCAACAACAGGAAATGTGCAAAGCCAGTGATCTGCAAAGATGCAGCAACCAGTCTCCATTAATTGCCATACTGATAAGCTCACTTGGTTTCTTGTGTATTGGGTAAAAAGGATCAAAATCCATATCCCCTTTAGCATACAGATCAAAGAAAATGCTTGGTGGCTCAACAGAGAAAACTGAAATAAAACACTCCTTTTAGAGGCTCTTTGTAACATCTTGAAGGGTGAACAGTTGGGATGTAGAAACTGTTTATAGCATATTCAAATGTGCTATCTGTGTCTGTAAGCAGATACTTGGCTTTTATATGTATAGAAAGAAATTATGAAAGTGTTCTGAAAGTATTAGCGTGCCTTTGTTAACTTTTTATGAAAGTTTCATCTAAACGGGGTGGTACTCCATTAGAAGAACTATAACATGTTYAAAAGGTATGATGAGGATAAGCTGACATAGTTTTCAGACAATTCAGTTGTTTGTACATCTTGGAGATCTGTGTGAATGGAGCTTTTCCCTTTCTTTATAGGAACTGCAGAATTCATGCCAGAAACRTGTATAGAGGTTTATGTAACTGAGGGTGTGAGTTGTATTCATCATCAGTTGCCAGAGATACAAATAATCAAATTATTATGCATGTGACTCCCTGTGGTGAATGTTAAATCTATGATGAGCATTTGTTGACTGACTGATGTCTCCACCTTTTCTATTCATGAATTGCACAATGAAGTGACTCAGATTGTCCAGCAAAATGCCCCATGCCGGAGGGAATTTGCTTGGTACATGCAAGCTAATTGATTAAATCACCTCCTTGACAAGCCAAGTAGTACTGGTTAGCTAAAGTACWGGTTAACTCGATAAGAAAGCAGAATAAATGGCAAATATTGACTGCAAGGACTTGATGCTATATATTTGTACCAGATATATACACTGTAGTGTCTGTGTGTATTTATATATATAATATAAATATATAGTTTATGGTTTCCTCTATCCTGAGCAATTTCAGACAGATGGGACTTGTTTTCCATAGCAATGGCACATTAATTTACATATTTCACAATACAAACCTAGCATTGTTGAATCACTGGAATTCTTTCTGGGTTTTCCCTCTGCTTATCCCTAAATGAAATTTGATAGATTTAACCTGGGACACCCAAAATAGCTTGGATTATCAGAAAGGCCACTCCCTGCATGATACTGCTGGGCTCTCTTCAAGCCCACAGTTCTTTCCTTTAAAAGAAGAGGTTGTGGCTGCAGAAGGTTTTTCCTGCATCATCCTCAGCCCTGTGGTCTGGTACAGCAAAGGTCTTCTCTTCAGCCTTCAGAGGAGAGGTATGGAAACAAATACGTTGTGATTACTCTTTGTCAAGGAGTGGCTTTGTTGGGAAGTGGTGAATGTAGCTAAATCTGGTTAAATTTTGAGATTTTAAGGTTYGAGAACTATGCATATGTCAGACACATTTCCTTCCAGTCCTTTTTTTTGTCCTACACAGGAAGTGTGTTTCTTTCATCTCTCAATATCTTTCAGTTAAAATTAAAAAAGAAAATACTAGTCATACTAAAAGGCAAAAGTGTTCTGCAGGATTGCTTGAAACTGTTACAAAAAATTCAGTCAATGTTCTGTCATAATTTTGCAGTTTGTTTAAATTTTGATTGTGACTGAAAATATTTTAGAGGTTTGAGGTATATTGTTATGTCTGGTAATGAAACAGCTAGTGAAAGATGCAGCAATATCAAAACAATTTTTCAGTTGGAAAGAGGTAATTGTCTGCTTATAGATGGTTTCATTCCAGCTCTTCAACAACCTCGTGGTAACTAACAAAATTTTTTCTGTAAAAGTAATGCTAGAAAAGATACTCTCCTGTACTTTCAGCTGTTCATAATCCAGTGTAGTAGCTGGAAATGAGGAAAACCATAATAACATGACCTGTTTGCCATTCACATTGTCAGCCACAGATGACAACTCCATAGAAGATTGTTCCCAGCTCTAGGGAAAAAACAAAACAGTTTTATGTTTTTGTCCAGTTTTGTTTTAAAATTCTCCATCAGGCTGGCTTCTCTCACTCTCCCTGGGAGACCTTGCTGAAAGCAAAAGCTTCTGAATTTCACACAACATGCAGTCTGTGACTCATACAGATAGCTCCATCTCAGTTTACATCCTGTCACAGGAGCCCCTGGGATGGACATTTGCTTCATGGATTCACCAGCCCTGTGGTGAATCCCRTAGAACTACCAGCCTAAGAATTCAATGTTTGTCCAGATGGATGTATCCCAAGCACTTTCCCCAGTCTCTATGACAGTGAATAGACTGACTTTTCTCCTCTACCCCATGGAGCTCACTTTTTGTAACAGTCTGTGGAGAATGGGTCCTCTCTTCCGGGGTTGCAGGGCTTTCCACTTTCTCCATTCTAGAGGGAAAGCTGGTGTCCAGGGTGGGGGAGAAGGGAGTACAACCACCAAGTGACATAGCATTAATTTCTGCTACCATTATAAATATTTATTAACAGGTCCTGTAAACGAAGAAGATGCTGAAAATTTGCTGTTCTCTCCTTCTCTTAAGTTTGCTCAGTGGGCAAGTGAGCACCAACCCTGGACTCAAAGTGAGGATCACCCAGAAGGGGTTGGAGTATGGTATGTGTGATGTTTTCAGGAGCTGGTAGTGGCATTGCCTTGAATACTGATATGACAGATGCAGAAAAGAGAGGGCAGTGGGAGGAAGTGACCCCATTACATGCTATAAAGGAAAGGTTAGGAGCACAACAGAGCGAAGTCAGTAAGCTCCTTGACAGCATTGTACATCACATCAAGGTTCATCTGACCTCAGATATTGAACCAGTTAGTTCAGCACTTGCCATGACTGGAAGTGAGATCTGAAATAGCACTGCTGGGTCTCAAGTGAGATACCACCTTCTTGCTGACTCTGGGTCCATCACATCTCCTAAGCCAGAAGCACAAAACTATAAACTGCCAGGCACTATCAAAGGCAGCTGAACTGATCATTGTTTTCCTGTAGCCAAGGAGGTTGGGTTGGAAATCCTGAAGCAGAATATGGAGAAGGAGCGTTTCCCTGATTTGACTGGTCATGAGAAATTTGGGCTTGGTAATGTCAAATACAACATCTCAAGGTAAGTGTTCTCTCTGGGGGCAATTTGTGTTTGACTACAATTTGAATCTTGTTTTGTGTTCACTCTGCATCATAAAATACAAGTTTGTTTTAATCTTTTCTCTCCCTTATCTCTCTCATGCTCTAGAATACATGTCACTGCTGTTGAATTACCCAGTGCTTCCATCTCCCTCCTACCAGGGTCTGGGATAAAACTGGTGATTGGAAATGCTTCTCTTACCATCAATATGAACTGGAACATAAGGACCTGGATGTTGTACGTACAGCTTTGCGTGTCCTGGGATTTTTCTCTTGATAAATAATATAAAAATGCAAATTTTGTTTTTTCTTGTGACCTCTTCATAGTAAAGGTGCTCTTTATCAGCTGGCAGCAGTAACCCAGGAGCACAGACCGGTGCTCCTCAACAGGTCTGCTGGTGGAAGTGACCTGCCCCCTCAGACATGAGCACTGATAAAGAGCCCATGGCTGAGAAGCAGTGCTGCAAATTGTACAGGACTGCTGCTCTAGCTGAATGCTGTCATTGTCCAGCCTGCCAGCTAATGACACATTTAGAAAAATTGTAGTGTGGTGGATCAGAGTCCAGTGTAATAAACCCTCTTAGTGCAGTTACACTATTAGAAACCCTCTGCTACGCCTCCAAGAGATACAGTTCAAAAGCTGATGGAAAATGTAGGAGCAAATGGCAATATCCTTAGAGCAGGCTCCACCTCTTCCTAGTCCCAGGCTGTTTCAGAGGAAAGAAATCCCTCTTCCCTTCCCCACAACCCACATTACCTATATTGCTAAATCGACTGAGTTACAGCCAGGGACTGCAGSTCTAACTGCATGCGAGGGGAGGGGACCTGGGAGCTGAGGGGGATGGCACAGCAGGAAGCACAGTGTCCTCACTGGCAAATACCCAAGGCAGATGAGCAGAGCAAGTTAGTGGCAGTGACCAGGAACAGGCATGGCTCCACATTACCAGGCAATTCCATAGTGGAAGAGGTGCATTTCTTTCAGTTTTTATTTATTTTTACTTCATGCAGCAAAGACAGTGGAAGAGGAACAGTGCACATTTCAAAGGTGTTTGTTACTGCAATCTTTTCAACACCCCTGGATAATACAGGTCCTGCGACAATATCCCTCACCAGCTGCCGGACAACTTCTGGTGACATAGACATCAAGTTGAATGGAAAAAGTGGGTAAGTGGAAGAGATCTCTATAAACTCCCTCAGAAAATAACTGCCAATGAATGGCACAGAGATAACTTCACAAAATAGGGCACATAGAATTGCTTTTAGGCATCATAGGCACCACAGCTGAGAACTGAGGCCCTAATACCTGTAAAATGGCCAACATTGATATTTGTCCTTGTACTTACACACAGTAGAATGTAAAGACAGAATCAAACAATCTCTTGTGCTTCTTCAGCACCCACTTCTTTCAAACTTCTGCTCTAATCTTCTGCTCTAGGTAGAAGTTACATGTTTGTACTATGCTTCATTCCTCCTAGTCACAGTGCTATGAGAATTGAACAGAACCAGACTGCCTCTGGGTACAGCCCCATGAATGAAACAGTATTTCATTGTTTTCTTGTATTTCTCTCACTGTCTGAATACCACTCTTGTCACCTGTTTCAGGGTTTGTTTTGTTTGTTTATTTTACTTGTTTTGGAAGTTCCTAGTGCAGAGACTATTTTGTACATATATTATGGTGGTATTATAAAGAATTCCCTTTTCATAAATATGAATTAACCCAGGCTGAGATGCCTAGTGCTGAAATTATCTTCTTTTAAATGGTGGCTCTCTGATAGTTTTTACATTTCAAAAAGCTCCCTTGTGTACTAGAATATCGCACTCAGAGGCCCTTAAATTCATGTTCTGCAGAGATATCTGATCTCCTGTTAATGACTGTAGTACTTGACCTATTAATTGCTTTCTTCCTTCCCTCTAGTTTCCTACGTAACTTCTTTATCAAGTATCTGAAGAAACCCATTCACAGGAGCTTGGTCACTAATGTAAGCCTTTCACATTGTGTAGGGGAGGGGTGTAAGGGGTCAGTGCTGTGAAATTGGCAAAGGAAGAACTAGAAAAATAATCCTATAATAGTCCTACTCTGGTCTGATGAGCACAGTCATCATTTTGCCAGCCAGAAATGATTCCAGATAAAGTGCCAGGTTCATGGCCAAGATACTGACACAGCTAGATTCAACCAAGGCAGCAGCAGGGCTGGGAAAGGTAGTTATTTTTCCATTCCAGTGCAGAATAAGTCCCTGCCTGTGTACCTACAAGCATCCTGGGGTTTGGGTCACTTTTATACGTGGCAGCAAAACATATATTGGACAATACATAGAGAAATTATAGTATATCAACTGACAGTATGACATATTTAAACTTCATCATATCAAAGAGATGAGTAGTTCTGATGACAACCTGTCCAGAGCCACTGAGAGGAGACACAGCTGTTGTTCTGTCCCAGGGCAGGGATTTATGGTTGGACTCGATGATCTTAAGGGTCTTTTCCAACCTAAACGATTCCATGATTCTGAGATCTCTCCTGTGAGATCGATATAGGATCTGTGTCCTTGCACTATTTAAGGCTGTGGTTTTGTCACCCCCACCAGGCTGCCTCGGGAAACTTCACTCTTTTTTGCGACTCTGACATAGGACGTGCTTACATTGCACCAAGTAGAAACCTTGGGGMGGCAGTTAGCTGAAGAAAAACCAGATTAGGTGTTTTGATAAACAAATGCTGCAATGTGTGTCACGTAGCAGAAAGATCTGAAGAGGTGCTTACACATCCATGCTAATCAGGCCATAACTTGAGTGTGCTTTTATTACAGTCATGTCCCAATATCAGAGCTGGGATCCAGTTGATAGATGAAGACCTCCGATCACTGAATGGTGAGTCACTAGTGATATCTTTTCCTTCTGCTTTCTCTCTTCTGATCAGTGAAATTCTGCAGCTTCTTTAACAGCAGCTGCTTTAGCAATGCCTCCAGGAGTGGTATCAGTCCCTCTGCTCCCTCTGCTCCCTTGCATGCAGAACCACAGGGCTACTTGGCCAAGAAACTTAAGTTTCTAAGAGCCAAGGATTTGGTAGSAATTCTCAACTTGCAAATGCGGCAGTGTGCACTTCTGTTGTCAGAAATGCCACTTAGAGGCCACACAGTACTGATGCTGCGGCAGTTTTCCCTTACCATGCTCCAAGTCCTCCTGCGCACACAGCACTTCACAAACCGAAGCCTGCTCTCCTAGACTGCCTGGAAATTTAAATTTTACTTCCCTATTTATCAGATTTGCCAAAGGCAAAATGAAAAAGCTCCTTTGCAAAAGCCTTCTCACTTGAACCACTTCGGGTTAGGTGTTGGTCAGATACCATGTGCAAAACAGAAGTATCTAAGCAGACCAGGCACTCTCCTTCTGGGAAAGTATTTGCAAGTTACAGGCACTCTGGAGGCWCTTAGAACTGCTTGACAGGAAATCCCAACACCTCCTTATGCCCTAAAGCATTGATATGGCCATTTCGTTTTTTTGGTTAGACCAAACTTAGTTTCCACAATGAGAAAACAATAGACAAACTAGAGAAGGTGCTTTACAGAAGGTGTCAACAAAAACATCAAATCTGAGGTTAGAATGCATGTTAGGAGGTCTCTTGTTGTGTTTTTCCTTACTCTCTGGAACAACTTGTGTCATTCTCCTTCAGAAACTGACTTAGTTTTAAGTATATATAAAATTATTTCTGTGGGTTTTGTAATATTCTGTGTCTTATCTACCACCCTTACAGTTATAATGCAGATTGATGATTTGGCTGAGGTAGACTACTCCTTAAATAGCTTGCCAGCAGTATTCCGACCATTCATTGACCTGGACTTAAAGGTAATTGGCTGTAGTGCTCTTTGCCAAGATTGCAGTGGGTTCCATTATTGTATGAGCCACTTTCTAAGATGACCGTGATTGCCTTTCTGAACATAAAGGCTCAGTATCTGAGAAGACAGACATTTCAAAGCATTATTGCATTTGTAACTGTAATAATTTGTAACAATCCTGTTGTGAAATGAATTATTTAAAAGCCACTTCCTTTTCTTTAAATTGCTTTTGAGTTGGTTATAGAAAATAGAGAGCAGTTAAAATTGACTAAGCAAGTTACAAGAAAAGAGAAAGGGAAAGGAAAGTAAAAAGGTACTCAACTTCATCTTTCAYTGTTGATTAATATCTGGGACTCCACTGTTCAGTCAGGGTAATATTTCTATACACGGCACTAACTAGATGTGTCTGCTGTCAGATGAGAGAGGAAAAGACTGAGCAAGACTATCAGAGCAAGAATTAAGCCCCTGGCTTCTTGAATGGGAAGACAGAAGACTCTTTAAAAAGCATGGGAGCCCAAGGAGTTCTGCTGAGTCTGAGGACCTGAAAGTTTCTTTCAAATTAAGGAAAAAGTCTCCTTATGTACTGAAACTAAAATCTGACTAGTTCCTAATTCTAAAATGAATTCACTGTCATTCTGTATAAGGTGATTTGATTGAGGGTAGTTGTCATCATTATAGTATCTGAGATCCTTAATTACGTTTAAGCCGCCTTGTGCTAGGTGCTCTACAAAGGCAGAATGAAAAGACAGTCTTGTCAGAAAGATCTTATAAATTAAGTATTTAAAAAAGGATAACAGGGAAATAAGAGAGGTGGAAACGCAAAGGAACAAAAAGTATCTGTATGGTAGACACTGGTCTTGGCACACCAGGTCTGCAGCTGCTGTCAAGCTCTTCTGAGAATTGCAGCAACCAGATTTTAAGCAGGGGACTTGAGTCAGGCTAAAGAGGTAATATCATGGCTGTTCCAAGAGCTACTCTCCCATGTAAGTTACATGAGGGAAATACACAAAGCACGTGACTGCTTTATCTGACCAAATCTGGCAAGTGAGGATTGAATGGGGAGGTCACCAGCTATGMTTCAGCACTTTGTAAGCATTTTGATAGTCCTTAAAAGGCAACAGGAAATTTAGAGCTGGATGAGAAAATAAAGACACACAAAATAYATTTGAGATTAAACAGAAACAGGGGAACTAATAAAAGGGATATAAAAAAATTTAACCTTTAAATGTCTTCATCACTTTAAATCAGTTYTATGTTTTTGTTTAATCTGGATGCCTTTGGAAGTCTTAGATCTGCAAGTCTTGGCTAATATGATGGGTAATGCAGAAGACAACATAGGCATTTTAGGTTTGTCTGACATAACTTTCCTTTCTCTCATAAGCCCTTTGTCTGCACAAGTTAACAACTTGATTCTAGGTAGAGTATGATGCWGATTTTGACCGAGAAAGACTTCTGGTTTTAGACATCCACTTTGTAATTGAGACCACTGGATAGCTCTTAAGCAGCAGTTCTCAGATTTAAATTCCTGGAGATGGYGGAAAGAGAAAGTAAGGCTTTTCAAAAAGGAGGGCCACTAGTCGTGTTCTTCATGCAATATGTAGACCCTTAGCTTAGAGRGTCTGTGATCTGAGGCGGCAGACTGTCCTCAGTAGGTGACCAACATCTCAAAAGACGGATCTTGGGCATCATCTGTGAAGGTGTCCACATGCTGGAACTTGCCTTCACCACCTGCTTGACAGCGCCAAGTCTTCAGGGTATACTACAAAGCCTGCATACTAATTTATATACAAAATGAATAACCTGGGCAAAGTAAAGGAAAGTAGCATTCATTGTCTGTAGTCACATTTAAGTTATATTTTGACTCTAGTTTTTTGATCTCTGACAATAACTTTCAGGGCAGAGTCTTCCCAGCTGGAAACTATACTGACTCTCCCTACGTGGCAGCTTCCTTCAATATCCCAGACCAAAGTGACTCCATGCTCTACCTTGCCTTCTCTGAGTATTTCTTTCAGACCTCCTCATTTGCTTACTACACCACAGGGGCCTTCAACATGACCATTGCAGAGGAGGTGAGTAGGACACAGAGGAATGGGGTCAGAGTGGCTCAGATAGGGCTTTGACCTGCCAGATGTCAGTATGTGGCCATATAAAGCTCTTAGTTGATCTGTRGAGTCCTGAGACAGTAGATCATAAATACTAGGGTATTGTTATTTTCTTTTATTTATCATCTTGATGGATGCCTCAGGCCACAGCCAGGTGTGCCAAGTTCCACTGAGCAAGGTACCAAATACTGGCAACTTTGCTACAAAAGATAAGGTTAGAGGCATAGATTTCTCTAACATGGACAAGGCATCAACTCTGGAGAATTTTGCAGTCTCAGTGGCTGTTTTCTGAGGGATCTTCATAGAATGAAAGTACTACATAACAGTAGTTAGTTCATAACTACAGGGGCCATAGAAGCAAAGCATATGTCAAAGCACAGTATCTGTGGCTTKGAGGCTGCCTGACTTGGCCAACCTGACTGCAGGAGGTTTAGTAAGTCCCAAAACCTATAGACTGCAGCCCAAACTATAATGACATTAAGCATTTGCTTTCCGAGGAATTGTTTTGGCATGTATTATTGGGAAGCTGCTTTAAGTATACCGAGTCTCTTAGGAATATTTCTGAGAAGCACAAAATCAAAGATTCATTGAAATGACAGTAATAATGCATTTAGAGAAAAGCTGACCATAAAGGTCGAATCTGGTAACTCATTTGTTTTCTCTCTCTTTTATTTTTTCCTCCAGACCTGCAGCTATTTTAATATAAACACAGAGATATTTGGCAGTATCATCCCTGASGTGAGTATCATTACTTTCACAAAGTCTTAGGAAACCACTCAGTGTGAGTGTCAAGACACCTCACTATTGGTGTATCCCAAAGGCTTGTGGGGCYGGCAGGGCTCCTGAGCTGGAGAAGTGGGCCCTTGTGTTCCTTGGAACAGCAGAGCAGATGGGCCTTGTCACTTCCCAACCCCGTGATGAGTTGAATGACTTGCACTGTTACCAAACATAATCTTGGTCTGTAACCTTGCACATCAATCTTTACTCTGGGCACTGTGCCCAAGCCACAGCTGTTCCCACCTAAAACCAGCTCGACACAGGAAAAAGCTTCCAGACATGAGTCCTACTTTGAGAGACCTCCAAGAAGGCCTCAGCTCAGAAAGAACACCTTTCTCCTGCCCAAAGCTCTATCATTGTCTTTGCTTTGCTGCTAGCCTGTGACTGACAAGCAGAAAGACCTGGGAAAGGACCATGTGCAGGAAAGTGAGCTAACAGATGGGCAGGAAATATTACATCCTATGGAACAGACAAGGCAGATGCACAGGATTTCCATTTATTTTAGGTGGAGGAGATTAATATAATAGGATAAAGAATATGAGCGTGCATGGCTTCCACCAGCCTTCTCAGACAGAACGAGAAACCAAAAATGAGCATAAGAACCTCCAGGCTATACATGCCAGGGATGGATGAAATCAGACTAATGGTTCAAAGAACTTTACATTTTTGTTTGCTTCCCAGATGTTATTAAGTTCCTTCCTCAGAAATATAAGAATTCTCCAAGGGCAATCATCATATGGTGTTCTCCATAAAATGCTGKGAGCATTGATGCTAATATGCCACCTCCTCTGTTTCCAATACTGAACTTGGAGACCCTACTCACTCTTCAGGCAATGAACAGAGTGAGGCTCCTCTGAGGACAACAGTCCAGAGGAGGAACCTATTTCCTGAGATGAGTGAATTTCAAAGTGAATGACTCCTGAGCTCTTTTATTGTGTGATTTTAAATACCACATTCGTGGTCCACTTATCTCTTCTGTTCACAACCRTGTATTTAATTTCTCTTGAAATGATATGGAAAAATTTGTATTYCTCAAGTGGAAGGAACTTTCCACTGCATTCCTGTGTGGCCAATACTGTTAATTTAGCACTACGGAAAACCTCTATTTCCTGCATACCTAAAAGAATCTTAKGTTAGCAGCTATCCTTAACCTTGTCGTAAGGAGCTACTTCACAATGATTACTTCAAGAATGAGAAAATGCAGTATTCTGATCTGTTATACAAGAAAAGTGTTTTTCTATCTTTTTTTCTTTTTCTTCTTTTTTTTTTTTTTTTCTTTTTGTCTTGGAATCTTACAGGTGGCTAAATATTCAGTTACACCCTACCCAGTGATGTTGAAGCTAATGGCTACTGAAATCCCTATCATCAGCTTAGAGCAGGATTCCTTTACGGTAGAGATTCAAGGCTCCATGGAGGTGTTGGCTGTTCTGCCAGACTCAACCACCCAGTCACTGTTCACAATGAACATTGTAAGTACAACAAACAAGGTGACATTTAACTCAGGGTCAAATACGTTTATTCCTTCCTTCTGTTAAAAYTCTGTAGAAGAAACAAAGAAAGTGCTAAATTTCTATTACTTGAACATGCAAATTCCTTTTAGTCCCCACACAGGTCATAGCCAGTGTATGCGTGGCTTCACCTAACCTATAAGACATTTCTATGGCAAAGAACATTTTTCTATAGATAGACAAAAATCTAAACATATAGTGACTCTGATTAACCAAGGTTTTGTTCTCTGGAATGACATTTCTGCAAGTATGAGTCATGCCTCTTGGCAACTTGTTCATGTCTTTGATTAGTGAAATCTCATTACCCACATTTCAGCTCTTGTCAGTGCCATTCAAACAAACAGATATTTACTGTGTGCAGCTTTGCAGTAAGAAAGTTGTACTTACCTAAAACAGCTTCCATACATAACTGGAAATACGGTATTTATGTATTTGTGACTAATTCACAGCAAGGGTCCTGGGTTTTTTTATGTCTGGTAACCCATGGTTTCTTTATTCTGCAGGCAGCCAACACCAGCATTTCTCTGAATATATTTGATCAGAAATTGATGGGCTCACTATGTTTGAACAGGTAATCCRACTTGGATGAAAAGGATTTCCAGCCCTTTGGAAAACAATGTTAGCAAACCCAACATTAGCAATTTAGACATATGATCAGATAACTGTGAACATGTTTTGCTGGTAAATTCATCTGCATTAAATTCTCTAATTCTGGCTGCACTTGTACGGTTTAGATGAGGCAGGAAGCTTCTCTGTGACAGCTGCAAYATCCCCAAGGGACTGCCCACCAGCTGTGGATTGCTGCAGGGCAGTAGTCTTCCTGGACTTCTCTCCTTTTTACATCTACTTTCTCCTCTGAGCTATACAAATTAAGCGTGCAGGGCAGTTATAATGACCATGAATCATCTCAGGGTTTCCTTCATCACTTTCAAGCTGGCGAGATGTCATGGCTTTCTGGACCACCTGTGCCACCAAAGAATTTCAGAGCAGTCCAGGGCACAGTAAAGAACCTGGGCCCCTGCAGATCCCCTATGCAGATATTCTTAYAGCAGAGAGTCCTGCAACTTCCAAGGGTCAGAAAGCTGGAGACCAGAGGCTTGGGCATTTAGATATCTAGCATGTCACATTTTATAGAGAAGCAGCTCTGTRTACCAGGATCTCACAATTGGGAATTGGGACCCCGATTTCATAAAAGTCCCTTGGAAAGACACTTCCAGGGTTAAGAATACGCAGAGTTCATCAGGGCACAGAGATACTAGGAGTGTAAGGAGGATAGTGCTGTTAGCATTTTTTGCAGTAATTTTCAAAGAGGAAAATCTAGAGTGTGCTGGAAGCTGGCCTTTAGAGCCGGGGTGCTGGTGGTGTGGAAACTCAGAAATCTTGTGTTGGATACAAGAGTAACATAGGGAATAAGTATTTCAATTTGGAAACAGAGACATTAGCAACAAAGCCAGCAGCAGTRGTACCATACCATGAACAGATTTTTTTCTTCCAACCCTTGTAAGACTCACATGAAAGCATTATGCACATGTACCAAAATCCTTGCAAAATACCTGACAACCTGCAAGTCCTTGGTAAAATCAATTGTCAGCAGGATTTCCAAAGCAGCACAGAGGCTGAAGCACACTCATATTGCTGCCTACAGCCCTTCTAGCATACTCTTGCATGGATGCTTCGCAATGCTCTAAGAAAACSATGTCTTTCTCTATGTGGTGGTAGGCAGTGTGTGAAATTGCTTCAAAAATCTCTTTACAGATGCTTCTTAAGGCCTGGAGCTCTACAGCAATGACTGCAYATGATTAGAATAATTGTGTTTATCCTTTCTTGGTGACTCATCTTGTTTCACTTCTTTCCCTCAGGCTTCAGTTCTCCCTAGCCCACTCCAATGTTGGTTCTTTTGAGGTAAGTGGGTAGTTGAAGCATATTGGAAATGCAGACCAAGAATATCAGTGATATCAAGGCTAAAGAGTAAGCAGCTAAATTTTATCTGTATTTCTAAATYATTTGGCTTCATTCCCAGATGGCTCTTTGGCTGTCTTCTGGCAGACCTCTCTGCTCTGGACTTAAAAGTATACTCTTTGGGGCAAGTTAGTGGTCTGCAAATGAGACATTCTGTAGTTCCCCTGGCYGCAGTAAGCAGAGAGAGCTCTCGAATCTTCGCGGTGAAACACAGAGCAGTGACCTGACCTGTAGCAGCAGAGCAGAGCGCCGTCTAATGGTCACTTGGATGGCTGAGGCACAGGCACTCCAGGGGCTGCAGTGGTGCTCATCMACGTGCACGGAATTATAGCAAGGAGTGGGAGTCAACATACTTCCCTCAGATGCCTGGAATAGTGCAGCTGTAGCCTTGCAGGGGAAACCCTGCCTCCGCAGAGACTCATTTCATTCTCAGTATAATCAATCAGTTCTGAGTAGCTGAGGAGAAAGGATTAAAACTATTCTGGTCCTGCTTTGCTTTTGGTGATAAATGATCTCACAAATAAAGGAAATAGACCGTTTTAAAGTAAAATGTTGGCCAAGCATAATGAAATTCATTTGCATTTTGCATCTCGCTTCCTTTGCATGATTCCAAAGCCTTAAGATCCAAAGTTCACTTGAGCTTATGACTCTTTGAGGCCAAAAGAGAGCTGAAAGTTGAAAAAGAGCCTACTAATTCCACCCAGGATTAGAGCATGACAGTTCTACCACCATCAGGAAGGGATGGCTAAGTCAGTTTTCTTGTCTGTGGCAGGTCTTGCTTCTGGAGAACATCCTGTCTTACATTTTACAGACTGAAGTAATTCCATCAGCTAATGGTAAGGCTGTATTTTAGAGCATCAGCTAAAAAGCTTCCAGCAGAGTTTGTGGTTCTAGGAACTTCCACTGACTTTCTGATAAAGTTTCCAGTTCCCATTAACATGAGTGGAAAATGACCATCAGCCAGTAAGCAGTGGAGTGGGGAGATTGATTTGTAGGGGTGTAAGTGCTCCCTCTCACTGGCACTTTCTGCAAAAAGGGCAAAAATTACTTGGAAACTCAWAATTCATTTGCCTTCACCTCAGTCTAGGTGGCCCTGATGCATCAGGGAGAAGTATGTCTCTCTCATCTGCACACCTGCCTGAGGCCATCATATGTGAAATGTATTCCTTTTTATTAGACCAGCACAGAGCTTTTGCCTCTCATAAATCATATTTAAGGCGCTGGAGGGAGATACAGMTTTGTGTCAGCCCTCTGTACTGGGATGAACGTCACCTTCCTTAGTTAATGGATACAAATGGGAACAGGTTCTAATGATGCTGGAGCTGTACTAACAATCCTTCTAGGATCTTTAGGGACAAATCACTGAGTGTGTAATSTGTTGAATATGAAATGACTTGGTTTGGCTGCAACACTCTGCCAAGAGAGAAGCACCTGTGATTCTTTTTCCCCATTGGTAAATGAGCATCTTAACTACCTCCCAGGGTTGCTTGAGGCTAATTGTTATAAATGACCTAGAAGTCTCTGGATAAACAGTGTTGTTGAAGGGCAGGTGTTTATTACCTTTGTAATGCATACCTAAATCATTGTTTGTCTCTGTTTTTAAGCTAAACTGTCAAAAGGATTCCCTCTTCCCAATCTGGCCAATGTTACCTTGACAAGACCTCACATCACCATTGTACAGGTGAGATTTTGATACTCATGACAGATTTTCCTCTAYGAAAGGTTATCCCTCTTACTTCTCAAAGTTATTTTCAGCTGTGCAGAGACTCTTAAATCTTTGTTTGCAGTTAAGCACAAAACACAACTCGGAAAGGAAATGCAAAGGTTGTTTTTAATTGTTCTTTGCATTCCACATACCTGGTTCCCTACAAAATATAATTGCTTGGAGACTGCTTTCAGTGGCACTTATTGCCAACAGACTTATAGACTAATTGTGAATGAAGGATTTTAGTGATTCTGTGGTGCCCATTCCCCCTTCACTTTCTCTAACCATCATCAACAACTAGGAATGAGAGATGACACAGAATTCCTATACCCTACCAACATGAATGAGATTCCTATTTAAAGGCTAGTTCTAGTGTTTCCACTTCCAGTCCCAGTCTGTTGGCTGTGGTCAATAGCAAGAAAGACAGTTCTTCCCACTTTTCTGAGATAGGCAGGCTGGATGGTGCTTTGAGCTGATCTAGYGGAAGGTGTCCCTGCCCATGGCAGGGGGTTTGGAACTAGATGGTCTGTAAGGTCACTTCCAACCATTCTGTGATTCTATGACTGTGATGAGCTGCTCTCTGCCGGCTCATTGCTCTGTAAGTGCTGACCACGGAGGAAGCTTTAAGGACATGTTTAGATTAAATGGCTAATTTTTAAGTGGCTCAAATTAGGTAAAAAAATAATCCCACTTTGTGATGATTGCCTAATTGCCTCAAGGCTCAGATGAACCTTCGTGAGTAGGCTGATCTTTAGATTCCCTTCTGTCACTAGCATGGGGCAAAGGGATAGCACCCAGGGAAAGATGGAGCACTTTGCAAAGTTCAAAGGACAGAGCTGAATAAAACTTGTTACTTCCAAGGCTCAGCTCTTCTCAGTAGGTTTTCAGACCTTAGGCACCAAGATTGATTTGAAATTTTAAAAACCCAAACAAATTACYAAAAAAAAAATCAACCAAACAAAATAACACATTCATTTTTAATTTATAGTATGTCCTTGACTGTTCTTCTCCCCACAGGGATACGTGTTGATTTCGACTGATRTCCACTACAAACACTAAAGGAGAAGAGAGACCATTTGTTAAGCATGAACTTCAAATCAAGTCAATAATGTGACTCTGAAGACTGAACACTCTCCAGTTCTGCTGAACTGTTTAACTTGAGCTCTGACAACACCCATCCTGGYTGGGGGCAAGAGGGGATGCCAGGAATCAAAAAAAGCTGATGGAATGGTTAGCTGGTATAAGGGTGGTAACATGCAGACCCAGGGAAGAACATGTAACACATGCTTGGAATTATTTATTCAAGAGTTTAACTGATGCAAAAATGTTTTTAAGATTAGTGACTCTTTTGAAATACAGTTTTGTCTATACACTTCCAGAAAGATGCTGCAATCTCTTAAAAAGGAAAAGTACATTGTCAAAATGCTGTTAGGGCAGATACAGCTGCTAATATCTTTCTGCTGTAATGATCTTAAAGACTTCCCTTCTGTATGCAATGCATGAGGCATGGAGTGGGCCCTCTCCATAACCATGGAACCATCAGACTGGGAACTGTCCCAATTACAATGGGATTTATGTTAAGACACTACAATTTGTAGTGTCTTAACATAAATCTCAAGATGCAGAAGCAGTTCAGGAAGAGAGACAAAGTGGCACTACTACTGCTGTTGCCTAAAAACAGAGGAGATAGAACTTTGCGACAGTATTAGAATAGTAAGATAAAAAAGCCCATCCTTAATTGAAAGCTTTCAAGGTGCATAATGTGGCTATGTGCACATCGGGTTTCTACAATTTTTAGAAGTTTAACAAATTAGCATATCTAACGAATATTGTCCAATTAAAGAGCAGTCCATTAGGTCATCTAGCCCCTGGGTTCTGCCCCATTGGCATCAGTCCAGGAGGCTTCTTTGCCRTATTTCTTATTATGTCTTCTCAGATTCTGGTTACAAAAGCAAAGTGTTCTCTCCTTGCAAGTAAGACCAAACGGTATTTCAGGAATGTGTTAGAAGGTTGACTTATTGTTCTAAAATCTAACAGAAAGGATAGGAAAAGTACTAGAGTTAGTTAAGGGGCTATATAACTATATAATAGTAGTCTACAGAGCTACAAATATATGAAAAATATATAAAAAGCAAAAATCTTTTTGGCATCATTCCTCCCTTTAGAGACTGGACTTCTACCTTGTCTAATCTCTACCATGCATATTTAACACAAATCCATAAAGATATCCAGAAACTACTGTGGCCCTGCATTTTGCARTTCTTCAGATGTGCAGTGKTTTTGGTTCAGCRAAATAGTTTCTCACGCACTTTTGTGTAAACACGAATTGTTGACCTAACGGCAAAGATTGTTATGAATTCCTAACCTATGTGATAGACATTATTACTAACYAGTGGACAGCAGGAGGTGGTATTCCCATCCTCCAATCCACAGTGGATTTGGAAAACATATAAATAAAATGAGGGCAGAGGCCAGCTCTCTCTTCCTCTTCTCTTCTTCCTCCCTTTTGGCCTCTGCCTGTTGGAGAACCCTGACAGCTGTGTCCGTGTGTTTATTCGAACCCGAGAACAACAAACTACAGCATTGAATTATACAATAAGCTATCATAAAGAAACTAACTACAAATATAACTAGTATGAAGAGTTGTTTTAACCAGGTCCAGTTTGGTAACCACRAAGTGAGTATATGGAAGATATTTTCGAAGTCCAATGAGTCATTTTCAAGAGTTACCTGATGTAAAATTTGAGCTTGTTTCCAAATTTCAGCCAAATCTTTAATTCTTCCACTTTGATCTACATAACAACAACAACTAGTGTTAATGACCATACATACACATCCTTGTGAGGTTAGTAGGAAATCAAGAGCCATTCTGYTTTGCAGAACCACACRAGACAAAYTATGGACTTCTTCTTGTAGGGCCATGATTGCATCTGAAGTTTGATTTGCAATATGTTCAATAACAGCCTAAATGTTAACAATTGCTTTCTCCAATTCAGTTATTCCTAAAGAAGGAATAAGAGCCCTAATTGCACTATGGAAAGTCRTGGGATGCTCAGCAAGGGGATTGTTGGATCTGTTCATCCTCCTTGCTTAAGTTCTCATCCACCCACTTTGTTCTCCAATATGATCAAGTATTGTTATGTTTGGAATTACAGCCCTGAGCGCCCAGGCCTGGTCTTTATTGAGGAGCAGAACTTTCCAAGCTTCATTTTCACATATCCAATACCATCCTAAACCTTSTGGGGGAATCATTCTCCAGGATGTCTGTGCCAATCCTATTACAGGTTTTGGTTTTACCTTTACTTTAGATTYGATTTTATGACAATACGGAGGGAGAATGGCCTTTCCTGTGACATTGACAGTCACACAGGGAACCTTATAATTTTCTTGGTCAGGAATTAAGCTGCTTAGGGTTACAGGCAGGTAGGTCTTAGTGACTTGTTCCCACTTCTCATAATGGTTTGTCTTATTCATCAAAACACCAATTAATGGCCAGTAGCTATTCTTGTCAATTGTTAGCGTTTGAGTACAAATCCAACAGTTGTTCTTATGAAGAGCTTTGGATACATTTTGGACTAGAGTCACATGCAAATTTTGGTTCCAAACCTGAGTCATGGTTACCAATCGTGTAGATAACAAGCACAGAAAGAACAATTTAAACCACATCATCTTCATTTGTATCAGTCTYTGTTTTTCCAGTTGTTTCAGGAGCAGAGGTCTTCTTAACTCTGGGGTAGTGAATCCAGGGTCTTTTTCTGCCAGCTTTTTGGCATCACTGCTTTTGGTAGTCCCTCTACCTATGACTCTTCAAATCCTTGTGCCTGTCGTGTGCCCTGTTTAGTGCTGCTCAGCCAGGTTAGATACATTTAACTCCTTCAGTGTTTCTGGTTAAGTCCTCTAATTCTCCAACATCTTTGTGAATATTTCTCTGAATTAAAAGTTAGATACTTTTTTTACTTCATTTGGGTATGTTATCTTACCCTCTTTCTTTGTCTTCCTTTTTTTCCAATACTTTATTAGTGTGMAAATCTGAAGACAGTTCTGCAGAGGGCCGTGGCTGCCCTGCAATGCGTAGGTGCTTGTGCTTTGGCCAAACCTGGACAGGAAGCCAGCTYTGGCCTCCAAAACAGCTAAATAAAATCTCAAAATCAGGGAACAAAGTGAAACRAACACACAGGAAAGGAATATGATGAAATGAAATGCAGTCGAAAAAAAAATTCTGAAATGAAGTGTAAAAAATTAAATGCAACAGGATTACACGAGGTACAGCGARAAGGACCAAAATGTGTCGAAAAAATTCTCATTGAAATCTCAAAATCAGGGAATGAAGTGAAACAAACAGAAAGGACAGGACATACGATAATATGAAACGCAATTTAAAAAAAAAAAGAAAACTATCAAATGCAGTGGGATGACATGAAGTGCAGTGAAATGGACCAAAACTTGCTGAAATGATACTCAYTGAAATCACAAGATTTCATTTCCTTTCATGAAATGAAGGCTTTCCTTCAACAAAGGAACAAAGTGAAATGAACACACAGGAGAGGAATTATGAAATGAAATGCAGTCAAAAAAAAAAGAAAAYTCTGAAATCAAGTGTAAAAAATTAAATGCAATGGGATGACATGAGGTGCAGTGAAAAGCACTGCAACTTGCAGAAATACTCACTGAAATCTCAAATTTAGGGAACAAAGTGAAACAAACAGAAAGGACAGGACATATGATGAAATGAAATGGTATTAAAAAAGAATATATTCTGAAATGAATAGAATTAAATGGAATGGGATGACATGAAGTGCAGTGAAATGGACCAAAACTTGCCAAAATTATACTAATTGAAATCGCAAGATTTTGTTTCCTTTCATGAAATGAAGAATTTTCATTTCATGAAAAGAAATAAAATTTCTAAATCAGGGAATGAAATGAAACGAACACACAGGAGAGGAATTATGAAATGAAATGCAATTTTAAAAAAAAAAGTTCTGAAATGGAGTGAAAAAAGTTAAATGGAATGGTATGAAATGAGCTGCAGTGAAAAGGACTAAGACTTGTTGAAATGATTCTGAAATTTCTAAATCAGTGAAAGAAGTGAAATGAACAGACAGGAGAGGACATATAATGAAATGAAATGAAATTAAATTAAACGAAAACAAACAAAATATTCTGAAAAGAAGTGAGTACAATTAAATGGAATGGGATGACATGAAGTGCAGTGAAACGGACCAAAACCTGCTGAAATGATACTCATTGAATTGGCAAGACAGCTGAACTCCCAAGCAGCTGTTTCCCTCCCGCCGAGGGAACAGCAATCTGTGCTGGGGTGCAGGCAGCTTTTGCCTGCCTGGAGCTGAGCAAGCTCGTTCCACCTGCTGCAGAGCGGTACCTAAATACCCCATGGGCCCGGCCCTGTCAGCAGGCACAGACACGTGAAAAAAACACTTTTTTCACRCAAACCAGCCCAAAAGTCATTTGTGGTGTGAGGGAGGAGGCAGCCAGGTGCAAACCGACGCCCTGCGCTCTCTCTCACACTCTGTCCCGTGGGTACCGGGTGCCTGGCCCGGGCTGCTCCAGCCCCTGCGGCCTGGCGGGAGAAGACCCTGGCACGGGCTTAACTGGGGGCGGGCCAGCCCTCGGCAGGGCTGAGGGAGGAGGTTTGAGCCTCGGCGGCTCCTGTCCGCCGCTGCCGCGGGAGCGCGTCAGTTCCTGCCGSCGGCCCGGCGCTGCCATCGGGATCCGCCGAGCGGGAGCGCCGCCGCCATGAGCCGCAGCTACAACGATGAGCTGCAGTACCTGGACAAGATCGACAAGAACTGCTGGCGGATCAAGAAGGGCTTCGTGCCGAACATGCGTGTGCGTGGGAGGGGGCCTGGGTGCCCGGGGCGGGCGGTCGGGGGAAGGGGCGAAGGGTCGGGGCGGCCCGGCCGGAGCCCCGGCTGACGGCTCTCCCTGCAGGTGGAGGGCGTTTTCTACGTGAACGACCCGCTGGAGAAGCTGATGTTCGAGGAGCTGCGCAATGCCTGCCGCGGCGGAGGTGGGTCCGGCGGGGAGCGGGATGGGAACCCCCTGACCCGGGGATGTTGCAGAATCACAGAACCAGTCAGTTTGGAAAAGACCTCTGAGATCATCGAGTCCAACCTATGACCGAACACCACCATGTCAACTAGACCATGGCACTCGATGCCACATCCAGCCTTTCCTTGGATACCTCCAGGAACGGTGACTCCATCACCTTCCTAGACAGGCGATTCCAATGTGTTATTACCCTTACTACGAAGAAATTCCTCCTAACGTCCCACCTAAATCTCCCCTGGCACAGCTTAAGACTGTTCTCTTGTCCTGTCTGGTTGCCTGGGCGAAGAGGCCGTGTCCTCTGCCCCGGGGCTGTCCCCCACGTCCCTCCCCGAGGCCCAGGGTGCAGCAGACAGCGGGGCAGGCCCGGCGCCTTCCCGGCGGGTGCGTCTGGAGAGGCGGCAGACAGGAGCGAGTTATGCCACCGTGTCAGCCGCTGCAGCCTGGTGAGCAGCACAGGGGTGTCACCTGCAGCGTGTCCTGTGCCCAGCTCTGGTGGGTGGGCCCAGGACTGCCCGCTGCCGTCTGTGCTCGGGAGCGTTCCCTGAATGCCCTCAATTTACTTCGGTGGGGGCTACAGCCTGGGCCTGTTCTGTGTCGGGCTGGATCTAGATTTGCCGGCTGGGCTGCTGCTAACACGCTGCTGTTGTTAGCACAGAGCCCACTCCGTTGGTACGAACGCAGCAGAAGTTGGACTTTAATGTAATAAATATCTCATTTAATGAAACTGCAGATTGTGCTTAATGTCAGGCATTTTATACCAGATTAGAAGGCTTGTCGGTGGCTGACTTCTGTTTTGCCAGTGTTTTAAACAGCCTCTTTAGAAAGTGTTTCATTGTGATTATCATGCTAAATTACCAGATTACTTAACTATTATTTTTTTTCTCTTTTTCAGGTGCGGGTGGCTTCTTGCCTGCGATGAAACAGATTGGGAATGTGGCTGCATTACCTGGCATCGTCCATGTGAGTAACGGCTCTGAAAATTTGCTCTTTTTCTGTTCCCATTTGACCAAGATTATTGCTTTCCAAGTGGGAGCTCTCTTGGGAGAGGAGGTACGGACCAAAGTTCTGTTCAACACAGTTTAYGTGTTAGGAACCTGTCTCTGAGTAAGGAGTGCTTGCAAGGGCAGGCTGCAAAACTAAGCTGTGAGAAAAGGAAGTACCCACTTGTTTCGTTGCTTGTCTTTTGACATGCTGTTTCAGTTTTCTTGAGCCACCTTTCCCCACTATTCATGCTACGTGCTTGTTAGTTTTGAATTGCTTCTGCTCTGGAATACATGGAGAAGTGTGGAGAAAGCAGGAGGTGATACTATTATCTGTGTTATTGTTGCTGGCCTGATATGAGCAGTGAGCCTTCCCATGCACTCAACACTCCTTTCCCTCACCCCATGCCTTTTTGGAAGCAAAATGTCAGATATAATGATGCAGAAGGAAAATACTGGCCTGTGACTCTTTTCAAGAAGTGCTAATTATGATGTGGAAATGATCTTTTTGACATTCAATATTGCATATATTAATAAGTAATATCTAGCATAATTTTTTTTTATCATCTCTCGTGCCAGAAGTTTTGAATTTATGGATGCAGTAAAAGGCAGACCATCATGCTGTTAAAATGCCTTAGTGGTCAGCCCAAAATGGAATAAGGTAGAATAGTAACAACCTGTTAAAATGGGAATTTCRGCTGGTAGTTTGTAGAAGAGATGCTACAATTATCTGTGTATTCACGTCTTCAAATTTATTTCCAAACCAAGGATKTCTTGGTAATGGCTAGGAGAGGCAGAAGAGCAAATAACCCCACTGAAAAGTACTGTTCACTTTAGTGTGTGGTCGCAGTTTTACAGACAYTGAAAAGTTCCGATTTCTAACAACTTTCTGAGTATCAGAGGGTGTTTGCTTCAGAGTGAGATCTGCTCTCTGYTTTCTTTGTCTGTCCTATAAGTTCAGGAGTTTAGATACTCACCTGAGTTGATGTGTTCATTCCATCTACATCTGAACATCCATTCTCTTTTTGGCATATTTGTTTGCAAATGTGACAAGCACTGCCACAAGGCAAAGCATAGTGAAGGTGACTCTGCAGCACTGAGTTTCTTAAAACTTTAAAATTGCCTTTCAGAGATCAATAGGCCTTCCGGATGTCCATTCTGGCTATGGATTTGCCATTGGCAACATGGCGGCCTTTGATATGAGCGATCCTGAAGCAGTGGTTTCACCAGGTGAGGATGACTGACTTAACCTGCCCTGAGAAATASTTGGGATGGCATAAAAATACTTTTCAAAATGGCAGGACTTTACAGTACTTTACATATAGAACCAAAGAAAAAATATGAGAATTACAGGGGGTTAAGGGCTACTTAATTCTTACACTCAGAATCTTTATTCTTTATGGAGCAGGTAGTTACACAGAGAACATCTAAACAGTACAGGGAGAACTGCCTTTGTGTTTGTGTCTTGGACTCGTGATATCCCTCAGTTTTGAAGGGAGAACACAAGTCTTTGACCTTGGGTTTCACCAGATTGATAAAGAACTGACTAGTTTCTTTGAGCAGTGTTTGAAAACATCTTTTGAGAATATTTCTACAGTTCTAATTAAAAATGTGACCTTAACATATGTCYGTCTTTTTAGTAAACACCCAGATCTTTGGTTACTGACAGTCTGAAGCTTGTGTGGTTGTTGTAAAACATGATGCTTGTGTTTCAGTTTTGCTTCAGTCAGTTCAAGTGCTCCTGATTGACTTAAGTCCAAGATCTCTTAGTTTGGTATCTGCCCTCCAGATATACCAGAACCTTCATACTAAAGGTGGCATGATTATCTTTCACATTAGGCCTTGCTTTGCAGTACTTATTTTTATAAATAATAAGAGTTAAGCAAAATCCCAAGCACTGGAAGTTTAATATTTCTTGTAAATATTTATTACTTCTTATAGCTACGTATTATTTATTCCAGTGAAGATTCAAAAAGAACTTGCTTTCAGGGACTTGCTTTCAAGAACATCTTGCGTCAGGGAGCCATGCCAAGATCTGTCACTTTTCTTCTGCTCTTMGGCAGAAGAACAGGAACATTCTCTCTACTTTCTATGGGCAGTGTGTTTTATACTTTTGTCTACCTCTCTTTGTCAACTTGCTGGAGTAAGTTTGTAAACAGAGAGCTCTGTAGGCAACTGTACAGCTATGTCTTGAAGTCTGAGGCTTCATTCAAATCTTTTAAAATGAAACTTAGTGCAATTCTACTTTTATTCCCCAGTATTGTGTCAGAAAGAAGGTGTGAGATCACAGCATTCAGTACATGCTCACTATCATGGCTTTTTGTACACTTGTAGGTGGTGTCGGGTTTGACATCAACTGTGGTGTCCGCTTGCTGCGGACAAATTTGGATGAAAGTGATGTGCAGCCTGTGAAAGAGCAGCTCGCCCAGGCTATGTTTGACCACATTCCTGTTGGTGTCGGCTCCAAAGGCGTCATCCCCATGAATGCCAAGTAAGAGAATGACTTTGTGCACACATCACTAGAGGGGACATTTCTGTTGTTTATTTTGATGAAAGATTCATCAGTGGGAGACTTTTAAGAAAGAAAAAGTAATTCTCAAACACTTTACATTCTTTCTGCGTATGTGTTTTACCAGGACTGACATTATCTTCAATGCASAGTCATTCTTTCTTCCCCCATTTAAACCTCTGAAATACACACAAGTTCTTGCTAGGTTCTCATTTCTTCTGGCAGAAAACRTCCGTGAACATAAGGTATTTTTTTGAAAGGGATGAGAGAGAAAATAGGATATTCCCCACCTAGCAAAGAGGAAAGAGTAATGACCTATTGAAAGTTAATATATTTGTAGAGCTTAATTTTCCTGAAATATTAAGAATTTGGACTTGTTATTAGGAGAGGTAGCAGCTGATCATAACATCATAGAATAATTTAGGTTGGATGGGATCTCTTGAGGTCATCTCGTATAACTCTTGCRTGAAGGAGGGCTAACTCGGAAGGTAGGTCTAACAATAAAGTTSCATCAAGTTGCTCAGGGCCATATCCTGTGGAGTTTTGAGTGTATCCAAGGATAGTCATCTTACACAGATGTTTGCTGATTGCAGGGATTTGGAAGAGGCACTAGAGATGGGTGTGGACTGGTCTCTCCGGGAGGGCTATGCCTGGGCAGAGGACAAGGAGCACTGTGAGGAATATGGAAGAATGCTGCAGGCCGACCCCAACAAAGTCTCTTCAAGAGCAAAGAAGAGGGGCCTGCCTCAGGTAATGTTGTGTGTCTCAAAGGCTGTGCATGCTCCCAGGGTTCAAATGTAAAAGCCAGAGAGTAGTTCTCTACTTTTGTGTCTTCTCTTGAAACTCCATCTAGCATTTCTGGGCGGGGTGAAAGGTGAGATGGTGAGGCCTGAATAATTCTTGACAGAACTGTAACAGAGGGGAGTAATACTGGGCATGCCCAAGGTCCTTGGAGCCATCAGGTTTTCATCTGTTAACACCTGGTACTGGAGTTTATGTTGGGTGGCACTTCCACATCCAGATGTATTTTGTTTTGAAGACATAGGCAAGTTGATGTACAACTTTTGTCCTTGTTTGCTCAGCAAGTTAATAGCAGGGCAAGAAAAGATATAATAATAAATGGAACTAGCTCATAACTTAAGTACAGTTAAAGAGTTGGATTTCATTTCTATATATAGTATCTCATTGTTCTGTGYGGAACAGTTTGAGATGGCTGTACTAATGATACATTTGTAAAGCTTTCTTTTATATTCTTGAGCTTTGTTAATTGGGGTGGTGCAAAATTATAGCATTTTAACCTGAATATAATGTTATGTCCCCAGTTTTCACATTTGCTTTGGAAATGATCATCTGTTAGGGAATTGAAAAAATTTGGGCTTAGAATATCTTGCTTTAATCTACTGAAAGGTTCTAAGTACCTAATTTAAGAGGATGTTGTGACTTTTTTGTGGAGTTATAACCACGTATAAGACTATATGTCTGCCTTGCCTATACAAACTGAAGATGAAGTCTCAATACTCTGTACTCTTCCCATCTGTAACTAGGCCTAAGTAAGTTGGAAAAAAGTGGCAGCACAGTCTGTATGTAGATCCTGATCCTTTTGCTTAGTCACAGTCTTGTTCCAACAGCAATGGTAGTTACAAATTTGAACAGAGGAAAATGGTGATGCTACTGTGTTCTACTTCCTTTCAATTTACGTGGGGATGTTTTTTCCCTGAAGAAAAAATTTTTCTAAAACCAAAACCTTGCTGTAGCAATTTGCCCTATTGCCTGTTCCTGTAGCTCTCCCCAGTGCTCCTAGAGGCTGCTTTCCCTGCACTGTCTGATCAGTGTGTTGTGATTGGCAGCTGGGGACTCTGGGAGCTGGAAATCATTACGCCGAGATCCAGGTGGTGGATGACATTTACAACGAATATGCTGCCAAGAAAATGGGCATTGACCACAAAGGGCAGGTGTGCGTGATGATCCACAGTGGAAGCAGAGGTCTGGGCCACCAGGTTGCCACAGGTATGATCTGACTGGCGTAGGTACCTGGAGTGAGGCAAACTCTTCAGCATGGTCTTGTCATTGACAGCAAACTCCAGCACCAAAGAGCACTTATTACAGTGCAACTGCTGAGAGCATTCTGAATTGCCTGGTCAGGTGCTATCTGTTTGCAAACAATTTATAACGTTCTGCCAGATTTGCTTTTGCATTTGAGAAGTAGCCATAGGTTTGACCATTGGACAGATGAGTTCTGTTTTAGAATATAAATTCTAGACACCTGTGTTAATCTCAAAGATTGAAACAAAATTAAGAAGTCACTTAGACTTCCTGTGTTTTTTTCCCAGATGCACTGGTGGCTATGGAAAAAGCTATGAAACGGGACAAAATCATAGTGAATGATCGCCAGCTGGCGTGTGCCAGGATTGCCTCTGCAGAGGGACAGGATTACTTGAAGGGAATGGCAGCTGCTGGAAACTATGCCTGGGTTAACCGCTCTTCCATGACTTTTCTAACACGACAGGTAGGAGCAGAGTTGTCTCTGATGCAAATGTTTTTGGTGCACGTCTGCTTTATGCCAGACATATAGAACAAAGACTAATTGCAGTATTTAACTTAATTTTTATTTTTATGTTTCTTGAGCTGTTTTTTTCTGAAGAGACTTTCACAAAGCTGCAGTCATGACAATACATCTAAAACCTCTCAACATCACTGGATTGTACTTGGCAGAAGCTGCTTAAGCAATATTTTTAAAAATGCCTTGAACTGGAAGAAGAGGATACAAGAAAATTATTTGTGCCCTGATAAAGCCAGCTTTTCAGAATTGCGAGAATTTGTCTAGTTGATATCTGAATTTCAGCAGTAAGCTTCCAGTGGGCAGAGAAACAATCTAGACAGTCCAATTCTGTCATACTCAGCAAACATAGTTTTGTATTCAGTTCTGCCGTGGCTGGATTATGATGTTTCTGTATTTCACATTCTGATTTGCTCTCTTTTTAGGCCTTTGCCAAAGTCTTCAACACAACCCCGGATGACCTTGATATGCAYGTTATCTATGATGTGTCTCACAACATTGCCAAAGTGGAACAACACGTAGTGGATGGAAAGGAGCGGACACTGCTGGTGCACAGAAAGGGATCAACCAGGGCCTTCCCTCCTCACCATCCTCTTATTGCTGTTGATTATCAAGTAAGTTTGGCTTTGGGAGAAGGAAATAGGAAGAGAATTCTGGATTAATCAGGCAATTTTAGGGTCCCTAACAGATACGTAGATGCTGTTGAGTTCCTTTTTTAAAGTAACAACACTGTAACCTTAGTGGGATGCTAGTATTCTGCTTGTTTATGTTATATCTTTGGGACACTGAGCTCCTGCTTCTGCTCCACGCCCACAGTGGTTGGAAGATCATGAAAGGAAAGAAGTCCTTCATACCTAGGGCAGGCTTCAGTGATTTGCCTTGTCTGTCTGTTGAACACAACACTTTTGATCTGCTGGTCTGCATCCTTCAGTGCAGTTAGTTTTCTAGAATCCTTGATTCCAAGCACCTGAGACAACCAGGGATGCCCTGAGGGAATGTTAATCTGACCTTTTCTGGAGATACGGTTCCTCTCAGACTTTTATTATGAATGAGTTTTTTGAGCTTTTTCTTATAAATGAATGCTTTGCATCCGCAGCTGACTGGACAGCCTGTTTTGATCGGYGGCACGATGGGCACCTGCAGCTATGTCCTTACTGGCACAGAGCAAGGCATGACCGAGACCTTTGGAACTACTTGTCATGGAGCTGTAAGTCAAGAAGTTGTTTTAGGAAGAGGTTGGAATGAAACTGTCATCCAGAGAACAAGGTGGTGCAAGGATCATCCAATGTGTGATTCATCTATTGGTCATAAAAGCAGACAGTAGCCTTGCTAGTTATCCCTGTCCGGGAGGACTGCAAGTTAGAAGTCCTTTTTGTCCCTTACTGAGTAGTTTTGACTACTTCTGCATAATATCTAGRAGATACTGCTTCGTTTAAGGCAGATGTTAGGATGAAGATACAGAACATGAGCTCCTTTTACCAAATTCTGATATCTCTGAGCTAACAGGAGGGGTTAACTGTGCTGAGGCTGTCCGTATAAAACTCCTCAATAGTTAGAAGAAGGTATTTTCTCCCCTGTTATTCATAGTGTGAGACAAAGATTGAGGAAGAGAAGTATCTTCCAGTGAAACTCTGACTCCTGAACACTCTCTGGTTTGGGTAAAAAGACACTTGCAGGCATATTATACACATGGAACTTTCCTAGCCATCCCACCGGAGCTATGATTTTGCAGGAGCCTGTGACCTGAAGTCTGAATTAATTTCCTGTATTGCGGTTTACTGTGGTCTGTGCTCTCAGCCATTCTGTGTTTGCTTATAATGTAATAATGTTTTTCTTTGATAAGAAAGAGTTTTGTTTTTCCAAACTGATACAAAAAAATAGAACTAACGAAATTATTGCCTAGGGCCGTGCACTGTCTCGAGCCAAATCTCGACGTAACTTGGACTTTCAGGATGTACTGGACAAGCTGGCTGACATGGGCATTGCCATCCGTGTTGCTTCTCCCAAACTGGTCATGGAAGAAGTGAGTTTAATAGTTAATTATGTGAGAAGGAAAAGGAGGTCTTGCCCGAATGACCCTCCCTGACCTGATTTTTTGCAGTGCTAAGTTATTGTCAGTACTATAAATATACAACTTGTGTGATTTCTGACAGAGCTGTCAAATTTTTTGGAAAATAATGTGTAGTCTTCTCTATACTAAAAGCATGCTGAAAGGGGAGATGTGTGATAGACAGGTTTCGGGGGGTATGTTTTTTACATCTTCTGCCTGGTGATGGGGATAATTGCTATCTTTGTGTGAGCATCTACAAAAGTAGTTATGTTTTATGGATTTTCTTCTTGAATGATATTCTCCCTGCTTTAAATTTACCTTACACTGCAGCTTTCATGTAGATTAGTAGCAGTTTGAGAGACCCTCTTTTAGGATGAACTCCTATATTTGCTCAAGAAGAGAACTTTGAATGGTCAGAAAACTTTGAATATTATGACTTCAGTTCCTCTGCATTAACATGAACATGTGTTTTCTGTTCACAGCCTCACTCATAGAAGTGTGTTAATCATTTAGAACTATGCTTTTATGGGTGTTGGTGTTGTGTGAATATGCTCATCACATAAAAATCTGTATTTAAGAGCAGCTTCCTTGTCAGAAYGCTGGAGTGGGAAGCTCTAGAGTTAAACCCTGATTGCTGTCAGTGAAGATAAAACTTAAAGGCTATCTGTAAAGAAGTTGGAGTCACTTCCTACTAGATAATGAGGCTTGACATTCTCACTTGCTGGGGCACTGGTTTATCTGAAAAAGTGAATTAAAATAGCTAATATTTTATCTGAAATATGATGAGAACTTATTTGGAAAGCTAAGTGTCTCATAGATTTCTTAGATATGTAAGGTGGCCAGATGCTGAATATGTTCACCTACACCTTTATATATATGATTATTTTTGTGAAGAGGGGATTTCAAAMGCCTACATCTGACTTCTTGTGACTATGGGTTGTTTATAGTTTTGTCTTTTTTATCCCTCCAGGCACCAGAGTCTTACAAGAACGTGACTGATGTGGTTAACACCTGCCACGAAGCTGGCATCAGCAAGAAAGCCATTAAACTGAGACCTATCGCTGTTATAAAAGGCTAGGAACCGACACGGCAGCAGGAACGCACCGATGTCTCCAGGCCTTACACAAAACTGACTAGGATAATCATCTTCCCACGCCTCTTGGACTCTGTAGGATGTTCAAATATCACATTCCCGTTCTGGAAACACAACAGTTGAGGATACACGTATTTTTAACCACTCCTAGGCATAATTAATGCCCCTCCTCCGTGTTTAATGGTGTTCTTTTCTTGTGAGGAAAGGGCAAAGAAATAAGTAAGTCTTGGTTTTTATATGCAGTCCCTTTCCCCGTTTCCCTGATGATTGCTCAGGCAGGACTTCACACTTGCCTGAGTTTTCACTAATTGCTGTGATGCAAGACCACCTCCATCAGTGAAGATGGTGGGTGAACCAGGCCTGCTGCCTCCACACCTGAGTGCCTGGAGCTCTTTTTGCATATGGAAGTACTCTGATAGACAGAGTATGGCACTTCTGGGCAGGGAGAGACTGCCCTGTTTGCAGGTATCTTTATGCATAGYCTGTACTGTTGCATGTTTGGTGGCAATTGGGTAATAAATCTGGAGTTGGGAGTGGTCTCCCACTTGGGTTGAGAGGTACTAGCTAGGCTTGAGACACAATCTTAGCCCAGCTGCTCCCATTTAACACAGCACCTGGTGCACTTGGCTCTGGACAAGTGGGTGCTCCACAGTCTTCTGGAAAAGCTAGAAGAACTGAGTATGTTGCCTTGAGAGGTTTTGTTTGCCTAGTAAAAGCTGTAATTTAACAACTTAGAGATGTGCTAATCTGACATTTTAAAAAGCTCTAAGCATGTAAAAGTTGGCTTGGGTGATGCTGCTCACTGTGTCCCACAGCACTGATTTGAGGGAGCCCAATTTCAGGATCTGGCCCAGTACAATGGGACTTCAAATGTTTCTTTTGCATTCATTAACCAAGACTGGAGGGGAAGCTGACCATCCCCACTGCGTCATTTTGGGGGTTACAAATAAAATGGGAAGATGGACATGGCAGTGTATCTGTGTCATGTTTATTCTGTGTGCTTAAAAGCAGACAGCAGACATTTTGGCCATACACGAGCTTGAAACCCATCACATTTTGTGACTTCAGATGATGGATTATACAAAGGAATGTGCAGATGGCAGAAGTTTTGGCAGGATATGAGGAAGGGCAGTGCAGTGCTGTTTTCCCAACTTGGCTCTGATAGGAGTGTGATAGCTGTGAGTTGTGTTTCTCGGCCCTGCTGAGCCCACTCGCTGGGCAGGGGATGGCGCCTGCCTGTAAACCTGGATGCCGGCACAAGAGGGCGACTGGAGGGAAATAACACCCCAAAGCAGGAGTGGAGCCCTGCCAAGGACTCGTGTAAAGGCAGCAGATAGTGATTGATGGACWGCGGTGCCTTTTGATGAAACATCCCTTTAAGTTTAAGATCTTAGAAGGCATAATGGCATTTCACTGTCGTAACCACTTTGTTCTTACTGGTTTCTTAGGTTCAAATACTCTGTTTGTGCAGGTTCAGAAGCAGCACATGCTGCTGTGAGTTCTTGTGGGTCTGACCTTACAGACAGTTTCTTGTTTTCCCCTACTTTCTCCTGTGGAACAATTCCAGATTGCCATTTCAAAAGTCTGAGACACACTTGCTGAATTTAAAACAAAAATCATTTCACCTAGAAATGTGAATTAGCCTCCAATGACTGAAAGACAAAATGGTCTCAAATCATCTGCAGAAGTATGTTCCATGCAGAAGTTTCGGTCTGTAAATACTTCAGCCTCTCTGATGTGCAATGTCAGGGAACCTTTAAAAAATTCTTATTTAAAAATAAGAAGCATTTCACAAACACAGGTCTCCTTTCAACTTGCACCTACCCTTGCCATTAAGAGACAAATTTAAGTTTTTTACAAGCAGAAATCATGAGTACCACGGAGGTGCTGTCATATGGATGGATGCCCTAAGTCCTTTGATCATCAGTGTTTATGCATTAGCATTCAAGACTGCAGGAAGTGCTGTCAATTTTGGTTTCTTGTTGCAAAGCTAGTRCTAGTTTTGGTTATATGTTACGCTGTATGGAATAGAGTGCTGGTTTCCTAACCACCTAAAAAATACAGAAAAATGTAAGCTGTATCCCAGTTCTTTGTTCGAACCTGGATTTTTTTCTAATTCAAGTCTATTTTTCTGCAAATAGGGCTGCCCACTAACCTTTTTTATTCTGCATTTTAAAAAATAAATGATAAAAAGTGGTAGGGAGGGAAGGCATACCATATTAAAATTCATGTGCTGAAATATAGGTGGATTTGCTAGGAGCATTTTGGCTACGCCAAAGAACCAGTGTGATTATTGAACCATCTCTCCTTCCATGGAAGATTACTGAGAACTTGGAAATACCTGCTAATGATACACTTTCCTCCCCAGAAGACTGAAAAAGCCTTGGGGAATGAGTGTTAGGGTCTTTTTTTCCTTGGGATACCACAGTTAGGAGATCTGGTCTACATCCCACACCTGGAGCTGCTGCAGACTTCTGTCCAGCCACAGGCACTCACCTAGTCCTTGCCTAAGTTTAGTTGATTCATCATCTGTGACCTGCAGCAGAAAGTTTGTTGGCTTGCACAGGGTGTCTGCATTAAGTCTGCACTTCAGGGTTTTGTTGCTTTTGGGCAGCTCTTTCAGAAAGCCCTGTAAATGCACCCCGAGCTGGGGGTGCTGTTTGTGGGGTGCAGTGCGAGGTGGAAGGGGCAGGATTCAGCCCCTGGGCTCTGTGAGACCCTGGGAAGGCAGTTTCTCCCAGCAGTGTTGCAAATGGGGACACCTGTCATTCATTTGTCCTAACAGATGGCAGAGCTGGGGTGCAGCTGATGGCCCCCTTTGTCTCTGACTCGGTCACACTTTGTGTACTCCTGGTGTCTAACTTCCCTAACTCAGCCTCTCCCGAGGGAAACCAGGATCCAGCAAGGTAAGCACCTGCCATGGACCTGCTGTGGTGTATTTGCAGCATCCCACACCCCACTGGTTGGGAGCSTGGTGTCTGACCTGTGTCAGGTTTGTCGTCATCCTGGGTCTCTTGGGAGTTTTCTTCCCTCTGCTCTGACTTTCCGCTCCCTGCTTTAAACGYGGCTCTGCACACAGCACTTCCTCCCACGCTGGTGGTCCCAGGCTGGTGTCTGGCCCAGGAGGAACAAGGGATCGCTGACACATCTCTGGCGCAGGCACACCCACGCTCTCCTCCGCTCTCCTTTGTTCCTCGCAAACATAAACACACTTAACTGGCCTCTCCTCTTCTCCTTCCACCGCCCCAGTCTTCAAAGGSATCAGACAGAGCAATATCCCTCCTGCAGCGTGTGCCAACACGCTCCCTGCTTGCAGAAAAGCTGCCGTGATGCAGCAGGCCCTGCCTGTACCTGGCATTTGCTTTGCTCTCTTGAGCCCTGTCCCATCCTGAGGGGTTCTGATCACCAGCGCCTATGGTTTTCTGTCTGGAAAGGTGACAGTGGGAGGTGTACAGTGGAAAAGCAGAAGCTCTGCAGGTCCCCCAGCCAGGGAGATAATGGGTACAGGTGCTTTGTCCCCTGGAGGGTGGGAGGAASGGGAAGATGGTAACCTCCTGGCACTTAAAAACACCAATCATTATGTGGCTTCTGGTGGGGTTTTTGGTTTTTTAATTGCAATATGCAGCAGGAGGGTGGGGGTCGTGCTGTGCGATGTGTGAGGTGGGAAAGCAGAGGGTACAGGAACACAACTCTTATCTCTTCAGGTGCCAACCAAGCATTCCCAGCCTGAGCTGCTGCTGCTGGCTTTCAGGGTGCTGAGCATATCGCCATSTTAGTGCACCCTTGTTCCCAAACCCCAGGAGACTGCTTTGGRTCATGTTGTACAGATAAATTAAGAAACCAAAATAATCACTAGGCTTAATTGCAGAGATTATGACCAGGAAAGGGAAATGGAATCATCTGYCAGCAGTTAATTTAACGTTTACTAGCTTAGTAAAACATATGCAGGGGCTGGGTTGCCCTCACCTGCTGAGGTGTTTGAATCAGTCTTGTGTTGGAGCCTATTCCAACAAATCACCTGGTTACCCAGCTCTTCACTCTTGAGAATTGTAACCTGTTTGTGCTTTTAATCTTTAAAAAAAAAAAAAAAGGTGGTTTTATTTTTGACTAAGGCTTATTATTGCTGGGCTTTAAATTTGTGTCATTCACAGACAAGTTATCAAAAATCATAGGTAGACTGATGAGTTCCTCCACTGTTTCCCTGCCAGATGTTGAACCACTTCTTGGATGAGGAAGAAAAAGGTATCACTGGAAATTATTCTTTCCCTGAAAGGTATTTATATGGTAGCTGTTGCTAAAGGGATTTTCTCCATTCACCTCTCATGGGAGTGTTTTTGTCAGGCAGATACAGAAAGGACTGTGCCAAGCATTTTCTCCTCCATTTTGAGTATCTGTGTATTTTGAGTCTAGCCCAGAAAGGACTTTGTCCATCTTCTTCCTGGCATGAGCTCTGTTTGTCTGCAGGGCTGAGCCCTTTTGTGGTGGAAGGACTGAGCCTTGCAGAGGAAGAGAAAACTCCATCCATGAAAGTCTCTTTGCCCAGTCCAAGGCATGGGGCTGTGCTGACAGGAGGTGTCTTTGGGAGCAGGCAGTGCTGTGTGCTCTCCTATCCCAGCAGTCCCAGTGGGCAGCTCCATGGCACAGAATCCCTTCCCAGGGAAGGGGTCTCAGGGGGACTGCAGGGCCCATAAGGCAGCTGTCAGGTCTTGGAGGAGCGAGCAGGGAGGGAGAACTCTGCTCACAGGCATGTGGTGTGCCAGGAGCTACACACTGCTCTGGAGAGGGCTTGTATCTCCTGTTCCCCACCTCAGTCCCAGGGCTGTAGAGTGACCTGGGCAAGGCCTTCACAGATCCCGTTAGGTTAGTTAAGGAGACATACAGGCTGCTGGCTGCTCTTCCTGCCAGACCCCACAAGCTCTTCCATTAATGGTCAGCGGATGAGGCAGAAGTTTTATCTTGATTGAGAAACACAAAGTCTTGTTTGTGCAAATATTTGCTTCCTTGTCTCTCGGGCAGAAATTCCAACAATTTAATGATTATCAATGGCAGCCAAGAGCACCATTGCTGTCTTCTTTCCTCCCTGCTTCTCTGGCAGAAAGTGAATCCTCCATCACAGACTGGTTCCTGGAATGAAAAGTTCAGCTTAAGGCTGAGGCATTCAAGTACATCACAGACTTGTCCAGCCACTACCAAATCACTTCAYCTTCCTATGTCTTGGTGCCCTATCTGCAAATGGGAATAAAAATCACTTCCTTTAATATCACTTTTTATCAGTCTTTCCTATTTAAATACCAATCTGTGATTCAGGGACCATCTCCTGCACCTTCAAAAATCCAGAGATCAAACCAACATGCTGCACATCAGGGAAGAAAACATTTAAGGGAGGCCTTTGGTTCCAGTGGGAAAACAAAACCAAACCAAAACAAAACTSTTATGGATCAACCAGAAACTATTTTGATCTTCAGCTACTCCTGTTTGCCATGGAAACAAACCATTAGTATTGTGCTGTAACAAGTGAAGAGCCCTGAGCCTCCAGCCCACAAGGCCCCTTGTGACAGTGTCCCCTCAGCTCTGGCTTGGCCGCCTGCATCTGCCATCCTCCCCAGCCTCCATGGCACTGGCAGGGATGAAAGGCTGGCTTCACTTTGGTTTGTGTTTGACCCACCTTTCACAGCCCCTGGTGGATCCATTTCTTCCCCCTCCCCATCTTTGGTGACTTAGCCAAAGAATTTTAATCTCCGTGGTCTGTCTGTAGTTGTAAAATATAATACCAATGGAGTTGGGCTTATTTATCCCGAAGCCATGAAACTGTTGTTAGAAGAAATTGATACACACTAGTGAGGGGAAAAAAGTGCTGCTGGGGAGGATTTTACTCAAGACAGAACTTCAAATGGAAATTTCACTGTTTGAAGTGGATATGTCCTTCATCCCTACACCTTTCATTTCTGTTATGCTGCGGGAGCGAGGGCTCAGAGGGTCTGTTCAGGAGGGTTGGTTCCTGCTCTGGCTCTTGTCTGCAGAAGGTTCCCATCACCTGGCTGTGGGTGTCCTCCCTGCTCACGGGATCCATGGGGAAAGGGTTGCTTGGGGTGAAGGGGCTACTGCAGCCCAGGCTGGGAAGCACCTCAGCCACTGCCCTCCTGCCCCAGGGCTGCAAACTGGGAGCTCTCCACACCCAACCAGCACTGGGCATRGGGGTCTGGCCACATAAACACAGAGCCTATCCTAGGCACTTCAGATCAAATAACAGGGTCTTCCCCTTCCTTCAAAGACATCTGAAGCCTAAAAGAAATAGATCAAACATGTAAATTTGAGCTGAGATTAATTATACATTTGCAACTGGAGGGGGAAGGAAAAAAAAAAGCCATTAAGGTTTGTCTGCATTAACGATGCCTGTGGGGGTGTTTCTTTGTCTTTGCACGTGATGATACTCCATGAGATACCAGGTCTGGTTCCACTAGATCTCTGGAAAAGCCTTTGAGGCTTCAGGGGACTCTGCAAATGTGTTTCAGCAGGAGGCAGACAAGGAGAAGGGAAGTGTCGGCATCCCTTCCTCGGAGCACTGGTGGAGGAGCCTTTGTTGAGTGGCTGGAGGCTAATTCTCAGCTCCCTGATTTCAAACAAGTATAATTATCAGTTGGATAGGGTTCAGGACACAGAGAGAGCTGACAGATCTTTCATGAGGGGGTGAGTTTGTCCCGCTGATTCTAGGATTAAAAAAATCAGGAAAGAAAAGACAAATATGATTTAACCATGTAAGTGTTGTATCCATAATGTGCCAGGTKGAACATACTCCTAGTTCTGTCTGGTAGCCTAGTTTATACACACTTTCTCTTTGGAGCATCTGTGTTGCAATATTTTAAAATATATAACCTGGCTGAAATGAAGAGGTACTGGAAATTTCTCTATAAAACCTGTTTTCCGAAGAGCTCTATCCCAACGAGTCTCATTAAAAATTAGCACCTGATCTTCCAGGAATCTCAACAACTCTTCAAAGCTGTTGAACTTTTTTTACTCTGCCCTGCAAACTGCCTTTTCTTAAACCTCTCCAAGTAAATTTTAAGTAAATCTAATGAATTTCCATTCACACTTTTCATCGTGTGAATGYCTTAAGCCTTCAGATCTGCCAAGTCACTTTCCTAATTCTTGCAATGAAGTTCCGTAAATATTTGAGCATATGCTTGTGAACTTTGTTCTCCATATTAAAAATTAGGGCTAGCTGGAAAGAAGCGAATGCTTGCAGCAAAAAAAAATAAAACCAAAGCTGCCTCTGTTTTGTGGGCATGGCTCAATACAAATACATTTTTACATTATTTCCAATTATATTCTTTCAAACTGAAAATGGCCTTCAGAATGACTTACAGAAAAAGAATTTTCTTATTTGTAAAACTTCAGGTATAAAATAAAATACATCATCCTGATGATTTCTGGACACAGGTTGCTGCTGCCATTGTCAGATCTGAGTCCCAGGTTATACCAGGCATTGATACCAGATGCCCCTCTGCCCTGCCCCACACTCCAAGCCCCTGCTCTCCAAACCTTGGTGCCTCCAGTAGTAGGTGCTCTGTGGCATTTGCCACACATATATTTGTGCCCACACTTGCATGCCAGGCTGGATTACTAAACTCTTACTTTATCTCTCGCAATTAAGAACCATGTAGAAAACTCATCAGTGACTTTCCTAGAGGTGCTCTTCTTACCCAGTGCTTCAGGCATGGAAAGTCTAGCCAGAGACCCTACTTTAGACTTCATTCTTGGGGAATAAAAACATCCCCAGACTGTGAATGTGTTCTTAGTGCCACCTTTCCAGTGGCCCTATGTGAATGAAACCTTGGGATCCTTTTCCAACACGTCAATAGTCATCTCCTCTAGCTCAACCTAAACTCTTATTTTCCCAATCATTCCCGTTCAGCTTCCTTATGCAAATGCCTGCTCTGCATGATGCCACACTGGCTGTGTTGCTCTCACCTAATCCTCACTCTGCATGACCATCTCCTGCCCAGACACAGCTTCTGATACCCATCACTCCACCTGTGCAGTAACTTTATTAGGTTTTGTAGTGATTACTGTGATGAAATGGCCTAAACTATTACTTTCTCCCCAAAGATGCAAATGTGACCTCAGTAAAATTCCAGTAAAGCTTGCAGAAAACAACCAAAGCTAAAAGAGTTTTGCCAAAAGTAAATTTTAAAATGTTTAAATGCAACATGTTTTTCAATCACAGATCCAACTAACTTCATTCACCTCTGAAGGCCCTGACCACTCATACTGCAGAGCAATTCAGCTGTTTCCTGGCGAAGGCATTGCTGCTGCTTTGTCCTTTCAAAAGAAGCTCCCGCAGCACATGCGGCTCCAACTCAGCACCCTCATGAAATTTGCTTTTAGTAAAAATCAAACCAGCTGCTAACTGAATGAGCTTCTCAGACAAGGTAATATAAACACCATTTAATAACCTTATGCTTTATGGGCTTGTTAATGTAAATGGAAATTTTAAAGCTTTCATGGTGCTGCAAAATGCAGAGCTACGGAGCACGCTGCACATAAACAGAGGCAAATGCCTTGCATTTGTACTGCTTGTCATGCTGACAGCTTTGATCTGTCCTAACAGGGCCCTCGGGATCTGCATCACCGCTGGCAATGGGGCATTGCCCCTGCAAACCGGGGGTGCCGYGTTACCCAGGTGTGCTGGGAGCAAACTGCTGGGGTCAGGGTGCTGAGGGAGGTGATAGTGGGACTGGGCAGGGCTTTTCATGGCTCTTTGYCTGGCTTCAGCAATGGTTTGCATTAGTCAGCAGTGGGGTGCTCATGGAAAGGAGGATGGCGGTGGAATCATTGTCATGACAGACTGGCAGAGAGATTTATTTGTCCCCGCCACCCTCGCTGCAACTGTAATAGACGGGAATGGAACGGAACGGAACGGGACAAAACGGAACAGAACAGAAGAGAATAGCTACAGATGCCACCTCTGCAATAGCAGAGCTGGGTAACTTGCAAGGGCAGATTTATCTGTAAGCACAGGAGACTCGGGTGCTTCCACTCACACAGGGCACACGTAGCCCAGTGAGCTCCTGGCAGCACCACAGCTGTAACCAGCTCCTGGTAAAGCATTACGGGGCAGCCTGGTGATATCTTCCAGTGGCGCAGGATCTACTGGTGTTCCCAGCACAGAGGCAAGAGATGGGSCACGTTGTTGTTGAAACAGAGGCAAAACCCAGGGCTGAAGTAATCTGGGTTTATCATCTGGCTCTGGACAGCAGATGGGCTGAGCACTGTAATCTTCCCCTCCACTTCTCAGCTAGAGCACAGCCTGCYCACAACTGCTCAGCACTTTAATAAGAAATATGCTTGGAGGTATTTTGCAATGATGAACAAGAAAAGGTGAACAAGAAGCAATGGTAGGCAAATAAAGGTGGTGTGTCTGAGGTACAGGCAAATATATTAAGTTTTGGGGGTTTTTTTGGTTTTTCTCCAGKAATTAATCCTCCCCAAGGGTGTAATTTCTAATTTGTTCCTATTTCCCTTGTTTCAGCCATGCAGCTGATATGGTATCAATCAGTGTGCTGCACCTCGAAACCATTTTCTTGTGTCCTTCCCTTCTTCATCCTTCCTCTCCTTTTCCCGTGCACAGACACCCCAACACACACTCCTGTGTTTGCACACCTGGCTTATTTCATTTATGCACTACACAGTTTATTACCAGTTTCATTCATGAAGCCCCAGTGAGCTTTAACGGCTCTGGGTGTGGCGAYGCACACATCACCCCTGCATGAGTGATCCCTTGGGATAAGCCCTCTGCAGCTGAGCCTGGAACTTCTTAGGTGCTCTTTACACTTAAAAAGCTACATCAAGAGAGCAGCCTGGCATAGCAGAATGCYGCAGTAAAGCAAATACATGAAAAGATGTGAAAATTCCATTTATTTGTAACTACTTGTTCTCTTTGTGATCTTAGTGCAGATGGAAGAGATTGGTTAGGATTCAGTGCTGACATTTTATAGCCCTGGAACACAAAAATCTGCTGTATACACCCAGAACCACACCAATCAGAATAAAATCCTGGGGACAAGCAAGCTGCTTTGTGAGCAGCACAGTAAATGCAGCTTRGCTTGGCTTTGTGCTATCTGTGCTCCCAGGCTTCACTGCCTTCACTGCTTCACTACATTCCCCACATTTTCAACTCTTCAGCCTTCCACAGACTATTCACATAGCTTTCCCCTCCCAAATAAAACAAATCCCTCAAAATACTATATTTTCATCCCCTGGCCCCAGTAGAACAGGCAAGATGTAGTGCAAAGCACACGTGCCTCCTCATGGCTGGCTAGTGCCCATGRGCTGGCTGACCATCATGTGGGTCAGTGTTAACTTTCCCCTTTGTAAGGATTCTAGATGGGCATTTTTTCTATGCTGGTGCCACCAGAGCTCATGCACCATGTAGGAATTTCATGTCTTTGAGATCTCTATCTCCAGTCATCTCTGAAGTGAGCCGAGGGGTCTCCAAAATTTTCAAGGGGTCTTCACTCTTTTAGTTTGTTCTCTCAGCAAGGGCAACTTGAAGAACTTTTCCACTGCTTTGTTAGTGGATGTATTCACAAAAAGGTAGAAAAAAATCGTGTAAGAATCATGTGGGAAATACATGAGTGAGCATTTATAGTGGATTTTTACCTACAAGCATACCCTTCAGGCTGATGGAGAATGGTTCTTCTCTTGTGTTTTCAGAGCTTCCAGATGTGTAGCAGGACAGCTTCACAGACCATGTAGGTGCAGCTGCAGTCTTGCTGCTCCCCATYTGCCTAGAACAAATGCATCTCTTACTCTGTAGCCACCTATCTATATGCTGATGGTTACTAGAGAGAAGCACCCTCTGAAGTTATGTTTGCTTAGACTYTATTTTGGGGAGTCTTACTAAGACCTTGCTCAGCTATTGCAATTACCTCAACTTATTTCAGCAGGGCTCCCCTGTTGTACCACTTCAGAGCCTCTCTTCAAAATGTTTTGGATCTTGTTTTGCCTCTTGCCTAAGTATGCTGGAGACAAATGTTTTCAAAGATACTTTTTYTGTGTGTGTGGACATTCCCTGTTCATTTATTCCAGTGAGATRAATTGGCCCTGATTGCTTTACTGTCTGAACATGACTTTTCTATAGTGCCTTCTGGTTTTCTTTGGCCACATTATTGACACTGGGTAATATAACATGAAAGGACTGTGGATGGGCTTTTACAAAGAAATCAGCTAAATAGCTATTAGAGGATTAAAAGCAATCCCATGGCCAGGATTACACATCTTTAAAATGCTGATAATATCAAGAAGCAAATGGATTTGTAATTTAATGGCAGAAGAAGGAAGACTTCGGATGTCTGCTTTTTCCAGATTTGATAGAAAGATTAAAGTGTCTGCTTTTGGTGTGCTAGAGTTGGATAAAGCTGCAGCAYGGTTGCCTACAGATATCAGYGTTYASCTTTCTTGCAAATAGTAAYTGTCCCACATGGAGAGAATTCTTCYGGTCAACATTTTTYATTAAAACTTTAATTTTCACAGTGACAAGTTGGACCACTGTCTGCTTTAAAAGTCTGATAATGATACACTTTAGAAACTTTGAAAAAAACCTTTGTCTAAACAGAAACAGCATAATAAAGTTTTTGAAATGTGGCATTCACTTTAAACCTTTTTGATGCCTGTAAAGAAGCACTGATCCATATTKGGGAAATCTTGTTTTCTACTTCCTTGTGCTAAAATTGTGCAAGAGGTTTGCGTAACAGCAGGAACTGTGAGAAATAAAAATGTGCAACTTTCCTCAGGAGAGTGGTTCAATCTGCGAGAGATTTTTCCCACAGAAAGAATTTCCTTTTCATCCAGAAATTAATTTTTCTATAAAATTAAAATACATATGACATTCTGGGTTTTGCATCTTCAGCATTGAGGTTGGATTGGGAGGTATTTTAAGGACMTCTCCAGAGCTCTTAAAGACATATAGTCTAAAAAAAAGTGGCTAGACAACCTAATGCRGTGATGGCTAAGCACAGGCCCAGAGTGGGATACTTTCCACTCCATTAGATGGAACACTGAGGAACATTCCACATAAGAGATGAAGCTGAAAGGGGGCAGAGTCACGGCCTAGTCCACTCCTCCAGCCAGCTGATCACAGAGAAGGTGGCACGCTGCTCCATCTCTCTAAGTTTTGGGAATCTGAGGACTGAGGCTCCTGGATATATCTCTGTAGCRGTCATGCCACTATGATAACAATCTGACCTAAAAATTTATTTGTGGCATTACCTGATGTTTCCTGCCCAGGAAGTAATGGTCACTCTGGCAAATTTTATTTTTAGTGGTTTTGTTTGATTTGGCTCTTTATTGTCATTATATGTATATGTACTGCTTCTAATCTTCAGAGTGCTTTCCAAACAAGTATGTTTCACAGAATTTGCCTCTGGTACTCTGAGGGAGTGTATGTTTTTTATAGATAACAAAGATTTAATCTCTGATTTGAGGAAGAAATGCAGTTCAGGCTTACTGACAGAATTACCACATTTCCAGAAATCTTAAAACTGAGTCAGAAAGAGAAAGAGGTTGAATCTCTTGGCAGAGAATCTCAAATGAAAGACAAAAAGCCAAAAAACAGTGAAACCCAATCAAACATTCAGACCTCTACCTTGCTGTCCTCTCCTTTCTTGGGTAAGAAATAGAAACACTTGCACACCCAGAAATGAGCGCATTGGGTCTGACTCTGAACTGGCCAGGTAACTAAATTCTACTTTTTGAGTCTGGGAAACAGACTCTGCAAAAGTGACAGCCCTTAGAAAAACAAAATAGTCATTAGAAAAGGGAGCTTGTTCCCAATGTAAAGAAAGAATAACACCTGTGACTGCCATGGACGCAGCAGCTGAAAGTGTACAAATGTGCAAGTAGTTTTCTAGAAAGTAGCAGAGTATTTTCATACAAAATAATTTTTATTAGATGTCCACAACACAAACCTGCTCCTTATCTAAATTTAAAAATCTAGATTAAAAGTTTAGTTACAGAGGTAGCAGTTCAATTTACTTCCTGTCAATTTTCTCTTTTTTTTTTGCTGAAAAGTTATTACTCCTGCAACCAGAGCTGTCCCATTTGTTATCAATTGAAAGTGAAAAAGACACAGCCAGGATTAATTAAATTTTTTATTTTAATGAAATTTATGGACACCTTTTGAGGTATTTGATCAGTATTTGTTCTCATTTATATATGAGTATTTTTTCAGGTGTTCAGTCAGCATGACATGAAGGAAAGACAAAAAGATACAAAATCATTTCATCAACACAAGGCCAAAAGAGCAAAAGTTAGAAATGTGTGTGGAAAGTGCACAAGTAAGAAGTTTACTCCATATTCAGAATGAGATTTAAGCACATAGTTAAATGTTATTTAGCCTTGGAGAAAGGCAGATTTTAGAACAATTAGGAGACAAATTCTCATTTTAAGTAGACGCAGTCCACAGATTTTGAGATATTAATTTTAAAATCTCTATTCTTTGAAAAAGTAATACAATATTCTAAACAAAAGGAAAAATACCTACATTTTCAYACAGATGTAAACTGACATAGTCAACATTTCCCTTTTTGTATACACCAGTGTCTAAACACTACAGGTTATATTTCTAAGCATATAATTTCTGATCTGCCAAAAAGACACAATCAAGACTATTTTGTCCATCAACTTGGATTTCAGAAAAGTAAGAAAAAGGCTGGCAGCATTTTTTCAGTATCTTGAGTGAAGCTTTGCTTTTGAAGGTGCAGTTTTACAGAACTGTTTCCCACTTCCTAGCATCGACTAGAACAAAAGTGCCTGACTTTTTTCATTAATATCCTTAGAATAATCACCAAGTAGCCAGTGTCCAATATATGAGCTGCTTCTTTCACAAGATGCTGTAAAAGAAATTCATTTCCAAATATGGCCTTATTTTTATTTTGAAAATTGTTTTTTCAGAAATATAAGTATTTCTGTGAGTTTTCTAAAATATTTAGGGAAAGACATTTTATCTAAGTCTTACCTTTCCCAGTCCAAGGTTTTGCAATGCAGTGCATCTCAGGTTAGCAGTCAGGAAAAACAAACAATAAAACTTACTGTACAAAGCAGGAGAAAGGGGAAGGGAATTTCCTGAAATGGATTTATCTGGTTTTACTATCTCGAGTGAAAGGCAAAAGAAAAYAGAACAGAATAAAACCKGAATGAAAAGTAGAATGCAAATGTTGCTCCAGTTTAACAGTCCAAAGGAAGCTTAGTAACACAGCCGAAGCAACCTGAGAGATATCTGTTTGCTCACAAATCACGTTAAAGTTCTATACAGTAAATATTTAAAATCCTTTGACAGATTGAAAATACCTCTTCTTTTTTTTTTTTTTTTTTCCCCCTAGCTGTTTTTCCTTTCCCCGGTATTAATTTTCATCTGTAGAAAAGGCCCCGGGGTTTTACATTTTTTTTTCAGCCAAACTAGAAGCTTTCTGTCTCCAGAGAGGAGACCTAGCTGCCCGTCCCCTCAAACTCACTGTAGGGGGATGAAGCTGAAGAAGTTTTAGACTCTCCATCACTGTTGCACTCCCGCGGCAGAGCAGGACTGGGAGCTTCCGGGAGCTCCTTGGCAGGGAGCGTTTCCTTACTGTCAGAGCCCAAGGGATGGCAGTCCAGCAAGCTCTGCAGGTGTTTGATGTAGCTTATTGCAGCTCTCAGGGTCTCCACTTTGCTGAGGCGCTTGTCAGCAAATTCCTTGGGCAGGTGCTCCCTCAGGCGCGTGTAGCCCTCGTTCACACAGCGCACCCGCTGCCTCTCCCTCTCGTTCCTCTTCCGAATGAAGGCAGGCTCAAAGGAATAGTCATAGATGCCCAGGTAGCCAGGAAATGGGATGTAGGGGATGCGACCTGTGTGCCCACTGTAGGCTTGCTCCCAGTAAGAAGGGTCCAGATGGAACGGAACCCCAAAGGGCTCTGCCAGGGGTACCCCATGGGAGTGCACGTGGCTGTTGGCCAGGCACACAGCTCCTGGAAATGCAATCCTCTTCAATAGTTTATCATCATCTTTATTGCTGTCCATGCTTCTTTTTTTTTCTCACCAGTGGAATATTAGTTCCTGAATTTGGCTTTCAAAGTATTAATCCRACATTTGTATAGGTACTCTGCCCCACAGGCTTCAGTTTCCTCCTGCAGTGTCTAAAAACTCAGATCTCAAAGCACGGCTAACAACTCGTGAGGTCCACACTGTGCCTGGAAATCAGCTCTAAGCCTTGTTGTTTTTATAGGTGTAGGATGCCAGCTATTGTACAGACAGGTTTTGAGGACCATCACTCCTCAATTTAAGCCCTTCTTTTCCTGTGATCTTCATATTTCAAAAGATAATAAGAGGGTTCCTGTGTATTCCTTTTCTCTCCACTTGAAATTATGACCATAAGAGTTAAYGCCAAACATAAATAATCTTCCAGGCTCTAAACACTTCTCATGTATTGTAATCCATGATATCGTTTGATATAATTGTCTCCAAAAGATGGGTAATTTGCAAAGTTTACAGGGATCTTCAAAGTTTTGGCAGAACTCCTCACTTTCAGGAACCAAGGATCTTCTGTCATCTGAAAACTACCCAAAGGCTTTTCACAATGAAATCCAAAAGACAACTGCAAGCTTTGTTGTTTCGGCTGCTCTGGTCTGACTGAACCAGCTCACAAGCAGTTTGCAAAACTTATATGGCATGTCTCTAGCTTTCTGGGGAAGCTGAGACATCTTCAAAGGAAAGAGTGCTCTCTTGTGGTTGCAAGTCATGTCAGATCAAGAATGCACTACSTGCAAGCATCAGAGGAAAACTGCTTTCTTTGCTCTAAGAGAGGCTTTTTTAAGAAGTGTGAGTTTCACAAATTGAACATGAGTGTTTTCAAAAATTCTTCAATATTTTGCACGTTTCTTCTCATTGTAGGAATGCTCTGGTCATCACTATGAGCACCTACCTCAGATAAACAAATAAAAAGGTGATGCCCTGATAGTCCCATGTGTAGCTATTACTAGRTGTTTACATAGATATTGGCTTACCTGACAGACCTTACACACTGCTTTAATGGCGGAGCGGAAAATGCCTCTTGACTCTGCCAGGTCTGTGCTGTGTCCTCCAGTTTGCCTGCAGCTTGCTAAAGAAAAGAGGTGGACAAAAGACAAGGACTTTAGGCAGTATAAAGTCGTAATGTCCTTGCCTGTGCCTTTCCTCTGAGATCCCGTGTTGTGTTAGGATCTTCTGCAGCAACTCGAGGGTCTTTGACTTTTCCCATGCTGTTGGTCAAGAGCTTCATAGCTACAATTTTTTATTGAAAACACATCTTGACAGTTAACTGAATTTCCTTTTTTTGGCCACTATCAGTGTGGGGAGTTGAACATTCAGTCTGGGAGAGCTGCAGGAAGGGACAGACGTGAAAAGGTACAGGTATGTAGGCTCTATTAAAACTGTTCTTTTGCTCAAAGTGAAAGTTTCCGCCCTGTTCAGTGTTTCATGCCTAAATGCCTCAGAAGTGTGAGTAACTGAAACAACATTCTCCACTCAGAGAAACACATCTATGTCTCTGCTCTGTTAGAAACTAGCAGCAGTGGTGTTAGTAGCGTGCGTTTTCAAGTCAGCCTTTGTGTCTTTGCTGGCCTATTCTGCAGCATCAAAAACAGTGGTAATCTTCAAAGCATGATGAATGTACAGGCACACCGTTCCAGACAGACATGAGTGAGAATAATCCTGGACTCTGGTTTATGGCAGGGGTAGAATCAGCATCAAAAYGGCTCAAAAGCCAGAGCAACCATCCATTTACTTTTGTCTCCAGCACTAACATTGCCTAGTAAGAGCTGATGTTTGAAGCTGAGGGCTTTGTAGCATCACCTAAGAGTTAGCCAATGCTTTTCATGAGGGGTTGAGGCCTTTTCAGTCATAACTAASTATCTTTCTACAATATGTGCCATTGCTCAGATGGAAGGTATGGGTGTGAGGCAAAATTCATGGGAAATGCCCCGTGATATGTACAGCTCATTTCAGATCAAACAATCTGATTTAAAAAATCTTTGGGAACAGTTGATCAGAATGGACTTTTCAATATCACTTGCACTCTAAACTCTGTTGTCCAGAAGTGTTTTCAGAAATGAATGCTTAAAGGAAAATAGCTCCTTCACTATAGAACTATGGTAGACTATGGCTTCTAGTTTTCTTAAAGATGATGTTGACCTCTGAGCAAATACYTGAAGTAGGAAAAGGCCATTTGATCTGTGTTATCATTAGAGTTAAACCGCTGCTCTCTGGCAGTATTCCTGTAAGGAAAYGGAAGCATGCCTCTTGGGGGGCTCAGCTGCCAGATCATTTCACAGCTCTCCATGACCTTGCCAGCTGTCTGGCCATGTTCAAAAGGCAGGGTTACCTTTCAGTTCTGTCATGCARATGCACTGTGCCCTGCCACCAGACCTCTTTTCCACGTTTACTATAAATGCAGGCCACCAGCACTTCCCACAGTGTCAGAATTGCACCTGCACTAAAGACACCTGCTCTTCTGACAGAAAAATCCATGTTGCTAATYCTTTAGAGAAATACATGAAGAAAAATTACAGGTAAAATTAATTGTTGATCTGACTGATTGAAGCCTGATCTCATATCAAATGGACTCTGAAGTCTGAGTCTGTGTGCAAGCCACAGGCTTTTGACGAATGTGGTATCTTGTTGACAATCTAATGTCACTTGCTTGGAAAGGGATTTGTCCCTGGGCAGAGAGCCAGAGCAAGGCCAACACACCTTACATCCCACTGCAGGTCCTTGTTGAGAGCGTGAGCAGGATTAAAGCAATATATCATTCCAGTACTGACTTCTGCACAAAGCAGGCCCTTCTCAACACATCTGCATATGCAGACACAGTGAAAGTAGCAGGACTGGCCCACCAAAGGGAAAGGATAATACACATTATTTTCAATTTTAAGAGTAGGTTAAGACTGCATGGATAATGTTCCTTTTCTAAGATAAGATTTTGATCTTCTTTCTTACACCGTTCCTCCAATCAAGTTTTCTTCACACCTTTGTCTGGATGATGCCTTTGAGTCCAGAGTGCAATATCTGCCATGCTGATACAAAGCAGATGGCTTGGTTTGCTTTCTGGGCACAAATCAGGTGTTTGGTGCTCTACAATGGCAGAGGCCATACTGTTCATACAAATACTGTATGTTTAGGTTTGGTTTAGGTTTTTTAGGTTTGGCTTTGCTGTTGTTTTGTTTTGCTTTTAAATACAAAATCTAAATGGGGATGCTGGGAGATTCCTTACACACTCTGTCGTCTGTGGCATTTAAACACGTTGCCTTCCTTCTCTCTTCTTTTACTTCACTATAACCACTTAATTAACCAGCCAAAATGAATAGAAAATATTCCTGACATATCTAAAAATAAAACTAATGCATCTTCCTTCCGGATATCACTTAATTGTGGTATTAATTGCACATATCCTAAAACAATATCTATAAGTATGTAATCTTTGTACAAAAGAACCCTCAACATGTTCCCACTCCCACAAGAACCATGAATAACACTATTGACATTACACAGTGATTGCTTTGAGTTACTCAAAGAAACAGATTCTCCCCGACCCTGTGTCCCTCTGTGTCTGAAAAGAAAGTCATTGGTGGACATATTGTAGTAGAAACACAAGAGTCAGCTGAACACATGCAAGTCCATTAATTTCCCAACAGAAGATGTCTCAACTTCTTTGTATGTGAACACATTAATGAGAAGGAAGAAGAAGAAAATACATCAGGAGTTTAGAAAGAAACTCTCATGACATTGTGCATTTCTTCTATTTTACTGTGCTGTAATTATACCAAATTCTAGTATCTCTTATACATATCATAGTTTGTCTAGGCTGCTGCAATTTATTAAGAGATATAAAAATATGTAATTAACAGATTCTCTTGTTAACTGCCTGCCACAGAATTACAGTAATAACTTCACTTGAGATCAAGATCCAGAATAAAAGATTGAATAGGTTTGTGTCTCTCTCATCCTGTTTTATCCTTAAACATGGGTCATCTCTTTCCAGCCTTATAGCTAGAAGTGAGAGCTGCACAGAGACTACCTAGGCTTTATACTGTGACTATCACCAAAATACAGGCCTGCTAAGTGCTGACAAACCAATAAAAGGTGATGAGAAATTTGGATTTTTGATGGTAAAAATTGCTTTTTGCATAATCTTTATTCCAGTGCAATTCTGCTTGCTCTGAGAAAGAAACCAAGGGCAGGTTTGCAACAGCAGAAGAGAACTGATCATGCTGAGATGTGGGCATGGTCCAGAAGGCACTTTGGCTCACGTTGCAGGGAAGGACTGAAGCATGCTTACTGCATCTCTTTCCCCTGTGGTTTCACAAGTCTCCCTTATCTTTCAGTTTGTCTCCAGGATCTAAAGACGACTTGAAAAATAGCTCAGCAATTTGTTCCTTACACAGCAAGTACCACTATAAATGTCAATAAACCAAGCTTTCAGGAGACATAGTGCAGTTGTCTTATCAAAACACTTCACATATAATAAAAGTGTTTGGTATATAAAAAAAATCTTCCCTTGCAGAAGAAACAGTTCCCAAATGCATTTTATCACAATACCTTGGGCATGCAGCATACATCTCTGTAGACACAGACTAATTTCTCATTCAGTGACACTTCGTATTATCACTGGCTTCCTTTGATACTTGTGCTTTAAACTGGTAGTTAAGATATCTCTAGTTCAAGGGAGTAAAGTGACTACAAAAACAGCTGGAATCTCGGAGGACTCATGCTTGACAGTAGGAAAAAACACCCATATCTACATATGATTATATCCAATCTGGCTCATAGGCTCAAAGTATTACTTTCAGCTCAGATAGTTGAAATAGTGCAAGGATTTCAGTGCCAGGGCACTTCTGCTGTGGAATTACAGTACCATAATTGGCATTAAGACACGCTGAGGGCTTGGGATAACCTAGCATTTCAGGATAGAATTGAGATGTACTGAGTGTGATCGTGAAGTTGTAAGGATGAGAACTGAAAAAGGAAGGTCTCCTATCACCTCTTGTGTATTAGGGAATGCAAAGTGAAGAGAGAGGCTTTTGGGCTTGTAGTCCTTTGCTGTAGTTTCTAAGAAATACATGAAGTATTAGCACCAACCATGTGAATATGTGGTACTACACACACAAAAACGAAGCACGTATAAAGCCTCCATTACAGGATTAGCAGTCCATAAAAACCTGAGGTCATGATGACTTCCTTCTTGACTTGTTGAAATAATGTTTGTGGGCCAATTCAGATAGTCAGTCATGGTTAGGGTAAGGATTATCTGGCTTAGTGGAGGAGAGGTTGTGGCGTATGTGGTAAACTAAATGAGGTCATTCTTTTGGTCACAAATGACAGATGCCTGGATTTACTTTGCCTAAATGTACTCCTTTAGATGTTACATATTTAGACTAAACCCATTACACAGGTCCCAGTTACAGGCCACAGACACACAGAGGCAACTCAAAAGGGAATCCTTCTCACACATCTTGGACACCTATTTCAGGATGGGATGAAGCACTCTCTGCAGCAAACTATTTCTCTCCTTCAGCTACAGAAAGAGCTTGAATAACTAGTGTATACAAGGTATTTAACTTTCTGACAATTAAAGCTAAATGAGGAGAGCATGTTTTCACCCCTAGAAAAACCAACAGGTTTTTACTGAACTAGAATGACTCCTACATTTAGGCTCTTTAGATCATGGAATGACCCTTACAGATCCTACATTTAAGTTCTTTGAATCAGAAGAGAGCAGACAGAAGAATACTGTGAATTTCCTCCTGTACATCTTTATCGGGAGACGTCTCGTTTAATGAGGCATCATTTAAGTGTCAGGCCCAAGCAAATTACCAAACCACATCACAGTGTTTCAGGAAACAGCTGTTCACCCCGGCACTGGAGGAACGTGTGGACTGATTTGAGCAGTGTCTGTGGTGACCATCCACGTGTCGCAGGCGAAAGCGAGCTACAAAACTGCTTGCGCACAGCGAGAGATTCCTTTGCAATGACACCTTAGCCGGAATTGCACAGATGATCAATCATAACTGAACGACAATTGTCCAGAAGGCAGCTGGGGATGTACGGGCTGACGGCACCGGAGGACACAAAACACAGCCCTGTAATGCCAGCAGATAGGAAGGTGTAACGAGAAAGCAGTGAGATAGCTGGGAATATTGTGTGGGAATATTGTGTGGAAAATCAGAGCAAGCATCGCACCCTTTTCTAAGACGTGGCACGGGAACCCTTGGGCACGGGTTTTCGGCCAGCCGATGGCGCGGGGCGGGCGGGGAGCGGCCGAGCCCCGGGGCGGTGGCGCCGCTTCCTGGCTCCGGCGCTCGGCGGCGGAAGCGGCCGCGTCCCGCTCCCTCCGCCATCACCGCCTCCCCCGCCCGCGCCGGGCCCGCGCCGCCCGGGTCCCGCCCATGAGGCGGCGGCGGCGGTGGGGGTTGCGGCCGGGCCGTGGCTGGGGCCGGAGCCGGAGCTGGGGCCGGAGCCGGAGCTGGGGCCGGAGCCGGAGCTGGGGCCGGCGGCAGGCGGCGGGCCGGGGCTGAGGGCCCCGATGCGGCTGCGGGCGCTTCGCCGCCGGGCCCCATGCACCCCAGGTGAGCGCCCCGGCGCACCGGGCGAGGCGGGCGGGACTGCGGCCGGGGGGCACCCCGGCCGAGGGGGCGAGCATGGAGGGAGTCCCTAAAGCGTTCAGCGCCTCCCGCAGGCCCCGGGGCGAGGGTGGTGGTTCCCTCCCCGGGCATCGCCATCCTCAGCAGCCGCTTGGGCCGGGGCGGGGATATGTCCTGTCCCACCGGGCAGCCGGAGCCCTCGGCCTCGTCCCTGCGGAGCCGTCCCTGGCGGCAGGTGGGGCGGGCGGCAGGGGTGGGGGAGTGCGTGGTGCGGAAGGTGGGCAGAGTCCAGGGGGAAGTCGGCGACTCCGTTTGTGCGGCACAGCCCTCCGGGTGTCAGGTGGTCTGCGAGGAGCTGGGAGCGGACTCGATGTTCCTTATGGGCCCCTTCCAGGCCGAGGTCTTGTGCTGTTAACTTGCGTGAGTTTGGTGCATTTGGCCGTTTTTCCTGGTGGTACCTTTCCTTATTGGAGTGGCAGTCCAAGCTCCAGCTCTCCATCAGTACTGCAGCGCTTGGGCCTGCTGCTCGCAAAGGCCATGTGGGAGGCCTGGGTCAGCTCGGAGCGTGTTGCGTTTCGTTGTGGCTGCTGTGGGCGCAGCTGGTCTGTCTGGCCCTAAGGGCTGCTGGTTAGAGCTGGGGTTGGGGCAGGAGGGCCAGGGTGGGCACAGCATAGGCCAGGCAGGTCTTGCAAAGTTGTGACAAGTGTGAGTTGACCGTGTCTCCTTGGTGTCCCCATCCCCGTGGACTGGTTTGGGTTGCATGTGCTGCTTGAGACCCCAGAGGACACACGTGCTCTGAGCTGACATGGTTTCTGCCAAGCCTGGGGATTTAGGGTGTTGGGCAGTTTCTGCAGCCACTCATGTGCTGTGTGCCCACTTGAGTGGTACAGGTGCTCGGGAACCACCGGTTGATTGCTCTGAAATAACGTGTTACCCATGGTGCCAGTTTTTAATGTGATGGGAGCATGTAGGACCAGACAGGGGCAGCCTATTTAAACTGTACTGTGGCTGTTCTGCAGTGGTGACTCTTGTCGCTGCTGGCCTGGTTTGAACTGGTGCTGAATTAGAGGTTTTGTGTCCATTACCGGTTTCAAGTGGTCTTTCCCCTAGAGTTTGGTTTTTGAACGTGGCTGTGGTGTGCAGAAGTTATGAAATATAAATCAGGTGCTGTTGTCCGAGTATTTGTGACATTCAGCTTGTAAATGGATCTGTCTTCACAGTGTTTTAATCACAGTGGCTTTGACTACTAGGAGTAAGACTGTTTTTTGGATGGCAAGAAAAAAGCTGTGGTCCGATTTATCTTTCTGAACTGGTTTTAATCCTGATTATTGCTATCTAAAATGATCAATATGATGTGGTGACAGTGTAAATGGCTGATGTGTTTTATGCTTAGCTTTGTAAGGCAGAGTTTTTATGTGCCAATGTCTGGTTTTGAGTTTGTTTGCTCAGCCTTTTCTCACCACAGTGCAGTCAGTAATCAGGAATGCTCTTGCATGTGTTTCTTTTTCTTTTTCCTCCTCCCCTCTCTGTTCCCTGGCTCCAGAATGAATGAAATGAACTTGAGTCCTGTAGGGATGGACCAGCTGACCTCCTCTGTGAGCAATGCCCTGCCGGTCTCGGGGAGTCACTTGGGGTTGGCAGCGTCACCCACTCACAACGCCATCCCAGCACCAGGTAATGGGGGAAGGGCCCACACAGGGTACTGCAGCTCATGCTCTGTGTTCTGCTGTCACAGGAATGGTCATAAGTGGGTAGCAGTGCTTGCTCTGATAGCAAGTCACATCTTAGGTAGTGAAATGATGTAGAGTTGGGAAAGGGGAAACATAAATCGTTGCTTATGTGGGCAAAGCAAAACAAGTGCTTATCAGGCTTACGCCTTAGGAGGAGCCTCATTTAGTTTAGTGGGGTGGTTTGCAGTGTGGGTGAGTAGTATCACAATCCTTTGAAATAAAAACTGTAGCTGAAAAGCTGTCTCCATCTATGTTTAATTTCTCTGAGGTGAAAACAATCATTTTTCACCTGTAAAGCAAAACTGTTTTCATACCTCTTCTTTCTAGGGGTCTGCACAAACAGAAGTCCATTACAATTGTAAAGTAGAAGCAAGCCCTACAAAATGCATTCAAAAAAGATCTAGCCATATTCAGGCATGCCTTTCAGTGCTGTGATAACTGATCCTTTCTTTGAAGCCTGGCACCTTACTTGGACACAGTACCATGCTGTATTTCCTAGGGCAAGAGCTCCTGAGGAATTAGTAACCTCTTTGTTAGGTCGTGTGTTCATAAACTAAAATAGTTCCATTGAATCTAAATGGGCATTTTCTCTTGCAGGCTTACCTGTTGCAATTCCAAACCTGGGCCCCTCCTTGAGTTCTTTGCCCTCTGCTCTGTCTCTGATGCTCCCAATGGGTATTGGGGATCGAGGAGTGATGTGTGGTATACCAGAGAGAAACTACACCCTACCTCCGCCACCATACCCTCACCTGGAGAGCAGCTACTTCAGACACATTCTACCTGGTAAGTGGTCTGGTGCTGATGGATGGGAACAGAAAGAGAAACTGTTTTAAGGGCCATCTGTTTCTGTCCTGAAGCAGGCATGACTGACTGTTTTGTAGAGCTGTAATTTCCTTGAGTTTGTCTAGAGACTGTTGTGCCATTTACACACCTTTATTTTCAGGTACTAGTTGCCATATGTGTATGAAAAGAATTGCAGAGCATTTTCTATTTAAAGCTAACCTTTGATTGCTCCTCCTGCTTTGATTTTAAGACTAAGAGAAAAAGCATGCCTGGTTTCTGTCTCCAATGGCTTGTAGTTTGAAAGTTGCTTCTTTTTTTCTTCTCCTGTAGTCTGAAGCAATACTTAATATGTGCATAATGGTAGGTCACAATAGTTCAAAGGTCAGAAAGGGCAAGCCATCACTTGAGGAATTTGGGCACTTTCCCGCCCATTTAGCCCATGGCACATTTTTTCTTCATTTTTGTCAAAGTTGATTTCCAAAGGCCTAACAGACTGACTTCTATCTTGATTCCTCTCTCACATGTGCTTTAGAGTATAAATGTAGAATTTTACATGTTAGTATATGAAAACACAGGAACTGGAGCTTTAAATACAGTCTTTGTTTTGTTTTATAGCTAAGATTGACAGGTTGGAAGGGGTAGTTAAATTTCTTCAAGGTGACTCAGTGAGTGTTGTTGGTTCAGCCTAGGTTAGGAATAAACTGTAGCAGCCCAGGTCTCGTGCAGCTGCTTGTTGACTAATGGCTGAATTTTCCAGCTACTTAGGAGTAACCTTTTCTACTGCATTACATGCCTGCCTGTTTAGTGGCCAAAGAGTAGACAAGGAGACAGTGCACTAGGACCAAAGGTCCTAGCATTTGCCATTCTTCTGAGCTGGAATAATCTTCCTAGTTCCTGGGATGTTTAGTCTGATGGGGCTCTTCTGTCAATCATCTTGCTACCTGCAAGGATCCTCCTTGTTCAAGCCATAAGGCAGCATTGCATGCAGAAATATTCAATCCAACTGATTAAATTAAACTGTTCATTTCTTGGCTTAGTCATTTTTAATAGGTTTGTGCTGYAGAAGGAGTATCCGTGTTTGCAGCYTTGTAATAACAAACATATTTGAATGGAAAATTCTCACGGAACAAATGGCTCACAGGGTTGAAGGCTAAAAAGAAACATGCTGACTCAGATCTTGCAGAATCTGCAAAATCSACCTCTGTGTCTGCTGGAAATAATGTTTACTTAATGTATTTCTTCCAAAGATATTTTTGTTTGTTTTTAGTATGTAAATACAGGTTAGTGTTTCTTTATATCTTAAGTTCCAAGGTTGGTTGATGTTGAGAAGCTTTCCAGAACTACCAGAAAAGATGGTAGGACTTCTGATTTAAATTTTACCAAACCATTGTTTTAGGAGAAACAACACGCTTTCATGTAAGGAAAGAAAGCAGATGACTCTTGAAGTCTGTGAGAGAACTTGCCTTTGTCCTTCAGAATTGCAGTTGATGACCTCTGAGATGGACAGTTGTGCCACTTAGAGGAAGTAGTCATTGTTAAAACTTCAGCAAAAATTATGTGTCCTGGAGAAGTGTTTCTGTTTCTAGCAAAGATGAACCAGGAATTATCAAATTATAGATTCCACTAGCAGTCCTTTGTGAGCTATTTCTTGGGAGTGAAAAATTAAGCCTAAAATGTGAAGAACCTCTTTCTGATTCAGTCTTTGTTCAGAGTTTGAGAAATAACTAGAGACTTGCTCTATTGGATAGAAACTCTGAATTTGTTGTCAAGTGATACTTTGACAAGAGTGTTGGGTTGGCATATACTTGTGAGCCATGTTTTGGAGTTAGTGGGTCTTAATTGGAGATAATGTAGAGAACATGTCTTCAGGAATCTGGGTCTCAGTGTATTTTGCTTTGATTGATTTTTATTCAAGATTTGAAAACTGATGTAATCTCACTYCCTTCTTTTTTTCCCACTCTTCCTGTCAGGTATCTTATCTTACTTGGCTGACAGACCACCACCTCAGTACATCCATCCCAACACTATAAATGTTGACAGCAATCCAGCATTGTCAGTCTCCAACAATCCCTCAGCCTTGGATCCCTACCAGCCCAGTGGGACCGTGGGGCTGGAACCAGGGATTGTCTCCATGGACTCCCGCACAGTGAACACACATGGTCCTCAAAATCTGCATCCCAGTGACAGCCACGAGGTAGCACTGGATACTACAATCACCATGGAGAGTGTTTCGAGGGTAACCAGCCCCATCTCTACAGATGGGATGACAGAGGAGCTTACAATGGATGATGTAGCCGGGGATCATTCACAGATCCCGAATGGCTCCCGGAGCCATGAACCTTTAGCCGTAGACACAGTGGGGAGTAACTTGACGTCGGACGCTGTGGGACACGGCGGTGTCATTCCCATTCACGGTAGCACTTTGGAACTCCCTGTTGTCATGGAGCCGGACCACATTGCCGGGCGGGTGACAGGGATGTCGGACAGCACACTAAATGACTCCATTCATACTGTGGCCATGAGCACCAACGCCGTGAGCGTGGCGCTCCCTACCTCACACAACCTCGCTTCCCTGGACTCAGTAGCCTTGCATGAAGTGGGTCTCAGCCTGGAGCCTGTGGCGGTGTCTTCCATAAGTCAGGAAGTAGCCATGGGGCCAAGTCATGTGGATGTGTCTGCAGACAATCTTGCCTTCGTACCATCATCTCTGCAAATGGAAGACTCCAATTCGAACAAGGAGAACATGGCAACCTTGTTTACCATATGTGAGTGGGCATTTCCTGCTTTCTTGGGGTAGGGTTTGTCGTGTAGCTGTTGTCTGGTGGGATGACAGGACTCTTGTTGCTAATCTTACAGATCTGTGGTGAAAAAGTAAATAGTTATTTACCAAGTCCAAAAGGTGGAAGATCTGCAGTGCCAGATTAACTGTGCTGAAATGACAGTAGTTGGAAGTAGACATAGCAGGTTAGCATAATTCTCTTTGTATCCATTTCCCATGTTGCCTTGAGGTTGGAAGCTGAATCTTTTTGAACTTCTTGATTTTGTGGATACGCTGATATCCTTTGCAGTGAGACTTCTGTTTTATTAAAGTCACATCACAAGTGACTCTTCTTGCTCCATTAAAAATACACAACAAACACCACCACAAGCCATACTTTTCATCAAGTGGGTATAATTGTTGAGTATGACATTATGTGATTTTGCAAAATTTTTATTAAACCATGAGCAATCATCATGAAAGTGTTGTTGTCAACAGGAAAAAAAAGAGCAGAGAGGGAAGGCACTTTGTAATATTTCTAATTATTCTCRTCAAAGGACTTTAGTCCAGAGGTTAGTTGATATAGGAAGAGAGGAGCACTGGGGATTGTACTCCTGATTGTACTCAATCCTGTTATCGTTCAAGGAGTGGTGTTTGAGAACTGAGATATTCTGATTTGCTGGGACAGAGATCTGAACTTTCACCTGCAGGATGTCTGGCTTCCTGCCACTGAAGCATAAGGCCAGCTTTTATAGTCCTTTTTATTAGCTGTGGTAGCATTGCTGAGTGCTGCTCTTCATAGTATGGCCCTACAATTGCCAGAACTTGGTGGCTTGCTTTGCCTGTGGAACATACTTTAAGAAATTGAAAGATACGGTGCCTTGGCTAGCAGTGGGAGAGGAGCAGTTTAGTGCAGTGTTTAGTCAGTCAGACATTTGGATTAAAACTTTCATTCCGTAGGATAAAATATAACTTAAAATCAGATGTGCATAGAACTCCAATGAGTTTACAGCTTCTAGAGGAAGAGTTTTACAGTCGATGCACTCAGAAGTTCCTACAAGCATCTGTTGCATGTTGAACAAATAATGATCCAAATACTGTGATATCCAACATGCTTGTGGTAAAATAATTTTTCTTATTCTCTGAAAAGTGGGATTTCATGTGCCAGCTTATTGTTGCTATACTTAATATAGTCGTAAGATGCTTTCCAGAGGATATTCAAATGGCTACTGCGTGCATTGTGCTTTCATGTGCTTTGCAAAACAGATTATTGACTTGAGGAGGTTTAAATTTTAACTTTTTGTTGTTGTTTTTAAACTTAATCTGAATAAAACAGGAATTTGTGTCCAGATAGGTGACAGCAAGGACAAGGAGTTGTTTTGGAGCTCCTTGGTGGTTTTTCCTCACTGAGATGACAGGATTTGGGACCTTTTTCAGAAACTTTTTACATTGTTCCTAAGCAGGAAATAAAAAGTGTGCCTTTGCTACAGTCCTGAATGTTTTAAGTAGCCCATTTTTGGTCATYTTTGTTGACAGTTCTGGATATCCAAATCAGAGAAGTAATAACTGTTTTTTGGGGTTTTTTCATTATTTGGCAAGGACAGGGATGAAAAGTAGAATTTCTGTAGAATGTGAGATTTTTTTTTTTTTTAACCACTTAAAAATGTATGAGTTGTTGAACCTTTCCAAGTGGAAACGTCCCATGCCTAGAACTTTTCTTCCTCTGCGTTTCCTTGGAGCTAGTCCACAGACTCTTAGTGGGTGTGTGCTAGGCAGTGCTTAAAAGCAGCTGTTCCAAATAGTGGTTCTCCTTACTCAGGTCTGGTTGTTGTCTTTCCTTTACTCCTACGTGTCACCTGTGCACATGAAGCAATGCTTGTATAGGCTCCTCCTAATAATTTTTCGAGTACCTTCCTATCCGTAACTGTGAAGTTGCTCAAACTGTACTTTGTATGGGGTCAGATTCTGGTATTCTGGTGTATGAAGGAACTGTCCAAAAAATATCTTTAAACATGTAAGGATGGAGCTGCTGTTTAGGCCTGCTGAAGACTACTTCTGTGCTGGGTCTTTTAGACTGGAGTTGGGTCATCAAGAGGCCAAAGAAAGTCTTTGTGGAGAACCTGATTAATTAGCTGAGCATCTTTCTTCTTCAGAAGAATAATGATTTATCAGGAAAGTGGTTGCTGAGTAGGTGTTGGTTACTCCATCCATAGAGAATTAAAATGACATCGTTTTCCTAGATGAARTTGTAATGCCGTAGTGAGCATTTTATGCTCTACTTTTTCCTAAATTTATTAGACTGAAGACTTTCAGTGGTTTGTTTTTCAACTGTACTTCTGCTGAATGACAGATTGGGAAAGAGATGCTACTGATTCTTCTTGGGCTTTTGTTTTTGTTCCATTCAGTGGCATACTCACACTGTATGATTTTATTGCAGTGAGTCTGTCAAAAGCAACAGTGAGGTCAGGTTTTTGCTGCTGTGAAGATGTACACAGTGTCTGAATTTAAACGGAAATAAGGGGATTTGTAGGTTCAAATTTGAAAAATTTTAGAAAGAAAACTGTCCATTTGTGTGGATATCCTTGAGGTTCTACATGCAAGAAGTATTTCTGGTAAATTCCTAACATGTAACCAGTTAGAAAGTGTTTGGTTTTGTATGTCTTAGATTTTTCTGCCAACAGAGTTCATTCCACTTGTGATCAGAGGGAAAATGGCTCTTCCATCATCAGCATTACTGCCAGCTCTGGGGAGGCTTTCATCCATTTTACAGTAGCTTTGATGAAGAGTGAACTCTTTCCCATTGCTACATTCCCGTGTAGGGATAGTCTAGGTCATTAATTTACCATCAGGAAAGAAGGTGGAGATCCTCACATTTGATCTGAATTGGATCGAGACAGTGACATGTATGTCAGTGCCCATCTGACTGTAATAATATGGTCTATATTCTTCTGAGTAAAAGCTATTAAGTGGACAAGTTGAACCTGGTAGAACCAGCCTTTGGCAGGAGCTGAGCTGAGGCACATTGGTAGGGAGCTGATTGTGCCGTAGGAGCTGTTGCATGTTTCTAATCCCCGTTGTCCCCTCCTGTCTCTGCAGGGTGCACGCTGTGTGACAAGGCATATCCATCAGACTGCCCAGACCACGGGCCCGTCACCTTTGTCCCCGATAGCCCGATAGAGAGCCGAGCCAGGCTGTCTCTCCCCAAGCAGCTGGTGCTCCGGCAGTCTATCATGGGAGCTGAAGCGGGTAAGGATCATGTTACTGTGTATTTCTCTGCAGCACTTTAAAATACACTCACTGCCTGAAAGCCAAAACCGTAGGGATATTAATGTGGGAAAGAAACACCGCAATAGAGCGATGCTTCTGTCTTCTGTAATCATCCTGACTTATATTATCCAAGAGCTCCTCGTGGTCTGGTTACTGCTTAGACTTCAGCTATACTGCAGGGCTACTGCCACAGTGTATGGCACTTCATAAGGTCAAGCACAAGCAAGGTATGGTGTTTATTTTCGTCGTGCTAAACAGCCCAGGCGCAGCTTTGATAAGAAAACATTGCAGCAATTGCATTTTGGGGGAAGGCAACAATTAGAAATAATAGAGATTTTTGTCTGCTCATTCATCTGCTGCGTTTGCTACCTTCTGAGTGCTCTCATTGGAGTATTGATTACGAGTGCCTCTGTTTTTTCCCCCCCCTTCATTTACATTTGGCATGTAGACCGTGACCTTGTCATTGGATGTGGACCTTGTTACTGTATTTCACGCCCTTGTCACCTGGAAATCGAAGAGTACAATGCAATACCCTAAGGATCTGAAGGCTAGAGAAGAATGTGATTATTGGCTTGCTTAGTGATGCTGTTTGTTGAGAGTAGATTGCATCTGTTCTTTGCAAGCTGCACTAGTTTCCAGTTTATTCCTAAAAGCTGTTCAGTGTATTCATGTAGACCTATATATATATATATATATATAAATGTTTAATAATAAATAATATACACGCAGGAATCCCTCTGCCCATGACAGAAATACAGCTGCCTCTGGGGAGAAATGCAGAAGCTGCTTAACAATGCCCAGCAACAATTCTGGAAATTCCTGGGGATTAGGTAGGCAAAATGTAGTTACTGAAACTAGTATTTTCTGCTTCTGCAGAAAGTGCCATGAAAACTTTAATTGGCACAAGTGACTAGGATGTTAGTCTTATAGCTTACTGAAAAGTAAATTACTTGCTTTTGACCAAATAAATACTTGTAATTACACCAAAGCGGCTCCCGATAGTGTCATGTGGTGGTGGTGGTTCTTGTCTCTGCCATAGGTGTGTTTCACATGTGAAGTAGAAGCTTTGATGATCTTATGCATAGATATTACCCCTGGAGCATTATCTCATAAGCCTTCCACTTCTTTATTATGCATGATTTGTTGTTGAAATAATTGATTTCTTCAGATTTTKGTCTTCTACTGATAGGTGTGTGGACGCGAGAAACCATTCCTGTGAGGACTTGTTTTGGACCTTTGATTGGGCAGCAGAGCCATTCCCTGGAGGTGGCCGACTGGACAGACAAAGCAGCCAGTCACATCTGGAAGGTCAGTGGTGTTATGGCTCACAGTCTGCCAACATTCCTTTGTCCGGTGAAAGCTACCACACGATAGCAACTTGAACATTATCATCCTTGCCAAAAGTCAAAAGTAATGCAGTTCAGTTGTTTAATGCTTAATACAGCATAGCAGAGCTGTATACTATGCTGGTAATGAATCCTGAAGTACAAAAAGCTGCTTTAATGCCTTTTCTTTTTAAGGGCTGTATGTAGTTTCCAGTATTTGTGTGGGGTTGCAGCAGAGATTGTATATGAATTACTAGGCAGCACTTATTTGTTTGTTTTGTGTCACTGTTCATTGAAAGTTCCCCCAGGTGGTGAATGATTTGTTTTAGGAAAGACAATTTAAAGCTTTCTTTTCTCCATCATTTCATGTTCAGAAAGTAAATCWGATCTATAGAAATAAAACATGTACTGTTTGCCCAGATACTGTTATTCACAAGACTTGGTCTGTAAGAAAAGCAGTCAAATGCATTTCTGTTGGGAGCTAAAGGTGGAAAAGATGCTGATAAACAGGTTTTCTGGCCTCCTGGGTAGCAGAGAGGTCAGGATTCCTGTGTGAAGAGGAAAGTAAGGAGTGAAAACGGAGCTGTGGTCTTGGCAATGGCAGCGGAGACTTCCTAGCTTGTTCTAGATAAATACATCCTCTCTTAAAGAAAGAGGCTGGCTTTCGCTGCATTTGTTGCTGTGTTTTGTCCTAAGATTGCATTTGTTTTTCCTGGTAGATCTATCACAATGGTGTCCTGGAGTTCTGCATCATTACAACTGATGAAAATGAATGTAACTGGATGATGTTTGTACGCAAAGCCAGGTGAGAACCACCTGTACTGTTGTGCTAAGTGGCTTTGAGTCTGAGCTGCAGGCTTGTAGGAAGCTGTACTGGAGAATGTGCACTGCTGCACTGCCTGCCCAGATGGGTAATGAGCTCGGGACCAAGGGACCTTCAGGAGTTTCCTAGGCATCTTGGACTGGTGGGGAGAAKGAAACAGAACACCCAGTGGAGAATGTTACAGGAGAACCAGTATGCATGCGGTTGTAAAGCAGCCCCAAACCTCCTACATACCTGTTTTCCTTGTTCTACAGGTTTAAACCAGGTTCTTCATACAGTAAGAAGAATTGGGTTGTTATTGCTTTTCCTCTGCCCATTCCTTATATCTGTGAAGTTGACGTTGATTGTCATTTTGATTTTAATACTTAATTAGCAAAGTGTCCCTGGGTTCTTTTGGCCAAGTTCCGCGCTCTTACAGCTTGCGAGAGCTGTCCTTTTCAGTCTTTCTTGAGCCTGTGATGAAAACTATCCAGACTGGCCTAAGTATTGCTCATCCATGGCCCATGGAAAAGGCTGAACCTTTCTTATTGCTCTGTGAGACAAAGTGGGTTTCTCCTGCGGTTCATGTCATTGCTCCCCATATGCAGGCATCAAGAAGCATAATGCTTAATGTCCCACTGCGGTGCRGCAGAGCTTTTGCTGGTTTCAGATACTGGGAACAAATACATACATGCATGATACTGCTTCAAAAGATGAATKACCACATCGTGGAAATGCTCTTCAAGAGGGTTTCTTTAAGTTAATTTTGCTTTAAGACATTATTGATATTTTTTTTCTCATGCATTCTCTTTTTCTTAAGGGGGTTAATATGAAGAATACATAGATTTTTGTAGTTTTTTGGGAGATCATAAACTCACTTCTCTGCCCACTCCGATGTCTATTAATAATTTTCTCAGAAGTGGTGTGAGAAATGCATCATTTGGTGGAGCAGATTGGCTCTCAGGGTCCAGTTTTCCTTTCCGTTAATAAAGGAGGACAGAAGTGACAGACATGAAAGTTTTTATAATATTCTGACAAGYACTGAGGTTCTCTCATACCTATTTATAGGAATGTTCTTCTTTTCTTTTGTCTCTCAGAAAGTCATGATTTCTGGAGGGCTTTTCTTCATAACTCTTGTTATTGCTATAGGAACCGGGAAGAGCAGAACCTGGTAGCTTATCCTCATGATGGAAAAATTTACTTCTGCACCTCTCGGGACATCCCCCCRGAACACGAGCTTCTCTTCTATTACAGTCGGGACTATGCACGACAGCTTGGTAAGTTRGAGCTCATTTTTGTTGGCTTTGCAGGGAATACTCAGCTTGAATTCCCATTTAGTGCCATCTCTGGGCACTGTGACTTGGAAGGAACTTATGATCCTTCTCAGTTCCTACTGGTGCATATCATAGTTTCCTTTTACATGTCATGACTACAGAGTACCATCATTTAAAAGAAACATTTCCCTATTTAATTCCACTGATCAGGAGTAAAAGATGACAGTTTTGAAGAAAAAGCGTTGTTTTAGTTCTGTTCATCCAGTGCTAAGGGAGTTTTGCTAGGTGAAGATGTTCCTATACTCCCTCACCTTTGGTTGTGATAATTTAGATTTGGTGGAGCTGTGCTTAAAACTGCTCCAAAGTTTGGCCTCTCAAAACATTTGAAGTGACCTACCTGAAACAGTTGAAAGGCAACACTGGAGCCGAAAGRAAGGTGAAAATCTCTGCAGCTGGCTTTGCTACCACGGACAGAATGTTAGCATGGATCTTGCACATGCTCTGTTAGGTCTTACTGTGCTTCATTAAAGGTGATGCTTTTGTGCCCAAAGGTGTCCCTGAACATCCAGACGTGCACATCTGCCACTGTGGAAAGGAATGCGCTTCCTATGCAGACTTCAAGGCCCATTTGAGCAGCCATATTCACAACCACCTCCCCAGTCAGGGGCACAGCAGCAACCATGGGCCAGGCCACGGCAAGGAAAGGAAGTGGAAGTGCTCCATGTGCCCRCAGGCTTTCATCTCCCCTTCCAAGCTCCATGTCCACTTCATGGGGCACATGGGCATGAAGCCGCACAAGTGCGATTTCTGCAGCAAAGCTTTCAGTGATCCAAGCAACTTGCGGACACACCTCAAGATACACACAGGTAAGGGCTGAGGGCTTTCTACAGATGCCTGTGTGAGGATAGGGTGAAGGTCAAACTACAAGCCAGCAATAGACAGTGTGGGTATTTCTGCCTCTTTTTTTTCAGTATTTCCTATTGGGAATCACAGAATGCAAATTACAAAGCTGGAAAAGGAATAAAACTGGGAGTTCAGTGCCCTCAAGTCAAGCACAGGAAGCTGTAGGCTCAGTAGTCAGGAGTTTTAATAAACTGATCAAGTAAAATGTGGTATACACATTACACAGAATATGATGGGATCCATATTCTCAGTGGGGTGGGATCCAAGTGGTATTCAAACTTAGTCGGAACTCAGTGGTGTGCAGGGGTTTTGAACTATTTCTGGGAAAGAATAATGGAAGAAGTACAGATAAGTGGAAAAGTGGGACAAAACACAGAAGTTATCAAAGGGCCAGTGAGGTTTGTACCTGTGTGTTTGTTAGATAAGAGAATTTGTTTTTCTATACAAAGGCAATTCAGTGCATCAAATGTGGTTGGGCTCCAGTAAGGCATCAGATACAATTCCTGTGGGAAATCAGTGGAGAAAGGGATGTACTAATGTACAGTAACTAGATGGTTACCATGGTTACTGTTACAAAGGAAGATACCATTGTTTCTACTGAAGAATTCATCTTGGATAAGACTAGTCTTTCTAAGTGTTTGCCTATGTCTCTTCGCTGAAAAATTTACAGACCTACTGCTAATGTTTTGATGTACGGAACAGGGAGGCAGACAGAGTTGGTGTGGACAAGAAGCAGAAAGCCTACCTCATGGGAAAGGCTGACTGACCACAAGCATGAGGGGAAGAGGAGTCAATGGTGTTTAGAAAGACAAAGTGCAGAAAGGTGCATCACRCAAGGGGCTCAGTGGTTTGAAACAGTATCATGAAATTGGTATTTTGGCTTGGGGGCATGGAGTGTGAGATGAAAAGATTCTTCAGGGTAAAATTTAATTTTTCAGCAGTGGTCAGGCATGTTTGCTTACTGCGTTTCTTAGGACACTGACTGTCAATCTGTGGGTGTACATGTGCACTCCTAGGTCAGAAGAACTATCGCTGTACCCTCTGTGACAAATCGTTCACGCAGAAGGCTCACCTGGAGTCGCACATGGTCATCCACACCGGGGAGAAGAACCTCAAGTGCGATTACTGTGAGAAGCTGTTCATGCGGAGGCAGGACCTCAAGCAGCACGTCCTCACTCACACACAGTAAGTGATGGCACAGGATCTGTTGGACTGCCCAGTGCAGTAAATAAGGAAGCTGAACAGCCCAAGACAGAATCTCCAGTTTGCAAATAGTTTGGCCTAGGGAGTATAAATGCATTCATCCTCTAAAATGATGAAAAAGTCAGTCTTGGATAAAGTCCTTGTTTTACTGGCTGCAGTTGTCCAAGTCTAGTGTTTGCAATATTTTAAGGACACAGTAAATTCCAAGCGTGCTCCTTGTCTTGTGAAATGGCAGTCTGGAGTATTCATTTTGAAGAGAGAGRGGGTTGTTTAATTTACATTTCATTCTTTGCTGAGAACTGTTTCCACGTCCCAGTGTGAGCACAAAAGACATAAACTCCTCTGTGCTATTGTCACTGAGTACCTTGTTGGTGAATTCTGCCTCTCTGTTTGCTCTAGGGGTGTGGTGTAGCGATTCACAGCCTTTTCCTCTCTGCAGGTCTCACTCAAGCATTTGCTCTTCTGCTCCTCCCRTAGGCAGATCCCTACCCACAGCCCCCTGCCAGGTCTTTTGCTCTGAGAATCTCTCTATCCTGTATATGTACTTCCAATCCAAGGTCCTCCCTTAAAAGCTACTTGCCCAAAGCCCCTCCTTTTGCTTACTTAATTTTCGGCATCTGGTTCTTGTACTCACTTGGAATCCATTGCTGCTTCTGTCACGCTGCCTAGGAGACAGTGTAGTGCAGCCACCATGAGCGAGAGAGAGGCAGGCAGACAGAAAGACTTGCTTTGCTGCTTGTTCCTACAGCGTGAGCCAGGAGCTGGGAGGTGTTTTGCACTATCATTACAGAATTTGTTGCAGTCTGGTAAGCTCCTCTGCTTAGCATTTACAGACCGAGGGTTGTTAGCATGCAGCAGCCTTGTTTTCTTATTTGTTCTTCCCTGCCCCATTCCCCCCATTTATACAGGCTGGGAAGGAAGGAAACTGACCTTTTCATTAAGGGCAATATCATCCTTTCTAAAACATGGACCTCCATCAGCATTTTAATATCAGCTGCCTTAGGGGCAGGAGCAAACTCACTTTTTCATGTCTTGCAGAGAACGGCAGATCAAGTGCCCCAAGTGCGACAAGCTGTTTCTGAGGACAAATCACCTGAAGAAGCATCTCAATTCACATGAAGGAAAGAGGGACTATGTCTGCGAAAAATGCTCCAAGGCTTATCTAACCAAATATCACCTCACTCGCCACTTAAAAATATGTAAAGGCCCCACATCCAGTCTGTCAGCCCCAGAGGAGGAAGAGGAGGAGGATTCAGAGGAGGAGTTAATAGACTCTATGAGGACTGAAGACTGTAGGATTAACAATGGAGTCTATTCAACAGGTGATGCTCTCTCCGGACACAAATGAAGAGAGGAAATCTTTCTTGGATATTATAACTAGGGAAGGAAAAAACCCTCTTCCTTGTTTCCCCAGTCAACAGTGTATGTCGGGTGAGGAGTTTTCCTTCTGTTTTGGTCTCTGCACTACCACCACTTAATATAATCTGTAGCCAGAACACTGAATGAGACTGGATCATGCACGTACAAGTGAAGAATTGCTAAGAAGGAAATGTGAGGCAAGATTTTTTCACACACTCTGTGCATACTTCTTTTCCAAATCACTCAGATGAATCCCTCCAGTGCCAGGACATGTGACACACTTTGCATAGCCCTTTGAGGAAAGAGCCACAAACCAGAAATGTAGTCGAGTGATTGCAGTGACATGTAAGCCAACTGTCCTTAACTGCCCAAGCCATGACAAGAAGAGAAACAAACAAAAAATGGTGGTGGCCGTTGATGTGTTTGTTTTTTTTAAAACTTTTTAACTGAAGGATGCAGTTTGGCACAAAGCAAAGACTTATCAATGCTCAGGTTTCCTTCTTAAAACAAAACCAAACCCTTTGGTTTAAAAAAAAAAGGCCAGTGAAATCAGGACTTTCAAATCAAATCAAATCAAAGCAATTACCCCACTACAGAAAATCAAAACACTGATTTTTTGGAGAACAGTTATTGCCTCTTCTCCCTCAAGCTCACTAGACCATGTAAGCAGGTGAAGAGAGAAAGACTGTATGGACTCAGTAAGGAAGGGGCTTACATGATCAGGCAGTGTTTACAGTATATATTACTCCTTGCGCTGTAAACCTTTTACCACCTCGAGTGATGGGAGGGTTTGCTGCTAATATTATTTATGGAATGAAGATTATTACATTTGGTTGTTTTCTTTTGAAATAATTAAAAATGTGGCTCTTCTCTTATGTTCTTTTTTAATATTTACATGTGCTAAAAAAGAATGTTCCTATTTCTGATAACGATGCTAAGATAAATAACACCACTTTTTAATCATCTGCCACTCCCAAGYGTTCCTGGGACACAGTATGTGTAGGAGCACCTCCATGAACTGGTGCAGCTAAAGAACTGGTCTTTAAACCTTGCAGATTTACTGTRTCACTCCTCTGGCTCTGCTGCAAAAGAAGGTTTAGCCCTGCTCTGTTCTGTGACAAGGTAATGGGAGGTTCCTTTGTGAAAGAGGCTCTGTTTCTGGCCCRAAATGGCCTAAGCTCAGCATTACCTCTCCCTGTACACTGTATTCCTAGAAAGCTCCCAGGGTTCTTAAAATGTGAAAATGCTTGCCCTCAAATCAGTATCTGACAAAAAGCTCCAGTGAGACAGGTGGTGGGATCTTGTTAGTCAAAGGAAACATTGTAGTGCTTCCAGTAACGGAATTTCTTCTAAAACCAAAAAGCAACTTCCAGAGCTACAGTGCCAATTCTATTACTAGAGGCAGAGATAAGAGAAATCRCTCTCAAAGAGCTTAACACAAGAATTTATTTCAAATTAAAGCTTTGAAAAACTTGAAGCTTTTCAGTGGAGAGCACTTGAACAGAGGTGGTTCTGGTGCTTTCACTTCTTAAGTTTCACAAAAGCAGTTGTTTATTTTTTGTCCACACATCATTCACTACTGCTTGGCAGAGACAGGATCGAGGCAAGAATCCCAACACATCCAGAATATTCTTGGTTCGTGCAGAGCCATGCTGAACACCTTCACCTCCACCACAGCTGGAGTGGATGTAGAAGCAGCCACTTAGCCTCAAGGGATAGGAAGGAAAGTTACAGACCTGCCTTTTCCCCCTTTGTAGCTTGTAGTGATACAATTTACCTGCTTTACCTCACCAGAATGAATCACAGAGTGGAAAGCAYTGGGAAGGCCTTGTCAGCTACGAGCATGACACTACAGCTGCTTTCATACCAGTGATTTAATACCCGGGGCGTTTTTGCAGCAGGAGCTCTCTAACAGGCACCTTCAACGTATGCAGAGGGCWAGTGCTCAAAGGAGGGTAACGCCATCAATTAACCTCCTGGGGTAAGGCATGTGGGTGTTACATTTTAAATGCAAGGAAATTGTCAGTCACATTCCTTGATGAGCTTCATGATTCTGGAAACAAAGTGTTTTAAGTTGGGGGTTAGACTGAAATGTTCCTCTGTGCCTTCAGGTATGAGGCAGAAATGCCTGGGCTGAATGAAGAACATGAGAGCTTGCCCCAGTGACAGTGACCAGCTGAGATCCCAACCCTCACTTAGTGTCCTTACAGCCTCTCATCTTCTTTGAGTAGCAGCTCCCTATTTCAGTTCAAGTTCTCATGAGATACATTACAGCTGGAGTGAAGAAAAACACAATACTATGGGCAACATCACTAAGCTTCAGGTGCTGTGGAACCAGGAAAAAGAAACCTCCGGTCTTGCTGGGATAGAGCTGGGTTATTTCTGGTTTGATATTTGTGATCTGAGTCTTAGAAATACATTTCACAAATCTACTTGGAGGCTCCAACTTACTACCTGAGAACTACTCTTAAGATTTAAAAAGTTACATGGAAGACCTTTTAAAATCTGTATTAGAAATCTGTAAACATAGCCTCAAATCAAGGATAAATTATCTATTTACACTTGTAATTTAATTCAGCTTTTGTTTATTCATTACACAACTGTTGTGTGAAATATTTTTCTTTAGAAGGCAGAAGATAAAACTGTCTTTGCAGTATTCAACAAACTTCTGGTAGTCACAGAATACTTTTCTAGTGACTGTTTCATTTTATGTATCAGCTTTACACAGGGTAGTCCCTGTTTCAGGGATCATTATCTCACACTAAAGCAAGTGATTTTATCTTTCAAAGCTGGTAATAGAGGCAGGAGCTTAGAGCTTAACCACACCACCACCTTTCTTTGTCTGAGATGAAGAAGCCTGCAGCTTGCAAGATGTCAAGAGTCATTTCCATGACCCCTCACCAAACAGGGAGATCTGCACAATACACAGTAGTTGTAGTTCCATTCATTACTTTGATTTGTTGATGCTTGGTCCATCATGATTCCATTGCTGTCTCCAAATCGTTGCTGCTACTGCCAGCCATGGAGCTGGAAGCCACAGAGCTGGCACTAGCCAGGACAAGCCTCYCTCTGTTTCCAAAAGCTTCATTCACTGCAACACAAAGAGGGGATGGCTTACATGTTACTCTCCCAGACACAAGAGGAGTACAGCAGGTACAGCCTGGTAAGCACCATGGAATGGAATGGAAATCCTAACCTGGTGTGGTTTCAAGCTTTTCCCCTTACCCCGAGTAATGAGTTGAAGCTGACATGTCAGAACAATCACCTGCATATGATACTTTAATTACAAGTCCTGTTATTTTTCCCCCRGAGCATCTAGAGGTTTCCCTCTGCATAATTCCTGTACCTAAGTACTGTGAAATGGATGAGGCTTGAAGAGCACAACATTAAATTTAAATAATTTATTTCTGGTTTTAGTCTCTCTGGTTTCCACCAAGCTCTTAAAAGCCTTCTCCAAAAAATCATGCTGTTTAGTTACATATAGCTACAACAACGCATCAAAACCAGTCCTCACTTTTATTCCCACAAGTACACAAAAAAATGCGATACCAAACTACACCAGGAACATTAAGAAAAAAATRAAACACAGGTATTATAAGAAATCAGGTGTTATACTTCAGCTACAAGAAAGTAAATCATGTCAAGTAGTTCTTCAATTTAGGAAAAAACCACATTTTTTGAAGCTGAAAACGTGAACACATATGCAGTCTTGGAGTATTTAAAAATACTAACCTACAGTTCTCTCAGAGCCACAATACATTACTGAACACAAATACACCCTGCGAGCAAGGAGAGAACCACAAGATTCAAAGAAATGAGAACATTACCTGCAGAAATCTTGCTTATATCCCAAACACGCAGCCCTTCCCGCTCTCCTCCAAAGGCAAAAACAAACGGGAAGTCAGGGCAGCAAGCTGCACAGAAGAGAACACCCTGGGAGAAAGAAAGGATTTTTTTTTTTTAATAAAGTCCTACAATGAATTTGTCATCTGAAAATACTTTCGCCAAGTAAGTTTTAACAAATGTCATCTCTCAAAGTTTCCTGAAACTTCTTTTGTGAAGACACAGAACGAAAGTCAAGAGCTGCTAATTATGAACAGTAAATCACATCTTTGTCTTGAATGTAGTAGATGCAAGCTGGAGCACCTGTTGTTCTACTCAGGACATTGTATCTGGAATTTGSGTCTGAGGCTTTGAAGCAATCTGCCAATTCCATGTTGAATACTGCACTGTAATGAGAATGATTTACCCAGAATATACAGATGTTATTATTTTTTTTCCCTAAGAGATGTTAGGTAAAACAAGAATCAAACTAGACAAAAAAAGAACAAGCAGACATAGTTTATATGTAAAACTTACTGGAATCAAGAAATAAATATTACTATACCATTTTCATATCCCTGGAATGGATTAAACTTGGTCTGTCTCCCAGGATATCCCAAATTTTCACATACTTGTCAGCAGATGACGTCACAAGGCACCCTTTGATCTGACTGCTCAATTGTAGCCCTGGAAGATGAAGAGTGCAGCAGTGTGAGAGCACCAGGTAATCCCCATTTCACAGGGATGAGGATACATTTTGAAGTGAAGTCATGAGAACAATCCCAATATTGTCCTCACACTAAACTCCRTTCCAGAACAAAGGAGCAAAACGTTAATGAAAGTTCCATGCTGCCACTGCTCCCTGTAGTGAGAGCAAAGTGAACCATGTATTTTGTCTCTCAATCCAACAACAGTAACAGTGCAAAGACTCGCTTGTTCTGCTTCTTTCTTCGCAGATTCAGTTTCCCCAGGTAGCTTCATTCGTTTGCAAAGACCATCTYGTTTGCTGTCCAAGATGATGGGGCATATTCATATGATCTCGTTTTAGACACCTCATCAGGGACTTCACATTGCTTTTTGGAACCTCCTATACTGATCAAATTAAAGTAGCCTAAAGGAGGCAGTGTAAAAACCTTCTCGTGTGCCATACCTAAACCATCCTCAGAGCGAATGTCAGTATAAAATAATTACAGAGAGAGGAGGTAAACATTATAGTTCATAATCCTAGACCAGATTCCATAGTTTAGTACATCCTCATCCAAAAAAACCCCACAAGGAGTGTGTCCCAAGTGAATAAGTCTGTTTTAAAAAACGTGTTCATGACATTCATGGAGAAAAGTTCACTGTCGTTCAAATATTTTGCTTGCAATGGCTTCTCAGCAGAGATTTGTTTCACATGCCAGCTACCATTAGTATGGATGACTTAATTGTTAAACAAGGAATCACTTCCACCTCAGTCCTATAGGTTAAAGGCATCTTCCAGATGTSCCTTGCCCACTGGGAACACACAGGACACACAGGCAATTTACCTGACACCTCTTCATCGTGAGCTTTCAGAGTAAACAGGGGCTTATCAGAGCGAGCATCCAGACAGTACACAAAGCCATCCTCTGTGCTTGCCTAAGGAAACCACAACATTTAAAAAACAAACAGTCACTCATTTGGAAAAAAAACTCCTATGAAATAATATCCACCCTCTGGTAAATCCCTGTGATCTGAGGCAGACACTACCTCTCAGTAGTGCACGTGATTATACTGGGAGAGATCCACACCATAAACCCAACAGAGCTGAGCAACCACATCTGTTGGCTGTATACACAAAGCAACAGAGAACTCGACAGCCTCGACTCGATAATAAAAAAGATTTGTTTTTAAATTCTGTTGAAAAATTTTATTATAAAAATCTCAACAAAACCAAGCTATTTTTACTCTATACTCTAGGTGGCTGTTGGTCTCTTCTCCCAGGCAACAAGCAACAGGACAACAGAAAATGGCCTCAAGTTGCAGCAGGGGCGGTTTAGATTGGATATTAGGAAAAAATGTCTTCACTGAAAGGGTTGTTAAGCACTGGCACAGGCTGTCCAGGGAAGTGGTGGAATCCCCACCCCTGGAGGTACTTAAAAGCCATGCAGACGAGGCACTTATGGGCATGGCAGTGCTGGGTTTAACATTTAGACTTGATCTCAGAGGATTTTTCTGATCTAAAGGAGTGAATCACTCCACACCAGCCAGGAGGATGGTGCCCTCTAGTGCTGACTTGAAACASTAAATTAATATTCAGGAGCTTCGTTCTAATTAGCTACTTCTCAGATGCAATTGCTTCATTACAGGAAACACAACAGCAACTACACAAAGAAAAATATATCCCAGCCACTGAACACTGTAACATGACTAAGATGCCACCTCTGGAGTGAAAGAGGACCAGCATCAGCAGCTTTTCAGCATCAGTAGCTCTTCTACTGTCACAATGAAGACACCAAATAAGTAGCTGGTCTTGAGATACTTACTGAAAAAACTACCTAAAAACATCCTCCCCCAGACTGCATTTTTATAATAAGCAGCATAAACCCTCTGACTGTCCATCAGCTCCATTATGATTCAGAAACATTATGAACACAGAAATACAGGTTAAATGACATGGCAACAGTCAACAAGAATAGGAAAGCATTTACTCACTAAGAAATGACAAGGTGAAAAATGGTTCCAAATTACTCTCTCAACCTGACCACTAAACCGCCACACTCGATGGTTATCCTGTGGGTTTCTGCAATCGTACAGCACTGCTGATCTAGGGGAAAAAGGGATAGCAAATAAAACAAAAAAAATCAGTGCAGAACACTTTATGACATAGTTTGTTTTCCCGCCAGCGTCTAAGGAAGCTCAATGTAAACTATAATTAAAAAATTAAAATGGAAACAACTTCACTACTTAGTCTTCCAATTCAATAACAGATTAAAATCTTGCAGATAAGCACAAGATTTTTCCATATGCTTCAAAGTTTCATCTTGGTTACCAAGAGCCGTTCTATTGAAACTAAGGAAACAGAGCTTGAATTTACTCAATACATAAGATACTTATCACATAGGAGACCATAATTATGCAAATACATAACTTAATTATGAACAGACTATACTTAAGTCAAGTAATGATGCACTAATTACTAAATAATTTTGCAATACATATGCATACATTTTCAAATATGCTTAATAAAAAGGAATAATTAAAAAAAAATCAATCTTTATAAGTAGTTAGAGAAATGCTATTCTACAAAGGAGAAAGAGTGGATGGGACTTAGTGGGTCCTCTTGGATTCTTCACAGGCACATGCTCAGCTGAGTGGCTGCAGAATCTGCCCCAACTCAAAAAGCTCCTGGGTGCAAATGCAATGGAGGAGTGGCCATGTCACTCTCACCACAATCAACATCCTCAGTGTAACCCACTCCCACTCTATCCTATAATTAAAGCCAAAGAAATGTGATGCAGGTTTCCCAGCTCTTTTACCAGGCATTTTACAGAAATTTTTTTAACAGTCTGATTTTCAAGCTACAAAGGCATCTGCCAATATTCACTGAATAGCCTGTGGTCCTGCAAGGCTTTGCAGGAAAAATCCACATAGGCAGTCTACTAGTTAATAGCACAGTGGTTTATCCATGTATGTTTGTCCATGGCATCAAAGGGCTAGCTAAAAAAAGGATCGAGTAGCCACTCATAGTGTTTGGACTTTATGCTTCTTTTTATCAAATGAGAGGGAAGAAATAGACAGAAGCAGCTTCCTAACAACAGCATAAAGTTCTTCTCCAATACTTTCACTTCAGCAGATGTAGCAAGAGCGTAACAGAAGCCAGAGAACACAAAGGCTTGGCTAAAGATTGACAGGTCTATAAATATTTCAACATGAGGACGAAGTCTTAAAAGCAGAATAAAAAATTAAAGTAAGAAAATCAAGGTTATAGAACAAAATTAAAGTTACCCCATTGAGATGGGAGAACAGAGACAAGCTTTTTGGCTGGCAGAACTTTTAAGAACTGGTAGCTACACAGTAGTCCAAGTGTCCAGACACAAACCATCTCCCAGCATCTCCAGGCTACAATCAGAGGAGACAGCCCATTACACTTAGGCTATGTCTATAGAGGCTGTAGGGAGAGGACTGGGATTTCAAAGTCCCTCATGCCTCCACCCTGGACTTACAGGTTGGCAAAACCTGGGCAAATTTTCATGGGAATAAACAGTGACAAATTCCAAATGCAAAAAATGCCCTAGGGCCAAATTAACAAATAAATTCGGTTTGGAGCGGACAGACACCTGGCACAGAAAATGTCAGTCCAGATGGCTAAAGCATTTGCTACCCCTGAAAAAGAGGTAAGGAAAACTACATTTTGACCACATACAAGCCTGGCTTCCTTGCTGGAAAAAAATAACGGCATAACTCAAATTGGCACAGTTCTACAAAAAATGAAAGAAAACACAAGGCAACTTAACAGGCTTAACTGAATAGTAATACCCTCTCTGTGTCCAACACGTGAAAACATTACCCTGACATACTTATCGAACGATCCAGAAATGAGGGTCTGCGTTTCAAATGGATGAAATTGCAATGTCTGGACCTAGACAATGGAAGATTTTGTATAACAGGCATATACAGGAACTTCCGTGGAACAAAGCACAATCAGCCCTCCCCCAAGCCAGCACATTTTCCCCCAAAAACCCCTCCTATTAAGCTTGTTGATCCTCAGATTGCTCATAAAACAGTGGAAGAGATGCACGTTACTTCAAACACCCCCACCTGGTGGAAACAAGATATTTTCCTATACAATTTGATTGAACAGAACTCCATGCCCCCTTTCTGCTCTAGATTAAAAAAAAAAAAATTAAAAAAAAAGCAGGAGGAGGTAAAAGAATATCTGCTTCCAGTTTGGGGAAAAAAAGCAGATGTTAACAAAAAATGAAAATCAGGAGTTTGTCAAGGGCAGTGACTTCGTTAGCAGCAAAGTAAGGTTACAGCTATTAATAACTAGCTTTCACATTTTAATTACTATGAGATTAATTCGTTTCTGAAGTGCCCATCACTATGGTATTTTAGTATCATTTATTTTAAACCTTTTTCACCTAGAACAAACTGTAACTGACACTCATTGTTCCCTTAAGAGAGAGTTACAGTTTGACCTATGCTCAGACATCTATTTTTGCAGCTTATACCAGCACTATTACATCCCCCACCACTGGGGCTTTCACACAACAGGCATTTTAAAAACTGCTGTAAATCTTGGTTAACTTTCTAAAAGATAAGTTAAACAATATTTTGAAAAGCAAATACAGTGTTGTGTGCAAAAGCAACTAATTCAGAAATTTAAACAATTCTGCACAGTTGTTAGAAAATTACAGGATTGTTGTTCTAAGGGTTCACTACCAAGCAGCTAATGAAAAACTGCAGTTACTTTTTTCTCTGTATTCTACAGTGGAAGAAACAGCAATTCTTGCGTACCTTGTCTGTATGTAGTGTCAAGCTGGCTGCTGGCTTACCCACAGACATGTCCCACAGAATCACTGTATTGTCAGCAGATGCACTTGCTAAAACGTTCCTGATAATGGATCAAAAAATCAGTCTTAAAAGTCTTTATACAGCTATGAAAAAATAATGGTCAAAAATCCCAAATACACACAGAGTCCAATTCTGAGAACAGGTACACTGTGGTCTATAGCCTATTTCTCTCAAGCCTGAGGGATAACTCCCTGAAGGCAATTCTAATAAGTAAAGATTACAAATATGCCATATTACTTTCCATTACTAGAACACTTATAACAACAACAGTTCTGCTTGTATTTCCCCCTGACATTACTTAAAACACCATTTACTTGAAGATTTCTCAAACAACACAAAGTAATAAAGGCTTTTAAGCATATTATTTCCTTTGACATTAAATAGATTTTTAAACATTACCTATGCAACTTAGTTCTGTTTGCATATGCATACAGCCAAGAGCCTGACAAACCTGTTTTTAAAATATTTTGCTCTCTAATATCTGTTTATACAATTACTGAAGACCCAACACTATACCCTTCACAGAATGCTGAAAGTAAGCACTAACGTTTCAGTTAGTTTACAGACCTCACATTCCAACTTAAATTTGACCAATTGTGTTAAGAGCATTAAATACATTATAAAAGTCTGATCAGAAAAAAAACCCAAAACATTCCCAAAGGCCCGTCAAATACACAGTACAATTTCTACAATTCCTTCATTACTCTTAAAATCAGGTCTATTACCTCAGCATGTTGTTTCTGATTGAAACTGCTCCCCCCTCCCCTTTTTATATTAACCAAGTGTTTTCTGACTGAAAGAGTAAACATTCTCATGGAAATGCTTTTTTCCCAAGCAATGTTACAAGGGACAGTTAAGAAAATACATAGTGAAGGCTGTAAGAACATTTTACAGTAACACCACTATGACCTACAGGCAGAAAGTTATTTGTAGAGAGCTGTCACAACATGCTTTGCTTAAAAGAAAGAAGCAACTATACAACATTTTAAATATAAGCTGCTCCAAGGAGTTATCCATAAGCTTCCCACTTCAGGGCTGTTGTTATTTCCTGAAAGATCTACCAGTATCAATGGATTTGTAACTCAGCCCATGACAGAATTATGCATTTCAGACTCAATACTGAAGCCATAATTTTTTTTATACTTGTCTCTGTATTATCACCAGACAACCATTTCTAGGTACATGAAAGCTACTCTTTTGTAAGACTGATGGACTGATCACTGTCACACTCTGTGCATATATTTTAAGAACAACTACACTGTAAATTAAGAGTGCAATTTATATACATTCACTGAGGTCTATGTGGGTGTTTTCTTCTCCAGTATCTAGATAAGAAAGCATTACAAGTGAAGGCTCACACCTGCTCATCAGAATATGCAGAGTTGACTATGTGTGTCTTCAAAGGCAGAGACATTTATGACAGCAGGAAAATAAAAGCAGAAAAAAAAAATCAGCCTATGTCTGGAGCAATTTCAAGACCCCTGCTGAGGAYCCTCTGACAGATGAACTGTTAACCACCACCTAAGTGATAAAAACCAGCAGCATCTTTACTTCAGTCAGCACATTGTCCTTGACCTCTGCCCCAAGATGGGCCAGTTTTGTGTTGCTTCAATAGCAGCACTTCATTTCTRGTTTGTTCAGGCAACAGAGAATTTTCTCTGTCTAGAGGCCAGAGGCATTTCTGTAACCATGCTATTARGGCTTTTACACTCTTCTTTCTGTACACAGCTCCGGGGCAAAAGCCAGAAGAAAAAAAACCCAGAATAGTAAGGACTTTCTTCTATAAACCTCCTTGTCTCTGTTGAAATGGTGTTTTAGGTCACTGGCAGATCAGCATAGCTCAGTGCAGCCCTTCTGCTTCTCCAGTTTGAACAAGTGAAATGTAGACAATTTATCAAATGCCTCAGATGCACCTTTGCCCTGCCTTCATCTGGACAACCTGCAAATAAAAAGTGATCTGCAGCAACTTATAAGTATTTTTAAAAAATTAAAAATCAAGAGTTCTAGATAGAAAAAAAGAAAAAAGGGGGGTGTATTTTTAAGAATGGATTAATTCCAGCAGTGCTTTCAAGTTTCTGGATTTTGTGTGAAAATTGTACACCTAGTTAAGAATGCCAATTTGTAACATCCATTGTTATTCAAGTATTCTTTTACCTGCTTTGTTTATTCCATGAAAGATCAAGCACAGCATCAGTATGTCCTTCCACAGTCCCTTCTGAAGATAAACTCTGGGTACACACATATGACATAAACAGACTTTTGAAAATTACAGCTTCAGTGCAAATCAAGCATTACTCCACATTAGTATGAATTCCCCAACGCCTTCACAAACAACCTCATATCAAATTACTCTCACTTGCTGCAACACAGCTTTTGAGAGAAGCCTCTGCACCACCTGCACCCTGCCTCCTACCCCCGATCTCAGATTGCTTCAGCTGGTGGGTTTACAGAACTGGTTACTCCCTTCAGGCTAGTAAAAGAAACCTCATTATTTCCAGCTAATGTGCAACTTCTTCAGCTTCTTTCTAAACACTTCTGGCAGTTCCCTCTCTCTCCTCCCAATTAACTGAGCTTTGGGTCTTTGTAACTGCCAGTTCCTGCAAATTCTAATTTTAAATAGTTAAGATTCAAACTTTACTGGGACACCACCCCATTCCTCTTCTGCTCTTAATTCCAGGCTTTAGTTATTCAGAGAACAATTAGCATTTCAAATACTGTAGGAAAAAAAAAAACATTATCTCTGCTCTAAATTTCCTCCATCCAACCAGATAAACCATTTTGCAACACTTACTTTCTTTCCTTTCTTTTTCTTTTTTTTCTCTTTCTTGCCTCCAAGAGAAAAGACTGGTTCCAAGGATTCTACTACATCAAGGTCCCAAATGTCAATAACTGGGGTCATGTTACCCACTGCAACATAATTTCCTACAAACAAAAACCCAAATGCAATCATATGTATTTACTTATGAAACAGCAATACTATGTATATATACATAGCAAACTATGAAACAGTCTATTTGGCAATCCAGCTGTCACTTATTTCTTTAATTAAAAAAAACTTACATGCCACAATCTTCTATTTGAACATATTTAATGTTTAAAACTGACAAGAAGCTATTTAAAAATATCAGCTGACAGCAGATATTGCCAGAAAAAAAATTTCCTTGCTCACTTTCCCACTCAGTGCAAGTAACTTCAAAGAAGCTGTATAAAGTTGCATGTTTTGTTTGTTTTTAAATGAAAAAACAAACCAAAACAAAACCACATCCCCTGTACTATGGAAAAAATAAGTATCTGTAAAACACAGGAAAAATGTTACTAAATACATAAATATGTATAAATTTTACTCTGGTTTACAGTTACTTAACTGCATTGGGCATACAGAGATTCAACAAAAGCAACCTTTCATTTGCAAACGGAAAATAAAGAAGATTAGAGAAGACCTTGCTCTGGTCTGCCAACTGACAATAACGGAATTGTTTGTAATAAAATCAGTATTTTAGTCAAATCATTTGTTCAGCAGCATCACTAAGATGACTGTATCCCTAAGCCAAAATACCTGATATTCACATCTTGGTTATCTCAAGTCAATAACATCTTGGTTTTATTTTCCTTTGTACTGCTGGAAGGAATTATTTAGTGACAACATTACATTCATACACTTTTCCAGCAAAAATGATTTAATTGGACATTTACAGTATCCTTTGTAACTTACCTGTTGATTCATCTGGACTAGGATCAAAATTCAACCACTCCAGACTCAGAGGGTAAGCAGGCAAGATAATATCATGATGTACATAAAATGAGTCCTCTTCATGATTATAAACTGAAAAATAATTAAAGTTACGCAAGACATCAGTGAAGAGGGAAAGCAAACAACTATAAACAGTTCACTTCTGGCAAAGATTAAATTGTCAAGGAGATCTAGAATGTGAATTTGCAGCACATTCAGGGTTTTACTGTAGAGGCCAGATCCTCCAGGTACAAATGTTGTACTTCACAGAACAATACAAAACAAGCATTCTCCTGTGTACTTTAGATAAAGTGACAAGTTCAGCAAAGGTTCGATACTTCATCCCCAGCATAACACACACCACACTACTTTGTAAGATCACTTCAAAATACATGCTCCATCTCCAGCACTTTCTACATCAGAATACATTCATTTTACAGGATTAGCAATTTAAAAAAAATTATTCCAGATGAAACTGAAGGGGAAATGAAGGTAAAAAGAAAAACTAGAGGAAGGTGAAGAAGTCAGAAGTTACCGTTAACAGATGGTAACTGAGATACAGGAAAAGTTTTGGTAAAGCAGCCATATACTAAACACAGCATTTTCTATAGCCAGCTATTTTTCTCCATATAATAAAATCACTTACTAACTGGATAGCAGAGAAAACCCATTAATTATTTTAATAACATCTTATCATCACACACACAAAATCACAGTGCCATTTTTAAGTGCATGTGACAGATGTCCAGACAGTAACTGAAGTCCTCAGTTAACTAAGTTGTCTTAGTAGTCAATTAAGACAAGGTTACCCAATTTTAGACACTGCAGAAGCCTTTGCTATTGTTTTTTAAGTTTATATTTGGTATAAACTTACACTTAAGTAAAATTTGTAAACCCTTCCAGACACAGAAAATGCCACATGAAATGCTGCTATCTGAGGAGATTCTTTCAGACGTTTTGGTCATGTTGGTTGCTTAAAATGAAATACTTTGCCAACAGAAACATAGCACAAGTAGCCAAAAACATTCCCCAAAATAACCACAGTAAGAAAAGATGATAATTTCAGCACATTCAGCAGTACTTCTTGTTGCAACAGAAAAATCTTTTGCACAGCAAAATTAAACCTGTTGCTAGAACAAGTGGGATTCAGGCCCTATTAAGGATTATCTCTTCTAAATTGTGATGATAAAGGTGCTGGTTCTTCTACTCCTAGCAGTGGAAAGCCCATTGAAAAAAGCAAGGAGAAAGCTAAAGAAAAAAAAGAAAAACAAACAAAACAACAAACCACTGGAGGATGCTTGCAGGATATGGAAATAAGACTGGAAAGAAAGATTGTATATTCAGAGAATAAAAATGCCATAGTATTTTCTAAGTGTCATAAGAAATGATGTAAGGAAAGGAATTGCTATACAGCCTGGAAGAGGCAAGCTGTCCTTTAAATAACAGTAACTCCACATGAAATATTCTAGTCCTGAAAAGTAGTTAAAGCACCATTACATGGGAAAGGACAAAACACAGGGAAGAAGGGAAGAAAAAACCTTCCCATAACCAACCCACTCCCTCTTCAACACAACCATACAGCACATCCTAGGCAAGACATTCCCTAAGTTCACTACAAAGAACAAACTATTTTACTTACCATGGACCTCCAAACTACAGCAGTCTTTATCAACTCTGCCACAAAGGACAAGATTGTCACTGGGCTTAATCAAAAAGTCCTCCTGTTCATATTGCTCCTGAACAGCAAAAAGGAGAGGACAAGGTGTGTTAAGCAATGCACATAAAAGCACAAAACTAAACAAGTTGAAAAGGTTGAATCAGTAATTTTGAACCATGACTGAAAACACTCAAAATACAACACCCCAATGCCCACCCACCTAAAACTATCTTATGGTGGTAAAGAGAAAAAGTGAGTAAACAGACTCATGGGAAGACTGAACAGTCATTAAATTCGATTGAAAGACTCTTATGTGGACCTAGGTGGATTTTTAGAGGTGTTAAATCATCAAACATGAAACCATATTTCAAGGCTATCATGATGCAGCTGATTGTTGAAAAGAAAATCGCCACCAGGAGCCTACAAACAAAGGTTATTTCTCTTGTGCTCCTGTGCCTTGACCACTTATTTAGTATAACAGCATTTTACCCAATAAGGATACTGCAACTGCTCCTCACATCCAGGAAGCAATTCCAAAAGCATTAAAGCACTGTCTACTTCCTTGAAAATATTTCCCAAAAAGTACTGCCTACTGGGCAGTCAGCTGTACCAAAACAGATGAACCTTTCATCTGATTTTCATTGTTACTAAGGAATGGAAGGCATTTGGGAATTTTTGTTAGTGAAAAATTAAGAACTGTGCATAAGTCAATAGTCTTACACAGAGTAGCATCCTTCCAATCTTCAGTATATACAAGTCTTTTTGGACTTCTTGTTGCAAGCTTTTGATTTCTTTTTTATTCACTTCAAGCATATTTTAATATTTGAATTCTAGCAAGTCCTGCAATTCTTTGAATTAATTAACTTAATGTTACACAATACTTAGTCTCCAACAGTACAGTAGTAAATACCAAAAGGCAACATAAAATGCATGCTGAAGAACTTTCAGAATCTGAGGAAAGAACTTGAGCATAGGAAGAAAGGCCCGAGAAAAAGGTGTTCATTTACTGTGTATCTACAATCCCAGTTCCTGCAAAGATGTTCCCCATCTCACAGTGGAAATACAGGCAGAAGCAGTCAATGACACAGTATTTTAGATATATATACATAATGCTGTGCATCTATGCTTAATGGGGATGTATTTCCTCATGCCATATTCTTAATATGACACATAGCCTGAGTCCACCTGAGCCTGATTTCTTACACAAAGTGGTAAAAGGTGCAAGAGTCTTGCAATCTGGGAAATTTTCTAATTTTGGCCATTACTGGCCTGAGATTTGTTATTTCTTTAAGCATTTTCTGTGTCCTACTAGACAGGTGAGAAACCACTCCACGTACAGAAGTGTGTGGTTTCAGTAACGAGCCACCTCACCTTAACCTCCTACTTAAATGCAAAAGGCACAGAATGAAAGGACTGCACAAAGCAATCTTAGAAGAAAAGAGCTCTATCCAGTCAAAAATCTGGCACACTTTTAAAAAAGGACTGCAAGCACTTAGAAGACCCTAAGGCAGTATGGAAAATTTAACTGATTTTTAAGTTTATGCTGTTTAAGATATTTAACTTTTTAAAAATACTTACAGTGGTTTTTAGAGTGATGTAAGGATCATTATCATTGCTCCCATATACTGCCAGAGTAGCCAAGGAATCTCCAAGTTGTAAATCACCTAGATGGGAATTTCAGAACACTTTTTATACACGTCAGTGACAGGCAAAGTTAGAAACTCCTGTACCAATACCTGTACTATCTATACTGCAAGATATCAGGAGTGGGCTAAATGAAATTTCAAGTTCCAAATGTAAGTTCCTTGGTAAGCAAAATTGCTTAGTGCTTTCAGGGACTTCTGCTGCTTCACTCCAGCACTACAGCAGACAGAGTGACAATCTCTCCAACTCTGTTCTACTGCCAGGGAGGGGGACACTGAATTGTTTCCCTCACTAAATGGATTCTGAAGATGGAACAAGCAAATTATTAAAAATGTTGCTTTCCAGCATCCGAAACTTAGTAGTTTTAGGATATTAAGGACTTAAGTGTAACAAGAAGTGGGAAGGTTCTTCACTTACACTGCATATCTGACATACAAATTTTTCTTACCTGTACATTCCTCTTTATCGTAATTTTCCAAATCATATTCATCCAGTTCATGATCAGATGGGTCTTCATTGTTTTGCGAAGACTTAGTGCTACCAGGAACGGCTACATCCGCGTCACGTGCCCTCTGGCCTTCATCGCTGCCACCAGCACCATCCCTGTTAGAAGACACACAGCCCTGAGAAACTGCGGCAGACACCTAGAACACTTCCAGGGGACTGCCAGCAAGATTTCAGGACACAGTCCTAGCTGTTCACATGGGTTTTAAGTCTTTATGGCATTAATTTGGAAATCCATTCACTCCTTCCTGAACTTTTCGCAAAATACAAGGCACCATTATTCTCAAGCCTTCAGAGAAAGTTTTTCCTTGAAAGTTTTCATGACAAAATGTGGCATAAATTTTCCTCAACAAGCTAAACTGTGTGTCTAAGTCCCTTTCTCTTACACATTTTTTGTGGATACAATGCCTTCAACCTCACTTCTGTGCACTGACACATGTCCATGTCATTCCTTCCTTTTTTTCCCACCCACAGGTCATGTCATGTGTGAGGATTCTCACATTTCTTCAAGCTTTTTAAGACCTCATTTCCTCACACTTCCATACCTACACCGGAAGTAAAAACAACACAGAATTCGTTAGGAAAGGACATATTGTGGATTACTTCTTATGGTTGAACTATGCAACATCTAGAGAACTCAGCAGCTTTGTGGCAACAACGCAGTATGCAAGGAATTCACTAGAAGGAAATGTACCTTGAACACTGCCTGAGAAGCTAACAGACATCCAAAGTGTCCCAGTGGACCACACTCCATAGAAACTTATCCCCGTTGAACACACTGTATTTTCTGTCCTTCTGCACGCAGAATTCCCAAGCAACAATGAGCCAAGGCAGTTCTCAGATACAGTTTCTAAATTAAATATCAGAAACCTATTTTTCTAATTTGTTCAGTAAAATAAACACTGCACATTGAGAAGATAACTAGAGACAAATACCAAGATAATTAGAGACTCTAAATCTGAGTTTTACACAGGGAAAAAGTAAGGTGTTGTAACTAATTCTACAAAGTACAACAAATTATAAATAGATCACAACACCTTTGGTTGTTTCAGATGGTTTTTAAATTTCCACCCTGAAGCTTTACAGAATGCATAACAGCACCTCGAATCTTTCCAGTAGCAAGAGAAAGGAAACCACTCAAAAACCCAACAGTTTACACATATAAATGGGAAGTAAGTAACTCCACAGAAAACAGAAGCATTAAACGTAAACATTTGGAAGATTCTCACTTTACGTTAATTTCTTAATTGATTAAGATGATTTTGGAAACATTTAAACAAATAAAACCAGAACAAAATACATTCTGGGATGATACACTTTGTTCAGCAATAGTGTCACTAATACACCCAACAGAAATGGGGGGGAATAATATTCACCCAACTATAAAAACTTTTTCTGCTACCTACTGCATCTGTTCAATCTCACACACTGTGACACAACCACACTCCCTATGTAGCTGAAACAGACTCAGAAGCCTAAATCTAGGAATAGATCTAACAGAAAAAGGCCAGAAATTGGAATAAGACCTCAATCCCTCATCTCTTCCTAAACAAAAGATTTCTTTCTTGTCTTCTACGGATTATGTTTCCTAAATACATCACTTCTGTTATTCTTTTCATAAATACGTTTTTCTTGAAAGAAGAGCAACAAAACACATCTACGTAACTAAGGTCTTTCAGTGCTGAGGGGAGAGTTGTGATGTCTCCAGTTCCATCAGTGAGCCATAAATACACCCCTGAGTGATGTTTTGACTTTTTTGCCAAAGTATAAATACCACGTCACTCTGATCTCCACTGAGGTCTCCAGGCTTAGACTGTCATGTCCCAGCCCCGGCATCACTTTCTCTCAGGCAGTTCGGCACTCCTATCGCAGTTTGCCACATCTCCAAAGCACCCACGGTTACAAACCCAACGTCTTAATTCCCACTGCAGGTGGGAACAGCAGCTCCAGAGAGGGCCAGGCCCCGAACTGCTCATCCAGCCCGACAGCACACAGCCGACAACTGAGGAGCCACATGGGAACGCAACCCGTGTTGTCATGTCCACGACGACAGCAGGATCTACTCCATCCTGTTGTTTCTCCTTTCGCCCTCCGGACCCTCCTGGGATGTCAGGCTCCCTTGGCACAGTGTGTCTAGGAGGAACTCGTGCTGGCTGGTGCCGGTCCCCACTCCTCGCCGCAGCTTCCCGARCCGGCCCTTCAGCCTCCGGGCTGCATTTCCCCCGTGCCCGGAAGACGCGGCGCGTCCCTCCCGCTGCCCCGGCTCACCCCAGCCTGTCCTGCGCCTCCTCGATGAGACCCTTCAGCTCCTCCTCGCTGAGCTGCACCTGCGGGGCGGACACAGAGAGGGGTGAGGGTGGCGGCGGGGGCCGGTGGGATCCCCCAGCGCGGTGCCAGCCCGGTTCCCACCTTGTCGGGCGTTTCCTTGGCCACGCCGCGCCGCACCCAGGCCGCGCAGGGCACCGGGCAGCTCATGGCGGCACCGGCTCCGCCGCACGTGCGCGCGGCCCCGGCGCGCCCCAGTGACGYCACGAGAGAGGTGGGGCCGCACACCACAGCGGGGAACGGCGGAGGGGGCGGATACATCATGGTGACGTCATCAACGAGCGCTGAGACAGGGGCGTGGCTGCAAATGAGGGGGCGGGAGGGGCGGGGCGGTCACCTCACGGGGGACACGGGCACTGGCACTGCCCCGTTTCCAGGACTTTCGCAGAATCACAGGATTAATTAGGTCTGAAAAAACCCTCTGAGATCACCGAGTCTAACCTTCAAGTCCTCCGTTTTCCACACCGGGTCACGGCTTCCCTCGCGTGCAGGGAAAGACCCGYCCTGCCCCTGTGCGACGCCACTGAAATACCCCAGCGGCAGTCCACCGAAATGAGAAGTTTAGAAAGGCCTTTCTTGTTACTGTTCTCTAAATTTTATCCAAGGACAAGAAGCCAATGCACAGGGTCAACGGCTCACGGGTTGTGAGGGACTGGCATCGCCACAGAAGCGGCTGCGCTTTGCCCTCCCGAATGTCAGTGTCCTACACACGCCAACTCATTAAAACAGGAAACGGAGGAAATGCCAGCTGGAATGTGCAGGAAGGTACTCTCTTACTAATATGCAGAAATCACTGCTGTTTCCATCACTGAAAGCTTAATTCAAAGGACACGGATGGGAAGCTGAGGGAGGGGAAGGAGCATTTCTCAACTTGGCAACTGAACTGGCAACTGAACTTCAGTTTGGCAGATGCAATGGCCACATAATTCCATCCACATGTCACTAGACAACACCATTGTGGCATTTTCATTATTTTTTATCCTGATTCTTCTGTGGTGCTGGCATGAGAGAGAAATAAACATCTATTAAAATATTACTACCTCTTCACTCCCCTGTTCATTTCACCGATATGCTGTGTTTTGTCTTAATGTAGACATAAACATACCAAGGCAAAAGTTGTATCCTTCTATCTCTTCCTTGTAGTACCCTGTGCCATGGGCATCCTAGTCCTACCTAGGTGCTAATTAATTAACAATCTTGCATTTTGGCATGCTTGCCTTTTTGCTGAGCTGTTATTATTTGCTTTGCCGGTCGCCTTCTCAAAAAGTCCTTCTTGTCCTCCTATGCATGAACTGGCTACAGTTTGACTGTCACTCTTCCTCCAGATTCTGAGGGAAGTTTGGTGAAAGTGGATGCTATTCTCAAAGGACAGGCAGAGGGGAGTGTTRTGCAGCCAAGCGGAAGAAAGCCGGGTTACTTTCCAGTGGCTGTCGTTGCTGGATATGTTTGAGGGTTTTTTTCAGATATATACATTTACAGTGTGGAGGTTTGCAGAACAGTTGAGCCAGACGTGTTTTTACTGAAGCAATACCCAGAGGTGGCACACATGCTCTACCTTCCATCCCGCCACATACCTAATCACAAAATAGCAGTGTACTGTGGGGAGGCTCAGCAACAGAAGTACCAAAAAAAAGAGAGTTGGAAAAGGAGAAAGGAAGGAAAATAGGTAGCAATTGTGCATGATGGATATTATAGCTTAGAGAACTGCAGTTAGTAGTAATAATTTTTCTTCTGAGACGCAGTCCATAAATGCTGGGTGATTCCAATACCTCTCTCCATCAGACACTTGCTGGGGACATGCAACTGGGTCTCAGGGTATTCTTAAAAGAAAGATCATTCTATTAAATATATTAGTGTCCCGCGGTGCCTTGGCAATAACAGAGATGCAGCTGAAAGACTGGTGTCCCAGGCAGGAAGCTCCCTGCAGATGTAACCAAGATCTTGTGGAGTCCAGCACACTCACACCAAGGCGTTGCCTAGGATGACTTAAAGGATATAACACACCAATAAAAAATGGTCTTCTTGGTATTTAGTGTCCAAAGATGACTCAGCCACAGAGTTGTGAAAATTAGCAAATAAAGCAGATGTACATTTCCTAATTTGGATGGAATTCTGACACAGTCATTGGAGGAATTTTGGGACAAGCCCAAAGAGCTGTCCTAATTGGGAATGTGGCTGTACAGCTGACAGAAATCTCTCTGAATCTCTGCTAGCTGGAAAAAAATGGCTATGAAGAAACAGCCATGAAGAAAGGTGTGTGCAACAGGAGAGAAGGACTAAAATGGCTGTGCTGGGAAGGGTGTGAGGACAAAGCTCAGATCCTGTGGAAATAAAAGGATTGTCATCAAACATTCTCGTGACATAGCCTGTTCTGGACTGGCCTTGTGCCTTTCTTATAAATGATCTTCTGAAAGGATTAATTTCCACTCCCCTGGCCTCAGTCAGAGATCAGACACAGCACTGCCTGAATCTCTTAGACCTGTTTCTTAACCTCTGATGAGGAGTGCTGAGATTCTTTTTTCTCCAGCAAATGTCCATAACGGAAAGCAAGACTTGAAAGTAGTGATTGTCATTGTTTCAGTTTGGTCACTGATTCTGGTGTCAGAAACTTCTGCCTGTCTGAAGTRAAAAGCACTAAAACAGTGTCCCTGTTTCTGGATGTGTATTTGACCCATCYCAACCTACTGCTTTTCACCTGAGGCTGCAAGTGCTGGATAGTTCTCATCAGCAGGAAGTATGTGCCTGTATCATTTTGTTCCAGGTGTTGTCACAACATTCAGAAGGGTTCAGCTGGATTAAGTTATCCAGCTAAGCAAAGCAAACTTCTGTTCTGGAATGGATTTACCAGGTGAAGAAAAGGGGACCAGTGGGAAAAGTCAATGGCTCCTCCAAAGGGAAGGTCCAGCATCTTTTTTAGGGGACGTGTCAAGGTGCCCAGAGAGCATCCAGAATATTCTTCTTCACCTTAGTTCAGGATGGAAGAGAGGAGAGCTGGTTGATGAAAGAGTGATGTTGAAGCAGTTGGTTCCAGCAGTTGGTTTTCCAGTTAGAAAACTTGAAGGGCTCCAGTGCCCAAGGCTCTGCAGAGACCTTGATATACCCTGAATCATGAAACTGTCACAGACACTGTAAACATTTCTAGTATGACAGCTGGAAGGTACTACAAAGCCATGAAAAGATTCATACTGCAAATGATACAGGCTGTAAGCAAGAAAACAAAGGGAATGTTATGTGTTTTGAGAGAAGTTATGCTGTAGGTTTATGGCTGTGGTTCAGCTGACCTCTTCAGATGAGAAAAGGGAAAAGTGATCAATCTACTGGCATCTCACTCAAATTTTCTGCTTTCTCAAATGGCCTGCAAATTAGCAGTGCTGCAGTCCCAGGGATGCTAAACAGCTAAAAAGCAAAGTCACATAATCAAGAAATCCTCTAACTTAGGAAAGAAAGAAAGGAGTACTTAAGAGTGACTTTGAAACACCAATGGCAGCCATCCGAGTCCTCAAGGTTACCTTTTGATTTTCTATTTGCATTCCCTGTGAAACACAGAGCACGAATAGTGCGAGGAAACCAAAGGAATATCAGCTCTCAGTAGGGCAGCATCTCGTCAAGGGAGATGACATACCCTGTTTGCACACTGCAGCATAGCCTGGAGGGAAGAACTCTTGAACTGATAGCTAGGCAGAAAGTGAAGTTTTCAGGTAGTTAAAACAAGGCTGCTTTGGTTTTCTTTCATCCATGAGCTCCTTAAGGATTTCTCTGGGAGAGCACAAGCCTCCTCCCTTTGAAAGATAAAACATCCTTGTGCTAAGGCTTATTCTCCCAGATCTTACTTATTGCTTTTGGTACTCTTTGCTCAACTTTATGGAATAAACGAGGTCTATCACTTAATCTTTTAGCTATGTCTAGTAAAGTGTGATCTCAGTGTGAACCAGATACATGTGAAAGACATTAAAACCTTATGGGGACACAGTAAATGTATTATCAGGGCAGACAGGGGTGCTTATGGAGGAGCTGCGCCCCCAAAATATGTGCTGGAGACTTTGGGAATGAGAATCCCATCATCCCTGCAATGATTGCTGTCAGCTGAACACCTCAAAACACCTGAGGACTCGCACTCCTCCACCACAATGGGAGCAATGGTGGCACATCTTTATTTCCTCCATGTCTAAGTGTATTGCTCAGTACTGGTTGCTTCAAATATCTGCCCTTACAGGAGGACACCACAACTTCTTACACAAGCCACTGGCTTGTAGAGCCGAGGGGCTGATAAGCTCTAGGAAGGTAGCCAGGCTGTAGGGTTGTGCTGGGAATGGTGGCCTCCCAGCCTGCAAGGATATGAGCACAGGTTCTCAAGACATCCTCTACCTTGCAGTCTTACATCCTCATAGCAAAGTTTAGAGACAGCCAGCTCACATGCTCACTCTGGAACAATTTCCTTGACAGACTCATGAAGAAAATGAAAGCCACTGAAGAAATGTTCATTAAAATATAAGGCTCTGTCAACACAGAAAAATTTAGCTGATACCACTACACACCTCGAAATATGTCTGTATATGCCATTATGCAGATTTAGAAAAAAAGTAATTATTTCTGAGTGGTTTAAATGTTACTTCTACGTAGTCAAACTGAGACATACAAAGATATTTTTTATGTTATACACGTGCCTGTGCTACTGATTCCATCAGCAGATCTACATCAAGCACTTCTGGCAGTGCTTTGGCCTCAGGACAAAACCTGGGCTCCTCTAGGTGAGCTCTAGTGCGTAGCAGGGGTGGTTTAGACATCACTGCCCATTTCTGCCCCGTGGAAAAGAACACAGCAGTGGGCAAGACTGTCCTAAACCTTAATTAGCCCAGTGAACATGTGCCGTAGCCTTCAGTGTCTGTCCAGAAAACCTCAAGAACACAAATGAGAACTGAATGTAGAAAAAACATGGAAAAGTTTACAGAGAACCCAGAAGAGTGGTGTTAACAATTATAGCTGAACTTCACTATTTTTCTCAGTGAAGAGTTAACTCAGATGCCACAAAGAATGGTTTTAAGTTATTTTGGTATCAGTGGCTGGGAAAGGAGACAAATAATTCCAGTTTGCTACATGTGAAGCTTGCTTTGTTTTCTTCCGGATATGGGGGAGGCAGGCAAGGGGGCCTACATCTCCTACAGAATTTGGACAACTGTAGGGTTCCCTATGAGCTGCTTTTCAAACGCTGCTCCTGGACAGCTGAGTTTGCAGAACCCAAAGGCACCTAACAGAGCCATGACCCTGGTCTGCACAGTCACCTGGCCTGGTGTGACTGGTGTCTCACTCCCACAACTTATGCATAGGACGTGAAAGATGGTAACAGCTTTTGCCTCCTGAACCACCTTATTCCTTAATAATCTGGATAAAGATTCTAATTATGAAGAAAGAACTTGACTCCAAATCCACTAAAACATACAAGACAGAAAACATCGTAAATGAATTTAAAGAGTAAAAAAGCAAAAAAATGCTAAAACAAACATATTTTTAAAACCTGATTTTTACACTCATGCCAAAGTTAATCAAGTYCCTCTATTTATACCTGACTTCTCTTTGAGAGACTCATTTTCAACTTATTTGCAAGCACTTGCAGCAATGCTGTATAATGAAGCAAGYTTCCAGCCCTTCAGATCTTCCTGCATCCAAACTGTCTCGCTACAATGCATTTGCAGATGCTTAATTTTAAGCATCATGGAGCTCCATTCCCAGGTCTTATGTGCCCATTTCATGGCAGATCAGGGCAGGTCAGCGCTCAGAGAAAGGTTTCTGGGAACTGACTCCGTATCACTCCCTCACATGCACAGTAAGTATACTGACAGCAGTGTGTGTGGGAAAACAGCACCAGAACTTCCAGATGTAAAATCCTGAACATGTGTTGGTTCTTGGGAGAAGCCCAGTCCTGCTGCTATCTGAAATACATCAAGAAACACCTGAAGGGGAGAAGAAACAACAAAAACACTCACAGCAGCCATTTCCTAGGCTAGAAAACAATGGAATTTTTATTGAACAGAGATGGCTCATAAACACACTCAAAGGAGTTCCACCTGCTGTTCAGCAATATTCATTGCCATCTGATAATAACCTATGGGGGCAGCTGTATAAAATAGGAATAAAATACCAAATTGCTATATTCATTAATAACTTTGCCTTCCAAATACAGAACCGTAAGTATTTCAAGTCTGAAAATAGACCACAATTGTTAGCATTTAAACCGAACCTTTATGATAACAAATATACAAAAAAAGGCAGTCAATATATTAAACATTTAAATCAATAGCATACATTTCTCAGAGGTAAACATTGAGCAAACAAAGCCACCAATGATGTTCAGGAATAAGGTAAGAGTTTCAAGGTCAAGCTCCAAACACTGTAGCTTTTCTAAAGCCGTACTGGTATTACACTTTTATCTAGCCCCTACATTGAAAACTATGTAGCATGAACATTTGAAAATAGAACATTGGTTATCCRGCAGGGAACTGGGAGTTCCTTAAGTCCTCCTTGTATTTATATTGAAGCACCTGCGGAGACAGAGGGCAGTAGGAGTTAAGCACTTTGTTTTGCAACGTTGGGGTTTTAGTTCTGTCATAGATGAGCGCAACAGTGTCCTCATACCAAACACGAATTCCAGCACTGACAAGAGAGAAAGTATTGGCCTGACAAACTGCATGAAGAATCAGCCCTGCAACTTGCACGAAACAGAATGGGACTTGCACATCTCCTATTTACTGAAAGCCTGTGCTATTTCTACTGCACAGAAAAAGTCTCCTTCAGTAGTTGATCTAATGCCTGAGGTTGAAAGCTCGGGATACGTACATACGCTCAAAAATAATGTGGTAAGTTCCCTATCAACAACTAATAAAAGTTTGTATTGCAATATTGCTCACAACATAAATGTACAATTTGCACAAAACATGGCTCTTCAACATGAATATTTTGCAAGCTACAATATATATATAATATGTATAATTTCTTTTCTTAAAGAATTATATGCCAGAGTGCATGCAAAGAACTTCAAAGCAGTAACACAACAGGAGCAATCACTTGTTTGCAGGTTACCGAAACCATTCAATACAGAAACAGTGGGATATTAGATAACAGACAGACAGGTAGGTAGATGTATGTACACACTGCTTTTTCAGGGACCTTCCCATGTGACACACAAAGCTCAGATACCTTTGAAAGACTAAATAGGACTCTGAAGGTTCTCCACACTCTGACCATAAATCACTTCTGTTGGAGATGACAGCGAAGGAGGCACTTGTCCTTTAGCCAGGAGTAGAGGCAAGCAATCTTCTCCATAGCCAACATCTGTTCCAAATCCTGATCCTTCATTTCTAAGCAGTGGGTGGCGAGCACCTATCCATCCAATGTTTTAGCTGGTCCCAAGCAGTCTCCTGCAGCCTTTACAGCTGGAAATCCAAGACTAGATAAGCTGGATCTCCTAAACAGCAGTGCACAGCACTGCTGCCATTTGAGTCAGATATGTACAAGGAATGACATGTATCCTCTGGTTTAAAATTTACATAGAGTATATACAAATAAAGCTATTCTATCAAGGTGCAAGTTTATTATTCTCTGGTGTGTTCCAATGAAGATTTCTTTAAAAACCTTTATACAGACCCACCAGGAGAGTTTACACAAAGTTGACATTTTGTCATAGTTCATTATGTAGGCTTTCTTCTGCAAACTCCATAATGGAAACTCCTGTTACTTTCCTTTGGAGTTCTGCCTATGGACAGGACTGGATTTGGTAGACTACGGTCATGTCTAATATAATTTCCTTGATTTCAATACATTTTAAACTCAGATGAAGTGGCACCATGTGTTTTGTTTTTTTTCCAGGATGTCATCAATCTCTATGAAACGAGGCAGGACATGTAACTGGACATAAGGGGGTTGCAATTCATGTGCCCAGTCCAGCTTTCCTTGCTTTTGATGGGACTGTGGTATGTGAAGCTAGCACAGTTTGGCCCTAAGGGTATGTCTGGAAGTCCTTGGCACTATTTTACACTAGCTGATGACAGGCAATGCCCTCAAAGAAATTTTAAAAGAAGCCCAAATGCAATTTACTAAACAGTAAACATCAGACTGATCCACTAAACAGATGGATAAGGAATGCAACTTGTCTAAAATTAGAACGGTTGTTTTCTTAGGCAGGTCTAAATTCATAAAAATCTTTCCCATCCCAYGCAGCATGTGAATATATGATGCTTCTAATGAAGTCATTGGGAATGCAAAGCCTGTGATCAACGAGCAGAAGGAAAGCCTGTCCTCTCCCATTTCTCTTCAGAAAAAACCTCAAGTAACATAAGTACATGTTTATGATCCCTGCTGAAGTAGAGGGGCTGTGTACAATGACAGCAGGATTTGGCCTTCAGCCTTTATGGTGCACCAACCACAACTGTGCAGACTGGATGGGAAATTACATCTGCTGGTGCATTAAAAAACCATACAGCCTTGCAGTAACTCCCATTAAAAATTCCCACCGACTTCAGGAGAGAGACAGAGCAAGAGAGCAGGCTTTAACAAGTGCATGTTCTGCTCCACTGGAGTTATGTTCCTCAAAAATCTCTCTCTAATACCATTTTCCTCCATTTTGTAACTTGATTATATCAAGGCATTCAGAGCAGAGGCTTTGCACATGTCCTTTCAAGCTAAGCGGAGTATTTCACACAAGAAACAAAGATCTCATTAGTTTTTTTTCTTTTTCAGAGTAATGCAATAATAAAAAATAACTTGCTGGTTTCACATGYGGCTGTGCCTTTACACAGCCTTAACAAAATGACATATAGCAATGACAAATGAATTGTAATCTCATTGGAGATTTTAAAAGGATCAGCATCAGACAGAATGGGGTTTTAAGATGACCTAAGGTGCACTTGGAGAAGATGCCATGAGAGTGCTGCAGCAATTAAAAAAAATAAAAAAGAAATTAAATACAAACACACCCTTTAAAATAATGTTCAAGTTGCGGACACAGTGGATAAGAGCTACCACCTCAAATTATGGCTGAGCTCCTTTATTTTTCATACATTCCCTTCTGCCTTGGTTCTGAGTGCCCTCAGTTAGTGTCTCCAGTGGAAGAGCTTGTTCTGGATCATTAACAGCACAAAACAGGCAATTTTCAAAAGCATCTAACACACTCGAGAGATTGACGTCTTTGAATGAGCTACAGATGTCTGTCTTTTTGAGAAAAAAATCTTTAGTTCCAGAAACATTTGTATTTCTTAGCTATAATCTTTCTCCATTGAAAACCATCTGCCATCCTATTGTCCATCCTCTGAGTCTCTGTTATTTTATTTTTATCCACCATAAATGGATAAGCAAAGGGGAAGAAAGTTTCACCTGTGTTGTTAATTACAGATGACCTCAAACATGCCTGTGAAGCCACAAACCAGTGTTTAAGCCACATCTGTGGGATGGAAGACAGGATCTCTGTGTTTGTTGATGATTGCTGTTGGGTTATGTGATCTTTCATTTCCTTCTCAATAAAAAGCGAAATGAAACCTTCACATAAAACCCCAACAATACATGGCAGCAAACAAAACCACTTTACTAGAAAAAAAAACAAAACAAAACCCCAAATTCATAACAACCATAACAAATGCAAAACAATCATAACCATTCCTGGGTTTGTATTACACAAATTAGGAGTCTGCCTAAAACCAGAAAAAAATCAAGATCGACACAATGGTTCTACACTGTTGTAGAAACCTTCTTACTTCTAGCACATCCTTTCCTCTTGTTTTCACTTTTCTTTCCTAGCTTTCAGTTCAAAAACATCTCAGAGGCAGGTAGGAGTGGATGTGAAAAGGGAGAAAGGAAGCAAAGAGTTGTCCCACTATCTGTGGGACAACTCTTCCGTCTTTTCAGGATGCTGATATTGGGATTTCCTGATTTAGCTGTTGCTTTCAATGATAAACATAAAGATACAAACCCAGCCCTTCAGAAGTGGATCATTCTCCATTTAAATATGGAGACTGCGCTTTCTAATTACAGATATGCGTTCGGCCTGGAAAGTGTGAGACACGCAAAGACTTCAAAGGTGACATTCTGTGAAAGGGAGATGGAAAGCAGACCTAGTCCTCAGACTAGAGAAATCAATGAAAAGGCTTCCAGCCATTTTAATGGAGCAAATTTCATCACAATTTCATGTTTTGGTTTGTGAATGATGTTACAGTAAAATTTCAACTTGTGTTTTTCCTAGAACGGTCATATATTTTTAACATGTAAATTACTTCTTCAACCCTGTATCAAATATTTATAAATGCTAAACTAGGTACAAAGTGAAACCCATTTGGGAAAGTGGAGCAGAGGGAGGTTCAGCTGCACTAATGGATATTGCATTAATGCTTAGCGTCAAGGAAGGCCGACTGCCATTAACAAGAAATCTCATTACAAACATGATTTCACGCCTCATAACATATCCCGTAGATCTATTTACTGTCCATCTCTCTCTCACATACATACAATGATAACTACAGACAGAAAATCCAAAGCATTGCCTATGCTTAATCTTTTCTTCCAAATTAAAAAATAACCACACCAAACAAAACCAAACCAACCAACCAAAAAAAAAAAACCACCAACACCCCCCCCAAAACAGCCAACCAACACAACAGGAAAACTCACAAAGAAACAGAATATTCACAGCATGGATGATTAAATTATTTTACAATCTCACTTCTGCCATGAATTACTTAAGATGCTTTCCAGACTTTAACCTAATGAAAAGCCTGCTCTGAGGATAACTAATGTACAAATAGCATTACAACAAGCTTTCAGAGGAGTGAAGGACATTCTAGCAGCCCACCTGTTACTGGGGGTGGGGAGGGTGGGTTGAGGGAATGTGGTTATTTCCTGTGGGTTTTTCTTTGCTGCTCTTCAAAAAATGCAGGATCCAGATCCCTCTTCTCTGTGGTAGATGGCAGAGTCAAGAGAGTGGGGAAAAGGAGCATTGATCTTAAGGCTATAAACAGCAGAGATGCGTTATTTGACCTTCCACATAGAGCTGAAGAGATCAGTAGAAGGAATGTCTTGCATTGCAGAGAGTGGGATTTACTTATTTACTGCCTGCGTAAAGCTCAGGCACCTCTGTTCCCCACTGGTACATATGGCTGCACAACAGCTGCAAGGCTCCAGAGAAACAGGGACAGGAAGGAACATACTGGTCAAAATGTACTGATGGGACTTAAATAGGTCAAGCTTTTCTAGTACTAATTGGAATTTAGCCAGGAACGTGAGGTCAAAAAGCTCAGAGATACTTTCCTATAGTCCTTGTATTCTTCAATGGATAAACATAAATTCACAACTGAAGTAAGGCTGCACATTTTACTGCATCCCCAAACGGCACAATTAGTCACTGGCTTAATAACTGCAAGGCAAAAATCAGTTCCCAAGGTATTGAACTGACTGTCCCAAATTTGCCTATCAGTCTAGCCAGGCTTGAGCAGGTTAAGCAGGGTATTTGACCAAGCGACTGCTTGGATGCTGGGGAAGCAGTTTTCACTCTGATGAGGCCCCAGAGGCTTCCTGTGCTCCTTCCTACTTTCTGCCCCAGTAAGGCACAACCAGCATTGGGGCACAGGGGGCTTTGGACTGTGCTAAGGGGGCAAATCCCAGCCTGCAGATGTGCTGTGAGCTCTTTAAAAGCTATGCAGAAGAGAGAGAACCCGACGTTGGAAAGGCTCATTTGAAAGCCTCTCACGCAGTAAGCTACAGGATATTCAATTTATCCACTGCTGGGAAGGGGAAAGGGTAAGGCYGGACTCTCTTGAACCTGTAGCGTGAATGAGTCCAGATGTTTTGAAACATGTTAATCCATCCCTGCCAGAGTAAGGCTTTGACYGTAATTAATTAAAATGACCTCCTAACACACTGGAGTTTTCTAAGGTGGCAGTCCCTTTTTTTTGGTTTCTGAGCATCTCCATTTTCTAATGTAAACAAAAAATGATTTTTGATTGGGTATTTCCACAAGGTTTTTTCCCTGTCTTTGTTTGCTTTAGAAAGGCGGTAAGAAACAAGATTGCCTCTCACTGTGCTGGGCAAAGCCAAGTAATGGAAGTTTTAATGAAAACACAGCAGCAGAGATGATGGCAAGTGGAAAGACCAAAGTTAACCACTCACAAAGGGGTTCAGGCAAGTTTGCTCTTGCAGCTGCAGCTGCATCAGTGGACACATTTATAAGGACAAGAAAGCATTACCAATTGCTTCAACTCCACAGCCACATCTGAGCACGGAACCAAGCAAACTCTCCATGTGAGCACTGAAGAGACCGGAGCCAAGTGGGCTGGCTGGGAATGCCAAGCAAGTGGTGAGAGATGGAGCTGCTTCGCCTCTTCATACCCTCCCCTCCCCTTTTATTTCATGGAAACTCTGAGTTGGAGAACAACTGAATTAGGAAACAGTGAACACTATACCTCTGGAATCCAAGGCAAAGGTCTGGGGTTATACATTCAAATTCTTGTACCTAATCCTCTTCCCTCACTAAGACTTCATTAGTGTGCCATCCAACATGGACAGAAACCTGTGCCTAAGCTAAGCACGCCCATTCACACAGTGGCATCACCTCTAGGATGGAAGAACAAAACTTTAAGCCCAAAGAAGTGTGAAAAATGCCTCTCTGAAGGAAAAGAAACAACGAAATTGCTGTTCTGGTACAGTCAGGTGGACAGATTTAGCCAACTAAACATGCAAAGCACAAGGTGTTTGTAGAATTTAACTTCTCCAGCCAACACAACCTCTCCTGTAAGTTGCTGCCATGTCTCCTGAGTGCTTTAGTGACAAGCAGTCCAAGCAAAGCACAAATACCATCATCTAATGTGACTCCTGACTTTGAGGAGGTGAGATACCACATTTTAAGTCCTGTGCATGCGTCCAAGATAAATACACAAATACACACTAGGCCATCCATKGCTGTTCTGTGCAAGAAGCCTTGGGCAGAGCTGTAAGAATGACAGCTTAATGGCAACAAAAAGAAACTGAATGCCCTCCTCCTATCTACACTGAGCTTGCCTACCCAGCTCTTGGGCTCRCTGAAGGCAGCTGACAAATTCCCATTAGTCTTTCTGCAGGTTTCCAGATTTTCCTTCTGCTTTGGGCACCACATGCATAATGATTTCAGCAGTGGTCTCATTGAAGTCATGGATCATTGAGCCACAGCTGATGATCACTGGCTTTGCTGTTTTTTTGCCCTTGGAGGCTGGTTACAAATAGTAAGTCAGGTGCAATTGCAATGAAATGTGATCATCTGGTCAGAGCAGGCAGCCTCGGTTTTCGCCCACTGAAGATAATGGGCCTTACCTCAAAATAAGGAACAAGTTAAAAAAATAACATAACATCAATTTTGCTATAAATGAATGGAGATTTGATTGGAAGTGCTGCAAGTTAGAGATATAAATGTTGTGTTTATAGGTAGACATCTAAAATTAGTGATGCTGTGGGGTTCCAGATATTATTTGAGGGTTATTTCAAGGCTAACTTCCTGCAAGCTAGTTTATTAAATATTAGGACAAATCCTAAACAGCTTTTTTAATTCTTATAAACTTCAACACCTCTGTGCCAGAGGATGAAAGCAACATCAGGCCCTTTATTTCTGTAAAGCATTTGCAGAGCCTCACATGAAAGACACTTTGTCAAACAAACTAACTTAAAGTCTCTGGCTCTTTGGCTTTAGGTAACTCCTCATTCACCCCCAAGGAAAAAAAAAATCCAGTRGCTTAAGAGGCAACTTTAGTGAATGCAGGCTTCAGGCTGTCATCTTTCAGCAGTATTTTTAAGACAGAGCCAGCTCCCAAGGGACACTGAATATGTGCAACCAACTTCAGCTAGTTCTGTAGGTTCCCAGCTTCTCCCAGAATTTAATCCATAGATAAGAGAACTAAGAATGGGTCTTTTTTCTAGGATGGCCTAATCCTTGCCTTGAGTATGTGAATGTGTTAACTTTAACAATACCTGTATTTTTCTGGGCCATAAACCYCCCACTTAAACAGGGTCCCACATGCCTGAGTCCCCACAGACCTAGTTGCACTCCACACCATAACAGAACCCTCCTCTGATTTCAGACAGGTACAGGTGGGAGGAAGAGATACCCTTTCTTTTTTATCACTGCACCACCTCAGAGCAGTTTATTTCAGTTCAAACTGAGGATTTCCCTTTTTTTTCAATCTTTTAAGAGCAGCACACGGTGCTATGCTTTTAAACAACACCAGAATTTCCAAAAGCCCCCAGCATACCACACACTACAGCCCGTCCAGGACTTGTGCAACATTTGGTATGAAGCCAGTGGATATTCAATGGAAAAAGGCTCAGTGTCCAAAGCAGCATGTGGAGGATTCAGCAAGCAGCACTCATTAGTGCCAATAGGAGCCTGGCTACTAAGMCTTCACACCTTATTAAAGATGTTTCCTCTGTCTTTAATAGACATTTCCACAAATCTACTCCGGAGCTGAAACCAGGCAGGCAAAAGTTTTAGCTGGGGAAAAAATAATCTTAGCCATTAGAAAGCTGGCCCTTTTCCAGAACAGAGAGCATCTGGCCACCAGCTGTGTTTAGAGGACAGCACGCATAAGGAATAGATCAGGGGAAAATCTGAGAAACAAGTAGACAGTGCTGAAATTTGTAATGAAAAGAATACCAGCCTTCCTCTGTGATGTCCAAAACCTTTGCCCTCCTACATTCCCCATCCTTTTCTCTTCCCAGCTCTTGAGCCAATTATTGGAAAATTGACCATTCAGGAGAACACAGATACCCTTTTTGGACTTGGGAAGGAATGCAGCAGGGCTCTGGAGTAAAAAACTGGGAAGTGTGGAAACTGGCAGCCCGTGAAGCAAAGTGGGAATGTGAGGAAATTCTGGAAACTAAGGGAGGACCGTGTAGAGACAGAAGGAAAGATCTGCCACGAGGCAGGGACAGGATGTCTGTAAGTCCTCAAATATTACAGCAGTGGATTAGTAGAAAAAAGACAGATGGAAAGGCACCTTCACTCATTACAGGCTGGAAAGTTATGATTAAAAAAGAAAATCACAAGTTTTTCTAAGGATGTTCTATTTTTTTCCATTTCACCAAGACCGGAGGCAATATTTTGCCTCAAAATTTGTAAATTATTGCAACTCATACAAAGGCTAAAGGAACAGAAGGCTTTTTATTTTCCAAGATGATAACACCATGTCTCAAAAAAATGCTAATAAAATGCTCTGTTGGAAAGAGCCTTATCTGATAGGGATCGTATTCACGGGCACCCACCGAAACTCACACTGCTTTTTAGATTAAATTGACAACAGAGCCCTTCCCCCCAGCCCCAGATTAATGGAATGAAGAATCCATGCATGAAGCCACGTGTAATAAAAGTTGGAGATTATGAAACAGGCTAGAAGACAGGATCAGAATTGCAATTGATCTTGATGAAGTGAGGAAATTGCCCTGATTAGAGAAGAACAAATTTAATAAAGAGAAGTTGAAAGTGTTATACTTGGAAAGGTGTAGTAAACAAATGCACAAATAAAGATGGAACTCCTCGGAAGGCAGCAGTGAATCCTTCAGGAATTGTAACGTAAGACAGACTAGATCAAAGTCAGCCATGGGATGTTCTTGTAGAAAATATCTGGGGATACATTTTCTGATATGCTTTACATAAATCACAGGAAACAGTTACTCTGCTTTGCTTGTTAATGTATAAAACTCCTGAATTTTGGGGAAAATGAGGAGCCATAAGGGGAATGACAGCAAAAATCAGAGACCTAGAAAACACTAGCAAAGGAACTAGGAAAGACTATACTAGAGAGGCAAGTAGGATAATTCCTTTCACACATTGAACAACTTTCTAAAAAGATCTTGTAAGATCATCTGTTTTTCCTGTCAGCCAGGGCTTGAAGGAAAAGTGGCTTGATCTGCAGTGAAGAAATTCTGAATAGTCTCTTAGGAAAACTTTCTGATTATGAGGGTGGTGAAGATCGTGGATCCCTTTGACTGGATGTTTAAGAGCCTGCAAGCTGCATATTGTCTGGCATGGTTCTCATGCCAGGAGAGGCAGACTAAAATCACAGTTTCCAAAATCYGGCTTGTGGATCTACAAAGCTTTGCTGGCTGCTTCCAGGGGAAATGAATGCCAGGGTTCCACAGGCTGGCTTTTCTGCTGGCAAAAGTCACGGGGGCCACTGGTTGAAAAAGAATTGAAAGTTATGACATTTTTGTTTTTTGAAGCTTTCCCTCAGCTATACATCTGTGTTGTTGGGATTACCAGTGTTTCAAAGGGCAAAAGTTATTCCCGCATAAATCCTTAGCCGCAATCCCTTCGTGTAACAGCTTTGAATGACAACTTCTTGGGGTCTGCCCTCTCCTACCATTTGCCAGACACTGGCAAAGCAGATCTCGTGGCAGCAGTGGGTGCCACACTTTCTGCTGTGCTCAGCCATCCTGATCCACAGGCCCACCAAGGAGCAAGGACACAGGAGCACACGAACCCACAGCTCTGCTGCAGACTTGGTGCTGTGTGTGTTTGGAGGCAGCTGCACTGTCCCATTTGCCTCTGGGAGCCCAAACACGGTGACCACTCCACTTACAGCCACCAAAGGCCCTATTAAGCCCTTTACTCCTGAAAGAAAACTAGTGAATGTTACCACAGATACTCTCAATCAACTCCTCAGAAGAAGGACTAGCAWAGAGTTACCGGTGTTTCCTTCCTATGTAATGTCAGGATTATGGTTTGAAAAACTTTGCTATTTAAACCATGGTGCTGCAGGGTGAGGTCTGCTCCTACCTAGCTATCACTGGCATTGAAGGATGGGTTTCCATGAATGAGAAGGCACACCAAACAACAAGAAGCAGCCCTGTGTGTTGCTGTTGTATTAACCAAGGTCTTGCTTCTCTATGACCACAGCATTCACAGAGAAGTAACCATTACAYAAATGTTCCAGACATCATCTTGTGTGAACACCTACTCTGCAGAAAAAAAGGTCTAACTGACTGACATGCTGTGTCTCTGCGAMATTAGTGGCAATTTACACATTTTGTAATTTGTTGCAGAAACTGTAGAGGCTTTAGAAGACCAACCACAAAGGAGGATTTACACTTCAGTCATAAACCAGCTTCCTACTGTGTTGATAACTAAAGCCAAAACTATGTTCTCCGAGCATGTCAAAAGCTATCAAATGGAAGGGCACCTGATGGAGATGCTTCAACAGAAGAAAAAGAGGTTAACATGCACTGTCAAAATAAAACAAATTTTCTGAAACTTCTGCATGCTGGAAATGCTAGAAAATAAATATATTAATGTAATTTTGCCATGGAGAAGGCAACATCTTTGCCTACTTCTTGCTGTGGTTTCCAGAGACACAGCATCAGGAATGTTGTGGCACGTAGCAGATTTGTCTTGATAACAATATGCTGGAAAATAAACAAAACTTTGACATTTAAATCACACCCCCCACACCCCACCCCACCCTACCCCAGCCCTGCATTTGTAGATAACCTATACATTCTCAGGATACAGTGAGAAATCATTCTATAGTACATATTTAATTATAATTTTAAAAAGTCTAACTCAGACACAATCTCTGGCCAGTAGCAAAATATCCACACACTACTAAAGTAAAAATCTGTTATTATCCCTTCACTGCAACAAAAGAAATCAGCATCTCGACAAAGAGCTCCAGGGGTATCATATCACAGCCAATCGCACCAAATAAAAAAATATGCTAATTTCACAAATGAAGTTTGACAAGAAGTTAACATTGCATTTGTCTTGGCGGAACGAAGCACGAACGTAACATTTCACAGGTACAGTTACCATGCAAACGCACGTTTGTTGAGTTTGTCATTGATTTTGACCCCAAATCACGAGTAGCATGCAGTTCTCCTGCCCCCCCAACTACTGTATTAGAGACAGTCTGGGTAATGTGCCTCTCTGGTGTAACCATGGCCAGCTAGGCAAGATTATACTACCCTAGGAAAGAATACAAGCAAAACTTGATCATATGTATGTTTACACAATGTACATTTTACCATTTAAAAAACCAAAACATGTTACATAGGTTCTCAAACAAGCTCTGTTGAAAATGAAATTTTAAGCTTAAGAAATAGTTTTTAAACTACAAGGCCACCCCATTATTTTTTATGAACAATTTAAAAAGTTCCCACCCCTAAAAATCTGCCAGTATATTTCCTCAGCCGTAACAGCCTTACCCACTCTCTAATACAGTTGATCTTTGCTTGACAGCAATAACAGTTCTTACATGTCTTAAATGCACGAGATAATGGACTCCGGGATAGATACAGTTCTTAAATGTGTAACACTGGAACAAATCCGACTTAAATGATTAATTGATCAATTCAGGTGTTCCCCAGCACTACCCTTCAGGCAGGGACTTCTGCTGTTCATTGGTGTGAGCACTGGTTTTTGTTGGCATCGAGCTCCAYGAACAGGCTCACGTTCAGAATTCGGGTACAACAGCAATTCACTGGATACTCTCGTACCCAGCTTGCTCAAAACCATGGAGCAACTTTGTTTCCTGTATTCTCTCATCCAAATGGGGACACGGCCCCAGCGCAGCACCTTTGGCCAAAACAGAACTATTTGGATGCAACGTAGAATTTTTTAGATTTTCTTTTTTGTAGTCATTTAAGCAACTGCAACAGGTTTGAGCAACTGCAACAGCAGACTTAACTTGCAGGGTGTTTTATGAGAGGGTTACAATCTTCCTCAGCTTTACACAACAGAGCCCTTTGAAGAAGACAAATGAATTGACTGAATTCTTGTGGCCAACGTCCTCTGTAAGTCCTCTAGTACATTCTGACCAGATGTTTCTCCATTCTTGTCATACAACAACTGTTTGAATGCTTCGTTTTCAATGAGGACCATCATATTTTTTAGAAAGTAGCCTTCGCAATAGGAAGATAGTTCTGTGACGCCGAGAAACTACAAGTGAAATTAGAGAAAGAGAACCATTCTGATAAAACAGTCAGCAAATACAGCGCGTAAGAGCTGCACACAAACAAATGCACAAGCTAAGTCTTTTAGACAGGCACAGTAACACAGATACAAATGCATGGAGGGGAAGGAGTTAATCAAACAGTATTTTTTGTTGATGATTCTCATACTAATTCCATGTTTAAAGACCCTGGCTCTTGGGGAAACAAAATTGCAGGGGCTGAAGCTTTGCTGCCTTGAAAATTGATGGGAGTTTTACCACAGTTTACCAGACCCATGATTTCATGGTACAAGTTACACCCTAAAACTACAGTTTTGGGAAAACATTACAGACCAAGTTTCAAGAATGCTGTCCTTAGCAAGAATGGGACATATGACTGCAGAAAGGTGTCATGTAAAATCTCATGCTTTGAGGAATCTTTGGAGGAGAAAAGGGAACCATCAGCCTTCGAAAAAATCTCCCCAGGGTAGTGGTGGATTTCCCAGCATTGGACACTTTTAAGATTCAGCTGGACAGGGTGCTGGGCCATCTTGTCTAGAACATACTTTTGCCAAGAAAGGTTGGACCAGATGATAGTTGAAGTCCCTTCCAAGCTGGTGTTCTACAATTCTACGATTGCAATTTTAAAAATGGAAAGCCCATAGGGATATTAATGATATTAGTACTCTCCATTCAGCTTTTATTTGTAAATATCACCAAATCCACAGAATCCGCTGAGTTGGAAGGGACCCACAAGGATCACTGAGCCCAGCTCCTGACCCTGCACAGGACCATCCACCAAATCACATCTTTCTCTCAATCACGATGACAAAGGTTGTGCTCTGTTTGTGTCTCTGGGCTAAGCTGCTCACACATCCCCATCTGGCAAGGCAGGTCTCAGCATTACCTGAGTTCCTGCAGGTGCAGATGAGCTTGCAAAGTAGCAAGGACAAGAAAGGTGTCCCTCACCATGGCAGGGTGGTTGCAATTAGATGATCTTTAAGGGTCCCTTCCAACCCATCTAATTCCAGAAGTCAAAGATTCATTCACAGCCAGCTTGCTTTTGCTGCAATGCCCTACCCACAGGAGTGCAAACACCGCTCTGGCTGTAAAATCTACCCAGGTACCCCATTTCCACTGCCTCCACTGGGAGATGCAGGCACAAATAACTTGCAGGTCGGGGCTCTTATAGGCAAACCAGGAGCTGGATTTAGCTGGGTTTGTTCAGTCCCAGCATCATCAGTGTACAAGTCCCTCAGACAGGACTAAAGTTCCATGTAAGAATTTTCTTCTGTCAGGATGTAAGTAACAGCCACATTTCACAACTCAAAGAAAACCAAAATTATTAATTTTACTAACAGCAATACAAATTAATAAGTTCCCACATGAGCTAGAAGGTAAGTCAAATATCCTTCAAAAGATTCCTGCACTGCAATTTTTTTCCTATTACAGTAAATGGAGCTGCAGATATACCTCATTGCTTATTTTTATAGGTGGAACTTTGTGCTATTTCACACACTGATTGCATGTTATCTGTACATCAAGACCTAACATTACTATTCTCTGTAGGAAATAGCTGATGATGGGAATGGAGGTCAGATCTGCAGGGGTTTGGAGCAATCTGCAGGGTTACTCTGTTCAATCAAACCTCCATGTCACAATGCATCAGTTTATCTTTCATATAGACCATGTAAGTTATAGAAAAAAATCTCCTAAGAAATCCTTGAAAAATATTTCACTGCATTTATTTGTGTGTCATTTCCATCTTCCAAGTGAAAGTCTAACTACTACATGAGGCAGAAAAAACCTGAAACTAATCAATGTGGTAACCACCTCCATCAGTGCGTGAAAATAGGTTTTCTAGGACAAAAAATGCCATGCTTTTATGTCTAATGACTTAGGCCACCTCACAAGCTAAGTATATAATTTGATTCCAATAAGAAACTCTCCAAGATATAAAATTCTCATTACCATCCTTGCAGGGCTCTGAGCCACTGCACTTCCACAACATGGCATTTTTATATATTGACAAGGTGTCACCAGCATTGAGTGTATCACCCCAGTGGGCTTCAGGCAGGAAGAAACAGGTAATGGAAATGGGAAAATGCATCTTGGAAGGTGAAATCAGAGGTGTCTTCTTCACTTAGGTGATTCCTATTGAATCAGCTCAGCAGTTTGTGTTGACATGAATAAGGGATAGGTCTCCCACACAGTGGTACACTCAAATTGAGTTTGAACTGCTTGGGAAGGGGGTGAGAAGCTGCCACCTTGTAGTTAGACTACATAATTTTGGATTGTCACTATACCAGGTACCTATCAACCAGTCAGTCCCAGTAAATGAATGACAAATCTTACATACATAACAAATGTACTAAGCATATGAGATATATATATATATCACTACTTATCATAAAACTGACCTATGAGGATGACAGACACACAACATGCAAGCAAATGCAGTTATTTTTACCTTGGCATGATTATAAATATCCACGCAGTTTTCTGTATTAATGCTTTTTGCACAAATGATCTCACAGTGTCGTTGTAAAGCTTCAAGCTGGAAAAATTTAGCAGCAGAGAGAAGCTAAAAAAAACAAAAGGCATGGAAAAAATGGTCAAAAACTGCTGAGCGATACAGAATCAGAACTTGCTTCTTTACTGTTTCATTATATTTTTTTCTCTCTGCCCCTTCTTCAGTTAGCATGAAAGTACTGACAAAAAGTCAGAATGAGAGGATTGCTTGGTTGCTTTAACCCTTTGGAGTCCCCCCTAGATCACACTATGGGAAGCTGTACATGGAGAGAACACCAAAGGCAGCTCAGATCCACATGCTGACTTTGGAATGGGGGGTGAGGAGAACAAGACAACCACAGCTTGAAGAATATTTTGTCACTTTGCAAACATGACTCTGCAATGAGGGACTGCAAATACATCCCCAAAACACAAGGTTCTGGTTCAACTATTCTCCAAGATCTGGTTGAAACGGGGCACCTGAGCTGCATGCGGGGAAGTCAGCAAAAACGTCAAGATCAAGAGCATAGAGGAATTCAAACCAGATGAAGATGACCATCCAGGGCAGTCTTAAAAATCTAGAGAGACAATAAACCTCAAATCTGTCACCCCAGCAGGCTCAAGGGAATGGAGTCAGATCTCCATATGCTCCTTGTAGCTTGTGAGCAGCTGTAAGGGGATGTCTAGGCCAGGAGTGCTGGCTGAAACACTGTCTGGGTCCACATTACTCCAAGGAATGAGTGCACAGAGGAAGCAGCTTTGTGAGGCACTGCCTAGCTAACATTCATGTGAGTGTCATGTGTCTATGTACCCTGCCATAGCTCTCCTGCTACCAGGACCTCATCTGACATCCCTCTTTGGCCCTGCATCCCTCCATGGCTATACTGCCTATGCTGGCAGTGCCTTGGGATGTCTGCATGCCTGTGGGGTGAAAATGGCTTAAATTTTGAGTTTTCCAACTGATTTCAGCAGTGCTAAGATTTCCTGTATTGCCCCCATTCTGTCCTTTTACAGCAGGGAAAAGTAATTTCATTTTCTATCTTTCCATGGTAGGTCATTGGCTCTGGCTCTCTGCTCTGCCTTAGAAAGCAGGTTGGGGTTCTTCATGCTTGACACCTTGCTCTAACCCAGCCAGACCTTAGGCCAAGCTGTTCAGGTGTTTAAATAGCACTTATTCAGGTATTCAGGACTTTACACAGCTCTTATTATCTAGGACTAAGAACAAAAAGCTATCCTGTGAATCCCAAAGGGGCTCTCATGCTGCACTGGGGAACAAACAAAACCTTGAAACTTCCATGACATTATTCTGACTTCTCCTATGCAGTCTGCTCAAGCTCTACTTTAATCCCATAAATAAATCCAAGTGCTGGAAATCTGCAGTGCTGATGTGATAGCAGCCAGCTGGCCCCAATTATGAATTGCAGCAAAGATTTCTGTGGAGTATTTCTGGTGCTTCTTGTTATCATATTTGTAATAAGGCAAGTTACTAAAAGCAGTTTTGAAAGATAAAGCCAAATCCTATTCCAGCTGCCTCTGTGGCTCAAGCAGTCATGTGCTGGTTTGTAATTACTTTAAACTGCGAGGAACCACGGCTAGATCTGTTATCAAGAGATCAATCAATCAGTCATACATTCTCGAGTCACAGAAGTTTTGAGATGTCACAAAAGTAGAGCAAGCTGCCAGCTGAAACGCAGCACAAGCTCTTTAACAGCCTAGGTGATAACACACACATCTCTATAAAGCCACTGCACTGCCTAGTCTGAGATTCCCTATTTCAGAAAAGGTTAGAAATTCAGGAGGTCTTTCAAAACTCTGAGTGAAAYAGAGATTTAGTGAACTTTTCCTATATAGCTCAGGAAGTTGATGTGGGTAATGCTTACTTAAAAATCCACTGCCTGCACTGGAGGGGGATAATTTCACTCCTGACCAGTTCCATCCTCTGGCTGCCAGACAGTAGTGTCATAGGGACAGACTAACGCAGACAACAATAAAACAGTGATGGGACACAAGGAAATAGAACTTAGCTGCCCCAGGGGAAGTGCAGACTGGACATAAGGTTCTCCACTGTGAGGGTGGTTGGTCACCGAACAGGCTCTCCAGGGTAGTGATCATGGCACCAAGCCTGCCAGAGTTCAAGACACATCTGGATGACACTCTGAGTGGTTTGGTTTAGTTTTACACAGTCCTGCAAGGAGCAGGGAGTTGGACTTGATGATCCTTATGGGTCGGTTCCAACTCGACATACTCCACGACTCTATGATCACGGTGGCAGACCGAACACTGATGATTACCAGCTGTTTAAGTAGCTCTTATTTTAGTATATACTGACCTGCATTCTCGGCTGCCTGAAAACTCCCTGAATGACTATCAAGAATTTGCTCAAATATCCCTTAGTTTTAACTAGTTGGAGTGGTTTGGCTGATCACAGTGGACAATGATGGCACACAGTATCTGGAAGAGGATGACTTTACATCCATACAGGTTGTGGTTGTGTGGTGACACTGAAGGTTCAGTCAGCTCCAGCTGGCTTGGTTTGGCTTTTGCAAAAGGCCACAAAAGCACCTGGATGTTTCACACCCAGTGAGAAAGGGGCAAAGAAGTCTCTGTATCTCAGGGAGCAGATTACGGTTTTCTTCATAAAATTTGACAGTCACATGCTTGAAGTTGAACTGAACTGTGTTTTTGGTGGGATTTCTGTCATGGTTAAAGCCTGGCACACAACCAAGAATTCTCCCATGTGAGGAACCAAACTGGATGTTTTTAATGCTGCTGTGATAGGTCGGGACATGTAAGCCTGAGCTAATAAAACAGAAGAGTGTGGCAGAGGGAATCTGACTGGCACAGCTGGAGCACAGCACCTTACCTATCAGGATGAGAGAGAGGATGGAACACTATGTTGCCAGAAATTGCTTCCAGATTTTAGTAACACCAGCTTTGCCTCTAGCTAGGTATTTTTATTTCAGATACTTTTTTGCTTGATGACCATAATTTTTCTACTCTGTCAGAGTTCTCTGACAGTCAACTTCATACTGGCAAAAGTTACCATAACAGGCAACCAGCAAAGTCTCCCAGTCTCCCGCAGGACTGGCAGAGAGAGCTCGGGCACTCCGGGTGAGGCACTGCTGGCTCTTACAGGAGTGTTCATCTCTCGCCCAATGGCCATGTGCCCTTGGGTGAATGGTACACAAATCACTTAGCATCTCTCCCACTGTAATTAAGATAAATGTCTCTTACCTCCATAATTTCATTATTTTTAATCAGGAGTGACTCTGCACCTCCATAATAAAGATACTGCATAACCAGCTGTAATAAAACAAAAAAAGTGTTTATAAAAAGCAGTCCAAGACAGAGAGGAACAGGGGATGATGTAAAGATTGCAGGCAATAACTGAGGTTCTCCCAACACCACCACATGTATTTGAGGCTGTATCAACACCACCAAGGTTTTGCAGTTAAAACTGCTTCAAGCCTCCTGATTTCAAGATACATTTGGTTATTCGCTCTCTCTGCAAAGTTCAATGTTTCCTTCTCACAGGTAGTCTAATGCCCCAACTCTCACCCTCACATTGTCTGGACTTTTTGGTGAGCTCCAAATGGTTTGCAGGAAACTGTTTAATTCATTCTGAATTTTATTTCCCAGTATGTTAAGTACATCACGGATTCAGGCAAATATAGCACATATATGGCAGATATATTACTCCCTTATCCCTTCCCTGGCAAAGGCACCCCCACCTCCATCCAGCTGTGTGTGGGCATGCGTGGATGATAACAAAGAGGTGGAAGAGGCTTTGCACTGTAAGACAAGTTGGCTAAGATCCCTCTGCAGGGAGCTTCCAGCAAGCCTACAGTTATTGTAGGCAGCTGGGAATTACTGCAGCAGTAACATGGAACTGTCAACACAWGGAACTGTCAGAGCTCCTACTCAAATAAAGGGAAGCATATCCAGGTATGCACATCTACAGGTACGGAAATCAAGCTCTGTGTTTTCCTGGCAAAAAATAAATTGGAGAATACTGCTAAGGACAGGAATGAAGTGTGTCTCTTCCAAACCTGACCATTAAATATAGAGAGAACCAACTACAGAGAGAAGAACCAAGTGCTTTATGTCGACAGGCACTGCTTTGTGTGCAGAGGCCCTGCAAGAGAAATGCACGTTACTGTATCTGCTGGGGCACATTTGCAATCAATAGCACTCTGCAGTGCAGGAACAGAGATGAAGCCTGTGCTCGTGAAGCCACTGCTCTGGTTTATCAAATACATATGTGCTCATTTGGACAGGGCATGCGTGATGTTCCTCTTACAAGTTCCATTCCAATTCAATGTGAGAACTGTACCTGAAAGATGGGGTACTTCACATAGTTGATCTCAATACAAGTACTATCAGATGAGGGCTTGCTAGACAGCAATGCTTTAAACCTAAGTAAAAAGGAGCAAAGTTGAAACACCAGCCCAATTATCTCTGTTAAAAAGTACAGCAAAAACAATACAGAAGTGCAGTGGAATGACAGCATCAACTCTTGCAAAAACAGTACACAGAAATGAATGGATTTGTCACCAAAAACCATCAAGATTTAGACACCGACATAAAGTTCAAGGCAAAAGGAAGAAGCCTCTCTCTAGGAGATTTCAATTTGAAATTTTTGAAAAATACATACATCTAATATAATGATAGAATAAAATGTACATCAGAAATTCAGATTCTGTAATGATGCACATTACAAAACCAAAATTTTTTTATTGAAGGCAACATGATCTTTTACAAAGGTTTGTAACATTTAGAACATGAACATTTTCCTTTTTTGAAGGAGATAAATTTTGGCTTATGCCCATTATGCTGCTTTAAAAAATGTTTTGGAGCAAAGTATTAAAACAACACCACTAAGACTTTTAATGCTACTATGCAGGCTCAGTGGAATTGTGTAAGAAGAGGCAGGAGATAAAACTGGATAGGCTGGTGTTCCCTGATTACCAAAACCTGAAATTCAGACACAAGTTTCAGGAAGAAAACCTCCCACATTTTAAGTTAATAATTGCAGATTTATGTGAGATATATACATACATATATTCCCATTGATCAGAAGGTGAAAATGGGAAATGTGCTGCCAGAAACACCTGCCCTTGTACTTCCTCCTCTCTTTGATWATTCATCTGACCTTCCAGCAGTAGTTCAAAGCTCGGCTTATCTATCAAGACCAGCATTTGCTGGATGGTAACCTTTTCCATATCATGACTGCATCTTGTTAATTAAAATACAGATAACAATTTATTTGCTTTCACTAGTGTCAGACTCTATTATGAACACAATTTAGTAGACTTAAAAGGAGTTGGAACATATTTGTACATCTACCAAGAAGATTTAAACCAAAATATCCATTTCTTAATTGAAGGCAGGGTCAGATACTGCAGTTGCTTTATGCAAATTTCTTTACTCTGTGCTGTGGGATGGCAGCACGAGTTGCATCAATTCCCATATTGCTTAAATTAGCCAAACTCAGTGGTTTGTCCTTGCCACATCTTGAAATAACCTTTTATGGAGGGCCAGCTAGATTTATTTAAAAGCACACCTTTAATTATACAGCTTCATACAAATAATGTTTGTGAGCAGCTTTTAGGTCGGGTATATCCACATTCAACCTTCTGAGCACAGGAAGCAGACTATAACTACTGCCTTTGGATACTGTCTGATATGTTTCACAGCTATTTAATTTTACTTAAAAGCTGTCAAATGCTGTCAATGAATTGTGTGATAGCAGCTTGTTTTTCCTGAAAGCTGCCTGAACTGATGCAAGGCAGCATTTGGCCACTCACAAGATACATTATTATTAAAAATCAGAATATTACGACTCCTGTATGATCCAGAACTGGGAGCAGCAATGAGCACCATGCCAATGTGCCTCAGCAGAATGAAGCCAGATGCATGGATCATTTACTGGGTGAAAATCTAGTGACAGGAGCACTTGTTAAACGTCTGGCAGATCAACCAGAAACAAGCTGTGGAGATGTTCTGATTACGGAAAACTTGAAGATCGGACAACTAGACCTCAAAGAATTGGAACAGCAGCAAAGCAAACAACAAACTCCTGCAAACTCACAAAATTAAGTCCTATTTTTGTTAAAAACCAGAAATGTATCTCTGTTTCACCTTGGAGATGCAGTAAACAGCAACACTCGATGTGCATAAAATGGTCTTCCTTCCACCAGAAATGTGACATCTGACATCTCTTTATTGTTAAGAAAATGGGGATCTAGAATCACAAAAACAAGGAAACAAAAAAGCCAATAACTTTAATTTGGAAGATGTCATGAACATACTGAATATTTTCCTGTTTTGACAAAAGCCAACAATAGAATAGAAGGATATTGTTTTTAATGAGTAAAGCCCACAAAGCTATTTTGGGCAGCCTGAGACAGAAGCCCCTCAGACAACCACATGGAGTCCAGACAAAGGGAATGCAAAGCTCTGAAGTCCGTGCCGACCTTTGCTGAAATGACAGCCAGCCGTCCCTGCCGTGTGAAGCTGGCACAGCCTCCCAGCTCTGCTACCCAGAGCAAACTGCAGCTGAGCAAGATGCTGGAGGGCTCCATGCTCATTTATACCCTATTAGACCACTCTCCCTGTGCAAGGAAGTCTTTGTGTCAAGGGAAAGAGGGTCCTGGAAAATTGCCTGGGTCTTGTCTCAGTCCCATTAAAACCCCCTGGGCTCTGACAACCCAGCTCGGAGGGCCATGCCACTGCAGCATCACCTGCAGCCAGCCACGGTGGTTTCAGATCCAGACAGACACCTGGCTCCAGGCACAAGGCTTGGATCCCAGCCTAATTACCAGCACAGACAAATCCTTGCAGATTTACAGTCCCACCTGGATGTACCTGATGACCCTCCTTATTTCAGCTGGAGTTTCAGGTCAGGCTAAGTTTGGGGCCCTTCTTTTTTCTAGTTTTCTGCCTTTCCAATTCAGGTCTTTCTGACTCGTGGCCCCCTCAAGCCCCCGGCCAGCAACAGCCTTCCCACAGCTCTCCTTGGAGAACCGATGAGGATCTTCAACTCACACTTACCCAAGCGGGAGGTCTGCTTGCGCTTAATTTCCACGAGCTTTGGAATTGGGTAGGGTCCATAGCAATGAGTGAAAATGACAGAGAGCTGCTGGCTGATCACCTCATTCTACGCGAAAGAAAACAAATATATGCAACATAAGCTTAGTATGCAACATAAGATCAGTATGCAAAGGACAGGTTATGCTGTTCTCAACAGCTGCCTGTTTTGAAGGTGAAAAAAATGTGATTGCTGAAGGTTTATTAAAAATCAGAGTTTAGGATTATTAGCATTTGTTAGAAACTGCAGTTCTCATTTACTTGATTGCTATGTCTCCTGTACAAACAATTTAAAATTAAAAAGTCTTCTCCTTGGATGGCAAGTCTTCTTTTCCTAACAAGCTCCATAGCCCCATTCCCTCTGCAAAAAGTTCCTTTTCAATAGTRATTTCATTTTATTTGCAGACTTACTGTACTGGAAAATAACTTTTTTCTGCTCTTTCGAAAATGGTCATCGGTCACATTTTAGAAAACCAGAGCTACAGACAGATGCACAACCTGCATGCATGTCTTAGCGCTACAGTCTCACAAACAGACCCTTCCCTTACAGAGTGACTGAGGCACCAGAGCCTGCCACTCATTTAATCCCAAATGTTCCATTAACGTGCTTTTACGTCACTGTCACTGGCGTGAGCACCACTGCCCTTCACAAAACCAGGTCTGGTCCCTGGCCTTACCCATTTCTGCCTAAACTTTGGGGAAAAGGCACCCACAGGACGCTTTCCTAAGCGCCTTGAGTATTTGTACGCCTAAGCTGCAAGGGTAGTGAAATGGATTTAACGCTTAACTACCTAAGTCCCAGATGAAAGCAGGATTTAAAAGCTTTGGCAAATTTCATCCCACACTTTGCTGATAACCGGAGCAAGTCTAGACAAGTTCAGCAGTGCCACACTGTTAATTCATGATGACATCTTTTAACCACCCTGTTGGCTGGTGACTCYGTTCCACAGCAGGAAACTGTGAAAAGGAGAGACACATATCTAAGAGGGTCAAAGGCCAAGGAAATAAACAGATGGGGGACAAAAAAAAAATCATAATATAAAAATTTGAGGAGTATAGATGTTATACCAAAAACATCTCCAGGCTTTAGGAGCAAAAATTAAAGCTCTCCTTGCTCCAAGTACATTTCAGCAGTGCTCCTTAAATCCCACGAGTGACAAGGAGGAGTGGCAGAGATGCTGTAATGACTCCCTTACTGAATCTAATCAAACAGGGTGGGAAGGGGTAGAGCTGTTCCCTCACAGGCACATGCTGATGTCAAAGGAAATTACACGCACTCGCCCGCAGGCAGGAGTTGGCTCCTATTACTACGTGAAATGTAACACTGAAAGAAGTGCTAAGATAAGAGAAATACTCATCCTAAGAGCCACCATTTAGCACGGCACAGGGCCCAGCCCTCAGAGAGGGGCTCTCTGCTGTGGCTCTGAGACAAGGAGGGCGTCTCACCCCAGGAGCATCTCACTGTTCAGCATCTTCCCGCCGGAGCTCTGCAAAGCGCTCCACAAAGGGAGCGAATCACAGGCTAAAGAGAAAAGGAAGATTTAAGGCCAGATTTAAAGACGGAAGTGACTCAGCTGCCGGCAGGGCTGGGAGGGAAAGCTTTAGACAGACAGGGCAGAAAGAGCAATTCCTTCTCTGCTCGGAAGGTCTGTGCCGAAGCGCCACGGCAGACTGAGTCAGCCAGGGAGGAGTGCGTCCGGAGGGATGCTGATTACCAGCAGGGCAGCTCCTGGCTGGATCTGGCAGACGCTAAAAATCAGAAAATACAATAGAGGATGGGGACAATTCCATGGCTAGAGCAGAGGGAAGCTTTCGGAAATGAGAGGCGTGACTGGAAGAGGAATGCTCAACTTTACCTGCAGTGAATAAAAGCCAAGTGCACTGGAGAGGAGAGCTCCTGGCAGCCCCCTCCCCCATCTGCCGGGGTGCACAGGTCCTGTCTATGTCACTGAGGTTTTAGTGGGTTCCACGAACTCGCCAGTCCCAGTCACAGCCATGCCTACGCAACAGCTTTTTAAAAACACATGTATACATCAAAAGGAACAATGCATCTCCTCCTTCCAGGGTTCCTGTGGGAATGTGCTGATGGAAAATGTGGGTATTGACTTCGCAGTGCCTTGCTAGGAGCTGGAGGCCCAAACTCACCAGTCTGAACCACAGCCCTGCGTACCAGGACATCCAGCTGCACCGAGACCAGGGAAGGACAGGCCAAACCCAGTCGCCCAAGTGGGAGAAGGCGATCCCTGCTCGTAACTCCAACCAACATGATGAACCAGACGTGCCTACAGACAATCCCACGGGAGCCTGCCTACACGGGCGAGGTGCTGCCAGCTCCCTGGGTCACCAACAGGGCATGAACTCTGTGGTGTGCAGATATAAGCCCATTAAAAAGCCACTTTGCCCACAAGCCCGTGAAAAAAAACGGTGTGAACTAAGCTCTAATTAGCTCAAGATGCGATACATTCACAAGAGAGATGCTTAAAAACCCCAAGACACGGAACAGAGATGGGACAAAGAGGAAAGAGACCTTGGGATCGACACATCAGAGAAAGCAGGGCCATCAGACAGACAGTGGCTTCAGACCTCCAGTGCAGAATACTGACCTCATTTGGCAGAGAGGAGGTTGGAGACTTTTGGCTTCTGTTGATAACGTTAAATACTTACATCTCATGCCACCCAAAGGCCAAAAAATGTGCTCAGCGAGAAGGCTGAAGCATGTGCTTATTTTAGAGTCATTGCTAACGAACAGCAGCAAGGGAGGGGAGTTGTAAGTTATTACAGCAGACCAAGTTTGCTTCCCACACCCCCCAGCACGCAGCCAAGCTCACAGGGCTGTGGCCCTGGATCTCCTCCCCACAGTGCCTCTGCTGACTTTCAGCAATAAACCAGGCAGAGACAGGAGAGGGAAAAGGAATGCTTTATCTGCAACTGGATGGTGGGGGAAAAAACTGGCTTTTTAAAGACAAATCCTGCTCTTGGAGGACCTGGGGTGCCTGTGAAGTAATTGGGAACAACTGCAGAAGTCTATGACCTGGGGCACCAGCATTGCTCTGGAAGAGAGGAGGACATGTCCTATTCAACCTTCCCCTTCACACAGGGCCCACACTGAGATGCTCAGGAGCTCCCATTTAAGCACCAAGATGGATAATTCTTCCCTGTTTATCCTATCATCCTATCAACCTAACTGTGAAAGCCCAGCTGTAAGAGCTCACTGCAGCAGTTGTGGGCRGCGATTTTAACACTGGAGGAGCAAACCAAAGTTTGTTTTCTTGCTACAGTTTGATGTTGGAAAACATTGTGCCAGGATGTGTGAGGCTGACACCTGGAGTGAGGCCAGCTTCCTTTTAGACACGGGCGTTCATTAGCACTCAAAGGGAGCCGATCCACATCATCTTCTGTGGGAGGGGGAAGAAAGCTTGGCACAGGATATAATGAAAATATTTACCTAGCCATGGGGTAGTTTACAGATAGGCAAGAGGGAACAGGGAACAACAGTGAGTCTTCTGAGGGAGATGATGCTTCCAGCAGAGAGCTGGTTGGTGAGCAAGCAACTTTGCTTTGTAGATACAAGCGGCCTCCTGACTTAAAAGCATTCTTCAGCAGAGATCTAAAGGAATTCCCCAGTCCTGGTGAATGCACTTGAACTGTGAGGGGAATTCATAAATTCTTTTGAAGCAGAGCTGGAGGCTTTCAAGTTGTTGGACCAGAGATGCCTAGTCAATTGATCTGAGAAGAGGTGAAGACCTGGGTGGAGAGTGCAGGGATATTTTTTCCTGAATGTTCATCTGACGAAGGTCTATGGCAGGATTCAGCAAAGTTTCCTCTGGAGTTCTGCACATACCCTGGGAGAGCTTGCTCCACTCCAGCTTACACAGTTCAGTGTAGCCCAGCCATTCTGGGATGTGGTCCTACAAGGTACTGGACACAGCTGGGAAATACACAACCAATTTTCTCCAGTACTTATGCAAGACACGTGTCTGTGCTCCAAACTCTGCAGGGTGAAATGGGTGTCACAGACTGCTCAAAACCCACTGCTTAGGCTCCACCTACACCTGCCTGCCCTCTACAGAGGTAAAAAGTCAGGGTTCTTTTCTTTACCTCTGAAATCTCAAGCAGTAGTTTGGGTTTTCCTTCTACTGATGTTACCCCCATCAGCTCAGCGCCATTAATGCTGTTTTACTCTAAGTCTGCCAGGCCCTCAAATTCCTCTACCACAAAGCCCCAAAACCGAAAGCTCACCACGTTCAGGCAGAAAAAGTAACACTTATTCTTCTGGGCTCGGTGTCTGCCTGTTAATACACATCTCCCCAGCAAGCTGAGAAACCACACTGCTCAGAGAACAGGGGCACTTGGTAAAGGTGTCTTTTCTCTCTCTGGTCCTGAGGATGCAGAGTGGCAGGAGCACTGTTTCTAGTCACCCATCTCACACACAGTCCCCATCAGCTGTTCCAGCAGTGGCAGCGTCTCAGGATACCCTGAGCCCATGGAGGACTCATCCATGACATGCCGGGATACCCTTGAATTAGTCCTCTATTTATGCTCCCTTTTCCCAGAACAGATGAAAAAGAGTGAAGCAACAGAGAGGCTTTTTGTTGACCCCCATCCCTGAACACTCAAACTCTGAGACTTTCTTTGCCATCTGAGAACCTTTCCCACCCTTGCATAGGTGTTTCCACTGCCCTCCTCTTGCATAATTCACTTTTGCCAAATGCCTCAAAACTGATTAAATGCTACCTTGGAGGGTCACTCCTAGATGGTTAAGCAGCATACACATAATTAATATTAGTCAACAGCTGGAAAGGTAGGGCAGCCCCAGAGGTTGGAGCTACAGTTAGAGGCAGTGAACTGCGCAACAAAATGGGTTTTGTTAGTGCTGGACTCAAGCCCTTCCACTGCAAACACAAACGGAAAAGAATCAATCACAGGTAAGGCACAAATGGACCCTTCCGTGGCTTCTGGGAAAGCCGCCAAGCCTCCCTTTCAAAAGGCTCTTTATATCACAGCTGTGCATTGTATGTAAAAAGCTCAGCTCCCCGGGCACAGTCTAATCCCTGGGTGAGAGCCCAGAAAAGGGCAGGTGTCACATCCACGGCATTTATTTATTGCAAATGAAGAAACGGCTCCTGCCTCTGGTGGGGGAACGTTTTGGAAGGTAGCAGAGGGTTGAAAAAAAACCTCAAACCTGTGTTAGTACGAAGCCAGATCTGTGTTATGAAATCACAGGCCAGGGTTAACAGTGTGTTATTAACATGCCACTCGGTACCTGGCGCTCGCATCTCACACGCAGAATGCAGGACGTACATGTGTGGATAACCTGGGTCCTGGGTACTCGGAACTGTTCAGACACAGAAGTACTACAAGTGACAACAGGCAGTGTCACAGATCACTGCAGTTACTTGAGAACAGAGAAACCTGCCTTACAAAATCATGTCAAGCCCCAGCCAAGAGATCAATCACCGTGTGCTGGCTGGGCACTAGGTGACACACAGAAGGGCATTAGCCACCCCATGGAATCCAAAAGCAAACCCTTTAGCACCCTGGGATGTCTTCAGGGTTATTTTTAGTGCAGGTTTTGGTGTGTCTGTCTCCTCTGTGGAAACTCTGCATTTGTCTTCAGCTGAAGTATTTCAATCGTCAGCCGAAACATTCCATTCTTCAGGTGTTAATTTTTTCAAGAAAGGTAAAATATTTTGTGGGAAACACATATTCTAGGGAAACCTGTCATTACAATAAAACCTGAATTTTCTGTTGAAAAGCAGTTTAACCAGGCAAAGAAGAGTCTTTCCTGATTGTCTCCAGGGGAGAGAAACACGCACAACACTCTCCCAAGGGAAGGCTTTCCCCGAGACATGATTACAACACTGCCTGTCCCAGTGCTGTGTAGGGTTCACCTCTTCTCTCTACCCTTAGCCCTTCCTACGGAACAGGGCAGTCTGGCTTCATACAATGAAACACAGCTTCACTCAAGCCCATCCTAAACATTCATTTCAGCTCATCATGAAGCAATGGAAAACGGTGGAATTTTCTAGCTCCTTTCTCTTCCAGCACCACTTCCTAGGTCACGTGCAGACTCTGGGGGAACACTGATGTTTGCTGACCACCACGCCTGGACTTAGTAGAACAGATGCATGAGCTGAGTCTGTTGACATTCTCTGAGGAACCTCTTCCAACATTTGTTTTAGAGGAATCAAATCCAGAAAAACCACAGCAACAGAGAAACCAGAAAGCTCATCTGAAGCTTCAGTTTCTGGAAGTTTTCCTGCAACTCAACAGGCAGATGTCTCAGCCTTTCCTGTTGCTTTCTGTTTGTTGGAGATGCAAAGATGCTTTTTCAGTAGTTACTGCATCTGTGACAGAGGTTATTTCTGAAAAGATATATTAAAAAAAAGCACCCCAAAACTTTCCTTTTAAGAGATTTTGGTTTCCAAATGGAAAAGTTACTGCTGAAAGAGTACTTTAACTTTTAAACTGTATAGGCTAGATTTCTCAAGATACCTGCATGCCTGAATCCTTTTGGAATTTCAGAATTGGTTAYTGTTCTGAATTGCTATTTGTTCTTGATAATTGTCAACACCAGACTGATGGCTGTTAATCAAACAGCTCAGCCTTCCAAAAGAGCCTGTGCACTCCTGCACATTTCTTCAGCTGCCTACAGGTGCATTTGTAGAGGCTGGAAAACTGCAGGAGTTTTAAATTCTCAGGAAACATTTTTGCAAAGTAGTTTCCTGCATCTTTCATCAAGCTTGCCTGCACAACACCTCACTAATGGGCTAGATTTTAAAATAAACGATGCTGTCACTGACAGAAATGGATGGGAAAGATGAAGAGAAAGCTGCAGAATGCAATGAAGGTATGGCAACGAAGGACCATTCCTATGACCTCTCAAGCTGATTTTGTCTTGGACAATACACTAGCAGGAATACTCATAGTCCTAAGCCAAATTTTCCTGGTGTGAAGCATCTCTAGGAGCTTCAGACAACGCTTCAGCACATGTGCTCAATACATGTGGACTCACACATGCACTTCAGCAATGCACGGCCACACAACAGCCAAAGAAATGGCAAATAGCTCCTTACCTGTCCTGTGGGTGAAAGGGAGAAAGCTGTAAGAGACCTTATTTGGAATTAGAAGATTGAATATTTTCTCAAAAAAATAGGCCAAGGACAAGCTGATGTAAATTGCTGTAGGCAGAAAAAGCAGTGGATGAAACTGGCTCATAACCTCACACAACTGGCAACGGTGCTGGCTCATCTACMTGGATGGAGCTGGGTGATTTAATGACAATTCAATCTCATGCAGGGCTCCGGAGTGGAAACCTTAAACCAACCTCCTCCAAAGGCCCGATGTGTTTAACTTCCAAGGTTGTGGTTTTGAGTCTCTCTTTTCAGGCTGCAGAAATGTCAAGATCAAACTGAACAGATTCAGGATTTTCACAGATAGAAGACAAAGAAAAGTCCCTGCACACTCAGCATATTATCCTCAAGAGAATCTCCCTGCAAGAACAGAAGAGCTGACCTGCGAGCCTCACCTCGGGCACTACAAGCCCATAGATCTGGGTGCAGCCTCCACACAGCTCTTTTAAAAGCCTCTGTTTGGGGGGGCCACCCCTCAGGCATATCCACTCCTCAGGCAAATGCGGTCCTCCGACATGGGGCAGGAGGGCAATCCAGCTCAGAGCCAAGGTCAGGCAATGCGAACATCAACCTCAGCTGGAGGCAAAGGAGAGCATTCAGTGAGAAGTTTGGGGGAATTYTCCCAGGCCATGAGGAGCACAACACTGATACCAACAGGTAGGAATTCGGCTGCATCTTCCTAWCCTTCTTCTGTAACAAGATCTCCAGAGTCATTTTAGTTTTGAGGGATTCAACTCTGCTCTACACAGCAGCTGAAGTTTAGCTCCCAGGTGTGACTCTCTGGCTTCTGCCTCACACAGCCCTGTCCAAACCACTTCCAGCAGGTTATGTGTATGTGCTTGTTTTCCAAGGAGATTCAATCCATCCCTAAATGGCAGTCCATTTCCTGTCCATCCAGTATCCCAAAACCATCACCATGTCATTGACTATTTTACTGTTGGAGCTTTCCCGGTTTGAGTTTTGCTTGCTCTTAGCAGAGTGCCTTAAACTGCGCTCTGCATGCCTTTTCCACAGATGTTGCTTTTTCCAGAGTACCTTGTCCCTGGTCTTTAATTTGGTAATGACCCAAGCTCACTGCAGGACAGCAGGAAATGCGGAAGGAGCGATTGCAGAGCAATTCTCTGCCTGTTCTCACAGCTCTGCCTCACCAGCATGGAAATATAGCCACTTCTCCACTCTCCATGCAACTCTCAGTGGTGCAGCCGATAAAGACATTTAAAGGGATGAAAGGAAATGAAAGAGCTTCATCCCACTGGAAGCCACCAGGAGCTGGGTATCAAACCTTCGTTTGTGCTTTTGGAAGACTCCTCCAGGGCTTTAGTGCAGCAGTGAACAACCCATGTGCAACCTATACACTGTTCTCCCCCACTTATTTCACAGCTTGAAGAAAGGCAATAAACCCAGAGACTTCAGCTCAGCCACTTTCGCCTGACTCACCAATTTTTGTTGCCATTTTGTATTACAGCACCAGAACTTCTGCAAATTTTTATTTTATTTCTACTGTCAGCATCCTGACACATGAATGCGAACGGAGTGCCACCCTACAGTACACCAGCATCAGTGCTGGCACAGCTCCTGCATAAACCCTCACATCTGTACCCTCTAGAAACAGGCATTTTACAAACCATCTGTAAGACAAAAGGGATTCCTCATATCTGACACTGTTTTTGTAGGTATTGGTTACATTTTCTTTAATATTTTCATATCTGTAGCATTTGACCTTTTTTGCATGGCCTGGGAACCTGCAAGAACATTTCCTACTACAGCACGAAGTAGAAGGTGAGGGCAGAAAGTTTGCTTCCTATCCTGAGACTTAGCCCTATGTTTCCATGTTATTTTGGGGGAATTTCTCTGGTCAAATTACCCAAACAACGAATTTCTGTCTGGCTTATCCAGGTTATCACAGCTTCTGAGGCTGCGACCATCAYTCTATGAGACACTGAAAATCTGCCTGTTTAATTACCTCAGTTTCCCTGTTGGTAAAGGGAGGATAAGATCTTCTCCCATGTCTCAACTCATTAATATTAGTAAATTGTTCTGAGATTGTGGGATAGCTGGAACTATTTATAGAATGCAAAATGCCGTTTCTATTAGGTGCAAGTTGCCATGCAATTAAAATATACCGAGCATCACAATATGTCGCAAGTGGGACATCTTGTTTTACATCAGCCAAGAACTGCTAAGTGGCTCTGTGCTTCCTAGTTGCTTATTTTATACTTTTTGCCCTGAAAAACTCATTAAGGAAATGTACTGGGCCAGGCTGTGATGTTTAGCAAGAGTCATCATCTCTCCCAAAGTTTCCAGCCCACAGGGAAAGGGATGTCCGTGTGGGCAAATCAAGCTCTTTTCTCCACAGCTCTACGAAATGCAGAGCTTTACAGTCTGCTGTCAAGAGAGAGGGATGTGAACCACAGTTATGGCCCTTCTGCACCTCTTTAAAGGAGATTTCCATTCTGTGGGTATACATAAAGAAAAATCTCTGCTCTCAGCCCTTCCAGAGAAGGGGAACAGAAGATCCTTTAAATCTCAGCTTTCCTCAGCTGCCTTCTATGGAGTGACCAGGGAGAACTTTTATTGGCTCACTCTCCTGCAAATGAATTTATGTAGATTCCTTCCAAATGGTTGCATAGTCTCTTTCCTCATTTCTGTCTGGGAGCGCTTTGTGAGAGGCCATTTGGACAAGACCGCTGCAATAATTCATAACATTTGCAGACAATTTGTAAACCCTTACAGTGTCCCAGAATGATTAATTATTTTTCTAAGAATGTGAAACACTGTGTGAGTGTGTGTTTGTGAATATGCATGAAGACAGGCAGTTCCCCTAGGCCCAGAGGCAGGAATAAAGATCAGGACAGACTTCTCCTTTGTCGTGCAGGGGTCTTTGTGATACTTAAGTTGTTTCACCCCTCCATATTTTAGGTTTTAAGTGAGCCCCGAGCAGAAGGTAGCAGTCTTATTTGTTTCCAGGTCTCCTACAATAGACTCTGGAAGACTTAGTCTAACCTGTGCCAAAGGTAAAATCCKATGTAAATGATTTTTCTAATGATGATCGCTGGCCTTGGCTTCAGCCACCCAGGAGAAAAGTAATTAAAGACACCCCTCATCCTAAATTACAAGGCCTAAACTTAATCTCTGATAAGTTTTCAATACAATTAGTTTTATATCAACTTTCAAACCAAACATCACCTTGCTGGTAGTTTCTGGATGAACATACATTAACCCAAAGTGAATTTAGAATAAGGAACGTACAAATCCTAGGATTTGGGATAATTTCCTAAAACCTATCTCAAATATTCTCCATAAATACCCATCCAATACAAACTAATTGCAAAGGCAAGGCTCGTGGGAGCAAAAATCAGAACAATGCTGGAACAGATATTCAGGATTTGCTCAGAACTCTAGTCTAAGTCCTCATTTGCAGGAAGACACAAAAAATAAATCCATGTAGGCCATCACTAGCTATACCAAGTCTGGAACTCTTTAGTATCGAGTGCTTATACCAGAACCTCTAAGTTACTTAGTTTTCTTACAATTAGAAGATCACATCAACATGTATTGTGGTGCATGAGGAAAAAGAAGAGCAATCAAATAATTTTGATGCTTTTCATCACTAAAATGATTTTCTGGTAACAGTAAAGTTGACTGGGCATTCCTTGGGAGTGACCGACTGTCAAGGGGACCAGTAGAGAAGAGACTATTGGTTGTAACAATATTAAATTCTTCTCTAGGTAAGATTTTCCTCTCCTTGCCAGCCCCATGATCATCCCTTTTGCCATTATACTTGCATACCCAATRTGATTTGTCTGGCTAAGAAAACGTCAGCTGAAAGAATAAATCTGGGGAGGCTGCAAGTACAAACACTCACACGCAAGATTTAAAAAAATTATCCTGTTCTGTGCTTGTAGAAACCAGTCTCCTCACAAGTTTAAGAGTCCAAATCCCACAAGAAGGGAAGAGAAATGTCATGTGAGAGGCTAAAGAAATCCAAAGTAAATATGACTGTTAGCTTTGTTATACGGTCCTGTAAAACAAGCTGGGTGAAGTTACTCTTTGGGTTGGTTTGGTTATCAACATCTCTTGCCACACTACAGTGACCCTTTTGACTTTAATTTCACCACTATGCATCAGCTTCTGTTGTCTCTCCAGTTTAATGTTAGCAACAGTTATTAGGCTGTTCTAGCAGGAGAAGTGATCAGCTTGTGTGTTTATAACCCATGCTTCCACAGTGAAAAAACCTGAGATACATAATACAGATAATAATAATCCTGTGCAGTCTAAACAAGCTTTGGGAGAGGTGTTCAAAAATAATACTGCAAGACTGTGTGTCTTACAGGATGGGAATAAGGCTGATTTCCTTCAAAACACATCATTCATCCTACCTTGCTGGCCTTCAGTATCTCAAACATCAGAGGCAACCCTTGTGTGATAAGCTCCTCTGTGTACTCTTCTTCCTGAATGGACTTGAACTCCTTTAGCAARCACTGGATGAGGGGACGTCGGTGCTGCTGGAAGGACGTGCGCAGAGACTCCAGCCACGTGTGCAAAGTCCAGGGAACACCTACAGACAGAGAACAGAGCTCATTCCCAGCTCCAGGGAAGGATGTGGCCTTCTGCTTTCATGTTAAGATTTTAAGCAGAAGCTTCCAAATAACTCAAGAAATCAAATTCCTATTTATCCCTAATTGAGCAGGCTGGCGGTTATCACTACATCCCAGACCTAATGCACAGAGGCTTTCCTCCAAATGCTAAGAGAGGGCTGTGGTCTCTCTGCTCATCTAGCCTTCAGCTTCTCTGCTGAGACTGCCAATTTGTGGTAATTGCTGTGGTGTTCTGCRTTGCAAAAGCCTTTTGGAAACTAGATTTACACTAGCTCATTTGTTTGAATGTGGCCCTGGAGAGCCATTAAAAGGTAAAAAAACCTGATTTTGGTCACTACCCACCTGGATTCAAACCGGTGGTCTTCAGATTAAAACTTGCTTTAAATGCTACCCCATGTCCTCTCCTGATCATTAGTATTTTCCCTAAGCAGCACTGGGCGAGTTAAGCAGATCAGGCCTTTCAAGTAGATTGTCATGGCAGAAGCTCTCTCCAGGAAGTTAAAGGGAACTGCTCCCATGCACTGAGCAAGAAAGCACACGGAGCTAATGTACCTCTGCAGGCATGAGGCTGGATGTGACCTAGTTTCTGCTCTTGCAGAATGGAGTGGAAGGAAATACAAGCCTGGTGTTTAGCAACTAAAGGTTTTTCCTTCCACTTCAGAAAATGTTACATGTGTGGAGAACACCCCTGCCACTCTCCTCTCATTTATCTCCAGATCTTTGACTGCTCAGCCCACAGCACACCCTGACCCATGCACATGTCCYCTGGGCTAGAGTACTGCCCCAGGCAGAGGCACTCCAGGCACTTGGGTCTCTCTCTGCTAATGCAGATGAATGGGGATGGTAAATACACAGCCCAGATCGATTCCCCTCTGCGCCACACAACTTCCCTCCCCACAGGCAGAAACGACTTCCTAGCAGGCTGGTATGATGTTCAAGCCCGTCCCTGACAGAGCTGGCATACCAAGGAGTCCGTTCCCTGCTCCTGCCTTCAGAGTCTCGGCAAATAGATTTGTTTTAATGGTGGACTGCTTTATTGCAGAGTGCAAAAGAGGAGTGGCTGGAGGTGGCCCATGGCAGCTGAGCCTATCCTACAGTCTGCCATGCAGTACGGATGGCTCCTGGTGGAAACCACTGTGTCCTGCAGGAAACAGTCAGTGGCCCCTGAACAGAGTGTGCTGTGGAGATGAAATGGGCTGGGAATCTGTCAGATCTCCCATCACCTTCTATTCCAAAAGAGTTGAGGAAGATGTGACTGTCGTCAGTTCAAGCAACAGCCCATCAGGAGAGACATGCTTCTTACAGGGGTTCCCAGGACGCAGAAGAGAGGACGGACACAGGACTGACCTATGCTGCGGATGTCGATGGTCACATCCACGTAGCCGTGCTCGGCGCTGTGGTACATGGCCTCCTTCAGGGCTTTCAGCTTGGCCTTGCTGTTGCGGCTGGCGCAGAGCGGGGCGGCCGCCGAGTCGGGCAAGTCCGTCCCCTCGGCCAGGATCTCCTCCAGCGACAGAATATCGCTCTTCTCCTTCTCCGGCTGGGCAAGCAGCTTACGGAAGACGTTCCTGTCAATCACAGCATGGCAGAGAYAGGAAGAGAGGGCAGGAGAGGAGAGGAAAGGGAGAGCAGAATCAGTGCGTAGGCTTCCACTGCACTGGGCATACTCGCTGTGAATTGGCAAGTTAGGACACCTACCCAGGAAAATTACTCCAGCTAATGGCAGAACGAGCTGAGAGCAGACCCGAGGCAAGCACAGCTCCTGCTAGCCCACCTGCACTGCCTGGGACATGTCTGCAAGTCCCTGCTGTTGTGACAGGAACCATACAGATGTTGTGTGAGTGGCGGCATCTCGTGGGAACAGAGACTCGTGAGCTACACATGACTCAAGACTTCTTCAGCAATTGGGGAAGGCCAAGGTGCTTCTGGGACAAGCTCTCAGGACTTCCACCACCAAGGCCACTTGGGAAGGGAGCTGCCTGGAGCTACTGAAAGCACCACCACTCGATTCACACTCAAAGCGGTCTGGGAAAGCTAGAGCAGCTACACATTCAACAAGGCCAGTCAGGGCAGGTTCAGGCACATCCAGGACTACTCTGCAAAGCCACTGATCCAGTTGGGTCAGCAAATAACAAAGCCCAAGCCCAGAGACTTCATGCCCTCAGGTTCACACCAGCATAACCTCACCCTCAGTAAAGTTTCCTTTGTTTTTGCAGCTGTGAGAAGAGAAACGGCTGGCTCCCAACCCAACTCCCTTGTATTCCAATGTCCCGCCCTGCACCCGCTCAGACCTCAGCATGGTGCATCCCAAACAAATTTAAGGCAGGAGGGAAGGAAGAAAGTGTGCGTGTGAGTGTTATACAGGTAGGAACACAAGAGCCAGAGTCAGTAACATGGACAGACAGCAGCCAAGCCAAGGAGAGCCCCAGGTCCTCCTCGGGCATGTGACTCCCATTCACACTGAGTGAATGTGAGACTTCAACACCCAAACTGTCCTGTCTGTCCCAGGGAACCCTGGCAGGCTCCGGGCGGGCAGAGCTGTGTGAACCCGCCCTGACGTGCCGTGAGCGTGTTGTTAGACTGGCAGCTCATCTCTAAGCAAACACACGGTAGGTACTGTCTCTAACCTGTATCTATGTTCCTCTGGATGGCTACAATCAAAAAAGTAGGAACGTAAGATCATAATACTAATTCATTACACTGCAGTCAACTCCTGAGTGTTGCAAGATCATGCATGCCAGGTGCTCATTTCAACAGTTCGGTTTTTTTTTAAATTTGCAGCATACATACAACATTAAGACAACAGGACTTTACAGTAAACACAGATGCAGAAACTCTATTCAACAAAAATTAAGGCTGCAGCAGTACAGACACAATTCACTCAAACCTGAGAAATATGTCAAGAAATTCAGAAGAAATGTCTGACATTCCTTTCTGCTGTCATATCAGCTGCCATTTAACAACCACTGCATTGAACACACCACAAGAAGTCCCCTTCCTTTTTTTTTTTTTACATCACAAATCAGAAAGCAGCTTGTACCACCAACTGGTTTAATTCACATGCTAGCAGAAAGCCTCACATCTCTACTCAGCTGGTGGCGCGTTCAATTGTTCATGCAGAAATTTCACCCATCTGCTCAAACTGGATGCCCAAGCAAAAAAGCAGCATTCGAAGGATGCCACTAGACTTGTTCCCACTCTACCTGTGTCCATGTGCAGCAGCCTGACTGAAAGAGTTCATGTCACCTTGCGGAGTCATGGAAATGCCGTTCCTGTACATTGTTCCTATCATGGGGTCAGCTCCTCGCTCCAACAGCAAACTGACCAGTTCAAAATTTCCTGCAAGGCAAGAGACGCATTTTTACTTCTTTTAAAATCCAGTGTTTACTCGCCTAAACCACAGATCCCAGCTGAGGAATTGTTACAGTGGGAGGAGAAAGTCCTTACCAGCAGCTGCTGCCAACTGTAAAGGAGTTTCAGAGTAATTTTCCTCTCCATGCTCCAAGGAACCTTCTACCTTTGCTCCAGCATCCAGCAATAGCTAGAAAGAAAATTCACCATTTAGAGCAACTGGGGGTCAGCCTTCAGGGTTCATGGACAGTGATAAATGAGAATCTAATGCTTCTCACTATCTGCAAACCAGATACAATGGAGACATGTGACATGCAAATTCTGCCCATTGTTTCATAGAGGCAAATTCACTCCTTTTTTCGCTCATTTTATGCTGCCAAACACCAGAAGCACCAGTGTCCAACTTAAGAGCCAAAAAAGTGTAACCCAGTGTTTTTGAATGGGAAATGAGGTAAGGTCAGTGTTAGGAAGTAATGCACTGGAGATGGAAGAAAATTAGCCCGACAAGCATCCTTCCTTCATGGTCTTCTAGAAGCCCAGCACCATCCAAAAGTGGATCAGATTTCAATTGTCTCCATCTTTTATATGAAGACATGGCCAAAAGAAAGGCGATTCTTAAGAACCAATTGCAGCAATGAGTCCAAAAGCTGTGGTCTCCATCGAGGACACTTCCACATAAATAACAACAAAGCTGAAAACGAAACTGGCCAAGGAGAGCATGATAGAGCCTGTGCTCCAGCCCCCTCTTGGCCATTTCTGTCTTGAGGCCTTCAAAGTGTTGGTGCTTGAGTGTGTCACAGACACAGCTGTTTTGAAGAATAAACCTTTTCAACTTTTGAGATGCCAAAGCATAGAACCAGCATATCCCATATGACACCTGGATGGGGTAAGGAGAGCAAGGGATTCTCCCCCTTTGGAGCAGCACAAGGGCTGTTGTTCACATCTCTCCCACCAAGGCAGCGGTTTTGTGTTTGCTAGAATATTATAGTGTAAGAAAGTGCAATGAATGAATAAACAAACATATAAAACAAGTGGTCAGGAAGGAGCACAAGGAGTTGTCAGACTTTCTTTGGTGCAACTTTGCTTTAAAATTGTCCTATTTAAGCCTCATATTGGTTAAGGTTTGAACACCATATTCACTATGTAAGTCTATCACATATCAGTACACTCTTGAAGAAGCAGAAGTAACCAATATGAGTATGACAAGAGAATGCTGGTTTGAGATGGATGTAATTAGAACTCAGGAGGAGAAAAAAAAGAATGAGATGCAGGTAGGGAAATACAATAATACCTGAACTACAGGAATATGTCCATGCAACACAGCAAATGTCAGAGCTGTCCAATGGCGGGTCTCAGGGTGGACGGATGGGTATTTATGAGCAGTACTGACAACCTATAAACAAATTAAAGTTATTTTTTTGAAGAGCTATATGTAACAAAATTCAACCTGCCTGAAAACCAGGCATGTGAGGGAGTAAGTGAAATAGAAAACCTGGGAAAGGTGCTTTATAAAATGATTGGCTTCATTTTTTTCCTGCAAAATTTTTCTCAATATTAAAACTGTTCATGCTGATTTGACAGCTTGAATTGAGTTCTTACCAAATTAAGTCTTTTACCAACTACTGTAGCTCCATCTAAACCACTGGCCACCAGATTCTTTTGCACAAGGGCAAAACATCCACAGCTGGTTACAACAGCACACACTGGGGAAGTAAGGATGGATAAGGACACTTACAGCTAAGGAGCACTCCCACTGACTTTACCAGACCATGTACCAACAGCCCAAGGTCTTGAGACTGCTCCATCCAGGCCCAACCAAATTTCTTTGCACTTACATCAGTATGACTTTTGTCACTGCTGTCATGGAAGACACATATCACAGGCCCTACCCTGGAGTTTGCAGGCATCCTTCCAGGCTCCTCCTCTCTCACCGGAGGGAAAAAATATGTCTGAGAAGTGATGGGGCAGAGTGGTCCTTCAGAAATGTTTAAAGAAAACTCCTTTTTACTGCCTTCTCCTGTCTGAATTGAGCTAAAAGTGCAGGATGGTGACAGTTAAAAGAGATGCAAACTATATCCTTAGAAAACAAAATGCTATTTTTCAGATTGCTCCTTCCATTTTCTGTGCCTTAGTGCCTGATGCCTCTAATGTAAACACTGGGGAAGATGAATAACCATTCTTTGCTTCTGTTTTCCTGTCTTAAAGATGGGGGTATTAATATTGATGAGATTCAGAGAGATGGTAAAATCTAATGAACGTCTGCAATCCGAGACTGCACACTCAGATGGAGTGTGACACTAAAATTCAAAATCTTGTTATTGATCTTCACAGGAGGACTAAAATCAGAGTAAAAGATGCACTGTCTCTCTGTCTCACCAGTCAGCTATGCTTTCACTGCCTTGTCTGAAGCACTTTTATGCATACAGGGGAGCAGGGCCAGTTATTAAATATTCGTTTCCATCAGCAGCTTGCATTTCCAAGCGCCACATGCAGCGTTTTGCTAGAAGCAGGCCCACAGTCCCAAGGACAGGGATGAGGGCAAAATATGAAGAGTCCATGCAGATCTCATAGCTTGCCAGAGGAGAGGATCTGCACCAGCACCTGCCTGTTACCATCCAGATTTGCCAAAGACAGAGCGCACAGGGAATCAGGAGGAGTGTGCTGGCCTCTGAACAGACAAGGGACTCCTTAGGAGCTAGGTTTGCTCAGAAGGAAGAGGATTGAGCAGCTTGAGCATTGGGGTTTGGGATGTGGAGCAAGAGCAGCAGAGGCTAAGGATGGGCAGGACCACAGTTTAGTGAATGCATCCACCTCCTCCTCAGGCATGGTTCCCACCACTGTTCAGGGCAGTCCGTGGAAAGCAGCAAAGAAAATGAAGTCATTTTAACTCCTTTGCTCCTTTTTTCTTTTTCAGTTAGAGTTCTCTCCAGCCAACATGGTGTTTGCAAAAGACCTGTGGCTGAACAGGCCTTTAAGGCTGAGGTTTGCTGAGCAGCTACAGCTTCCACTGAGTACAGGGCAAACTGCAGCTTCTCCGCACATCTGGAAATGAATCCATTTTCACTAAAGATGGCCAATCAAAAAGAGAGGTGCCCAGCATTTGAGGCTACTTTTGGAAACATATTTGCAAAGTGAAAGGGAGAAAATTATGCAGGCACCTGAGTATTTATWTTTGTTCATAGTTGATTTGCCTTTTTTTTTGCCATAATTGCCCAATTTGCACAGTTGGTTGTGGTGTGCACAAATCATCTTATAATTGCACGCCATAATTACTCACAGTTCTTGTCCAAAAGTGTTTTCATTTGATTTTAGAGCAAACACTCTACAGCAATGAATTGGGGAGGTTCATATTCCTCACTGGAGCTGTTCTCTCAGATGTCAGCAGTTTCAGGAAGACAAAACTGTTTAAATTTGCATTTGATTAAAGTCTGAAAGATTACTGGAGCAATTGGGAGGACTGCTCCTAATGAAAACTCGTCCTAGGAACCAAATGCCACCTCATGTCTGAGCCACAGGCAGGGTTAAAGAAGAGATCAGTCTCCCTGCCCATCCATGCTTTGGTCTCACTAGGGGTTCAAGTGTTCAGTTATTGACAGCTCTTGAGGGTAGTGTGCTTGAATGTGGGGAACTGAAATCACCAGTGATTTCATGATAGTAACGACAATCAGCCTGCTAGAGGTAGGAGACATCCATTCCTTCTTTTTCAAATTAGACTTTTTTAAAGTGCAAAACGTCTGTCTGAAGCAGTGACTCCAATTTATCAGCTCGCTCAAGTCCAAACAGAACAGATGGAACACAGATAAGTGAGGCAGACATCTTAATTTACTCATGACCTCAACAAATTGAAATGGGAATCATTAACAAATAATTCTTCTGCAGATTTTCAAACGGCTCGTTAAAAATGTACATACCTGCATTGCACAGAGTTGGACCACAATCTGTTTGCTGGACAGATTGTCTAAGTTTGTGATGTGCACTCATCAATGAGACATTTATATTCCGGAAGCTTCAAGCTCCTCATCCAACAGTTTTTAGCCCAAGGCACTTTGTAAAACAAAACAACGAAACCTATATCGCACTTGTGTGCTGGGGATGCTTATGTGGAACATCCCTATGCATAGAAATGCTGGGCTTTGGCAGGTTATCAGATGGGTCTTTCTTTTACCCTCTTCGTTTAAAGTCGGCTGAGATTCAGCGAGTCCTTCCACTACCATTGGAGCTGTGCTCAGTGCTAGTGCTAATGTCTGGATTCATTTGCAGTGTGCAAACACAACTAAACCAGCAGTTACCTGTGGGTTAAGTCCGATGACTTGATCCCTTCTGTGCAGTGAATCCCAGTGTTAACCTAATGCCATTTGATTTCACTGTTCATGTCAAGTGGTCCCATCCAGGATAAGAGAGATTTGTTTTCTTTTTAATTCTCAGCATTTTCACTCCGCTACAGTTTCAGGGGGTAGTTTAAGATGTAAACAAACAACAGAAAAAGGATACAACCAACAAAAAGTCCTCACCTCAGCATTCAGATCTGCTCCAGCATCTAGCAGCATCTGCACCATAGCCTCATCACCCCTGACACAAGCATACATCAGTGGAGTCATGCCCTAGTCATTTTTTGGAGTTAAAAAACAAAGGAATTGACAAATTTAACACGGAACTCTCTTTGATTTTTAAAAGCAATTATTTAAGTATATATCATCAAGACTAACAATATGTATCTAATGAAAGCCATTACCTCTGTTACAAACATGCCCCTCAGAGTAGCAAAAGCCAACCATTTTTGTAAAAATCTCCATTTTCGTTGTCACTTGTGTTGACTGCTTGTATTTTTCATGTTATCTTCAGTATGGTGAGTGAAACTAGGCTTGCCAGCCTCACCTCCATCCTCATATACTAAACTGAGCACCTTTGTCTTCGGGACCCCAGCAGAGAAATGTTTTCACCAAAGCAACCATTATTTCCACTGGTATTTTGAAAAGACAGTAACTCTATTCAGTTTTCTATAATCACAGTGTCTTAAAATCTAACTTTTTAATTAAAGAATGAACCTTTAAAACATCTCAAGCTCCTTTTAAGATCGGTCAGATTTGAGCACAGCTTTTTCAACCACAGATACTGTCAGGGGCTGGAAACACCAAGGCTTTGTATAGCACTCTCTAGAAAACAAGGACTTAATTTTAAATAAAATGCCAGACAGCTTTGTTGCAAGTTTCTGGCTCTAGGAAAACATGGCCCTGCTTGGAGAAAAACTAGATTAAGTGACCCTTCGCTACAGAATCACCACAATGTAATTTGTATTAATCTAAAATACCTGCTACGGCATTTCCCTTAAGGTAAGTATTACTGTGGCTGTGGTAATGAGTCCAGATGAAACCATGAACAAAATTATTAAATCTACTGTAAATTATAACAGCAAAACCTGCTTATTAAATACAGTAGGGGGTGTTGACCAACAGCCACCAGTTGTTTTGTAGTAAATCTTCTGAAGCACGCAACTACCTCTGATGCATGTTTACTGCCTACCTTGAGGTCCCCCAGTAAATCTGCTGTCAGACTACAGCCCRTTTGCTGTTTAACCTGAGTGCTGCTATGAAGGGAAGTTCTTTTCAGAGAAACTAGAGGTACCCAGCTGGCCAGACACAAAGCCATGACAGTGCTCTTCCTAGCAAGAGCCCAGCACCGCTGTTTTTGCTGAACAGTTTTCCTGTTTGTATACAGGGCTAAAGGTAGTGAATACTTCTGAATGGAATGGCTGCTCTTGTAGAGACAATACAAATTAAGGTTTGTCCCTGCAAGGTCCTTAGATCCTCCCTGAAACACATTGAGCATTTCACAGGATCCAAACTGCAGTGTACTTGTGCAACAGGCACTTGGGGCCTCGTGTCATTATTAAGGAAAAACAAGTTCACCCCAGGCAAGGAGAGTTCTTGGCTGACTTGAAGCTACTTGCAAAGAGAATTTGAAAGGACTTCAGCCACAGCCAGTGGCAAAACATTTCCTCTGGCAGTCAACAAACACTACAGGAACAAACAGGGCCATAAGAATTACAAAAAAATTGTGTTTGGGCCTTGGAACATATGGATGGGATAGCAGCTTAAAATTAAATACATGTTCCTTCAACTGTTTTTTCAATTTCTGTTAGTGGCGTCATTAGATTATTAAGTCAAGTGTTTATTTAGCACACGGGGTCTAATCAGATCCGCAGAAAAGAATCTGAAAACCCAGTGCCGGGGCTCCTCCTGCGAGATGCAGTACGTGGGCAGCCATGGTGAGGAATCCTGCAGCAACACCCAGAGCAAAGGCTCTGCCTGGGAACCACACAGGGTGTCCTGACCCTGCTGAAACTGAAGGAGGACTTAACACTGACTAAAAGGGGCCAAGAACGTCATGCTGCAGTATCAGGGTTCTAAAGAGTTAATGAGAATTTTAACCTCCCCTTCCCTTGCACTGCTGTCCCTGCTGCTTTTGCCTCTGCCAGTCCCCCCAGGCTTGTCCAGCAGCTCAGCCTTGTGCTGCAGCACCACTCACCCCCCTCTCTGCACGTGGGAAGAATAGATTTTTAATAAGCCCATCATTAGTGTTCGAAGCACACACAGGAACACAGTAACAATGTGTACAATCAACACAAAGGGCATTTGGCTTTCGGCAAAATACAAAATTACTGTCTTTCTTTCAGCCTTGTAATGACTTAGGGCTCTGTCCTGCAACATGTGGGATCCTGCAAGATGTGGGACATTTGATCCAGCGAAACATTTAAGCACAGGCTTAACTTTCACTCAAATAGGATGTAAAAGCATGTGTTCAGAGTTAAGCATATGATTAGGTACTTTGATGAATCAAGCCATAGTGTTCCCAGTTTTCAGACTGGAGGACAGAGGAAATATGCTGTGAAGTTTCCAGGTTCAGACTAACTTAAAAAAACAATAATTTAAAAAAGTATAATGTATGAACCTTGGAATGAGCAGTCTGATACTATTTTTTTGCAGAAAGTATTTTCCTCTTCTAAAGCTTTTCTCAGATGAATACACAGTATTGACTCAGACTGAAGCTACTGAATAGCAACATAACTCACATTCCTGGAATGGCTTTCATCTCAGAAGACCTAAATCCATAAACAGTCCAGCTCTGTCCCAAGTGACCACCTTAGAGGTGGCAGCCACCTGACTCCTGCCAAAGAGGACGCCACAGCTCTGGGAACATGCAGTGACAAACTTTCATTGGGGGCACCAGAAAAGTCAGAGGACTATTTCAAAAAGAAACATTAATATCCATGGCCATCACTTCCCTCCGGGAAGGGGAACCACCTCGGTGAGCATCACAGTCCAGCAGACAGCTGCCAGCAGGTAGCTGCAGAGGGCAGGTTTATAGCCAGACACAACCACCAGCTTCATGGAGGTGTAACTCCAAGGATATTTGGGCTCTTCAACTGGTGGATGTTGGCCACAATGATCCGCTGAGGGGTAACTGCAGAGATACTTTCAAGTCTGCAAGTTCAGTTCAAACTGGAGTGAAATCAACTGAAGAGTGCCAGCAATTAAGCACTTACTGACAGGGGTTTGTGGTGCACATGAAGTATGTGGCAGATCCCAGAGTTGTGTCAGTGCAAGGATGTTCACCGCACAAAGCCCTGCCTCACACCACTGCTCATGGCATTGAAGCAGTTTTAAGTATTCAGCTCAACACTAAGCTCTCTTGGGATCTTCTTCTGGCTTCACTGGATTCAATTCACTACTAAGAAGATTTCAGGGGATGCAGTCACCCTCATGCTGAGTTACCTCAGTACTGACTAATCAATCCAACTCAAAATGACCCAACTTAACATAGATGTTCACGTGGCAGTGCTTCAACTCAATGCAAAGTAATGCAGGGAAAGCATTAATGCCCTGTCTGTGTATAGCTGAAAGCTGGGGCTCATTTTCTGTGACAAGCAGATAAAACTCTCCCATCTCACAGTTGCTTCTTCAAATTTCTATCCCGTTACCTGTTCACTCATGCTGTTAATCCCATCCGGGCCCAGCAAGGATATGGCTTGTTTAACCAGATCCGTTCGGCCGCAGTTGAGCATCCGAAAACCCAGGTCTTGCTTGAACTTCGCTTCAGTGGCAACTGCATCCAGCTTCCGAGAGGCGCAAAAACAGTCATCGATTCTGTGGGTGTGAGAAATGAACTCCCTCAGAGGACAATCAGAGGACAGACCTCCCTAGGAAAATAATACTGTGCCCTGTCTTTGCAGGATTTAGGTCATGCACACATCCATTCTCCTTTGACCTGCGTGTGCGAGGGAAATGATAATGCAAGCTAATGGAGATTGCCCTTGGTCTATCTTTCATGGGATAAGTTATACATTTCAATAAAAACTGAAGGAAAAAAGCACAGCTTTCGCTTGATTTTGTTTCTGTCTAAACAATGCACAATACATTCTCACCACAAGTTTTCTCCCCACATGGCAAGGTGATCCAGTTCCCGATCCCTGAAAACTTTCAGTGACTTTAGTAAGCTTTGAACTTACATCAAACGGATGCATAATCGTCCACAATACAACAAAGAGAAAACAATGTCACTCCAAACACCTTCAAGGGTCTTACCAGCATAGCCCCAGTAACAGGGAAGCCCTTCTGGAGCAGAAAGTGGAAGTTGCAGAATCCCAGACTGGCTGAGGTTGAAAGGAACTTCTGAAGGTCACCTGGTCCAACTCTCCTGCTTAAGCAGGGCAACATGTACATAAGACCACCGTGCAATAGGGGAGAAGGCAATCTTGCCAGGTAGTCACAAATCCTTGCTGGCTGTGTCTAACAGATGAGATGTCACTCTTTTAAGGTCTTATTCAAAAGATCTCCAAACTGTAAACTGATACCCATTTCAAACGAAAGAAGGGCTAAGAGTTATTTAGCCAAGATGTGAATCTACAGCTCCAGAGAGAGCCAGGCAATTCAAATCTAGTGTTTATCCAAGTCAGTTTCATCTTGTTAAAGGACAGATTTGATTTTCTTTCATGCTGAGGAGTGTCTGGGGCAGAGGGTGGAGTCCAAATCCACAATGCTTTTGGTGTGCACTTGGATAAAGGACTGTTTGGAAAAACACCACTTTAAGTCTGCAAAAATGCTAGATCAGAAAATGAGGGGCTACTTACGAAGGAAAAACAAAATAGAGATCAAAAGTGAAAAAGTCAGGCATACATCAAATATTTGTTTTCTATCTCATATGTAAAAAAACCACAGCAAATCAAAAGAAAAATATAAACAGCACATCACTATCATTTAAATTTCTTCTTCAAAGTGGTTTATCAGAGCTTTATAAAATATATAACACTGCTTAATATTTAACAGCAGTACGCAACAAATACGCCGTTTATATAGAAGCAGTGGTATGTAGCAATAGCTACTGCTCTTCCTCTTTCAACAGAGGAAGGAAAGTGAAATGCAAAATGCAAAGTGTTTTCATCAAAGCTTCTGCAGGTTTGAAACTGCCATCTGAGCTCAGATTTGCTCTCTGGTGTGCTGGGCCACAACCAGTCTGGAGGACAACAGATGTTTTGCTGATGTTCATTCTACTGCTCAGTTTGGGTTCTGACTCATAAAAAGTTCATGTCCTAATGCAAGAATGCAAAAAAGGTATGCTTGGAGTATCACCACTCAGGGGAACAAGGATGACGTTTCATCACCACAGTGTGCTGCAAGATTAAGGCACAGCACTCGGTCACAACAAATACACCGCAACAGCAATGACAGATTCTGCACCCACAACAGAGAGGGAGAAAGCAAAGCATAACAAGGCTGGGGTTTCTGCAGCAGTTTCTGACCGAGTTTAAGGAAGAAGAAAAAGCAGCACAGATATGCAGGGCTGAGCTCACTGACACCGAGATCCACGGGAGCAACTGAGGCTAAACAMATTCACACCACATGGCACATTTCTGACACAGAGCTACAGCAACATTTGGTACTTGTTCCCCCCATAGCATGGAAATGCTGGAGATCATCTGTGCCCTCCTTTAAGGCATGGCAAAGATAAAGCATGCTCAAAAGTTAGGTGGTGGGGGTTTTGGTGCACAGAGGAGAGACTGGACCTCCCAGCTGCAGATGGCATTCCCAGAGGACTCTGGGCTGAAAACAAGGTGGTTCCTCAGCAAAGTGCAGCTATGGAAAGATCTAGACATCCTCTGCAGAGGTGTCTGTCACTATGAATCACTGCCTGTGTTAAGTCACTGCTTCATCATTTGTACTGAGGTATATAACATACACTGACTAAAATGGGTCAAACTCATACAGAGCTCCACTGACGTCAGCCAGGCTCGGTGCATGCAAAATGATAGCTGATCATCTCCTCGTTAAAAAAAAAAAGTCAGATTTTAACCTGAGTTGCACACTCACAGAAGGAAGGAAAGAGGAACAAGGAGCTATCTCACCTATCCTGTATGGGCTGCCCAGATCTCTACTCTGGCATGGGTTCAAAAATCAGGAACTCCTCCATGAACTGGCTCTGGTCTCCTGAATGCATGTCAGTTCACCTGCTCTATACAGTCAAAGAAGGAGACCCATAAATTCCTGATGATATTTAGTATCAGCAAATTAGGACTCCTCAATCAGCTGGGGGGGATAAGTGTCTCAGTCCAAGGACTCCAGGATGCTACAGCTGTAAAAACACTGCAACAATAACATGGATGCAGAGAAGTGCCTGGGCTGCACAGCGGGTAGAACACCAGTGCTGACAAAGTCTGACCTAGACCAAATACCACAAAACAAGAAACCACAACTTAGTACCACTACCAGGGGCCCACTGCCTTTTTATACCCCAAAAAGGACCCATTGCGGGTTACAGCCCCAGTTTATGGGACATAGCAAAGGAAACTATACGGCAAAATTTGATATAGACCATTGCTGGTGCCACCACTGTCGTACATTGACTAATAAACTGGATAGAGATCAAACTGGTGAGTTTAATAGAACAAGAGCATGATGCAAAGGAAAGGAACAGAGGATGAGGAGAGAAAGCACAGCAATGTCTTGAAAAGCCAGAGAGATGAATGAGTTAAGGAAAAGCAGATTTAACATGTACTGATAAAAAGCAGTGAAGAGACATCAAAAAATGATCAGGAACTACAAATAGAAGAGCACAGCATCACTTTTAACACTGGAGAAAGCCAGCTGGGAAGACAGTACAGCAGACAGACTGAGCTGTCGCATTTCAAAATGAAAACTGAAAAACAGAAAAAAACCCAAACCCATCAAAAATCAAACCTAAGCTAACACAGCACTGCGTTTTCTCCCCAAGTCCTCCTTCTAACCATTCACTGCATAATATTGATTCCAAAAGAAGCAGARGGTGTCTGCTCCATATTACACTGTATAAGGGGACACTGCTCCAGCATGGACACCACCCAGAACCATAAACATTCAAGCATGCAAGACAGAAAAAGAGGAAGGGAACACGCACCCAGGCTTGACTTGCTCAAGACTCCTTAACTCTGGACTGAAACAAACATACTGACAAGCTACGAAGAGGTGGGAAAGGGATGGGAAAAAGCTTGAAACATAAGGCTGACGAGGAACAGTAAATCACTTAAATATACAGGGTCACTTTTTAGAGCTGTGAAACTGTGCCTGCTAAGCAACGGAAGAGAGCACAAACAGAGCTGGAAACCTCCACAGCTGCACTGTCAGTTCGGAGCCCTTTTGCCAAAAAGCCTTTGTGGTCTTTCCAAGCACACAGGAGGCCGACACCAGCCCAACGGCAGGATGTCTCCTCCACGGCCACCCTGGTTTGTTGCCAGAGTCTGCCAGCTGCCAGCGTTCACACAGGTCATCCTTTCCTCAAGACCCCACCCTGCAGAAAAGGTGCATTTTCATCAAAGGGGCAGGGAAGGCTGATGGGAGGAACAGAAGATCATGGAGGGGGCCAGTGCTCTTCTCCTCCTCTTCTGCCTAGGGACAGTCTCGGGATGGCAGGACATCACTCCACCAGATGCTGGCAGGGTCAGGCCAACTTCGAGGTCTCCCAGAGGTGATACAGTGAAAAAGGTAGGACTGACCAACATCTTCTCTCAAAAGAGAGAGTCCATTCTGAACTCCTCTATTTAACAACCTGTGGGGCTGGGCAGGCTCCTTGACACCACCACCACCACTGTACAATGCTCCCACTCCCAGAACTGGTAAATAATATGCTTGAATTAATAACCTACACTGATCATAGTCCTTGTGCTCAACAGCAAATTCACCCCTCTAATTTAAGGGTTCAATCATACAGCCTGTCAACTCTCTCCCTCCCTAGCGTGAATCAAGCCAACAACTGCCTTTATAAATAAAAGGAAAATTAGAAACAAGTGAAATAATCTTAATTTTATATTTGCAGTAAAACTGTGAACACATTTTTTAACTTACAATGCAATACAATTTTCTCCAAGTCCTCTTTTAATTCCTCATAGGTATCGCCTCTACAGCTGTTATCTTCAAGATCATTACAGTGTTGCCACTGCACATAATTAAATTGACTGTGGCTTTATATRTGCAATGCCTGGTAATATTAATTATTTGCAAATGGTCACTGTCAAACACTGCATGGTGACCATGACACTCCATCATACTCTGAAGTACTCAAACCTCTGAAAGGAGTCTAAGATAATCTTCTTCATTTGTAATGGGTCCTAGCAGTACAGCAAATTATTTTTCTTTTCCCAAACTCACATTATGAAAACATAATGCAGCACTTCTACAGCAGTGCTTTAAACGCAAGGGGGTTGGTTTTTTTCATTTTCACTCCGACTGGCTAAGACGGAGTCTGTGAGGATCTTTAATAAGTTACTCATGGGCTGAATACATTTGGGAGAACGGATGATTCAAAGGCAAAGTGTTTCCATCGTAACTGGAAGATGCAGTTGATTTAAAAGAAATGGAGTGCAGTCTGTGATGAGCAGCAGGACAAATGTTCCCCTTGGCTGAAACGAACAGATCACCACACTGATAGCCAAGCATCAGAACCCTGTTTGTCCACCTGCGACTCGATCGCCAGCCCTTTCAATTATAAGAATGATAACCTACTAATTAAGTCCATCTTTTTAGCTTTGTGGAATTTATTCAGTTTGTCCTAAATATGAATGAGGTCTTCAGTCAGAAATTACAGTTCAGCTGGCTGGAAGTCTGGAAGGAGTCATATTTTAGCCAGCAATATACATGCATTTGCAATGCTGAATTTCTTGGGGTCACTGTTTTGATCTGGGCTGCACAGCCCACAGCACAAAAGGGTCTTGTTCCTTGCCTGGGGCTCTTCAGGGAGACTACAGACACAAACGGCGAGAGTGGGAGCAGCAGACAATTTGATTTAAATTTGTGAGAGCYCTTTTCTCCAGTGCGGTGCTTTAAAAAGGACTATAATGCTGATATTAATAGAACTGCAATATAAATACTATATTGAGACAATTATTTGCATTTTCAGTTTTGGAGAGAGGAAAATGTAAGTACAAACATGTTGATCAAAGTGATGAAGAGCAATACTTTTTATTGCAGAAATAGAATATCTCCATTTACTTTAATCAGGAGCTAAATTAAGATGAGAAAAAAAATACTCCAGATATTTATTATCCAACCTCTTACTCTTGTCAAAGGTCTGAGAAGATATTGGTTACAAATACTGGAAAATACATTAAATAAGTGATGTGACTATCAAATCAAGACCCAAATCTGTATTTCAAAACAGTCTTAATATTCCAGTTCCATGTATATAGGTCAGGAACCATGTTCAAAATTAAATCTGAGCTCAGATTTTGAACAAGGCCACAGTACTATAGGAGTTTCAGTACAGAGTCATCTTTCATATAAATAGATAGCACAAGTCTTCACTAATGGGTGGAAAATGGTGTTATCTGTATTCTGATTATTATATTCAGGAATGGAATATAGGGACATGTAATGTAATATAATTCAGGGATACAATAAAAGGGACAGAGCATATGAAACAACAGTAATGATCTTGCCTGCAATGGGAAGAAGGCTGCTGGATCCTAAAGCCCATAAAAATGCATTCTGCCCTAAAAGTGAAGGAGAACATGAGGCCCAGGTCCTCCCCTTCAATAATTTTTTTTATTACTGCTGCCTTCAAGCAGATGGTTGGCAGGGCAGGTTGAGATTCACCTCAGAAACCCATGCCCTAACTCTTAATTAATAAAATCTCCTTCATCTGCTGGCACCATCTGCCCCAAGGGACTGCTGGATTTTGTCAAGTGGCTTGTTTGCTACTGCTCACATTTTTGTATCTAATTACAGAAATAGCCACGGCTAGTGTTAAAGGATTAGTGAAACTTTGTGGAAAGAACAAGGACATCCAAGAAGCTATGCAAACACCAACCATTCCTACTTAAAAGTGGCTGTATCTAATTAAGTAGCAGAATTACTTGGCAATTTTATACTCTCTCTGCAAAAACTCAGCCCCTTACCCAACACGTTGTAAGAGAGGAGGAAGAGCAGTGGAAATATTTTTCTGCCTTCAAATCTCTATTTATTAAAGTCCATTTATATTTTCATGCTCTAGTACAAGCACAAGATTTCTATAAACAAAACATTAAATGCAACTCTTCTGCTTTCACTTTCAACTTAGAATTGCACACGTGTGGTATAGTATCGGGATGACACAGCAAATGGTATAGACTGCTCTGAAACAACAAAATAACACATTTTCCCTTTACATTACTGTATTTTCCCCTTTCCATAGTCTTAAGAAAACTCTCTAGAATGAGCCAAGGATGTTCCAATAATCTTCACTTTTGAGATTGATAATCCTATTTTCCTAGAGAGCCTTCATTAAGAGTGACGGTCCCAGACAGAAAAGCAGCCTTAGGTATTCCCAGGACAAGGCTAATTGGAAATCAGGACTGATTTTCAATTAAAGACACATTTTCAAAGGCACTCAGACACTGCATTTGCCCAGAGACCTTTCCGGATCACAGCTGTAAATGCAACTCTGAGCACTGGGTGAGACTGCCAAGGGCAGCAGCTGAGAGAGCACATGGGACTGGAGGGTTAATAAACCTGGTCCTATGCTTCAGCCAGGCTTGGATACATCCACACTTTCARTTTGAACTTACTCATGACTTGCTAATACTCATATACTCCTGTGTCCATGCTGCCCTTTAAATGGTGTATTTTTCCTTCCATAGTGTTTACCCCTGATGTATTTCTGGAGAAGAGCCACAGGTTCCCTCAGCACACATTTTGCTCAGCTGAATGAGCCCCTTTCTTCAAGTCTGCCTCCATGAGAACATTCTGTCAAAAATCAAATCGCCCCAGCCCATTTCTTTCTACCTGGTCCAAAGTGAATATTTTCTTGACCAGGACACAGGATTTGTGATTTCACATCACTTCCTACCACTTTCACATGGCACCAATACTTTTCTGTTTCTACTGGAAATGCCTCTCCCAATGCAGCCTCAAAATGCATTTGCTTTTTTCATGGCTGAGGAAAAATCCACTTTTGTAGTTTACAATCATTCTGAGATTAAATACCACTCTACAGCCTTTACCACCACCTTTCCAATACTTTGCTCCCAATATGGTATATATTAGACTGCATATATAGTCTGTATGATACATATACACTGCAGTATGTATATTTTTATCTTAAAAATATGTTTGCCTTCCACTTGTGGAAAACTGCATTTCATCCCATTTATTTTGTCCCAGCCCTCAAGGTCATCCACTTTTTCCTGGATGATTTCCCAAACYTCCTCTGTCAGGACAATGCCTCTCAGCATCGTGGCATCAGCAAATTTTAACTTCATGAGCACACTGTTAAGATTTGTGCCAAAACCCCTTCTGAAAATTAAAAAACACCCATTTTTCAGAACGAGAGCTGAAGGTCCCTGCTTGCAACCCCATCTCAGCCAATCCAGCCCTTGCCACCTCTCTTGAAGGCAGCCCCTGCTCACTTTCCAATTACTTTACCAACCCCCATCTTCTCTGTCTTAATAGCTCCCTGCATGGACTGTATCAAATCCTCACTCAAGTCCAAATAGATGAAATTCTACTGAATTTCCTTGGGGTAGAAAATCAGTTATCTTATCAAAAAAGTTATTAGATTAGCCTGGCAAGATCTATCTTTAGAAAATCTGTGTCACATTTTATCCCATTTTTCCCTCAACAACATGTCTTTAATCAGTCTTTGCTTGAAAAAACATTCAAAGGCCTTGCACTAACAGCCTGGAATTTTCCTTGCATCATTTTTCATCCTTTTCAAATGTCGGGCATTACTATTATTAATCCTTAGAGTTATGGCATCACTCCAGGCTTTGTTAAAAATATTTCCCTCTGCCCCCCTGATTTTGCAAGACAGCTTTTTCTCATCATTGAGATAGAGGTTATCTGGTCATCCTGATTTGAGTGCATTAAGCCGCATAATTTTCTCTTCTTTAGATTACTGTTTTTCCATTTTCATAACCTTGTTGCTATTATTTGTTTTTTATTTTTCAACAGGATTTTCTTCCCCAAAACCAGAGGTGAAGCATTCACCAGGTAAGTTCTTGGGTGATGGCCTCTGTTGGCACTGCTGCACACCTCTGAGAGGTGTTCCAGCATCTTTATATCCTCCAGGATTGTCACAATATATTGCCACCAGAAATGAAGCCCCTGAACCTGATAAAAGGCACGGCAGCCTTCGTGCTGAGCCACACAGGATGCTCGTCTCTTTCTCTCTTTCTCTGACATCAGCCTCCAGTCCCCAGATGTAGTCATGCACCAGTGATCCTCTCCACCACATGTCTAACACACTGGGTTTTATTTGTTTTAAACGAACATCCCACAGAATGGAGGAAGGAAAGACATGCAAAGAGCTTGTGTTTAGCTGGAGAAAGGGGAAAGGTACCCCTGGCAAATGCAATGATGAAGAGAAGCCAAAATCTGTTTGCAGCCAGACAGTTCTAGGGCAGACTGAGCAGTGACGGTACCTTATTACAATAGAAAGGCAGCTCAACATAGTTTTTACCACCATGCCCCTTTCTGACAACAAATTACCTTCATCTCTGATGCCTTCATTAATAAAAGGTGTATAACAGGGAGCAGAGCACCCACCTTCACCAGATTCACGCCAGCAGAGAGCCACCTTGCACACAGTTCTCGAGTGACTACATCCAGCTCCTCAGGTGGCCCAAAGGGCCTGGGTATAGGCCAGTCTTTATTTAAGTGTGCCATCACACTACAACAATATCTTGGACACAACTTGGGTTGCCATCTCAGCGAGCTGTTGTGCATCCAGCACTCAATCCATCTGTGAAACCCACCTCCTTGCAAAAGGCAGAAACAATGGGCCTGTCTAAACCTTTCACTCCCGGGGGAAGGTGAACACTTATATCCCTGCTCATCTCCCAAAGCTAGGGAAAGGGAAGAAACTTTCTGGTACATCTGCTGCTGTAAAATGAAAAGAGATCAGGCAGGAGACAGGCAGCTCCTGACGGATTCCAGTTTCCCTCACGCCTCTAACCCAGAGCAAGAGCAGCTTCTCTTTCAGGAGAGGAAAACACTGCAAGAAATTAAGGCAATGGACTTTTTAAAAAGGACCAGAAAAAGGGCGAAACAGACGAATGAAAGGCAGGAAGCAAGAAGGGATGACTTACAAAGCCACAGAACGGGAACCTCTCTGCTGGAGTTTGTGATTGTGCTGGGAAGAGTCACATGAATCTGCGGGGAGACCTCCATGCTGTAGTTCAGATAAGAAGCTGAACATTTGGGTTTTATCCAACTGATACTGAACTTCACAGCCTTTCAGGTCCTGCCAATCTCTCTCTCTCTCCCCATATGCATGTTTTTCCAGCGTGGAAGCTGATTTTGCTTTATGTGCTTGCAATGACAGGTTGTGAATCAGCACTGTGGAAGGATGCAGTATCACATGGGACCACAGGAACTTTTGGGTTCAGGTCTCTATGTTTTAGGGACTAAAGAAGACTGCTATGAAAAGCCTAGAAATGGAACCAGTTTCAAGGTTCTACTTATTAAACCCTTCCTACAGAACTCACAAAATGTATCAAGCAAAATGCATTTAAAATCCTCCAGTTGCCATCCGTCACATAGCTTATTTGAAAAGCCATCCCCTGCAAAGTTGTTGTATTCCCTCCCCCAGTGTTAGAATTTATAGAATTGATGCTCCTTGAGGAGTTAAGAATTGGAAAGGTGCCCTCCCTAATGGAGAGGAGTGAAGGGTTAGTGTTTGGTTTATTGAAAATCAGAAGTGCTGAAGGTCGGCTGAATACAAATAAAAAATTACAGGCTGCAAAGTTCCAAATTAACATCCTGATGATTCATATTATTCTTCAGAAAAGCTCGGTCTTTCCTTTGATCTCAGGATTACAGGCAGACAGGGTCTTATTTGCAGCTACGCAAAAACCTGCTGCACTACACTAGCAGTAGGCACAGACCTCAAAATAAAACCCAAGGTACACCAACACTCATTTGCAGACCTCTGCCAGCACAGCAGAGAGATAGTCATTTTAGGACATCGACGGATAAACCGGGCCCCTGCAGTCAAACACAGGCACACTGCAAAGGCTGGTCTCTCTAAAATCCAGAATTTGTCTCCAGAATAGTTTTCCTTTTTATTCTCATCTGATTAATCCCAGGCTGTGCTCTTTAGGCTCATTCCCACTTGTAAGACAAGTAGGACAACAACAATAATTTGTATTCTTTATGAAATGAATCCTTGATGGCAACTTTAAACTGAGTGCTGATTTGTTTCCCATAATTAATAAATTCTTCTGCAGTATAATACAACTCTCCACAAGTTCAAATTACTTTGAAACTCCTGGAAAGTTGTCTAACAGTTGATGGCATTTTATAAATATATATCTATAAAAAAATATATATATACACACAAACATACACACTGTCAAAATACAACTTTAAGAATGGTATTAATTTTTAAGACAGACGATGTAGAATAGAAACATTATTGCCTTATTTGCAATCCTACCTAAATACTTGGAGAGCTATTAAATTAATTGTGCCTTTTCAGAACCAAGTGCCACATCTTTAGACAGTGTGTAGCACCTATACCTGTAAGTCCTAACTTTCAGTAAGGACGCAGAATGCAGCACTTCTGGAAATGAGGGCCAAGACGGTCACACCAAAGGGAAGCAATTACAGCCAAAGTTTGAAATCTGAAACGCTCAAGATTTGGTTTTTGAAATTCCACATATTTCTTCAATTAAACATCAAATAGATATGACTATAAAAAGCCCATGTAGCTCTTGAAGTAAAGTAGTATACTCTCTGGTGAAAGACCATCTAGGCCAGAGCCAACAGAAGGCAGCTGCTCCCCCCTCTGCTTTCTATGTTGCAGGAAAGAATGCACCTACTGCTGTATCAAGAGGCAGATTGCTGAAAATTGGGGTTTAGGTACAAATTTGTGAAGCAATAGCCGTGAATAATTCCTGCTTTGGCAGATTCAGAATGCCTTTTGATACGAACATCAAAACCAAACATATTCTTGACTCCAGAACAGTCCTAGAACGTACTTTTACACAAGTACATAATAATAAGGCAAAACACACACTAAAAACATATCCCGGCAATAAATACTTTAAGACTTCATTAGAAAACCAAAAGGTCACATCTGATACATGAAAAAGTCAAATTATCTAGGCTGACATTTACGAGTAATTTGAACTGACATTAGCATGAAAAATACAATTTTACTGGAAGAAGTAGTCTTACCTCTAAGTTTAAATGTGCCCTTTAAGCACTAATGCTGAAAACAAAGCCCTGAAAAATATCTGCAGCCCTGCCAATTACATTTCGGTATTTTATAGCAAAACAACGTGAAGCAGACAATTAGCAGAAGGTTTCAGCCCCTCATTAGCAAGCAGAACCTAATAGGAAGATGAGAAAGAATCACCACCGTGTAAGCTCTGATGAGCAGATTACGGGCTCGATCCAGCTGTGAGATAGTCAGGCACCCATTACCCTGCAACCAGCTTATCCACGGATGTGAGCAAATACCGGGAGCTGATTTTGCAACACACACAGTGACGAACCGGAGCATCCATGCGCCTCCCCAGGCAATAACAGAGCCCTCTGCCTGCCTGCCTGCGGATCGCCAGGAAAGAGAGACACGTTTTGCACAAAGCAGCCGATCTGCATTTCGTGGACTTACTTTAACTGTCGAGGTTCGCAGTCAACTCCCGGCAGCAGGAGCCTCGCTGCCTGTCGCACGTCATCGCTGTCCACCGAGAAACTGCGGCGGTGCCCCGCGTGAGCCACCGCCACCCGAATCCACTCCATCAGGGGAGGCAGCACGATGAACGGCCTGGGGAAGCACACAAACATGAGTGCCTCAGCACACTAGCATCAAAATAACAGGTAGAGAGAAGGAGAGAGCGGGGGGGGGCTGTGTGCGCATATCTGTGCGACTATATAAATATATATATATATATATATATATATGTATACACAGCGAGAAGGGACAAGCAAAACGAAAGAATCGGGGAGCAAACAGCCCAGCAATCTTCAAGTGGGTCTAAATCAAGATGTCTCACCCTGTCTCCACGGCAGGAATATTTGAAGAGGGAGATTTATGAGCCATGCTCATTTATGGGGCTCCTGCGAGGTCAGTGCACCCGACTAGCAAGCCCTCCTCCCATCATTCCCRTAAGTGTAATCCCAAAAAGAGGGCAGGAGCCCTCTGGCACAGGACCATGTCATGCTCTGGCTGATGTGCCGTCCTAGGTACACTCCCATGCCACTATGCAATAGGGAYAGGAGAACGAAGCCGGGCAGAGAGAGGGGATGCCCCGTTCCCAAGATGCCAGGAATGGAGAGAGGATGCCCAAGAAAGTCTCCTGCCAATGCAATGCACACCTTGGGCTCAGCTGCAGCTCAGCTGAAAGTGGGGGGCTTTGCAGCCAATGTGAAAGTTACCTGGGAGCGAGGTCAGAAATCAGACTGCTTCGTTTCACTTTTCGCAGTAGCAGACTGCTACGCTTTCAGGTGCCAGCTGTTCTGCCAACCGAGCAAAAATATACAAAGCTGCCCCCAAAGTGAATGGTGGGATTCTGGGCCACAGCCCCACAAAGTCTGGGCGCTTTCAGAGACATGGTCCTTCACTCCTCACAACACCTGGACAGCCCCATGCGCCAGCAGAAGAATGCCAAACTTTAAGTAAGAACCATAGCTTCAAGTACTATTTTGGAGATAAAACTAATAAAATAACTGCAGCTGAACACCCTGAAGGTCACTGCAAGTCTCTTGCTTGCCTCTCCTTCTGTGGTCCCCTTTTATGGAGCAAGGAAAAAAAAGTCCGCATTAGGTGCAGAGTAGGCAAATATTCTACATTTTAAATATACAACTTTACCTCAAAAGGATCTACCCTGAGAAAAATTATTTAAGAACATGTTGATTCTGGAATACTCTTTTCCTATTTATAGCTCTTTATGCATTTATTTCCCTTTTTGAGGACTTGGCTTTACATAGCTCYGGTATTAATATTCTTGAGGAGGGGATGAGATACTTCAGAAGCACCGAAGGACAGAGAAGCCCTGAGGCCACTAACTCTCCCTAGGATGCCGGGTTCCCAAATCCCACGGGCACTTAAACAAACAACCTCTTTTTGAAATATGACATCTTTGGCTGACTTGCCACTTTCATCATTATTCTATCCAAACACACCACCGTCACCTCAAGACCAGGCTGCATTTGTTTCCAAGGTTTTTGCTCTCCCCAGACCTGCCACAGCCACATAAGGAGGCAGATAAGGACAGAACATCTCCCACAGCTCCTGTGAAACGATTTCCTAACCCAGCTCATTTGTCACGAGGGTGGTGGGAGTCAGAGTAGGGAGAGAGGGGAAGCAAGGATGTATCTGCTGCTGGAAGGAGACTGCTCCCCAGGTCATATTCTGAGCAGAAGGGACCCTCTTTTGCGGCATTAAGTAGCTGGGGACAAGTGATCAGTGCAAGTTTTTTTATCACTTGCTGAGCAAACAGTGGAAAGGGAGCTGCAAATCACACTGCAAGTGTAAAACTGCATRTAGTTACAGACATAACTTGGTTCTAGGAAGACAATTAAAGGAAAACTCAATTCGAGTTTATGTTTTGCGTGAGTGAACACGGTTTGGATCACAGAAATGAAGACAGGCTTGTACAGGGCGTTCCTACAACATCTGCTGGGCAAACAGAAAAGCAGAGAGCTGTGGCTGAAGAGGGGACTTGGAGGTTCACACTTTTTCCTGCTCTTGTGCAGGTCAGAAACTCACCCAGCACAAAGTATGCCCCACCACAGTAAGGAGCAGAGCAAATAAAAATATTTACAGAACTCAGATAACTGCACTATAAAATTGCATTTTTTTTTTTCTTTTCCCAGTCTTGCAAATTTCAACAGAGAAATAGAAATGAGCATGGCTATTTGGTGCAACAACTCACAAGAGGGAAGAGAAGCRGGGAAATTTTCTATGAAGTCCAATTTCAGGACCTAGATGAAGATATGGAGTTAGCTCACAATATATTACATTCCTTTTTCCAAGGCAAAAAAAAAAAAAAATCATCACTGCATATCTCAGCACGTCAGGAAATTTGTATTTTGAGAGGAGAACCAAATATGGCTGAGTGCAATAGGTTAAAAATATCCTTCAAGAGTCTATGCACCATGTGAAGGGCTGGGTTTTTTTTTTAAAATACTGCTTGTGTGTCAAAGAGGAAAGAGGAACAGAGAGTTACAAGGGTGTGATAATCCACAAGACAATGTGACATCAGYAAGAAATATTTCACTTTTCAAATGGCACTGTGTGAAAATGGGTTAGGCAAATGTTTCACATCACTGGCATACACACTGATTTATTTCTGGTACAAAGGCAGGTACCAACCAGGGGAATTCTGTAATTTTGTGTTCCAGAGCAGACRCAGAGCAGGTAAGTCACCCACTTAAACACTTGGGAAGCACATGCCTTAATTAAACTAATCTAACCATGGTAGGAATGTGCTGGGCTTGACTCTGCCTGGAGGATACGGGAAATCAGAAGCAGCTCAACTGCTGCAGAAGCACCTTACCTGGGCTGCAGGTGAGTGAGTGCTCTGACCTCCTCCTCCAGCCCATCTCTGTACCCGTGCTTAACTTTAAACGCGTGCTTCCATCCTCTAATTCCCTGCTGTTCAAAGTTAAGTATGGACTTAAGTAATATAAAAGAAAAAAGATGGTTCTTGGCACAGACTTGTATGTTCCTGACCTGACATTTAAATGGAAAAACATGCCAGATCAGGATGCAGGGAGAGCACAGAGCAATTCCCATCCCACACACAAGAGCTGGGAGGTGGGGGTGGCCAACAAAAAGCAGATCCCAAAGGGTTGGACCCTTCTTGGTGGGCCCTGTCTCCCTGTCCTTGGCAATGGGGCAGCCGGCTCCTCTTGGAGCATGCCTTCTTCTACTTCATCAGAAAAGGCAATTATGAGTGCCCCACAAACCCTCACATTCCTCCTCCCAGGCAGCATCCTTCCCTGTTCCCTCCTGACGCTCAGTGCTCCTCTAACATCAATTTTTGGACAGCTCAAGGACCCATAAGCTCCTGTGCCTTGAAGACATCTGCAAGTAACACCCTGCTGGCACTGCCCCACAAGGGACGCCTCGCTGTCCTCTCCTGTCCTGGCTATCAAACATCCTTCACACACTGCAGCTCCCTGCCAGCACCCTCCCTCTAGAGTGGGACYGGTGACCCCTCCATACCCAATCAGACATCCAACTTATCTCAGTTTTGTGTGGGGCTGATGTCTCTGGGGCACTTTCAATTACAAAATGACTCATCAGAAAAGCAGATATTATGGGGGGCAACCTAAACATAACATAAAACCCTCTCTAATCACACCATCTTAATTGCGTGAGGAGCTCCCTAAAACCTGCACTCACTCCAGAGACACACACAGCCATCCTGGGCTGCCCACCATTCCCCTCCCTCACTTGCTGGCACACGGGGATATTAGAAGTCCTGTCATGCATATGCAATAACTCAGGCTTTTTCATTATTATTAGCAGTAGTAGTAGTAGTAGTACTGTTATTGTTATTGTTGTTATAGTAGCACTATACCTGTATATAAACAGGAGAAATTGTCAGGTGGAAGACCATGAGAAATGTGCACCATAAAATGCAATAGGATGCTTCATTATTTTTGCGTGGGTCTGTGAGAAGATGGATGAAGCTCCTGTCTGGACACCACCTGCTGCAATTCCAGATTTGCAAAGCATCAGGGCAAGCACTCCAACAAATCCCAGCTCCAAATAACCCCTCGTCCTGTTTTTTCACAGTCCCTACCATCTTTGCAGAGTGCAGAATCACTGCTGGCCACCGACTAGCACCGATAGTCCACCTCCTGCCAAGTCCTTYAAGAGCAGGGCCACTGCACACAACCACTCTCTCCTTGATTTCCCAGCAGCTGGAGCAGTTCTTCCCCTCACCAGCCACTCCCTCTCCCCTACAGAGAGTAAGGATGCTCATCACCTTCAAATGCTCCTCACACAGGCTCACAAATCCTGGATGGGCCACCAGCCCCTTGTTCACAGCAGAGTCTGCAGTGTGCTCCGGGTCCTGGAGCTCATCAGTGCACACGAGAGATTCCCCRGACAACCACAGTGCTCCAAGGAAAAAAAATCATTACTTCAAATGCAGCACAACAGCCTCTTTATTTCCAGGGGTACTTCACATTGCTCTTCTTCAGACACCTATGGAGCCCTTGCCCCACCACATGGACTCATCCACTGCCTATATTAAATCAAACTCTAGGGAGAGGAMTGGCTTGGCAGTCACAATGGGAAGGGAGAAATTCCTGAGGCCTAATCCTATTTATATATGCATTCTCACAGCTACCTCCTGTTGTCCCTCGTTCAGTTTCACCCACTGTAAGTGGACACAGCCTGGTCAGGAAACAGACCTGACCTCGCTTTAACTTGGTTCAATTGCTGCAATTGTTTCGGATGATGTCTGTCTGCAGGATCCTTTAGCTACTGAGGAGGATGGTGGTGCTRTAGGTGTTGAGCTTCTTCTCTCACTCCAGCCAAGGAGTGCTGACTGCAAACCTTTGTGGCAACTACAGGCAAATTGGTACACAGAGGTCGCTGCTGTATAAATTTGCAAAAGCAACCAAGTAATAGTTAGAGGTGCTTCTGAGAAGCACAATGCTGTACTTTTACAAGAAAAAGCCTACATAGGTAAAGGTAGGGAGATGTTTTTTCTTGCAGATATGAGTCAGCAACTTTAACATTATAAAAAGCTCTTTATGTTTGTTTGGCTTGTTTATGTTTTCATGGGTGGTTTTTAAAGAAAATCCCAATATATGAACTGAAAACCATCCTAAGTTCTGACAAGTTTGCACTTAGAACATATGATGAAACTATATATGCAATGCAATATAGTCCATTTTTAGTATTACTGAAAGATAGAAAAGCATGTTTTTTCCAATGTATAGCACCCATTTCAGATGGGTTTCTGGGCTGCAAAACTCATTTATATTTACACCATAAGCTACTTGGCTTCAGAGGGAGCAAATACTTTTTGATGTCTTCAAAAAGCTGCCAGTCCCAATCTCTCCCAGAAACTCAGCAATGCTGACTGATGCTCCATGTGAATTCATGCAGCTACTCTATGCTAGGCAGCTGCTCTGCCATCCCAGAAGCCCAGCTAAGGGTGACTCAAGTAGCCAGCCTCTGAAAAAAACAGTTCTGTATTTCGTTAAGACTAAAGGATCAAACCTCCTTGCTCTCACAAAAGCCTCAGAAAAGCCTGGCTAGGCAGAGGGAGGGTTTACCCTTATGTTTTGTGCACCAAGAYATTGCTGCTCCAGAGTCCACAGATGGGTATCTGCAAATCATGGTTTTTGAGCCCATATCCAGTGTTGGAATGAGCTGTCCTTGCTGCCTCTCCTGCATTAAAAACATTAATGGCCAAGACTTGAAACACAACTGAGTCAAAGTGATGACTCAGCCAGCAACCACAATGGGGAAATATTTCACTGGTAGTTTTGACATCAGATTTGACACGACTGGCAATGGCAGAAATCCCTGAGGAGACACACAGCATTCGGAGTGCAGMGCAGAACTGCCTGGATACCATGCTGTTCTCACAGGGCTGCATGCAATTTTCTCTACTTAAAAAATTCTACAGCCATCCCATGGAACACCTAAGACCAGCTTGATAAATTAGATGYAGAATACAGACCCACCCCAGCAAGGATATGCCATATAACAGCCAAGCTACAAATAATGCCTGAACCATTTCCTGCAACATGTGCCATCTCACATGCTGCAGGCAGCTCCACTACCACTGTTGAATGGATTTTTAGGAAGTGAGAAGTTTGCTATTTAGGATGCAAATCTAAAGGATTTATGTAAGGATGCATTGGGATTTCTTTTCAGTGGTTCCCAGTCAAATCAACCCTGGACATAACTTCGACTTCAGCAAGGCTACAGCTTTACTATGTGAAGTTTCCAATCAAACAATGGATAAAAACATATGGTTAGATAGGGCTATGACATACTGGCATATCAAAAGCATGTGTAATCCCTTCTGCATATACAGGTTCATTCAGGTTTCATAGCAGGACTTCCATATTCCCAGTGCTTTACCTGTTTTTCATTAGCATTCCCCACCATTCCCTCCACTCCCTCCTGGTCATGGAGTTTGTACTACGTAATAATTTAAATCAGGGACACACTTCCCTAGTTATCTTCTTACTGAAATTGTTCTGTGGGTATAATCTGTATTACAGACATGTCTGTAGCAGTTACAAAAATGCTTTGAAAGAGTTCAAGTTATTTTATAGCAGTGGAACACCCCTCTCATTAAGGGGGCTGCATCACATTAATTAGGCASGTACACTAATAACTATCCGAAGCACGAAACAAAATTCAGATGATAACCCAACCTCTTTCCATTAATCATGAATGACCACAGTCTACAAACTGCACRTGCATGCAGGGCACATGTACTTTTTTGTGTGTGTGTCCACGTAAGCATGCAAGGCAGGCAGAAAGACAAAAAGCAAGCAATAATAGCCCATGCAAGTTTCCTAGGGGATTCTTCCACATACAGGGAAGAGTAGTTAAGGAAAAGGGAAAAGAAGGTTAAAAGCAGACACATATCCATCAGCTCAATTAAGACTCGAGGAGAAAAGCTAATGGCTGCCAGGTGGTACAAGCAATTAATGCTCCTCCAAGGTGGAGCAGCAGAAGCGGCACTGGAGAAGGGACTTTGCTGCCTGTGAGCAGAATTAATGTGTGGTTCTGGACCGACTGAGCTGCTGAGCCACAGCTTCTCAACGAGTTGTTAATGGGGAACATGGCAAGTTAGGAAGTAATGAGGACTTTGTCAATACAKCTGTGGATAAAAGTGGGTAAGGAACCACTTAAGGAAAAAAAACATCACACAAATCTGTAACTACAGATTCTGCACTTTCCGGTGCTTAAGAAATTACTTGCAATAATTTTGGAAGCATTATAGAGGCTGAGAAGCAAAACACAACCACGGGACAGATCTTTTTATTAAACTCGAAGCAGCAAGCAAGCAAGAAATCTTAACAGTAGCCTCATCTACAGTTTCTTCTCTTTTTTTTTTCAATTCCCAGGAAAGCAAAAGAATGAACAAACCTAAAAAATCCGCAGCCACCTGCAGGTGGAAGCACGGAAGGAGCACTGCTTTCACAGGTAACACCCAGCACAAGATAAATGGCTCCATCACATCCCAGCTGGGTGCATCAGGGAAGAGGACCCCACAAAGAGGTCCACCCTCTTCCTGTACCTCCATGCCTGGCAAAATAGCCATCTACATAGTATCCAGGGTCAGCAGAACTGCCTTGTGTTGGTGCCAAAAAAGCAGAGTTTCTGCCAAAGTGACCAGATTGAAAGAATATGCATTTAGGGTGGGAGGGGATCACAAATCCATCTTATGGTTGGCTTTGTTGGCATCTAGGAAGTGGGGAATATTTTCCAGGTTTTCTAAGCAATCCTAGCYACTTTCCATTTCTCCCCCTCCCATGAAAGCCTGCCCCTGCCCCCAAGAGTTTCGCCATATAATCACTTTCCCCTTTTATTTTCTGTAAAGACAAACACTATTAAAAACATACTGCATTCTCATTTCTTTACCTCCATGAAGAGCAAACAGAGAGAAACACTCCCTAGAAATGAAGTGCCAGATTTATTCAAAGGMAAAAATCCCATTTTATGCATCCCCCAAGACTCTGAGGGAGGTACTGCTTTCTGAGCTGGAAAGTGCTAAGCCAGGCAGCAATGCCACTGTGCTGGGGTCCCTTCCCATATCCAGCCTCTGCAAAAGGACACGTAGAGCCTTTGCAGCTCCCTAACTCAGGCTGGTTCAGGGCCAAAATCCAGGTGGGCTGGAGATGAGTGGGAAGGATGGGATGATCTCATGGTGCCACCAAGCCCTGCAGGTGCTGGGAGAATTCTCTGGCTACATCCCACAACCCTCTCCACCCTGGACTTGCACCATCAGGGAGGAGGGGGCCAAGACAGTAGCCAGGTTGGCTTTACAGAAGCCAAGGACAAACCCTATTTCATGAAAATATTGCCTACAGCCAGATCCACACAGTCCTGGCTTCTCTGCACCAGCAGGGACACAGAGAGGTCAAGGATGGGGAAAGATGCCTGGGCCTTCTTGCTTCCTTCTGGACTTACAAAACAAAAGCAATTGCTGCAGCTGCAGAGGGAATACAGCACACATATATACCACAAATCTTGCAAATACTTTGCATATAAAGTGTCATGTTTAACAAACCCATCTCCCCGCAACGCACAAAAACCCATCATGGAAACCGAAACCACCAGAGATAAGTCATGGACCACAAAGCATGACAGCATGTAAAACACAAAATCTGGGAAATGGGTAGTAAGGCTCCTCAGAGCACTGCAGAGAAATCAGCTTCACTGTTCTCCTTTCTGAGCAGCACAGGATGGTTCCATCCAACCGGTGAAACTCCAGTGCTCAACTCCACGGAAATATSTGGGCTCATACTTAGCCCTGCCTCACTCCCACTCCAGCACTGAGTACTAATGCATGTTTGATTAGGCAACAGGCGATGTATCTGCTCCTTCCAGAAGTGACCACAAGCTCTTGGCAATAACATGGAGTACTTGCTCTGGCCCTCACCRCACGCCGCAGTCATTCAACTGCCCTGCCAAGGGAAGACATCCTGCCAGACACAGGATTCAAAATAAAGCAAAGAACAATCGTTTTAAATAATCAGTATTTCAAGTGCCCTAGTGAAGAGGACATGTATTAAGGCAACCTCAGAGAAAGGAAAACCTATTAAAGCAAATGCTAGAAGTGATTTTTCAAATATCCCTGCCCTTTTCACTTCTGCACAGAAAAGTCTGAAGAAATCTTACAAAACCAGAGGCTCAGCATTATTCACCTTTATGTTCCCTTTGGCTTCAGTGGCATTACTCCCATAGATGGGAACTACAGATCAGGTGAGGGTGTTTTCTAATTTTTTTTATTTTTTTTATGCATACTAACCACTCTTGGACATGAGTTAGGCCTTCCATAATAGCAATGCTGGATGACAAATCATGAAATTAAAAATAATTTAGAAAAAAGGGGAGAATTCTGGACTCTTGTCAATTCCCTTCTGCTTTTTTTCATACTTTGGAAATAACAGAACAAAAGGCGACAAATATGCTCAGGGAGCGACCCAAACTTGAAAAGAAACAAAATGCCATCCAAAGGCAAATGGCAAAATTCCCAGTAACATCATTAACGCCAGAGTTTCATCTTGTATGCTCTTCTGTGACTGATACAAAAGTATTTCAATTAAGATATCATATTATACACCATTTACAACTATGCACACAATGAGATCCTCAAACTCTGATTTTGAGATGCAGACCTCATACTGAAACAATAACCAAGCCCCACATGTGCAGCTCTTGGGGCACACGTGCAGATCAGAGTTTGGCTCACACGTACACGGCAATATACACACTGGGATGTAAATGTGGAGCTCAGCTTGACAAACCAGCTTGCATTTGCATCACCACAATACCCATCCTAAAAATGAATATCCAGCACTTTCCAAGCACCAGCCGCTCCTCTCATGCCTGCCCTGGGGATGCCTGGTTTAGGGCTGGTGTGAAGCATGGCAGGGGAATAGCAGAGTGTGCCCCAGGACACAGCTGGAGACTTGTGTTACTAGAGGGTTTGCTGGGCTTTTGATGGGAGATGGATTTATCTTCCTGGTCAGCAATATGTTCCCTGCCACTGGCACCCTGCCTGCTGGCTTCAGCGGCACCTCCTTCTCACCCTACATCAGACCCTGAGTCAGGACAGGGGCACAGGTGTGCCTCCCCTGCCCTGCCCACCCCTGGAGCAGAGACAATAGCAGCACAGCCAGAACTTGCCAGATCCCTGGCCAGGGCAGCCCCGAGGTCACTCCTGTGCCCCGTTACTCACTGCGGCTGGAGCCCAGCATCCCTAATGACTTCTCCTTTCTACACACTACTCTATTCATTTTCCACTTCCCCAATCGCAGCTGTTGAGCCCTATTAACACATAGAAAAAAAAAAAACACATTTAAACCCAAACCTGCTAGGCCAGAAATAGAAGTTCTCATTTTCTTTTCCAAAACACAGAATAGCTGAGCAACARCGAAGGGAAAAGGAAATCTCTCCCAAGTGCACATCTGGAACCAATTTGCTGTATGTAGCCACTGGGTGTCACTTTTGATATATACTGGTTGAGCCAYGCAGCAGTTCGGGGAGAGAAGCGGATTTCAAAGAGGCGATCCTAAACCAAAGCASACTGCTCCGCAGCCTCTCGCGCGCAAGCTGTAATTAGCAATTAGCCAGCCAGGCTGATTTATTAGCAAAACGTCTTCACCACGACATTGAGCACCGTGCAGAGGCTCTTACCTCTCAGTCTGCAGCGTGACTTTTGATGGCTCCACGTTGGGGTTTTCCCACTCCATCTGTGGACAGTGCATGAAGTAGCAGAGGGTGTACAGAGCCTCYGGCTCCCAGTAGAACGATCCCTGCTTCTGGTGCATTGGCGTCCCGTTCCCGTGCTGCTTGGCATTGAGGGGCTGGAGGTGGTGCATTGCTCGAGACACCAGGTCACCTGGAAAAAAGCAAGAGCCAGGTGAATGTCAGGCTCTTCAGCCACCTTTTGCCTGAATTTGCAAATAGAAAGGCACCCTGGGTTGGTTTTCCCTTCCGTTTAACCTCACATATGCAAACAGTAGAGGGTAGGACACGATCCTGTGTGTTACTCATCACAAGGCTGAACTTTTCCTGGTGGTTTACATGATGTGGTGTGACATACTCAGGCTGCAGACAAGCCCACAAAGGCCTGCAGGAGATGTGTTTCTGCAAACATGGTGGCGTGGGCAGCATCAGGCTGGCCCATCTCAGCACCACCACAAGAGCTGGTATGCTGAGGCCAGGATCACAGTTACCTGCTGCAACCTTTGGAGGATGCCAAAAGCGCCAAAGCCCCCAAAAATGACCATGCAGAGTGGCATTGAAAGCTGCTTGCTCCTGGTCAGTGAGTGGCAGCGAAGTCCAGCCCCTTGGAACGAGGAAGGAGGCAGTCAGATAATGCATGAAGCACTGCAGGAGCATGTGAATGAGCATGTGGGTGAAGAAAAAAGGGGGAAAAGTATTGCTAAAATATCAAAAATGTGCAACCAAAACTAATTTTTAAGTCCAGGCTAGGCCTGGAAAACTTCATGTGAGCAGCAAAACAAAACCTGTGCAGTAGGCTCATGCAGCCCCTCAGGTTTCCAGAGCACAGAAAACAGCCAAAGAGGAAGATGCTCATTGTCTCTCCTGCACTGACATGGTTTGGGGTGCTCCATCACAGGGCAGATATGTGTGACTCCGTGGGAATCCAGCCCCAACATGTGGACTGGGATCAGCAAAGCCAGCAAGTCAAATTAGTAGGCAAATATATGGGCAAGCAGCAGTTCGTCTTTTAGCACAACACTGACTGTAACTAATTAACTAAAGCATCCCCCTCTGAGGCAGTGAATTTTATGTTTGTTGACTAGTGACCACTCTATCAAAGGCAGGGAAACAATTGTKGTTATAAACTGCCTTTTTTCACATGTTCAAACCACTCTGAGAGTGCTTTTGGGGGAAATAACGATCTCGAATCAAATCAGTTGGTTTGTTTTAAATGAAAATCTGAGCAGGAGCCCTTTGGGTCATTCTTAAGCTATACAAAAAGCAAATGATGAGAAAAAGAGGACATAATTTTCCAGTGTTAAGAAGAAGTCACGCACTTTCTCTTATTTGCTTTTCCCAAGTGACCACTGAGCACTGAAACTTGGAAGGAAAAGTTTAAAATGTATGCCAAGATAGGAGCATAAAACCAGTTGGGGGCAGGGAGAAACAATGAACTCCTGGACAAACTTAAAGGAGAACCACTCTGACCGTATGCATGGCAGAACTACAGGTTTTTGCAATGTCCCACTCCTTTGAACTAAGCACATCACCTCTCTCTCCAGCCTGACTCACACAGAAAATGCTRCTGCTGCAGTGATAGTGTGTACCAGGGAGAACAGGAATGTCTCAATGTAAAATCTTAGCCCAGTCCTCCAAAAATGTAGCCTTAAAACCATGAAGAGAACAAAACCGCTGGCATGAGGAAACTGCACAGTTCATGATTTCAGGGTTTTGACACAATTTTTTGCTTCACTCTGCAATATTCTTCTGATTCAAAGCTTTCATTTAAAAATAGCTTCTGCCTTTTCCCTGTGCCAGGAAATTGTCATGATAGGACCAATCTTACAGCTTTGCATGTTCATAATTTCCAAGAGAAACTGTGCATGTGGAAAATATGCAGGATCAGGTCCACAAAAAAACAGATGTGCCTCTGAGATGACTCCCCAGTCCTGCACAAGGTTATCTGCAGGCAACCAGAAGCAGCAGGAAAGTTTGGGACCTCCTTCACTCAGCCCCACTCTAGTCACAGCAGATGTGCACTGCCAAGTCTACCACAGGCCAATTTAACTGCTAGCAGCCTTGTTGATAGTAAATTCCTCCCTTTTTCTCCAGAAGGCAAAAAAATTGCATAGAAGTGCTGGCTGCAATATCCAGCTTCAACAATAATAGCAAAGGCAGAGAAAAAGGAGACACACACTAAATTCAGCCTTTTCAGACCCAAGCCATTACAGCACTGAAGCACATGGTTAAAGTTAAGTGCATGGCCAGTCTTATTTCAGTGTATCAGGGCAGCAGGCACTAGAGAATGCCTCTGACTTCTGTAATGAATGATGAATAAAAATTAAGATGCAATTTAGGCCCAGATTCTGGCAGCAGCATTACTTCATCCCACTCCTCCCTGAGAGCTGGGGTGATGTGACCTCGATGACACACCCAGGACCAGAGGAAACTGCATGGTGAATAAGGAGGGAAAGCAGCAGCAAGAATGACGTGGGCAGGACAGGCAGCTAAGCACTGCTGCTGATGCAAGGCTGGAGGAACTCAAGCCTTGCTGAAAGGCAAAGCTCGCATCCATATCAATATGACCAGGAGTTCATCCTTTTATTCTGTATTTCCTCTACTGCTTAAGAAACCCAGACCAATTAATGCCATTAAAGATGAATTAATGCTTTTTGTGTTTAAACCTCATTTAATTACATTATACCAAGAACTTATTTGCTTAGATCTTGCTTTTGCCTTTGCTATGCTATCTCTGGTCACATTTGAAATAATTTCAACAATTATTATAACATTATCAATAAGTTGACTTATTTCTTTGACTCAACTCAAAGCTTAAATAATCAATACCTGTAAAACACTGAGCTTCACAGAGAACAGTAAGCAAGCATAAAAAGCTCCCTTATGACATTGGTACCCGACAGGCAGAGTTCTGGAGGCAGGACAGGAATCACTGCTCTGTTCTATTCCACAGCGTAACCTCGAACAATCCGATACATGCCCTAGTGCCCTTTGCCTCCTTCAGCTGCATCCAGTTACAGCACCAGTTCTTCAGGGCAGAGATTGTGCCTTAGCATATCTGTGCTCCAGGATCAGTGCCAAGAAGGCACGAGGAAGCTGACAGGCACATGCACACACTGTAYCGCAGCACTTAGGCAAACTCTGTAAAACGTAGCACAGCGCAACATCTGGTTCTAGGAGTGTGCGTGTTGTCTTGAATCCCTACCAGGTTTTGCTCCTTCTRTTGTTCCTGGCTAATATGCTTTTGCTTCTCCATTTCCTTCCTAAGAATATACCAAGAGTTGAGACTCTTTTTGATTCCATGCAGGGCACCCCAAAGCCCAYGGATATGAAACCAGATCCATGATGGGACTCACTGGTCTGCTCTCCAGCAATCAGCCAATCCAGGTCTCATCTGGGAAACCCAACCTACACATGCTTTTCTTGCCAGGGCAACCTTGAATTTGTGGCCAAGCAGAGAGAGATAAGCACCCTTCACAAGTCTGTGCTATTCCTTCATCAGTGTAAGCCACCTCTGCTCTTCAGGGACGTGCTCAGCAGAGAAAGGCTCTACAATGGGAGGTTACCTGTTCACAGCATTGCTGGCTTTTCTGTATCTTTTTTGGCCCTGAAAATATGTCTCAGCTGTATCAACTGAGCACATCTGAAAGGCCAATAAATTCCTCATTGCATCATTTCCAAAAAGAACACATCTAAAATAAAATTCCCAGCAGTTGCATTGACCTTAATTTTAACTCCATGAATGAGGTTTCTGACGGCTGTGGCATCTTGACCCAAGGGGCTTGGCAGGGATCCATGCCTTGCCCTCCACTGATCAAATTCTCACTCTGTACCACCACCTGAAGAACAGACTGGGGAGCTGATCTGCCTGACAAGAGACCTTGCCAATTTTATTTTGTTTTAAAATTAAACTAAATGAAAACTTCCGTAATTTATGCAACATAAGCCAAGTGAGCCAACGCACAAACTGCTTTGCAGGCACAGCCAGGGAGATGAAAACACCACATTGTGCAGGGTAAACACAAGAAAAAAGAAAAAGAACAGCAAAGTGGGGGAACATTTCAGGACATCTTTGTTGCCAAAGCTGGGAAGCCACAACTAGAGGATAGGCTCCCAGAGGGCAGCAAAGGCAGTGGCAAGCCCCAGGCTGGCGCTGCCTTGCAGCCCTGATTCCGGATGGGGAAGGGCTCCAGGAATGTGGCTCCACACTGGAGCTTGTCAGCCCAGAGGAGAAACGCCGTGCCTCGCACACCGGCTACCAAAAACCCACAAAACCATCTCTGCACCACAGTGTRTGCAGAGCTGCCACTGCAGCTGCCAGCATTTCATCCTTTCCAYGACCAAAGCAGGGCTCACCCACTGCTGCTGCTGTCAGTTCAGCACGGTCTGTGAATGCAAAGTCCACATACATTTGATTTAAAGACTGAAAATATTATGTAATGCGCATGTTGTGACATGGGCCTGGTTTAAGGCAATACTGAATATTTAAGGAACAGCTTCACTGACTTCAAGCCAAAGATATGATGTGACAGGGAACATAAAGCTGCTCCCATCTGCACGGGGGTGTGATACAACATGCAACACCATACAGCATGCAAGTGGGCAGCTTCAGCCTAAGCCCTCTCCGCAGTCACCAATGAAGCTTTTTTTCTTAACTGTGTTTGGGTTCAGCAAAAGCTGTTATCACTGCTTTTACTATTTTAGAGCCCAATGTTTAAAGAATAACACATCTGTTTCCAATTTTGTAATGGGGGAGAGGGGGGCAGAGGAAGGAAAAAAAGAAGGAAGGGAGAGAAAATGACAGATGCCCAATGCCCATGTCTGAGAAGCTTCCTGTGGGATTTTTTGATCTGTCATGATGGACCTGATCATGCAATCCTGCCTGCCTGGGAGTAGGCTAACTGCTTTCAGAGGAATAAACTTCCACAGCCAAAATTATTCAGCTGGGTGTATGCCTGCACAGCCACAAACCCTGAGGTGAATGACATGGAACAACCCTTACACAGCTGCTCCTTATGTTACCTACCTCATGTTTCTCTTGTTCCTAAAACATGTTCTAAAACTACTAAAACAAGTTAACAATGATACCTATGCACACTGAAAATGAGCCACACATTTCTTTGACCTGTGTCTTTCCTTCAAAGCCCACGGGAGAGAGAGGAGCATCTGTTTCCACCACAGCTCTCTTCCCCCCTGGTGCCCTGTTAGGGCACTGTGTGAAGCAGCAGGAGACCATGTTTCTAGCATGACAGCATTGTGCAGGCAGCACCCATCAGTTTGACAACGCTGGTCTGCTCATGCTTCCAGCTGTCCTCGACTCCTGCGTGCGTAGTCTGCACTTGGGAATCACRCCCTGCAGTGAGCCCTTAACAACCTCCTGTGCCCTGTCCAGACCATGAAAAGGAGGAGTATCCATCAAGGAGCTGCACTCTAGATGCCAACTTCATGTCATGGTCAGTAGATTCCTCCCTTACAAGCATGTGAGCCAAGTGCAAAACTCATTTTCTTGACCTAGATTCATTTCACACTTCCATATAAAAGTCTTGGATCTACGGTTTTGCTCATGACCAGCTCTGGGGAGACTACTGAAAATATGAATTATCACCCTGACAATAAACCATGGTCTATTTAATCAGACTGCTACCTGGTAGCCACAGCCATTCTGCATGCTTCCCGAAGTGTAGCTAAGTTTCTTTCCCTTTCTACCTCCCTGTTGCCTCTGGTTTCTGCACCAAAGTGATACATGGCTGCAGTTTACCCTGGCACACACCTGTCAGCCCATCAGCGTAGCTGAACTCGGGTAGTTGAGCCATGTCTCCTGTACCACTGCAGGTGCCTCCAGCCACCTGCTCTCTCAGCTGCCCGAGCCATCCCTGCACTCTTGATTCCAGCTGTGCTGTTCCTCCATGTTCCTCTGCCTTCAATGCTACATCAATCTCCATGTTTCAAAAGGCAGCTGAGCAAAAACTGCTCGAGCAAAACCTGTCCTCAAATKATTTATTGTGGGGTTTTCTATTGTTAACTCAAGACTACTCATCTATACCAGGAAAGGAGTGTGCACAGAGATAGGGTGGCTGCACACTAGAAAGTGTTCAGAATGTATTTCACTGTGTGCATGCACTCAAGCACAAAGTATCTTCAAACATAAAAAAGTTAAGTTGTTCTTGGCACACAGTATATTCCAGATTTTATTCCAGCTGCCTCAGGCTGTGGGTGCGCTTGGGGTGCCATAACCCACAGTCAGTGGGGCATCCAATGTGCAACAAATTCATTGTTGAGCTCACCTTGCAGAAACCTGCCCAGCTCTGCCATCTCCGCTGCCCCCCTCTGCTGTGCCCCACTCTGCTATCCCAGGCAACCTTTTCTTCTCCTGACAGTCATTCATCTCTCCCACAGAAGAGCAAGAGAAGAAACTGTGGTCCCAAGTTCAGAATCGAGAAGACAGGACCACGATGTGAGCAGCCCATTTCCTGGCAGTGGCTTCCCTGTGGCCTCCCACATATCATTTAATCTTTTTATCTTCACTTACCCCACCATCACAAGAAGCTTCTATTTATATTACAGAGTAAGTGTTTGCATGCAATTAAGTGTTTGCAAAGCCTTTGAAGACTGATAAATTAGGGATTGGATATATCCCATAAAAAAGCCACAATAATAATTAAACCCTCTCAAGTTCACATAGCTATTATAACAACACTTACACGTTCAGAATCTCCAATCCAACGTGGCAAGCRTGATGTTTGTGTTTGATTCCCCTTAAGCCACATCAACTTCAAACAAAACAAGCTTTGAGTCGGATGAGCTATTCATGTGCCAACCTAATGCAGAGCCTTCCTTCTGCAGACCGCCTTATGGACCACCATTCCATTTTCTTTGGCTTGATGTAGACCCATGTCCTCAACCTGAATTTAAGAGCCCYCCATGGCTGAGCAGGCCAGCTGAAGAGTGCTCACCCTAGACCGACCAATTGCCTGTGCTCTGCACAGCAGGGACAAGGAGGACTGCAGACCTAAGGAAAGGAATATGCTATTTGAATCCCAAGTGTATTGTGATGCAGGGGTTCAGAGGGAACAGGAGTCTGTACCTCAAATGTGGTGTATATGGGGGAGTTCTGAGCCAATACACTGGTGTATCGGGGAAGGCTGGAGCTCCAGCATTCCTCACCCACCACAGTGATGCCTTTTGCCTCTAACCATCAAACCTGAGTGGGCTTGAACACAGGAGGTAGAAGCTCTGGAGGAACAAAATCACGCTGGGCTTGCCCCCAAGAAAGGCAAAGGTAGCGGAGTCTCGCCCAGGGAGCACCGAGGACCCACACAAGCAACAAGACAAGCTGCCTCATTCAACCCCTGTAACCCAAAACAGAAATCCACCCCCTTGGTCAACACGGCACTCGAAGGGAAGAGAAAGCCTGAGTAGGGTGTAACCTGGTATTTTCACATTATCCTCCCTGATGCTTCATTTCAACTGATAAATAAATGTATTGCTTTATAGTTTGTGACAGTGCTTATCTCAGGGGGAAGAGAAGAAAAGCAGGACATTGTTTGGGGGTATTAAGTAACCCACAACCCTTCCTGTGCACAGATGCAGACAGTGAACAGAGGCTGTGGTCCATCACTCGGAGAGGGCAGCAAAGAGAACAGGGTAGCAGCTAGGGAAGCCTGCAACCAGGTAGCCCTTAATAGAGACAAGAAAATGCCTTTAAGCACTTTAATACCTTTAAGAAAACGCCTTTAAGCACTGCATTCATCTGTCCTGTGTTCTCTGCTGGGGGGGTCTCTGTTGAGGAGCACCTCAACAACTTCTGCTTTTAACTTTTACACACAGAGTGGATGATGTGTGGATAGCAGCAAGGAGGGAATGCAAACTAGACACCCAGAAAGCAGTGGGAGAGCAAGGATCTAAAGATCTTGTGCAAAAACCCAGTGGAGGGCCCTTGAAAGCTGGGAAAAGTATCACCATATCTGGAGAGGTGATACACAAGCTGTTAGTCTATGGCCAAACCTTCTATGCTGAAGGGAGCACTACCATCTGAATTGCAGGTTTTGGCTAGTACTTCTGCTTAGCTCAGCACTGTGCTGCAAGAACCAAACCATTCACAGGGAATAAGGTTGGTCTTTCTCTATGGTGCTGCTTAGGCTGAGAAATCTATCTGACGAACAGTGCTTTTGTTCTGGCAGTAAATAAGCAGAGCAGTTATGACAAAACTCCCTTAGATGCCACCTTTCCAGCAAGCACCTTTACCCYGGCATTTGCTTCTAAGCCTAGGTTTAACCTCTTATTTAGAGCACATGAATCAATTTGTATGACTCCTGCAGTGCTTCTTCCTGTTGGCTGCAGAGGATTGAGACTAGATGAAAAGGCAAGGGAGGGGATGCTGACTTTCATCATCTCCTCATCTGGGGCTGYGAGGAGAAATGAAAAACCGTATCAGTATGTGCAATCACATTCCTGCTTACATTTGAGCAGTAACCTTTCCTTTCATCCCTAAAAGGGTGCCAAGATCTACCGGGAGGCTGTTATTTGGGAAACATATACATTCAGCACTGTGGATGCAAAGAGAGGATAAGGTGTAATGTAAAGATGGGATGAAGGGTAGCATTTGTCCAATGGCAAAAAGGAAAGCCTTGCTGAGACCAGAGCAGTGACAGGGAGGAAACAGCAGCCTGAACATCGCRCCTGGGAACTGCTCTAAGTTAAACACCATTCAAAAGCAAAAGATCTCTGAYACCAGCAGTGTTAAGTCACATCCACATCTTCACATTATCACAGTTTAAAACAACAATGATTATTCATTGTGGTTAACACTCAGAGTGATAACCACAACCAGGCACTGTGGTTTGCACAAGACTGGGTGGCAGGCTTCTCACCCGGGAAAGCCAAAGGAGACCGGCCATCTTCGCACCCAAAGCAAGCCCCGAACAGTTTGCTGCTCTAACCCAAATACGCACATGAAGACACACTTTGGATGACATCCTAAGCAGTGGTTTATCTCTCTCTTTGCTGCTTGAGACACACAACCTTCTACAGCCCTTCGAACACACTTCAGCATGGGGCGGTTGCCCCAGCTCAGCCATACACTAACACCTTAGTGTCTACCCCAAGCCAGCGAGGGAGGAGTATTTCTTGGTGCCAGGATTAGTTCCCAGTGCACCTTAAGGCTCTGCTCTTCCTTCTCACCACCTACATGCACACGCAAGAGAAAGAGGGTCCTCCTTCACCCAGAAAAACAGCAACGACCTTTGGTTAAGAGTCTCATTCCTTCTGCATTTGGTCTCCAAGCCAGCAGCGGTATTTTTAGATGGATGATGAATAGGTGTCTTGGAGCGTTATGCAGTCAAATATAACATAAATGTTTGTGGATTGCAAACATGCATATAAAGAAGTAAGGAAAAATATTCAAAGGTCAAAACGCAGTATCATGGGATCTCTCCACAGCCAAAGCTCTCTCTAATGTTCCTGTCTTTTTCTATGTAGTCTACTTGTTTTCCCCCATCCGAAAGGGGAAGAAATGAAAGAGAAGAACTAGAAATCTAGGAGAATCGCAAAAACTTTCTGAAAAAAAGCCAAACAGATCTACTTCCCTTCTCCTCTAGGTCTGGTCTAGAAATACAGGAAACTTCAAGAAAAAAAATTGGGAAAAAAAATAAACCTGTGAAATATTTTCTCTAAGATTCAACAGTGAAATACTGTCAGGCTACTGTTTAAAATCCTATTATTTTTGCTGTGCTTCAGTTCTTCCCAATGTTCTCTATATAATAAGCATTTCAAATGAAATTACATTATTTTAAAACACACTGTAGTAGGCAATTACAATTCCTGAATACTAAATGCCAATATAACATAGGCCAGATTTATTGTTGTTCCTTAACTTTCTGCCATGTTCATTATATTTTAATGAATAAGGTCTCACATTAATTTTTTAAGCCTTTGCCTTGGAATCAGGCATTACTGCTGTAATTGTGCTGCAGAATTAGGTGTCTATTTACATTCTCCTAAGTCCTGGAGACAAAACCTTCCTTTGATTTTTTTCCCCCTAAGTAAGCAACATCACCTCTTCTTCCTATTTTCTGGAGAGCACCCCTGGGCCAGTGGCACTGCCTCACCTGGCCACCGCCAGCCAGGGCAGGGCTGTCCCARTGAGGACCAGCACCTATCGCCTGCTAAGCCCAGGAGATGAGAGCAGAAGCACCAGGCAAGCAGGGTTTGGCAGCAACAGAGCAGCGTCCATGAGTCCAGTTGCACCTGTCTGGCCAGGAGGACTCCCCAGTGGCAGCCTGGGTCGACCTCCTCCTCTGTAGCATTCCCAGAAGGTGCTGCCTTCCCTCTATGGTTGAGTCTGCCATCTCACCTTTCCCCAGTTTTGTCCTGCCCTCTCTCTCCCCCAGCGAGACGCAGCTCACCCAAACGGTCTCTTCTAATACACTGACAGAATTCATGAAAAAACAAAGGGTGCAGACACACAAGGGCCACCACGGGTAGGGCAAGGTGAAGGTACCACATGATGCAAGGCTTTTCACCTTCTGAATCTCTTCTTCACCTGGGACAGACTATGAAGAAATTAAGACCTAAGCTGGAATACAGGTGCCGGGCAGAACACAGGTGTCATTTGCCAGCTGCTGTCTTCCAGGGTGCAGATTTGACTCCCCAGTCTCAAAGCCTTCAGCAGCTCAGCACCTGGTCACACTGCTCTGTGCAAGGATGCCGGGTAGAACYGAGAGCAGGGGAAGCCTTTCCTCTGCATACAGACACTTGTTAATTCCAGTTATTCTGCGTACTTACAATACTTTAATTATTCATGTCAATAAACTATAGGAAATTTCATTCAATTAGAATTGCTYTTTTAAATTTTTTTTTTCCTGAGATAAAATTAAATTGCTTTATTGCAAGATCAGTCTTTGCCCTTGTTTTTTGCGCTCTTTTGAAGAGAACGGAAATTAAGTCCTGGCTCCTGGGATATTGCAAGCTGATGGGAGACCGCAGACACATGCCTGGGGACTGCCCGCTCTGTTGGTCCACAGGCCAAGCTTCTGCCCTTGTCATTCACTTCTGGCTGTGATCTCCTCCTCCTCATCCTCTCCGTAAGTACTATCCTCTTAATTGTCTCCTGTCCAGAGAGTCTCCCTCATCATCTTTATTCATCCCCACAAGAGCAGGGGCTTTCCTGTATCTAATTCTTCCCTCATATCTCACTTTCACCACACCAATGCTTGCCATATCCTCTTTCTTCTCCACAACATCACTTCTAAAGCTCTCCATCCCCCTCACACCACCAGGGCAACAATAAATCCTCCTTTGCCTACCCCCTCCATGTCTTTATGATCCCCAGGTGTTCCCCCCAGCTTCTCCCCACTGCCCTGCATTTCTGCCCCCATGCTGCGGTTCCCCACCCAGCCTCCAGAGCAGASGTTTTGCTGTAACCTCTGGCTCCCAGCTGCTGATGCCAGAGACAGTCACACAAGCAYCGAACAAGAGCAAACCTACTTGTATTCCCTCAYCCCTCCATTYTCCTTCYATGTCATGATTTTTCCTCCAAATTCAGAGGTTTTTGCCCAACATGCTGCACCTCCCTTCACATTTCACAGCTCAGTTTTGAACTTTGCACCGGCACTGCTCCACAGCACAGATTTCTGCTCAACTGAGCATATCAAGCCTTGCAAGCTTTGCCAGTTACTGCTCCTCCCACTGCTACTTCCCCAACATGCATGTGCTTGCAGCGGCCAGGGAGGATCCCTCGAGTTGGCCGCGGGGCTTTTTGGAGGGCTACCAGCTGTTGGAGGTGGCAACCTCTCCAACAGCTGCATCCAACTCCCACTGATGCGCTCTGTTCTTTGAGCTGGCCACCCTGAAGAGTGTTTTGCCTGTGTTTGCAGTCAACACATGTACAGAAAGCAAACCCTACCAACCAAGCATCCGAATCTAAGATAGGACACTTAGAGATGGTAGAGTTCTGGAAATCAAATTTTAAAAGGGTGGTCTAACTAAGGAGTCTGGCTTTTTGGCTTGTGTACAAAGGTCCAAGAAAAATTTAAAATAAAAAACCCACCCACTGTGAAATACCCACGAATTACTTATTTATTAAACCCCAACCATATGTACTTTAAGAAAGAGAGCTGTATCATGCATAATTTAGTTGGCACACAGACAGTACCGTTGTCTGCTTGATGCGCGTGAAATAAATGAGCATAAATTACTTAATTTGAATAACACCAAACACCTGATTCCAGAGATGGAGCAACACTTCACACTAAGGCATGTAAGTGCTCTTGGCTTGTTGACATTGCACCAGGGCAAATTGAAATTAGCAAGCTGAAAACAGGAATTCATCTTGTGTCTTGTAGACAAACATCCATGGTGCATCCACATGGCTCACGAACAGCAGGAAACTGAACCCTGATGATATGATGGAACTACAGAGGAGACTCCTATTGCTTCAGAAAGCACCAAAAAAATGAACATGAGATCCCTATACAGGTTTTTTTAAGATGCTGGTAACACACAATTCAGTAATAAGAACAACAGTAAGTTCGGTAGTCTRCATCTTCATGGATTTGAGTATTTTTTATTTCTTCCCAAAATTTCACAACAGACCTTAGGAAAAAATACTTGACAGTATTTCTCACAAACCGCAGAAAAAAAACCCACTTTTTTTGTCTGAATGTTTCTGATTTTCCCACACATAGCTTCCTATATCTAACTAGACCACAAACATGTGAGGAGAACACTTCTCTCTWAAGAAAAGAATAGTTTAAATAAAGCACTTCTGGTAACTTTATCTGCATGTCGCAAAAGGATGCACATGGCCTTTGCCTCCTACCATTTATTTGTGCCAAAAGCAAAGTTTTCAGATTGATTTTGACAAATATCAGATTCTCATATTTCTCGAGAAGTGTTTTGATTAACAGCAAGAAATTTATCTTTCAGGAGTAAATTCTTCTGGTGCAGGTTTGAGTTGTGGGGCTGGAGAAGGAAAGGYAGGTGAAGGATCTTCTCTAACAGAGGCAGAACTAGCTCTGCCTTAAACATGTCGCAGTATTTCCTTTACTTATTGCAGCCTTCAGCTTTCTGCCTGCCCATCATGAAAGAGACATCCCATTGAAAAGAGACAGGACACCAATACAACAGACATTTCCAAGTCTGGCCAAACTGGAAGGTGCTCTCAAATATGACATAGGGAACATGAAATAAAGCATCTTTCGCCTTTAAAACTGAGAGCAGCGTATGCAAGCAAGCCGTAGGCATCGCTATGAGTCCACACAAGACTTCTTTCCTCCTACAGCTTCAGCTTCTGAACTAACAATGAAGCAYGACCACAGCTGGATCTGCCCCAACATCTCCTTCAATATCACACAGCCCCCTCATCTCTCCTCTGCAGAACCAGGCAATCCACTTGGCTTTGCTTTACTTCACTTCGAGGAAAGAAATCCAAACAGTCCCAAGAGCCTTGTACTTACTGAGCTCAGCAATGCTCCCCACACGCGTGGCAAGTAGAGACTGCTCGATAGTCCTGAGCTCTGACTGGCTGAACATCTGCACCTCCCCGGGCTTGTTTGACCTTTGCTGGTCCTTGTGAAGGTTCAAGCTGTCCGGCAGGCAGAGCACACCTACAGTGGATAAAAAGAAATGAGAAGTCCAGTGTAATTTCAGCCAGTACGATAACTTTGCATCCACCACCACATTGTTTTGGGGACATTCCAAGACGCAGCCTGTGTGTGCAATGCCCAAAGACAACCAACATCTGGAACTCAATGTCACAGATGACTCCTGCCGAAGTGGCCCTTGTTAGCCCTTTTGAACATCCTCAAGTTGATTACGATGTCACCTCGGTATAATTCTTACAGGAAAACCTAGGAGGATTGCCCAACGAAGAGGTCAAGAGGGTTCCAAAGAAGCCTTCTAGAAACTACTSCAAACCTATACAAAATTATTAGAAAATGGTATCTAATGGTATCTCAGAATTCTTAAAGATTGCCTTTAAAATTATATGAGACAGACAATACATTTACAGGATTTTCCTGTAAGGGGATTCCACTGTCAATTGCCACAATAACAGACAGCATCAAGATGCTAGAAGTGTCATTGATGGCTGATTGAATTTCTTTTGTAAATACAGCTCCCAGCAATAGAACTTCTTGGGCTTCAAAAGCCCATTATACAGAAGCCCTTAGAGCAGTCAATTTTTATGGCGCAGGGCGAAAGTAAAGCTACTGACATAAAATGATTTACATACACATTCATTCAGGCACAAAAGTCACTTTCTGCTACGACATCTAAACCCTCAGGAATAGACAGAGGCCATATATTTATTCATCACAATCATTGTCATGCTACAAATCAGAACTTATTTACAGGAGCAAACACTGCATTACCATCCTAGGGCAACAGATGCATTGGTCCGGCTTGGAGAGCAAGCTCTCCTCCCTTCCCAAGTCTGTGAACAGTCAGCTATGGCTATTCTTTGCACAGCATCACSTTCCCAGTCCCTTTGGGACACACACAGGTGGAGACCCACTAGAGACAGTGGAATTGTACCTCTTTATGATGATTAAATTTCATCTTATCTCCAAATACATGATATGCAAGTATTACCTTTGAAAAGAAGCCGGAGTAAGAAATTTATTTTTCTGGTTAGTTTTTACCACTCCTTCCGTTTAAACACAGAGAGTAGGTTCTGCCCTTATAGGCCAAGCAGACTTTGCAAAATACATTAAGGAAGTATTTAGTGTTTTTCTTCAAGAGAAGAACTTACTCAGTTTCCCAGCTCAGTAAATATATGATACCTAACTCTACCAACCAATAATTCTGCCAGTAGATGTAACATTGGAGGTCCAGGACAGAATGGCTACCTTAACCTGTTTATCTCAGTTATGAAACACACCTACAAACACCACTGCTTTGGAGCACTGCAAGACCAGGAAATGCCCCTAAAAGGAGATGCTTCTCAAATATCTTCACCAAACTACCTTGGATTCCCTCCTCACATCCATCTACTGCCTGCAAACAGTTCAGTCTACAAGTTGTATTTGCAGCACAGGCCTAAAAACATCCATCCTGGGAGAAGAGAGGCGACATGTTCAACGAGCCTGTTCCAAAGAAAAAAGCAGCGGTATACAATGGGAAAACCAAGACCAAAGGTCTTGTCCACCATGGCCATGAGACRGCAGCCTAAGTTAGGATTATCCTCTGCATGCAGCAGCAGCACCAGAACAAAATCCCTAATAGCCCGTTTGAATGCTGGAGACAGAGAAGCGGGAACAGATATAATTCCCGGCCCTGGCCCAGAGTTATAACAATCCCAAGCACATGTAGAAGGTCATGAGAGAGTAACACAACTCAAGAGGGAGTGTCCTGGAGAGAAAGAGCAGGACACCTGACACAGCAACAGGGAGGGAAGAATTCAAAGCAGAGAGGTAAGAATGAAAAGCAACAACAGCTTATCAAACAAGCTCTTCAAATTTCCCAGCCATYGCTCAGTGGCTGACTCGCACAAACACTTGGCGCACTGATCAACATTTATATTCTGTGGATGTACAGAGCTCGGGAAGTACAACACCTGCATTTAAAGTGCAGGCTTGCCTGCACATTTTAGTAAGTACTCCCATTTTTTTTAGATTCTTCTTTATGATTTTAACGGATAGAAATTAAGACAAAATTGGAAGAGTCTTCCCTGCAGAAAACAGATGTAAAAACAATCTAATATTCTATGAGATTCCTAAAAACAAGAAATAGAGCACAAACAGCTCTATGGCACCTTTGAAAATTGAACTGGATAATTTTTCTGCAAAAACACACCTTAAGTGTGGGGAAAAAATACTGTTTTAAGATAACTTTACAAATAAAATTCAAATTGTTTAAAATCATCATTATGTACAGAAGATATTTCTCCAAGTGATTTACGCAGTGGGATATAGACATTTTATTCTCTACTTTGTCTATGACACTGTTCCCATAGCCAGGCCTCTTCCTTACAAACAGCCCTGATGATTAATTACTCTGTTCTTTAGTGAGGGGAGCATATTCTTAGGTTCTTGGAAAGAAAAGCACAAATGAAATGCAAAATGCGCCATTGTTAGAAAACTTAACAAATTATAGGATGTGTCATGCCAAAGGGTCTCACTTGAGCTAGAGATTAGCAAAGACACACAATAGCCAAACATCTGATACTTATATGCCAGCTTCAAAACTATAATTGACCACAGCGAGTGACCAGTGGGGTAATGGAAGATTTGTTTATAACTCATAATTTTGCTGGATCAAATCTGGTTTTCACAAGTATGGAGAAAGGGAATTCTATGCTTTGGGCATGCAATTCTGCCAATCTTCTAGCTTCATCTGTTTTCCTCAAAAAAATATTAAAGCGAATAAAATGCTTTTTAGAAGAAAAACCCACTCTCTTTCTATCGGTGTTTGATGTAAAGCTCAAATCTGATGAAAGGCTACAGCAGGGAAGAAGAGAGCAGGCCAAATTGAAGAGGGAGGGGAAAAAGATAAACACTTTGTGATTATAAATATCTTTTTTATAGATAGAAACATCTAAAAAGCCACCATCAGCTTTCACTGGTTTGGCTACAGTTCAACTTCCTTATTTTAATTCTCAGCTAATTGGTATTATTCACTTGCTTTTTCAGCCTTATTGTGTTGAACTCAAGAAATAGGTGTAGACCTCAAGTTTCCAACGGCCTGAAAACCAGGACTTTTTTCCCCTTTCCTTTTCTGGTTGTCACCACCGAAGTTATCTGTCATTCCACACCAAAGATTTCTGTGCCGTATCTTCAGAAATGAACAAGAGTACCTTTTTTTTCTCTCAACTGGCACTATTAAATGTCCTTCCTTTCTGCATGGTTACCCAACCCTGTGTGCTTTTTGCCCATTATTTTATCCCTCTTTCTTCCCTCTGATTCACTGGAGTGGAAATTAGGCAGTCAGTTGTTGCCTGATGAATCCAGGGCCAGACTCCCTTGGTACATCCCTGTCTGCTCTGTGCCACCTAGCAAAGTACAGAAGCCACACACCAACTGCTGTGAATCACTGGAGCAAGGTGGGATGACCGAAACATTCCAGTGTATTTGGCTTTTGTCGCCTCTTTCAGTGCTTCCCCTTGTCTGTACCTGCCTTGGGGCAGGGACTTGTCTAGGACTTGTTTGCACGGAGACACATCCAGAATGGGCCATACCCCAAACTGCTTTATTCACTTTGCCCTTGGCCTCAGAGTACCCTCCAACGTATAGGTAAAAGACTGAAGAGAAACGCATACATTTTAAAATCAGCAGGATGCCAAAAAAAAAAATCAGTGTGACAAGCTCCTAATGCTCTCCCTCCCAAATCTCTAGAGAAAAAACAACATCACAGAGAAAATCTGATGCACAATTAATACATTTCACGTTTTCCTGCCTTCTGGGCTCAGCTGAAACACAAGCTAGAGCTCAGTCCCTATGGACTTAAAAATCCCAAACCAAAGAAGGATTGCACAAAATGACAAAGTGAAGGTGCCCAAATTTATAAAAGGAGCACGCATTTTAAACCTTCATGCAAACTCATCCAGAGACTGGGGTACCTGGTAACTCTTCCAGTTTCCCTGCGCACATTCCCACCTCTTGGGCTTGGCTGATGCACCACCCTCCATTGCAAAGCAGATTTTGGCAGAAAAATACATGCCTTCCTGCATACTGTTTTCAGAGCTGGTCAGCCCTGCAGCAAACGCTGTCCTTGCAGCATGACAGAAATATGTGCGCATCACACAAATATCCCAAACTCAGCGCCCAGCAGCAGTCCCAGCAGAGCTCCTGAGTGCCTCCCCAGCAAAACAGCCTGAAGGACCTGAGAGTCAAGAGCAACTCCAACACAAGACACAGCAGCTGTTGTGTGACCTCTTACAGCTTTTCAAAGCAGAAGAAATACAGGGTTTGCAGCCCAAATTCACCTAAATACAGAGGAATAACTTAAAAAAAAATCTTAGCTTTCTCCACTGTTTCTCAATTTAGACAGATACCTGTGCTTATACCAGCTTTTGCCAAATATAAGATTCCTGAAGTGGTGGCACCTATGGCACCCATAGTCCAGGACCAGCAGACTTCACTCTCTYTCAGGCATAGGAGGCTTCTGTCTTTCCATGGACCTCGTATTGCTCTTGGCACTGCACCGCTCTTTGCATCATGCAAAGACACATCAAAGGGCAAACCAGCAAAAAATAAGACAAGCAGCCATTTGTATACCACCACCATGAATGACTACACAAAATGCAAAGCAAAAGAATGTACGGCTGTTTATTTGGGATAGGCAATAAAGTTTGGGGCAATGCTGTAATTGAATGCCTAAACATCCCATAGTTCAGTCCCACAGCACCTTTGCCACCTAAACCAGCATTGTCATCTGTGAATCCACCTCAAGAGAAGGAATCAGAGATTCAGAACCTAAACTTGCAGTTCCAGTTGCTGCATGTCTGAAGTTACTGCTCCAACCTTCCTCTTCTCAACYATCATAAACATGTTTCAGTACCACACAACTCCCATATTTGAAGCTTTTATTTGTATTTCAAGGAGTTTGAAACATTTGATCAAGYTATTGACTGAGAATACAGCAAAATCTCCAAGACCAAATGATACCCCAACTATCACTGACTATATATATATGTCTCTCTATACATATCTGCATATAAATTAATAGAACAAGGCAAGCAAGGAGAAGTCTGCACTGCCTATATTCATGGGTCTGCAATACCTAATRTTATTCACATTTCAAATTCTTTGCCTCCTCCTTCTTCTTTAGTATTCAGATCCCATGCTCTAAACAAAACAAATTTCCAATGATGTTTAAATTAATAAAAATGCCCACTGGACAATGTGAATCAAATTGATCCATGGCTGAGGAATCTAGCAGAAACCCAACACAAATGTGTTTGCTTTGACTAAAAATGTAAGTGCCGTAAACACCACAAAATACTTTTTTCATATTTCATCATTCATTCCCTTGGAAAGAGTGCCAGACTTCGTTATACCAATTTAGAGCYGCTCTCTTTTTATTTTTCTTTAAGTGCTCCTACTTTCAAGAGAAAATAACTCAAATCATCTTTGACCTCCCTCTTTATCTATCTATTACATCTTAAGCAAATGTATGTATCTGGAAAAGAGTTTATATTCCCACTGGAAGGAATAGCTGGATTCTGCTAAGAGTTTAGAGAATTTAAGTGTGCAGGACAGATATAAGGAAAATTGCTATAAAAATGAACCTGAAAATGGTAGTTAACCCTGAGCTGTCCCCAATACATGGTGTTGCATGTTACATTKCTCAAGTAAATGCCAACCTTACCCAGGAGGACTACCTTTAGGAGTAGRAAATCCCCCTCTGTCATCATAATTTTTTTATTTTTTACACAGGAATACGGGACTAGAAAGTCTTTGAGTCCAGTCTCCCGGTCTCATAAATAATCATGTGAAGTTCAAGAGCTCACAAAACATCCAATCAAAAAAACGCCACAAGCTTATGTACTAAAATACTTCCCAGCACCAGAGAGCATTCTTGAGATCTAAAACATAAAGGCCTATGGGAGAAAAATAAAAGGGTCGAAAGTATTAYCAGCTACCTTTGCAACAGCAAAACACTTGACTAGGTGCAAACTCCACATGGTTGGTATTCCAGTATGCAGAAGAACTCTCCTGACCCACATTCTGCAGTCGTGGCAACCCTGAGTACATGAGGATACCATCCAGGTACACAGCAGATTTTGAAGCACAATATAGGATCACCAGCACCATGAGCTCAGCATCCTGACACCAATGTGCAAGAACTGGTGAACGCAGCGACAYACGAACTACGACGTCAAAGCTCAGACTTGGAAAGAACCCCTATAGTCTCCATTGTTTGAAACAACCTGCAGCATCACTTCTGGGCTCAGCCTGTCCACCTGATGGGCAAGGCAGATAGAGAACATCTTGRCTTCTCCTTACAGAAATGAGACTACAGGGAAAACTTTAAAGCTAATCATATCAGCCACCGCTTTCAGCTAACTGAAGACCTGGAAACTATTCAAGGCAAGCAGCGCAAAGTGTCTTCTTTCCACACATTCCAACCCGGTTAAATAACAGGGAGAGGCTTTGCATGGAGAAAATGCAAAGCACTTGGGAAAGCTAGGTGGTGAGATCAAGTTTCCAGAATTGGAGTCTCACAGTAGGCAGAGCAGCCCAAATGAGGAAGGGTGGAGCAGGCACAGGAGTCAGATMTAAGACAGTGCTTTGCGTGTCTTTAACACCCAGTACCCAAAGACATGAATAAGCATTACCAGATCTATACTTCACCTCAAGACAGTGGCATCATGCAGGTAAAGTAATATTCATGTCTAATACATAGAGAAAGTGAAAGTAAAGCATTAGAGAGTTTAGTAACTAATTCAAGGTGAAATAAGAAATGTCAGAGAAAACCAGGAAAATTCCATAAGGTCTCTAGTTATGCATTTTAACCACACGAGATCACCCTTTCTCTCCTGGAAAAATCAGCAGAAGAGCAAATGAGTAATGCTTGAAAATTAAAGAACTGAGAGCCTAACTAAATCATCCAAAGCTGAGAGCATCTCTGTGAGATATCAAAGCAGATGCTACAGGAAGACAAGATAATAGAATTATATTACAAAATGTGACTGTGACATCTTTTCTTGTAACAAAGTTTCTTGGCACAACACATTCTACTTAACTGGGATGTCCTCCTTATTAGGATCCTTCTAAAGGCAATAGTTTTCACCTAATGATAATGAGTGGCAATCACTGCTGCTTAAAATGGCATACAAGTAACAACAATTCAACTAAATTAGGATATATTCTGCAAGCACTAAGCAGTTAAGTGGTGCACAACCAAGTGGAACGCAGAATAGATTTGATTGTTTAGGCTATATATTACAAAACAAAGAAGAATCAGAAAATTAAATCCCCCTAAACTTAGAAACTGAGCTCCCAAATCACCAACTACAGCTTTACATTTATTTTTATTAGGATATAGAGAAAAGAAAATCTTAAGTCTTGCCAAAATCAATTGCTAAACTTCAAAATCCTCAAAACCACCACAAAAACAAACTACAAAACCAGTGAACATGAAGCAAGCCAGTCCAGAAGCAAGAGAAGAAATGGAGTTCTATCTCCTCATGCTTATCCGTAAGGTCTCTCCCAGTTCCAAATCTTTGTGGTACTGCCAGAGATGCTGCTTTCCGGTGTGCATCCATGGTTGGACAGCCAACACCTGTGCTGATGGCACAGCAAGAGGCAGCTGATACAATGCTGTATCCCCATCCTGCTGCCCAGTGAGGGCACTGACATGCACCCTACGCCTTCACCTACCCATGATTTTCACCACTGCTCTCCCTGATGGCTACAAAGGGGCATTTTATCAACTTCACAACAGGAAAATTGCACGACAGCGCACTCTGCTCAGTCATGCTGCTCCACTGTCACAGTGACCATAAAAGTTTCAGTGAGAGTTGTGATTTTTTTGGCAGGAAGATGTTAGAGCTGACACAGTGCATTTATTTCATGTTGCGTACCCATCAGCTTGAGATTACCCTGATCTAAGCTATGCTCCCCTGGAACTAGCGATATGTGGGAAAAAGAGGTTCTCTCACTCTGATAGGAGGCATCCAGATACCAAAAAAAAAAATAAAAAAAATAAAAAAAAAAATTAAAAATGCCAGTATCATCCTTCCTTCTCTTCTACATGCAAATAAATGTAACACGTGCATCCCCCCAGTATGGTGACCCAAGAAGAAGTTGAGAGGTCATGGGGAATCTGATGGAAGAAAAGAGCATGATGAATGTGTTGGCAGTACCAGCAAGTGAGAAAGCTCAGAGAAATGCAGATTTGATGGCACCCAGTCTAACCGTGAGAATGACTCTTGCAGCAAGACATAAGACATATACTCAAGGAGGAAAGGATGTGCACTGCTACAAACATGAACTCCAGGCATGCACAGGAGTTCGAACTCATGCAAAAACGGGTTTGGTGAAAAACAAGCCCAAGTCCCTGTTAGACTGAGAGTTCAAAGAAGGTCTAAGCCTTTGAGTCACCAAAAATGACTAAGAATGCGTTAATGGGTTTTATTTCATGGAAAAAGACCTGTCAGCCGATAAGAGCAGAACAAGAGGATTCAGTGATTCATAGCTTATAATATGCTTTCCCAGAGCCTCTAATTTCCTTCATTCWTTACCCTCAGCCCCCTGAAATGCCCAGCCCTGACAGAAGACTTCCCCTTCAGTGACTGTGACGTGGGCACGGCCTGAGAGCCCGACRTGCTGATCCGGCACCTCTCCTAACCCAGTCCAGTCTCCTCCAGTGTTTGACACACAAAACACCAGCAGCTCACTAGGCACTATCATATATGATTGCTTCTTGTAGCAATACTGGCTTGCACTTCTTGAGAAGAGAGACTGAGCATTAAATTGCAAATGAGTAACTCCATGCAAGCACATAATTCCCTGTTTTTGAGAGACCTACAATCCAAATAGGCTCCGGTTCCAGGTAGTGCAGCTATAGTAAAGCAATACAAAATGCCTGATCCAAAAGAGCACATTTTCCATTGCTTTCTCTTCGTGGCACCATCCTCTGGCACAGGCACCATGCATTGAATGCCTTCAAGAATCAGACACATCATTTCGAAAACAATTATGTGCTCCCGTTTCTGAGCAGTTGCACTAATACTGCACAATACACTTGGCAAGAATATTTTGAAAACCCTAAAAAAACACTTCCTCCCTTTGCTTCAATATTTGCAAAGATTAGTATGCTTTTTATAGGAGAAAAAGTTGTTTGCCAAAAATTCCTCCTTACACTTTGGAACACCATTAGCTTATACAAAACTCCATGAATAGTACACAGYGGAGCAGACACACGGTGCTGAGGCTGAGCACAGGGCATTCCCATTGTAGGCACCCTTCACATTTCACAGGCAGAAGCAGCTGGAAATGGGATCGAGGGGAGTGTGACGAGGTTCCTGTGGTCTATGGAGCAATCACTTGAACTGTGCAAGAGCCAGTTATGTATGCAAAAGCTTATGCAAACCATACGTACCAGARTAAGGGTGGTTTGCACTTCAAACCGGTTGATGGGAGAATGGCACCCCTTCCCGCAGAGCCAGGTGCTTGCTCTTTGCTAAGTSACCTTCCAGGAACGCCAAAACCTTGGACTCTGGCCCAGGCAGTGCTACCGTAACATCAAAAAGCTGCTAAAATCATSACCATCCTTCAACTTTGAACAACTAAACCATCAGCCCCAAAGGTTTCTCGGATGACACTAAGGYATGTGTTTTAATAGAATAAATATAAAATAAATAAAATTAGTTAAGTCTGCAGTTGATAGGGCATTAAACCAAAAAACACATGACATGTAGGGTCTGCAATGAAACATCTGAGCCTATGGACACATGTGAACAAAACTGCACTGCTGCTGCATGTTGCCATGCTTTAGCAAGAAAATGTAGGTGGCTCCGGCAGAACTCTCACTGACTTAGGGTCAGGATTTTAGTACGCTGAGGAATAAATTTTGGGTAAACTGGAGCATGTGGAGCCCACAAAAAAGGGTAAGTAATTAGGATTTCCTTTCAACTGTTTGCACAGATGAGTATCAGATTAGCCATTCCACCCTCACCATGAAAGCCCATGCTTAATGAAAGTAAAGAATGATAAGAAGGTTTAGAAACACAAGCTGCTATTTACTGGCTTTAGGGCAGTATCCCATCACTGCAAGAATTTACTATGCTCCCTCCCGCCCTGCCAAAGATACACTAAGCAAATGGATTATCACAGCAGGATAAAAACCACCTACCCGTGAAGTTTACGGTACTGGATTATGGCAATCTCCCGAATTGCCTACAAGCCCACAGCAGGACATGCCCCACAGTCTCTCTGTGGTTTTGGTACATCACTCGGGGTGTTGCTAGCAGGCAAGATACCCCCACCTGTAAACACCTGAGGTCAGGGACTGATAGCTGCGACCTGCACRGGAACAAGGTACCCGTCCTTCCACCTTCAGTACAGGAGTAACCTTCTGCCCCTTCAGCATGTGCTTCAATGGGGTTTTGCCACGTATTTAAAGCCAAATACTCACCTAGAACTTTCACTGACTGAAAACCCCGGATGCCAGTCAGACGACAGTCCTTTCTAAAAGTAACCTTYATGTTCTTCCAAAATTCCGCTTGTCTTACTAAATAGGAATTGCTTGTCAATAGCACGTATTTCACCATTCAGACCTCTGATATATAGACAACGACAAAAATAAATCAGTTCTGAGCAGTAAAGGTTAACCTATATACATATATACATATGGCAAAATCATTACAGACAATGTAAAAAATTTACAAGAAGAGAGGTTAKAGTATGCTGCTAGCACACATTTATGATCGCTTGCCCTACAGATTGGCTGGTTGAACYCATTTCAAATAATTCAGGTTTTACAGAGCTGATCTACACACTCTTCCCTACCCAGCTATAATACAAACTGTGTTCATGTGCATGAGCTCATTACATGGCTACCAGTTTATCTGAAAAAGAATTAAGTTTATTTTACAGAGGTGTAATACTTCTTTTAATCCATGCAGAGTATGCATTTTTACATTCTGAATTTTGTATCAAGATACACAATTTTATTTCTAAAATATCTCATAATTTTTTTAAAAATTATGCCCTTTATTACTTTTCCCAGAGAAAAATGGCTGCACATTTATTCTCAGAGTGGTTAAAGGTCAAATGCAGTTTTCATTTATGCATAATCTGAAGATTCGAACCTTTGCATTATTAATCTTCTCCACTGTTTCACCTAGGAACTTACAGACCAAGTCAGACCAACAAACACCAAAAACCCTGCAGTAAAGGAATACAATCATTTCTATGTCAGTCCCTTCTCCAGAGCACTGAACAGACAGTAGTTAATGAATAAACACGCTCGCTATTTTATCTTTGTGCTTCACTGTGGTTTTCAGCATGACTTTAACGTGACCGCATCTTATCCATCCTCTGCTCTGAATAAATGTCATTCCCTGTGGGCTCACATCTTCCCACTGGTGCCCTTGCAGGGACTGAGACAAATCCTCAGCAGTGCCTCAGCTGCCCTATGGAGCGGCTTCACCTCTAAGCACAGCTCCACCAAATATTCAACCACCAAAACCAGGCTGAGGAACAAACCACAGACCAATTCTGCTCCCACAGCCTTGGTCTTAGAAACAGCTGAGACAACTCTGCTGAGATCAAAAAAAATAAAATTTTTTTTAAATCATTTGGGGGGAACTGATTTTTCTTTGTCCTAGAAAAAGCTAAATACTGCTGGAATATATCAGAAGCAACTGAAATCAAGTATGTATAATGATACAGCAGGTAGCTATAACTGCCTTGCCAACTACATCACATTGGCTGAYTTTATTTAGCCTTTTCTCTTTTGAGCAGACTGAAAGAAAACAAGAGGTATTTGGAAACTTCCAGAYAGGGCTTTAGTGGGTCAGCATTACATAACTGATTGGCTGACTTAAATGGCAATGTATGCAATGAAGGACATAGAAATGGAATATAAACCTTCAAAATTGATTCAATTCAAAAGCCTAGATAGGAAAGACCCCCAAATAATAAACTAGTAACAGTAAACTCCATTTCCTTCACTCAGTTACAGTCCCCAAACATATGTGTATTCGTAGCTTCACGCAGGTGGTTACAGCTCCTAAACTAACTAAAGTTGTGCCTATTCCAATCACATTCTCTATGGATTAACACAACAAAATGCTCCCTGGTTTAGATTTCTTAATATTAGCAATTATATGAAGCATAGGGAATTACAAGAGAATCATGAAGTTCATTATATTTGGAAAAGACATGGATTCAATGAGAACTACTGTTTTGCAGCATAAAAGCACACCATGAAATTTAATTGCAATACACAACACTACAAGACCTACGAGMAAGTTTTCATTGCCTCAGCTGCATGTGAGAAGGAAAAGGAACAAAAATAGACTAAATTTCCGGATTGAAAATAAAATAAATTTGTAATTAATTATTTTAAATCTATTTTAGTGAAAAGGCAGAACTCTGCAATTTAAATAATTTGTAGATTTGTGGCCTTTGGCCATGAGCGGACAACACACTAATATTGACCCTGGCCACAGGGATTGCTACAGAAGACCAAGAGTGATCTATGAGCTTCATTAAGAGATTTAAATAGAGTTCAGAGATACACACATATATATGCAGAGATGCGCATATATATATGCACACACAATGTGAAATTAAAACAGGCATTTGTATGCACCAGACTTCCCAGAGAGTACCTTCTCTTGAAAAACTGTCACTTTGAGCTCATTTGCCCAGAAATATGTAATCAAGGAAGTAATTCTTGCTGCTAAGAGTTGGAATAGGTGTTAGACTTGGCTGTGCAAAGAGATACCTGAAGGGCCACCTCCACATACACCCCTCTTGGTGGGTGCTTGGTGAAGCCAACAGACAACATGCAAAAAATGAGTTACGATGCCTTGTCCCCTGTTTATCTATGCTTTCATTTCACCTCAAAAGTCAACAGGCAATAGAATCTCCTAAAAGCATCCAGTTTTGAGCAAGGGCTAAGCCACAGTACAGTGCTAGGATGCTGCCATACAGGCATCTGACAGCTTCTGAACATACTGCATCAGCAAGAAAATACCATATTAAGTCAATCAATGCAATCTCTCTTACCGCTTTGGTCTTTTAAACTAAGTTTTAATGCATTCAGTGACAAAAATATACTAACTAGTCTACGCACAGGCAAGATAAACTGTTCATTTAAATGGGAAACAATATAATCTCTTGCACCATTGTAGATATAAGTTACACAGATGCAACATGTGAAAGACATGTTGCACATGGGTCATCTTTTCTGACCTGAGGTTTGCATAATGAAGAAAGACAGTTCTTTTGTCTGGATTCTTCATGTTAACCATGTCTCTAAGTGACTAACAGTGGATTTAATGGACACTCAAAATGGTTTATTCTGTAAGAAAGTTGCTCCTTACCCTGGCAGATGTGGAAGCAACCTCCCTCCTCCCCACCTCCATCAGTGGAAGGGTATGGTATGGTACTGTAATGGTAATATTCCAAAATATGCCGGTCACCACAAACATGGCTGCAGCGGGCAAAACCTTCAGTATGAGAACTGAAAGACCACATTTAATTCAGAAGAATTTTGACAAAAAAGGTGAACGTCTTTTCTTTCTCCATGTGGAAATTGTTGTTCTTGGTATTTCCAGAGCACAATGGAACCTCTTCATTTCATATATCTAAACGTTCCTTCCTCAGACAGTTTCATCTTTGTTCAGYACTCACGTGGTATTCTTTGTCCACAAAACTTAGCTATGGAATTCGACACATTTCTCTTTAGTTTCTGAAATCAATWGTGTGTGTACACACCACCCATACTGACGTACTGGATAACCATGGGTTCTCTCCCCGTTCTTCTTAAACAGCCACCACTTGAAACTTTGAATTCAGAACCAACTTTAGTGTCAACAGACAAGAAAAAAACCTCCAGCTCACATGATTTAAAGTGATGAGTGTAACAATCAAACAAAACAAAAGCAATGACAATGTGACGGTTTGAAAGCCTTCAAGACCAGTACTCAAAATCACAAACACTGGGAACACAGGTTTTACCCTATGTTCAACCCTGTAAAAATTAAAAATTCTACCAGTTCATATTTAAGGATCCCCAAGTAACCTTGACTTTGCCCTGATCATGATGGGAACAACTGGAAATTTTGAGATAAGATTTTCTTCTTCAGAGAGAGCTGGAAAGAGGAACTGAGGAACTGTCCTTTGGACCGATTACAAAGCTGCCACCTGGAAATTCCACCCTGGAGTCGCTAAGCTAAAAAATGTTTCAGAAGGGATCTGACTCAGCAAGGGCAAGTCCACCAGCAGGGCTTTCCCCAGCACACTCTGAGATAGGGAAACAAGATGAAGATGTAGACACCAACTGCCCAGAACTGATGTCCCAGGATCCATAGCCGCGATCTTCACAATCTAAACTGTTCATACAACCAACAATACATTCTGGAGTCTGGACACCATGGCAGGAGGTGAAGAAAAATATGACTGCTACAGCCAGTGCTTGCAACTCTCAGGAGAAAAAGAATAAAATATTTTTGTGATGACTTCAGAACCATGGGAAATATGCAGGATGAAGCAATGGCTTTCACGTGCCATAAAAGAATGATTAAAATGTCCTTAGGCACATAACTCAAGAGTCAGCACAGACCAATATGATGTAGACAAGAGAGATAAGAAGCTCATGAACTATGGTTTACTGATAGGACATGCAAGATTAATGCAAGCAGCAATAGAGAAGGAAAACAATAAAAACATAAAAGATGGAAAATAATCCTTACACTAAGCCACTCTGCATGCTTTTGAGGAATGAACTGACAGCTGAGTGTGCAATAACATTCATGTGATCCACCATCCTCTTACCTTTCATGAGTTAACAGAACCTAATGGGGTGTGTGGCGGCAACATATAAGGACAGCTCTGTTGAAGCAAACACCAGTTTGCACTTCTTTTTAACTGTACAGCAAACCTTAATTTAGGTCCTTCAAAAACAGATTGACCAAGAAATTCAAAATATGTAATACTACCACAAAGACAGATTACACATCTTGGGGACAGCTAGAACATGCAGATCTTCTTTGGATGAAGGCAACATTCAGGACAACTAAGGCAATGCCTTGTCCAAAGACAAGAAATACATTAATAGAGATGTACTGCATCCAGCTCTGGGGTCCTCAGCACAGGAAAGACATGGACCTGTAGAAATGGGTCCAGAGGAGGTCACAAAGATGATAAGGTGCTGGAGCACCTCTCCTGAGAAAACAGACAGAGAGTTGGGGTTGTACAACCTGGAGAAGAGAAGGCTCTGGTGAGACAAGGAGAGTAGATTTAGGTTAGATATAAGGATAAAATTCTTTTATAATGAAGGAGGTAAAACACTTCCCAAAGTGCACAGGCTTCCCAAAGGTGGCAGATGTCCCATCCCTGGAAACATTCAGGGTCAGACTGGATGGGGCTCTAAGGATTCTGATCAAGTTGAAGATCTCTCTGCTCACTGCAGGTGTGACTAGATGGCCTTTAACAGTCCCTTCCAACTCACACCATTCTATGATTCTATGAACCTACGAACTAGGTGGAAACACATTTTTGTCAACTCTCAGCTGGATAGTGTCAGTTCATCTACTGACCATGAAGCCCCGAGGCCCTGCCAAGCCCCAATTTATGCAGCACATCATCTCAGCCACACAAACCCCTGCAAGCACCTAAGCCACCACACTTGCCCCTGAACCAAGAGCCCCACGGTGTCCCACCACCTTGCAGTCCAGGTGCAACATACTTGACTAATTACATCTAAATTGTTTGGCTAATATCCTGGTTTGATATCAAATGCAGATTCCTGTGGGACACACTGGAAAAGCTGCCACTAAGYGGGGTATACTAGGGAGGTTTGGATGTGGAAAGTGACTCCCATAGCCCTGCCTACTGTGCTGGAACTCAGCTGGGGGCAAATGCCGATGCGGTGGCTGCCCGTGGAAATCCTCTTCCAGCGACAGCTCCCCACCGGTGCGTCTGTGCCTGTGCCAACACCCGCTCTTTATTCAGTTCCTTCCCTTCGTTTTTTTTGGCTGCTGACCAAATCTCCACATGCCATAGCCTACATTCGGGAGTCTGTGAGGGTGGCCAGGGAACAGCATGGAGGGTGACGACACAGCAGCAGCACTGCCAGTCCAAGAACAGGGAAACCAGCACTGCCCTCAGCTGGGCTGGCTCCTCATCATTTCAGGATRGCTCTGCAGCCATCCCAGGCTGTGAGAACAGAGTGACGTGCTCTGTCCCACCGAGGGGCGTACGTGACATCTGTAGGTGCTGTGTGGTTTGCAGGCTGTGGCTGCAGGCAGGCACGGATGTGGGCTCGGTTCTTTTGCTCATGTAGCTGCACGTGCGGGTGAGCATCCTCTGGCTTAGAGGAGCCACCAGCACAAACCAGCCCTGAAGTTTGTAAAGCTCATTGATGGGTTTGCTTTATCACCACAAACTGAATGCTACTGCAAATGACTCCCATAAAATGAGATACATTGCTGTAATAAAGGAAACAATATTTACCAAGATACTTAGAACGCTTATGTTCAATATATATCTTCAAAGCAATTAACTAATATTAGAGCATTAATTTTCCTCAGGCCTCCATGACTCCATGGGTATGGTTAGACCACTCTTAGTTCACACAATTAAGGTGTAATGCTTCATATCTGCTGCCTGGAATGGGAGCAGAGCTATCAGTACCTACAACAAAACCAGAGCTCATAGGTCTTAATCCACCAGCCCAAGCCCCCTTCTCTGTAACAAGTACAAGAGTTGACAGCAGGACAGAGCTGAGTGTGAAACAGTGCCTGGACAAAGCCAGCAACACAAGSCTCACTGCCACAAGCACTGGGAGCACATAGCATGAACAATGCACCCAGTGAACATTTTAACATGCATGAGCAATGAGGGTTCATTAAACATTCCAGCTTGATGCCAGGCAAAGGGGTTTCACCCCAGTGTACACATGCTGCAGCTGGGGGCACCGCCCCTTATTTACACTGCTGATGGTTCCAAATCAGCCCAAACTATGAGCCCAAACCACTGTGATGAAGAACAAAAGCTACCTAGAGGAGCACACTGCACAGAAGCAGTGGGGTGGGAAAAGGAACTTTGCTCCCACAGGGAACATACTCTTTGTGCAGGTCCAATGATCTACAGCAAGCACAAGCCCCCAACGTACCCCTCCAAAATGAGCTGGGAGACAGACTCCCACCTCCAGTTGCAGCCTGCCACAGATGCCTGCTTGGCCTCCAAAAAGACCAATGTGCACTCCCTGTTTATCCCTCTGTAAAACTATTGATGCCGCAGAAGCTTGTTTCAGTGACATTTGGAAAGCACCTTCAGAAGCACTATGCTACACAAGCAGCTCTTTCAGAAGGTTTATCAACAAACCAATTCTCAAAAGAAACACTGAAAATGGAAGCTTCATGGTGGCTTATTTAAACACRGGCAGATGACCTGGCCTCGGTAGCAGAAGGGCACATGCTCTGCTCCTCAGGCACATTTCAAAGACAACTTGGCTATCCAGAGGTGAAAATGAAGTGCTCTTAAAAAAAAAAGCTCCCCTCACCCAACACTATGACTTCAATAAATCCAGATGGCTAATATTTCAATTCTTAAAACTGTGTCTTGTAAAAAAAAAAATCAAAGGAAARATGCAAGTATGCAAGCACACTTTATATTCATTAAAGAGCTCACCAAACTGTATAGCTTACCTGAGAGAGTCAAAGGAACGGGGCAAAAAAACCCCAAAACCAAAGTACAGACATTTCAAATCATACAGAGCAAATATTCAAGGGAGTGAAACATTATGAAGSAGCTTAGTAGAACTGTTTAACAGTCTCAAAGATACTTTAAAACATTTCATTATTGAGAAAACCCCAGAATTGGCTTGAAAATAAATAATTTTTTTGAGTAAAACTGGAGTTCTTTTATTTGCTGCTTTATTTCCACAGCTTTCAGTGCACACACTGCTCTAGTCATGTCGTCATACTTATCTCTTCAAATAAGAAAAACAGAAATTACATTCTTCTGCATGTCAGAGGAAAAATTCTGAAGAAAACGCAGGAATCTGAGAGCTGGAGCTTTAGGAAAACCATCAAACAGGCAGAGAACTTTACTGACCACATCAGACATGGTTCTTAACTGGATCCTCACTGGTATCTTAGCCTTTCAGTCTGAGATTTTTAGTAGCACCCTTCATAGATTTACAGGCAATAAATCTATCAAAGCCTTCTGCCTTTCTTTCATCTTTTTTAGGGGGTGGGGAAGATAAAGAAGAACGCCAAAGAAAAGCTTGTGACGTCTGCTAGGGAAAGAGAAGACAGGGAAAATAATTCAGCGCTACCAAAAGGAATCTGTATTGACAGAGTTTATAAAAATATGAAGTAATACACATATATTCATGCAACAGTCCCAAAATGAGAGATCATTTTTTTGCAAGTTGTTTCATGACCTTATTATTTCTTAAATCACTCCTACACTTCGAGCTTTACTGGTACAAAAACAGAAGAGAGGTTTGGGTACAGAGGCAGAAGCACGTGCTGGAGCACGGTCCCACTGCCCCTCACTGCTGGAGCTGCCTGGTGGGACCRGAGAGCCCAAGTGCTTTACAGAAACCCTCTCTAGGTCATGCTTTGAATGCAGACATGCCACAAGGAACTTAATAGAGACTAATGATTGTGTAAAACATGGTGATTTCAAATCTAATACACAGCATTTCAATTTGAAAATTTGCGCTTGGATGTCACAGCATTTCCTTGCTTTCAGCTTTTTCTAAAAATGTAAATGCATCACCCTCTCGTTCTCTAAGAGAAGTTTAATGAAAACACCAAGAGACAGTGACAAATGACTTTTACCTGACCATGGATTCAGCAGAATATTCTTAACCAGATGAAGCCTGCAGGAAACAGGTTTCAGACAAGGCAAAACAAATACTGATTTTATCGTCAGCACAATAAAGATCAGAAATGGTGAGACTTTTATTTGTCAACTCATCTGTGTTTTGGGTTTTTTAAATCCTACCATAAAAATAATGTACCAGCTCAAGTTCTCCACTACTAGTGAAAAATGAGGAGTAACACCAACAGAGTCACTGAGATGACCACTGAGCAAAACACTCGGGAAAATCTGGTCCCCCCTTTCTTTTTTGGGTATAACTAGATCTCATCAGCAGCGTACTAATCACTCACTTCCAAAATCCCAATGGCAAGAAGTGGATGCCAAGAGAACCGTCCAGAAGGTGTGCAACCCATCCAAACAAGAGCCAGAACACACTTATCTCTGCAAAGCCTTTGTTTAACCACCCCAGCTGAAAACACAGGCAGAAGACAAGCATTTACAAGTAATTTAACCTAAAATTCACCTGGGGTTTGCTAGTCTTTGCTGGAAACAACATTTGGCAGCCATACCCAGCCTCAGTGATGGGTACTCACAAAAGGCTGGCAAGATTTTCCACAGCAAGCTTTAACACAGTTTGCTGGTAATTTTTTCAGAAATGCTTTTTTCTCTCAGTTTACATAAACTTTGCATCAAGTTCCATAAACTTTTATATAGTGAACTCAAGGAATTCATTTCAACAAAGAATATCCATGAAAATCTGAAAGAGCAAGGGGGTGAACAATTTGACCTGAAAGCTCATGTGTTGACCAGATTTGCACTGTAAGGCTAAGCACTGAGGAAAGCACCGAATGGCAAAATTCACTCATCATAAACTTCAGAGATTTCAAGAAAGCACTTGACAGACTCCATCACTATTCACTTTGGAACATCTTGAAGTGTTAGGCTTGCCAACAAAAATAATTACCTCATCAAGCCTTTATACCAAGCTGCAGCTTGAATACTTGGAGTATGTGCAGATTTAAGTACAGGGTTCAACACAAAGGCTAGTGTCATATCAGCAAGAAATCACTCACTTCTATAGCTGGGCGCTGCAATTGACTGCATTAGGAAAACAAGCATAAATGTAACAATATAAGGCTTAACAACAGTCCTCTTCAAAATCCAGCCACCGATGCTGTCCCCAAGTCCTCCAAGTGTATCCTACCCAACACACAAGGATGATAAAGGCCAACAGCTGGATCCAGCACTGGAGTACAGTGAAGTTAGCAGACTGCTGCAGAGGAAAAAATGTAATTAGAACACAACTTGCATCTTAGAAGAAGTGATCCAGTTTATACAGTAATTGGCTGTAATTCACAGTCAACTGGGATAATTTCACCAACTGAAAAGAGGGTATTTGTGCTTAGCATCTTAAATAGGATTCACTAATTAAAAAAAATTATCTACGGCTCCAACTCTTGAAGTTGGAGTCTTCAACTCAGAATGTTAYTCCTGCCTTGATATACAGACAAGAAAGCTGTAAATCTGTGAATGGTACAGATGACCAATGCTGTTCGAAGCAAATGTATCAGAAAAACCTGGGTATAGCATAAAATGAATTGATAAGAGATACAAGGATTTACCACAAGGCTGTCTCTTATCTGTAGGGTCACCCAGAAAAGAGGRTGAAAACATTTCACAAGTGCAGTAGGGATTAAGCAGAAGAACGTGTGGGAGGGGGGGAAACCTGGGAAAAGTGAAAATTATACTGGAAGTTCTGCAAGCACAGGTGGCTTTTTGGAGTAGTTCCTCCTAATCTTCAGCTACACAGGCAGATAAAAAGCTGCATCATTAGATCCTGGCCATAGCAATAYAGAAATACCAAAAAGCTGCAATTTTGCTCATGTAATGGAATCTACCCTTGGGGCTTTTTGCTGGTCAGGCTTTGCCAGCTGACAGCCACACCAGCAGGACTTGGCAACACCAGCACAGCTCCAGCCTTGTCCCCAGCAACCATGGGCGGCCACTGCACTGTCACACGTGTGAAAATATACCCCTGTCTTGCACCCTTGGAAACAATACTCATAAAAAACTGCCCACAATCAAGTACATGAGGGAATAGCAATAAATCTGTCCCCCCATAGAACTGATCTTCACTCAAAGAAAAAGGTTTTATAGAGCTGCAGAAGAGATGAGGCACTTACCAACTAGAAATGAGATGTCATGTGAAGGGATTCTTTCTTTTCTGTTCTTACAATTTTTACGTTTCTATAAATATTTTACATACACATACTATCTGTCTTTATTGTAAGGTTGTAAAATATAAAGGCTTATTTTAGGAAAAGGGTGAATTTTTAAAGCAATGTACATCCCCCTAAATGGCAAAAACAGTCTATACCTTATAATATACTGCATCTACTAACAATCCACTAGTGTTTAAGTGACCAGTGTGAGCATGACCTGGACTAAAATTAAACTTCACAGCCCAGTATTACATGGCTGACAAAAATTGCACATATTTTAACATAYGCACTAAATATGAACTAAAGAATCCTAAAAACTCGGAAAAAGCCACACACATGCAAGAAAAACGATTGTACTCATCAATATATAGGTAATAAAACACAGAAATAAATCAGTACTTCTGGGTTTATAATTCACAAAAGTTGTAGTATATTCCACGCACAGCTCAATCACAAAACATAACTTTTAGAAACAGTTTAGTTACTGTATGCCCAAACCACACCAAAGGAAAATTAAAGTCACAAAGTCATGTATTTAAGAATTAGTAATTGCCAGATTAAATTTACTACTGCAATCATAATTTTGTTCTCTTGTGCATGCACACTGCCACACACGGTTTTATTCCACTGCTAGTTTTTGGTTTTGTTGCTTTTGGGTTTTTTCCACAAAACTGAGGGAGACCTGCAAAAACTACTGAAAAGTTGGAAGAAAAGCAGAAATAACAGGAGATTACAGTGATTAGTSCCTCATTCTAAAGAAAAACAATAACAAAGAAAGAAAAAGTAACCAAAACACCCACTGTTTCTTTGTCCTCCTGTCACTGAGATGGATGGCTTCACATCGATGTGTTTGCAATGCACACTTAGCCACCTTTTCTCTGCCTGAACAGCTACAGAGTGGTACCTTCTCCCGGGACAAAGGGAAAAAAAACAAAAGAGATTTTCCATCTGTAACAGGTAATACTCCAGGGAATCTGGAAACACGGGACAAATCTGCTTTTGTGAAATATTGCTCTGCAATGCCAGAGTTTTTGTTCACCTTCTTTTTTTTCCTTGTTCGACTGCAGGACAGTCAAACACACAGTAAAACCCAAAAAAGGAAGCATCTGAAAGCACATCTCACACTTTATTTGCTCAGCTTTAAAACCATATCCCCTCATTAGAGAACCATCTCATTAAACAGCCCATCTGGGTCATTGTGCAGGTTCTCTGCTCTAACAGGCAGCACAAAACCCGGGAGAATTCAGGGACCGTTCATGTCCAAGAGCTTTTTCTTTGCTGCACTGAGCAAAGATTTGTCTGCTGTCTCTAAGGAGCCTGACGCCAAGAGGTTGGGAGCCTTCAGTTTGTTCTCTCCATCATTAAATCGCCAAGGAGAAGCACTGTCTTTCACTGTCACCATCATTAGCACTTCCTGGTGACTATGAATTTGCTTCCTTGAATCATCTCTCACAGCTCTACTACTAAAATCCTCTGAAGGAGCTTGCTGACTTCTTCTAATCCCAGGTAAAAATGTTAGTATTACTAAGTTATTTAAGAGGACCTTTTCAGAGCACAGAGAGCACGTTTCAAGGGCTAGGTTCACCAACAGTACAGGATGATGAGCATTACGGCAGTGGAGCGGTCGTTTTTTTAACACCTGAAGAACCATCTGTGTGTCCATACATCCCAAATCTCATGTTTATTTGAGGTCAGAAGCAGGGGTGACTGAATCTAGACTGGTATTTGTGTGCTCAATGGCAACTTTTCAGTCATTTAATGATCCTCTCTGACCTTCACACATGATCACTAGCACAAACTTCACCTTGCTATAATAACTACTGAACAAATCGAGAAAATCTGAGAAGGTGCAAGACAAGAAAACCAAGTGTCTTAATGACATTTCTCTCCCTGAATGCCACTAACACAGAAAACAGACCCCACTTGTAGTTCCAAACACAATAGACATTAAAGTGCCCTTCTGATCACCTTCCACATATTTCCATGTGTAGTTCCAAGCTCAGGAACTCTAAGTTAATACTGAAAACAGACCAAGTGAACATTTAAGGCTTTATAACCTTCAGAAGGTCAATGTTTTCAAAGCAAAAGGAGGTAAATTCAAGACTGCTTACACTACAACAGACCTTTATGGATGTATTTAGAGCATGCACATAGTAAACAAACAGCCCCAAATGTCAGAAAAATTGTTGATACAAGTCCTGAAGTGAAGAGGAGTTCCCGGAGTTCACAGCTTCCCAGTGAAACGGCAGCTGGATGCTGCTGCAATGCCAGCACACGTGCTTCAGAACATCAAAAAAGCCAAACCTGACACCAACAGCTTTGAAAGTAGGAACAAAACAACACCTTGCTTAAGCAGACAAGGAAGCACAACTTAAAAATTCCAGCTTGAGATTCAAAGCATCTTAATAAAGCAGCACACACACGTGTAAAAGCAAAATGTTTTAAACCTTACAAAGAACCTTTCTGAAAACTCTTTATTTTGTTTTCTAGGACATGTACTTTGACCCTCATGTCTTATGCCACCTTACTTTGTTTTGCTGTTTTCTGTTTCATTCAGAGAGAACAAAAGGAACATGAGTGGCTCAGAGTTGGAGAGAAGTACCCACATCCGTGGTCTTTTTGCACCTCAACAGTGCACAAGAGCAAACACCCAAGATGTTCTCCATCCCTCCCTCTGGCTGAGACCATGTCCTCTGCCGGCTCCAGCACTGTCCTCAACAACCCAACCGCACCAAGGTTTCTCCATCTCCTCAYGGTGGCTCCTGGATGGGGATGGAGATGGAGTCTCCCAGCCATGCGAATGGCCAGGCTCTGCACAGGCTGRGGAGCAGGCAGGCCAGCTAGGCCATCGATAGCTCTGCAAGGCTGGCATTTTGGGAAGGTGCTGTGAAAGTACCAGGGCAGCTGGCACAGGGAAAGGACTTCCGCCCATGGCTTGACCCTCTTAGTAGGTAGCCACCACATTGGCTATGACTGCYTGCATTCACAGGTCCAGGGTCATTTTCTCCTGACTGGAAGTGGCACCACCCCAGGGGAGAAGCTGGMCCATGGTACCTGTGCTTCATGAGCTATCCAGAAGTGCAAAACGTTGCAAGTCAGGCCAAGTCCTCCAAGTTGAGTGGTGTTTTTCTCAGCTCACAGAATACTGAGGAGGCCATTCATTAGCTGCAGCCTTCACCCATTATCTTTGTAATCTGCAAAGGCAAAATACTGCTGAGCACTCACATTAGCAGAAAGTCTTAATGAGAGTAAATGCTGGGAGCATGCCTCAAGAAAACCAATTTCCTAGCTTAATTTGGACAAGGTGAACCTGACAAGAAGATATTGCAATTATACTTACTCTGTTGTACATACAAGCTTAGGGCAGGTGGAGGCTGCTGGCTTCAAACTTGGGGCTACTACTTTTACAAGGAGTCTGCACCAGTAGACCTCACTCATTTTCCAGCAGATTATGTTTATTCATCCCTCAGGAGGTGGTCAGGGAAAGGTGAGATATACTACAAAGCACAATCCCACACCAGACACACTCCTAGAGCAGGTGTGCAATGGGGGCATCTTCCTAGTACACAGCTTACAGAAATAGGCTTTTCTTAACACTTAGATAATTTCAATCAACAAGAGAACAATTTTACACTTCAACCTCTCTTTTTTCCCCTTGTACACCTAAAACAAAATAATTACTCTGACAACAGACATAATTTGCCTTTATGTCTGCACTTAGGCATGAGGCTTCTACTGGCACAGGTATCTCAGCCAAAGGCAACATGAAGTTTAAGGATCTGGTAATTTCAGCAGAAAAATGCAGCTGATGCAAGACTAGGCAATAGTGGTACAGGCTTTTGAGGAATATGGTCCTGAATTCCTAAACACTACCTGTCACACATATTTCCATCATCCTTTGTCTCTTCTTCATGAACAGAAAAGCAACTTGAATTATCAGGAAACCTKTTTTCCATGCAAACACAAGGCAGATTCACTCATTTAACGATGAATGGCTTCCAGAGCATTCTGACTACCAAGAGACATGGACTCTATTCTCAACTTGAATAAACCCTAAACTTCCAAAATTGACCTCAGGAGGAGCACAGAGTCTTCTACCCTGAAAACACATGCATATGTATATCTTTGCTTAATTGAACTGTTATTCATACATAGAGATGTTTGCAGAGCTGGGGCCTCTACCTCTTTGTATTCCAGTTGCTTGACAAGTAAAATGCAAATGAGGTAATGTGCTGCAAATGCAAATCATGTATTATTGATAAAAACTTACCATTCAGCATGAGGATATAAAGAGAAAATACTGAGGTCTATGCTGAAAGAAAGGAGTGAGAAAATTAGAGAATTTTTAAAATCTTTTATATTTTCTATGTATTTCTGCCTGTTAAACATTTTTCTATTTATTGACCCCCAAAATAGAGCACCTTGTCTTGTTTGCCAACTTCAGACTGCAGACAGATGCTGAGACACTATTCTGCCCATCAAGATGCGCTTTTCATACACTATATTAAGAAATTCCCACAGAAGGCACCAAAACAGGGCAATGGTGAAGAGGTGAGACAGGCAGGAGAGACTGCTGTGCTCAAAAGCTCTGTTGTGTTCAGCCACATATTTTTCTCATTTGTTTAGTCTGAAATTCCTCCTTCAGCGACTCTGGATTTGTTACTTTTTCAGAAGGCATCGGGAACATCTGGACTCCATATGGCTCACACCTACTCCATGCCAAATGAAGCTATATTCTGTTTTCTAAACCCTTTATTTCTCCCAGCATTGCCACCGATGGGGTTTTAAATATCTCCACAACGGACTACAATGTAACCTCAGAATCACTCAGCTTGTTGACACAAATTCCATGGTACTGCATTAACTGTGTCTGGGTTAGCCACCATGTTTCGCCTTGTCTTCCTCATTTTTTTTCAAGATTATGATAATACAAAGGAACACATACTGAGAAGGTGGTTCAGCAGTTATGTCACCTGCACTCTAAAAAGCCACCCCACCAAGATAAAGGAGGGAAACAGGTCATCCTGATGGCCCCTGCACAAAAAAATTACACTTCTAGATATAGTTAAATTTTTCCTTCACTCTTCCGATTTTCCAGCTCTTCATGGAGCTACCTTGAGTTTTCTTTCAAGAGCGTAATGACTTTTTGAAACTCAAATACTGGGGACGATGGCATAACCTTGTAAAAGTATTTCCCTCTCCCTTGGCTAAAAAAAACCAAGAAATACAACTCTTTTTTGCTCCCTCCCTGCTAGACACTTCTGCGTCGCAGCACCTCCCACAGGCCTCTCTCACATCCACTGCTGCTGGAACTGCAGGTACTGCAGAGACAGTGGGCTGAACTGAAGTTTCTGCCAGTCAAACCCACTGATGCAGAGCTTTGTACCACCGTGAACCTTGACACAGGGTCGTTTTGCTATTCCTTGCTTTCCAGGAGGGTTGCAGAGACACAGAAACACTCTGCTGATTATTTGGATACTGTTCCAAATCCAAATGGGATTTGAAATATTGTCTCCATTCTAGAATAATCGGCAATCTATATTTTTTCCTGCTGCACACCAAGTTGATTCAGAGGTGTTAATCTCAGCAAAAATAATTGGCAATCTGTATTTTTTCCTGCTATCCACAGGTTTGATTCAGAGGTGTTAATCTCAGCAAGGAATACACTCAGGTTCTTTATACTGAAGGAAATACCAAGCTCTGGATTCCAACAACTACAACACGTCTGACAGTATTAGAGAGATCATGCTTTTCCCCGAGCCATTACATTTTGCTTTGTCATTAACAAATGTCACCTCAGTATTCACGCACTAGCCTGAAATGGGTAAGACTGGGGTCCACTTCTACCAGCTCTGCAAGGGGCCCTAGACAAAGCAGCTGTGGGAATGTCCAGCCTCCTATCTTCTCCCATCACACACCTGCCCACAAGTTACTGAGCTTGCAAGGAAAGGAGACAGTCTTTCCGAATGCAAAAAATGTGCCCATCATAATGCAACCAGCAGCAGCAGAACCCTCCGGATAATGTAATAAAATCAGTGATAGTCACACTACCACCAAGGCTCAGTTAGGATACGGGCTATTTTCAGTGCTATTGGTGAAACACTGGAACAGGTTGCCCAGAGAAACTGCGGATGCCCCATCCCTGCATGTGTTCAAGGGCAGGTTGGACGAGGCTCCGAGCAATCTGGTCTAGTGGAAGGTATCCCTGTCCATGGCAGCTGTGTTGGAACTAATGGTCTTTAAGGTCCCTTCCAATCCAAACCATTCCGTGATTCCCCAGATACAGGTCAAAACCACAGCTATTTATCCCAGCATCTCAAAACACTTACGGTTCAAGTAAAACCCACCTGTGCTTCGGGTGTGAATTTCTTAAGGCAAATGTTAATCCTCACAAATACCTCTCTGTCACTAAAGACATATTTAAATTCTGCAGTAATCTTGGCATGAATTTACCGATGTACAGAAGATTGCACCTTCCTTTTCTTCCAGGCCAAGCATTTTCAGTGCTATTAACCTCCTTGCTGATTAAGGATAACAGTGCTTCAGCAGGTGTTTGCACACAAGACTATGTATCCATAGCAAGTTGTCTACACACAGGTGTAGCTGTTCCACTGCACGGCGCAAGCGCTCGCATCCGCCGGGGAATTGCGCAGCCCTTCATGTGGTTGCAGCAATGGCAATGCAGCCCTCACAATGTCATGGGGAGGTCGCCCTGGAGGAGAATCGGGAGGGTAGTGCATGCTGTCACTGTCACATCAACATCCCTGCACCTCACCAGAGCAAAAGCTCACCCCAGCTGGGATGGTTTCAGCAGCTATACTCCTGCCAACTCTGTCACACACCAGATGTGGGACCTATGCTGCATGGCAAGGTGCACAGGCAAGGGGGGAGGCATGGGGGCACAGGGGCTGTGCTCTCCCCTCCACTGCAGATTCCTCTTGCTCTGGTCCCATCCAACAAGCAGTCCAAAAGGCTCCTGCAGGGCTGCCCACAGCATTAAACACCTACAGGATGGAGCCGTTGCTCCAAATGTCCACTGACCCTTTGCCGTGTATCTTGCTTGCTAGATGCTGCACAAGAAACTGCTTCACCTACACTGCTTTCAGCACCCACAATCTCCTCACTTCTGCTCCTGGGGTTCAGACCCAATAGGTACTGAGTACTCAGGCTGTCATCCAGGCAGACTCTTAAGGTGCTTCCTTGAACTATCTGTTGCTATTTGTACCTTGTGAGTTTAAAGTCTTTGCCGAGTCCACACTGCAACTCTGACAGCCGGTACACCTCTTTATGACCAGCCACGCTGGTCACGTGCACTTCTCTCTCACTCTCGTGCACACGTGCATCCCCATCCTTCCAAAGCACAAAGCAAAACACAGAGCTGTCCGTACACAAACATCCCCGAGAGGAGGAACCACATGTGGCAGATGCTACTGCATTGCTTAATGCATCATTTAAAGCCTTTTGGGGACTGTACCACTGTGATGAGTAATTTGGCTAGAATATTGTCCAGAGACCATACTGTGTGGATTAGGGCACTCTGAAGGTCACTAGCTGGGTTAAAAGCAAGAAAACTCTGCTATAAACAGAGCTTACCATTGGCATTTTCATCAGCAATGAAAACAAGAGCAGAAATGGCCTCCGTAATGCAGAAACATTTCTTTCTTTCACTGCTGAGCCTCCCTGTGTACAGCCTGTGTAAAAAACATGCTGCAGCTCTGTAGGAAAGCAGAGGCTGGCAGAATGCTGCCTGTTTGCATCCATGTCTGACCCCAGCTCCAGCTGCTCTGCCACTTGGGCTGGGTGCAAATTCGAAYGCAAGGAGGTGAGCAATCACAAACCACATCTTCACCACAAGCACCTTTTCCTCGCCCCACAGCAATGCAAACGTCACATCTGTAAATGAGATGAGACAATCTTAACTCGTCTTTATCAAAAGGAGTCTCAGGTCAACAGYGATCGCAACTGCTCAAGTGCCACCTTGATTTACACAGCTGCAACCTCTGGCCACATACGAACCCAGGCAGAAAGGCAAGTTCATGAATTATGAACAAATACAGCATGCCAAAACACAYCAATCATCATTAGTCATAGACAAGCAAAGCGCCATCAATTCGTAATGTTGACATTTGCACAGAACTTATACAAACAATCAATCGGATTGCATGGCTGACTGCAAAAGGAGATGTCCGGTTTATGTTACTTAACACAAGACTTTTCACTGAATGAGAAAAGACTTCAAAATAAAACTGATGGAGAGTCAGTGCTCTAGTCAAAAGTCAGATAAACGGTCTCTGACCACTAGAGAAAATAAGATTAATTTTCCAGCTAATTCTTTTCTTAAAAGCCTGCACTCTCCTCCCAAGGAAGAGCAAAGAAAAAGCTGTAAACACAAATGTAGGTAACAAATGTTTTAAATGTACAACAAGGCCGTACAAATTACACAAAGAGCCAGAAGTTGCAAGCTGGCATACCTAAAAGTACCAGGACTAACAATATTTAATGAGCTTAATGAGTTTTGATGAAAAACTTGCTTATTGGCATGTCTTCGTTAAATTACTATCGTCAGCTACTTGGCACTATTTAGCCTYGTAATTTACTTCATTTTAGGACTACTGAGGATTGCATTAGGACAGCTTGCAAAATGATCTAGCCTCATGTGTTTTGTGCTACAAACTGCAGAGCTTCCAACACTCTCAGGCAGGAACAAGCATTTCCTAAACGTGTGTTTTGGGCAGAGTACATCGAAAGAAGAGGAAACTTCTGCGGTTTTCTTTCTCAACTGACACACAAAAAAAGACTTCCTTGTGTTTGAGATGAAAAGGGAAGACATACTTTCCAGATAGCCAAGCAGCCTTTGCTGTAAACACAAGGTGAATGTGGCTCTTGTTCTAGAGGCTGTACCGTTACCGATAACAGTTTTTCTTGAAGGCTTTTTAAAAGAAGCTGCCATTTATTCACTGGAACACTTTTGTGAGGCGCCTTAGATCTGTCACCACTGCATGGGCCAACGCAAAAGCAAGTAAAAACCAGTTCTGCAAGCAACCGCCTTGGAGAGATGTATGGTTCCCACCATTCAGCAGAGCATCCCAAATCCATCCTGACCCCCAGCAGGGTCATGTGCTGCTGTCAGAGGCACCCGGCTGCAGGGGTGTAAGGCAGGTGAGATGCACATCAGTGTGAGCACATAGGTGAGATAAGAGAGCATCTGTAATATTTTCTCTCCAGCCAGCAGTCCTCTCCCACTACATACACATAAAACTGGGCACTGATTCAGCCAAGCACAAAAGTGTGTACTTACATTTCAGATGGTAAACACTGATTACAGTCACAAGTACCGTTGTTGTTGTTGTCGTCAAAGGGAGGCACAGGATTAAATGCAAGTGCCTTACTGAATTGATGTTTTGATCTCTTTTTACTTCTATCTAATCCCATGCCTGAGCCAGACCATAAGCCCCTGAACATGGAGAGAAAAAACAGCCTTCTGTGACCTGAAGATATACCGCACACAAAAACAGGCATGTGAGAAAAGGGTAACTATTTATGTAACACTGGATACAACTTCAGGTTTCCACTTCACACTTGTGTGAGATTAAGAGCAACTCCAAAAAAAACAAAACCCAAACTGTCAGATATTCTTCCTCTCTCTGGGAAAGATTAAGGAAAAAAAAGAAAGAAAGGTGGACTGGGGGGAAGGCAAGGGATGTGCTGCCCAGAGCTGAACAATCGGGTGGTGTTTCTGAAGTCAGGGTGAGGTTCTGGGAGCCTCACAGCTTTCCAGTTCCATTTTGTGGCAACTGAGGGACCCGTCAGGTCCCACTCACCAATCTCCTGCCGTGGCTCTAGGCTCTGCCAGGACTCTCCTCTTGGAGGCTGCACGGCAAATGGAAGATGCCAACAGCATCTCCCAGACTGTTCTTTTCCCTGGGATGTGGGACTTGGCCATGCCAATGCCTGTGAAAGCAGCACCTGACCTCTGTCACAGTGCCGAATGCCAAAAGAAGAACTCCAGGGTCAGGATCTTTCATCTGACAGGGCAGGAAAACTTTGGTTTAGCAGTTAAACCACAGATGTCCATGGTTGCTGCAAGGAGGGGTAAAGAAGYGAGTTCTGTGGGACACAGAGCAGCTCTTCACTGCACCCGGCTTGACACAGCAAGTAATTAGTGTATTTCAAGGTCAATACACTGTAATTGATTTTCCTCTCACTTACCAAGGTAAACTGGGAATAATTCCATCACAGTTAATGTAAACATTAGTATAAAATTGGTTTAAGTTGCAAAAGTGCTGGGTTGAATGTGTTTCCATACCAAAAAGCTGGTTTCAAACAAACAGTCTTTATTTCCTTGTAACTATGTCTACCATCAATAAAATTGCCATGATTATCTTTATTTGTTCTAACGCCATTGCTCAGGTTCAGACTGTAATAGAAAGCACTTTCAAGTCAAAATTCAAAGGCCCATAAAATCCACAAGCTTCCTTCTCATGTGCCACAAGCTTTACTTCTGCAGAACACCCAGGCTGAAGGCATATCCAGCACCCTGACTGATCCTCAAGCACGAACACCATCRTCTTCTCCACCTTTGTGTTTCTCCCTAAACAAAAGTGGAGGTGCTGTTTCTATTTTCTATAAGGATAGTCACAGAGACCCTTATTCTGTGCATGAAAAAGGGTTTCTTTCTGATTAAGGCACAGCCTCACCAACACTGACATCCCATAAAGCAAGAGCCGATGTTCTCCACTAACTGTAAGGAAAGTAAAGGTCCTTTGCCACACTCAAAAAAAAAAATTTTAAAAACTCCCAAACACCAAAACAATTGGTGGCTTAAATTTTATATATAAAAGGCAAGTCCCCAAACCAGGACCCAGTGCTTGCCTTTTGCTGTGTGCTCATGCAGGATGATGCCCTACACCACACTCAGATAAACTCCAAGCTATCCCGGGGTCCCGCAGCGAGGGACGTGTAGGGGCACATGGAGGGGGACTGCAACAAATGAGTTGTACTGCAGACTGACAAAGCCTGGGTTTAATAGGCAGGTCCCACCTCCAAAGTAGCAAAGGGATTTTCTAAACCATCCCAGTATGAGAAAAACTTCTTGATGCAGTTTGAAAAGGAGATGGCAKATTCTCCTGACTGGTGCTGAGCAGAGCCGAGGCATCTCTGCTGTGTGATGCCCAAAGCGAGCGGCTGCCTGCTCTGTGCAAACAACATCCTGCCTCTCACAGTCCAGATTTATCCTGCTGGAAATTTATCCAGAGATGCTGCTGTAAGAAGTTTAAGCCCATAGTTGCCATGAGAAAGAGATTTGTTCTCCAGAGGTTTCTAAAGCTAGCTGCTATGTTCTCCAAGTTTACAGACAATACATGATCAGGATACTTCTTGTTATGATCATCTTTATCATTATTGTTTAAGGAAACCTATCCAATGAGTCCTGAAGAAGACTGAACACAAAGCTTGAGCTCTCAATTTGGGTCAAGTTTCTCTCAGTTCAAACTAAGTACATAAAAGCATAACAATGCTATCAAACGCAGATCCAAAGCTTAGCAAAACATTTGATTCTCACACCAATTATTATCTCTCAGTAAGCTGACATCTGTGGGATCACTCCTGGGCCTTTTAATTTAGCATGCCTTCTAATTAAAGAAAGATTAACTGTACTTCCAATAATTGCTCCTCCTACCTCTGTCAGGCTCAAGCTTTTGTCTTCTTCCCAAGCTCCAAGGGAGGGGAGCAACCTGAAAACACATCCACCACAGTCCCTCTGCCACCTGCAGGGCAGAGCCCCAGGACACCTGCTCCACCACAGCCCTGGTTTCCCTGGAGAGCACTATTTTCTGAGGAAGAGACTCTCCCTGTGGCAGGACGAAGGCCAGATGAAGCCATCTCCAGAGGTGGGCTTGGACATTGCTGCATCTCAGAGCTGGTGGTAGAAAATTCACTTCCTCCTTTGAAAGCTGTGATCAAGTGCCTGAACTTAAATGGGACAAATCTTAGTGCTTGTGCTGAAGATTGAACAGGCAGTCTTGGATCACCCCATAACCATCTACTCAAGCCCAACCCTACCCTTATCCAAAGGACRTGCCACCCAACTCTGCTCACCCACGGCGCTTCCCTGTGACTCCCTGGAGGCTTCCCCAGCACTCTCTGATCCTACAGCTCAGTTTCCACTCCGATATTTCAGGCACCATCTTTGTATTAAAAATGCTGGGGGGTTACACAGCTACATCAGTTCAGGACCRGAACCGATCAGAAAAGCCTACCTAAACCCCCTCCCTAGTGTCCCCAAAACCAGCCATGCTGGCAGATGGTCACATGCACACAAACACAGGCCCACAGCTGCTCAAGGGTAATAATGAGGTCCCCATATGCCAAAAATAGAGCTAGGCAACATACCTCTAGATCTCATTTATCTCAATTAAGGAAAGCACGCAGTGTTAAACGAGTTTCGGGAGTGGCAAAGAAAAGTCCAGCCAATCCCTGGCTGTGCCACAACCCCCACCCCTGCTAACTTCCCAAAGCAGCAGATTTTCTGTCACCTCCCCAGCACACCATCCCTTGAAGACTACGGTATGGGGACAGCTGGAGCCAACAGAGACCAGCCATGAGAGGGTCTGCCGAAATTTACACCTGCAGAAATGTCCTATAAAAGAGCAACCCCTTTGATACGTGCCTTGGAGGACACACACAAACTTCGCAGACCAATCTCTCCCACAAAGTGTAAATACTCAAGATTTACCTGCTGCCAGTGCAATCTCTCATAGGTGGCATGCACAAAGAGAGGAGACGTGCTACACCTGAGGGATGAGGGTTCACTGTCGACCTGCCTGCAACAGAGCTGGCAGACAGACAGGCAGCACAGGCACCTCCAYATGCACCAGCCTCAGAGGCTGGAGATGACACCCACCCACCTGCTCCTGATGGATGCAGAGGCTTTTCCCGACACTGCCAAAGGGCCAGGAGCACATCTGCTAGGCTCAGCCTGCACCCATGCAGCATTTTGCAGCCCTCCATCCTGCTCACCTCCACCAAAAGGTTGTTTCTTGGTTCTCTGGGAGATTTACTTCCTCACCAAGGAGCATATAGAGCTGGGAAGAACCCAGCAAGGGGATGCTGAGAAACTTTCTAATTACAAACAAGGAGCTGGAGCCCGGATGCTGGGAGTAGGTGTGTGCCTGGGCAGGCGTTCACACTCAGGTGGCGTGAGAGCACAGCTCTCAATGTGGGATTTTAGCAAGCTCCCTTCCACCCCAACCTGCTGTGCTCTAACCCACAGGACCATGTGCACACTGGGCTCAGCCTGTGGCAGTGCTTGGCCCCACCACTGGCACCCCCTCACTGTGGGGGCACCAGGGCTTCCTAAGACCCAAGGTGTGACCTGGTCCTTGACTACCTCCCCATCAGCAGAGATTCTTCTGAGCCTACCCTAATTCCACCACCGCCAAACTCTGCAGAGCTTCTGATGTACAGTTTTCTGAGACAAGCAGTAACAAGCTAAAATCAAAATGTATTCAAAACTTTTTATACATATGGCTTACTGTGAAAACGGTGGCTAGACAGCCCAGGTGTATCAGCTGTCCCAGGAGAATGGATGTGAACAGGTCACCCCACCCCATGCCATGTGAAGTTGGAGATCAGTACTGATCACTAACTCCACCAACAGCAATGGACTTTATTCTCATGAAAGCTCATCAAAACGAGTGATACACCCATTCCACTCTAGAGAATTTGATATGGGGCAATTTTTAAATTTCTTCATAAAAYGGACTCTTGCTTATTCTCATTGAAAATCAAAGAGTCACTTCATCAAACATTGCTTCTCCTCTACAGACAAATTTTGCAAAGGCACAGAGGGTTCATGTCAGATCTGCTGCAGACTTTGAGTGTGACACTGGTGCACTCACTGGCCATGGGTCTCACATTYGCAACACCATGTAACAGCACCTTCTCCTCGCCACCCACCACTCCCCTTCCTATTTTATCTGAAGCACACTGATAGAGTGACTTTGCTGTGACATACCTCCTGGGCCAGGCAAACACTCTGTCACAGCAATAACAAAGGTGGGCTGCGACTCACTCCTGCCCCCTGTGGAACACGACTTCATTCTTGCTCTTTTTCCTTCTCCACCCATCATTTCAAAATAGCCTGCCCATATAATATGTGAGGCTCAGTACAGCCCTGCTGCTGGCAGAGCCAGTCCTCAAGCAGAGATTACCCTGGCTCACAGACGATGCTTTGCAAAGCCAAGTTTCTCCATGACACTTTCAAATCCATCTTTCTGGGGGGTTTCCGTGCAAGCCCAAATATGAGCCTTTCTTATGTGGGAAAACGGGGCTACTTGGATGCAGACAGCCCCTAACTACAGTACTTTAATTAAGCGCACAAACATGTTCCAGTTTGCAGAGTAACAGCTTGTAAAATAACCTCATGTAACACCTGCTCACAAACTTACCCTGGCACAGCAGTGGGACAGGGACAAGGAGGTTCTGCACCACTGCAGCTCCCCACCACCAACCCCTTCTCCTGCATCTCCCTGCCAAAATGGAGGGGTGGGAGGGGGGCATGGGTCAGCCCTGTCCCCAAGGCTGTTTCACCCCAGTGACTGTCCTGTGTTGCCAGAGCCTGCCTGAGTAGAGGGGAGACCCTGGGAACCCAGTCCTCTTCCTTCACCTCTGCCACAGCTCTCCGACAGCTTCAGTCCTGCTTCACACATGGTGATGGGTTGGGAGTGGGACATTCCTGCAAAAGGCTCCTGCACAGAGCCACCTTGCTCCGGGCAGAAAGGGGAGGCAGTCAGGATGCTCTCAGGACTGCCACCAACACCACACCATTCCCATGATGTGGGATATCTGGGTGCCTGACAGGCCTGTGTTTCTAACAGTCATCTCAGCACCCCACTCTGCAGGGACTAATGAACCTCTTCTCAAAAAAAATAAAAAAATATCACCCAGTCTTTAAAAAAAAAAAGGTATTATCAAGGAATAGAACTTTTTCTCTCTTGCTCTTTTTAACAAACAAAACCCAAAATATTGTGCAATGACAGGTTTAARTATCACACTTAACATTTAAGAAATCTGAGACTGTTTAAAGTGAAGGTTTTACCCTACAGGCACAGAATTTGGAAGGGAAGGCAAGCCAGCTTCAATCTACACCAAAGTGGTGCTGCTAACAGCATCACCGGCACCCAGGGCATCACCTGCAGTGGTGCTGGTCGATACTGAGGTCAGTACCTTAAATATTTTTTGGAAGGAATGGGTGAAAAAAGAGAAAGGTCCATCTTACCTTGTGACTACTGGCACAGAKCTTGGGGCCTTCTTCACACACAAGTCAGTGAATTCATATTTACAGAACAATTTTCATCTTCTCATGCTGCTYGAAGCAGAATGACTCCTCCTCTCTATCCCTTAGCAACTCCTATACCTCAAGACCTAAATCAACCTCATTTTTCTTTTTCTTTTTTTTTCACTTTTTCTTTTCCCTGGTCTTCGAAGTTTGAACGAAAAGACAAAAGGAAAGAGTTGACAGAAGAACTAAATATGGAAACTTGCAACCTCRCTAATCAACATGAAGAGCTCTCAGACATGAAGAAGTTCTGACAAGGGGACTTGTACAGACTCCAGTACACTGCTTCAGACATCCTACRTATTTGTGTACCTTCCTGAATGGTATCAGGAGGCCCACACTCCACATGAACTCAAAGGTGCTATTCCTGGCCGCGCCTCCCAGGTTCCCTCATCTCCCACAGCTGGACTTCCCCGACAGCAGAGGGGAAGCTGCAGCACCAGGACAAATAGTGGCAATACCAATCACTGCCTATTTCTCTACATRGCCTTTTTCACCTGTTTGAACTTTCAATTCAGGAGAAAAGCACAGGTTACAAAGCTTTACATTGGAAATCTGTCCCTTAATTGTGGTAATCTCTCTCTGCTCTGCCTTACTTGATCTTACCCATAGCCAGACCAAAACACAGTCATATAAAGATCCAAAATCCTAAACCAGGACAAGGGCAAAGGCCATTACAAATGCTTCGTTGAAGCTGAGCCTTTTATTCTGTGTTATAACATTGCTTTGTCATTCACCAGTAGCCAGGAATGATGCTGCTGCTTCCCTCAGAAACTTGTCCCAGACTGAAAATTGTAAAATTGCAAAATCCTTTCTGTTCTAAACTGCCTGAATATAGCCAAGTTTCACTGTGAGGTTCACTCCATTAGCTGATTAAAAGCTATAGATCACGCTGTCTTGGACACATTCAGGCCATTATGAATAAGACCTGTCAGAAAAGCTTCTGGCACAACTGGTATCTTTGAAATTGCTAGGGCTCCAGTTAATAAAACTTCACGTTCAATCCTTCTTCAATCCTGCAATACCAACAGGCAAAGAAATTTACGGTATTCTTTGAAATTACATATTTAGAAGCCAGTTACAGGTACAGAAACCTGAATTCCCAAACAACAACAAAAATAGCATCCCAAAAGAATATCCAAGACATTCTTGCATGCCAAAGACAGTCCACTTATGAGAACTGTAAAAAAACAAAAAATCACTAATTAATTCCAGTGCCAACTTCCAGATTTACTTCTGACAAMGGAAAACTTTGAAGTTTCTCTACAGACAACTTTCTTCATATCCATCTATTTATCCCCATCACGACTAAAAAACATCAAACACCCCTGTAACCAATGCATCTAACTATTATTGACTGCTCTTGAAAGCCATCAGTTTCCCAGAGCAGGATTTTAAATTAAAAAAAAAATAATAATCAGGATAAATAACAGAGCTTTTCAGGGTTTGCAAATAAATGCTGACTGCCAAACAGCAGCTGCTGGTTTTGAGTGTCACTATGTGTGTGGAGCTCTTCCCAAGTCACCCCCACCCCATATGCAAGGACAGCCAGTCCCTGGGATTCAGCAAGGCACTTCCATCACGCTTAAAATTCAACTGTATCCCCAAGGATGRGGTGGGAACCTGCGCTTGTCTGGGAGGCCCCATCTCTCCTGTGCTAGCAACAAAATACCACTACCTGTAGCYGAATCAAGCAAGCAAATTAGGAGCATGCAACTGGGTTCTGAACACCCCCAAGCTTACTCTGCTGTCACTTCTGACATCAGTTCTGTCTTGACAGGGAGACAAGAAGACCATTGTGCCTCCTCTGCCCAAGTAAATTCCCCCTCATTTCTGTCAAGCGAGAACTCATTCCTTACAAAAGCTCTCTATAAATGCACCTGGACATGCTGCTGTCTTCTTTTAAGTGTCATGGCAAGCCCCCTGTTACACAAGATTTACAAGACTTCCTAAAGGCTCAGCAAACCTTCTCACTCTTTCAAAATTCACACRATAAGTAAGTCAAGATTTTTCATCTGCACATTACAAGGACATTTAAGCACCTGCCCCTTAGAGCAGCAAACCTAAATCTTGTTCAATTGCTGGCTGCACATTATTTACCTAAATATTTACCCTTATATGCTTCGAATGATCTTCAAAGAGGCTGTACAGGTTCCCAGTGTGTTCAGCATTCATGGCCATGAAACAAATCGTTTATGCAAATATTTTTAGCTCCGTTTATACTTGCCAGGTAGCTGCCGTGTCCCAATCCCAAACTCACCAAGGCAAAGAAAAGACCCTGTAATTATTTATTACTCCTTCTTCACCTGCCATTCTGTATGAATGGTACCCTGTGAGTATTTGCAAGTGTTCTGTGACCTTGTGAATAATTTTATTGTAGGATGTAGAAAAGCAGCTTTTCAGAGTGACAGGGAGTCATTTACAACCTGCATAGTCTGGTAAATGATTTAAGTGCAACTCCACACACATATCAGTGTTCTTCACATGGTATTATTTTAAAATGTATGCTTATTGTTAAAACATCCTCCACTTTCAAATGAGAAAAAAATACAGGACAAAAAAAATTTTTTGTAATCATGGCTACATTCGCTCTAGAAAAAAAATCTTACCCYACTAAATACTCTGGGCCTTACTATCCCATTTAATGAGCAGCCAACAATAAAGTTATCAGATGTCCATTTTGAACATCAAAGAATTTAAGCAACAATAGTCATCCCAACTGATGGATCACAATCAAAATATCTAAAACTGTTTATCTRGTGAAACTCTGAGGTTGAAGAGAARTGCTTCTCTATGAAAGGGGCTTACAGTTACAGAATATGTACAGCATCTATTTACTTTAGAAAAAGCAGGGACTTTGGGGGCAACAGGAAGGGTGGTTTTAACCCTTTTATGTTCTTCAGTTCCTAAAAACTTTCTAGTGGCAGACAGATGCACAGATGTTCCACTTGAATGACAGTGAGCATTTGCAGAGACCTCACAGCTAATACACTATAAACTGCCAAACAGAGGTTGGAAATTACTGTGCAAATCAGCTGGGAAGCAAAGCAGCCATTCAAGTAAATCCCACAGGGAAAAGGTCAGGTAACATCTGACTACCACAGACTTTGAAGGACAATCCAGAATTTCTCAGATCATGTGATGTTTTATTGTTTAGACTGTTTCTCCCCACGCCCATGACTTTTATGCATGATAAACTTGCTGGTAAACTGATGTCGTCTGAAACTGGAAAGAAAACACAGCATTTATCTCAAAAGGAAACAAGTGACCCCCAATATTCCTAGAAGCCTTGACCTTCAAAAATCAGAGCTTGATTTCTTGGGGCAGCAAGACTCTGAAATAAGGACATAAGATATCAATAGAATGGTAACTTGACTGATAGTACCAAGTCTATAAAAGAAAGTTTTCAAGACTCATGAGCTACTTCAGTCAAACAAATATATCCCTTAGTTGAACTCATACATATCTAACAAACWAGTGTTACCAAAAAAAAAACCCCAAATCTGTGCCACCTGCACTTGGAACAAAGAATCAGGTAACTAAAGGAAATACTTTGACGAGGACAAGAATAATCGAAGGTCTGGACSTGTGAGAGATGAATGATCAGATTTGCTCTGAGGTCAGCAAAAACATCAAAGGGTGCCACAAATAGAAACAAACCAATTTGTTCTCCAGAATGACAGTTTGCAGAACAGGAACTTATGGACTCAAACTGCAGCAAGGAAGATCTAATTTAGGCATTAGAGTTGGCTTTTCTCCAATGGTAAAGATGGAAYTTCCCATGTTGAAGACTTTTACAAACTGAATAGGCAAACTCTGCCAAACAYGGCAAAGACAGTCTAGCAGGTGTAAGGGGGTAGACTCCTGAAATAATTCCCYGAGCTATTCTTATGAGTGTATGACAGATTCTTGGACTGAGAAATGGTAAACACCACTATCGAGACCATAGGAGTTCCTCTGTTTGTGGGCAAGGACAGGAAGAAGGACAATGCTGACTGAAGGTTGGAAGGAACACGATTTGCCTTCAAAACCCTCCTTGGCTGGTATTGCTTAGGTTCAAGATGGCAAACTAATGACTCTGTTATTACATAAATGATTAAGCCATAATATATATGCAACACTTGCTTAGTGCTAAACACAAATGTATTATTGGTGAAAAAACACAAACAAGGTTTTAACAAATACACAGACAACAAGGCGTAGATCCTCATGCCTCAGGACCTCAAAGCACATCAACCAGGCTCCCACTGTGGGCAGTGACATCCCCACTTTACACAGTGAGGTGAGGCAGACAGAGCTCGGTTTTCTATCTGTAGTCAGGTCATGGTGATGGGAGGTACAGACACCCCAGACAAAGTGTTCAYGACCTTCCCATCCTCCCAGCACTATTCTAACTGTCATGAGATTTCCAGCTGATATAAATTCAGTAACTTTTTAATGACTACCTGAGTCACAGAGCATCCTACCTAAACTGAAGAATGGCAGGGACTCCAGAGGATTGAGAAGTAACTCACTGGGGGAAAACACGAATCTGAAATGATCTGACAGAAGACCTGGGTGGCTGCCAGGAGCTCTGCATTAGCTTCCAGATCCATACATCTGTGTCTTAGTTTTTTCCACTAAAAATGGGTGTTTAGAAGACTAGAAAGCTACCACTGATGAACATGGGAACTGAGGATATTTTTTTTGACCATGAGATTATATCAGCAATGTTTCAACTACCTCTGTCTGTCTGCCCTCTATTTTGTATTAGAGGACATTTATTTAAAAAAAAAAAAAAAAGGCAAAAAAAAAGCATTTGGCATGTAGGTGTATTTATAAACATCAAGTACCATTTCCACCCAAATGTAATCCTAAAATCACAAGTACACTTCCAGGTGAAAAGAATGACAGCACAGTTACCTTTGCAGTAGCATCTGCTCCAAGCACTTGCTCGTGTTGTTTACTGCCCCCAGGGAACAAGACAATACTGCTTCAGTGAAACGGAGGCTTGGGAAAGGAGATAACAMCCCAAACCATCATTTCTCAGGCTCACTGAAGGGGCTGGTACAGATATGATAAACAGACTATTGAAACTCCTTGACAGCGGTCAAAAAGAAATTTATTCTTGGAGTCTCATTTCCAAGTTTATGAAATATGTTGGACTAAAAAACCAAAAATCACTCCTTGCACACTAGCAACACTTAAAAAAAGACCTTTTGAAAGCCCATCATTGTAAGTAGCCAAGGACACTCACTGCCAGATGTGGCCTCCTGCTTATTTCAGATGATCCAAGGTAGGAGCCTTGTCACAAGAAGCTTTATGTACACTGTGCTGAAGAAACACTGAACCAGTGTGTTAGGTTTGTCAAAGAGAGAARGACTTTGCAGCATGTAATGCATGCCTTGTGAAATGATGCTCAGCCCTGGACTTTTTCTGGAAGACATCACTTGCTCACACTGGGTACCACTTTCCTGTTTTTGAACATAGGTTTTGGCAGGATCCTGGTTCTTGGGGTCCTGCCACCCACCAACAAACTCTCATTCAGCCAATCCATCCAAGTCCCTGCATGCAACATGACCACCATCCTTCTAGGCAACCAGCTTTCAGGTTGGTATTTCATTCCTTGGCACCACCTTTCAGCAGTAGGCTCTCAAATAAGGACAGATTTCTGCCCCATTTTTAATCCCTGAAGATTTATCCTCTGATGTCTTAATTTATAAGCATGCCCATTAGATGTCCAGATTAGCCATCTGAAGACACCTTTGATACATTTCAATCACTAGATTGCTCACAGAGCTACAGAGCTGTTGTTACTTTCCTATCTGTTTTATCYGCTGGCGTTATCCGACAAAGTATTTATCTACAACCTCCTCTGAYCTAGTAAGATTTTACTGCATGCAGCATTTAGTACGATATAACCACAAAATATGGATTTCTCTTAGATTTCTTCTTCTCACCCAAGGGATCACTCCTGCCCACATAGTAAAAGACATTTTCCTGTGAAACCACTGAATATGGATACGCCAATACTATCCTTCAGGGCAGGTCCCAAAGTTTCCGAGCTGCCTAAGAAGGAGCAGCTGCTCATTAGAATTTTTTTTTTCCCAGGAAAAATACTTTTTCAAGCTGAGAATTAAATTTAGTTTATCTCTTTGAGATCTTTCTGTGCCTGGTAAGTCGGTAGCTTTACAGGCACAACTAGCAGCAGGGAAACAACATGGGACACGACAACTGTACAAAACAGATTTTCTATTTCTCTCCCCTTTCCCTTCCTTCCTTACCCCAATACACCTCTTACCACCTCCTTGCAAGTGACGGGGTAGATGCAGATGATGAGGGAGGCATCCTAAATCTCACAATCTGATATAATGCTCCTGAGATAAAAACATTTCAGCAAAATGGCTCAGCTTAAGCAACATTAATTATTTAGAGGAGAAGTGCCAAAAATATTCCAATTAGACTCAGTTCTATTATCCTCTTGCAGCTGCCTTTGCTGAGGAACTTCCAGGGCTCTTTACTCTGTGTACCTGAAATCTTAAAACTTTTCTACAGGAAAATGAATAACAAAAAACCACCTAAGTGCCTGTCTGAATACTGAAGCTCTGGACCACCTCCAAAGACGTGGCACTTTGTGCCCTATGGCTTTTCGCTTCCTCTCTGTTGCAAGCATACACCGAATCCAAGAAATTTATGTACAAGGTTGTGTTTTCCATCTTGCTCATCTTCATAAGGATGCTGCTGTGTGCTGGTTTTAGACATCAACTCAATATTAAAAGAAGAAAATATGCTGACAGCTAATTTAACTTAAACTACTTTGAGTTTTCATCATCCACTCTGATGGAGTGGATCAGGTCTTCAAGTCTGACTTGCAGTACAGGCTGTGGTGCCTCCTGAACCTACTCCTACACCCATAAAGGCTGTATGGCAACATGAATACTGAGCCCACTGCTACCAATTGAAAACTAAAGGCAATATACTGAAGAAAGCATCTCTGAACTACAGGATATGATATAATCATCTTGGTGTTTTTCTGAATAACAATTCAATTGTCTCTATCCTAGAGATACACAAGCTTTGCTCAGGTCAATCAATCTGTTATCAAACATAATACAGCTAGTTGGAGTACCAATTAGCAATGAAGATAAGGTGAATATCAGTTCAGCTTTTTATGTATTTACATATCATTAATTTTCACGCAAAACATTACTGGATAAAAAGACAGTCTTTATGAATGCCTGCTTTCAACTGTCTTGCAGGGTGCTGCACCTTGCTTTTCCCTCATCCAATATAGMCTTACTGAGTGCTCAGTCAAGCATTTGCTTATTTTGAATGCAACTATTTATGTTAAATGTTCATTTGAAGCTGTCTCCTACCAAACCTTTAGACCTGAAGTAAGTCAACTAAAGTACAGACAGATGACACCAATTTTTCAAGGGCTTTGCTCAGTGATTTTCTTGGCTATCCTCAGAAAACCAAAAATACACCCAACACAGACAAGATTTCAGATCCTAACAAAACCTAACTATGCAATGGGTCTTATATTAAGAAGCTGCAAAGCTAAAAACAGGCCAAAAGAAAATCATTAAATTTATTTAATCAACAGCATAAGCTAYGTGGAGAAGGTCTGTGTTTTGTATTATACCTGCACTGAACATTAAAGAATTACACCTCAACTTCAATAGGGTTTCTCTGCAATGTCGCATGCTAAACCACCACCACCAGCAGGAGACTGGTAACGTGACCCATGGTACATCTTACTGCTAATTCTGCAGTCTGGAGAATACTACATCCTCAAAAACTTTAACTGCAGTTAGATAATGCCAGGTACTTCAACAGTAGCTAAATTCTCAAAAAGCACAGCTAACATCACTGTTCTCTAAAACTCTTCCTTTCAGACATCATCTATTTATACACACTTGGGCATCAACTCTAGAAAGTAAATTACAAGCTTCTGCTTGCCATGGTGGGGGGCAGGAAAAGATGACTAGAAAGCATGCTCTGGTTTGAAAACCTGTATTTTCCTGTCTTAGCACGGGAAATTGGAGGAGAAAAACACATAGCCATCAGCATATCCATCCTGCCAATGTTCCCATATCCAACAGCTGGGACACCCCAACTCCTGCCCCATGGGATGCCCAGCCAGGATGGCTCTGTTCCCTGCACCAGCCTGCGGACAGGACCTTCCTAAGATGACCCCATGGTTCCTAACAGGTCTCCCCTGTTTGGTCCTGGGCTATCAATGTCCTCTCAAGAGAAAATGCTGTTACAAACTCCTCCAGCCGGTTTAATGCCTTTGGGACCAGTTCTTTGGCTCYAGACCACAGCAGTTCCCCTTTGCACCTCAACTCTGCCACGTGTGCCAGAAAAGCTGTCCCCACAGACTCTTTAATAAGAACAAGCAATGACTCACTGAATTAAAGCACCCTTACTCCTGGTGGTTACAAATTTAGCACACAACTGCTAAGCTTTTGGCTGAGCTTCAGCCTGCCCTTGATTTTCAACCAGTCTTGCAGAGAAGCATCCCAACCCGAAGGGGAAAGGATGCTTTACCCCACATCACCCTTGTGGGTGAGCGATGGGAAAGGCAATGGGAGGAGGCTCCACACAACCCCCGCGGCTCAGTACAAAGGCTGGCCAGGCTGCTGGGGGAAGGAAAGCAAAAAACCCTCCCCCTGTTCACCAGCTGGGTTCCTAGGGCTGCCTGCAGCCACGAAAATCACTGCTATGCCCCCACAGCTTCAGCCCTGGAGTGTCGTGGGTACAACTGCCCCAAAGCCCTTTGGCCCCACAGATCAAGGCACTACCCCCCCTCTGGCAGGGTCTCTGGCTCCCATGCCATGGTACTCAGCTGCTCTTCTCCTCCAGGCAAACATTTCCATTTCCTCATCACATCCGATTCTCCCCCRCAGTCACTTCCCCAGCAAATGTGATTAGAGCTACACATTTTCTCACATCTTCTAAATAAAGAGTGGGGTTTTCACATCCACAGTCACTCTCCTATACATTTGTTTATCCAACTATTTACATTGGCAAGCGATCATCCTTGTAACCATTACAAACTAACCACTGGCGAGACCAAACCAGAGTGTTGTCCTGCAAAGGGCCATGGCCTGCTAGTCCTGCTGCAATAACTGGCTTTTTGCACATTCTCATTTAAGCTGACATTTCTCCCCAGCAGATTCATTATCCCGGCTGTCAGCCAGCAAGTCCGTCCCCGCCTTGGGAAAACTCTGCCTTCTTGATTGCCTTGTTCCTTTGACCCTTGGCAGGTCTGGTCTTCTTTGCATTCAGCCTCCCCCAGGTCATGTAAAACTAAGAGGGGAGTAGGGAGGTGGGGGGAACCCTACAAGAGGTGCAGGGTTTCTACACTAGTAAGTCCCACATTAGTGCCTGATGTCTGATGGGTGTGGGCAGTGCTGCTGCAGGGCAGGCTGTGGGCAGAAGCAGGTGTGTGGGGCCGTGAGGCATCTGTGCTTCTCACTAATGGTCTTCAGGCAGGACATTCCAGCACCTCCAAGGTGACCCATTAGTGACTGGAAGGATGCAGTAATGAATATAGGACAAATAAATCCGCACACATCCGACAAGACAGGCTATTGAGCCCGCACTTCGAAGGGAAACCTCAGAAATTAGACATTTGCTGGCTTAAAAGTACTGGCACCAGTATATAAATGTCTTTTTATATATTTATAGACATTTTCCTCACAGCTACCACCGACTGTGCATGTGCCTGAATTTCCCTGAATAAATGGCAGTAACCACCACTGATATGGCTGTTTGAAGCCTATGAGGAACTGAATGTGTGCTAGGTTTTAAATAACACCCAGTCTGTGCTATTTATTCAATTATCAGGGGGCTTTTACACAGACCAATTTTGCCAGTCTTGCTCTTTGTTTCAGCAGTGCTCCAATCAATTGAGAAATCAAGAGATTCAACTCTGGGATCGAGGAATTACTTAGGCCAATGGAAAACTGGAAAATGACCTGAAACTCTACCAGAAAAAGGACCTGAAATACTCCTTTAATCACTCTTTTGATACTATGATGCTAAGAGGCTTATTTGTACCTTGGAAGGTTGAATTTTCTCATCCCTTTTGAGAAGCAAAGCAAAAGCAGCAAAATAAAGTCGCAAAACCAAGTATGAAATGTCACCAGAAAAACATGGCACAGTTATGCAYAGATAAGGAAAAAGAAAATACCAGGTGTGTTTGGCAGGGAGGGCACTGTTTTCGAACTGCAGAGAAAAGCAATTAAGAACTATCTAACATCCCCACCACTTCCAAAGAACTGGTTTGTTTGATTTTTTTTTCTTCTTTTGAAATGGGGGCAAATTTTGCCAACATTCAAAACAAATTTTTGTGATGCTCGTAACGCTTTCCCACTGGAAACAGAGGGCAGGTTGCTCTTCATCACCATGTACACAGTAGGTCTCTACTGATGCATGCAGCACCCACGACGCATCTCGCTCTCACCTACAGAAGAGGTGAGAAGGTTTTTTCCCTAGATAATCTGAGACTCACTGGGAAAGCCCATGTATTATTCACTGAAAACTTTCAACACCCATTAAATTATTGCTTAATGTCAACATTTAATATTCCCCACAAGAATGGATATGTTTTGCTGCCCTTCAGAATAMACATTTGCAGCAAAATCTCTCAAAGCAGAGGCCACCCCCCATGAAGAGAAGAAGTGAGCCAGCTGGGCAGAGACCTGCCCTCCCCAGTATTTTCCACCATCAACTTTAATTTTACTGTTTTAACTCAGCCTTCAGTGCCTGCAGTCATAAAGAAAGTCCTTGACACAACATAGCGATAGTGAGACTGGCTGGGGCACTCTGAGTTTATTTTTCTTCAGAGAGGAAAGGGGACACCTCTTAAATACCAAAGAAGGGTTGGGGAACACCAGCTTTCAGCCTGAATTACCAGAYGGAGTGAGTCATCTCCCCAGTTTCACATCCACCATCACCGCCCTGAGGTCAGCAATGTCATGGCTTTTACGTGCAATGACGCTAAACACCTCGGGGTTGGACTTTCCTGTGGGACTGAGCCTATTCCTGCTATACAGTCTCTAAGGGACCAGCAACTATGGCACCCTATGGAAGGGAAGAACAGCCTCGTCCTCAGCAGTTTCTGCTCCCCAGAGCTGTGGTTACAGGAGAGACGTTCAAGCAGTTCTGTACAAATGTCCCTCCACGTCTTTTTTAACTCGTCATGCTGCCAAACTGAAGACTTTCAGATACGTGGTGGTTCTTAGGATCTCTGCTCCTTTTCTTATTTTGTGAAGAACACGGACATTATAGCATCCTTGCCCTAAGCACTCCTTTCAAAGAAGCAGCAATAAAAATATCTCTATCTCCCAAGGGAAGGACTTAAGCAAGTATCTCACTGCAAGCATCCTACGAGGTGATGCTGACAATGGTGTCTGAAGTTAATGCAGCTGCAATAGCTTATATATATCAGCATAGGTACCCAGCTGGAAACATTCAGAAGCATCAATACTTAACACCCAATGCTGGCACTAGAATTTATGGCTGGACTACCTCCCAGTTATCAGCATGTACATGTTGACTGCGATCGGAATATTTGCCACCACCTCCCAGTCAACTACTCTTGCTCCTGCAAAAGTAGTACACTTAAAGTGCGTGGGATCTATGCAGCAAATTTTCATATCTATTCCACYCCTGATAGTGTCTATAAATTACTGGGAGAAACCAGCTGTAAAATTGCTAAATTGCTGATGACATGAAACTGAAGGGAGTAGTAAATACAAAGCAACTACAAGAAAGATCCAGAGGGATTCAGATCACTTATGTAACTAGGCCAATACACCGAAAATTAAATTTATTGTGGAGCAAACATAAACTATTGCTCAGTTATTGGAAAAGTGCAGAAGCAAAATGACTGCACTTCTGAACTGAAGCACAGGAGAACAGGAGCATGAAATAGCAGCAGACACCTATCAAAAATCTCTCTTGAAGGAAGAAAGCTAATCCAGCAGAGCCGCCGCTGCGCTGGGATCTGTGGTAACTGGGAACACCACAGCCCAATAAGGGGTTGAGCAATTTGCTGATCACACTCCGCTCAGAGACTATAGGGCAGGTATGACAGCAGGCTGCACAAGGAGGCTGCAAATAGAAAACATCCTTTCTTAGTAGGCAGAACCGCTGTTTGATTGCGAGCCCAGCCAAGGGCAAAGTGAGCTGCTCGGGAACGGGATGAGAAGCTCCCAGACCCGCCGGCCATGACTGCAGCAGCCAGGGGGGAACCCCAGGCACCTGAGCCCAATAAAAGCTCTGAACTGAGAAATGCACTGAGGCCAGGAAATGCATGAAGGGGTTGTGGATATAAATTATGGCTTTCCCAGATTATCTAAGTGAGGACTCGTTTGTCTCAAAAAGGCATGCAATGTCTGTGTGTTACTTTATCCATCTGTTAAACCCACGAGAGCCCAGAAAGGGGAGTTCAGAGTGAATGGGAGCACCCCGCAGCAGCCTGGCACTCCCATCTGGGGCAGCTCCACCACAGCCGTGACACCACCCAGGCAATGCTGTGACATGGACATTGGAAGCTGGGGAAGCAAGGCAAGGGCACCCATCTGCCCCAGACACCAAGAGCCCAGCAGCAAAGGCTGCCCCAGCAGGGATGGCCACTGTGCAGTGGGATGGAGGAAAGGGAGATGCTGATGATGGGAGAAGCCAGCAGCCACATCTGGTCTATTCCCAGCACAACATTTTTCCAAGGCTTTGCACTTCACCTACTTTGTGCATCCTTTGGGAGGATGAGGAGGAGGCATGCCTGCCACTAGGCAGCTTCTCTGCCAGACTCCAAATCCTTACTCCCACAAATATCTCACCTGGGTCAGGCAATTTATTTCCTCTTAACCTCACTCTTGGAAATATCTGAGCTATTTTGGATGTCATTCCCTCCCATTCCAGAATAAATAAAATACACAAAAGCATCACTTTGGCTGACCTTCTTGGGAAATTTCAGCACAGAGATTTACAATTTGGCAACCCGCAAACAGATTATAAAGTCACAAAGTGCAAGAAGTCAGTCAAAGGACTTTGCAGAGTTTGTTACCTGCATTGCATACTCCATTTTAAAATTACAGAGGCAGAGATAGGATCCCCACTATAAAACATGCTAGAACTGTCTAGCGGATAAAGTGAATTTTGTGCTCCATTTYTAACACAGCAGGTCACTCACTGGGCTGGTATTTCTGCCTCCAGCAGTGAGCAATACCTGATGCTTACAGCAAAAGGCAACAGTCTTAGGTTCCCGTGCTACCAGGTCCTGAGCAACTCTGTRAGGTGCTGGATGCTCCCACTTCCCCCAGCCTTCACAGGGCACCCAGTGACGTTCAAGCTTCCTTGGCCACTTGCAGGACCAAGGCACCCAGGCAACTGTGCAATGCAACAAACCATCTCTCCTCATTCCCAGACAAGCAGTTATAACCCGAAGGATAAAACTTGCTTAGTTCTATTTTCATATGAATAACAGAGTATCTGACATAAAATTACATAATCTCTATAAATACATAAATAAATAAATAAGTAGTTTTGATGCTTGACTCGACAGCACCTAGTAAACACGAGGGAAAAGAGGAAATTTAAGTAAAAGATTAATTTTTAACCGGAAAACACAGAATGGTCTCAAAAAGTAAAACCATTATGATAAAGAACAATATTGAAAAGGTAATTAAAAATGTTATCAGACGGAATTTCAGGAGAACAGAAAATGCAAAGTAATCAGGGTTGATAGGCAAAATCTCCCACTTTTAGATGTTCTTTCACATGTGAAATTTATTGTTTATAAGTCTGTACCACACTTTACAGTACAGAAAAGCTCACATTTTTAATTTTCCACTTTCTTCTCAAAAATGAAATATAGTTAGCTGACTGCATTAGCCCAATCATTGCCTCTCCATCCAAACAGGAACTTCCCCAAATGTTCCTCCCCATTGTGCCCCTCGGGAGCAGCTTCCTATCCCAGGGCAGGGAGTCTCACACCTCCCAGCTCCCCTGGGGTCCCTTCTGAACCCGTGACCACCCTCAGTCCCATCCGAGGGAGAGAACAAGGTTTCCAAAATGTCCAGGCTCTACAAAATGAATGAAAATTGACAATGAGACACAGGGTCAGAAGGAGCCAGCGGGCTCGCTGCCTCTCGCCTGCCTGCAGCACGGAAGACGGGAGAGGGCTGGATGGAGCCTGGGGACACAGGGACAAATAGGGGACACGAGGGGCTTGTCAAGGAGAGATTTAGGATTTCTGTGCTTGGGTAACACAGGCATGCACAAATTCAGTGAGAAAGCTGCTTTTAAAAACTAATAACAAGTTACTCGTTTTCCATCTCAGGCTCTGCTAGTTTTTTTTCCCCTCTGCCTGGTTTTAGCTCACAATTCCACCACGCACCAAGGCTTCTTCTCTAGGATCCCGCTGAATCACAGTGCTAAATTGGGAAGTCTCCCAAAATGTGTTTTCCCTTAGAATGCCTATTGCAGGATTTCTATCAGCAGCACCCAGTGGTGAAAAACAACCCAGCAAGAAAATAAAGAAACTGATGCGTCTGTTTTTTCCTCTCCTCCCATCCTGATGAGATTTCAAAACAGACATCAGTTCATGAATAAAGAAAGGTTGTTTTGTTTTTGTTTCCAAGACAATGAAGTTTTGTGTATTTTTAGTGCCAAGAAAAATAGATACAGAAGAAAATGAATGAAAGCAGCATGGATGCTATAATTTCCATTTTCCTGAGCTCCATCACCTCCAGGCCATGCTGCATCTTCACAAAGGGAAGGACTGGGTCTTCCTGGGTGTCAAAGCCTGTGCTTTCATGCTATATTCAAGTCAATGGGACAAAGGTACACACTTAAGTTTGAACAGCTCAAACTCTGAARGACCTTCACTCAGCCCAGGACTTCCTTTCGATGGGAAAAATTCAAAATCAAAGAACTACCRTAGGACCATGAGCCACTGCAGCTGATGGGGATTTAAAGGCTACACAGAGGAGGAATAAAAAGGTGGTAGGAGAGGGTTAATATCTGTAGCAAGGCTGGAAATGCAGCCATCAGAGTAACTGCATTTGGATGAGAAATGCTAAAGATTAAGAGTTTGCCTTCTACAGCAGTGATGGGGTAATTGAGTCTTGGTTCTTTGCAGCTTACAATGAAACTGAAGAGAAAGGCAAGATGGATGGCAATTGCCACATGTATGAAGCTTGGGTGCAGCTGTGAGCACACTGGGTCAATAGTGATAAACACACCAATCTATACGGTTTCTGACACAAGGTGCTCTACTCCTGTGTTTGCTGAAGCTGAATTACTACCTTCTCTCATCCATTTGTTCTCTCCACGGAAGGAGGAGCATGCAGAGGAACACCCTCGTCCAAACAGGGCTGGTTTGTTCCAACATGCATGGCTACACATCCCTAAAGACATGTTCATTGTGAAACTCCAAACTGACCCCACAGCACAGGACAGGCTCACAACTCTTCCACAACCAAASTGGGCTTTCAGCATGGGAGGTACCAACAAAATAAAAAGTCTACCCCAACAAGCAAATGCATATTTAGGATAATAGCTAACACCCTTTCAAGGCAGATGTCTACTCAAAAATTATCCTTACCAAAGGCCTGATCTTACCAGAGCTTAGTATATCCAGCTTCAYGTGAAGTCAACAACTACCTTGCTGGCAAAAGCCCTGTGGGAAGAGTTGGTGGACAGCTTTCTGAGGGTACAACATTCATTTCTAAAAGTAGATTGCACTTCCAAAAAAATAACACACACACAAAAAATTTGTATGCATGTTTGCACGGACCATGGCTCCTACCTCTGGTCCCAAGCCCATAAAAGACCTCTTTAGCTCGTTCAGATGATGGCATGCCTGTGCAGCCACACTTACAGATGAAAAAGAAATGCCCARAAAAGTATAAGTGGAACCATTAATTTCTCTCTATCACTAGCCTTTTCCTCACCATCAACCAAGTTAATATCTTAGTAACTATTTATATCCATGGCATCCAAGGATTCATTCCAAAGACATCAGAAATAACTTCCACCTCTTGCAACTCTTCCACTGACTACCAGGTCATCCCAGCTTGAGGGTCTTTACAGCTCCTGACCTGAAACTAACAGACTCAAGCTCCAGCTGCCACTGGAAACATCTTCAGTGCTCTAGGTTCACTTTACCATTTAAAAACTCACTTTGAAATGATCTAAACCTACAGAAATTGAAGACTTTCTGGGCGAATGTCACTTGGGCCATGACTCAGGAAAGCAGGTACTGAGGTCCTACTGCCACTGGCAGGACTCCAGCATGTACCTCAAATCCAGGAGGTGCTCAAGTATTTCCTAAATACCAGGATCTGGGCTTAAAATAATTTCTAGCTGCTGGGCCACCCACAAAGGTACCCACTGGCTGTGCCCCATAAAAGGCAATCCTTGCCTCCAGAAGCCTGCAGCATCTACTCTGGAGGCCCTGTGGCCCTTCCTGAAGCAATCTTCATCTTTTTCCCATTCATTCCACCTATTTTTTCCCCCGCTGCTTCATTCATCACTATTTATATCCCAACTGACTGGAAATAATTGATCCCTGCCTGCTCTGAAACTGTTCTTTATGTACTTGTAGATATTGTGTCTCTCCTCAGTCGAATCTTTGCACAGAGCTCATCCTCAGCCTTTTTTATTACAAGTTTTCTGCTTCCAAATATTTTTATGGTTTCTTTTGTTGATCCCCTCTGACTATTTTCTAGAATATCCATTTAGATTAACAATGGTACCCAAAAGTTAATACAGCACTGGAAGTGGCATTGGAAGCAAAGCATAATAAATTACCGTGCTTTGCATTTGACATGCCTGCTATTCACTAGAGACCAATGACTTTGGATGCCAATTCCAAGGGAACGGGGAGAGGTTTGGCTTTCAAAAAGCACAATTTGTCACCTCCTTGGAGCACAGGGTGTTTTTACTCAAAAAGTACCCAGTATCAAGGATCACTTCTGAAGTAAAAGCAATAAAAAACACTCCCATCTGGTTATTTTAAGCAGATTTCTCACTGCTGGAGATGGAGGTTCAAGCCTCAGTCCTCTCTGAGGACCAGGACATTGCTTTGTACAGCAAGTTGTTGGTCTTCAAATAATAAAAGTATTTCATGTCTTTGATTACCAGCTACTGCTGCTTCTCACTTAATAAGGATTTGGGAGAAAAAGGGAGTCAGTGACAAATGCACCCATATACATCAAGAACATCAAACTGTGTTTTGATATTTAAGTAAGAGTTTAAACAGCATGTGAATCCTTCTGTCAGCTGTCTCCACCAGCATRGATAGCACTGACACAATAGGGGGAAAAGGGGTGCATTAGGAATGCCTTCCCTAATGAATAATTGCAATAATTAATTTTTATAAAAATGTTCAGGAAAACTCTCAGGCTATTTTGAACCAGAGAATTTTACCACATAAAAATGCTGCAAAGAGAAATACTGTTCAGATTTACAAATTGCTATTAAACGCTTTGTAAAGCAATGGTGCAGCTAACCCACATCTTTAGGTGATGTGGTAAAAGCAAGCTCTGCACAGGTCTGGTCCTGAGCACACCCAAGGATGAGACCAACGTAAAAGCCACCTAACAGTTACAGCACGAGCAGGAAAGTCCTGCCATATCCCTTAATTTATTTGCTCTATGACCTGGAAGACCCACTTGAATAAATTAGATGACACTCTAGTACATCTTTGACCAGTTAAACTTTGGGCAAAGCTTATGTTTTAGAGAGAACTGTGGCAACAGCATTAGGATGCTAAGGTTAATTATTTAAATAAAAGACTGTTTAAACTTCATTTATAACAAAATGTGAAGTTCATTCATGTTTAACRTGTTCTCCAACACTTCTCCCAACGTGCTGTACTTGCCTGGCTGAAGCTTCTTTGACATGCATAACCAGCACATGGGGTCAGGGCCTCAGATCAGCCAACCACAAAGTTTTTTACTTCATCTGCCAGCCACCCTCTTCCCCCCTGAAGTGAGACTGGATGAAAAAGCCCAGCGTATATATTTTCAAACCATAATTCTTTTTATTTGCTGTCAGCTTTCTGAGCCTCTGGAGCACATATGCTTCATATTTTTGAGATCTTTTGCACAGCCACAGCATGTAAAAACTGAAGTGTGTGGTGGGGGTGGATTTTGAGGAAAGGAAGAAAATTAAATGAACACAGCAATTCTTCTGAAATTTCAGGGCAGTAGCTAGAGCTTTACAGGGAGTAAAGAAACAGCCTCTGAAACGCTACCAATAAAATCACAAGCTGGCAATAGTGTCACTATTCAAGATGGACACAAGCACCACCACAGTAAATTGGTGGTCTACAATCATCATCACCAAATGGCACTGGAAAAAGAAAAAACCGTGCAGGTTATATACCAACAACAGCATGTTTCCAATGCTGCTTCCTCTGCCAAAAAGGAAAGCAGGTTTAAAATCCACAGTCAAAGACGGACTTTGTGGTCACATTTTCAATCACACTAGTTCTGTCCCCAACACCATCCAAGATGATGTGAAACAGAACAATGTCAATCTCTTCCATCTGCTTAGCTATTTCTTCTTACTCTGAATTTCCAAACTCTCCCTTGAGAGGCCAGGAATAACTGGTTAATCAGAAACACCCTGTAGTTTGGGATAAAAAAAAAACTCTAACAGTGATTTTTTAATTTTTTTTTTTTGAGCCCAGCATTCCTGCTTGCAATTGGCAATAATCTCCGCAATAATCCCAATTTTAGTTACACGATGCTTTGGGTTGCCGAAGAACTTGGATTTTCCTGTTTACACTCAAGTTATCAGCCAATATTCTAGAAATAAAAAAAGTATTTAAATCCTTCCTACACAATGCTTTTAAACCACCACTATATTAAAAGTTACATCATTAAATAAACAGTTCCCATGGTCCCAACTAACCAATGCTTTGCACTGAAAACTTCTGCTTTTTGTTTTGGTTGGGTATTGAAGGCAAGTATTTAACTAATAGCTCCTTGGTTTATCCTGCTTTTGAGAAAAGTTGTTTTAAGTAACCAGATTAATAATGTTGCAACTCTAATTTTAATTTTCATGGGAAAATGATTTACATGCTTCCATTGTTGAAAACTGATGGAAGATATGAACCAGCCTTTCAYAGCTGTTGAATATGCAGCAGCTCAACAGAACTGGTCTACTTGATTATATATCAGTTTATGTTTATGCAGAACTTAATGTGAATGTATATTTACCTTAAAGGCAATAATCTGCTCCCTGCATATATACYTCATTCTGTTACTGAATGCCTTCCCTAATGAATAATTGCAATAATTAATTTTTATAAAAATGTTCAGGAAAACTCTCAGGCTATTTTGAACCAGAGAATTTTACCACATAAAAATGCTGCAAAGAGAAATACTGTTCAGATTTACAAATTGCTATTAAACGCTTTGTAAAGCAATGGTGCAGCTAACTCCCTGCCCACCCTTCTAGGCAATCTATTCCTGTAACCTCCACACCCTTCACGCAAAAGAAAGCAACCTATTCCTGCAGGAGGAAAAGGAGCGAATTCCATATGGGCTTCTCCATACTTCAAGAGTCTCCATCCATTCAACATCCATGAAAACCTTATTATTTATGATTTCTCTGTCAAGGAAGGACGTTTCTGAAAATTTAATATCTAAAGTACTGTTTTAGAGGAAAAATAACAAATAGAATACTCAGGATCAGTAAAGTAGCTTTACACACAAAACTCACATTGATTTCATTTGATTACAACTCAAGGAAATTCCTGTGTTAGGGAAGAACCCAACAACCACACAAGTACKACTGACAGCCAGATGTGCACAAGCTAATTTTTTTGAAAGACCAGATCCTCTAGAAGTAGCAGCATGGAAAAATAAAGTATAAGAAATCCTTTCCTAGGGGAAAATAAAAAATAAATAATTGACAGACAGATGCAAAGCTGAATCTAGTTGTTTTTCACAATGTATGGCTTTAAATTGTTTTTCAGATTGTGAACAAAGTACACATGTAGTAGAAAATATAGACTGAATAYAAATTACATTTTTACAGATAGCAAAAGCCAATTATTACAAATTTTAAAAGAAAAGTTAGACGCATAAATGAAAATTTCCCATGAGCTACAAATGTTCTATCCCAAATATTTAAGATGTCCTTTTTTTTTTTTTTTCACTTTCTGACAAATTCTCTTACTCTTTGTCCTCATCAAGCCATGGTTTTCCTTCTACCTCCTTGCTTAAGACTCACCTCAGAGAGCTAATGTCCAAGTGGCAGCCAGCATCTTGCCGCATGGATTTATAAGGGTCACTCCCCGTACCATCAGGGCCCTCACTGTACCCTCAGCCACGTACAATTCTATCATCATACCTTGAAAGTTGACACCCACACGGCACAGAGTCAAGTTATCACTCAGTTTACTGTCTCTCAACAAAGCCCAAGGGGGAAATGAAGATGAGCCCAGAAGGCAGACACGTAGGATTAGTTTCAAGCACTGCCCACCTGCAGGTTTTTCCATGCAATTCCTGATAGACTGGCTAGTGCCCAGCTCTGCATCTTCCTAACACCACCTCCCTCCTTCAAAGGGTTGTTTCGCAGCTGAGAATAACAACTTCTATGACGAAAAGCACTAAATGCTTGATGAARGTCAACGTCACTGTGCCCATGGTAAACAAGATATTTGCATGACCTTCCTCCAAAGCACRAGAAACACAATGACTTCTTGGGGTTTTGCAGGTGTTACAGCTGACTTAGACACTATATGTTAAACTCCAGCATTACCACACAGGCATTACCTTTCCCGGGCTCCAAAAACTAGACTGAGTACCAATTTGGCACACATACCATTCCTGAACCCATTCTTGGTGCCTGCAACTCATTAGGCAGCCATCACAGGCCGAGAAGCAATTGATGCAAGCAGAGCTGTGTTTGCATCTGCAAGGCCAGTAATAGGTGTGGAAAACAGGGCACATGCTTATTTTGAGGTGGCACAGACTATTCTGTACGTGCTACAAACATTAGTGGGACTGCAGTTTTGCCAGAGATGGCTCAAGTCATCCTCCCCTCTGCACAGGCAGAGCAAATAGCAGCTGTCATCCTGCCACAACACCAGCACACACATGCATTCCTCTTCAAAGTGCTTCCCAGACACTCACCCATTAATCCTGCCAGCACTTCTGAGAAGCAGACACCTCTGTTATCCCCAAATTACTGACTGGGAAGCCAAGGGATGGAGCTGGAGGCTTGAATATTCAAGGGGATCGAAAGGTGCTAAGAGCAGCATTCAGCTACCCCAAATTCCCAGGTACCTGCGTACCTAGACACRGGGATGCAAGGACCAAACTTCTCAATGAGCAGCCTCTAGCCCCAGCCTTGTGCTCAGGACATACAGCTGTCCCCTCTCCACACCATCTAACACAAACCCAGGCATCTGCTTGACAGACACAACAAGGGAACRAGATCAAACAATCAGGTGAGCAGACACCTGTCTGAACTCATACCAGTAAATACAGGTTGCACRTCTTCAGAATTTTAACCAAAGCAAAAATATGAAAGCTCTTCCCATGGCCTGAACAGTTCACCTACACTGGCCAAAACAGTTGAATTACACATTTATTTGCAGAGCAGGAACACAGGTTCTTCTTCTTGCTCTTTCAACTTAACACACTTGACTGGACAGCCCTTGAGCAAAGTGACCTAAATTCGAAGTTGGTCTTGCCTCGAGCCAGGTGTTGGACTAGATGCTCTCTATTAGTCTGTTCAAAYCCCAGTCCTTTCCTGGCTCTCTCCACCATGGCACTGGAGCACTCTTGGCACTGGTGATTTGCAAGGCTCAGAGTGCAGTGCTACRAACCGTGCAAATGTCCATAGCCTACACCTCCCTCCATGCTCCTTTCTGGTCTTGAGCTGCTGAGTCCCCTTTAACCCACTCCAGGGAACTGTGCGGGTGACTCTACACAGGGGGATCCACATCTGAAGGCAATGCAGCCCTTCTGAGGGTTGTCTTAAATCCCCACCAGGTGAAAAGCTAGTAAAACAATGTATTTTGGAGAACAATAGGACACATGCCATAAACACAGGAAGCTGGAATAGCTTCAAGCAACACAGCACACRAGCGGGGAGCAAACTGTAGAGCATACAGCTAGAGAAGGCAAAAAGAGCCAGCGCTGAGAAGGGGGAACAACAACAAGACAGAAGGACAGAGAAGGGAAAAGAATGAAGGACGCTGCAGAGAAGAGTGAGGATTTTCCCTGGTCACTCAATACAATAAGCCAGATTGCCAGCTGGTGCAAACCGGTCAGACGTGTCTCCATCTGCAGAGCTGCCCGTGCTGGAGATGGGTGAGACTCAACTGTTGGTGATGCGGCTCTAAGAAGGAAAGCTGTTGGGGCAGCTGGTGTTTTGCCAGGACACACATCCAGATGCTGACAACACTGACTGTGGAACATGCAGTGCCATTTTCTCCCCTTTCTTATTTAAACAGTTTCTAGAAGTATTTAAGCTCCTGCACCCAGTTTTCAGAAGCCTGTGATGAGCACAATACATGAGTTTTTACAGCAAAGAAGTGAAAAAGAAATTAGATGGATGATCTTTTCTGATCTAACCTTTCCTCAGGCTGTGCTCCTCGCCGCTGGCACACACAAATCCAGCTCACACGAAGTTAGAAGATCTACTGCAACAAGCTTTCTCTAGTCCTGAACTAGTTTAGTATTTCCAAACAGTCTCTGTGCCTAGGGACATGCAGAGTACTTGTCTTCTCATATGGCACATAACACGGCAGGCAGCCGCTCCTTAAACCACTGTACTTAAATACAGCTGGTGTGGAACAACTATTATCCTGCAAAATGTTATAATGAAAGAAGTACCAGAACCTCTTCGTACAATTCCAGAAATGATACAGCTCCTTCCTCCTTCATACACTAATTGCACTGAAATTGCATCCAATGAGTCCATGCATATTTAATTAGGTCTGGGGCTGCTGAACACACTGCTATTGCATGGGGTGCTACCAGCCAGAGCCATAAATTATTAACTTTGCCAACTAAACTTCTGCTGAATAATTTTAGGTTGGCAGTGCGTTGTTTGACTGAGGTAAAGCTTGCTTTGTGTATCCCCTCATCATTAATATTCTTCCTGTGTTTCCTACGGCACCAAAGTGCTGGGAAGGGTCACTGCTCAGCTCGAGACAAGGCCCCCAGGGAGGATGTGGTGCCTCAGACAGACTGTATTATATGACATCCCTGAATATTTTCCTAAGCAAAGCACCTCCTCTTGGGTCATGTCTAATCTCATCACTAATTATATCTCTTTGTTAAGGCCAAAGAACATATCTGGTAGTCATCTTTATTAGGCGAAGATTAATAAATAGGCATGATCCTGCTTTTCAGCCTTCCAAGTAACACGTAAAGCACAGCTAAGTGCTAGGAAAAAAACACAGCGAACAGATCCAATAAAAGAATCTCTGCCTTCACAAGGCTTTGCTCATTAAATAAAATGAGGCTGTGAGAGCTCTGCTCTGGATACTCTCCACCAAGCTCACAACACACAGCCCGTGGCAGGAATGAGGCTGAGCACACCAGCTTTGTCTCTACTTGGGCACCACCTCCACTGTCCCCGTCCTGAGTGGCCACCACCATTGCCCCCATGCTTGCTCCCCCCCCCCACTGCCATCCCACCAAAGAGCAGCCAGCAGGCATTCACAGGCAAGGTGCTGGCACTGGCTGCCGGCAGGGTGCATACAGGGCAGCCTCACGCTGCTGCTGGGGAGTGGGGCTGCTTGGGGCAGCAATCACCTCCCGCCCGTGCTGGGCTCCCCGGGAAGTGCACTTGATCTCCCTCGACCCTTGCAAGAGCTACTATAATAGATACCAAATAAGATCCACAACAAGCAGCCTTGTGTGGGTAGAAGAGGTGCTACCCAGAACTTGCTACTGCTGAAGAACAGAATTGCCAAGCTCTTATTTCCACCTTTCACACACTTTTTATTAAGGAACAGCATGGTTAAAGCCATCAACTCCAGCTACATCAAGATTTACTCCAAGTTGCTAGCCCACAACTACATGCATTTTGAGATTCTTAAAATAAGTGCATTGTAGACGTATAAACTATCTTTATCCAACTTTAATTATAATTAATGCTAATTACTCCCTAACATGAAATGCTCCCCATGGAAGATGCAAAACATCCTTAGCTGCCAGTCTGCGCAACAGCTGGTGGAGCTGAGAGCAGCGTGCATCTGCTTACTAGGGCTGTTTCCTGACAGGGAGGCAGCTTACAGTATGGGTCACACCTCGCATTACAAATCAGTGGACCTCTGAGAAAAAAATGGAAATTTTGAACCAAAGAACAAAGCACAGATTGTATGCAGACCAGTATTCACTATTTATCGAGCAAAGCAGTGTGTATCAGCTCCCAGTTGCTACACCTCCCTCTAAACAGGCACTCTTTCCCAAAAAGTGAAGGCAATCAATGCTATCAGCTCTGTTAAGTACCATACAAAAGACATGTTCAACCTCTCATTCAGTGAACTGAATTCTATGGAAATCCCATGGAAATTGGTGCGCCCTGGATCGTAATCCCCCACTTGCATTACCATCACTAGGTTTACACATAATTTGTGTCCAAATTCAAGGAAACCAGCAAAAGGAACCACTCTAGCCCAGCTAATGCAAATCTCCTGTCCTGGGCAGCCCTCCATCAGCCCAGCAATACTTACATGCAAATTTAACAGGCTGGAAGTCATGCTTTGGTTAACCAGATGTAACCTGGGGTAGGAACCAGCTCCCATCCAGACACCCAGGCAAGCCCACTGACCTTGGTGGAAATCCCACGCAGAAACCTTTTGGTCCTGGGGAAGTCCCATGTATGGGACTGCTTCCAGCCAAGCTACTGCTACCCCAACCCACCCCATCTGCAGTAATAGCAGAGGCTTAGTATGCAATAAGAGTATAACCCCACATTTCTGGCATCTAGCAGCCTAAGAAAGGGATCCCATTGATCAGAGCTGTGCCATGATCTCTTTTTCTCTCAATGGCAGCCATTCATTGGCTCTCTCAAGAGTCAAAGAAGAAAACGAATCTTATTTGTCACTCACAAGATCAAAGGGTCAAAGGATGCTGCCAGACCAATCTGGGTGCACAGTGGTGGAAATGCCCCCAGGAGCAGCAGTCTGAGAGCTAAGTGCCCCGAGCATGGGAAGAGGGCTCCTTCCCTTTTTCTGGCCCTCTCCGCCATAATTTGGGATGCAAACAAGGTCTTGGGGTGGGTGGAAAAGGACAGGTGGGTGAGAAGAAAAGCTACTGAAGGAAAGGACATGAAGCAGAAAACCTCACCAACCAACCCCACTGTTTGTTGTCCTGAAACTTGTACAGACAAAGACCACCAGGTTCAGCCACAATGTTTCTCCAGCTGTTTCCTGCACCTGAGACGTCACCCTGTTCTGAGTTGCAACAGCACCTCAACAACCACTCTGAAATAAAGGGATCTCTCTAAGACAGGACCCGGTGACAGCCCTGTGTCCTCACTGGCTCACGCACTCTCCGTGTGCAGCACCAAGAACCACATGTCCCAAACACCTGCACGCTGTGACACAAGGTCACATACGCACAAGTACTGCGGCACCAGACAGTGGATTTCACRAGGTTATCACTCAACACAGATTAAGTAATTTGCACCACTAGATAGGAGATTTTGCACAAGTATGTTCATACACTCCCTGTCAAAACAAAAATCAGCATTTTGGGTTAAGGAAGGTTAGGAGGCTGAAGGCTGGAGGGCAGGCAGGAGCTGCCAGATGGGGTGAGCAGCGGGAAGGCATTTAACTGGAAGCACAGAACAACGGACAGAGGGCTTGGTGAGGAAGCCAAGAGGAGTGATCACGACAGAAAACACTATGCCAAGAGAAGAAGCTGAACACCCACACCACAGGTTTGGCTCCTGATACTGAAATACAGCACACTTTCAAATCACCCTTGGATGGAAGAAGGGGAGGGTTTGAGACAGCTGCAAGTAAGAAGCACAAAAATTGAGCTGAAGCGATCGAAGTACAATTGGCTTAATTTTCGAATACAACTGTGCAATTGAAGCACCTCCCATATGAGACATGTAGTGAGAAGCCAGCCCAAGCCCACTCATGTGGTTCATGAGGTCATCAGAAGCCCCAGCACAATTACATCCTTCTGTTGGAGCTACTTATTACTGAAGCACACCACATCTTGTTTTCTCTTGGCTYGCAAGTACCGGTATCTAAAAGGCCTACAAATACACTGCTACTTTAACAACTTTTGAGGAAAAAAAAGGAGAGCGCGAAGGATGATCTCCTACCTTATAAGCTTGTCTCCAAAACACACATTTATGACACAGAGTCCAGTTTCTATGCTCTTACACTTATTTCTTTGAGTGCCATGGCGTGTAAGTACACCACAGCATTACACTTCTACAGAGGCTGTCTTTCTCCTTTCAGTTTTTAAAGAGAGGGGTCTGCTGCTTCAGTAGCCAAAGACTATGCCAAATAAATGCAATGCTTTTAGTCCTGAATTACAGATATTGGACAGATAGGACATTAAATACCATGGTAAAGCACCAAGACAGACAGGCCCTCATGATCACATACAAGAGCAGCAGTCAGGATTCAATCAGAAGTTTTTGCAATAGAAAAAATAAAATACTAGAAGGCAAGGAGGAATACTTGATTCAAAGCATGAAACCATGACTGCTGTCTTAAAAGGAAGGATTAAATTCACACACAGAATGCGTCAAGAGCAGCTCCGGTGCTGCACTATCCATGCACGGAAGTGTTTTCTGAACCATGGAAACCTCAGGGGGTGCTGACAGAGTCAATGGGAGCCCATCTCTGGTGCAACAACAATTTACAGGACCTGAGTGGGGCTAGAGGCAACAGCAGCCAAGCCTCCCACCCTTTACAGAGTGCTAGCCAGCAGGGCGAGCAAATAGGGCACGATATTTGGATCCCCCAAAAAGAGCAAGTGAGAGGATGGGGGAGCAGAGAGGTGGATTTATTTATTACAGCTTAGAAAGGGGACAGAGGGAAGCTAGATTGGCAGTGAGAACATAAAATGCTGCACAAACATATACAAACAGCTCTTTTTTAAAATGAAAGAAATATATGCTTTGCTCATGGCCACGAAAAGCACTGCACTCAGCATATTTATGGTCTGTGTGTTAGTTTTCCACATTAAGATGACTGCCAGTGCCTTCCAGGGCTCTGAAAACTTAAACTCTCACTGGAACACAGCTTCTGCTGATTTATGTTTGCATCATCTAACCTCTGTGAACCTACACTGGTATAAATGACTAAACTGCTCTGAAATAGGATTATATAACTTCTAGCGCGAGCAATGTGTGTAAATATTGGACTTAAGTTTCCTGAGCAGTCTAGCCAGAAAAAAATAAACCTATGTTTAGCCAGTTGGAACTGGAAGCAACATGCTTTTTTCTTTTCTTTTTAATAATGCACAGAATTCACTGTCACAATTTGCTAAATTGACATAAATGTGTTGCTAAACACACTTTTATGCATGCACGAGTATTTACGGTATTTTTACATATAAGCGTGAGGGATGCTTATCACTGCCCGTACCTGCTTTTTCAGAACCCTTGCAGTGCTTCCAGGCATTTCAAAAAAAGCCAACTTGTGCCAAAAAAAAAAAAAATCAGATCACAACAACTTCATCTTTCAGTGCAAAAAAAAATTTGTTTGTAATCAAATTCCAAGTGTATCAGCTTGTTGAATACAAACCTGTATAAAATTCATTTTTTGGAACTGAAAGTATTATCTAGCTCCTTCAGTAAGTTCTTGATCTATCAGTTGTCCTTGGTTCTGCAAGGAGGAGGAGTCTGCCAATGGCCATGGAATGTTCCTCAGAAATTAGACYTCTGGGGTTCATCTGATTCATTGCCTGGCTTCTGCCAAGCCACATCCTCTCCATGTGTCCATCAAAAACCACTTCACTGGCCTAGAGGCCTTGCCTGCAGAGCTTCAGTGTGGCATAAATTCTTAGCTCTCCATACCTGGGCCCTTCTCCCTTGACCTCTAATTGACTCTTCCAACAGGGCATGGCTGAGTTCACCTCCAGAGCCATCACATTCCACACTGGGATGGAGAGAGCAGCTGGCTGCAAACCTTCCACTCCTGCACTATTTTGGTAAGCTTGCTGGGACACTTATCTATCAAGCAGAGAGCACGCTATATATGGCAGCATCTACCAATGAATTCAAGACTTCCAACCCATAAGGAGCAATCTGATCCTATAGCACAGCATCAACAGCCAGTAAGTGTAACTTCTGTCACAACAGCTGACAGACTAAAGCACAAGTAACAGCACACCAGGCAATGGGATCCCCAGCAGGTGCGTCCCCCTGCCAGTTGTTGCACGAAGGGCAGGAATGTTTCCCTGGCCCCAGCGCACTGCCGGTGAGAAAATGCTTCCCATCGCCCTCAAGAATGAAGCGTGCAGCACAGCTCTGGATGTCAAGCTAAAATAGTTTATTTCAGGGTGGAGTATTAGGTCCCATCCCTCCCCACATGCAAGGAACCCTGCAGCACGTTGAAGCGTGGGGCCCAAGACAGCTCCAAATTAAGTCAACACGAGCTTTTCCAGTGACAGACCCTGGAGCTGGCTCGGACCACAAGTGAGCACAAACGCTGTCCTCGGAGGCTGGAAGAGCAGGTGGACATTTGGTGGTCACTTCACTCACGACCATCCAGGACCAAGAACTAACTCAACATACAAAGAGAGCCTTCTATACGTATCCAAAACATGCTCTGCCTGTTTTGACAACTGAGGTTTGGTTTCAGTTACCGATGATAAGGAGGTAAACGCAATACAGCATATTAAGTAAAAATAAAACAATCTTTTCTTCAGATCTCCTCTTAGTAAATTTTTTCATGCGAAGTGGAAGGAGGCTAATTTTCACTTCATGTGGGAATTAAAAAGGCATTGCATATTAACACTTTTACTCTATTTTCTTCCCAAAGCTGCCATTTCTCATAAGCTGTATTAAACCCTAGGCTCTGAGTCTGAGAAGATGGTGCTGCTCAGTGCCGTGAAAACAATAAGACTGTGTGTATGGCTGTGCAGCATCCCCTGCCCTGCTGGAGCTAAGTAAATTATAACCTTCACTACTTTCAGAGGAACAGTCCCAGCTGCAGAGAAATGATTCTTTCAAATGACAATATAAAATGATACAGTCAAGCTGCCCAATTTCATTCCCAGAGAGATTTTTCTCTTGGGATGCAATCTGGTTCGAAGTAGAGGGAGTTATCTGAACACTGCATCAGAATACAGAGGATAGAGCTGTCAGTAGTGGTTTCAGCCTCTTGCAGAGAGCATTCCTCAATATACGTGGAAACACACATAATTATTGAAAAGGAAGGGAGTCACCTCAAATGTTTTTCTTCGTCCCTGAAAGGCTCCCTGAATGACTAAATATTCTTTCATTATGTTTCAGCTGTTGCCACTGCAGTAGTCTCCAAGGGCAGGATTTAAACTCAGGAGGAAAGAGGGGAGCACCCCACCACAAGGAAAATAAAATGCAATTTCCAGTGGACACTATCTGAGCCCTGAGGAATTCAAGGTGGGTGCTCCATCACCCCAGTGTCCTGCAAGGTTGTAGTTCCCAAGCCTGCTCTCTGTGGCTCAAAATATTAAGAGTGCTCTGTGACTGCATCAGTAAAATCTTCATGTTTGGGTCCTACAAAAACCTTCGGTCTAACTGGGATGTCAGTCCTATGCTTTGCTGGAAGACAAGATCAAGGAGCTTAGAAAGAAAACAGACAGAAATATTCATGGCAATTGCAGAAAATGTTGGGAAGCAATGTAATGTGGAGACTGGCTGAAGAAGCCAGTCCCCAGCACCAGTCAACCCGAAATAGCCTCAAGGTGCCTGACGAAAGCTGCACAGCAAGAAAGTCCATCTTGCAGCGGAAGAAAAACCCACGGCTGATTTGAAGAACTTCAGGTGCTGTTGCTCAAACTGCTTTTTGAGTCAAAAATCTCCTTATAGTCAGTGGGTTTGTTGGAATAATTGGATAACTGCAAAATGACAAACTAACAGTGTTACAGGTATTTACTAGTACCTTCACTGATACTTCATACAACACATTTTGCAATATCATAGATGAATAAGGAAGAAAAATCCCACACAATCAACGTATATTTTACAGGAGCCTCTTAGAAGCACCACCACTAGCTTTTAGTTTCCAGTGTAAGACCTAAAACAAGGGACTGCACTGCTGTATAGGGTGAATAAAACCACAATAAAACAGATTCAAATCAGAAGCCTACAAACTCAGTTAATCCATGCTTATCTTGTGTTATCCTGCTGGAAATGACTACTTGGGCTTGCGATAACTCTTTTCCAAGAAGAACTCACTCATCACTTAAATCTACACCAGCTGTGAACACCCAGGAACAGGGGATGAGACCTTTACAGGATGCAACACACAGGAATAACTGGAGGGGCCAAAAGGTACATGTTATTAGCAAATGTACCTGAAATACAATGTCATTTGAAAAAAGAATAGCTAATCTTTGCTGGCACCCTGGTCACAGCCCTCAAAAGCCCTACCTTCTGGGTTTAGGGCTTGTCCCTCCATGCCATGGATGAGTAGATAGAGGACCTTTTAGCTTTTTTGCCACGTGAGCATGGCAGGGGGAAAAACAAAAAAGCAGAAAAGCTTCCCTCGTCAGGTTGTTCAAGCAATGCAGGCAGCAACAATTAACCCATCTATGACAGCAGTGGGAACAGGCTGAGAAGGGTCTGTCAAAGCTGGGAGTGCACCCAAGCATCAAAGCAATGGATCAGCAGGATGACCCCTCAGCCAAGAAACAAGACATTGAACATCATTTCCTCTTCCGCTTTCCCAGATGCTTTAAGAAATGGCACATAATTAAGAAAAATACCACTGCCAAAGTGATTTCAGTTTTAAGCTGCTTGCATGACAGAAGAACGTACAATAAGTTTAAGTGTGACTTCCAGCCGAAGCTTGTTCCCACTGGCATAAGCAACATCAAGAAAGAAATTCAGGTCCTTTCTCATGCTGCCTCAAGTACAAACCAGCTTATTTTACCCCAGCGCCCAGGAATGCTAAGCAGGTCCACTTAAGAATGCATTATTTGCTCTTGGACATATTCTCTTGTAGTYCTGCAAGGCAAATAACATTTGCTTTCTGCAGCACATCAAACTGAATACTCACATTTGATTAGCTAGTTATGGGAGGTATCCTCAGGCTTTCTCTGCTCCTCTGCATTTTAATAATCTCTTTTTAATTTCTGTCTGATAGTTATTTTCACCCCAAGTGTATTAGTATATCCACACACCTATGCTAATTCCAACACTGCAAGCAGCTGCCCATTCTTCTTCATTCTCCTGGTCTTCCTACACTTTCCATCTTGCAGCTGCTGCTGCCATGTGAAAAGCATGCTCAGTTTGCCATCTTCAGATAAGTGGGTATTATACACCTCAGTCTTACTTCATCCAGGCTGCTTGTTAATGCATATAAAACTTCACAGAGACAGTGTCAATATTCTTTCTCACTACACAGCCACATCTCAAGATTTTTCACAGCTTGAGCATAGATCTGCTCAAATTATGTAACCAATCCATTAGCGCCATGCGAAAAGCAACTTTTAAATCTTAATTTTCTGCAGAATGAAAAATATAATGCTAACCTTGAAATAAAATTATTAGTAGTACTTAAATTTTTCAAGTATGTATTTTTTTAGATTTTGCTTTAAGCCCCTGCTGGTGCATGCAATTCCTTGAAGCATTGTTATGCTATACCAGAGGAAAGTAAACTGCATTTATCCCCTGCAGAGTCAATCTGCACACCAACAGTAAACACCCTAAGCCTGCTTCTTTTAATATGCAAAACCCTGACCTCAGATGTATATGCAAGGTTGCCGCCAACTTTAATGAAGACAGGGGCATATTTAAGGGCAAAATGGGGAATACAGTCTGGTTTTCCTCAATATTTCATATAACCACTCCATCAGATTCCTGAGAGCCTTTTTACCCACGCTTCTGTAATGAGCTCTTGTGAGCTACACCTACCAGCAAACCCCCTTCCCTCTTGACTCCAAATTTCAGAAACCTTAATTTAACTCAGCATATAAACAGCAACTCCAGAGACCATTTCCAATCCCACGTATCCTTGTGATGCCACTTCATAGCACGTTGCTCGTTCATAGMCTTTGCTCATCCATTTGCTGCAGCACGCTGAAACAATCCCAGCCAGACATTGAGCTTCCCAAGGGTCAGGCACATAGGAAGCTCTAGGGCACATATCAAAACCACAGGTAAAGCAGGGATTTAGGGCAGCAGCAAATGACACTGTTCTTAGAAAATAATGGAAAACCTTGACTCAGAGGATGTACCCATCCCACAAGTCCAGCTCACCCAGAGGGGTAACATCGCTCTACACCCTTGAAACCAGCCAGCAGACATATAGTATAGTCCCTAATGTACACAAGTAACTACACAGATGCTGAATTTTGGGAAATAATAAACCAAACAAAGTAATGAAATCTCTTTCTAAAAAGAGGTTCCTCCAAAAGCAGCACTGTTGGATTTACATTCCTTCATGAACCAAATCCATGTTCAGCCTTTTTAAGTCCAATTCTAAATCTGTGCCAAATGCCCCATTTAAACAATAAAGCCCATCACAAACCAAGGATAATTAACACAACATGGAGTTTCCTCTTGAAGGCATTAAGCCTAGGGTGGATGAAGGTGGAGATCACACCTGTAGGATGGCAGGCCCCTCAGCAGGGTCCTCCTCCCTGCCCGCACCCACAGGGCGATGAGGTCATGGTTACTCCAGAGAGACTGCAGTACATCCTCACATCTCCTTGCTTTGGTCTGTGGCACAAACTCAAAATTCACCAGCTCCCTGCTTTCTGCCACCTCCCTTGTTTGCTGCACGGCTCTGGGAAGTTCTCCCAGGTAGCAGTTTCAGCCCTTCGCCCTCTCCCAAGCTCACAGGGAGCACAGTGTCCCAGGGCATCCACTCATGTTCTACTCCCCCTGACTTCCAAAAACATTCCCCTCCTTCTAAACAGGAATTATAAAGCTTCACTCACTCACAAGACAATGGCAAGGAGGCAAGATGGGTTTCCCCCAGCAGTGGGGACCGAGGGAAGCCCCTGGACACGTCTCAGACACAGGTGCCCACACACAGGTCCAGCTCCTGGGCACAGGAGCAGCGCTCACTTTAGGAGAGATTTTGGGTTTTGCAGATGGCTGCTGCCGAGAAAGCATTTCTACTGTGCAGGGGGTGGGACAGTAAGAGCCCTTCATCACCCAGCACAGCTTTGCACTACTTTCCTATTTTCTGGGTGGAAGGCCAACAAGAGATAAACTGGGCTGCATTACATTGTTAGTTATAACAGTGACATCGCAGAGAAAGAAACACGGGTTGTTTTTTATTCCTCCAGCTCCCTGCTGTAGTTTCCATTAGGCACAGAAAAATTCAGCTAGCACAACCATTTCCAATTCAAATGATCCTGCTGTGCCCTCACCAGGACAACTCCCCAAGGAGAAGTCCCACTATCTCTATTGCCGGAGATTGATAACGAGAGAGTAAACACCGTATTATCCCACTTTTAGGCGTTCAGCCAGATGGTTATCTGAAATTAAAAAGCAACCAACATTCAAAACTCCACCATCTTTTCTCCAAAATGCTCGTGACCTCTGCATCTGATTTTGCACGTGCTTCTTGAGATGAAGGTTATTTGAAAGACTTACATTCCAGGAATGGTTGGAAGTGTACAGGTTATCTACAGGGCTGCTTGCACAGGTTAAAAATAGCAGCTGATAACATGATGCAACACTTCTGCCCAGTTCTCACAAAGCAAAAGTCACAGGCAAGGTGAGAAAAGATTAAGAAAGTGATACCGGATTACACATTTTACTTCATTAGGTAGACCAAATCCATGAGACTGGGACACACACCCCTCCACATGGGTGAAGTGGATGAGATGACAAAAAAAAGTCAGTACTTCACTTTTTTTTTCAGCACACTGAAGCCTCCAACAACAGCCTCAATGATTGCATTTCAACTCCAACAGCAGCCACATGCAGAAAATGGTGCTGGAGCTGCCTGCACTGAAACCAGATGGATGTCCTCAGTGCAGCCACAACACAAATGTGCTTGTTTTCATCACCAAAAAACATGGATAGAAAATGAACTTCCAGCGCCAAAGCACCTCTTCTGGCTTCCATGCAAAGGACAAACTTTGAAAATAATTATTTTAACTCCTAAATAAACAAGCATGCCAGGGACAATTTGAAACCATACAAAAGGTAYCAAGCAGCCGGATTTCAGGAAAGATTTCACCTGGCATTCGGTAGCCTGCTCTACTGAGCACTGGCTTTCCCAGGGTGGCTCTTGGTTCTCAGATCTCATCCCACCCCTCAATAATGACATTTTGTGCTGGCCTCTGGCATGTCACTTAGTTTACTTTCTTGGTTTATCCATCTATAAAACGGGAATGATCACATTTAATTTCCTTGCAGAGCTGTTATTAGGGTTAATTAGCTAATGTTTGTACACTGCTTTGAAAAATGTAGGAGTGCTCTCCCTCCTCTCTCACTTTCTCTATATATAAATATATGAAGTCCTATTATCATAACCATCTGTGCCACTGGGAAATTTTAATTGCTGAGCTAGCTCTTGGGAAAGACCTGCCATTCTGTAATATATAGGTCAGAGGATTCTGTGAACTGTGAAGGTAACGATAACACATTTCAATGGGAAATGCAATGAGACATGAGGTAATGCTAAATTTGGTTCTAGGAGGAAAGCGTTTACTAAAAACCTAGAAGAAAAACCTTGGTGACCCTTCTGCATGAACCGAGTACTAAGGAAAGGACTTACAGTCTCTCTTCAAGAAAACAAATGTATCTTCAACTAAAAAAATTGAGAAAACAGTGACCTGCATTTCAAAATGTAGAGGATGGGATATCCTGAAGGCGAACCTGGAAGAAATATATGTGAAAGCAATTCCATTGCTAGAGAGAGACAAGTGGGTCAAAATTAATGGCTTCTCTGGCTCTTGGCATGAAGCAAGCTCGTTTCTCAAATGAGAAAAGAAATGAGAGAGGAAAGAAAAGTTATGAAGTCTGCATATACGCTGGAGGTAAAACATTATAAGGTATAATGTTAAGGAACAAACAGTAGGGGTTTTGTTTTGCTTTTAGCTTGAAAGAGTAATGGGAAACAGGTATATGTTTTAATAAATATAACCAAAGAAAACATAGGAGAGAGAATGGGTCTATTGTTCAACAAGGCAGGGGGATCATGTAACAAGAATCCAGACGGATGAAGCAGTCAATAGTTACTTTCCTACATGTTCTGTACAAAGGACACCAAAGTATTTAACAGGAGATAAAATTCATTATTTAGAGAAGCCTGGGRAAAAAAAGAAGAAATTTGAAAGTATATCCATTTAATAAATGTGCCAAATTCTTTCTACAGCAAGCACCTACTGAAGTCAATGGACTTAAGGGATAAATTTAGCATACCATTTTACAACTCAATAAGACCAAATGACATGCACAGAAGGGATCTAAAGAAACCAAATATACACCAAGACCATAAAACTGCTGTTGAGCAATCTTGAAGCTCATATGAAACTAGCAAGATAGGAGCAGTCTGGAGATAAATAGTTTGTAGAAAAGAGGTATGACACAGGGATGGGTTAAGACACAGAGCTAGGAAATTCCAATCAACTGCTTTATTAGAAGAAATAAAATTCACAACATAAACCAGCACAATGAGTAAAAGAAAAGTTCAATAAAGAATTATTCTGCCCAGAGAAACCTGAATGTCTTCCAGATATGAACACATCTTGAAGGGAATGAATCCTAGATTAATTAAGCAATCTTTACTACTTATTCTTATGGGATTAGAAGCATGCATGGAAGAATAGATAGATTTTGACAATAACTCCACAAAATCAGAGGGAATGGGAAAGTTCTAGGTCACAGCCTATGCTCAACTACACCAGTATAACTCTGGATAACATTCCCCTGCTGCCATGATTTAGCTCACTTGAGCTGGAAGCCAAGGCTGACAYGTACACTCCCCAAAGGCACAATTTTGTGTCAAAGGCTGCAGGTTTGGGGGGACGAGGGGTGGGAAGACAGGCACATCTGCGGAGATGCCACCAAGAGGATCAGCAAGTTCAGGAAGCATGGGGGCTTTGAGGAAATTTGTTTATAGTTCAGGGACAGAAGAGGAAGTGAAGACAATTTATGCATAATTAAAAAATAGCAATATATAGCAGCAAGGCGGGGCGGGGGGGGGGGCGAGGGGGGGGGACGGGACGACAGACGACAACACAATAGATGAAAAGTCCTAAGCAGCTTCAAATAAGATTTCTAGGTTATGGTAAAACAGTATCAGACCAAGCTGCCAGGGTGCAGACTTCCTGGCACTTAACCAAACAGCTCCTCTGTTGGCACCCTACCTCAAAACTGCTTTTTATTTGACATTGTCTGCACTGCCTGCAGAGGTACTTTGTAAATAAACCATCCTTAATAACACACCAGCAAGCAAGAGCTCCCTGCAACATTATTATTATTATCCCTGCCCATGGCAGGGCAGTCAAAATAGATGTTCTTTTAGGTCCCTTCCAACCCATACCATCCTATAATTCTATAATTAAGAACTGTTCGCTTCAGGAAACTCCCCATCACACCCAGCATTTCCCTCTGCCTCACAACCGGCACCTAACACACAGGGAAGGGACTRGTCCTCCTACTATGCCCTCGGCTTTGAAGGGACACACTGACAGCAAGACCAACGCCTGGCATTTCCCAGAGCTAATGCATGACCTACTCAATAGCTCCGGCAAGTTCCAGGGGATTTCAAAGCCAGGCCAGGGCTGGTGCAGCAGCTGTCGATCAAAGGGCCCACAGCACAGTCATTTCTGTTTCCTGGAGAAGTAACTACAAGTGCCTGTTGTGTACTTTGTGATTTTAAAAGGAGCTTACCTTGTGGAGCCAGGATCAGGAAAACAAGTTTATTCAGGCTCACCCATACCTTACAGAGTTCATGGCCCTCGTGAAAATCCCTTCATCCCCCGCCCCACTGCTCGGAGGTGACAGGCATTTCCAGAGTGACGGCTCAGGGAGGGTGTTTRCAACACCGCGACCCTTAGCGTGACTTCTGGGGAAGTCCCAGGCCTTCCAGAGAGGTTATTTCCAACTGTTGTATCAGCAACTCGAGGGATGAGCCTGGTGCCGAGTGGTTTAATCAGGGATTATCAGAAGCTGGGCTGTTCCCCACGCCTCTTTTTAGCTGCCTTTCTCCACACTCAGTGAAGTCCCCGGGACTCCTGCTTCTCCAAGAAAAACCATCAAGCATTCTTCCCAGGAAGCTGGGTGATGCAGACCTACAGACAATGCCAAGTCATGCAACAGGAGGCACTGGCCACACACTACTAGGAAATTCCTGCACTATGATGCCAAGATCCAGGTCCTTTGGTATCAGGGAGCCTCAACACTGGCTGTCCTGGCAGTTGTATTGCCAAAGGGGCTGCAGGAGGAGGGCACCCTGCCCCATCAGTTTGGACATCCTAACGTCTTTGCAATTTTCCACGGATCTGGTTAACACCAGGGACTCTTGCAGGCGACAGGTCTGGGAAAGCAGAGCACTAAGAGGAAGGGAAAGTGTTCAGAAATATGGTTTTAATAACTTTGAGCCTGTAGCAGCATGTATCTTCCAGTGACAGTACATGGAGTTTCAGGAGGGTCACTGTGCTCTTCTAACCAGTTGCATGGTATGATGAGRTTTTGAAGTAACTTGGTGCACAGTACATATTCAGCAACCATTTATTAAGTACAGAAATGAGTAAAAGTGGAGACAAAAACCACTTCTCCTAGATGATTTGTACTTCCTCTCCACTGGTGCTGCAGTGGCGATCTGCTTTTTCCCTTCCCCTCCCAAGCTTAGTCAGATGTTATACATATGAACAGTTTATGTCTAACCTATATGACYATACTGAGTAGATCTAATTGATCAAAAGTTTTATGACCCCAGTTAGGAATTAACTTCTGTGGTTCCTCCTCTGTCCCTGCACAACTCAAGTTTCATCCCAGCTGAAGGATGAGATAGACGAGGTATCAAGAGAAAATGAAGGCAACTCAACCATGGGAAGCCAAACTGCAAAAGCTAAAAGCTGCTAAATGCTATGGACACATTTCGTGTCATCCCAAAACAGCCGAACCAAGAGCATCTGAAGAAAAAGCTATTTTCAGCAGCACTGATACAAACTCAGAAATTAGAATACCAGACTATGGAGTGCATCCACTTGGTGTGCAGGCCCATATGGCTACAGCAATTATCTCCACTCATTTCACCTCTCCACACACTGGAAAAAGGATGGATTTGGAAAGGATGGAAAAATACTGCTTAGAAAGAGCAACACTTTTTCACACTTTCTAAAAACATTCCTGTATATATCATCTCAAAAGGATATAAGATAGTATTATCATAGCCCACACTAAGCTGTGCAATCACCACCTCACAGGACCTGTATGGGGTAGATCAATCACCCAGCAGGGTACCAGGGACATCACAGCATCCCAGGACACTGCACTACAGTGAGGACAGCCCGCTGCTGCTGCTTCCAAGAGCTTCAGAGGTTTAAATAAAGAAATAAAGTACGTGGCTAAATGCTCCCTTTCCTGTTGCTGTTTGCACATTGTTAAAGGGACAGCTCCATTTTTACAGCACTTTACAGGTCACGTTCAAGAACTCACCATGTATACCCACACTTGCTTTCTATTTTCTAAACATCTTTTAATTCTTGATAGGATTGGACTGCACAGCCCAGCATTCCAGCATTTCTTTTGCATCAGGTTATTCACAGCAACACTGGCTACCTGTACCTCTTCACAGCTATGCCTGTAGGCATTTCACATCAAAGCCAGGGAAGTCTGAAACTTCAGGAGAATTGCAGGGAGGTTGGAGGAGATGGCTGCTTAGCTCTTCTTTGAGGGGAAAGTCATCTTCTGGCAGGTGGTTATGGATGATACACGGGGAACAGCAGAGACCACCAGCAGTACGATAATTCCTAATTAGTAACAAATGCAAGTCAGAACGTATGGAATGTACGTTAGTACATAATTAGTAACATGCTGCACCACGTATGGTACGTGACACTGTCACTCCAGCAACTGCCTGTTTGGTGAAACAAAGGTTAGACTTCCCAACCCAACAAACAGTTTCAGTTTAAGAAATTTATTCGAAGGATGCATCATGATAATAGTTGAGGAACATCCAGGCTGGATGTTACACCTCAGGCGAAAATCCCAAATCAGCTCCACTAGTTCTCATGACCTGTGGATTTTAAATGAAACCTCACAATCCAAAATTAGGAGTGAAGCAGAAACCCTGTGAAGAAGCCGCTCCCTGGGAGAGCCTGGGAGCACTGCCCTGGCCATCACTAGGAAGGCGTACCGCAGGCAGAAGGCCGCGTCACAGCGCGCCTCGGAGGAATGGCTGCAGAAGGGACGTGGCTCCGGGTGCACTGCGGGAGGCAGCTGCCGCTATCRCTCCCGGTCAAACGCACTGCAGCTCCTGCTACTGTCGAGTACAGCGGGAAGCATTTTGAAATGTTTTCTGCACCCACTGATAGCTYTTTGACACTGCCTTCAACTCCACTGTTTACACATTGATGCAAGAGGGTGCTGGGAAGACAATTCGCCTGCAGAAAAGCCTGCCTTTCAGAAGCCAACCTTTTTCCTGCATGGGTAAAAATAAGCAACCAGCCCCAATAACTGCTGAAGCTCTTAAACCCTCAATAGATCTGCTGCCACCTTCCTGGGCACCATGAAAAGCTGATCCTTCCCTCCAGGCACCCTTGAAGGAGTGGGAGGAGAGCCAGGCATCAGATATACTGTGGGGTTTGACTACACTGCTCTACATTTACTACATTAAATATAGGTGGAAAGGTTTTATCCCTCCTGTTCTTTCAATCTCATAATCAACCTAGCCTTGATTTATGGATGAGGATGAGGGAGGAGTGAATGTGGCAGAGGGCAGCAGCTAATRTCATATCACCTGCTGTAACTGCAACTGCAGAGTCTTGTAAGTCGGCCCAGCACCATCCCATCAAGAAACATGGGACTATCTGACTTAAGATACAGCCACTACTTGAGGAAGACCAAGATAGAGAGGGAGAATAATTCCTATGGAGTTTAGTCAGTGCAGGGTCACAGAAAAGGAGGACTGGAATGAGCCTCCARAATTCACTCCACACAGGAATTCAGCCAGTGCTTTTGTCACAGGAACATTCTTCATTCCTTCCTGTTTCCCTTGTCTTTTGTTACAGATCGCAAACCCAACATCTACAATGACTAAAGAAGCAATTACAGGCACATCACTGAAATACTGCAAGGACAGAACTATTCTGAATTCACAGTGCACCCTCACTGCTTGCTGACAATTGTATTTGCTACAGGCCTGACTGTACCAGTTCACACCCTGCAAGGGGGTGGAGCAGCACTGCTCAGGTACCATCAACACCTTGCAAACAAGCCATGGAGGCCGATGCTGAGCTAGGTTTTCAAATGCGGGCAGCACAGTATCATTTGCCAAAGCCATGCAACTAACAACTGCCTATTTTCCTCTAAGGCATATCAACAGCTGGCCCCACTGAAGAACTGATCTAAGACATCTGCTACTCACATTTTGGGGGGGTGCTGAATGGGTATGAAAGCCACTCACAGCAGCGTTCCTGAGCAACCAAAACTGAAATTCAATTTTGTTGGTCAAACGGATCTCTTAATTTCCACAGTGCTGCTGACTAGCAGACAGCAAGCAATCAAATACAAATGCGGACATTTAAATCTCAGTCATATTCACATCCTTGCAAYGCAAACATACGTACCTTCATCCAGGCACATGCGCTTTCCAGAGAGGAGTAAAGGTACATTGCAAGGGGAGAGTCTGTCTGTCTGCGTTGCTTCAGGAACAGGATCCTGACACCCAAATGGCATCTTCTCAGAAGAGCAAGGTTATTCCCTCTTGTCCATGTATTTTTTTTTTCTGGATAGATGTCTTGGCCTGAAATGCTGTTCAGATTCCAGGTGTCTTTCGAGGTTCAGTGCATGTGTGCAAGAACAGAAGGGGCAGTGTCCCGTGTTCCCACAGCATACTAATTGCTACTCCTGAGGGCATCCACCCTTCTTTGTCACTTCCCTTAACTCTCACTTTCTCTCAAGGAATTGCTCACATGCATGCAGGACAACAGACGATGCATAAATCTCCCCTCAGCTTCCACCAAGTTTAGGCATTCACTTTGCACAAGTCAGAAAACATATTTGGCTTTTTATTACTTTTATTTAAAGACCATAAATCCCTCCTTCCTTCTCTGGAGGAGCCAACAGGACTTGTTAAGCCTTCTGGTTCCCTCTGCTGCCATAAAAAGGTGCGGAGTTTCCGAATGCAACCAGCTGCTGCACAGGCCCTGCTACAGTCTCAGAAAACAACCAGAGTTCACAGACCTCCTGAGAGAACCTCCCACAGGACTGTGCCAGCCTCCCAGCACTGCTGAGATGGGGAACATGGTGCTAGCAGGAAAAGTAACCTCTGAGCAGAAAGCTTCCAAAGACCCTCCACGTAGATCCAGGTCTTTGGAAGCAACTCGGCTTCAGAAGTGACTGTCTGCACAGTGCACAGGGCTAGAAGGAGCGGTCTGGCTCTGCAGTGGGGATCAAGAAGTCAAAGCACTTAGGTTTTTGCTTTCTACTAGGCTTCCATGATACTGTCCTTGAAAAGATCAAAGCCGGGCATTCTGTGAGCTGGGCTCACAGACACAGAGTGCAAGACACCAACCAGAGCATCTCCTAACCAGCCCGTCAACACCCCCAGACTCACACCTAAGAAAAACGGGAACACAGAGACCCCGGCTTCACAGAATCTGCATGGTTTTCCCCTGGCAGAGCCCAAGGCTGGTGCAGGGCAGTGAGYCAAGCCGGACATGTCAGGAGATGTACCATTTCCATATGCAAAGGCAGTACCTACCCCTACTTTACATCCCTTCCAGCTTCCCAAGAGTCAGGGAAAAAGCTCCCACAGTTAGGCAGCTGATGCTACATCAAAATGAGAGGCATCAAACTCACTCCACAGGCAGCTACAGCTGCATCTGCTCACTGGTGCTCTCCTGCATGAACAGTGAGGTGACAGCAAACCTCAACAGCCCCAAACTGAAATATCTGCACAAGCACAAAGTTGGTTTGCACACGCTCGAGGGAAGTGGTGTTTCCCAACACTACATTTACACATGTAAAACGCAGGCAAATTGGCACTAGCTGACAGCTTATCCAGCACCCTGAGGCACAAGACTGCCTGAAAGGACGCCCTGTCGGAAAATCGCTTGCGTTCACTAGGAGAAGGCACTGGGCAACCTGACGGCAACGGGCTGTAGCATATTTGCTATATCTGGATACCACCCTTAAGCTGCCTTCACAAATGGGTGCCATGCCAAAGTAATGACATACTACACGCTAATGTCCCCACCAGCCACTCATTTCAAGTGTGTGTGCTGTATAGACAGCTTCCATCAACAGCCTCCATTGACAGCTTCCAACAACAGCTTCTATCAACAGCAGTGCTTCAGACACAAAGGCTGGTGTCACTGAAAATTGTCTAAGGAGGGAAGTACTATACTAAAGTTCAAACATAAGATGTTTTTCTCCAAGAAGCACACTTCAGGAATAGAAACCACAGTAAAACACAGTGATTAGCACAAGCACATACATCTAGGTAAGCTCTCAATAACTTGAGAAGATACCAGGTTACAGACTCATTTGCTGGATGAGTTTTTTTCTTTTCTCTTTTTTTTTGTAAACACAGTTATACTGACTTCAGTGGATCTTTTCCACTCTTCAACCACTAGGTCTGCCTGGATATATTTACCTAAATGAAACTGAAGACACTTTCTCTCACAATAATGATAAACCTAAGGAGAATCATTGCAGCATATCCTCATCAGGTATCACGAAAGAGAAATTTCAGGAAAGTTTACAGTAATACTTGAAGCCATGAAACTAAATTGTGCTTTCATTACCAGCTGTGGAGTTTTAGGCTTGGACCTGCTGCTCAAAGTCTACAGACAGGGTAAGGGAAAAATCAGCCAGTATTTCCATCCTTCTCTGTAATTTGAAACCACTGAGACATATCTCAGGGTATAAATCACACAGCTCTATAAATAAAATAAATTATGATTTTGTACTCTTTGGAAGAAAACTGACACCAAATTCATGTAGCAAATCCGAGAAAAAATAAGCCTGGCCCATGGCCCAAGCACATAAGAAGCTCCCCCTTGTTCCCAGGGAGGAAGCTTCACCACCACCATTAGTTTGCCATTCCCTTGGGGACTTATGGCTACAGGTAGTCTACAATACACTAAATGTCGGTCTGTACATAGCACCTTCAGGAAGAGGTAAATATTTATTGACTGAAAGTGCTACCAGCAAAATTCCTGCAAATCGCCATGAAAAGGTGAGCTCCTCTTTTCAAGTAAATAAATGGCAAATCTTCCCAGTAAATGCCAGTCCCAAGTTCACATCACTATGACTGTTTCTCTCTGCTACTTGCAGTGTCCCACTTTTTAAATGCTCACTGTCACTTGTATGAACTCAAGTACGACCTCTCCCTGGCACAGTCTTTTTTGAAAAAAAGTTGCTACATGCATATTTAAAACCAAGTAACCCGCTACCAGAAAATACTTAGTTTTGTATAAGTCAATTATCCTCTCTGGTAAAAAGATCAGATAAACAGAGTTTTGAAAGTGTGCGGTAATAAAATGATTAAATGTATCATTTTGGCTCTTTCATAACAGATTAAAAGATAAAACTTAAGAATTCTTTCATTTCATATCACAAAAAATCTTCCAACAGAAAACTGTCACTTAAAATCTCTTCATAAACATCCTATTCAGTTTCAAAGTGGGGGACAAAAGTGCATTATAAAGTACTTTAAGAAATTTATTGCATCTATTCTCTATCCCCCCTCCCACCCATAGTACATAGCAAAGAAAGCAAGAAAATACTTTGGAGTCCACCAGTACAAAACTAGTGAGAGCTCTGCCTGCCAAAGACATCAGGATCCTTGGGGGTGCCTATAAACCACCATGTCAGGAGCCAGAGCTGCAGCTCCTCTAAGCCTCTGTCTTCTGTACGTGACACAAGTGTGACTGTTCAGTGAGTTTAGAAGAAATATGAATGAAGACATGCAGACCCATTTATCAAAATCCTTGCAAAATGAGAAGTTGCATCTCGTACCTAGTTTCTAAGTAAATGAGATTTATGTGGTTGCAAATGCCTGCCAGTTCCTCCACCATCCCCCAGCAACCTTCCAGCTCAGGGACAGATTTCCACCAAGTCTGGCCAAGGACTACAGCACAAGGGATGGCCACTGACAACTGCAAGTGTTATGGAAACCAGAGATTTAGGAGAGACTGTATCATTTTCCCCCAAGGAAGGAAGGGAAGGCTGGCAGCAAGCTGAACTTTTGTCAGGCATTGGAGAAGCAACACAGGAGTGCACTGAATGACATAAAGATAGAAACAGCATTCATCAACCCAACCCAAACACGTAGCCACCCTCCACCCCTGGGTTTTACCCACAACTGAATAAAGCGTGGAGTCTATTCGCTGCCTCAGCAGCCCAGCCTGCCTCATGGCTTGCTCAGCCTTTCCCCAGGGCCTCCTCCCCTCACCATGCCTGGGTACCACACAAGGGGCCACCAGCTGTTTTTTTCAGTGGATCAAACCTTTCCCAGAGGGTACAGCGCTCAGCCAAGCACTACCAGCCTCTCAGACAGATCCAGTGATGTTAGAAAGATGACAGACCTCCACTAAGACCTCAGTCCTGTTATGTGGGGAAAGGTATGGGAGGAAAGCCTTGAAGTCCACAGCCCTTCTACAGCACTTCTCCCTCAAGTCAGTTCCCTTGGTTATCACAAAATACGGGTCTAAGAAAGCAGAGCACCAGCCTCTGGCCGCTACATGAGGAACACAGAAATCCACTCCCATCATTTTCAACTAATGAGACACATTTTTTTTACTTTTCTACAAATCATCCCAAGACAGTGGGGATGATCTCCTTGGATGGAAGAAGTTAAGCTCAAATGCCCTGCATCCACTTTTAACAGAAATTGTTTGCAGCACTTAATTGCAAGAAAGCCACAATTAATTGTGCTACATTATCAGTAAACACACTGGTTACATCATTAGAGCCCATTATTTTTCCTCCAAGAAATTACATTACTACATTATTGATGCAACAATCCAGTGTAATGAAGTGGTGCTTTGCATCCTTCTTTCTGCTTTACACCAAGTTCACGGCGCAATAGCCCTGATACCAAGTTTAGTGAGGGTTGTTTTTTTCCCAGTAGGTCAAAAACTCCAGTTAACAACCTCAAAAACAGCTGCACAAGAAGTTAAAACACCTGTCCCTAATCAAATGCAGAGGCTTGGGTTTCTATTTGATACAACTCAAAATTACAGCTATTTCTAAATACTCTGCTTCGACAGTGAATATTTTTACCTCATCTGGACAGACTATTTTCAGAAAGGCATTCAAGAGAGATTATGCCAGAAAGCAGTAAATTAGCAAGCAAGCTGCTTATGTAAATACCGAACTTCTTTGAAGTTCAGGGGAAAGAAAAGGAGCAGTATCCAGAAGGTCACCACTCCTAATGAAGAGAGCACATACGAAACTCGGGGAAGGAAGAGTTGCCTATGTCAAAATGGCAAAAGAAAACCTACAGAGATTATAATGAAAAGAGCTCAGAACAGTACAACATTCAGTCCCATGGCTCTTACTCATCCACAGGACTACTGAAAGGAATAAAGGTTATTCCTGTGATACTGCAGGAAGCAGCCTCAGTTTGCAGTGCCCATCAGCAGCAAATGGCTCTGCAGCACAAAGGGCAGGAACACCCACCACATCTTGTGCAATGCCTGGGAAGGCTGTCCAAGCAAAGGTTTGGCTAAAATATGAACCCGTACTTCCTCTGCAATTATTAATACAGGATTAACATAATCTTTAGAAACAGCCTCCATGTGCATAACCCCAGCATGTTGTTTCCCAGTCACTCCTTGCAATTATACAAACCCCACCACGTTGCAAAAAGGAGAGGGCTCTTTAGAGTTACTTTTAATTTACTCTTTCAGTATTGCATCCTGGCTCTCTGCAGAAACTTCAGCAGTTGCTCAGCTCCCACTTCGCCACTCACTGTCTTGCATGGTGCAATCACAGCTTCCCAGGTGCCTTCTTTCTGGACCAAATAACACCACTCTGGTTGACTATCACCATACAGAAATAGTCCCGTGGGGCCCCCCCAAATTTCATTATCTTTTCTGCTGTTCTTCCTGCTCTTTCTCTTTCTGGAAACCAGGCTGTGAAACTGAACTAATTACTCCAGGCTCAGAGGATGTTTTATGTGGGGTGCTGAATTGTTCTCATTTTTCTTTATGCCATGGCCAACACTTGTGTGTTTAAATATCAACAACTATTTCTGTGTATCAGTGCAATGCCAACAGCACTGCAAACCTCCACAGGAAAAAAGACCAGAACTCATCCCAAAGATGCTCCTCAAGTCACAGTCAAGGGGAGAAGTAAAATAACAAGTCCTCCTTTTCTTAACACCTCTTCCCTCTAAATGCTGTCCTTGCCCCCAAAAAGGATGTTTTCCAGGGACCCTCCCAACTCGGACCACAAAATGTGTGAATCCCAACGCTAAAGATCCCAGTGTGCCCACTCCCTCTTTTCACTCCAGAGGGGGATGTCTTGCAGCACTGTCAGAAGCGGGCAACATGGATTGCAGTCACTGGTACAGGTCTAAATCTGCTCAGCAGCCAGCTTTGTAGACAGTTTTGCAGTTTGGGTGTGTTTGCATGAGAAGCAGCTATTAAGCAGGCAGCAGCCTGGTTCCAGGTAGACTTCCAGGGAGTCCCGAATCACAGCCCTAGGTCGGGCAAATCAGAGCCATCTAATCTCAAGCTGACAAAGGTGGGGGTAAGGGTAACAGGGTTCCATTGAAAGGAAAACCTTGCCTTGCCTGTGCCTCCTCACTCAGAATGAAAGAAGTCACCTGCAATAGCGGCTGACGCCTGAGCACCCAGGGCCAGCCCCAAACCTTAGAAAACACTTTGTGACTCACTAGCTCCTGCCTCACACCTCACACAGTCTGTAATTAGAACCTCACCAGCCCTGATAAGGCAGTATTTTCCCACCCATCTGATAAMTGGAGTCCCTCCACAACCTCAAGCTCCGTCTCCTGCCTTTCTCTCCCCATGACATCCCTGGTCAGCAGAGAGGAGGCAGAGTTGGCAGACATCAGCATCCCCATCTGCTCTGGTGGTTTGAGGGCTCTCATCACCACAGGTCTCCTTATAAAACCTGCCAATTATCCCACGCATAGGCAGTTTCTATGTGCTGAAGAGAGGTGACAGCCCATATCCTTCCTGAAGATCAATTAGACTATCAGTATGCTTAAGGGGGAATGAGCTTTGGCTACGGTATTTTTCTCTCGTTGTATTTAATCTTGCTTTAGAAGCATTCAGCCACCGCAGTTTAACTGCTGAAGTGTGTCAGACAGACAGCATCACCAACTTACTTATCGTGGCTCCCAGCATTCTGCTGCAAGAACACTGCTACCTAAGTTCAGCATCCTTTGCATTACATAGGTGTTTATGTCATTCCTACATTCGAACCTGTAAAACATTTCAAACTGCTCCTCCTTGTCTTACCCATTGTTTACCAAACATATTCTTTAAGATGGAAGCAAAGCATCATATGCATTCACATAGGCAGGAATTTTTCATTAAAAAGTGTCTGCACGTTGCTGGTGTCTGCCTCTGTACTCATCCAGCTTGCAAAACTGTTTTCATTCTCCAAAAACATTTGATGCACAAGGAAATTCTTTTGGGAGCACACTGGTATGAGGAAGAACTAGTGAAAAAGTAAAGCACACCAGCAGGGCAACAGCAGGTCCGAACTACTGGGACGGCTATGCTCAGGGTTGAGGTTTTTTCCATGTTAGAGGAATTGCATATTTTGAAACTCTTCCTCCTCCTTACTGAGAGCATGCCAGATAATTAAACTGAACTTCTTATTTTTAAAATTTAATTTACCTTTCAAAACCTACACTACTGGACTATTTTTAGAATTTTTCTTATGTGGGCCAGCGGAAATAGGCTAGAGCCAGGTAGCACAAGACCTCACAGGCTGCACTGAGCAATCTTTAAGCTGAACACCATTAATCAGTAAAACAATGGAAAAAAATTCCTTTCACATCAGGAATAAGTATCTGCAGTGAGGTACCAATATTCAGCTTCGGTTTCGGAAAAGCTTATCTTAAGAAAAACTAAATCTGGGCCTACAGCTTTGACTCAGGAGTTTCTTTAATTTGTTACCAAATGCAAGAGCTTATCCTGGTGTTTGACAGGCTGTCCTTACCACCAAAATCAGTGGGAATGTTGCCTAAGCAAAGACTACAGGATTGGGTTAGCAGTACCTTTGGAACACCTTGTATCATACAGCACCCTCCACAAAATGTGCACTAGAGAAGTGAAATAACACAAGCAGCACAGGGATACTTTTTCTGAAGTACAGAGTTTTGTGACTCTTATTTTATAAGCATCTAGGGAAATAACAGCATCAGAGGTACCTGTATCTAGCCCCTAGCAGTTGTCTTTGCTATATGACAACCCAGAGCAAAATAATCTACCTACCCAGACTTACAGTGAATGATTCAGTGAAACTAATTTCTGTGATATGCTGGCATGCAAAGAAATGCCCATGTATTACCAAAAAAAAAAAAAAAAAAATCTTCTTACCATTCTCCACAAAAAAAGCATTTCAGTGGGTACCCAAAAAGACTCTGACCTCTGAAGTCTCTCTCATTTTTGCTGCCAGCACCTCGTACTGAAGGGCTGGGAGTCCAGCATCCATCCGCAGGCATCTGGCCCACCTCCCCAGTGGCAGCTTGCCTTGCTGCCGGCCACATTCACTGCTTAGAGGTGACAGAGAACTGAAGATGCTTCATCTGGGGCAAAGGCCCTGCAGGCTGGGGAGCACATATGGCCCACAGCACCACAACCTCTATTTTTCCAAATCCCTGCTGGATAACATCCCAGAGAGAGGCTTGCAAGATTTGCTCAGCTCTTTGCAAGAAAAAGCCAACCTTCCTTGATTGTAGCAACTTGATCACAGCCAAACACAATACATAAGCAAAGGCACTACAGCCCCACAGTGTTTACCCAAAACTACCACAGGGCCACAGAAACTGCAAAACACTGCGGGATGCAAAGTTTACTTCAATTATTTGACCGCCCTGAAAATGCAAACGCATTCACCATACCTCTGCTGCAACCCCAGCCCTGCTCACTTCCCCCACCTGGGAGCAATATTTCATAGCGGTGCAATTTAAAAACAGGGTGGTTTTATTAATGTTAAAGCCTCAGACTCTTGTGCGTCCAGGTGCTACTCTACAGCACTCGAGGACAGAAATCCAGTCCTTGAAGAGGCCTCTTCTCTAATCTTCTTGGGGATTCCTGTTCGCCTGCTCACTCACCAGCCTGTCCCAAGAACTTTATGGCTGTGTGAAGTCCATGTGCTGTTCACATGGGCAAGGTCTATCCAAATAAGAGCTCTGGAAAAGCCACATAAGGCTGTGAATTTGCTGACCCAGAAGTATTACCAGTCCCTCACGGCTCAGCTGCAACGCCTCCGTGTGCTCCTATCTCCTGGCGAGCATCCCGCCGCCTCCCACACATCCTGCAGCACTGATCCCTTCCTGCACTTTTGCTTTCAGCTCCCTTAAAACACCAGAGAAAGAGCTTATACCTGTCTCCTGGGCTTCCACGTATCTTTTGAAAGATCCCAGTATCAACACCCATTTACTGACTTAAGTATCATGGTAGGAAGAACCCAGTCCCCAAGCCCCATGCCAGCGAAGTCCCCATCAAGCAGATGTGTTACACCCACCTACCAGTCAGCCACACACCACCACGCACAGGGATTTACAGGTCTAATACTGTACCTTTAAATGGCTTGGAACCAACTGGGGTGAGCAAGTTCCTCCTCCCTTATCCACCTCTGCCAGCTTGATTCATAACACGCACGATCACCTCTCCTGAGGTCTGTTGGTACAAGAGGGTTGTAATTTTCTTCCTATTCCTTACTACCAATCCAGTATTGTTTAAACCAAGTCGAAGACAATTTCTTTTCCTTATCAGTGAGGTGCCAAGAGAATCCCTGTGGGAAACTTCAAGTGTCTTGAGCACCTTTTAAGTCCCCTGAGCTCGTCCACATGTTTACCACAGGATGCCCTTTTACCATATTATAAAACCCCTTGGGTTGTTTTCAGGAATGATTACACCAAAAAAGGGTACTGCTGACTATGAACTCAGCCTAAGARTCAAGGAAGAGGATAAAATATGATCAAGATGACAGGCACCTCCTCAGTGGAGCCCAAGAAAATGGCCACATCCCATAAGCCATGCTGCACAACTTTCTCCTCACCCACAAACTGCCATGGTAAGGAAGTGTGATGATTCAAAAGCATCAGTTCAGTACATCAGGTTAAATTAATAAAAGTAACTGAGACAAGCCTCAGCAAGGTGTCAGTGTGCCTGTGCCCCTTCCATGCTGCTGAACTGATCCACACCAACAGTGGCTCCTTGTTCTTCAGCTGCTCTCAGGAACATGCCCCTCACTCCTGCTGTCAAAATGAGCCGACAGCTACCTTCTCACTGACTCATTTTACCTGATCAGCACTCTCCTCTCTTCTGTTTTCACAGGATAGAAATGCAGCCTTATGGAAAGCAAAAGGAGTGACTAGACATGAGATTATATCTCCTCACATCCTCTAACAGCAGGATTGCTATATTACCTTCTGGGAAAATGAAAAGCTTACGTGCTGCCAGACAAATGTGGCCACTGAGAGAAACTCTTTGTTGTAGGGAACCCCTGAAAGTGAGGACAGTCCAAGAAACACATGTGAGGCTTTGGCTGGCATAGTCCTTTACAATATCTGTGGTTTTTTCAGGCTGCCCAATTGAACACCTATGGCAAAGTTGGCCACACAAGCTCTGGGGTAATTTTGACTTCATCATTATGTCTTTCAAAACCTTTAAAATACTTATCAGGTGCATAACAATTATAATTACAGATTTATACAGAGATGGTGCAGTATGTTGCTTTCGATTAGGAAGTAAAGGAGGACAAGAGCAAAGAAAGAAAATAGTTCCTACTTCTTCCTTACGCCTTGCTAAAGCCTCCCACACCCTGGGCAAAGGAAAACACACTGCAGACAGAGCAATGGCTGGGAGTGCTGGCACGAAGGGACTGGCAGGATGGCACTGSTGCCAGAGCTGGACATGATGGCCCAGCCCGGGAGACTGAGGCAGCAGGAATCTTGAAACTGGGAGGAGACTGGCAAAGTGAACAGGCACTGATATGATCCACCATCCACCAAGCATTCACTTCAGCCCTCACGAGTGTGCAGGAAGCCAACCTGCTCAGGGACATGAATGGTGGCAGTGTTGCTGCTCATCATCCTCATAACAAGAGAACACAGACTGGCAAGGCACTCCCTCATCCATCCCCTCCTTGCTTTTTCTGCACAGTCTCTACTGGGCCAGCAACAGAGCTATTTTGCGTGGAAGCTGCCAATTTCAGCAAGCCACCTGAAAGGAGCCCCTACTCTTTCTGCACCACACATTGGCCCGAGGAAATTACTCCCGGCAGAGGATTTAATTCCCAACACCCACGTGCTACAGGAAACAGCTCTCCTCTTGTGGTGTCATCTAATCAGGCAGGGCTTTCTCCTTTCAGACCTTCATTAGGGGAAAGGTGGGGAAGACCATAAAGCTTTTTTCTAACTTCTTAGATAAGAGAACTCAGTCCCTGACCAGGACAAGGGAGAAAAGGCTCAGGCTGTAGATGTACCCAGCCACCGCACTACTGGGTATTTACTCTGGACGATGTGGAAGATTTATGACTGACAACCAACCACTTGGTATGACATACACTGCAGAAACAGAAACGCAGTAAGCATGGTGTCTTTTTCATTTATATTAACTTTGAGCAGCAGAAGACAAAGCATTTGCAGTAGCATCAGGAAAAGCACAAAGTTGCCCCTAATGTTCACCTGCACCTTATGTTATCAGCTCACAGGACAGCTGAAAGACTACATGAAGTCTGTCAGCATTCAGAAAAAAAGCCAAGAACCCAATATACTGCTAAAACTATGCTGTTATTCCCCTAACATGCTCCTCGTATACTCAATCACATTTCCTAATCATCATTCCAAATCCTCATTTGCATCAGAAACCAAGCACTGTAGATGCAGCCTGAAAACTCCCTAGCGTGGCCAAGGCTATAAATGCTATTAAGGTACTTTCCAACATGACAAAGAGAATAATCATATTGGCAAACATAAACTTTATGATTATCTTGGGTGCTTCTGGTAGAACCATTTCTAGAATTTTTTTTTTTTTTTTTTTACGTTTTACTCATAACTGAAACAAATTACATGAATCAAAACATCCAGAGGGAAACAAACCTTCATCAGACAGTCAAAACTCAACCTCCCATTGGGTCTCTACTTCCCAGTCCCACCATTGCCCCCTTCTCAAGGCATCCTCTCAAGGCAACAGAAGTCTTCAACAAGCAGTCACAAGCTGATTTTCCTTCTGTCCCACTCCTGCTACCACCAGGCATCAAAGCAACCCACCCCACTACGGAGAGGGAACATGGTCTCCCCACTGCCATCCCAGCTTCTACTAGCAGTGGCCACAAACTACAAACAAGCAAAGCCTTCTGTCCTTTGGGAATTTGTCTCTCCCTCTCCCTCCCATATGGAGAGGAGACAAATACACAACTTGTTCAGAGAGGTTACGGACATTTGCTTGGGAAGTAAGAGAATCAAGCAAAAATACACATAATTCGTTGCACCACCACTCACATCAATGTTTTTGCAAGGGACTCCAGTGCCCTGGAACAGATGAGAAAAACATAACGCAAAGACCTCCAAGTATAACATACTGGCACATATAAGAAACTTCAACTGTAGTCCTTTTTTTTTTTTCCCCACCAGCAAAAAATATGATTGAAATATAATGCAGGGAAAAGGATATTCTTGAAATCACAGTTTAAAAAAAGGCCAAGAAAAAGGTATAAAATTCCATTTTGTGCCTAAATATTCCACTATCATTGTAGCTGAAATAAGTTTTAGATTGATTTTTACATTGCCCCTATGTCTGTAATGGCATCCTGAATGGTTCAATCACAACAGAAAGCAGAGAAGTAACAGATAACAGTATGCTCACCAGTAAAAGAAGGGTATGGTCTCTGTATACACACACGTATTTATACATATGTATCAAAATTTAAAAGCATTTACTGAGTTGGTTAAGCTATGCTAATATATTGGTACTGCTCATTTGCTTGGAGTCCCTCTAGTTCGCTTGAATTAGAAGAGGCTGAGGTTAAACTGAGGTTAGGTGACACGTGTCAGCCGAGCCTGACCTAATCCTCGGTTTCTAACCAGTTTTATTTTCTTCTCTAAATAATATTAAGAAGAGGAAGAAACCACAGGGATGCAGTTGGGTTCCAAATAACTATTTTTAGAAGCTGTACACAAACAGACAAGGCAGAGCTGTGCATGCCGACTGCTCCAGAGAAGACTCCTCCCCGTGATCCCCGCTCCCTGGCTGTGTCCCTCCCAACCTCTGCCCTTCCTAYGACAAGTCCTGCCACACAAGATAAGGAGACTCCCCAAGACAGAAAAGAGAACAAGCCTCTTTCTTAACTCTATATTAATCTAAGTGTTGCCTAATGCCATTCCCCCTCCTGGTGAAAGAGGACCTTCATAATACAGTGTAGGTGACTTTGAGCTACTTGGATCTGCCATCTAAGCATCTCCTGTTAAAACAATATATGTGGATTTACTCCAATGATTTGCACTGGATCCAACTTCCCATTCATCTCAAAGCATTTCTCAGATCTGGCCTAAAAGTAAGGGTTTGATGAGCAATAAAGAAACTAAAATAATATTGCTTAAACCACAGAGGTGCCAGCTCTTACTGCCTTTCATTGAGCATGCAGTATTTTGCTCCCACTGTTCCAAGGGAAATAACACTCTGTGCAACTGTTATAGGATGTAAAACGTGTACTGTGCTGTTCAGATGGAGCTCGTAATTGAAACATTTAAGCGTCACTGAAATCCCAAACGTAAAGTTTTTAATTTTCATTCAACCATGATGTTAAAATTCTGGGGGGGAGTGGAAATTACTACCTCAGAGTGCTTTTAAGGTCTATTCTTTCTGATATAGTAACCAGAAAGATACACTCAGTCAATATGCCAGCAGCTATCGTACTCCAGCGGCTTGCTGCCAACGGCATTGCCTGCTTCGCCTTTGTCATCCCTGTCCCACACAAGAGGTTATCAAGAGGCTTATCAAGCTCATGTGGCCTGCTGCCTGCAACCCATGAAGGAGTGCCACTACCTTCATCCACAGGCTTTCAACCCTGCAAGACGAATGAGCAGGCTCCTGTTGGATTGTGGGGTTCCTGTTGAGGCAGCTGTCCAAGCTCAGGCCAAATATACCCAAAAGAAGCAGGCTCAAGGGCCCACAGAAAGAACCAGCTCAAACATCCTTGTCTGAAGGCACATGACCATCATTTATAGGAAGGAAAAGGTTACCTTGCAATACTGATCTTATTCAGCAGCTTCCAAGACGACCAAGTATGACATCAGGCGAATAAAACCTCAGCTGAAACCACTAAACACTCTGCACGACTTACAGGGAAGCCCTGAAAGGCTGGTTTSTGTCTTGCAGATCCTCAGACCATCTTTCCCAACACTCATGTTCACAAACTCTGTTAGAGCAATCTTGGACTATATCATGCACAAATTCATGTTCCTCACATACTTGCATCCCATGGTCTTCACAGGTTGCCTGTTTCACTGTCTGGACAAACTTTAAGGCATTGAATTCAGCCTGGGAAATCCCTGGTGTTTGCCTCCCAGAGAGACAGCACCTCTGCCCACAAAAACCTGCCTGCAGATGAGGTACTGCTAGAGAGTCTGCTTTTGCACTGCTTTCCATCTACCACCTTCACCCAAATCATACTGGCCATGGTACCCCCAGAAAGGACCCCACCAGCGCTCCTTGTCCGCACCCGATGGACCACATCCATTCATTTCAGTGCCTGTGTGTTCACATGCCACCCAGCTGGGAAATGGCACCCCAATTTATCGAACCTCGAGAGTACAAGACCTGTCTCTTCACCTGSAGAGGAGCAAATAGATGTGAGAAGTCTGCCACCTGTTAAGTTGCACTAGCATGGTGTTTCAAGTACTGAGCACAGAGGGAAGGATAAACTTGTGGTTAGGCCACTAAATAGAGATGTAGCTTCCAGCAGTCCCAGCCTCCTGCTTCAGATTGCCCCAATACTTTCAACCAGGTCAAATAATCTCTCACATCAGACTTCCCCACCTCTTTTAAGTGCCTGAGAAGGAAACATTTGCAACCAAACATGGAGCACTCAAGACTCAAAATGGTGAGGACTATATAAACAGATACATACCTCACCRGTGAAGAAACAGGCTGATGTGTTTAATGGTTTATAATGGCTGGTTTAGTTGCCTTGAAAGTACTTAAGAGCAGGCAACACACCCTTGGATTAAACCTAAATAAACATTAACAGTAGTGAAAAACGGCTTTTATTATAAGGAGGCCAGGCTCTTGCTTGCACCCGTAACTCTAAATATATTCAAAAGGATGCCAAACTATGTATTGTAAGATGCTAAAAAGCAAAACAACGTTACAGTCATTTACATAGAAAGCAGGGAGACATAGGGAGAGAGGCAAAACAAAATGGACAACTTGCTAGGGTCTGATTCAAACATCTTAGAAAAATGCTATTTGTTCAACTTAGGACTGAGCTAGCAAGGAGATTTGTGGCAGGTAAAACTACAATAAAATGGAGATGAAAACTCTGTTTTGTGTTCCTAGAAGGGAGATAAATGAGGGTCAGAATGAAGTTCATTTAAATCCACTGAGCTGATACAGAGGGAGTTAGAGAGAGCTGCAAAACAAAATGAAAGGCTCAGTAGGAGCCTGCACAGCCAGTGCTGCAATGTCAGAAACGCAACACAGTGCCATCTGAAACCTACAGGCACAGTAGCAGGACTCAAGGAAAAAAACAACGGTGGCACTCCTGGGGAAGCCATGCCTGTCTGCAACAGCACTGGAATAACACACGAGAGTCCTGCAACATAAGCCCCCAACAGCAGATGCATTTTGAGGGGAGGTTCAGCAAAGCCTCTGGGGAGGACATCCCTGGAGTAAAATCACCASAGGAATATAACTAAGCAACATCTATTTACAGCAAGGAGGAGAAGGATTTGCCTCTTTCTTTTGCTCCCACTTGGCATCCTCCTTTGGGTCTCTTATGGGATACAAGGTGCCTTAAGACAATAAATAATTAGCTGTAATGCATCCTCTGTGGCTGTAACAACTTAACRAGGCTTATCTGTAGACGTGATCTAGGCTTCCAGTTATCCTTGTTCTCCCAGTTCCCTTCCTCTCCCCCCCCCATATTTGCATCTCAGCTTGACAAGTATTTTGAATTTAAGCTTAATAAAAGTGYTTGCATGTGCCTGTGCACGCTTAGGGGAAGGTAAGAAAAAAACACCCGATTTTAACTCTGCCTCCCCGAGACAAGGCTCGTTCCATTTTCCCTTCCCTGACAAACAGAGGGAGCTGAAATAAGGAAGATCAACTTTGGAATGCCACTCTACTAAAACATAACTTACTAAAAATATTAGATTCATCGTTTAAAAAACGAAARGGAAAAAATGTCCAGGAAGTTGATGCATCACGGTGTTGCATCTGTGTCAAGCTCTGGGTAAACATGCAGCAACATGAATGAAATCTGTCCAGAAAGACTGCATTTCAGCGCCAACCACGCAATCGCCGGCCAAACCACTGCATATGTAACAAAAGTTTGATCTCGCCTGCAAGCGCTCAGCTGCGCTTCTGCCATTTCCTGTGGAAAACTGAAGCTCTGAACCAYCGTCTCTCACCCAGCCCTCGCCGACACCCAACCAGCTGCCCCTAAATTCACGGCGCGGCGGAATCGTGCGGGGGATGCTCGGCCGCTCCCCTCCAGCCCTCCCCGCGCCCCGGGCCGGGCACGGCCGTGCAGGGGCAGCCGCGCCGCTCCTCCCTCCCTCCCCGGCCACCCCGTCCCCGGCGGCAGGTGCGGCGGCGGCGCGGCCCGCCCAGCGCCCGGGGGGGCGGACGGAGCCCGCCCGGCGCAACAGGTGGTCGGCGGCGCCCGGTCCCGCCCGGCGGCCCCACTCACCGCTGGCGTTCTTTCCGCAGATGAGGTGCTGGTAGGGCTGCAGCAAGCCCCAGAGCTCGGGGTCATTGTTGACCGTCTGCTCCAGCGCCTCCAGGGTGAAGCGCGGCGCCTCGCCGCCCTCCTTCTCCTTGTCGGCCGGGGCGGCGGCGGCGGCGGCCGGGGGGCGGCCGGGCGGCGGGAGCGGGGCGGCGGGGCCGGCCAGCACCCGCGCGTGGATGTCGCGGAAGAGGCTCTCGGTGCCGGCGGTGAGGTAGATGGCGGCGTGCTCGTGGATGCGCAGGGCCACGCGGCTGTCCACCATCCAGCGGTAGAATTTGCCCACGGAGAAGGCCAGTCCGCACCGGGCCGACTTGCCGCGGCTGAAGCGGTCGCCGCCGCTGCCGCTCATGTTGTAGAGGGAGAGGGCGCCGAGGGCGGCTGCCGTGCAGCGGGCCGCCAGCGTCCAGCCCAGGACGATCTCCATGGCGCTCCGCACCTCGTGCTTGGTGCACTTGGCGAAGCGGAGGCTCAGCCGCTGCGCCTCCCGGGCGATGCGCACCAGCGCCCGGCTCACCAGCGTCGAGAGCCGCGCCGCCGCATCTCGGCTCCCGGGGCTGACGGCGCCCGGCGCCCGCGGCTCCCGGCGCGGCGGCGGCGGCAGCAGCAGTGCCTCCACCTCGTCCAGGCTCCAGGGGACCTCCTCAAGGTCGGGCAGGAGCCGGGAGCACTGCTGCCCCGCGCAGTCCAGCACCTCGGAGTCTTCCGCTAGGACGGTGTTGACGGTGTCGAAGCTGTTGTGCCGACTGTGCATGGAGTCAGTTAGGTGCGGCCAGCAGCTTCCTCCATAGGGGTACGCGGGGTGTGAATCCGAGCAGCACAGCGACAAGTTGGAAGAGCGCACCGAGTCCGCCGCGCCACCATACCCGGAGTCCAGCGTCAGGTCTTCCAGCGTCCTCACCGCCGTCTTACCTCTCCGGGCCATCGCCGCACTTCATACTGCACCCGCGGGACCCGGGCGGGGAGCGGCTCTCGGGAACGCGGGGAGAGAGAGCAGAGAGTGGGCGCGGCGTGACCCGCCGGCCGCTTCGCTTCGCTCCGCTCCGCCAGACGGCAGCGAAGCGGCGGTGCTGCCTGCGCCCTGCTGCTGCCGCCGCCGCTGCTGCCGCCGGCCGAGCCCCGCTGCCGGCCCGGCTCCGGCTCCTGCACTGCGCCGCCGGCCCGACACCGCACCGCAGCGCAGCGCCGGCCAGCGGGCGCGGGGGGGCGGAGCCATGCAAAGCACCGCCGGCTGGCAGCCAATGGGGCGGATCGGGGGCGGGGACATGCAAAGCGGAGCGCCCGGCGRCCAATGGGACGGCGCTTTGCTGCGGCCGCGCCTCCCCTCTGCTCCGCGGGGCCGCTCCTCGCGGCGCAGCGCGGGCCGGGAGGGGGSGCGGCCCGTCCGGCGCCGCCGGCCCCGCCGTGTCCCGGGCCCGCCCGCGCCCCCGGAGGCGCCGGTGCGCGGAGCCCCCCGGGGCTGCGACCTGCGCGCAGGCAAGCACGCCGAGGGCTGGGACTTGGTGCGCTGCAGAAGGAAGATACGTTAATACAGCCCTGGCCCCGCCAGCAGCCGGGGGAGTGTGGCCAGCCGTGTCCCCACGCACCGCGTCTTCTGTCCCCGGGGCTGGGAACAGCACGGTGTGAAGCACGGCTCTCTTACATCCATCCACGCCGTTCCTCAGGCGTACGAACTGCAGCCCCGCACCAGCCCGTACTGGGTTTTCACACTAGCAATTCCCTGATGTTGCCATAAACAAATGACAGGGAGCGCAGGCACTCACATCTCATCAGACAGACGAGATGTTTTGAAATCAAGCAGAAACTGCCACGTAAGAATCTCAGCCATCACTCGAGTCAGGAAGAGCAATTTCCAAATAATTAAAACAGGTACAATAAAGCCCTTAGACATTCTTGACGTTAACCCATTAAGTATCACAAAGGCTTTGACGAGTAAGGTTTGTACTGGGCTTAGGGCACATTTCCTAGGCATAGTAGGATTTTTTTGTGCGAGATAATTTATCCCCGACTAATGTATTTTAATCTTACATTGCTAGGCTTTAGCTTTATTTGGAGTTGCCTGACTAATATCCCAGGCAACAGACTGAGAATGTATATGTTTGGGTCCTCTGGTTTTGAAGAAACTGTATATCCTTTTAAGTGTAAAATACCAGCAAAATTCTATCCCTTTAAGGRTAAAAGCGTAGCAAACACATTTCTCTATCATGCCAACAGAGGCAGCCAAAATTCTTGAGCAGACAAGGCAAGTCATGTAAGAGATTTCCCCATCCAGGCAAGCCTGGCACGCCTTCAACATCAGCTTCCTACAGGAAAGGCACGAACACAACTACAGGTAGGCTCATTTGTCAAACAGGTTGGGGAGAACTATGACACCACTGAAAACACCAAGAGGGGGTTGCTTTCCAAATGAAGTCGAGTGCTGTCAAAAACTGGTTTCTCAGCATAGCCTTGGTCCTTCCACAAGATACRCTATGCACAATAGGTTTCCACAGATTTCCCATATCCTGATAAAAGGTAGCAGWGCTGAGAACAGGAGTAATCTAAACTTAAGCCGCTGTCATAAACGAAGTAGTATGCTGAAGCCCACGCTGCCGGGAACAGCCAGTCTTGGGGCTGGCTCATCAAAAATGAGAGCATACCTCGAGAGCAAAATCCTGTGGACTTCGCGGCGATCCAGCTGTACATCTCGCAGTAGAGCCCTCTGGTGTCCTCAGCACCTCAGTGCAGTGGTTGCTCAAAACKCCCCTTTCCGTTTGGTAGGAGAAGGAAGGCACCACCAGGACTAGACCCCTCAGGATGGTTATTTTTCTAACTCCATTCACCCAACTCTGTCCTTGTGCTCTCACAAAATGCCACRACTTTGCATGCTGAGTATAGGAGACAGCAGATCAAACTCGGGAAAAGTTCAAGCTTGGGAGGTTTTCTAGTAACTGGTTTGTAGGGTTTCACAAAGACACAAGGTGGGCATCCAGGGAGGATGGAACAAGTGAGCTGGGTGGTTTGTTCACCAGCCTTTGTGAAAAACGGTGCTGCAGAGGTCAACACCTGCATTAGGTGCTGCATCGTTTTTAGACTACAACATTGCATTGAGATGAATAGGATAAATGAGAAGTGGACAGTTGCCTCAGGCTCCGTGCAGACTCAGGCATTCACATTGTTGACTAAGAGATAGTTTGTACTTCAGAAGAGGTTGGGGGTTTTGTTGTTTTAATTCAGAAAGCAAAATATTGGGCCTTACTAGGGATTTTGTAGCTGCAACCTTGCACACGCCAATTTGATTCCCAGTCACACTACCAGTTCAGATGTTGCAACATTTGGACATACTAAAGGCATGTCAGCAGCACCAGGCTGGTTTAAACTTTCGAAAGTGGCAGTGAGAACTTCTGACTCATTTGTTCAGAAGATTAATTACCCTTTCATTGAAAGGGCTGAAAGTTCAAATCAGTTCTGTGTGACCAATCTGGATCTCCAATGATCTTTTGGTACCTGAAGAATTTCACCTGCCCAGGTGTGGATATTCCGGCTGCTGCATCCTGAAGTGAGTTTCAGCATTATTTGGAAAGTGTTCCTCAGAYAGGGTTCTTTAAACCACCCTGGGAAAAGACAGGATCAAACAGTTTGGAGCAAAATGCACCCCTGCAACATGTGCGGTGCCTGCATGGGATGAGCTTTGGAGACAGTCCATTRCTTTAATCCGAAAGGGCACCACACCTCTTCTGGCCTGGGAGGAAGGGCAGGTGCCTGCAGTTGTACTCCACTCTGCAAGCCTTACAGCTGGGGTCATTTGCCTATGAGACAAGAACACCCACTGCAGAAAACAAAGTCCCTTTATATGTCAAAAGCTGGGTGGAAACAATTTTCAGCTTGTTGGAGACAGGAACATTAATTATCCTTACAGACAATTCAGACAGGGACTGATTAAGTACCACACCAGGATGATAAGTGCCAGCTAAAACTCTGAAAGAGGGAAATTGAACCACGTTTTAAAAAGGTGCTTAGGGCAAATTTAAATGAATGGGAAGCTGGCATTTTTATAGGGAGAGCACCAAGTCCTGCAATTCTTTTCTCCCCACCYAGTCAACTGCCTGCAAAAGGCAACTTTTTGACAGCAGTAGGGGAAAATATGAGAGCAAACAGGCTGCCAGACAGAACAGGAGTGTACCTAGGATCAGGCCACTCTACGTAATTTCTGTATTCAAAATTCAATGTGCTGCACTGCAGTAACAACTCAGATCAAAAGCAGAATTCGCAGGATCTCCCAGTGCTATCTCCAGCTACTAGGAACAAGCAGCAGGCCTTATGAGGGCCTTGCTTACATTGCTGAGGAACTCAGAGTGCTACTGTTTCTAATCACAGAGAAAGGAGTTCATTTACAAAGCAAGGCTGTAATCCTGTACCAGTAAAGCAGGTGTGAAATGAACATCCCTGGCAGAGGAGCCTTTGGGGCTGCAGCATGCGTACAGTCTGCTGCAAAGAAGACGCCTGTCAAAGAAGGAACCGAGCGCAGGCAGCAGGTATCATCGTCCCTGTAGGGCCACTGGGAGCCTGCTGCCAACTGTTTAGACAAGCAGGCTCAGGGAGATGACTCCRGTGTTGCTCCTCAAACACATACAACTCCAAAAGCAGTGGGAATGAGTGACGCAATGAGGCCACCGGCTTGCCAGCTGGAAGGGAGGCACTGGTGGTGCCTCCAGCGTGAGTGGGAGGGAAGAACACGTGGCGGGCGGATGCCACACCACTCGCTTTTTCCCTGATCTGCTCCATCCTGCTGATTTCAGCAACAAGCTGAATCAGGACCCCTGGCAAGCACTCAGCAGGAGCTATTGCCCCACGGAGAGGCAAGATTCAGCTGATCAGCTTCTCCTCTTGCAGACACTAAGGAATAAGGCTGCCCCTATATTTCAGCTGACTATTGCTTAGCCAGGGGCAGCCACCCGGCTGTATTCCTCTGCTGTGCAAAAGCAGCAGCTCCGACTTCCCACTGAGCTCAAAACCCTTCCCGACTTTCATGCTGCAGCCCCCATGTCCTGTGTGCTGAGAGTGAAGCTCTGTAAGAGATGTGTAGACTTGTGCCTGACATGGATGGGAGAGATTACTTGGGATTTCTCAGAAGACACTCGCCAAGGATGCTCGGAGAAACTGTCAGCCTAACCCAAATCTCACCTCATATAACAAAGCTGTGGAGCCCATGGCCACGGTACATTTGGAAGCCAAGAGCACAAATTATTTCAGAAAGAGATCTGACAAATTCCTGGAGGCTAAAGACACTGGTAACTATTAAACACAATGGTGCATGTGCAATTTTCATCTCAGAAAGTTTCTCAACAGCTGTTTGCCAGAAATGGGGAGGTTATGCCAGGGGACAGAGGACTTTGTAATCATTCGGTTACTCAATGGGTCTGTCGTTGATGGCTATGCAAGATGAGATACTGCACTGCAGACACAGGACCAGAGCCCTCAAGGCAGTTCTTTGGTTTAAACACCTACTTCCACACTAGCCAAGGGTGTTACCACTAATTCACAAGTGCAACTTGGTTCTGCATGGCCAACACAGAAGTATTTGCTGTCTTGACAAGATCTTGGGTCTCGTCCTTTGTTCTGAGACAGGATCGGCTGCAACCTCTACGTGAATCCTGACAGGTTTTTAAACTCTTGTTTTCTTAAAACCATCCATGACGAAGACTATAATTTCACTGGATAGTCTGTTTCCAAGTCCAAATAGTCTTGCTGCTTGAAACAGCCTTCCTAACACTGATCTAACATTTACTTTGCTACAAATGGAAAGCATAAAAAGATGCTACCAAACCTTTTTAGTGGACTGGACTAACATCTCAGTCTCGTTTATTCTTAGGCAGTATTAAGAGCATATAGAAAGCCAAGCAGAATACATATGGAGTTAGCCTCCAGCCAGCAGACATAGGTTCTCTTCACATTGCACTACACCACTCCAAAAAGCGTAACAGTGTTTGCATGCTTTATGTGCAGTAAGATTATGCATGCATACTATGTTTTGATCAGAACTGAAAAAAACAGGTAGAGCAGGCTTCCCAGAGGATAGACACAATGAAAGACTGTTCAGCCAGTGGTAATTCTCATTCCCACTCAAAACACAACAAACCTGCATAAGGGATATATGTATGGGTATATGGGAAAACAATTTAAAGGTGAAATATAAAGTGACAAATGTGCTTGAGATCAGTAGTGGCTGTCAAGTAAGCCAGCCCTTTAGTATTCYCTTGGAGGGATGTCCAGCATAAAACTGTTTCAAGTTACTCTACCGTTTGAAGTAATTGCTTCTCTCTCTCTGTCTATCACCAGTGACATACTCTTCCTACTCGGTAGTTCAGGAATGACAGTTTGTCTTCTCCAGGTGCAGAGTGCTCAGACTTGTTGGCTKTTTGCAGGGATTCAGCCTTACAGTGTAACCACGCTTGCTGCAGACAGATGCTGCGAGGAGGTGACAAATGGGCCTGGCTCATTCACTTGGTCCCATGTGCCATGCAATGAGTCTGATCTCCCCTGAGGGGCTGTATTCATTTGTCCTTGTTTGCAATTTAAAAGCGAATTCTGATTTTTAAAGAAAATAAGTATTTTGTAGGTTTTAAATATTATTCTTCATGGTAGTGTTGTCCACACGTAGTTTTACATGCAATTCCAGGAGGTATGGGTTCTACAATACAATCTTTCCCTTTGGCAAATGTGCAAAAGGAAGAGTAGGAGAAAGACATAAGCCATGCTCTGCATTGTCCCCACTCATGGGGATTTCTTTTAAAACAGAGAGGGGGAAAAAACGACTAGAGAAGATTATCTTAAAATCCATTCACACCTCTGCTTCTTGCCAGTACTTTGGACTTACTTACATTTCTGCTATTAGAAAAGCATGATGTCAGTTTAGCCTATTCCCAGCCAGCACTATTTGATGAAGGAAACTCCCAGGCAAAGACTTTCTCAACTTCCTCATCTGATGTTTTTTTTTCTTAAGGGGGCCTTTGCAGGTAGGTGAACACCATGGCCATCCACATAGATCTCCGCTGCACCGCAAGCTCCCATCTTCACCACGCACACTGCCACAACTGAGGTCCTGGTCCCTGTGTGTCCCACAGCCTCACTCAGTACCACATCCACTCGGGGCTGGGTGGGCAGCAAAGCAAGCAGCCCCAGGCTGTGGGTCAGCCAGCCCCATCTCAGCAGGGAACAGCCCTTCCACCCTCCAGCTCAGTTCCAGAAAAGGGGCTTTTGCCCCAAGGTTCCCARCATCAATCTTTTCTCACATAAGCAGGCAACAATTTTTCCGCCTTCCCCTGCAATAACTGCGGAAGGCATTACTGAGCTGCAGGCCTACATGATTGCACAGCATGATTAGGATAAGAGACTAGTAATTCCCTGATGTTAGGTGAGAACTTTCTATTTGTAGACAAATCACAAGGAAAATACACAAAAGAAGCCATTTTAAGATGAAGGTTTTTGTTGGTTTTTTTTTTTCCTTAAAAATAAGAAAACAAAACCTAGGCATTTTGGCATATGATAACATTTAAAGAACTGAGCGGTGTAATGTTGTGCCAGTTCCCTTTGTTTGTCCTACATACAACTTCTTTCGCATGTTTTCCCTTCAAAAGTTGATAAAAGCTGCATTTTTATAACATTACAGCATTAAGTTCATTCTTTGACTGACCAAAAGTATTGCTGAAATGCTCGTAAATAAATTAGAAGAAAAACCCTCACTCAGCTCGCCTCAAATTGAATAAGAACTAGCTCCAGAAAAACTCATTGCTGTGAATGCTTTTCCTTGCAGAGATATTACATCACTACAGTCTACCAGGTTCAACAACAAACTGTATCTTGATACACGGAAGAGACAAGGGAACATTCTTGCCAGAAGTTTACATTAAAAAAAAAAATTAAATGGTACATGTATCAACATATAATGCAAGGTTTTGGGGTTAAGATTAACAGTAGAGAGAACCAGGCAATGAGAACTGACATTTCTGAACTCTATCACGAGGTGTGTTTCATCACCAGGTACCCTGGTGAGTCAGAAATTAAGGGTACAACAAGATGGGAAGGGAAAGGCCAGCTCTCCGCTCTGGGGAGTGCAGATGTTATGATTGGTTTCAGAAAACTGAGGACTTACCCCATGAGGGTGGCAGCCTCCACATGGGAGCAGACATCTGTGAACCCACTGTGGCTTCTGAGTAGCTGTGTTTTCAGGAACTGGAAAGTTATTATAGACCCAAACATCGCATATGGTGAAGGTGTGAGCAAATCATAAAATGTTTGTGGGAAATCTTTCCCTCTAATCGACCCATAATCCTCACTTTCTCTACCCTCTCCCCCTCTTTCCCTCCCATTACTGGAAATAGACAAACTATTTATGGTGTACACAGGAATTATGCTTTATCCACTTTATCCAACCAGCTGCCTGCTGGAGTTTCATGAACTTTAAGAAATATGAGCTACCAAACTGCCTCTTCTAATTTTTATAACTTCAAGTATTTCTTGCATTTGCAGATGCCTAAAGGCTGGGAAGCAAGTACTGCAGAAGCAGGGAGAAGGGCTGGAAACCGTTTCTACCTCACATCACAAGCTCTCAAATGACCTGTATTTCATTTAGAAATCTGTCAAAACACCTCTCCAAACAAGCAACTTTTTCTCCTTTCAGAGTTCCCTGTTATATTTCTTGAAATACCTCAACGCTGATGTCAGCTGCAAAGGTAAAATAACATTTCCAGTACCTGAAACRGGCTGGGAAGAGCTCACACTTGACAGCTGCTGGATGCTTGAAGGAGACTGTAAATAAAGGACAGGAGTCTACCCTGGGCCTGGGAGGAGGTGTGGGTTAAGCACACACACAGTTTTATCCTATAGTTACAAGGACTGTGGAAGGGAAAGGTTAATGACACACTTTGCCCTTGCTCCTGTCCCCTGTGGGCAGGGCTTGTGTGCAGGAAGGTGCCTGTAAGTGGCTGCTGAGCATATGCTGCACAAGGTAGGTGGGGCCCAGTTTGTAAGCACAGATGGTTTAGGCCCTGTTAAAGACTAATCCTGTGATTTTCTTCAGCTGGGTTTCAGGCAGTGAGATAAGTTCTCCACGGACTCACAATGCCTGAAGTTTGTTACCCCCAAGCACAGAAGCTCTGGGTGATGGTGGCAGCCCACCGCCTACATCCGGGTTCACATCTTAATTTCAGCTTAGTCTCAGGAAGTCCCTGAACCCTCACACCTCGTGGTGCTCATGGACCTGGTCAAATCACTTCATGTCTCTGTGCCTTTACTTTCCAGGTGTAAAACAGAGATGATTATATTGACCTTCTTCATAAAATGCCTTGCAAATGCTAGACAACAGCTATGTACTATCATGATTATTGTACAAAATAATCCATTATAGCCTCTGGATGCTGGAGAAGAAATGAATGATGGCTGCAGTCCACATAAACACTGTGTTAGATCAATGCAGGCACTATTACAGTGTTGATCTGGTCTCCTAGTGTGTGTTCCCACAAATCCACATGGGAATGAAAAATCCAAACATATCTCTTGGCTGACAACTGACTGAAGCTATGTTACAGGGAGGAAAAAAATATCTAACCCCATTGCACAAACCAAACTACATAGTTCTTGCTTTGATCACAGGAGGAAAAAGGTTGTTTTGGCCAAGTTTTCCGCATATGAAGGGAATTGTTTTTAGTTTGTTTTGGGGGTTGCTTTTGCAGATGAGCCATCTGASTTTGATATGAAGAAGGCACCCTATTGGCACATTTAAATGTTTAACACTCTGTCAAAGTGAGGSACTCTTCAGCTTTAAAAATTAAAAATTGTCTGGGAACAAAAGCACTGTCCCATTTGCTGACAATGGGAAAGAAAAATCCTACACTCCATGCAAGCTCAAAACAACATCTTCTGTACTCCATCGAGCAAAGCGGCAAACTGGAGAATGAATTCAAGGTTTTTCTAGGAAAGCTTCAGGAGAAACCAGCTTAATTCTACACAGAGCTAAAAGCCAGTCCAAATCCACTGGCTGGTTGATGAACCGTCTGCTTACACACCCCAGTCATCACCAGTCAATGCCCATTAAAGCTTTAAAGGAGCTACCCACGAAAGCAGAAGACACTTACTGTACTTACACAGAAATGCGTTGATTTCATTCTTATAATGCCCCAACTCTTGCGTTTTTAACAAGGGTGTGTGACGGATGTGCTCCACCCACTGGTCTGCAGGGAGTAGTTGTGTGCCACTGCCCCACGTGGTGGGTACCAGTGTCTGCTGTGAGTACCAGCACCTGCTATGACCCTGCACTGCCCAGCTCCCATCCCAACAGGAATGGAGCTGAAGGGATGGTAGACACTCTGCCTTTTCCTAAGTCCTACAGTGAGGGAGAAGGGGAATAGGTTTATAGGGATATTTTCTTCTAAAAAGAACTGGTGGGGAAGCTTGCTGCACAGCCTCTGCAGTCACAGGATGCTGCACTCACTGCACGGCCCCATTGGCTCAGGCATCCAGATCAGCATGCAGGAGCTGGACTCCCTGGGGTCACCATCTGTTCAGCACATCTGGGGTACCCTCACCAAGCACAGCAAGGCTGGCATGGTAGCTGTCTCAAAGGACAAGCTCATCAGGGTCCACACAACATTGCACTTCAGGGAACACTCACAGCTTAACACAGGCTGGTTCCTAAGTGCCAAGGTAGTTATTAGTCCTTCCCAGGGCATTACASCTGCTGCCTATGGCTTTTCCAGAGCTGCAGAGCACAGCACTTAACTAATCTCCTAATTACAAGCAGAAACCTTTATTTTAATGTGATACCTTCCTTCCTTGTACTCTAGGCTTTAAGCCTCATGACGCAATTCTTGAGGAGACTTGTTCCTGGTACATTCTCATTTTGTGAGGGAAAGATGTCCCAATAACATACCRGCAGATAGAAGGACCTTGTATCTCAGGGAGGCTTTTGCAATAACTCATCATCTTATACAAAATAGCATATAGCCCAGTCATTCTCCAGATCAATGGGAGGTGTGGCAGCAAAAGCCCAGGGTTCAGATTTTCAATCATGTGGCCTAAAATCAGATGTCCAGTCTGAGACTTYGTAAGAGCCTCACATATTCCCCTTGGTCTCAACTGTGGTTTAAAAAAGACAATTCATCCAAGGAAAAAGCATTTGGACAGATAAAACCTGCCACGTTAAAAAATATCAGGGTGTTTTGTCTGCACATATCTGAGCATCCCTGCACCATAAAGGCACCAAGTTCCCGCTCAAGATGTGTAGAATGCATTTAAACACTGAAATAATTCTTCTGCCATAGCCCAAGTTTCTTATTTGGAAAAGAGATGACATTTATTCACTTGGTAAAATAATCCCRGCAGCACATATTGTGCCCCTCTCACAGCTTCTGGAAAAAAGCCCAATATACACATTCTTGCTGGTATAAAAGCTTTTCTGCAGTCACTGGCAAGGGTTTCAAAATACCAATATCAGCAAGATACATATGCCTGATTTCTGTTTGCATGGCTCCAATTGCAGAAAGTCATGTAAAGAAGTGGTAAAAAGGCCTTTAGTTACAAGTTAGAAAACAAAGTGATTGCGACAGGATTTAGAAGTGCCTTTGCTAATGGGAACCAGGCAGCTAATGTCAGTCCTTTCAATTGTTTGACAATAGCTAAACCAAGGAAGTGAGATCCAAAGACAAATAAAATAACCAGTGTTTCACACATCCACCCGCGGGCACAGAAAATCTTCTGTTCCCTGGGGTATGTCCCTGCCCCAGCACAGTAATCCCCAGCCACACTGGGGACACTGGTTGTGCCACAAATGCATCAGGGAGCTGAACTGGTGGGAAAAATAGTGTGGAGAAAGCAAAAGGGGAAGGGGAGGGCATGAGCTCTGCTCCATGATAGAGTTCAGTGCTTGGTCAGCCTTATAGGTGGATATAGCTAGATGAGGAGAAGTGAGGAGAAGTAGTACAGGCACAAACCTGCATTGTTGTCAAAAACAGCACTAAAAGCCACAGCACAACCACTTCTTGGAAAGCTATAGCTGGAATACAACTTCTTTTTGCAAAGCTGTCATCTCGATACACCCACTTTTTATCTCTCCTCTGATTTTCCCAGGTCAGGCTAGACCATGGTTGGAGGCTGAAAAGTGCTCAAGGGAAACATTGCACACATTCACGGCTCTACTTTTCAGATCCTACTGTTACATCCATGCAAGTGACCACATTGCTAATGTAGAAATTCTCTCTCCATAATCATTTATTCCCAGCTGTCGCCACAGCAGCAATTTTTTTTTCATGAAGAGGTACCCTTGTCGTACTGGCTTGAAGCATGAGACCATTTAATTGAATATCTAATTTCTGGCAGTGTCTGATCTTGGCTTCTTCCAAAGAAGTCTTAAATATGCTCTGTAACACATGCTACTGGGCAGCAATATGTTGTGGAGGAAAATTTTATTTCAAAGATGACTAGAGCTCAACATGTTTTTGAGTAGATAGGATAAACAGTGTAATTGTGCATTTATTTTTTCTATGCAAGTGTCTCGACCTGACATTTCCAAAATTTAAATGCTCTAAGCAGTGACCTTGGGGCAGCTAGGAAGAGCTAGATTTTTACAATTTTCTCAGCATCAAACATCTTTTGGCTGGCGCCTCTAAAAATGAACACACATGGAAACCTAGAGGCAAATAGTTTAACAAATCAGAAAAATGGCTGAGTAACCTCCCCTCACCCCTGTAATGCCTCATAATTATTTCTATTTTTTTGAGGTGAACTGGAATATTAAGTCTCATCCTTCATCAAGGRTTTGCTCCTCCTTGATTTTGTATTCAGGCAGAGAGTACTCAATAAGACTTTCCTCACTGTGCACTGTTTGTTCCTGCCCTAATTCTAGATTTCACAGATTCTGCTTTTCACCTTCTGCTGAATTCTACAACACATTTTTTCTGATATACAAATACATATACATACGTATATATGTGTCCCATTTTTGCATTTTCCTTCTCATGAGGAAACCAAAACAAATGCTATATTCAAAGCAGTGCTGATTCTCCAAGGAGTATTGAGTTTCTCTCCCTGTACTGTGACCAAGGGATTTGTTTGCTTTTTGCTCTAATACRACCACATGCTGTGTTTCCAACGCTGACATACCTGTGCTCTTCCTGGGAGACTGCCACTAATTCCAGTACAGCCAGATGAGACAGCAGCGAATATTGTTCCTGAYGGGGTTATTACTTTGTACTTAGAATGCTGAAACATTTAGAAAAATTATTCCAATTTCGGTGTTTATTCATATGATGTGATATTACTGTTCCAGAAGCAACACCACACTCTGCCATTAATCCTGTGTGACAGGGCTGCTCTGCTCTCCATGCTGATAGCATCTGTATGAAAGGAGGAACAAAAGATCAAACCACACATAAACTGACTCCAGGGCTGAAATTAAGAATAATCCTTCCAATGAAACAATAAAGGTTTTGAAAAAGTTGACATTTTTTATAATGTACTGCTGATAAGAAAAAAGTGCCRCAAAAGCTTCTCAGATCAAGAGCATATGGAGGAATGCTGGAAGTTGTAATACACTGCTCTTTTAGATCATCCATAAAAGATCCAGCTGCTGAGAGAGGAGGTTCTGATAAGAACTTTTTTTCTGCTTAAACACTTTTTCCACTTTAGAAAGTTCTGTCTCCAATTTACCCAGATGCTGTAGGCCACCAGAGCAGAATGAATAATAGATGTTCAGCTTGGTGCTAGTTCTGAAAAAAAAAAAAAAAATTAAAAAAAAAAAAAGTAATTTGTGGATGAAGCAAACATTTTGTATTGTCTGAACATTTTGGCTTTGAGCATTTAAAACTTTCAAACTGAACGTGAAGAATTTTGATAGAAAGTTGTGGAAAGTCAGAAGATGTTGAAAGGAACAGTTCAGCTGCTTYGAAGTCTGGATGCTCGTTTCTCCCCCCATTTTGTCCATATGAACAATTTGACTAAGCTGACATTTCAGTCTCCAAAGCAACTTTTTTTTTCCCAGCAAATCTTTGGCCATTGAAATGTCATCTCTCTGTGTAGCAAGCAGATACAAAGAGCAAGGTCTCCCACTTGCATCCCTTTAAGTGGCTCCAATAGTCCTCAGAAGTATAAATGAGGTGTGACACCCAAACCCCATCACTTCAGCTGAAGTACATATAGTGAAAGCGAAGTTATGATGACTGCTTTATACTGACAGTAATTGCTGGCTACTGGGTATCCACTTGCTGAGCTGATGTGGAAAACCATCGTGCTCCAGGAGGTCAGTTCAATATAAGGTTCTATAAAGATTAATTCATAAAAATCCTCCCTTCCAGGAAAGAAGCTTCTTGTGAAGTCCTTAATGAAGAGAATTTATGCCTAGATGGGCAGAACAATTCCTGTTGCAAACCATCCCCRCTCCATCCCATCCTCCTCCTTGCACAGTGCCCTGCGCCCTGGGAGAGCTTGAGGTGAAGGGCCAGGCTAGTGCAGCCACCCCTCTTCTTGAGGAACAAGAAAAACAGGAAAGTCCCTGACAGGGAGAGCTCCCTAAGACCCATGTAACTGTAGGAATGATGTGCTTCCTGGCTGGATGTGGGCAGAGATGAAGCCGGCACATAGATGCTCAGTGCACCCTAAATAAGCACCGCTGCTGCACCTCACCAGTGACATCCACTGCAGCACCTGCCTCCAGTGTAACAGGCCTGAAAGCAGCCAAGTGACTCTATTTAAAACTAAAGAGGAAAGTACAAAGCTTTGAAGTCAGAAGGCATATAATGAATTCAGCAAAACTTTTTATTTCAAAGCCAGTTCTATTTGCAGAAGCCATCTGCCCAGAGAAAAGCTCGAACATGCACCTCTGACAGGAGTCAAAAGAGTTGAGGGAAACAGATCTCATTGAGGATGTTTCAGATCGTCTATTCCCACAATAACTGAAATGTCACTTTGTAGTGGAGCAGCTTCCATCCTTATATCAATTACAACATTTACATCCAGCTCCCCTAGTGTTGCTGGCATTTGAAGAGACTGTCCAGTCCAGTAGCTCCCAGCAATTTCTAATTAGATATGCCAATAAGACATCACTGCTCGGCCCTCCTAGTGGTAACTGTGAGCTCTCTGGAGCTTTACCTCAAGCTAATGTCTTTACTTATCCTTTCATTGGTCATTCACCTTCCTCTGTCCCCTTGTCAGCACTCACTTTTAAGCCACAAACCCAGAGACGGCCCCATCCAGGAGGACAAGGGGTAGTGTGATGTGCAGCCCTTTCTTTCACATGACAGGAGCGTAACCCTTGAGCCAGATTATTGTCACGGGCAGCAAACGCAAACCCACCCCTTGGGAAGAACCAGCAAGAGAGACAGAGTGTCCCAGCACCATCTTCCCAGAGCATCCATCAGCCAAAATGGTTTGCAGCATTAAAAGGGCTTACATTTCTACTGCAGGCAAAAAAACCCAAAAAAACATTGTGTAAAGCTCGAAATAAGACTGTTTAAGAATTCCTTCTGATATCTCTAGTCTTTCATATGACCCATAAGAGCCATTAAAATTCTGTCTGATAAGTAGTTTCCCGAGAGCATGAGAGCCAGGCAAGACCATGCCAGCCTCAGACTCTACCAATATTTCTCCTGGCTTAAAACAGACACTAAGACAAGCCTGGAAGTCATCTGTGAAGCCAACCTATGTCTTARACTTTGAAGATTATTCTCTGATTCACAAGAAAGTGGAGAAAACCAGAAATTATTCCCCTGGGAAAAGGTTGAAAACCATCCCTGGAAGCTTCCATCAGCCAGCAGCTGGGGCAGCTGAAGGGAGGTTGGCCATGGCCACTGGCTCTAGCAGAGCTTGGAACTGTGTGAATGCTGACTGTCCRCAGGCAGCATCTCCCCAAATCTCTCCCCAGATGCACTGCTGGCATTTACAGACCTCATAGGATCATTGCTGTCTTTGATGGTGAACAGTGACCTTAACAGAGGCAAAAGTTACTGAGGAGAAGGAGGGTATAAGCAGGCAGAGAGAGACAGATAATATGACTGTGTAAGCCTTATTTTATTAGAAATCAGCTTAAAACCAGTTTTCTCTTATTCTCAAAATCTTGACTTTCTTGTAATTCTCACTGGATACAGCCCAYTGCAAATAGAGTTCCCAGTGCTGTAGTGTTTCAGCTCATCAGAATATTTCGTGTATTTTGCTTTAAGACATTCCTGCCAGGTAGCTATTTCTTCACCTGTGGGTTTGGTTAAGACATTATCAGCCTTTGCTCACCTGCACTCACATTTATGCCTGTGGGAAATCAGTCCCAGAGTCCTCCTGCAGCACGTCAACRGAGCCCTTCTAGGAAAGGCTCTCTAGAATGTGGAGGAAGCAAAGTGCAATATGCATCCTTGACAGCCTTGAAACAGAAGCTTTTAGCTTCTGCAGCTTTGTCCATCCAAGAGATTGACTGTTTTCCTGTGCCTGTAGCTGTGGATGAGTGTGGGGGTAGAGGTCCTCCATGCTGTGACAGCAATTCAGAGGGGTACTTCAGAGCCCCTGTGCCACACAGATGCACACAATGGTCCAATGCATATTTATAACCAAGTAGTTGAAATTAGGTTGCAGACACCGGCACACAATCCCACCTCTGATCTTACTGTGACTCCAGGAGAGGAAGAAACTCCACACTTACACACGGCTGCTCTGGCTTCAGCTGAGCTCTGTCTATATCAAGCTCTTCTTGGGTCAGTGCCTGCACAGCAAGAGGAGGAAATCTTCCAAATCAACTTTTCCCTAGGCTCAAAATAGCTGCTGTAAAAGAAAAAGCAGACTCTTTCAGTGACAATTCTAATAATACTAATAAAAAAACACAATAAACCCATTGATATTCACGTAAAGAAATTCTAACTGCAGCCTTCCATTAATACTGCTCGAATTAGCATAGCATCCTAGCAGGATTGCAGACCCCACCTGAGCCATGTGGCGCCTTCTCCAGCTGATGTCTGTCAGGACAAACCCACACAGGTACAATCGCCTCTAAAATACTGAGGCTCAGATGYTTCTCTCTGCCTCATAATCTCCATGTTGATCCTGCTGGAGGACCTCCCAGGAGCTGGTAGAAAACCTGCTGTGTTGCTGCTGATGCTTAGTGATAATTGCACACAGAAGAGGCTACTTAACATGACCTAATCCTCTCCCCTTAATCTTCTATTATTGGTCAGTGTAATTTCTTTCTTATTTCAGTTTTTTGGGGGCTAATTTATTATCTGGACACCTTCACTCAGCAGGTTACCTTCTTCCCACACTTTCAGGCCAGCTGTTGTCTTCAGAGGCACCGGACAGCCAGATGGACCGAGCGATGCACTCGTCCATTTGACACTGTGCTCTGTCAGCACTGCTTTTGGTGAAGGGTAAGACAAGGATATGACCAACACCAGTGGCTGTTTTTTTCCACCTTTTCTKTTTAAAATGGCAACCCCACATGTTATGGGTTTATTCCAAACTGAGCATTTTTCATTTTTCCTTCTCAGAAACAAACTGGGGCGGTGCAAGCTGCTGTATAAATTGTCATTGCTGGTGGTTAATGCATTGCTGGGTTTTAATGCGTAGAGGTGGGCACTGGAAATAGGTGCTTTTTGGCCCCCAAAGTTTACATGGAAGGATGGAAGAGGGAACAGGAGCATAAAAATGTGAAACAATTTCTGAAGGTGGAAAACAGTGGCAAGCCCTGGTTCAAACTTTGATGCCAGACCATGGCCATAGGGGCAGAGGACACCCTTTCCCAGGCCAAAGCTGCCTCACCATGGAGGCCGAAATGCTGGATTTGGAATCTTGCTCCCAGAGTACTTGCTCMCAGAACTTTTAAAACACATACATCAAGGAATTAAGCAAGTAAAAGCACAGCTGCCAACTTATTTGCATTCCAGCAATACACAACTGAAGTGCTAATACCTACCAGCTGTACCTACACATCAGCTTTTTTGAAACTAAGGTAATTTCTTTGTTGTACCAAGAGGAGGAGAAGGTCAGCAAAGACACATTTAGTCCAGGTTCTGCACTGATAAGAGGTCTAGTGCAGGCTGTTAGTTCTTTTCTGCTCCAGGAGGTTTGAAAAAGCCAGAGCTGGGCTCTGCTTCAGCAGAACCTGACATTAAAATGGCATTTTTAGAAAAGTGCCTGCAATAAAACAGCATCTTCTTACTGAGAAGATGTGCTCCCAGAAAGGATCAAGGTCATATCTGCTGCTTTTAATGACAGAAAATGAGCTTGTGACAAATTACTTGTGCAGAGTTAACTTGGCCAAGAGATAATTAATGGAAGATGTGTAGTTGAGTCCCGTGTGCTGCTTTGAAAGTCTCAGGCTGTAATTGGTACCATCGGCTCTTGTAAAATAAAATAAATTCAGCTCAGAAATCAAAATAAAGAAAAAAAAAAAAGAAAAGCATTTTACTTTAGGAACTACCCTTCTGATAAAGTGTTTTTAAAATTCAGAGTGTTTCAAGTGAGTTTCTGGCTTCCAGTGCTGTTACTCTCCTCAATGTTGTGTTATATACTCTCTGATTTCCCTGCCACTGCTCGTACTTTATGTAGCTGGTGACTCTTGATGACGCATTTTGATGCATTCAGCATAACCACAYACCAGCACAAACCAGAGCTCACCATATTTCTGGCTGTGGAGCTAGAGTAAACATGGAACTGTGCCCAGACAGAGTTGGCGGTGGCTGGAAAACCAATACTGAAAGTCTAACGAGAGCTGGCAAAAAATCTGCTSTACTGAAAACATGGCACTGGACCAAACCTGTCATCTTTCAGTGTACTGAGGGCTTTCAGGCAGCCCAGTTTAGGTGTTGGGAGCAGGCACCGCTCTTCCCATTTCCCAGGCTCCTTCCCACTCTTCAGTCACTCAGGAGCCATTTCCACAAATCTTACTTGTGTAAACGGATCAGGCAGAGCTGATAAGGAAGGAGAGGAGAGTCTCATAGCRGAGTGTCTCTGCCGCTGACTCCCTGTGTGGCCTCATCATGCCATGGCTCAATTTCTCCCCATAAAATGACTAACAGCACTTCCCTACCTCCCAGGGGAGTTGGGAGGTTAAAAACAGYGACAGCCACAAAGTGCAAAGTTATTGCAACCATCTGTCCAGAGTGACTGTCAGCTTTAGCACGTAGGCTGCCCTCAGACCTGGTGCTGAGAGCGTTTCCAGCAGCTGCCCTGTTGGATGGAGCACGTGTCATGTGTCTCTGGTATAGGTACCCTTAGGCTCAGAGGGTTGAACCTCATACCGGCTATATTCTGCCTCAGAGAAAGAAAGTAAACCTCTTTCATCAGGTTTCTAATTTTCTTGCAGGAGAAGGCAGCAGAGACGACCTCTGCCACCTTGGACACGCTGGGCAAATTGAGCATGGGTTCATGCTCTGCAACAGCCTCCTTCCCTGGCGGGAAGAAGCTGAGAAGGCATACTGAGAGCCATACTGGAAGCCTCTGCTCCTGCCTCCTCCACAAAAGCAACAACTAGGTGTGGAAAGATGCTGTCAAACCCTACACCACATCAGTTCTTGCCACAAGTGCTCCCTCTCTTCTAACCACCCTGAAAGGAAGCACAGTGTAAACAGCCTAGTAAGATCTATTCCAGACGCCTGCTGTGGTGCATCAGGAGATTAACATATTAACTCTTAAAAGCCCTCTAATTTTAGAGAGAACTCTGTACTTAAACTGAAAGAAGTTTTGCAGAGATCAGCAGAGTTCCTCTGATGCTAGGGAACCAGGGAAACCTGTTAATATCAGGCTCTGTGGATAATTGAGTAAATTATTCAGTCCTACTTTTAAAGTATTTAGATTACAATATTACATGGATTGGTAATACTTTTCTCCTAATCTTTTCAAGTATACATTTGCAACAGTTCATTTATTGCTAGGTTTTGCCTTTCAATCTGATAAACACAGGCCTTGCTCCACCTGGAGCTCCAACTAAGCAAAATAAGTCAAGTCAGACATGGCAAGAAAGACCATGGACAAATACATCTACTTGATGTAGGAAGTTTGGGGGTTTTTTGCGGGGTGGTTTTGGGCATTTTGTATTACATACAATCTGTCATCGAAGTACTACTTGATAAAAAAACAGGAGAAAAAACAATCAGCTCAAAATTGTACAAGGACCTGAGGCGGATACCAAGGCAGCCCACGGGGCAGGGAGAGGCAGAAGCAAGTACACTAGAGAGCTCAGCACAGTGGATGGGAGGGAGAAACCCACTAAAATATCCAGGACTGGCACCATGCCCAATATATGCATCCTGGAGCCTGGCAGACTTCCCCTAAAAACAAGTTTCACAAGTGATGCTACATCAGTCGAACCGTCCTGCCACTGGAGCTGATTAACAAGAGCAGCCTGCCTGTGACCAGCTGCGTCTTCTAGGAAAAGGGCGGAAGGAGGCACGTTACACATCTTACACCACAATTTACCTGTTTACATGTCTTCCACCATGCCATGTGCATACTCTTACTGCTCTGCAGAAATCAGGAGTGACAATATATACGCTTTCACAGCCAACTGCTCCCATGCCTCCGTCACTTGGCCAAATAGACAACATATAATTATTTTTTATTATCGAGGAGCAGTCACAAACAAATGCCGTGAAAGTCTGGCTCTGAAACAGTGCTCAGAGTGAAAATTAGCCCAGGACCAATTGGATGTTTAGGCATGTTTCCCACTTTTTCTTGTAGACATACTAAGCAGCAAGAAATCTGGTAGAACCAGAGAGCTGTGAACATCCCTGGTGGAGTGAAGATCTGGCTGCTGGGGGTCTGCGGTGGCTGCTCTGGAGGAGCTTCTCCATGCTTCTGGGTAGGCAGTGCTGGAGAAAAAAAAGACACATCTAGGGCAGGCTAGGCTGTCAGGGAGCCACAGCAAGGGTGGCATGACATGGCTTGCAGACACTAGAGTCCCAGCTTGTCCCAGAAACCCTGTTCTCAGCCCTGGTGTGTGTCTGTCCTCTCCTCATTCCTGAGCAGCACCAGATAAAGTGTCTGCATGGGACAACCACCTTGATTTAAAAACACAAAACCCAAACCGGTCAACAAATTAGGAACCCAAAGCTCCTGCCTTTCCTCAAGGTGGATGTCTTTTGAAGCCAGCTATTCATATTTCCTCCCCAGTCTTGTCAACAATGGTCCAGGCAGAAGCTGTTTTGTTAAAGTAGGCTGTTGCCCCAGTTTTGTCCTGTCCCTTTCACCTTTACCTCACATGAGGAAGATGCATATTCCATTTCACACAAGCCCAGAAGTATATGAGTGATTATGTGTGACCAGCTACATATATAATTATCTCAGATGTAGGCCTATAAATGATTCATTAAGATCTGTATCAGCCAGTTATTTAATGTGTCCTGCTAATTAAAACTTTGTGATAAAGACAACTACAGCTCTCTGTAATTATGCCTCTGGACACTGCGATGCACTTCCAACTGGTATTTGCAATCCTGGGTGTAAGTTAAGTTGACACCTAAAGTAGGGTAGAAAAATATAGGTTAACTGCTGCTCTTAATTGTCCTTCATTACTAAGATTATTGTAGAATTTCATTGTGCAACACCCTGAGACTCTTCTGCACAGTGCACATTACAGGCACCGTTAGGTGACAATGCTGTACACGCAATTATCCTTTTGTATACCTAGGAAGCTTATGGGAAAAAAAAAAGGACTCTTTCACCCAGAAGGACTGTGTCTGATTTGGCACATCTGGGCGAGAAGGGGGTGGACCAAAGCCATGTTTGAGGAAATCCGGTGTGTTTTACCCTACATGATCAAATTTGGAATTTCTTACTCAAGCCAGAGGTCCTGTTAGGCTCAGTGTAATCTTCTCCTGAGTAAGGTCCACGGATCTGTGGTCACCATAGCCTGCATATGGCTTCCAGAAGGAAGAAACACAGCGACTCAGAAAGCACATTAGGTCCTCTTGTGTTGGTCAAAAATAAAGCTTCACTAAGTTTATATCTGTATAACTAAGCAGGTCTGACTCAGTTTGTCTCCAGTCTTGTTGTCTCAAAACATGTTTGGTGTTGAAGGGAATATGTCTATGCATGAAACATGTAAGGACATTAAAACATTTTTGGGACGGCTATCAATGTAATAAGACATCAGTAGCAAGTGATAAATGCTAAGTTAAGGAAGCTTTTCCTAAGCAACTTATGCTAAGAATATAAGTCTTGCCCCACTACCAAAAGACTGCATTAAGTGTCATCCTTCTAATCTCATTGGCAGCCTGATATCACCACTAGGATAAATGTTAAGATCAGTCACCTCGGTGGCTCTTCCACTACAAATTCTGCTTGGTTAGACACAATGGAAGATGACTGCCCTTGTGTCAACACTTGTCATCTCCTATGAGGATGCTCAGCTGGCTCCTGTCGTCATCAGTCAAGGGCATGTTTCACCCAGGAGACTGATTCAGGTGTAACTTGTTGGCTCGTTAGCCACAGAGCATTGCCTAAACCCTAAAGTCTGCATCCCATGAGAACAATGCACTAATCTAATCTCTGTTTAGTTTCTATAAACATTAATTTTTGAAGACAAAACAAAAACTATAGAACATGGAAGATGTATCTATCACATGCTTTTGGGTCCCTAAAGGTGACCTGGTATAGTCTGTACCACTGTGGCCAGTACCATTGACTCACCAGTGTAGAAGAAGCAAGAAGTAAACTCCGTGCTGACCATAAATGCTTTCTTCTCCCTGATGTCTTTTCCATTTTCTCATATCCAGCCTCATTCATGTAGTACTGCATCCACAAAAGCTATTGCAGGACAGAGCTAGAATGTAATAAGTAAAGAAAGTCTTTCAATATAACTTTGCTTTGGTTAATCCAGTTTTTACTGTCTGACCTCATGCCTATAATAGCATAGAAGTAGTGTGTAAAAACCTTGACCATATCGTACAAAAAAACCTAATGAAGCTTAGTTTCCTACAGACCTGTGTCTCAGACCACCTTACAGTGCCTGCTCTATTTACTTCTCAGTTACTCTCATGATACAGTGGATGTGATTAATCCTCARTCACTGTTGTCCCATCTTTTCTTTTCCATGTGTTGATGTCTGAGTTTCAAGTTAAACTCTTCAGTCACTTCTGATTACATTGCTGATAGCAGCCTCTGGTGATTACTCAGGGGAGAACTCACAGTGTAACTTTCTACACTATGGGAGCATTCCACAGGGGTTCTCTATCCAGTGATCTTCTTTAATTAAACTGATATGAACATAACTATGGTTGAGACTCCTACTGAAAGTTTATCAAAAATGATTCAGACTGGTCAGTCTCAAATAAGGAGGTGCAGACCAAGTGAATGTTTAAGTCTCAAATTTCCCATAAGACAAAAAWGTTTACAACAGGATAACTCCATGTGTGCCAGCTCTAGCCTGTGAAGGCTGTAACAATGCCAGCACATTTTTATTACCTTGTAGAGAAGGGGCCTAAAAAAGAGGGAGATGAAGCTGAAGCTGTTCAAGAATTCCTCATCGAACACCAGCCTTGCTTCTGTGTTTGAGGAATGCTGCTGTCTTTGAAAGATGTCTCAGACAACTTTGTTCTTCCTTAGGAGGATCTTGCAGAGTGGTCCCGCTGACCAGCAGTATCCCTAGCAAGGGAAATGAGGTAGCAGACAACCCTCAAAGGGTTCGTCTGTACAGGACTCAGCTCCATTTTCCCTGGATATTTGCATGGCCACCTCATAAAGCACCCAGGACAGAAAAGAAGAAGCACCACTTCTATGGGGTAATAAAATCCAGTCAAATTCACCCTGACTTGAAATTACAAGGTCAATCAGAAACTATAAGGACAGCTTAACCCTGTCAAGGCTCACACTTGAGCAACATTATAGAGCAGTGAGTGCTAGTGAGTGAACAGCAGGCACAGAACAGGCTCAGGCTTAACTGCAGTCACAGGTGCGTGGCCGTGGCAGTGCACAGATGGAGTACAAACAGGGTGTGCTGGCACCTGGAACAGCAGCAGCAGGAACACCTAGACCCTGAAAGGACAGGGAGGAGGAGAGTCTGCTTGCTACCCAACAAGGGCCACTCACTAGGAGGGAGACGTGCAGTCCTGAAAGGGGAGAAGGGAGACTCTAACATCACTTACTGAGCCCCTGGCTCAACAAGCAACTCACAGCTACAAACAGTCTTGGTGCAACTCAAGACTTCCTGTGCTTTTCACCTTGCCCTTTCTTTGGATGCAGCAGCACTGCTGGAAAAGGCACGGATTCCCGTTGAAAAACCATTTCACTGAATAGCAGAGGCACTCAAATGGGAAATGCTATTTCCCACTTGTGCTGCAGCATTTACCTGTGGCCTTTGGGTGACATCATCCTGGCATTCTCCTCCAAAAGCAGGTGGTTACAGATATTGACTGATGGTAGGAAATGAGTTATCATCTCCCCTGAAAATATATAGAAACAGACCAGGATTAGACGTTTTACCTCAAGGGCCATGAGAAGAAATGGGGTCTAATCCAGAATTAGAGTGAGGGTGCTCTAACAATAGTCTAAAAGCTCTAGGTCTGCATGCTGCCTAGTACAATGTGGCCATAATCCTGCTGAGGCCTCCAGGCAGCACTGCAATATGCATCATCATAATAATGAGTTTCTAATCCCAATCAAGTGCCCAACCCAGTAGGCACCGCCTGACTCACAGAAAGGATTAGCTGACAGATGTAAACAATAGTTGTGGGCATCGCTGTGTCCATTATGCAATCCTTTTATGCTGAGTATACAGAAATGGCTGAGAAAATTAGGAGCTTTTGCTGAGAACATAAGTAACTGAGATTTTTAAATACAAGTAATGGGTAGTCTCATTCTTCAACCCTAGGGATAACCCATTGATATCATTGCACCCCATTCCTGACTCTTGAATCAACCAGATTAACTAGGACAGGGACTCATGTTCATACCATGAGACAATAAAGACAAGCTACTTACAAGATGATCCTCTGAAGCAACCCGATCATGCCTGCCTCTTCCCATGAATAGGTCCTACTTTCTTTCATCACAGAAGTGCCTCTGTCACAAGTTGGAACATGTGGGAGGGGCAGAAGGGTGCATGGGAAAAATCAACAGAAATTGAAGAAATTAACATTTCTTTATGAGAATGAAAAAATTGGAGATCGAATAGATGTTTTTCTACTAAAATGTGTGCTACTAGTCTAGAATTTAATTCCAGGAATACATGAGAGCTGGCATCTAGGAGACAGTCAGAAATGCTTGAGCTCCTGTAACTTAAGAGGAACTCGTCTGAGGACAGACAGCTCCATTGCAGACCACACTCAGAGACCACACTGTGCAGTTTCACCAGGCTTGGGCTTCATCATTCACCTCACAAGGGAGCTGCTTAAACCTTCCCCCCAGCTCAAGTTAGAGGGGAGGTGTATTAAAAAGGAGTCAGTTAAGGACAGTCTTCAGGTCTCACTTTTAGTTAATGATGAAGGAAGTAAACAAAAAAATCGTGTTTTTTAATTTCTCTTACTATTCATCTTTTGTAATTTATGATGTTTTCAATTAATTTGTTTCTGATTTTGCCACCTTTTCCATAAGAAGAACAAGATATACAATAATAAATCAGACCTAACACTTACCATTCCAGCTTTTTTGGTAGAGGAGACAAAACAAACCCTCAGAAGCAAGGGTTCTTTCTAACCTTGTCTGCAGGCATAAAGAAAATCAAGAGGAATAATGTCTGCTAATTTTGTTATCTTTCTAGGGTTTGTGATCTCAAAAATCCTCAAGGTTTTTTTGAGATGCTCCCCCTCTGTCTGTTCCAAATAAGAAACATGCTCCATGCTCATTCCTCAGATGAACAGCAATTAACAGTGAAACAACAATTATGATAAATGATGAACAATAATAAAACAATAGAAAGAGCAGTAGCTTCTGCCTCTTGACTTTTATGCACCATCACAACTCGCTCCTCTTTTTTGACCAAGCAGAACACATACCCCAGCACAACTGAGGGCAGAGCACTTGTGCTATTGACTTCAGCAGCAGCAGGACAGGGCCAAAGCAGAGTTAAGTGAAAGGATTTCAGTACAATCTGGGGCCTCTCAAAGAGCCCTTTAAGCTTTGCATGCCGGGTAATGCTGGAGCTGACAGCAGCAATGAGCACTTTGTTCGTCACATAGTTGTGGTCATGCCTGTCGGATGTGTGTGGGGGCTGCTGTCCTGCACCAGCATCCTCATCAGCCTCTGATCCATGGGGCAGCCCATGAACAACAGAGATGATATTAAACTCAAACATGCACTGCCAAGGTGATAGGGGGAAGGGATGACAGCAGTGCTCTATCTGGGAAAACTCCCCCAGCACTCCTCAGAATGGACCAGTGTCACTGATGGAATTAGGTATGAACTAATGTAAACATTGCTTACTATTACAACATGCTGAAGTGAATATTACTTTGGGAGGAATGATTCAATTTACCCTCCTCTTTGAGCTTTAACTTTCACTTTTCTCACATGCTCACAAGACAAGCTTGACATAGCTGCCTAGTTTTGGTAGGTTTCAAATCATAGGGGTTTGTGAGAGAGGTGTATGACAAGCCAGGGACTAATATTTAAAACAAGCTTACTTTTGCAGAACAGAAAAAAGAGCCAGAGAAGTATGGGTTCAAGTAGCTGTTGTTGGATCGAGTTGTCGGCCCTATTTGACCCAAGTCAAAGCTTGCCCTCAGCGAGTCCAGTACAAAGCCTCACGGTGGCTTCAAGCAATGCTGAAGTGCACACGGGTTCCTAAGAACACTGAAAGAAAGCACTGGGGTTGCTCATAAAGCTCTGGAACAAACATGCCTAAAATAACAAGAGTAATCAAGTGTGCTGTAGGTGTCTATCAGACCTACAGACAATTTTCATCTACGTAACAGCAAGAGAATAATAAAGTAATTGTGTCATTAACTGTGATGTTTAGCAAGTACTTCCTTTGTTTCATACTAGGCCTGACAATGATTTAGTCACACATGAAAGCAGAGAGGTTGCTCCTTACATATAGTGCTGCCCCAACACTACGGGTGCTTTGACCCTACTTCTGTACCCTAGAGCATCCTGCAATTCATTTGTTTTCCAGAGAATGAAGATAAAGGCTGTAGCTGACTGTGCAGCTTATTATTTCCCTTGCCCTCTTCCTTTCCCTGCATCTTATTTCCAGGGAAATTATTTTTGTCATTGCTAGAGTATCTTTGTAATGCATAAAAATGACATCCATCCATACCTGTTTGGTAAAACAGAGTAAACCTTTAGAAACAAAGCAGGGCCCAGTGGTGGGAAAAGCCAAATATTCAGCTCTGATCACAAGGCTGCAGAGAGTCAAAGAATGTGAAACCAGACTCCAAAAAATGGTCCTTGAGCAATGCATAAGAACAAGACAAACCCCAAGGTTTTGCCAATTCACCACATGAGGAAATTCCTTCCTATCCCAAACATAGTCAGAGCTTCAGCAGCATGTCTGGGAGCAAATATCATTAGGGCTGATCCAGCTTGTTTTTATCCAGGCGTGACACTGGCACTCAAAAGATGATGTTGGGTTTTGATCTCGCCTTTCAACAATTGCACAAGGAATCTCCCACGGCAAGAAATTCCAAATAGTGATTAACCTTCTAGGGCAAAAGCCAGACTTTCCATGTGTTTGATCTAAATTGAGTTATTTTTTAATTTCCAGGAATGGCTTTTTTTTCTTCCTGTCACTGCTTAGTTCACATATATTCCTGTGGGTCCTGAAGATCTCCTGAAGACATGTCAAATCCTACACAGAGATCTGAGGTTCAGTAGGGGTGAATGCATTTTAGCTGTGAAAACATGTTTCTGTAAGTGGCAGCACAGCTATGCAGRAATCTTGAATATGAAGTAATTTCACATACAAGGAATGTCTTGCGGTTCTCGATGGAGTCAGGTTGCTCTTTTAATTTCCATCCTTGGGGTGGTAGTGGCTGCTCCTTGGCCGGGAGAACAGCATGGGGCTGTTACCAGATGGGCCTCCTCGGGAGGGACTGAGCATGTTGGCTTTCAAGGAGTGCAACTGGAGTTGAGGATATTCAGCACTACAAAGGATCTGGCCTTCCAAATGCTTTTCACTGTTGCAGGCCAAAATAATAAAAAAATCAGGGGCTATCTTGTTTATGTACTGATGTTTCCCATGTCCAAGCACTTTACGGTACTTAAAATGGTCATATAAACTGCTCCTAATCTGATTTGGCAAGCTGATCCAATGAATCCTGCTTCTGATTAAAAGTGTTTCCACACTTGCTGAGTGAAGGCTTAACTCCAGTTAAGCCCTTGCACTTAAGTGAAGAGCAGCAGACCCAAGAGATCATTTATAGATTCCAAATCTGGTTGTTTAGTGGTATTTGGCACAAAACAACTTCACTGGCAGCTGTCTGCTGCCTACCTCTCTGGATCCACCTCAGAAGACAGCAAATTTCTGGAAGTACTGGTTATCCCAAGAGTGTGGGAGCAGTGAGCTGGGTCAGAAATTCAGTCTCCAAAATCATGAGGTGAAAAACTGGGCTCAGTTCTACTAAAATAAGCAACAACAAAATAAGCAGCATTCTTCAGTTTTCTTGCAGTTCATCATGTAGCCTGGCAGCATTGCTCTGTGTAACAAAGCTTTTCCCAAACCAAAGCTGCACTAACATATAGGTGAAGGGAGACAGTTCAAAATAGAATTTGGGGGTAAAAAAACTACAGACATTGCAATAATCCAAAATCTAAGCACTGGATGTTCAGCATGAAAAATGCACTGAGAAATAACRCAAGCCTGACTGAGCACTGCAATAAATAGTTACTACAGTCAAACTATCTTGCCTCTGTTTTAAGGTGGTTCAATATCATGACTGTGAAACTAATCTAAACTATGGGCATGTAAGTGTGATCAGTGTGTTAAAGTCTGATTATTCCACAAAAATTCAAGGCTTAAAGATGTAAAAATAAATAAATAAATGCAGAGCCCAAACATTAGCCAGCAGGACAAAACTACATTACCCTACAATATATTTGTAACATACTTTGACAAGACTCTTCCCCCTTCCCTTTTTCTATTGTCTGAGCTAGTGTAAAAATACTTCTCTAATTAAAAAACAAAATATCCTGGTATAAGGTGGGGAAAAATCGGATTCTGACAAAGTCTTTAGGAGATCAAGAAAAGGGGTGAAAGAGCAAGTCTGCTTTTCTATATATTTTATTCTATTCTTGATCACAAATTTAAGATCAGAAACATGTAAGTATCCCATCCCTCATCATATTAGCTATCTAAACACAAGCAGGGATGGAATGGAGAGAGCAAGATTGAGCCTCTGTATCTTACTTGAGGAGCAACTCTCCTCTATGGAGTTGTCTGGGGGCTGGTAGCAATGAGATGTCCATGGAATAACAGCCCCTGGTGATGACAGTAATGCCATGGCCAGCAGCAGAGTGGAGAGAGGAAGCAAAGGGAAATATCAGTACCTGAATTGCAGGAGTGCAAGTAATTGCAAGTGTTCYCTCTCAAGTTCTCAGTCCATCCTGCACCAGTAGCTCCTTAAAACCAGATACGCTGAAAGAACCACAGCTCCCTTGCTCTTTTTGCTGCAGTGTCTTCTCACCAAACTCCTTTGTGTGCTGACCTTCTGCATGCACTGATGCATCATCAAACTTGCAGAAGATGAGAGCAAGAGGGAACTCGATGGCAAAAAAAGCTGCTCACAGCTGTACCCAGATGGCTGACATGGGCAAGCTGAATCTTCTTGTTGCATACCCACTTAGCCTCCTACAAGACTTCTGTGTCACTTTTAGGACATTGTCCTATTTCAGCTGAACTTCTTTCTGTTCATTGTGCAGATTGGTGGATTTTAAGATCTGGGAATACTGCAAATAGTGCCCAGCATCTTTCTGCATCACTGGAGCCCAGACATAGGAAAAATCCTTTCCAAGCTATGGATTTTTCCAACCTTTTTTCACTCTTCAGAGAGGAATACACACAGAGCTAAGTGTTTTATTACATGCTAAAACAAAAAGTACATTAGATGATATTTACTTAATCTGTGCTTTAGGATTCATGAATTCCTTTTTACTCCCATGCTGTCCTTGGGAGCCAGCCTGCCTTGTTTCTTCCAAGGTTATGAGCACCACTCAGATTCTGGATGTAATCCTGGTCTCTTGTATGTTTCCTGCCTGGCATCATTGGATCCAGAAGCTTCAGTCTCCCCAAGGTGCACAGTCCTTAGATGTTCATTTGCAGTTTGACTATCCAGGAAACAACCAGGGAGGATTTCAAGGACTTTTAAAAGCCCCTTCCTAAACGAAAGCAAGTTGCTTATAGATTACAGCAAGAAGGTGTGCAGCCATGCAAAAGCAGAACACCGAGCATATCTCCCTCCCACCAGGTACCCATGCTGCCACCAGTTCCCTGATATTTGCAGGAAACCCAGGGACTCCAAGTCTCCTACTTCTGCCTATTACTCCAGAGAGTGTGTGTTCCTTGGTGGAAGGTATTTCTCTTTAACACAGTCAGCCCACAACACTTCTGCCCATTCYCTCTGTATGAGGATTTTCCATGTGCCAGTTCTCAAGTGGAAACATTGACAGCAATTTCAAGTCAATAACTGCCTGTTGCTGCCAGGGCTTTGTCAAGCTGGGGTGTGCCTTGATGTGCCTTGCTTCAATGTCTAAGACTGAGCTGGTTTCCTGGTGCCAAAACCCTCACAGTATTCACCAGAACAAAAATTAGTTCAAGGCTGCCATTGATGCTCTCAAAACCCTTGCTGTCTTTCTGACTTAGGAAACAGAAAATAGAGAAGTTCTCAGAATCTGCCTTTCCTATGCAGGGTAGGCAGTGTACAAACTGTACCTTCCTGGTTTGGGATTTAAAACCTTTATTCTTCTTAGTTAAAACCATGCCAGTTTTCTATGTGTACTGTATGAGGGCAGTTCTTGATCCAAGATGCATTCCCAGTAAATCCCTCCCCATACTTGCTGTGGGTACCCAGGGTGGGATGAATCCTCAGAGCGCATGCACTATAAATACAAAACCGTGGAAAAATCCCCGTGAAGGAAAAGTTAGTCTCCTGTTTATATTTAGAGCTAGTATTTCATGTAAGCTCTGATGTTACGAAGTCAAGTGTGTGTAGTTTTATAAAGACATTTCTCCTTGCCCCTTTGTACATAGCTTGACAGAAGCAAGAGAAAGTCTCTGACAGATGCTGATGAAATGAGCTATCTGGTTACAGGGCTGAAATATTTGGAAAGGACACAAGTGAGAACAGAATTTATTGCCTTTGTGAAAAGGGGATTTAATTTCTAAACTATCCACACGTGGCAATGAACAACCTTGTCTCTGCCCTCTGGTGACAGCCTGCAGGCACCATGCAATTACGATTAAAGCCTTTTATTGTTTTTGTCCCAGATTAGATTAAGTTGGTATTTAAAGATACAATTTTCTAATTGCGTTGTCACGCCAGAACAGAGACGTGGTTGTCTGTGCACTTTTACTGAAGAACAAAAAAGAAATCTGAATGCTTTGAGGTAAACATGGCTAGCAGACTTCTAATTTCCAGGAAGAACAGGAGAAATAATTACAATTCTTCTAGATTATTATTAATTCTTAATGTTCACTTTAACTGGGAAAACCATTTAAATTACTTCACATAGCCACTAAAGACAAGGCAGGGAAGAGAAAGCCACTGCACTGTGCTTCCAGTGCTGCTACAGCAGAGATCCTCTCCATTCCTGGCCATAGCAAGGTCAGAATCCCTGCTTCCAAAATCCGCCACCTTTGTCGTAAAAATAAACAATAATGACTTGCACTAATCTGGATAAAAATCATACTGCTTATTTGCTGTATTCCAGTATTACAAAGCCAATGGGTTTGAGTGTGAGACAGACCTAAGAAATGCCATCAGAGCAAGGAAAAGATGAGAAGGAGCTATGTATGAGTACTTGCAAGCATCTAACATTCCCAATTTTAAGAAAAAGGACCACAGGTGACAACAAAGATCTAATTGTCCAAACAATTTCAAAGATAAGGGTATGAAGGAAAGATGGGACAAATCAATATAGAGGTTGAGATGACATGACAAGGAGCACCAGCTTGAAACTGAAAGAGCACAGGAAGCATTTCCATGAGTCTCATTTAAATCCCTCTTCCTATTCCAAAAAGCAGTAGATGGCTCGGGGATTTCGCTAGCATACCATGTGCCAAGTAATGCCAAAGAGATTCTTAATTCTGTCTTACAGCACTTTTACTGTGGGAATTTTGTACAGGGGGAAGACTCCTGATTGTTTCAGGAGYTGTGGACAATGAGCTCCCTGATTTTTTTCTGTCTGTGGATAGAGAAAATTGCCCAAGAATTGAAAATAACACCTTTTTACTGTGAAAGCACATGGAAGAATGGCAGTCATATTTCAGTACATCATTTATCAAAGTGAGTGAGAGCTCTGCCAACAGTCACAATGATGCCATGTAACAAAGCCAGCACATGCTCATCCGGCAAACAAGAGACCAGAGGAGCCATAGGCTTGCTGCATATGGAACCAGAAGCCCCACAAAGTCTTATATCAAAACAGCTTTTGACAACATGACAGGTTTACTCTGGCTTGCATGGGCTGCTGCTTTCAATCCTTTGGAATTGACTGCCTGCAACGCTTCCCACACCCATTACTTTCACCCAACAAATTGTGCCAAAAAGACATTGTGGTGATGTAGCAAACCCAATGCATCACGGGCAGCACCTACACAACCGATTGGACTCACTGCCTGCTTGCCCAGCCTGTGCAGCCACACAGCAATATTGCTGCCTGGACGACATCACACTCAGGGGTTAACTTCAGCTGTACTGGCAGCGAAGCAGTGCCCCAACGTGGAGCTGGCCTGGATGGATACCAGTGCCTTCTGCAGCACAACCCCTCCAGGAGTGCCTGATTACTTCTAATTATAATGCCCGGCAGATGTGCAGTGTTCTGGCAGAGTTTGGCACAGTGTTTTGTGTGGCTTCAGACCGACTGAGGGAAGGAAGTGCCACCGGCTGAGCAGCTCCCAAGGCATGTCCGTCAGCAAAAGCACTGCTCTCCAATTAGCAAGTCAGCCCCTTCTACCCAAGCACCAAAGCTCTGCAGAGAGAGCAGCTTTCTACTAGTGAGAGGCTGAGCAAGAGCTCTGGTGTGTGCCACCATCAGCTGAGCCACAGCAAGATGGGGTCTCTGCAGGAGGGCAGCTCTAGCAGAGATGTTGGGCTCGGATGCAGGAAACCCCTGCTGTTGTCCCTGCCTCTGCTGCCCAGGCTCACGAGCTACATGATGGGCCCTTCCTTACCCCTGCCACCCTTTGCCTTATATACCTATGGAAGAAGATCCTCAAGGCAGATGTGCCTTTAATACAGGCAGTGTGATAGTGCTTCCAAGGAAACCCAATTTCAAACGGAGCCCCCATGTGCTGTTAAACAAACTACTATGAATGATCCCAACTTAAAGTGATGTGGAAAAAGACCCTAACACCCATCTCTAAGAGACAAATGGGTTCCAAGTCTTGTCCTGCAGCCTGTATTCTAGGCAGACCTGAATGACCTGCATTTGCAGGAGCAGAATGTGTTTACTTCCTTTTAAAAAATAAAGAACAAACGTTTTATTGACTCCTTCAATGTCATGTCTCAATCTCTGATTTGGCAAGTGGGTTTATGCCATTTTAAAATAGAAAATACTGGAGTTGTTCATGAGATGCTAAGAGTCGTATAACATGCAGAAAATCTATCAAGTCCCCATGGAAATTGGGATAAGTGCGGCTCTACAGCTTTTTTTACAAGRCACTTGAGAACAAGACTTCATAACAAGCGTTGCTAAGAATGTGCAACACTCACAAAAGGAAGTGGAAATACATATACTATCTTAGAAGTGTCTCTCTGACACACTTAATAAATAAAGCCACAACCTTTGACTTRAAGTCATTACTCTTCAGGGTAATCTCTCTGAAAGATCTAACTGGAGAGATGTATTACATTTACAGGCACAACACTCAGCTTCTCTTCCCTTCCTGGGCTCTGAAAACACTTTCTTTAGACCTGTCTGGGATTTTCCTTCTACTTCTTCAGTTTTTACTTGATGAGCTTCTGCTCACGTACAATCCTATTCACATGGTTGGCCACCCTGASCTCTAATTGGGCCTCTAATTATTTTTTAACAATCCAGCAAAAGATCTGAGAGAAAAAAAGGTGACTTATGAATAAGAACATCCAGAGACTTAACACACTTAAGAATATTAATTTCATGGCTCTAGTGGATTTGTCCTAATAATCACAAGCATCCTAGTAATGATTACTCTTCCCCCTTCTCCCCCACCCTCATTTAAAAAGTGAAAATTTAAAAAGTGAAATTAATGGAGCCTGTGTTTCTACAGATTTACATTTTCTGTTTCCCAATAATTCTCACCATCCCAGCAATAAGCAGCTCCTACCCTCTGCTTCCACTGACATCCAGGTGGGCAAGATGCTGGATCAGCACCAGGTAGACTGAGCTATGAGCATGGACCCCTTGATGGATCCCTGGCTGGACCCAACTCTTTGATTTAATGAGCCTCTTCATAAATCTGCTGAGAACATATAATTAACTTTGAGACTCCTGAATTTCTCTCAGACTCTGAAGGATTTGGCCAGTGGGATCAAAATTTAATGGTAGTGACAAACAGCTGTCAACGTCTGACACGGGGGGCTGGAAAAGGTGTCCATTCCATGAGTGAGGGGCAAACTCCTCCATTCCTCCATGGTGCCCACTACCCTTCATCTCCTTCTATTCCCCTCCTCACGCGGTGGGTTACACTGCTACTGCAACAATGCGTTTCTGGGAAGCAAGGAACACTGGATGCAAGGAACACATCTGGGAGGATGTGTTCTGGGAGGCAGAAGGAACACATTTCTGGGTGGCAAGGAACACATCTTGAGCAGGATGACAGTGGGAATCTTTTTTGGGGTGCTATTCTCAGTCAGCACGCCCTTCCCTCTCATGCTCTCTGTGAGTTTCATAGTCCATTTTTGAGTCTCCAGACTTAATTGGGCATGCTCCAGATGGCAGACACCTGCACAAACCCCCACTAGTTACACTGCACAAATAAATGCTTCATCCAGAGAAAACAAAGAAGGAAGAAATTAACTCATCACCCTTCCCGGCTATATTATCAGGATATTTTGCAAACACAGCATCCCTGGCAATGCTCCCAAGCTTCAGGAAAGACACCCAATAAAGTTACCTGTGTATGACCTGGAGGCTATATAGCAGCTGACAGGAGGACCCTCTGAGCTTCCAAATCTCGTACAGAGAYATTAATATAATGAGTTGTCTGAAGAACTACAGAGAAAGAGGCTTTTGGAGGAGGAAGAACAGTACGGGAGAAATGGGATACAATGAATCAAGTTTTGCAATACAAAAATTCTCAAATTTTTTAGCAGATAAAGAAATGAAATCTTGCTGTCTGAGAGGGAAAAAGAAAGGTGTAGTTTCAGACATTGTCAATCCCCACCCAAGATGAGGTTAGGCACATCCAAAATTCTCGAGGCATTTGGGAGAGCAAGCAAAAGCCTTACCTGGCCATGGGTTTGGACAGTGAAATCAGTCTGCACAACACAGGTCAGGGCTGAGTGCTCTTACCACTGGTCACTCAAACAAATGGCTACCGAAACAGGCAAACATCTGCAAAGCATTTCAGTGAATCAGCATCTTTCAGCAATACAGGTTGCAGAAGGCAGATGAACTCTAGGCTATCAGAGTTCTCTGGTGGTCATGGTCCCCTCTCCTCACAGTCCTCAAAAGGCTCCCAGGAGTCTCCTCGTGCCCAGTCTCAGATTTAGAGCCCAAAAACTGCTGCACAAGCTGCTGCATCTGCCAGCTGTCTCTGCCAGCTGCATCCAGGCACCTTGGGCTCCTCAGACCTGCAAAGGGGCAAGACTAGAACTGCAGCCCCGTTAATGAGAGCTTCAGTCACCCAGGGATGCTCAGATGTCTGAGAGGCACCTGGACACACACTGCTTGTTTCTGCACAAATCTGCTTGAACGCAAAACCTGCCTGTTTTCTCCCCACAAGCAAAGAAAATTTGAAGCAGTCGCATCAGCTACAGGGAAGGATGGAAAGGAAACCCCAGACAGCAACGTTCATCCTTGCTGAACGAAATCCCAGAGACAGTCACCTGCCTGGGCAGGGCATGTGCTGCACGTGGCACATGTCAGAAACCTGATTTTGCCAAAGAACAAGGACGGTGACTCTGGCATAAGTTCAGGCATTTCTCCTTTCCAAGGGCACCTGCTTGGGAAGCAGGGCCTGATTGGTAACATAAGAGAGAGAAAATAGGAGCAAAAGTGAGAAACACCCCCCTCCCTCCCCCCCCATACTTGCAGGTATAGAGACAAAGCATAACTATGCATATACACACTTTAATTGTTTCGTACTCTTAAAATGGAAAAAGGCTATATTCAAAAAGATAACTTCCTTTAAAAAAATTGAAGCATTATTTATTGTGGGGTTTTTTTTTTCTACATTTCAAGGAAGCTCTTTAAAGGTTCCAGGACTGTAAAAGAGTCTTTGACTTTTYTATCTCTCCCTGTCTTTGCCTTCCACAGCTGGGAGAAAAATCTGAGGGCCTTAAATAAGTTTAAATATGAAAGTCAAAAAAAGGCTTTGAAAATAAATTGTGAAGGAACACTCTGTATTTGAACTCCACAGAGAAAATTAAAATCAAGGGAAAATGTAGAGCTGAAACTGTAATACATCAAATTTTTATATGTATTTATATATATATATTTCAATCAGAGGACTCAATGTCTTACAGCTTTCAATGGGGCTTTTGTTTGTGTGAAGATGGAAGAACAGAGCTCTGTTTCACCATGGCTCTGTGCTTTGTCTGCTATGTCCAGTCCCCAGATTTTTACTCCAAACTGGAGTAGGACACCCATCTCTCAGAGCAGCTGAGCTCATGCAGAATGGGATTGTGCTTCTTTGTGTGGCACTACCAGTGCCAAAATCCCAGCTCTGCTGAAATYAGGGGCTAAACTGCCCAGCACCAAGAGAGCTTGCTTCCCACTGCCAGACACACATGGCCACATTGCTGACTCCCTCAACACCCTGCCACTCCACGGGGCCTCTGCCATGTAAAATTAGTTATGCTTGTGCTCACAGGGACAGTGCCTTGGTGGGTTTTCTCACCTAGRGATGAGACTGTTCTTGCCACAGCCTGAGCTGACATTGGGCAGGTTTCCATCACCTGTGTCATCCCCCAAAACCTGTGCTAACTCAGCTAGGAACAGCAGCCCTACTCTGCAGGTTTTCTTACGTGTTTATACAGCCTGCTCCTTCTATCTGTCGACTTTTAAAATATGGCCCATCACTTTAACATCTGAGCACAAGACCATACATGGTGCACGCCGCAGCTCCAGTGAAGTGCTCTCCTTTGGTGTTGAGGAAAATAATTTATAGGCAACAAAAGACTGGACAGTAATTAAGGGAACAGATGAAGCTTCCTAGTAGATCATAGGTGGAAGAAGGCAATCCCTGCCACTTTTACTATTGTGGTTTGTAGGAGCAATGAGGAAGATGGCTGGAAAGAATCTATTTTAACAGCAGTACTCACCAGCCATAGAAGGGAGAAATTTGTTGAAGCTTCAGTCAGCATCTCACAGCTTCCTCTGTTCTGTGTGCAGGGCTCCAGGGGACACAGCAGCAAGCATGGCATCACAAAATATTCTTTTTCTTCCTGTTTCTGCTCCAGAGTCTCTCCAGCCTCGAAGAAACCTCTCACCTCCATGCCATGGCTTTGCCCCCAGGAACAAACACAGTACCCACCAGCATGAACCACTGTGGACTCCTCTGCTCACCGAAACTGTGTGGATGCCAAGTGCCTAACTGCAATATTTTTTTCCTCTTTTGTAAAGGCAATTCTTGTTCTACCTGGATTAACTTTCAGAGAGGGTGAGAGACCTGCTTTCCATCCTTGTCTGTATCTCTTCCACTTACAGACAGACTATAGCAGTGCCTTTTGCTTTTGATTAAAAGAACTTCAGGTATCAATTAAAGTGCACTGACCCAATTTTTATCATCTGACCCCACTGGAACAGCTCTGTTTTGAGAGGCAGGATCCCTCAGTGGAGCTATTACAGCAGCCTTGCATCACCAGAGAGAATAATTCTCCAGAATAAAAGCTAAATGATGGAGCAAGACAGAGTGGGTGACTGTGTACATAAACATTAGAATTTGTTTACTAATGCAAACAGCTCTCAGGGTGAGAGGGAAATAGCAGAAATATTCAGTTAAACATTTATCTCAGTTAAACATTTATGCTGAATTTACATACGATGACATACACAGAGGTGGTTTGCATGGCTGACACTATTGGCAGTGTTGGATTTTTTAGGGATGCTTTCCCAGAGCATTTTTCTTGCCAGGAGAATCTTTAGTGAAATTGTGCAAGTGTAACAGATCCATCATTCACATACAGAGCTGTGCAATTTTTCTTCCTTCCAAAGAACAGCTTGTTCCCCTATTTACAAAGTATTAATATAGGAGAACCTATTCCTGACACTTTGATACAGCTGCTCAGGTTTCCCACATAGGTTCAGATCTCAGCTGATGTAACCCAGTGAGGTCAGCACATAAAATTGGAGGGAAGTTAACACATTAAATCCTTTTCTTTAACAAATAGAATTGCTTCTTCTATGTACATATTCCCCTAGAAAGGTAACCCCCAAAGCCAAGAGCTCCCTTAGAGCACTTATTGGTGCTATTACAGCACTGTGCTAAGGGTTGACAATGGAAAACTTAAATTAACAAGAAGCTCTGAAAAAAAAAAAAAAAACAACTTGAATTTTACTTTTCTCAACGAAGCTGAGATGTAAGGTAGATAAATAATGCAATTATCAAAATGCAGAGCAGAATCCAAAAAATTGCCTTGGTTTTGCTAACTTACATTTTACTTACATTAAGGTGTTCTGATAGACAGGATATTTTGCCCAAACAGACCCTGGGATAGATACTTCAAGGAAGTTAGGTTCCATGCCAGTCAAGTTCTTGAGGATAATACATTCCAGGCGTGCATTTGACTTCTCATCAGCTGTGAAAGTCACCTGCATAACTGACCTTACAGCTCCGAACTACAGGGCCTGATTCTGATGCAATATAAACAACATCTGGTCTCTCAAATTTATGAGGTAAGGACTCAAAAAAGCATCTGTAGGATAAGAATCCTATGCCAACCAGAGATGCCTTTACTTACCTTCTCATGTGTGAGTCCTGAGGTTCCCCTTTTTCAATCTCATCCACAATTAGAGGCAGAAACTTTTCCCCTCTTTTCTTTCTGACAAGGACAACTGAAATGCAGCAGGACTGTCATGAYTCCGGGAGCTGCAGCTGTAAAAAGAAGTGCACAAACAATTGACCACATGCATTGAAACCATGAGGTCACTGTGAGAAGTGCCATTTTTTCTGGTCCAACTGCAATTAATMGGGGCATTGCTACTGTTTCCAAGGCCAGCAGGACTGTCTTTTCCTGCCTGCTGAGCTCTGTGGCAGGTGAGTTTCAATGGGACGAATTCCAATTTAATTAACAGAAAACAATTTTCTTAAAGAAAAAAAAAAAAAAGCCCAGACAACAAACTGTTCTTACAGTTCTCTCAAAATGAATATATACATCATATAGAAAATGAAAAGGTAATACAAAGGAATTTGGCTTCCTTCCACTCCTAGGAGCTGCTGGACACTCATTTGAWACTATGTTTTAAAATACAAAATTTACTAGCATTGGATAACTTAGTTGGAGGACCCCATGATGGATGAAATTTTTTTCCCTCCATGAAAAGCATCCATTTCCTCTCTTAGGCCACAAATGTAAGTATAGAAATAGATCATTCTGAATTGGTCTGTTTAYGATTATTTATTTAATGGCTAACCATAGTGTCTCAAGCTACTAATACATAATTTAAATGTCTCACATATACAGCACTTGGTTTTCAATTCATTCTCAGTGCATATTCAATAATCTGAGGATATGGAAATAATAAAGAAAGTGAGGCCTTGGTTATCGATTCTGACAGAGTTCACAGTCCTTCTAAATGTGTCTTTAAGTCATTTTAGCTTGCATTTGAACATAATTATCATGACAGGCATGGTTTCAACTGAGCCAACAGAGCTTTAAAATAAATACTGGAAGCTGCTTGCTCAATGTTGATGCAAGGTCTGAGTCCCAATCTGGCAAACATCCCCATTTCCCTCAGTAACCCCAGTCCTGGCATGGCCCTGGCAGGCTGAGGATTCCCAGGACCTCTTTGTTAGCCAGGGTCAGAATCACCAGAAACATCTGCAGGAAAGAAATGCCCAGTCTTGAAATTCAGCTTTTGTCATCCCCCCGCTTCTGCCAAAGCTGATCTGGATTTGAGGCCTATTTGCATGTTCACCATTTGTACAGGGGTGAACGTCCCGGCCATGTCCCCCCCGGAGGAGCAGGACAGTTCTCCAGGCTTTCTGCTGAAATCCCACAGGACCGTTTGAGTTCTGCACCATTTCAGTACTTATTCTAAAGCTCTTTGCATGTGAAAGCATTGCAGCCCACATTTCATGCTTACACTCATTTAGGCTTTACCAGTGAATCCGTTTCATATTGCAATTAAAAGCTACTCTAGCATGCAGCATTTTAAGAAAGAATGCACCTTTAACATTTAAGTATATTGTATCATGCTGCAGGAAGTCAGATCTTCAATGAAATCTAGTCTGCTTTGATTAATAATTGATGACATTTTTGCATAGGAAAGAAAAAAAAATCCCAGAGACACTTTTTCTATTGATCTGAAAGACTCGAATAAATGAAACAGATTAAAATTTTTGCATATGTTTGTTAGCTATTGATAAAATGGCAGTATTGAGCAGAGGCAGTCGTGTACAAACGTAAGGATGGTAATAGAGAAAGTTTTAAGCTGCATCTTTTTCAATTTCTTGAAAATTTAATTTGATGTTGAACAGTCGGAAAACCTGTGTATACTGACAGTTCAAGGTTATGCATATCTTCCACAAGTATTGCAATGTATATTAACATACAAGAAGTAGTGGAAATTGTGCAGGCATTTAAATGACAGAAAAAATTTAAAAGATTTGGGGGCAGATCTTGAGCTGGAAAAGAAATAGTTTGAAAAGTATAGTTAGTTCGTCTGACCTATATCATGTATAACTCTATCGAACAGACATTGGAGAAAATAATAATCAAGATGCAGAAACAAAAGGAGGCAAAAAGGCAATGTGATTTTAGGAAAGACAGATCACATTAAACTAAACTTGTTTGGATAGCTGCTTGTCTTGATCAGAGTAAAGTGGTAGATCTAATCTACATRGGGTTTGCTTACATTTGACTTAGGCCCACATGGAAAGTTACCAGTGGAGCTGAAGAAGATGTGTGGGTTGTTTTTTGTTTGTGGTTTGGTGAGGTTTGTTTGTCTTTTTTTTAATTAACTGCCATGGCTCCACTCCAAGAGGAGATTAATCCTCTTCCAATTTCAACAGCTTTCACTGAGTTTGCAGGTTGAGAGTATGACCACTGATGAAGACTTGATGAAGAGGGCCTTCTCCAAGCAGCAGCTGCTGTGGCTTCCCTGGGGCTGACAGCAGAGCTGGCAGGGTCTGAGCAGCACCTCAGGGGCTCAATGTCACCCTGCACAACCCCAGGGAGCTGCTGGAAGATTCACCTTGGCAAGAAGCAGAAGTCTGCTGCATTCGATCTGTGGGAGAGGTTTCAGAGTCAAGGTGGGGGGATTCTAATTAACCAGCAAGGATGCACTGGGACGGCATTTCCAAGCAATGAATATTTGATTAGAAGAGCTGAGAGGCAGAGGCAATCTATAAAATAAGACTGATGAGCCATTGACTGCCAGTCTGTGCCTTCCTGTGCATCAATATTTCTACTGGAAGTTCACAAAATTAAAAATATTAATGGGTCAGATTGGGCCCCAGAATTTTTGGAAAAAAGTAAGTAGAGTGGAGTTATTTCCACAAAATCATTTTACCTTACCAGCTACATTTAGCTAGTGGCAAGTATTGCTGTTCTCCAATGTTTCTAGTTCCATAACTTCTTCCCAAGTTTAAATTCATCTTTCAGACCAAATGGCCTGTGCTTGAGAATGGCTCATTTAGTGTACATGAACGCTTATAAAAATACCCTCCTAAAAAATGTCATTGYGCACAATTCTCCCTAGCAGGAATACAAAAAGGAACAGGTCTCATATGAGAGACATTGGGTACTGTCAGGAAGAGAGCAAGTCAAGATGAAGAACAGTGTCAACAAATCAAAATAGCCAGAAGCACCAGTCCTTTTGAGGCTCTTTTTCCTTGCATTTCTATGTCAGACTCATACCTACTGCAACACATCAATGGCAGAAAGCAAAACAGAAAGCAGATTTAAATATATAAAATGAGTTTGGTATATGAAAAGCAGTTAAAGTTGACATTGCTCAAAAGAAAAGTGAATACATTCAGATAACTTATGTTATAACCTTTAACTTATAAAGGTTTAACCTTATAACCTTTGACTATAGCACTGCAAGGGACAAAGCTGAGGAAAAAAAGCAATAATTTCCATTCCCCTTAGAGATCAGTGGAAAGGGCAGGTATGTATCCCAATAACTGGTAAGTTAAATATTCAAATATTATCATGTTTTGACACACCATGTTTTCTTTTACRTTGGATGATTTTAGCCCTCAGTTTTACACCTAAGAAGTTATTCTGGGTGGAGATGCCTGGGCGTGCACAGGTCACTCCTGGAATGACTGATACAAGAACTGCCAGGCTGTGCTTTGGTTTCATGGAGTTGGTAAGTCAGTGTCTAGTGATTTCCCACATGATTATGGACAAGGATTTCAGACTAGAATCCATGCCTATGCCTATGCCACGGCAGGTATGACAGGTGTGTTTCACAGTCCTCACTACCCTGCAATTACAGTTACAACTAATCCAGTGACAACAACATCTGCTAGCATTTTATATTGACTTTAGTACAGACAGGATCAGACTCTAACTCCTTACTGCCTATAATCTACCTCAGAGTTTAAAAAAAAAAATTAAATCAGTGATGAAACCCTTATGACTCTGGAGGCTTGTCAACAAGCCTGTGGTGTGAAAAGCCAGCAGGTTACCTTCTGCAGGAAGAGCTAAGCAGAATTGCTTTTCACTCAATAAGCAGTAGAAAAGCAGTGGCTTTTCACTAGCCTCTCACAAGCTGAGTGCAAAATTGAATCAATACTTTCAGTTTTACACTCTTACACATGCAGTGGATAGAAAAGTTTGTATTCCAGTCATGATATCTGATGGCTCAACAACAAAGACCAGAAATGAAAAAACCCAGAGGCATTTAAAAATTCATTGGGTGACAGTGGGTACCTTGCTTTAATGTAGGATATGCTTCTACTAAAGAGACTTTAGCAAAATTAATTAGGTCATCAGAAAGGTCTACAAGCTATATTCACTGAGATAGTAATTTTCATGAAGCAGTCTCTTGAAATAGCTAGCAAAACTCTATAAAGAAAAATCACTTGCTGGGTGTATCCATGTAGATTAAATAGACTTGGTAGAAGGAGAAGCATTTCAAAAATTCAAATCAGTCTTCTTGCAAACAGTGAATAAAGAAAAGTCCTCCTTAGCCACATCCCCAACTTTAGGCATGTGCAGAAGCACTGTTTAGGTCAGCAAGAAGCAAATCTGAATCTGACCCAAGTCCTGCCCTTTGAGCAGTCCAAGCCCTTTTGAGACCAGGCCCTCCAGTGACAGCAGGGTTTGCCCTCTGGAGGGAGGTAACCTGTGCCTCTACACCACTCCTGGCTCGGGGCAGGGGAGGGAAGGCTGTGGCACACTTGGGCTGCTGCAGACTGCAGGAAGCATTCTGGGACTGGGACTCAGCTTACAGCCAGCTCAGTGCTAGTGAGCAAAAAACAGGGGATTTTTGCCTTGTTTATCCTATATTATGTACAATTAAGACTGGTGTAAAATTATCTAGCTGCACATCTGTTGGTGACTGAAGGCTTACAGCAGCAACCCAGCAGTGCCCTTAAACACATGCTTAGATTTCTCTCTAGTAAATCATACACCTGTTCTGCTGCACCCTACATGCAGTTCTGCATTCTTCTACAAATCCCTCTGCCAGGTGAATGAACTCATTTTGTTAAGGACACTGCATTCAGAAGCAATGGTTTGGACTGGACTGCTCCTTCTATGGGCTCTCGGAGAGAAGGACCAGGTGGAGTCACCACAGAGGAGCTGAGAGCACAGCAGAAAGTAAATCCTGTGGGCAAGAGCAAAAGGGGAGGTACACCATCTTCAAGGAGGGTGACAAACGGCATCTTGGAGCTTTGTATAGCAGCACTGCATGATGTCCCATGGCTTTACAAGGCACAAATATGCTTACCTTTTCTTACTTTCTCAGGCATGTCCCATTTTCAAAATTGACTTGCAGTGAAAGCCTTATGCAGTAGCTATGTAATTTTTGAGGATGTAGTCTGAGGCCTCCTTCCTCACTGTTGAAAATTTTATGTGGACTGAATTACTCTTGAATACATGAATGTGGAGAACTGGACACAGGCCCCTGAGATGCCCCTTACGTAGGCACAAGCACAGGGATCCTGCTCCACACCCAGAAAAGCGCTGCCCACCTCGAAGGTGAACCTTTGCATTTTGAAGGGTGTCTGGCTTGTCTACAAAAAGCAAAATGTGTAATTCTTTAATGCCTGAAAACGTCTGCAGAGTAGTCAGCAGACCCTAGCGTTTCACAGCAGCTGACAGCTCATCTCAGGGAGGAAGCAACTGCAGTGATACCAGTGCTTGACTTATTTCCAAGGAAAATAAACCCTATCTTTTAAAACACTGATTAAAAGCAGCCTTGGGTTCCCAAAACTAACTCATCCCAAAGATCAGAAAAAAAAACAACTGCCATAGACAGAAAACTCTAAGAATGCTGCTGCAGACCAAAGTGAAGGCTTATGAGCAATTAAACCATCACTATTTCAGTGACTGGCTTTCTTGCATGGGTAGCAGCAGTAGAACAATCTGCCTGATACAGTGCTGTGCTCCACAACATGGAAATGCCTCCAGCACAGGCATGCAGTGATTTGTGCTGAGTTGGTACTCACATACTGCAGTGAAAGAGTGGCAGAAAAGGAAATCTGATTTTTTTTTTCATATTGCCCCTCTGCCCTGCACATATGTGCTTTTTGGACAYACGTGCCTTTTTGAATGTGCTATTCGTGGTCAGGGCTGGCTCAGATAGCCCACGTTACATGACATACATTTCCCTAGTCAGGTCCATAGGCAAGACACCAGTTTATTTTGAAGCCTCTACCTCAGTTTCACGTGTGACCATGTCTTCTCTTGGATTGTTTGTCTGCGACACACAGTTGTGAGCTAGATGTGCTCTGAACTTCCAGCRGAGACCTTCGTCTTCATAATTTTGGCAGGGAGGAAGGCAGCCCTCTGCACTCCATGCTCCTCTTGTGGAGGAGCTGCAACTTTCTGGGGAAGCCTTTGCAGCCACTATGCATGTCAGCCTTGCAGCTGGTCCCACGCTCCCACAGCTTCCTGGAGAACAGCCCCAAGAACAAGGATCTCTGTGGAAGCTCCTCCAAGACAAGACACCAGAACCCATGCTAATCACAGCAGGCAGAAAGCAGCTCTAAGAGAGACGTGCCCTCTAAAGAACCGCCCTGTATTCAGGAAAGCTGTGGAGCAAGTTCCACAGTGATATTAGGAAGGGCTGAAATCTTCAGAGTGACCCCAGGTATTTGCTTTACTTCCAGGCCCACAGGTACCCCAAAACCCTCCTACCACGTTACCTCTCTCCAGCTGGTGTCCCTGGGCTTTCCCTAAAAGTGGCACATCTCCTCGGGTGAGTCAGTACATGGCCACAAATACATCGCTGAAAGCCACCACGTGCAGGTGCCACCGCTTCTGCCAYGTCTGTGGTTCACCTGTGGCAGGGCCCAAGGACATTTTACACCAGTGATGAAGATTCAACCCTGAGCTGAGGCATGTGGGCAAGTGCTCTCTGTAGCAGCTTCTCCTGGTGATAGTTACTGCTGTCTCAGACTGTCCATACCCAATGCCTTGGTCGTTTGTGTTACCACCAGCAGCACACAGAAATTGTCCCAGAAGACCAGGGATGCTGGGCAGCCTGAAGCCAGAGCACACAATTTTCAGTTTGCCTGGCACCACTTTACACCTCTTGGGAAGTTTTCTTCACCATGCCACAGAGCCTCACACTACAGCAGAAAGGAAAAGAGGAAAAAAGGACCCACAGTTTTACAGCTGCCACGAGCTGTAAAAGGAGGCATTTTGTGCCCTGCTCTGGCACGCTGACTCAAGGAGATGGAAGAAGAAAGGCAGAACAGCAGATGGAATTCAGTGCTGCATAGTGGATCATCTAATGGAGGGAAAACAACTCTCTGATCAAGAAGACTGAGACGATTAGAGAATGCAGAGTGTGCAGAAGAGGGTGGTAACTAGGGGATAGTGGCATGGAAGAGGAAAAAGAGGTAGTAATCAGGACATAAAATGCTGTGAGATTTGGAAAAACGCTTTTAATTACCGTGGCAGAGCAAAATTGCAAACCACATCAGAGCTGAGCTGGAAGAAACTGAATGTGGCACTTAGTGCCATGGTTTAGTTGAGAAGGTGGTGTTAGGTTATAGGCTGGACTTGATGATCTCCAAGGTCTTTTTCAACCTAGTTGATTCTGTGATTCTGTGAAACAGGAAGCTCTGGAAACAGAAAGAAATTCTCATGGGACTGGCTGGCAGTTCTTGTGGACACACAGATGCTCCACAAACCCAACAAAACGCAAGGTCTGCCCCAAAGTCCACTTGCTGCTCCAAGTGGGACAGCAAGTTTTCTTTGGTTATCCCTCAGTATCACTTTCTCCACATCTTGACATCTCTTCCTGCACTGCAGCATAGAAGAGCTGCAAACCGCCCAGCCCTTCTGGGCAGAAAATACTTTAGAGAAGTACCAACATTTCCCTCCAAGGAGAAATTAGCATTGTGCTAGCGGATACTGGTGTTGTGACCCATTCAAAGACAAAAGCCTCTCAGTGCAGCGTGGTGGGGTTGTGGAGGAGGCTGGGTGAAGGGATGAGACTGGTTTTGGTGTGGGGCCCTGGTTGTGGGGCTCTCTGGTGAATCAGCCACGCCCTCCAGCAAGGAGGTGCCAAACAATCACTGCTGCTCTTTCCAGATGCTGAAAGGGGGGAGAAAAAGCCTTTGAGTGGAAAGTTAATTATAGGGATTGTATTCCATTTCCTACAATTAAGGGAACCCATCTGTAGAGATTTTAATTAATGGAGATCTTATGGGGAGTTTCAGTTTGGCTGGAGGGTCTTACCGGGTGCACTCTGTCTCCTTTTCTGTGGTTGYGCAGTCATTAGATTTTGCCATTAGAGACAGTGTTAGGCGGCAATAAACCAGGAATGGACAACACAATGATTTTCATACATAGCAGATGTACGTACTTGCCTCTTCCCCGACTCCCACCATCTTTTCCTAATTAATACAACCACTAGCTACAAAAGTTTATTTTTAAAAAAAATGAGTGGATAGTACAATTCATATGCATGAAGCCATTTTAAAAAAATTAAATRAGGACATTTCACCCTCATTTATCAAATATAAACGGGCATAGGGTGAATATTAGGAAGAATTATTCAAACAAACTCTTTTTCTATCTAAAGCATTTTCATACCATTTTTTTTTTCTATATGTTACAATTAGAACTTATAAACATTACTGTTGATCTGTCTGTTTTTTCTTAGCTTCCTTTAGACATAGGAATACCCTTTCTTTTTTAAATTTAACCTACTGTGTTTCTCCTAAATGCACCTTGAAATTAGCAGTTCGTAGAAAGAGAAACAARAAGTAACTTAAATCACGTATGTCACATCTAGCATGTGCCTAAGACACAATGCACTCTGCAGCCATGAGGAGTGTGTAGCCAAAAGCTCAAACCACTGGGCATCTCCTCTTGCTGTCAGAGACTTTGGCTCCAACCTGTGCACATTTCTTCACTCACAGATTGACCAAAAGGTAGCACACTGCCACCTCCTGCCGTAGACTACTTAGGTTTTGCTTGGTTTGAATTATTCCTCATGCTCTGATTATTCCCTTTTTCCCCGGACACATCTGAGGGCTGGGAGCTGCCAGGCTTGCTGGCCAGGCAGGGCTGGTAAAGCCCCGGTGTGAAGGGGCAGATTGAGCCCTCTAGCTCACCCTGCCTGCAAAACGATGTCCTAACACAAAGCCCAAAGCAGCCATCAGATCACCCAGGCATGGTTGACTACCCTTCGGAAAACTCCATCACACACTGCTTCCAGCTTCATCCTGCCAGATCTTAGGACACAAGGATCTGGGAGTGAATCCCCTGGAAAACAATAGAGGCAGCAGCTCTGTGGTTTGTAGAGCCTGCATGTTGAATGCCACAGCCCACGTTCACCTGTGTTGCAGCCCAATTCAGACATTCCTCCCGGGCCCAAGTCTCAGCTGTGTGGGAGAGGCTGGTCCCTCAGGGAGGGTCATGGAGCTGGAGGAGGCCACTGCTGAGTACTGTGGTCCCACAGATGTAGCTGGAGTAGTTTCTTCACTTGCATGTAGGTGCTTTGAATTTCTTGCTGCCTGGATTTTACTTCAGTTCCATCTAATTTTTTTCCCATTTTCAGATACCATTTTTCATTCACTATCTGTAATAAGACATTCAGTTCCACAGCAATATCCAACTCATCAATCTTTCCTTTCAAGAGCACTGCTGCTTTTACTGATCCTCTATTCCTTTTATATGCAAGGCCATACACACACACACTCATGTATATGTGTGTATAGAGCAAATTTCTTCCCTTCTGYATTTTTATTCTTTGCTGTGTTTAAGTTGTTTGCAACATTCTTGTAATTACCTGGCCTTTGATTTCCTTATGGATTTATTGTTGCCCCTAACTCTCTCTCTTACACGAATCTCAGGAAAAGTATTAACCATTTTTCCTGTTATTCCCTTTCTATTCCTCCTTGCCAATCCTCCTTGCTGGCTGTCCAGTGGGATCTACCTACTCGTGCATAATTTTCTGGTGAAATGTGCTCTGCAGCAGTGAAGTATATCCCTTCTGACCTTCGGAGAGTTAGTTTGAGTCAAAGGTATATTCTTACTAACCTAAGATTACCATTTAAGAGGCTTTATAACATCTACACTCCTAACAAGGTCTGCTGTGTTGCTCAGAGCCCCAGCAGACAGCTCTGCTTCCTCTCCTCTTCGTGCTCACTCAGCTCCCAGTGCAATCATTCCCAAAGTTTCAAAGCCAAAAACTTTACATATTGTCTGTTCTCCGTCTCAATGCATGGAACAAGCCGTGGTCGCCTTTACTGCTCAGTCAAGCGTTACTGAGAACACAGCAGAGAGACAATATGCTATGCAAAGCACCAGGCCTTTGGGGGTTTGTGGCATGGAGAAATGCAACTTCTCCTGTGGGAAYGGTGCAGAAAAACAAACCAGCTGTCTGGATTGAAATCATGAGCAATTAACAGTAGTTTCAATTACCCAGAACAGAACTTTATAAATATTTGCAAATTACACCCTACCTATTTTCACATGAAGAGTGGCAATCCATGAGGGAGCTCTCCCTACATCAGAAGGATGTCATCTAAGGGAATTCTGAAGGTCAAGGTTCAAGAGATATTTTAAAATTACCTTCTTAATTGGAAGCAGCCTAGTCTACTCTGCTGTGTGCAATGGGCACAAGAACTACAGAGAATTAGAGAGGGAGACTGGAGGGAAACTGCCAGCGAGTTCTCATCATAAAACACAGTGTAGCAGGGATTCCATCAGGAAGAGATCCCACCCCTGCCTGCTTCCAGCATCCTGTGCAGACGCCACAACCATCAGCCTGCAGTTATCATTGGAGAAAAAAGGACCCATTCATTTATATTCATCCCGGGAGAAGAGATTGGCTTGAAATTGAGTGCTCTTGAATACAGGAAAGATTTCCTTGGGTGGGGGTGGGCCTAGGTTTCCTTTTTGGGGCACTGGATGCCAAAAGAAACTTATGGATCATAGTAATTGCCACATTAAAATGCATCATGTCATGATAACTGTAGAGACAGAAACCCACCCCAGATCATGTSATAAAAATAGTTAAGATACATGGGGAATGGAATCCACCACCACCTCGGTGAAGCCACAGGAATCTCTTTCCATTGTAAATATGCTCCATACAATGGTGCCAGCTCTTGAAGCAGTGATAGTAAAACATAAATCTCACTAACTAGTAACAGAACCCACCAAACAATGCAAAATGGCTACAAATTGAGGCTTGGCTCTCTGTGCAGAGAACTGTGTCTAAACTTGGAGCATTTGCTAGGGCAGCCAGAGAGACTCCAGGCTCTGCTCAGATCATGGGGAGGAAGACAYAAACCTGGGTCACAGACTTCACAGATAACTCGCACAGCCGTGTATTTTATTGCTATCCTGCTTATGGGGAGATTGTAAGTGCTCAGTGTGTTAGGGGAGACCCAGGTAAAGAGCACTGGATTGAATTTGGGTGGGAGCTACACATCCATGGTACCTGCATGAAAGAGGCTACGTGCCTATCAGTGTCAGATGAGAAATAGTTAGCTGGAAACTGAGACTCTCACTACATTTGCTGTCATTAATTATTTAGAAACCATCTAAATCTGACTTAGATCCTGAGGTCAGGTATGCAAATTTGAAAGTCTTGGCATATTCCCATCTCCCATGGCTTCATTTCTGCCAGGATTTTCCACATATGTTAGTGACAGCAGCAAGAGGAAAGTGACTTCTTTCCCCAGTGCATATTCTACCAGCCCACCGATTCCAAGGGATGTGCACATGTAGCCTGAGAACCAGCCCAGGATTTTCTGTTGGCATTTGTAAACTGTGAATTAAATGAGAGCTCATCAAGCAGTGCTGTTTTCAGGGGTTTCAAAATTGCATTATTCTCTATCTGGATCCACAAACACAGGTTTGATTAGGGCTGCAAATATGTGACAAAATGCCTTGCATTTATGAATGCTACATATTCATAAAGATCACATTTCAATAATTTTTCTTCTATATACAGGCTTTATTACTTTGGTTGATGTTTTATGGTATGGAGTGTAAAACTGTAATAAATATTTCAGATAGTACCTTCAAACTTGCACTAAGGTGATTTTGCCATTACCAATTGTGAGTTGATCTAGGGTTTTTACATGTTTACATAACACTTTTGGCCTTAAACCAGAGGATTAAACCAGTGCTTTACAAGGTGGGACCATTTACAGGCTTCTAATTCTTGCCTGGAACCTGCAAAGAGCCCTGCTAAATGGAAGGTGTCTCCCAAGAAGTTGCTGTTTACTCAAGCCCAGGCAGCTACAAGAAACTAAGGAATGGTTCTTGATTCTCCCTGTGGTGACTTGGACCACAGTGGTGCAGGCCAGGTTACTCCGAGTGAACACAAGGTGTGTGATACCCTGCARATGGCTTTTGCTGCACAGCCACCCCTGTGCTCCCCTTGCTCCCCAGGAGCAGAGCTGGGTCACGTAGCTATGGAACTCTGCCAAAACCACACAACACTACAGCCTCTACCAGCATCTAAAATCACAGCTTTTTCACGCTCGACACATATGTGGCATGGAGAAAAAAGCCTCTGATGAGCTCCAGCTTCTCAGCCAGAAGTCTAGCAACAGGAKCCACAGCAGAGGAGGGGACCCCTCATCAGTAAGTGCTGTAATCAGTAGCATTTGAGGTCACGAATAAAATCAAGGCCTGACTGTGCTAATTACAAAAAAATACAACCATATGCAAACACTTTGCATGAGACAAGACAGTTCCTTAAGTGCCCAGCCACGCCTTGCTCAGCGCACAAGGGGGACGCTGAAGAACCTGCTGGAGCAGCTGCCCTGCAGGAGGGAGAGAAGCTGGGTGTGCTACCCCAGAACTCTTCCCTGGAGGGATTGGCAGGAGAATTGCGACCAAACCGATCAAAAACCACTTGGAAACCAAAGCCTTTTTTCAGAAAAGTATTTCAGAAAATTGTAATGTTGTGTAACACCTAAAACACCTGCAAGGATCATTTCCTCCCCTTCTTCACCCTCTTAAAAAAAGCTTATGTTATAAAAGACCAATTATCCAGTTAGCCAAGACACAATGGATGCTAAATTTATCCATAAACCCTTCTCTGGCAACGGACTTGCATGTCTTACCCGTTTTTTTTTTTCTTCTTTCCTTCAGCTGGCTACTTTGCTTGCACCATCCCTTTAATTTTCGTTATTCCCTCTCTAAGGCTTCTACAAAAATTCTTCCTTACTTCTATCATCTTTCTTCCATTCATGTGCCAAGCTTCCTTGAAATCCCGTTTTTGGGTGTGTAGCAGCCACCCTGAAGTCTGAATGCAACATTATTGATGGTTGTTGGTGCAAGCCATCCCTCAGAACAGGGCTGTTTTTCTACCACTATCAGGTAAAAATATTCCTAGTTTGATCAGGGTAAAAGGCACTTGAGAAACAAGTATGGTCCAGATAAAGACCTTGTGATGACCACATGGTCTGAAGATCYAGAAAGCAAAACAGACCTGAAGAAAATTCTCCCTCTCCGTAATTGTTGCCTATAAATTGCTCTTATTATTAACTAATGTGCTTATTGGTTACTCCCAGTCAGAAAAATCACAGTTAACAAGATTATCTTCTTGTGTTTTGTGTAATTAGCAGGGGTAAGAAAAGCAGAGAAAACTATAATTTACCTTGTATTAGGTGCAGAAGCTTCCACTAACCAGAGATTCTTGGATGCAATCCTGCACATTGGCTGCACTTTGGCATTTTGCATCTTTTCTTTAAGAGTTTTGGATTGTGAAATTTGCACTAAGACCTCTTGCAAGCAACCAAACCAACAGCATCACAAAGAAAGACTCTCCTTTTGGGTCTCTTTCCATTCCTTCCGTGCCTCTTCCGTCTTTCCGTTCTGCAGGGGATTTTGAAAAAAAAAATTGAAATCAACCCTATTTGCATTTTTTAGTTTAATATTGAATTAATTTTGCATTTGCAGTGCACATTATTCAAAAGCAGGATCTTGAATCAACATTATCTCTCTATGTCTGCTTAAAATTTCCTTGTGCTTTTTTGGATTAGTGTAAATTTTCCCTCTACCCAGAAATTTTCACCACTTTTGAAATTTTAAATTTCTGGGAAAAAAATTGCAATAAACATTCGAGTTGAAAGCTGAGGTAGCGGGTGAAGTGCGAGAATTTCATTTGCTTTGTCCTTTGAAGGCAGGAATTCTTGCCCAAAGAACAGTTTTCTATTGGAAGTAAAGAGTACAAAGAAGAGAAAGGAGGTTCTCCTTGTAGCCTGCCTAATCTAATCTAATCTAATCTAATCTAATCTAATCTAATCTAATCTAATCTAATCTAATCCAATCTAATGCACTACAACACGGCTGCCAGCAAGAGCCTATGCACGAAGGCCTTGGGAATGGGGAGAGCTTTCCCTGAGACTGTCCAGCAGTTCCGTGATGGAGCAGAGACAAGAACCCGGATCTCGGGTGTCCTGGCTCCACGCTCTGCTCACAAGGGCTCCCAGGGGCCACCAASAGCCCAATAAACATTTCAAATACGTAAAAACTTGACTATACCTTAAAACTGGCTTTTGGAAGCAATCTCTAGGCAAAGTGCATTTGAAAAAGAGAGTGTATGTCTATGCGGGCAAGCACAGACAGCAGCGTTCCTGAAAAGCAACTTTCAGAGTAACAGAAGAGGTTTGGTTTCTGACTGGGAAGCACAGGGTAGCTATTATGAAGCCATTCTATAATTTCCACGTATTTTCCCTTCTCCAGAATACTTTGGATGACGGCGAGCTGATCTCTTTCCCGGTTCTCCCTCAGGGCCGAGCCGCTGCTCCCGCGCTCACAGCGCCACCTGCAGGCCCGAAGCGGGGCCAGCGCCGCTCGGCCACAACAACCCCCCCASAGCCACCGACGCTGCTCGCACCACGGATCCAGCACAGCTCCGCGCCAGACACTATGGAAAAATATAAATTAACTCTGCCCCAGCCAGCACCAGCACAAACACACACCAGGAACTTGAAGGGGTTTGTGTTTTAGCTCCTTTTGCTCCTCTCCTTTCAAAAAGCTCTGTAAGCAGGTAGCACCAGTACAAGACGGGTCACACAAAGTTCCTTTGCAAATACTCAGGTTCTGAACGCTTGAAGACACTTAAAAGCTGTTTGTTTTCATCACAGATATTAGCTAAAGTTGTTCCTGCATGCTTCCAGAGTACATTTTCCTAGGGTTTGGTTTCCAAAATCCACAAGTCTGCAACTCTACTCTCCCCATCTCCTACCAGCCCAGGGAAGGGCCAGCTAAATCTCTCGGGAACAGAGCTTTCTTTGAGGAATACTTTAAGCTCCATTTCTGGAGCAGAGATCTAATAAGAAACAATATCCTGGCCCTTACCCATACTGGATTTATAGCACATGTCCAACTTATTGAAAAATCACAAGGGGGTAGTGGGGGGAGAAAACCCCATGTTACAATAGTTTTAATAATTTTTTATTGTGCGGCCAAAGGCTTCACCTTTTCTTTCTTATTTTTGTGGTCACAGCACTTAGGAGGTTGGGGGAAGAATATGAGGCAAAGGGCTTTTATGAAGCTATTACTACTCTGAAGGCAACTTCTCCCCTCTTTCACACCGAACTAATTAGACCGTTTCTTCCACTGCAGTCCTGACACCAGAACTCCTTCAAGCTAGTACACAAGTGAAACAGCATCTCCACAGATTTTCCTTTGCTAATCCAAGGATTTGCCTACCCCAAGAAGAGGAATACTCCTTTCAGCATTTAAGAAGGAGTGAATTAACTTACCATAAAAATAAGCTCCTCAGAAAATTTCTTCTTTGACCTATTGAACTTCCAGAATCATTGGGGGGAAGGTAACATTTAAGCAGATGTTCTTACCTTGATGAAGTTTCTCTCTGMGAGTTTCACAGCCTATTCATTCCGAAAATCTAGGTGGAGTATTTCACTTAGATGGTATGGTTTTTTTAACGTAAGTCAGCAGAAAAATTCAGTATGATCTTGACAGAGTAAAACACTTCTTAAGGCAGTCTAGGCCTGTTTTTTTTTAGATTACTTAAGTGAACAAAAGAATTGTTTATTCTACTTATTACATATGTCCCTAGGGAACCCCTCCATTTTACTTGGACTGATCTGTGGAAAATACTTAGCATCTGCTTCTCTATTCTCACCATTGAGATTTTTTCTTTCTTCAATATCAGTCAAATATTCTCTGCCCAAGACAGGAGGCAYGCCTCTATTTTCTTAGTAGTACTTTTGATTTTGCTATCATGTACAGATCAGTATGCAGAGATATTTACATTAACAATTATAATCTAAAATCTAGTACCATGGTAATTTATTCTGCCACAAGAGCCCTGCTGCATATGTTGTTAACCCCAAAATCTAATCTGAATTTTAAACCAACACACAGAAGTGCCCCCTGTCTAGAAGTCACCAATGTGATATTAAGATAATTAACTCCTTTCACTTTAGRATTAATTAATACCAACCATATGAAGTTTAACAAAGACAAGTGCTGGATTCTGCACCTGGGATGGGGCAATCCTGGATGTACGGACAGACTGAGGAATGAGACGCTGGAAAGCGGAGCCATGGAAAGGGAACTGGGGGTTGAAGGCAAGTTGAACATGAATCAGCAGTGCCCTGGGAGCCAGGAGGACCAACCCTGTCCTGGGAGGCATCAGGCACAGCATTGCCAGCCAGGCAATGGCAGGGATTGTCCCGCTCTGCTCTGCACTGGGGTGGCCTCACCTTGAGCACTGTGTGCAGTTTTAGGCACTGCAATACAAGAAGGGTCTAAAGCTCCTAGAGTGTCCAAACGAGGGCAACAAAGTGTGAAGCATCTGGAGGGGAAGCTGTATGAGGAACAGCTGAGGGCACTTGGTCTGTTCAGCCTGGCAAAGAGGAGACTGAGGGGAGACCTCATCGCAGYCTACAACCTCCTCGTGAGGGGAAGAGGAGGGGCAGACACTGATCTCTCCTCTGTGGTGACAGTGACAGGACCCAAGTGAATGGTATGAAGCTGTGTCAGGGGAGGTGTAGGTTGGATATTAGAAAAAGGTTCTTCACCCAGAGGGTGTTCAGACACTGGAACAGGCTCCCCAGGGAAGTGGTCACAGCACCAGCCTGACAGAGTTCAAGAAGCATTTGTACAACATTCTCAGGCACACGGTGTGACTCTGGGGGATGTTCTCTGCAGGTCCAGAAGTCAGACTGGATGATCGTTGTGGGTCCCTTCCAATTCAGGATATTCTAGGATTCTAATTTGGGCACCCACTCAAGTAGGAAACTAACCGAGTCATATGCAAAATGTAGCAATTCATACTGCTTCTCCAGAGATCTTAATGGTCTGAGAAAATATTTAGATACAACTTCCCTGAACATTTGAGAAAATATTGACCGAGCATTCAGCAACTCTGAAATCAACATCCTCAAAAAGCAGCAAATTAACCACAGTGAAGGAAAAACTTCCTGGCTACCAAGCAAATTGTAATTATAGCAGGGAAAAAAACCCCACCAAACACCTAGATTGTGAAGAAACACTTAATAAATACACTGGTGAAAAACATTTAATAGTCAGGATACATACATGCAGTTTCAAGAAAAAGGTCTGGATAATTTGAATATTGTTTTGCTTCAGTATCATGACACTTGAAGTGAAAGGTAATACAGTTCAGTGTTTGTGCCTTCCACATTAAGTCTAAAAAGAGTATTTCCCTTCTTCTTTCCTGAAATGGTTTTGTTTGGAAATACAAGCAGGAGCAATAGAGTACACAAAAGACAAACTTATGTATCTATATATACAATTCTCTTTTATTAACAAGGTATGTCATTACTCAACAAGGCAAYTGGGAAATACAAGGACTAGACATATACATGAAAATTTTACAACTCTACTAAAATTGGCATATGTTTTATATATACAGATGTGATGAATTACGATTACAACTCTACTGTATTTGATTAAACACAGTCCTAAGCACTTACATTATGAAAATATGAAGTTGATCATACAGAGCTCAAGTATGGAATCTAAAAATAATAACAATTTAAAAACTTCCAAACTTTCTATGTTCATCTGTTTTTCAGAACAGCACTATAGCTTTTCCTACTGCCATATACATGAAAGATTATCAAAAATATATTGATGGGTCTATCGCTAATCATGAATAYTTATATTTACAATAAGTTAGCAAATTCTTCACCAAATACTTTATATACAAAACTCAATTTGCCCTTTGTGAAAGAGTCATTAAAAAGTTAAAAACCATAGAAATGCCAGTTAGAAATAATGCATTCCAAAAATTGGACTTGTTTACAACAACTGAGAACAATTGAAAATAATTTATGAAAAAGTATGTAATTTCAGAACATGAACTCTCACAACACTGTAGTTCCAATACAGASTAGCAGGAATTTTGTCCCGTGTGTTCTTTAAGTGGCAAACTTCTCTTCCAATAAAGCTGCAAGAAAAAAAGAAAAAAAATATTCTTAAGCAGTTTAATGTGAGTTTTTGAAGACAGAAATAAATCAAGGGACCAAAATTGCTTCCCCCTTTCTCAGTGCAGGAAGCCCTGTCCCCRTTCGTATTGGCCCAAATACTCAGAATTCTCATTTCTCACCTTAGAGTCTAAAAGGGGAAGGAAAGAAGAAAAAAGAGAAACCCAACAAAAGCCTCTGTACCCTGTATTTTAGTGCTATTCAGACATGCACATCCTTTTGCCAGCAGTGTTTTTGAGTATGATCTTGGCTGATGTTTGTATTGACTATAATACTTCTGCACCATGCTTTGACACCCCTAACAAAATCAGTCTTCTCTGCCAAACTAGATACCCCTCCAACCTGTCTGTCAATTGAAAAATAGCTCAGACAGGAACCAGACGTTCGCTCTGCAGGTACTTCTTCTACACAGACACGAGCACCTAAGGAATTCTGCAATACAAAACATGGATGCTGAATGAATCTACACATACTAAGGATTAGACAGCTACTGAAACGCAGACTCGCTTGGAATTATGTTTCACTCAGGCCCATCCAAGTAACAGAAATCAGTTTGAGAACACAGAAGCAGTTTACAGGGCTTCCAGGATGTGAGAAAATAGCAGATGGATCACTCACTAAGGTCTCAGCTCACTTCCTCAATTGACAGCATGATGGAAACAATGCTGTGGTTCTGCACTGAATCAAACCAGTACAACACAATTGTTCATAATGCACCGCAGTAACTTTGACAAAGTGTCGCCACCACATAACAAGCAAAATTAGATCTTCCTGTCAAATCCAAAAGAAGTAGACTGAATTTCCCTTTTTATCTCTAGATATGACGAATGCATCTCGTACACCTGCTGTATGGAATCCCTGTCTTCCAATTCCAACTAAGTGTCTCCATGTGCTATTATCTTCCCTGTTGTGCTATTCTTACTTATTCTTCAAACTCCATAATCTCCAATGGTGCACTTGTTTTTTTTAAGACATCTCAATCACCTTTAATCTTTGCATCTGCACTCCTAGTCTCGAAATCCTGTCCACACCTGTTTCAGAAAGTCTTTCATTCTTTGCCTTTCCTCCTTATTAATTACTTTTTAACTTAATTTAATTTAGTCTTAATTCTTTTCAGGTCATCTTCCTTGCTCCTCTCAAATCAATCTTACTGGGGGAAGAGGTATAACACTTTTGGCCTTCTCTTTTCTCTATCCTGTTCCCAAGAAACTTTATCCTAAAACCAAAATCGACTTATGTTCTCTATGTTGGTGATATTACAAGTATCAAACTCCTTCTCCAATTTACTGCTTCGCTCTACACATTTTCACACCTGTTTGTGTGTATCTATCTACAATGCCTTCTTCTCCAAATTCAAGTCCTTTTTCACCACAGCTTGACAAACTTTGGCAATCTGAGCATCCTGCTTCGCTTACAGACAGATGACAAAGGCTCACATCTTCAAATCTTATTTGTCCCTACATCTTCACACTCAATAACCACATCAGCATTTTGCAGATTTTCAGCAGTCTCTCTCTAAAACATGTTCCACTTAGTCCACTTGTATGACTAAAACTCTAATCCAGGCCCTGAGCTTTTCTTTTTAAGTTGGCTTAGTCTCCTGGTTAAGGTCACCATACATTCATACCAACAATGCTACTGGCACAACTTAAGGTGAGATGTGGGAGCAGAGAGTAACTGAAGCTACTTAAGCAGCTCTGCTAATGTATGTAAAACCACAGTTTATCCATCTCCCTTTCATTAACACCTGGATCTGTGTCTGATAATCTTCAGTCTGGCTCTATTTTTGTAACTACTTCTTATGTCATACTTCACAAACTCTTAGAGCCAGGATTTTATACTGTTTGTTTGTACAGTACCTGGAAAAGAAATATTTACAGCAATAAATTAGGATCCTTTGCATTGCAGTGACATGAATGTTATCACAGACACAAAACTTGTACAGAAATTTGTTAACTTTAAGGTGCCTCAGATCTTACCAGTTTAATTTGTGCTCTGTCGCTGGACTTTTGGTCCAACGCTCTGAGTTTCTTCTTCTGGATTTGGGCGTTTCCCTGCACTAAYGCCAGTACCAAGGGCCGTTCTTCCTGATAATTTAAAATCAGTGTTTACATTAAGACTCTATTGCACCTTTATATACTCAGGAAAAGTGTTTTGGGTTTTTTTGTTGTTGTTGAAATTACCTGCTTGCAATAAGTGTGATTGCTGATTGTCTCCGTGAGCATAGTGTAAGATACTACTTGCTTGACAGTAACCTGTTCAGATACAGCAGATATTTATTATGCTAAGTAAAATTTAGAACTGCAAGCAAGTGCAAAATTATGTTCTTTACAACAACAAAAAGGAGCCAATTGATTTATTTTCCATCATCAAGAAAAATCCTGCCAGAAACCATCCTGAATGCAGAAGAGTTCTTACGCTAAAGAAAAATAAGCCTCATGGTAGTCTACAGCAGTTAAACATATATGCACTTATATATGCAGAGTGAACAACACTAAGTGCCTACATATTTACGCATTATATTTGCAACAAGCAGAATGTTTATATATATAAACACTTTAACTGTAAGTTGTTACAAATKCTAACATTACTTCTGCCAAGTCTCCTCATCCTTTTTACTATTTTGTTGCAGCAATACTAGTGAATCCTTAGCGTAACTCAGTTACGGAAAAATAAAAAAAGCAAGCAACTTAAAAGACAGATGCAAACTTTTTTCTGATTCATGTAACCTATCTATTGGCAACCTTGAAACTGAGTGTTCTGCATGAATAGTGCAATCAGCAGAAGCAGTTGCAAGGTTTCTTGTTGTGAACAGTTGCGGTGTTCCGGTTATGTTCTGGGTGCTTAAACAAAACACAGATTACAGTCTTTCACGATCAGTAAACACACCACCTCTGTTAAGACTGCAAAGAAACAAACAGTTGGGTTAAATTTGATTGCAACTTGAATCTATTACAAACCACAGCTTAAGTTTCAGTATAGTTAAAGTAACAAAAGTTTGCTTCCACAATAAGAGACTATCCACACAAAACTGTGGAAATGGATTATATACGGAAAGAGTGGTAGTGAAATCAGGGAAAAGAAAACATACAAATTCTGCTATCCAATATACAAGGTGAACTTCTTTCTTTCAGTTTCATTTAAAGTAGCCTAGGATAATGTTTATTAATTTTTGCTTAGTTACACTTGTGATCCCTCCCACTCAAAACATACAAATATTACTCTAGATGAGCATTTTAGAGATAGAAGTGACAAGACAAGCAAGCTCACTCTAAGAAATAATTTCTATGTTTCAAGAAAAGAAACAAGGTCAGTTCATGTTGTAGACAGCAGCTGTCACCCAAAATCTATCCATGCTATTTTGATGTTTTGTCTGGTTTTCCATAGTTGCAAGGATTTGGAGATCCTCTACAGACAGGCAYTGCCATAATACCTTGCTGCTGAATTCCACTTGTTCCTGTGTGAGAGTCTCCCAGGGCACATGACTGAACAACTGTATGACCATCACCAGTTCCCAGCTGAGCTCCTGGAGAGGCAGGGGAAAAAACTTAAACATAACAGAAACAACTCCAGTCCTGGAATTTAAAATGTGGTGCTTTTTACCCTCTTCTTCAAGACAAGAGACTTTTTATTATGGCCTTTTTAATTTTTTTCAAACCACCTCGTTACAGGTCCAAAGCTCTAATGGTTTTTGTCTTTCCAAATTCACTGAACCTCCTATAAAAGGAATACATTTCTGATGTGAAAAGTATAAGTACATGTATACATTTAAGTATCTATAAATACATTTTAAGTAGAAAAGAGTGCACATAATGTTAAGTTTTTAAAACAAAACCCTTCTTGTCTTCTAAGTCTCTTAAACTTATAAGAAATAAAAGCTCAAGCACCCAGCTTTAAGGAGTCTAGAGTTGAAATCTTTAAGAGGAGCTGTACTGGCTACGAATAATAAGGTCCATCTTCTTCCATAATCTACTTCTTACCTTGACTAAAGCCTATGAAGAACATAAAATCAGTAGTTTCGAGTTCTGCTGTATCCTTTTACAATGAAGAGTCCAAGGTGGATATAGTCTTTAAGAACTTAAGATGCACCATGGTTTAATACAGTCATAATACTGTTCTTATTTTTTCTTAGTAGCAATAAATTCCAGTGATTAATCTAATGCCAGCATTAGAAAACTTTACAGGTTAACAGTTTTCACTTGAAAGTTCACAAGTCACTCCTCATTATAAATATCAGAATGCTTATACACTTCTAGAGAAAATTCTATTCAAATGCTTTTGAAATCAATCTGTTCGATACATGTTAACAAGCAATTTTCACAGGGAGAAAAGAAAGGTTAAAAATTGTTACATATTTGAATATATCTATATACAAATACTATCAAACAGTGAGTAAATTTGAAAATATTTGTGACTTGCGCTCAAAATCGTCTTGTGGAAGCAGTTCTTTCTTATAATACAAAATGGCAAGGGCATTATAAAAAAAAGTTCGTGTAGTTCAGTTCCAATAATTCTATGTATTGAAAGAATTTGACTGACCTCCTGTACCACCACAACCAGAAATGCTTTCTCCTGGTGAATAGCCCATTAGGCCACCATTTCCGTTTCCATTTGGATTAGAAGGCACTGTTGCAAGAAGACCTAAGCAAGAAAATAAAATATATAAAGAAAGATAGCAAAAACCCCCCATATTAAGTGTAGCATTCTCTTTTCCTTGTGATAGCCAACTCTCCACCCTCACCTTGGGTGGKTTACTTTTATGACAGGAAAACATCTCTCTGTCTTGCCTTCTTCTGGGATCTTGTCAAGCAATTTTAGTTCATATTTACTTAATGTTAAATTTTCTACATAATATTCTGCATAAGTTTTCCAATATTCCTTAATTACACATTTCCAATATGTTGGGCTAAAGTGCAACGTAATCCTGAATCAATATCCAGTATCTGAACATGCTGACTGCTTCCACACTCACACCTTAAACAGTACAAGTGCACCTGGTTTACCTCCCAGAGCAAAGGGGAAGAATGCTAGCAGGGGTTGGGTTGGTGTCTACTTCAGCAACAACACTTGCAAATGCAAATACAGTGTGGTTGAAGTTAGGAACTACATTAAATTCCTAATCACTGGTACTAAAATCTGACTGTACAAGGTTATCAGAATGCAATAGAAGGCCCAGTTTAACRAAAATACTTCCAAAGACCCGGAGAAAAGAAATCCGGATAAAATTTGAAAAGAGGCACTCACCTCAAACTCTTCCTTTSCTTTCTTGGTTACATATAATATTTTCATTTACTTGGATACAAACCCTGATCAACACCCTGAACTTAGCACTGCTCTGGACTAAATTATTAGTCATTGCCAGAAGTTGAGAGAAGTTTTAAATAAATAAAGCAAATAATCTATAATCATACCCAGTCCTCTGTATCGTGAAAGCTGCTGGTAGATTTGTTTCATCCTYTCAATATTCAGACGGCTTGCCTCTGCATGGTTTACCATTGGTTTGGGATAATTAACTCCTATGATACATTTTGCAGCCTTCTGGATGCTCTCGGGGGCATTCCAAGGATCATAGATGTATTTTGCAGGGAAACCTCTCAGTACTGGCAAATAACGTCTTTAAAAAAATAACAAACAGGTAAAAAGGTCATGTTAAGTATAAAGCTACTTGATAGTTCAAGCAACACCCAAGAATCTAATCACTGCAATTTCTGGAYTGTGAGTTACCTGATATAATCCCCATTTGGGTCAGTTCTTCTGCCAAATCCCACTGGGCAGTAGCAGTGAAAAAACTGCTGAAAGAAGGAACTACAGGAGAGCCACATCCAGCTTCCAGCATTCACACTCCAATCTGCATCAAGTAACAGCTCTTCAAAGACCTTAAGAAATTAATGCAACAAGTTAGTCTGAACATGGCACACCTTCAAGACACCTATTTTTTCAGGATTATTTCCTGAGTTTTCTGATCTAAGCTCTTTCTTAGAATGTGCTGGCAACATTCACAGCATGCTTTGTATGCAATTGCAAATACTTATCTAAATGTTAAACTCAAGAACAAAAGAAAAAATTCAAAACCAGGCTTTTACCCTGTAAACATCTCAAAAAGCTACATGTTCTTACATAAAACACATCCTTGAAAAATAAATCCCCAAAGGATGGCTGGAACCTGACTGCTTGCAACTGGCATTTGTTGTTTTGAGAAGAGTTGCTTCATCACATCACAACTGAGTAAGCTTTGCAAACTTCCAGAAAACAGGCAACATACAAAGCACATTTTGAACCCAAATTGTTGGCCTGAATACCTCAACTTGCAGAGCACTTTTCACTATGTGAGGAACCCCAAGAGTAGAATTCAAGAGTTTCAGGGTAGCACAAACATTCGGAAGTTGTGTTCTTGAAGGCCAATAGTTAAATCTAGTAAACCACAGTTTTGAGGACACACTCAGATTCCTGCAGGTATTATGAACCACCAAGAACACTGAAGAATGGTGGGATAGATAATGAACTCTGCTCTGAAGACAAAAAAATAAAATCTTCCAAATAACTTAATTCTAATTTGCTGCCCCTATTAAAAATAACCCATGAGAAAATTAAAGATTTATGAGGGTTTTACTTAAATCTGGAGCTCAGTAGTTGCAAAACATTCAAGCTTCCAGCGTTGATTGTTTTTTCATCTTGAACACAGACAATACTAACTTGTATAAAAACAAGTTTATCTGCCCAGTCAGATCACTAGCATACAGGCTAACARGAAACAGAGAAAAGCCTTATTTTGTGAAGGATAACATTCAAGGACATTTTATAAAAAGAGTGCACCTAAAAGTAGTTTTGAAAACAGATACTTATTTAATACATACTTCTGCAARTTCTGATTTTCCTTTCAAACTTGCATAATTTCCAAATGTTCCAAAGAAAACACCACCTTTCTTCATGCTAAGACACTAAAAAGTCAGCGTCTTAGTACTGCCACCCAACTTCAACTAAGATTATTCCAATCCGAAGTCTAAGTAAGGTAATACCATTAAACAATGATCCCTCAATCTCTCTCTCCATATATTCAATAAGGCATTCATTCCACAGTGTACACCGAATAAGTGTTACAAAAGTATCTTTGTCTAAATATCTGCAACTATTTGGGAAAAAAGGTTTGTTTTTCAAAAGTAAGATTTATCTTTAAAGACTTTCAAAAAACGTTTTAAATAGAAAGTGACTCATAATGCAACAAGATCTTTAGACATTAACTGTGTTAGCACTCAATTGTTCCACTAGATGCTGCCATGTAATAAGACTTGGGAAATAACATCACGTGGAAGGCCAGACTAATTTTTGCTAGCTGTGGACACATGAGTCCTTCCTCCCCATCCTTCCACTGCACAAGTCTGGGGCTTCCATATATCTGTATTATTGCAAAAGTAAGAACAAGCTGCCATTTATCTGTAATATACAGCTTTGTTGTCAGCTGAGTCACCTATGTACAGGCATCTTCAATGGTTTCTATCTATGAACTGCAAAAGTAACTGCTTTTTTTTAAATGGTAGGTGTTTGCTTACAACTGATTTGTTAAGAAAGATAAAATTTCCTAAGATTACACACATATAGAAATATGAGGTCACAATCCTGATGGCAAGTAAATTCTTTTTTACATTTTGAAAATAAAATTGATTCTCAATTTTTCATTGATTATTATTGCTCAGTAAAAGATGTGCTACCCTTCTAAAAATGTAAAACTTATTCAAAGGCTGAGATTAAATTATTCCATTTTTTTCTTCAAAAGCCTGACATTCTACATTTGAACTTTAGCATCTCTTTGCACTGAGCCTTCAGCCAAATCACGTTGCACTTACTCACACTGCTAACGCTGGGTAAAGGGACCAAAACTGCTGATAGGACATTCTCAGTTCATAGTTTTCTCCCCTTAATTCCTACAGTGCTTTCCCTTTACAGGGAAGCAGACACAAGATCTGAACAGAAATTGTTCCCACAGAACGAACAGAAAAAAAAAAAAAATCTCATTCACAATAGTAATCCATGTTTATTTGCCGAGATTTAGGAAGAAATCTCAAATTTAAAAGAATTTCAGACCTATTCTGACTGGAAGAAACACTCTAATATTCCAGTAAAAGGCTACATTCAAGAGGCAAAATTTCAGCACAACTGGTTTATCAGAACTGATTTAGTTTTGTCCACAATTTAAGATTTAAAATTCAACTTCTACCACACTGTAACAATTCTAGAATGACTATCTGAAACTTTACTAGGCACTTCAAGAAATTCAAGAATAAGAAACAGTACCTTCATTCCTTCTTCCCAGCTAATCCAGAGGTCACCTCGAGTCAAAAAGCATGCTACAGCATGCCGGGCTAAATGGTGAATCCAACCTTCTTGACGAAGTTGTGTCATAATTGCATCAATCCAAGGAAAACCTGTCCTGCCTTCTGCCCATTTGGCCAAAGCCTCAGGATTCTTATCCCATGGAATTTGAACACAGATAGGATTCCCCTCCATTTTATCAAACCGTGGATTGTTAGTCGCCGCTGTGTAGAAAAATTCACGCCATAACAGCTGGCCATAGAGGGAGAGGGGAGGGGAGCTGTTCTTTTTTACCTGAAGATCATCATTGAAGAAAAACATTTCATTAGGAGAAGCAGGGGAAAACCATGGCATCTAACAATATATAGCTGCCTACACAGAAATCCTACCTTTTTGTACAGATCCGTTAACTTGAAATAAAAGAGCCGACAGGACAAGCAGCCAAAGCGGAGGTAGGGACTAAGCCCTGTGGGGCTTGCCAGAAGGGAGTTTGCATTCATTCGTGGTCTTTCAAAGTTTGCTACCCAAGCCTTGAAAAAACACAACAAATACCACACAGCAATATCAGACTAGAGGCTACACAAAACTTAAAAACACTGTCTGTAACTGAATCCAAACAGCGGACAGATGGTCAGGTCACCTACGACACCCAGGCATTCCTTTTGAATCAGCAGAACCTCTAGAAGGCAATTCAGCTCAATGCAGAAGGCATGGACTGTCTTCCAGAACTATTTGTCCCTTTCTTTTAAATACACTGGAAACCTAGATAACTAGCAATATATTAGCTTTCAGAGGAATTTCCCTTCAAAGTTATAAAGATTGAGATTTTTTTAATATGAAGAGTAAAACAGACTTTCTCTAAAATTTAAATCAAAGATAACCTGCTATCATCATTTAAAACTAAGAAACAAACCTTTGATTTATATCGTTAAGGCCCTGAGTTCAAGTTTTTGGGTTTGGTTTTTTTAAAACAATTTGCTCAAATCCCTTTAGCTTTCATAGCAGAGAGTTTCCCAGATACATCAAACTTGCACTGATCTGAAACACACCTTTCGTTCTAAATGTCTTTCCAATCGTGTGAGAGCTTCTGTTTCTCCCCCTGGCCATACTGCAGAAGGCAGACCATCTGTGTCAAAACCTGAAAGACAAATTAAAACAAGGAAATTCCTTGTGTGCTTATACTGTAGGGCAACAAAATTATAGCATATTGATACTTGACTGCATTCTACTGCATCTTGAGAAAAACCCTAAGTTGGATGCATGAAAAAATGCATGTTTTAAAYTAGTATGCAACCAAGTCTTCTCAAAGGACATCCTACCTCTAACTTGCAGCAAAACTCAATTTTTTCCTTTTATGTTTACATCAATATACATTTCAAATTTTACATGCTGAATGGTCTTACTTCAGTCCCATTTCATCTGTTTGTTTGGGTGGTTCTTTTTTTTTGTAAAATGATCTTTCTATCATTTCCCAAATTATTTTTAAGTTCTCTGCAACATGCAGGCTATCCCAGAAACAGAACTTTTTTTTTAAACTACTACTAAGAAGCAATAATTGCTATTGTAATTTACAGAATGTCTAAAAACTTTTTCCACAAACATAGAAGCATGAGTATTATCTTCAGAATATTCCAAGATATCATTGATCTTGACTTGAATAACAGATGGAGATTGTTAACTTGATGATAAACACATACTTGAACCGCAAAAGAGAGATAGAAAGAAGATAATTAGATTTTTTCAACACCCTCACACCTGCCCCACGATTGTTCACCAGATAGATGAGAGAACACATCTGCCTATAGTTTAACCACCACACAGTGAGATCTTACCTTCTTATAAAGGTTGTAAAAAATCAAGGTCTGTTTCATGAGAGTTCAAATGGACTAGATAGGGCAGTTAGAGGTCAACTAAAATTTGTCCAGACCCTTTGGATAACAATTTGGAGGTCATAGCACATTTGCTTGTATTTTGGAAGGTGTGTGGGGAAACRAGAGAGAGTGGGAGAGTCACAGGACAATAGCCTGATACTATTCCTTAAAATTAAATTTACAGAAACATAAGGCTTTTTTTTCCCCTCAGAACCTTCTAAAGTAATTGTCCTATTACTATCTTTTCTTGGTATATCAACAAAAGAGGAGTTTTTTTAAAACTAGTCTGTAAAATGGCAGGTAAATGACCTGAAGCACAAAGATACGAAGTGTATTCAATATAAAATGAAGCATCAAAGACTATTAGTAGCTTAATGATTATTAATAATTATTTGGTACCATGGGAAAATGGCTACGCCGTATTACAAGAAGCCGAACAGTACTTAATATAGTTTGATCTGACCTCCCATTTAGCAGGAAGCAACCAAAATTTACAGAGTTAATTATYTTTTTTTGTTCCTTTTGTATGCCATAATTGCATCAGGTTAACAATTAACCACTAGCAGAACCTCTCTCGTTGTTTTAAGTATTATGCTTTTAGTGGTAGATTACATCTTACTTGTTTCATAATGTCAAAGCAATCTCAGAACGTACCCAGCTCTTCAAGTGATGGCACACCATATTTCTCATCATGGTCATCAGAAACTGGAGTAGTACATTTTTTCATTACTTCTGGGGTTATTGTTTCCACAGGCATCTCCAGGGGTTCCATTCTACTAATTAGAGTCTGAAATCGCTTGTAGGTAAGAGGAGGCTGTCCTCCATTTAATTCTATTATTCTGTATTGAAGAAAAAGGAAAAAAGAAAAGAAGCATGTCAGACAACAGTATTTAGCTATTTTTTAAATAAAAAATATACACAGCTATACACAAACAGAAATGTCTTAACTCCTTCTAGTTTGCATAGAATCCCAAATATACATGGTAATCCAGACAGTTTGAACTTTACCATCTGTATTCCCCACTTGGGAGACATATAAATTAACTATTTATAACCAAGTCATTTTTCTTCATTCCTGGGTTACAGAAACTCCCTCATGAATGAGGAAGTAATGAACATGGATAATTCAAGGCAAAGRAAAGTACAGATCAGTAAAGCAGATAGAGATCACAACTACATACAAAAATACCCAAGTCACCTACAAGACTATGGTATTTGCATTCAAAAAATCTATTTTTCAATTCTGCTGTTGAGAACAGTAGTCAATATTAAAACTGTCATAATATGGGTAAAAATCAACATGTATCTTATACACAATGACTGTTGTAAAAACACAGTTTCATATTTTGCATTGTCATTTTAAATATATTTAAAATCTTGCAAAAAGGAAAATTTCAAAGAAAAATTTACAAAGCGATAGATGGACCTAAATGCTTATTTAGTGGGGTGTTTGCAGGGGGAAGGAAAAAAGGGATTTTCAATTTAGGATTAAACAAAAAAGTCAGCTGTTGTTTTCAAAACGTAAGTACTTCCATTTCACTGCCATCCCATGTGTCAAACTGTCTCTTATACGTTGGCTTGTAACAGAATAAATCATTCAATGTTAAGAGAAGACAAGTCATACTTTTAACTAGTTTGTGGATTACGTTTCTATAACAGGAAGTTAGCACTAATCCATTAAATAGATCTGTGCAAAAATGTAAACAAGACATTAAGTAAGGTGACACAGGGATAGCAAACAATCCTCAATTATCTATTGAACAGATAAGTGGTAGGAAACAGTTCTTCAAAAAACATACAAGACTTCCTCATAACTTGTGTACAAAAAGTGAAATAAAGAAAAACAGATTAACAAAACAACTAAGCAAAACCACATATTATTCAGGAGAAGTTACAGGCATGTTTGACTAACTTAAATATAGAAAACAGCTAATTAACATGAACATTATTTTCAAAAGAGCCCCAAATTAGAACTGCATTTCAGATACAGTTACATATCATTTTTTTGACAAAGTTCAACTCAGTATGTAATAAAATTTGGATGGATGGATGGATGGATAAAAGAGAAACATGAAACAACTTTGTAATTTTCCTAACTATAAAGTTAACATAAAATTCTAAGGGTTTTTTTTTTTTCCCTTTTTAAAATGGGAGGTAATGGTAACTTACTTGTCTAGGTCATACAATGTATGGGAAATCCGAACGATGACCTCCACTCCAGCTTCACTAGCCAGCTTCTTAATAGCTGCATCTCTTTCCTTCCCAAATGGTTCAGAATCATATTCAATAGAAAGTTTTGCAATGTTCCATTCCTAAAACAGAAAACAAAAGTGTGGTCCTTTAGCAACTCAGCTGCATGATGGAGGGTGAGGGAAAGGAGAACTGGAAGGACAAGGGCAGAATGGAATACCAGCTATTACCTGTGGATAATTATCAGAGATACAGAAAGATCCAAAATACATTAGGCACCCAGAATAACAAAAATAAAGTCCAACTTTTTGGCATCTAAGTAGGAATCAGGCATTAAAAAAGCCTCCATCTGTCCTATCACTGTGGGTGCACATTGTAATTGGACAATTTCTGTACAAATTTTGAAAACTCATCTCTAACTTTAGGATCCACATACTTTAAGAGACACAACAGAAGGGGAAGATGACAAAGGCTGTCTTATGAACATTGATCAGCAGCAGTACCCTGCTCTGCAGAAAAGGTTTTTACACGTGCCTGACAGTTTTAACTGCAAAACTGAAGTTTCAGGGGCAGGGGGGTGGAAATACCACCCCACCCTCACGCCAAACACCACACGCTTTCTTCACCTTTTCCAAATCCCTACTCCTCACTCAGACAATCTTTAAATTCTTAATTAAAAAAAAAACCAAAAAAGGCTGTCTCCTAAAAAGAGAATGCCTTATGCCTGAAAGTCTAATATTCTTTACGTCACAGATGCTGTTACCAAGGCCAACAGTCACAGGTGAGGAAAGACAAGCAAAGAGGTCAATAATGGCTAAGGCTTCCGCAACAGTTGGAAATTGGAAAGGTGAAGTATGCACAAGATGATCCTAGAAAGCCATCATGCCAATCAAACTCAAAGAAATACCTTTCTAATCCCTCAGAATCTTAATCACTTGATTTAAATACACCAGCCACAGTATTTCAGAGAACTGGATTTACACCAGAGACAGGGACACTCAACACTATTCACCTGGGGTGCTATTTCACTTCTGAACTCCAGCTCTCTCCTAATGAAGTACAGCTCCGAGGATAGGTGATTCCAAGGAGTGCTTGCTCTTTGGAAGAGGGCTGAGCTCCATCCATCCTTAAGTCTGCCAAGACCAACCCAGCAGGCCTTAAATCCTCAAGCAAACTCCTACACCATCACACAACATTTACTTCCCATTTCATAATGTAAAACCACTGTCTGACAAGTTGCAGCAAATCGTAAGCCTTTCTTTCCTCTGGCATTTTGMAAAGAAGACCATTAAAAAAACGTGTCCAAGACCCTGAGCTACGTCCTTAAGGGAGTCAAGGAACTCCAAGACAACTGCTGTGTAATGTGATTACACCCAGATCACATCAGCATGAGCCAGGCAATCAGAAGAATCATGGACACAGAACACTTTGCACATACTGCAGGATGCTTTTAGCAACACTGATGCATTAAAAAATTGCGATTGTTCCAATTCTATTTTCTTTATTGAGCCAATCCTGAAGAGCTAAAGGTAGAGAGCACTCCAGGACAAATTGAAGAGAATGAGGCAAGAACCAACCAAAACTTAATTTGAATGAAAGAGCATAGAAATATATTTCACTACTACAAAAGCAACCTGTAAAGGAAAATGTAGTAACATACAGTACCTACACTTAGCAAACCATTTGAAATCAACTCCATTTCCATAAAGAAAGAAACAAAAACCAGTAAAGTCTAAAAGCAACTCAGTTCAGTCGGCAATACGTACATTAGAGGAGAAAAATTCAAAATTGAAACAACCTTAATGAGAAACTGCAAGGATAGTTCAATATTTGCATCGATAACTTGCACTGAAGGAAATCGTATAAGAAACATTCCTAGTTGAAATTAGTTTGTTGGTCATATTTGTGGATAGAAACAACAACTGCAAGGTGGCATTTACCTTAAAAAGCCTGGGGAAAACATCTGCTGGCTGTCCACGAATAACAAACAAACGTGAATTCAGTTTCCGTAGATTGGCATCAAGATCCTCAAGACATTGAAGCAGGAATCTGCAAGAATTGTAAAGAAACATTTATTTTCTGTGGCAAACAAGACAATTCTACAATAGAAAAAGGTAAGAGGAATAATCAACAACAATTATCAGACCTTGAGTGCTTAGTGCATATTTTGGTGATGCATGCACATTCACATCCTAATTAAACTTGGCTTACAGTGGTACACCACCATATAATGTATTCCACAATACATAATTCATAAAACCAAAATGCATTGTCATTTCTGTTTTCCCCTCAATGCTATTTAACTCTGGAATGGACTAAAGCATACTGTAGTCTTAACTAAAACCACAAGTATTTTGTCATTCTAAAAACAAAAAAACCCACACTACAGAAAAGACACCCAACAAACAAACAGACAATCAGCTGTTGGCACACTGCTACTAAACTTAATCCAAGTCCTTCTTACAACACAGCCGACTGAACTGTTACTAAAAACAGCGTACCAGAGGAGTACACAGTCATGACTATCCCTCTGGCCTTCATTTATAGAAACAGCCCTCTATATAACACATGCATCTTGGCTGTAACCTCACCTGAATTACTTAATGAGCAAATTAGCACATCAGGAAAAAACCCCCAGGGGGAATGGGGTGCTGCAAATCTGCAAGTGTTCAAGAGAAACAGGTAGTTGCACAAAGAATGTTAAGACAGATTCACATGGGCAAAGGTTTATTAGTCAATACAGTAACTACAATAAATCCAATAGTGAAAGTTGCTTGGGGAAGAAATAAAAACAAAAGAGGAAAAAAAGGACTCTGCCTTGCAGCCAGCTGGAAAGAGAAGTGCTGGGGATCCCCAGATGAGTGCCCTTCCCCTGACTCCTCTCCAGTGTAACAAGTGGGTCCTCCATAATATTTTTCTCGTGTGGTCAGCAGGTCAAAGGAGGTGATGCTCTCTGTTTACCCTGCCCTGGTGAAGCCACATCTGAAGTGTTGAGTCCAGTTCTGGCCTACCCAGACCAAGAAAGACAAGGAACTGCTGGAGAGGGTCTGGTGGAGGACTACAGAGATGATGAGGGGACTGGAGCATTTCTCTCAGGAGCAAGGGCTGAGGGGGTTGGGCCTGTGTAGCCTGGAGAAGAGTTGACTGAGAGGGAATCTTATCAATGCATACAAATATCTTAAATGCAGTGTCAAGAGGATGGGGCYGGACTCTTTTCAGTGGTGCTCAGCAAGAGGACAAGGAGCAATAGACAAACTGAAACAGGAAACTCCACCTGAATATGAGGAAAAACTCCTTTGAGGGTAAGAGGACTCAAACAGGCTACCCAGAGAGGTTGCAGAGTCTCCTTTTCTGGAGATATTCAAAACCCACATGGACATAATCCTGTGCAAGCTGCTCCAGGTGAACCTGCTTTAGCAGGGACAACTGAACTAGGTCAACTCCAGAGGTCCCTTCCTACCCCAACCATTCTACTATTCTGTAGTAACAATACATATTTCAACAAGAGCTGCTCAAGCCCTCTCAGCCATTCCTTCTTATAGTGCTGTTGGCACTTAGCAAAGCACATGCTGATCAGGGCAACCACTGAGTCAGCACCTGCTGGTCATTAACTTCTGTACTCACACATTATTGGATCCYCTGCCATAAACCACAAGCTACACCCAAAGTGGGGGGGGAAGAGGCAATTCCCACACTGCAGTCCATTACACCTGAGAAAACCTGCTGTAAGGACACTATATGCAGGTGCAAGGCCACAGCGATAACACCTGCAGAGCAACCGCCCGAGAGCAAGGCAGGGAAAGCGGTGCCACGACAGCCGGAGACTCTGCGCCTGCGKGAAACTGCAGAGCTACCACGGAAGGGCAGGAGGCACCACTGCAAGTGCCCACAGTGTTCTGAAGACAAAGGCACTGAGCAACCAGGTTACTAAAACCAGAAGTTCACAGGCACCTAGATTTTTAAGACAAATCCTAAAAGCTATCCAGACACAATGAAAATGCTACACCTTCTAGGAGAGACACAGCACACATGATTGTTGTAACTCTGCTAACATCCGTTTTCTCAAGATTTAGCTATGTGTAAGTGATGCCTACCTAACACACATTGTTTCCAACCTTACATGGGAAAAAAACTTAGTAAAAATAATATATAAAAGGCTGACAGGAACCTCTCCTGGCTGCTATCAAATGTCTAGAATGTGCGGCTCACTCAACCTGAAAGAGTAAGAGCAGGTCTCTCAGCAGCCAGCATACAAAAATACGATGGCTTCTTGGCTGCCAAACTATGTTTAAATGTTTTATGACTGGAACAAACCAAAAATGCCTCATTTTCTCACTTTGCTAAGTTYTGTTCTAAAAAAAACTCTGGAGTAGTTAGAAAAGAAAAAGAAACTTCTGTATCCTCATTTACTTAGAAACCACGCAGGAGTCATTTTAAGAATCACATGAGAATTGCATACACATGTCTATCGGAGACAACTTGGGCCCCATGTTCCCAGGACAAAGTCAATTCCATTTGGACCCTGAAAATTACAGCTTCATTTTATCATAGTTTTTTAAACCTGGAATGACAGACATTATTCATTAGTCTTATCCATGTGAATCTTGCTTTCAAGGAGCATGTGCGTTCACATATACCACCCAAATCACTAGGAAGAAGAAATGCAATACTGTCCTGGATGCCTTTGGTATAGTCCAGAAGGGTAGGGCGGGTTTGTGGTTTGGTTTTATAGGGTTTTGTTGTTGTTGCGGGGGAGGGTTGATTGTTTGTTTGTTGTTTAAATTCATATCACAGAGTAGAGGGAAAGGTTATGAAGAGAAACTGGTGACATAAAATATTCACAACTATTCCAACATTTCAGGAAACTTTCGGTGTTTTCCCTATTGGCATTTCACTTCCCTCTGTTTTCTCTATCTCTTTTCTTCCTACCTGACTGACCACAATACATAACTTCTAGTCTGGACTTGGCACAAAATCCTATTCAAGAAGATAACATGCACTGACCCAGTCTCCAATTCACATCCAAGATCCCTAAACTTGCCCTTAATACTGTTTAATCTCTATTTGTTGGTTCCCCAAATCCCCTCTGTTATCTCTCTTAACTATCTCTCACCACACTCAAGTATTTCAATCTCCATAAAACTCTTTTAGGTACTTAACAAAAATAACAGTGTAGATTCAAATTGTTAAATATATGTAGGAAGAGAGCAGGATGGTGACCAGGGGACAGACACACACTCCCCCTCAACAAAAACCAGCACAAATTACAAACAGCCAAACTACAGCTTGTGTTGCAACACTCATGGAAAGCACATTGTTCAAAAATAATAGACCAAATCAAACCCTAGTGACCCTATGATATCCAGAGAAATAGCAATGCAAAAGAATACTGGTTTTCACTTTCAGAACACAGACTCAGTTCACAAGTAGTTAATCCGAACAAGCATGTGATTTATTAAGTATATTTGAATCTTTCAGTTGAACCAAATGTGTTTTAACAAAATGTGATGCAAATAATTAATCATCTATTTTGTTTTCACCAACTATATTTATGCTATACCACATTTAAAGGCATTTTCTCATTGAAGTGTTAATAGAAGTTATCTAACATAAAAGCCTTTAGACAAATTTATAAAATCAGAAAATAGTTCGGGTTGGAAGGGACTTTTAAAGGTTATCTAGTCCAATCTCCCCTGCAAAGAGCCTTGTTCAATTAGATATGAACCTTTTAAAATAATCGCTTTTAAATACATCCCCTAGCAAGAAACTTAATAATGAAATCAACTACTTATCATAACCTCAGTTTTCACCTCCTCTTTTTCTCATGAGTACCCTTAAAACTTGCAGAAGCAGCACTGCATCTTTACTGTGGTTAACGGTATGCAAAATTACTTGACCTTCTCTCTGAAAAGATACACCAAAATGCTCACAAACACATTCCTTTCACAGTATGAAACTGAAAATGAATAGTAAATTGGTCTTTAATTGAAACCGAATATGAAACCTCCATCTCATAAACAGTATTTCTTTTCAGTATACGAGCTCTTGAGGCAAAGTTTCTTCACAGCAGCTATGAAGTAAGAGCTACTAAGCTTGAAGTCTACTGTACTTTATACCAGACTGTGGCAATGAGAAGCTATTTAAATATCTCCCTACAGTAACAGGTCATGTTTGTGAGTCTGCAAACTAAACCAATTTTTTTCCCCTCAACCTAACAGTCAATGRGAAAGCACTTTCTTTTTCACTTTGAATGAATTATATGGACTACAGGACTTCATTAAAAAGACACAGAAAGGATGCACAGATAATTTTTATCAGATTAGAGCATCAGCCCAGTTTTCTGCATCTGGTCTAAAACTTCCTTGGACAAACCAGAAGGAAATGTTCACTATTAATTTCATAGTAGCAAACAATGTGAGGTATGTGCACAACTGACATGATGGAGAGAGGCAGAAAAGACCTGCTTATTTTAACATGGGGAAGATGCAGACGTAAAGCATACCTGTCTGCAAACAACATTCTCAAAGAGCATCACACACATTTTGCCAAAGACATCTAATTATGATACTCAGAATTTTCATGAAAGCTGCTGAAGACCACATTCTTTAAAAGACATGCACATAAAAATCTTAGCAGTTGACTCCAAGGAACTCCACAATCTTCCTTGCTGTCAATCATACAAGGTATGCTTGGGGTCTAAAACATAAACTAATTGCCAGAAACTGGCAATAATTGCATAATACAGCTCATAATTTTAGCTACCATGCAACTGAAATAAACTAGTACCACTAAAGTAGCTATTCAAAAACTTAAATAAATGTTAACACAGTTAACCATTAACAAAATGACCTAAAGTAAGCACTACATCACACAACGTTTCTGGCTCTGCACTATTAACATGATTAAAGACTTTATCCAGAGAAGAAGTCAGCAGCAGTCTGTTAAAAAGGTAACACTTTTATTTAGGGAGGAGACTAGCAAGAAGGATACTTATAGACACACTATTTAAGGCTACCCTTAAGTCTTGTTTGGGGTTATTTTTAAGAGTAATAAACACCCAGAAAACATAATCACATATAACCATCCTTGCCAGTACAAAATGAGGACAGTTGCTGGGAATTGAGCGGACTTAAAATGCAATGACTTCTCTTTCAGGTAGTGCTAAGCCATTAAGAATATTTTTTCTGAACTAAACCAGATTCTGAATTTAACCATTAGCAGGAGTGTTAGACTGCCCAAACACACAAAATAAAGGAATTTAGCTAGGCTTCCTCATTCTGAGAAGAAATTTTAGAATATGAGTGAAGAAGAACAGTGCTAAAACTGGTTCCATTCCTAAGTTTGATTAGTACTTTTACCCATGACTGGTCAACTTCCAGCAGTCCATCCAAACTTGTGTTTAACCTGTCTTTTTAAATACCTTCTATCTATCCACTAGTCCTCATGCCAAGCCATTGATTTCCATCTCTCCAGCAATAGAAAAGCACTGTCAAACAAGAGACTCATGTCATTATGGATATTTGATTACCATCCAGACTTTGTCTATCAGAATTATCTTAGGCAGCCTAACATCTGCTGGTTTTATTACCCTGTTCAATTGGTTCTTCCAGCACTGCTATCAGATATTCCTTCTTCATCTTTCAGAGTTTAATAGAGCTGGATTCAATAAAAAGAAAGAATATTACATACTGAATAACACCAACCACATTTTATTTGAGGGAGTATAATTTACAGCATTAGACCCTAATGTATGAATCACACAAATCATGCACCATTTCTCTTCAGAGAGAGAGAGAGAGAGAGCACGCTTTTCTTTCACACATATTTTGCCATATGTTTGATTAGGTTATTAGGAAAGTTCAGTATCAGGTAAACATACATCTCATATTAACTTCAACAGGAATCACAACGTGAATACCAAATCTAATACCAAAATAGAGTATGAGACACTGAGAAGCATCTCAAATTTGATGTCCCTGTATACAAATATTTAATATTTTACCAGTACACTTTCCTGTTTGTCACCAACCAGTGTGTCTTAGTGCAAGCAGTATATTCTTACGAAACTATAAGAAGATTAAGCTCAGACAGGATTTAAGTGTTATGTACACTCCACAGCATCCTTTGGCAGCCAGCCACAGCAGTATTTTCCTGTTACCAAATCAAGGTCACAGAGGCATCCTTTACAGTACTACATTGTTTCAATGAACCCCACATACAACTTCCACATCCTAAAAAGGTATACAATAATGCACTTCATAAAGGTATTATCCCTTAAGCTTATATGCAAGAGCAGGAAAAAGTTCATGTTATTCAACTCTAGATAATTAAGTGAAGTAGCTGTGGGAGCTAACTAATCTCCTGCAGGGTTACTCTACAGTCAGTGAAAAAAAACCAGCTCCTTTAGAGAGCAATTCAGGACTTCAGCATCTTTCATAACTCAGTAGAGCTGATCCACTTGCAAAAACAAAACGAAACACCGACCATGAAGTGCGTCACTTGGCTTTTTTCCCCCTAATATTTACTACTACTGTTATAATCTCTAAGCCAAAGTGGAGCTGTGACGGAGGAAGAATGCAAGATACATCCAAGCCCATGTACAGCTGTAAAACAGGTTCTCAGGAAAGAAAAAAATGCAACTCTTTGAAAATCGATGAAAGAAGGGGCTTTGAACAATAATCAAGAGAAAACAATGTTTAGAATTTAATCTCTCCAAACTGAGTCCTTTTGGGTGCATCTTCTTTGACACTAAGGAGTCAAGACCATTTCACAGATGGAGTGGGACTAGAATATTAACTACAAGCAAGCAATACTGCTCTATTAAGAACAATAAACTCATTTGAATTGAGCCTAGCTCACACTGGACACAAAGCTAGCATTTCCTTACATACCATCCCTCATTAATTTCTTTCCAAATGAAGTACTTTCTCAAGGTTAGCATTCCCCAAAGGAAAGAAACACAATTTTTTTGTCCTATTCAAAAGACACTCATAACCTCCCAAAGATGAAGGAAGCAAGGCAACAGGTAGGATCACAACCCTGGACTTCTGGAGAGCTATCTTTGGCCTCTTCAAGGACCTACTTGGAGGAATGGGTTAAGACTCCAGAAGGTAGAGGGGTCCAAGGGAGCTGGTTAATATTCAAACATCACTCTCCCAAGCTAAGGACCAGTGCATCCCTATCAGCAAGAAATCAAGCAAAAGGGTCAGAAGACCTGTATGGATGAGCAAGGAGCTTTTGGCAAAACTGAAACAGAAGAAGAAAATTTATAGAGTATGGAAAAAGGGGCAGGCCACTTGGGAGGAATAAAGGCATGTTTTCAGAGCATGCAGGGATGTGATAAGGAATGCTAAGGTCCATTTGGAATTGAATCCAGCAAGGGATGTCAAGTACAACAAGAAGGGCTTCTTCTACACCTTCCCAGCTTTTGCTACAAGTAGCAAAAGGAAGACCAGGGAAAATGTGGGCCCACTGCTGAACGAAGTGGGTGCCCCATTGACATAGGATACAGAGAAGGTAGAGTTACTGAATGCTTTCTTTGCTCAGTCTTTATTGCTAAGACCAGACTCCAGGAATCCCTGACCCTGGAGGTGAGAGTCAAAGTCTGGGGAAAGGAAAATTTTCCTTTGCAAAGGAGGATCAGATCAGGTATCGTTTAGTTAAACCTGATATCCACAAATCCATGGACCCCAATGGGATGCACCCATGAGTGTTGAGGGAGCTGGCAGATGTTACTGCTAAACCACTCAGCATCATCTTTGAAAGGTCACGGAAAACAGGAGAGGTGCATGACAGCACCAGTACAGGTTAGGTGTTAACCTGCCAGAAGGTAGCTCTGCAGACAAGGACCTGGGATTCCTGGTGGACAGCAGGTTAAACCAGGAGCCAGCAGTGCGTCTTCCTGGCCAAGAAGGCCAATGGTACGCTGGGATGCATTAGGAAGAGCATTACCAGCAGGTCAAAGGAGATAATCTTCCCACTCTACTCTGCACCGGTGAGGTCACATCTGGAGAGACGTGTCCAAGGTTGTGGCTGGGTATGCTGGGCTGCCCAGTTCAAGAAAGACAAGGAACCACTGGAGAGGTCCAGGGGAGGGGACCAAGACGATGAGGGACTGGAACATCTCCCTAATGAGCAAAGGCTGAGAGAGCCAGGTCTGTGTACTGTGGAGAAGAGACAACTGAGAAGGTACCTTATCAATGCATACAAATATCTTAAGGGCGGTGCCAAGAGGATGGGGCCAGACTCTTTTCAGCAGTGCCCAGCAACAGGACAAGGGGAAACGGGCACAAACTGAAACACAGAAGCTCCATCTGAATATGAAGAAAAACTTCTTTACTGTGAGGGTAACAGATCACTGGAACAGGGTGCCCAGAGAGGCTGTGGAGTCCTTCTCCAGAGATACTCAAAACCCACCTGACATATTCTGTGCAACCCACTCTGAGTGAACCTGCCTTAGCAAGGGCATTGGATTTGATGATCTCTAAAGGTCCCTTCAAACTTCAACCATTTTGTGATTCCATGAAGTAGCAATATGAATTTGGTTCCTATTTTGTGAGCCATACATCACAGCAAATAGTGTATCTAGATTCTATAAAGTCTGGATTTTAACTCCACATTCAAAGGGCACCCATTACTCATCTAAACTATTCCCATATAACTCGAAAGAACATCTCAAATTACTTCATGTAACAAAGGTCAGCCTTCTGGTGATAGGAGACTAACAGGCTCACAGCTTCCTAAATCTATCTCTCCCAGTGTCTTCCATTCCTTAATGCACATATTCTGTGTTTATTTTTTTCTAATCCTCTAATTCCAATCTGATAAATCAAAGTCTTTATTATTTGACTTCAATTCTTTATGCCTGCTTTTTCCAGAGAGCAACAGGTTGGATCCATAAAGGAAAACCCAAGAGCAAACAAATTGTACTGGAGACGGCTAGGGAAATATTACCTAGAAGCAAATTATAAAACTAAGTTACTTGAGAGTACAGACATGCTCATACATAAATAAATTTAAACCACCTTATTCTCATGTACCCAAGTTCTCTTATTTAAATTAGCAGCTCATAAGGCTTGATGTAATTAAAACAGCTGGCCTGATTTATAAAATATTTCAGCCACGTTATTTTCAGCAATCTAAGCTGTCCACGAGAAAGTAACAGCTATGGCTCATTTCAGAAGAGCAAGCATGGTAAGAGCACTCCAACAAGATAGTCTTGCAATCTGATTCTGAAGGACAGATTTTACACTGCTCTTCATTTACTTTAATAAAATCCTTTTCCTTTCCTTAAATTAAAATGACCTTTTTAAGCTAACAATTAGTGCTAGTAAAATTTTGCACAGTTTTATGTTTCCCAGAAATGAAACACTGGCTTAAATAAATACATTTCTCAACTACACAGGATAAATTACAAGTCCTTAAGGTACAATTCCATCATCTCTGGCCTCCCATATCTGAAAAATCTATTAAACTAACAGAAGAGAATTATGGATAGAGCTGAAATCCTTTAGTAAGCACAGAAATTGGTAGAAAGTTTGGAAAATAAAAAAAAAAAAATCCTGAAGATCTTGGAAATCTGAATTAAAATTGACTGGTGCTCACCCTATGGTGGTCAGACATTCAGCATTATCCAAACTTCCCATTGCTACTCTTACAAATCAAAATGCCAAAGTTTTCTGAACTGGTCCTTCAAAACTGAAATTAGTCATAGCTGAATACAAGGTAAACGTGATCAAAATGTGTTCAGAGTTTTGAGTAATAGTCATGTAGAAAAAAAMCATTTGAAAACCCCCAAACAAATAAATGAAACACAGCTTAGTTTAGGACAAAGTGGAATTTTCTGGGATTTATGCAGCTTGATAAACAATCTTAGCACACGGACAGACTAATGGATGTAACTGTTCATTTCATGCTGCAGAGGCCTTCCAGTGCTGACGCACGAGATGAAGAGTTCAGTAACAAGTCCTGAAAAACAGAACTGAAGTATATAGCTCAAGACACAAGAGAGCAAAAAGTCCAAATAACCTCTAGATAAACGTGCTATCTTCATCTGCCACAACTTCAGCAGTTCTCTGCAATACTGAAAGTCAGGATCAAAGGAAAGTACTTCACTTGAAGTAACTAAATTGATCTTGAAAAGTTCCATAGTACAGTTAAGTAGAAGATTCTGATAACTAAAAAGTGGTATTCAGTCATCTCTACAGAAGTCATAGTAGTTTAGATAAAGAATTATTTTATGAAGAATGAAACCTTTACTACCTTTACTATAACAACTGTACTTTTACATTTTCCCTATAACAACTGTACTTTTACATTTTCCCCATCTACCCATTCCTTTCAGAAGACAGGAATGAATACCAAAATTCCCGTCCTGAACACTAGTGACAGATTTTTTTATTACATTGTTGAAAGAATAAAGTTAGACAACTGGAAAACATCATTCTATACAGAATCACTGTATTTTTTTCTGGTTTGCTTGTGCGAGGACTAGAATTAACAGCAAAACAAGACTCAGACAGGAACACTGTCAAGTTAAAAAAAAAAAAAAAAAAAACGGGGCGGGCACCAAGTCTTTGCTGGAGACAAAGTGGTTAGTATAAGAGCAGCTGAATATCAAGAGAAACTGTTAGCATTCCAGAAAAGTGACACTCAAAGAATCATAGAATATCCTGAGCTGGAAGGGACCCACAAGGACCAACGAGTCCAACTCTTGGCCCTGTATGAACATCCCCAAGAACCCTACCCCCTACCATGTGCCTGAGAGTATTGTCCAAACACTTCTTGAACTCTCAGGCTTGGTGCTGTGACCACTTCCCTTGAGAGCCTGTTCCAGTGCTCAAGAAAGATTTTTATCTTTTCCTAAGAACAAGGTGGATTGTTTGTTTGTTTGTTTTGTTTCAACTATAAAGTTATTTCTATTGACAAAATCGATATGGGAAGATTTGTAGGCTCTGAACGCAGGAAATATAATCACCAACGACAAACATTATTGTTTATGCAGAACCTTCAAGAAAAAAAAATGTTCCTCAGTAGAGGTCAAAGGGAAGAAAACCAAACCTTATTTGCTTTAATCCCCCTAGATCCAACATCAGGGGGCAAGACCAAAGGGGTGGGGGGTGGAGGAGAAGGAGGAGGGCAGGAGGAGTCCACAAAGGCTGCAGCTTCCATTGTTACATATCTCACAACCCGATCATTTCCTTATAGCATTTTCAAGAAGAACATTTCAATATGAATCAACAGAAATAGTTTCGTAAAGTAGGTCGTTGCTGCAGCAACCAGGCGGCTGTTGGACTACTCCCTGCCACAATGACCTACTTTTCCAGTTATATGTAACCGTTGTAGTAAGAGCCGAATACTCCTTCCCTATGGAGCCGCTTCGAGAGGATTCCTGTACCAGAGCTGAATTTGATTCCTAACCGGGACAGAGAAAGGCTTCATGCGAGCAGGTACAAGCAGCGGGTCAGTTCTGCTCCTCTGTGTCATTCAGAAGTGTTGGTGGCTAAAGGTTACGTGAAACCCAATATGTGCTCGGAGCTCAGAAGTACCGCGGCAGTGTTCAAAACCGGAGGAGCTGATAAAGAATGGAAGGGGAAGGTGTGAAAAGGAACAGCCGCTCATGAACAGCTCCGTCCCCTGCCAGACCCAACAGCTGGCACCAACCTTCGGCACAGACAGGCTGTCCAGTACCACCACCCAAGCACAAGCTAACGGACACGATCCTTTATTGCAGGTCTAAATAACACTAAATCTGCATAAAAGAAAAACCCTGGTGAATGGCAGGTAAAGCTCACATGTTTTTAAACCCTATTTAACCCTGCATGCGCTGGAGAGGGGAGATACAAAGCTACCACACAAATCCAGGAAGAAATGTTGACAATTACATAATTTCCTGTTTACTGTTGCTGTTAATAACAGCATTTTTCCTTATGACAAAGGAAAAAAAAAATCACCAATGCAGCTTTTCATTGAACTGTATCTTAAACTCATAAAGAAAATAATTATCTCTGTAGAAATAAGACTGCAAGACTTCAAATATCAATCACACTGACTTGTCCTTAGGTATTTTTTGATCAATTTATTCAATCCCAAATTCAAAAGCTTTCATTCAAGGTAAAATTTAAGAGACAAGCACAAGAGACAAACATTTCCAAGCAAAAGACAACTCATTCCAAGAAAAGGCAAGCTAGGCATTACCATATAGCACATTCTAATTAAAACTCCAGTTAACAGAAAGCTTCTGACAGATACAGCTCATGTGACAAAAGCAGAAAAACAAAGAACACACAAAAAAGCTCTCCAAAACTTATAAGCCTTAAGTGTTCTTAAAACTTCCAAGTTCAGCAGGAAAAATACTGCAATTGGTGACAATATGGTACCATAAGTGGAAAAGCTTTTGGAATTTCCCCCACACTTTCATTTGGGAACAAGTCACAGACAATGACATAACTGTTCCTGAAAATCTCAAATTCTTCAAACAGAATAGCAAAAAATCCGCTGAAAAATTATTTTTACTTTACCACTGCACTTGACAAGCCATAGAGCAACAACTGCAAAGGTAGAATTCTGGAATAAAGACAGACTAATAGAAGAAAAAAAATTGCAGAATTATGAAAAAAATAGGAAAGGCTGCTGCTGCAAGAGCAACACACAATTACAAGTAACACTTTTCAGTTTGAAAGTGTGACCTCCAGTGACAAAAATGCAAGCTCCATTGTGATGTCTTCTATGGAAGTAGTAAAGAACTGGAGTAAAACTTCCAGCAAATGCACAGCATTGGAGAATTTTGCTTTGGCAAACTAACACAATGTTTCAGTGTTGGCACTGAAAAAGAGAGAGGTTGGTGGAATTACATTCAAAAGAACGCAGAAAGCCAAATTCTAAAGTGTAAAAATAGAAAGATTCACATTATCCCCCACAAACTCATGATTTTCTTAGTGGTTTAGATGAAAAACACAATACTGGTGAAATAAAGTACTTCTCAACAGTAAATTTATTGGCAACTAGCTTACAGAAGGGAAATTTCCATCAAGTAAAAAAACCCTACTCACTGAAAACCACCATGACTATATCATGAAAGTCATTTTACATGGGTCTCCTCAGATTACAAAAGCCTTGAAGTAAAAGGGGAAAATACACTGCAATTAAAGCAAAACTGTCAATATCACAGCAATGTACAACTTCTTCCTTTGTCATAAACTGAAGAAACTACATACTAGTAGATGTTTCCAGGTCATACCAGTGAAAGAGCATGCTGGAGAAAAAAAAAAAATTAAAGTCTCTCGTAACACTGATTTAAAGAAGCATTCACAAGATTTGGGATACAGTGTGTAACAGCAGTAAACAGCAAACAGCTACGCTGTCTAAAAAGAAACATGGATAAAGCACAGTAAACTAGACCTTACTAGGCCTGTCATCTACTGGAAAATAATAGTGGAAAGTCACAGGAATTATCCCTAGGCAACCCAAATAAAACAAATAATTCAGATGCCATCCTCTGCTTGATCACCCTCATTAGGACTTGGATGGTTTCGACTTCTAGAGTTCACTAATAGCAAGGCTTACAAAGAGCAAAACCAAAATGCAACCTCCCCCCCAAAGACCCTTCTGAAACCTGGATAGCAAAAATTACTCTTTAGAATATTTTCTTTTAAATGCATGTCTCAGTTTTACAGATGTAGAGTCATGCTTCCCCCGTGAGACAGGAAAAAAGAAAAAAATAGTAGGTAATCTCTGCTAAAAGCTGTAAAGCTTTCTTCTACTTTAAGACTAGAAAAAAAAGCTTGTTTATCTTCCAGAATATAAAATATGAAGAACAGAAGAAAGAATGAAAAGAAAAATGAAATAACTTGATGCCACAGGATTTACAGACAGAAAATTTTAACTCAGAGGAAACTCTATAGAGAACATAGGAAGGACAATGTTTACTCCATTCTTCAACAAATCCAATATATTAGGAATCAAATTATTAACTATTTTCAATGCCAGTTGCTCTATAAAATGTACTATCACAATTCTCTGTACACTTCTCCAGTACTTCAGAACTGCACAGGTTGTGAAATTGAGATAAAGTTTGCCATGGTGTTCTGTACATTTAGTGCACAGCAAAACTGCAACCATTCAGACCATGATCATGTTTTATGAACTATACCAGGCATGAAGTAACAAGCGACCTACATGAAAAAGTTACCTGTTTATTTATTCCTCTTTCTGATGCAAATTGCCTTCCTGTTTCTGTTTTTTCGATCACTACTTTGTCCCTCTCTCTCTCTGAATTGCAGCACAGTTCACCCCTCACCTACAAGGTCAGTAGAACACTGGCACTGAGAAACAAACAAACAAACAAAAAATCTGCAAGTACTGAACTCCACAGGTTCCTTACTATAAAAAATAAAGCATTTCCTAGGTCATGGATTTCATGTGTTGGATAGATAACAGATAGAAGAATCCAAGTTTTTCTTACAGGAATTGTTCCTAAGTAACCTGTACTGTAGATATTTCATCTCCATCACTGAAGAATTAATAATGTGTTCATACTTCACAACTTCCCCATTTGAGCTTAAACAGAATTTTTTCAACGCTTCTGGTTTCAATTTTGAAGGGATAAGGGTTTGTGTTCTGAAAGGATAATTTTCAGTACAAGAATTTTACAGCCTTTGCTTTCCATGTCTGTGAAAGAGCCACAAACATACATATGTTAAAGAAGAAATGCATAAGAGTGAACAGGAAGGGAAATGCTTTCCTACAAATAWGGAAACACTGAGATAAAGTAAATCTCTAAAGCAGGTCCAGAAAATTTCTCTAGTTTAGTTGTAGGAAGAAGCAATGCATAACACAAAAGCTCAGGTGTACATCACATCACATGCCTGTCAACACAGAAATTAGATATGCAGGACATATCCTAACCAATGTTCAACTGGAAGAAATCCCTTCCACCTCTAATCAACGGAACAGGTTTTGTCTTATTGCAAGAAACTTATTGCATTAGAACTTTTCAAAGAGATTTTAAGAAACAGTTTGACACCTGAATGTACTTCTGAAACCCTGAGTATTATGAAATTCTTATTTCCTACCCAGGTTTACCAACATTTTAGACCTTTCAAATACTAATACAATTTAAACAGAAATAATAAAAAAAATCCTAAAGTACAGAATTTACAAAAAAAAATTCATATTTTAGGAACCTCTGTTCACTGCAGCTCAGCTACTGTCTAAACTTAAGCTAACAAAGCTCACATTAGTTTTTATTATCTCCACTGSTAATTGGTATGCACTTGGATTTGTAACTGTTCCAAAAGTATAGACACACATGTAGACTTTTGCCACAGCCATCTCCACTCACACACTTGAAACAGAACACTGAAATATTGACCTGTCCTTTCCAGTCTATCCTTCACCTCCACTAAAGCTTTATTCCCTTATAAAAAAATCATTTACACACAACAGAGCTCCAAAGCAGTGAAAGCAAATGCTTTATGGTGACCTGAAAAACAAATGGAGGCTTCAGGGTTAGAAGAACACTGCAATTATAGTTCACCTCTTGACCTAGATTGCAGAGAACGTGAAAGCCAGAAGTACACAGAAGCACACAAACTAACCTTGTTCCATGTTAAATTAAGAGTTCTGAAAAATTTAAGTGAAATGTATCGCACCAAAATATTATTAAGTTCTTATCCTGGTAATCAAATCCTGTCCTTTCCTAGGGGGAACCAAAGGTATGGCTATTAAAACTGCAAATTCCTAAGCCCATGGAACACAAAGCCACACACTCTCACACTACTTACACAACTGACTCATGCTCAAGCTGACTTTTGCCTTTTTAGTTCACTGTGGGAAGGTCACAAAATTCCCTAAAGCAAAGAGTTTCTTTCAGTATGCAAATTAATAACATCACAGACTTTAGTGTGACTTCTACCCTGAAAAAATGGCCGACTTTGACGGCAGCTTGACCTTCCTCCTATCACAGGTTATATAACTAACCTGAAAACCTGCCAGGCACTGAGACCGAGTCTGGAAAAGAACCACTTCTGAAAATAAAGACTTCCATGCTGTAGATAAACTGTCACAAACCAAAAAGTTCCAGCAGTGCACAAGGATAAATAGACTTTTCTGCAATATTTCCATAATACGTTTAAAGAGTAGCTTCCACTGGTTGGAATGAAGACATTTTCACACACTGGAGGAGAATGAATTTTATTGCATTAAAATGGCCAACAGAGGATAATACATAAAATAACTTGCTTTGAAGAACTGATGCAGAATTGATTGACACTACCACATACTGATCAGTTGAGACAGAAAATAAGTTCTGTGTTCTTGATTGCCTAAAAAAAAGCTGCTTTCACATTCATCACAGATGGTGTTTGCTGGGGGTTATCACCCTCCCCCTTTGTGACCAGTACAGGAAACACCACGAGCTGCAGACAGATTACTTTCGCCATCTCAAATACAGAATGTGACCTACTGATACTTAGGTAAAACAAAATAAAAACAGATTACCGGTCCCAAGAGAAGGAGGACTGAAAAAATCCTATGGAGTTGTTTCAAAAACACATTTCTCCCTTGATACTCAAAGTCCACATACTACTCCTACATTTCAAGAGCACTCTGTCTAGATCTTCTCTGGATATCCTCAAACCTGGAGATTAGTAATGTAAAACCAGGTGTCTAAAGCCTCAAAATTTCTTAACCTGAGGAATTAAGATTCCTTCAAGATTAATCTGGGAGTCAAAACCTAGATTGTATAGATGCTCACTATAATTTTTCTGGCCTATAGTAACTGCTCTTTGGAAAAAACTTACTGAACACTGTATAAAATAGATTTGCAGTAGCACCTGCTCCCTCCAGACCAACCAGAGCAGTCTTCTTGACCAATTGAATAATAGTTACATTACAGAATCTGGTGATACAAGATCATTCACCAAAATAAGGAAACAAGCACAGTGTAATTTCTCAGCTAGCAGGCTTATTTCTCACATTCTGACAGTTTGACAAAAAATAAATTGCACCTCTTCCCTGCACAGTAAAAAGGCCAATACGTATTTTCAGCAATACAATTTCAAAGGGTGTCAACAAATGGCAAGCCACAGAAGAAACCAATAATCCCCTTCCAAAAAACACCTGGTGGTTACTGCAGACATGAGCAATGCAGGCCACAGTTATATGACCACGGTAATGACTCAAATCCATACTGCCACTGAAAGAAATGGTACCTGCCCTTCCCACTCTTTGCCTCTTTACTACTACTGTGGTGACCTTTTTGCTGGCACAATCTAACAGAGAGCTAATCCCACCAAAACTGGTAATTAATCTCTTTTAGACAGATTGATGAGCTAAACTGGCTCACCACAGGGCTGTGTGCTATCATAAAAGGGTGGAACCAAACCTTTCATCAACAGTGCAGGATTAAACCCATGAGGACATACGTCAGTGTGCTTCAGTGACGTACTTTGTAAATCATAGGGCTAGATCATGTAACACAATGAACTATAGAGGGAATAGCTGAATTGAGGACAGTTTTGGGGTAAAAAAGGCTTTTTGTGGAAGAGAGCAGGTGAGCAGCCTAGGTGTGTGGCACTGGGGGGGCTTTCTCCCATCTAACTGCTGGTACCACAGAACTCCCATCTGAACATGCAACTTCTGGAAACAAGATACCAACTTTTTATAGATTAATCACCCCCAATTTAATGGGCTGGGTGAACAAAAGTGCTCCAAGTGGCACACACTGCTCTAGAGCTGAAGCCACTCATTAAAGGGTATGATGGGTTGCATTGGGCTTGCATGGCCAGGTTGTGGTATCGGGGGCTACAAGGGTGGCTTCTGTGAGAAGTTGCTGGAACTTCTTTCAGGCCTATGTCTTTCAGGCCCAATGCCAGACAGCTCCAACACAGACCTGCTGCTGGCCAAGGTAGTGCCTCTGGGATAACACATCGGAGAAGAGGAAAATGTTATTGTTCAGGAACAATTGAAGCCAGAGAGGAATGAGAATATGTGAGAGCAACAGCTCTGCAGACACCCAGGTCAGGGAAGAAGGAAGGGGAGGACGCGCTCTAGGCCCTGGAGCAGAGATTCCCCTGCAGCCCGTGGTGAAGACCATTTTGAGGAAGGCTGTCCACCTACCGCCCATGAAGGACCATGGTGGAGAAAATATCCACTTGCAGTTACCACAGAGGACCCCATGCCAGAGCAGGYGGATGCCCAAGGGAGGCTGTGACCTCGTGGGAAGTCAGTGCCAGAGAAGGCTCCTAGCACGACATGTGGCCCCATGGAGAGAGRAGCCCACACTGGAGCAGGTTTGCTGGCAGCACTTGTGACCCCAGGGGACATCCAACACTGGAACAGTCTGTTCCTGAAGGACTGACCTCATGGAAGGGACCCGCACTGGAGCATTTTGTGAAGAGTGGTAGCCCATAGAAAGGACCCACAGTGAGAATTTTGTAGAGGACTTTCTCCCATGGGAGGGACCCCATGCTGGAGTACGGGAGGAGCATGAAGAGTCCTTCTCCAGGAAAAAAAGAGCAGCAGAGACGTTTGATGAACTGACCAAAACCTCCATTCCCCATCCCTCCATGTTCCTGGGGGATAGGAGGTAGAGAAAATGGGAGTGAAGTTGAGCCCAGAAAGAAAGGAGGGATGGGAGGAAGATGCTTTAAGAATTAAGTTTATTTTTTGTTACCCTATTCTAATTTGATTGGCAATAAATTAAATTAATTCATTTTCCCCGTGATGGTAATTGCTGAGTGACCTCTCCTTGTCCTTATCTTGACCCACAAGCTTTTGTTGTATTTTCTATTCCCTGTCTCACTGACGGGAGTGATACAGTGCCTTTGGTGGGCTTCATGTTAAATATTTCATAAATCAAACAGATTTCCATCCTAACTGCTACACAACGAAAACAAACTTAAAGGGATGTTTTTATCAGGGAAGTCATATATAAAAAGGAATGCACCAAAATACCAAGCATGTCACCAAAATTAACAGAGTATAATACACAAATTTTGCTTGCCTGAATTACAGATATGAAACTCAAATCACTCATAGAATAATTCTGTTGACAAACTTTTTTCACCAATCCCACATCCAACAAACATCTCTATTGGAYAAATCATACCTACATAAGCTGAAAGTGTATTTTCAAAACCAGATGCACAGAATAGCAAAATTTAATAGATACTACAGAAGGATGTCTAAGTATTAATTTTTTAAACCAAGTTCCCATTTCCATAAATTGCAGTGATTGTCCTGGAAATGAACCTTTTATTATTTTGCTCAGGTTTTCATTTTTTGTTTGCTTGAAATATGAGTGCGAGGAAAAAAGGTCACCTCTTTTCCTTCTCCTAAATCAACAGCACTAACTGCTGACATAATAGCAGCAGCTAACTTCGCAGGATGTTGAACACATCAATATTCTCAAAAATCAAAGAGATATACAAAACAAATTCTATTACTCTTATTTCAAAAGTGAAATTTGTTCTCTTCAGGAATGGTTAAAAAAGAAACACAAGAATTGGCAAGATTAGACTATCCATCTTTATAAAATCAATTGTTGCACATTAGTGTTTTTAACTAGCATATCAAAGACAGACACACACACTCAAAAAGACAAATGAAAAGAAGTAAATTATTAGCCAAAGTAAATCCTTATGCAGCAACTAACAGAATGTTTGCATTTCCTTTCAGGTATTGTGATCAATTGCCACTCTGTACTAAAACCAGGCCTACATGAAACTCTCCAGTAGGTGATATTGTAAAACATGTGATCCCGTTCTCCTTAATATGGAAAAGTCCGTGAGCACATAGGAACACATTTTTTCAGAAGTAGGTAATGGTTACTTGTTGGAGTATGCAAGTTACATTCTTTGTCTGCTTTGTTGACACAATTAGATGCAAGCTAATTCTGGTGCCAAATGTTTAAAGGCAACTGACAAAACCTTAAGAGAGCCTTAGTGTGATTTTCCATTTAGCATCTCCCTCCACCGTTTCTCCATCACCTTTTACTGCACCGAGTAACTTCTCTCTCTCAAGTGTTGATCTGTGAATAACACTGTGAACTCACCCCACAGAAAAAGCATGTCTCAATGCAAGCACGTCTTGATTTATTTGACACCTTGAAAAAAAGGAACAATAAGAAGAAACAGAACAGAACCAGGAAAAAATGAAGTGAGCTGAGGGAGGTCCTGGYATTTGTTACGTAGCATTCACAAATTTAGAACAGGTAGGCTGAATGCCAGGAGAAAGGAGGTCAGTAAGACCATGTGACTGCTTAGTAATTAGACTTGCTCAATAGTGCAATTACACAAAAATATTAGTTCACGATTGTTACATGACTGTTTAAAGAGTTAATCAGAAAGCACCTATGTATTAAAGGTTGCTATTTGCCACATTTAACACACATTTGTTAACATAAACTGTAACTGGTGACTCTGCAGCATGACAATAACAAGAAACTAAACCTCCTGCTTTCTCATATTCTTTCACGATGTTTCCTCATATACACTGTGTTAGTCATACTTTGACAGAGAAGAGTTTTGCCCAGGGCACTAGGACCATAAACTCACCAGAATGCAAACACTTGGTGTCAATCAACTCAAATAAAGAAAGGATCACCGTAAATTCACACCAGAAGGTTAAATTTGACTCATGTTCCTAATGCTGAAGGGCTTCTGCTCCTACTCTAAATAAAATGCTTTTGACTAATTCAACATCCTACTCCACAGGCATGCAAGCAACAATCTTGCTTATGGCCACCAAGTGACCAAGAACATAAAATGCTTGGTCATTAATTACAAGTGTCAAATGAGACTGGTAAACCAAAAAACTGCATCATAGGTCTTGTGTACACTTACTGTGAATGTGTGTGTTTGCACCGTTAAAAACATCTCATTAAAACCACTGGAACCTAAAATGGATTCATATCGAACTAGTAAATGTCCATTTAAATAAAAATTTATTGAGAAGAACCATAATAAACATACAGCTTGAGCAGCCAGTTATTCTATAAAGTTATTTTAAACTTGAAAAAAACCTGATGATCTCACAAAAGCAGGCTATGCAGGCAGCAAATTTCCTACTCAAATCCATGTGCAGCATGTGCCTTCAGAGTATTTGAGTACCAGGAGATTGTTTGAAGTGCTTTGGATGGGGGAGTTGTAATTTGCCCAAAACTCAGTCCCTCTAACCAGCAAGTAAAACCAGGTGGTTTCCTTCAAAAGGAAAATTCAGTGGAGTGACTTCTAAAACACTGAAAACACTGTTAAAGTAAACTAACCAGCAAATGTATCACACACAAATGTACTCAAGGACTGTATTAGCTAATGATCATATTACATAGTCATTCAAGAACCAGGGCAATAGCACTGAAGACATAAACTTCCTTCTGCTAGAATCAAAGTTCACATTTGTCTATCATTCACTAGCTCAGAGATTACAACCAAAAACTGTTGAGCATTTCAATTGCAAAGCATATTAGAGACCTATGAAGTATTCTCAAGACGTGATTTCCTTAACACTTAGACTTGTGCCAATTGTCCACATTCTTTTAAAACTTTAGTAGCTGTTCATGCTTCATCCAAAAAACTAAGACCTCTCAGCTTCTTTATGAAGTCAGAATGTTATTCAAAAAAATTATCCCTTTCAAAACAAAAACAATTTAAACCTCTCTATAAAAGAAAAGTGCATCATGAATCTCAGATAAGGGAAGTATCTAACAATTATTCTTAAGTTAATTTTGTCAGTGAAAATGAAATAATCATCATGTTAAAATTCACAGAAAGCATCTTTAGTATTTCTATCTCCTGAAAAGCAGAACAGGGCTGTAAGGAAAATCTCTCAAAATCTGGGGGGAAAAAAAAAAAAGAAACCCAAAACGTCAATGGCAAGTTACCTTGTGGGTAAAGTATTTAATGAACCGGGATACAAATTGTTAAGTCTGAAAGGAATAATCCTTGAAGTGAACTCAACTGAAACCTGAAGTATCTAAACTTTGTCACTCTTCTATGACACAGTGTTAAGCCAAGTTTCATTGTGCTTGTTCCATAATTAGGCAACTTCTCAGCATTGTAGTCGGGGCAGGCTGAGTTCACGGGCATTTCAAGTTCCTGAGATTGGATGGACAGATGATACACAAACCCTACTGCATTATCAACCCTTTTAGAAGGGTGACAATTTTCAGATTCCTAGTGATGTTTTAACTAATCTCACATGACAAGCATGCACAGAAGTCCCATTAACCCCTGCCTTATTATGGCACACATTTAGCATGCAAGCGTTGGTCACAACTCCACAGTAAAGTGCATTTTTATATTAGGCAGGAGAATTGCAATTGGCTTGAAGGTGTAGGAACAAATTTGCATGCTCCGGAAAGGGACACTGCATACCAAGCCCGACAAGATTTCAAAAAGCATTTGGACAACGCTCTCAGGCACATAGTGGGTTTTTTGGGGCTGTTCTGTGCAGCGCCAAGAGTTGGACTCCATGATCCTTGTGGGTCCCTTCCAACTCAGGATATTCTGTGATACCCTTCCCTGCAGGAACGCTACTCTGAGAAAGTACTTTCGAGATAAGTAAGCAGCTTCAGTGCTTCCAGGATGGAGTCGCCCTGGGGTTCCCGGCTGCCCCGAGTTCCTGAGATGGTGCAATCCCTCCGGGCTGTTCCCCAAAGGGTTTTCCGCCTGGCAGCAGCCCCGCTCCGAGTTCCAGCGCTCGGGCACTGAGCCGCCGCCTCCGGGAGCGGGCACAACCACCCCCTTCCCCGGGAAGCCACGGCCCCGCGCCCCGCACTCTGCCAGGGGCTTCCCTGTTCCTTCTTCCCCGTCCCTCCAACGTGCGGCGCGGGAGCCGCAGCCCGGGCCGGCGCAGGGGCTGGATATGTAACACTCTCGGATCGCGCCGAGGGCGGGCGGCCGAGGGAAGCCGGCGCTGGCGGCGGCCCAATCGGGCGCGGAGGGGAGGGGATGGTGGGGAGGCAGCGTGACCGAATACATAACGCGGGGATTAGGGCCCCCGCAGCGCCCCGCACTCACCGCCACCTGTTGATGCCCACGTTGGAGGAGCCGGCGAACCAGGGGTCCAGGATGTAGACGCAGCGCACCGTGTCGGCGCCCTGGATGCATTCCCGCAGCGCCGGGTTGTCGTGGAGCCGCAGCCCCTTGCGGAACCAGTGTACGGCGTTCACCCCCATGCCGGGCGCGGGCGCTCAGCGGGAACCGCCGCCGCCCGCGGGGTCGCTCATGGCCCGGCGCCGCCGGGCGAGCACGGACGGGCGGCGGGGCGGCCCGCGGGGCCTCGCTGCGGACGGCTCTAAGACCCGGCGGAGACAGCGGGAGCGRCCGCCCGGCGGGGACGCATCACCCCGCGGAGCCCCCGCGCCGGGGAGAGCAAGGACGAAAGGAGAGAGCGCTGGGTGCGGCGGTGGCTGCGGCGCGGTGAGGGCGCCCTACCCGCGGGAARCGCCGTCCGTGCCCGCTGCCGCCTCCTCACCGCTCGCCCTGTGACTGCGCCGGGCGCGGGGCTGCGCCGGCCGCCCCGCCCCGCCCCCCGCCGCCCATTGGCCGGCGCCGCGCGCACGTGACCGCCGGCCCTCACGTTTCTGAGGTGTGTTCGCTGCCGGCGGCGCGCGGGGTGGGGGGGGAGGTCTGACCGGGCGGCCCCGCGCGTGCGGCGGGGCGGGAGGCGGCCGGGGAAGGCCGCGGTCCCGGCGGGAACCCCACTCGCCGGGACGGCGCGGGGCCTGGGGGCCGCGGCGGGGCGGGGYGGCGGGGGGCGGAGACCGGGTGCTCTCCCCCTCCCCCCCGCGGCTCGGTGCGGCGGGACCCGGATGAGCACGGGGCCACGAGGCGGCTCTTGGTGGCGCCGGTTCCTGCGGGGGGCGCGTGCGCGCCCGCGCCCGCCGCCCTGTTATGTATCGCGCCACGCGCGCGCCCGGGCGTTTCCACTCACATTCCCCCCTCCCGCCCCGGGTTGTGCCCACCGGTCCCACCGCATCCAATCCCATCCCGCGGGGAACAGGCGGAGCGGTTATATAAGCGTGTGCGTAGGGAGCATCTGTCGGACCAGCAGAGCTGCAGAGGTCCTTTGCCACCCTGGCAATTCTGTGACGCGGGCCGAGGTCTCGTCGTTGCCCGCTACAGCCAGGAGGTGTTGGTCAAAAGAGCTGCACAGGAACCCCCGAGCAAGAGAGCGGCTCGGCCGTGTGGTGCTGCCGCACCCAAAGACGCTTCCAAGCAGCAGCAGGAGTTAGAATGGTCTCTCCAGCACCTTTAGTAAAGTCATTACTAGTGAATGCTGAATACCGCAGATTTAATTACAGGGCTCAAACCACTGTCTGTGTGCTGCCAACACAGTGGGTTTCCCTGGGCCTGCTCCATGGTTACACTGGGCATGGCCACGGTCAACAGCGCACAGAGGCATCACACTGATAGGACTCAGTACAACCATTTTGAGTCTTAACAGGGTCTAGATCTAGATGCAGATCTGAAACTAAACCTCCACCTGTGGATTGCAACTCAAACCTACAGCTTCCAGGGTGTTCACAGACACGTGGGTAGCAACGGCAGGAGCGGTCACATTAGAAATAATGTCTCAAAGGCAGGGGACCCAAATCAGCAGTACTGACCTTTCTTAATGTCGAGAATTCCAGACCAGGACAGTACTTTAAGAACTGTAGTTTTTCTCTCTCCTAAAATATTTTTTCTACTAAGATACACAGAAAGTAAGAGACAAGTGAACAAGAAGAGACCCATGCATCATGTGTCTCTCTTCATGCTTTTCTTTCCTCACTTTGAAGGATGTAATAAATGGAGTAATAGAATCACAGAATCATTTAGGTTGGAAAAGACCTCTCAGATCATCAAGTCCAACCTTTGACCGATCACCACCATGTCAACTACACCACAGCGCTAAGTGCCATGACCAGTTGTTTCTTGAACACCTCTGGGGATGGTGACTCCACCACCACCCTGGGCAGTCTGTTTCAATGTTTAACACCTTTTCTGTGAAAAAATTCTTCCTGATGTCCAACCTGAACCTCCCCTTGTGCAGCTTGAGGCTCTGTCCTTTTGTCCTGTCGCTGGTTGCCTGGGATAAGACACTGACCCCCACCTGTCATTAATGATCAAGGTATGCTAATAGCAAAGGACACAGCACTTTCTATTTGGTCTTATACAAAATTTCTCTCTAAAASAGAGTGGAGTGTGGAGTGTGGAGGCCGAACAGTTGTTGAGCGCTGACTTTAACAATAGCATAAATTATGAGTAGTTTTTCAATTATGACTATGTTGTATGTAGAACATCATATTCCACAGTTCATCATTCTGATCCAAGAAGAACATATGGGATCCTGTCATATACCCTTGCTGCAACTCAAAGCTGGAGTAGTTGCGTCATTGTAAAGTTAAACATTGTTTTCTCAATTAGTATGAAGTACATTCTTCCTTGCCCTTTTTTATTATTATTATTATTACTACTATTATTATTATATGCCAAATATTTGGTAAATAATTTTCGAATAAATAAAATAGAAAAAGAAAATTCAGTAGTTAATGACCACTGTCCATCAAACTCATTTGAATTCTATAATTTTTCAACACATTGAAGAAGTAGATTCCATATTTCCAAGGAAAGTCACTTCACAATATAGCTTTTATTTCAAACTTTTACATTGCTTTTTCATACTCCTTATGTGTCCTGCTAGCTCCCCACGAAGCTGCCACACTGAAAAAGGCCCTGAATAAAGTCCAGCATCAACCAATCTGCCTTCTTGGGAATACGGAGTTGGAAGCAGCCCTTCCTTCACTAACCTTATGACTTCATGAGCAAATCGCAGCCATGAAAACCATCAGTCTAGCAGCTGCTTGTCGCTACAGGCTAAATAACAATTGTGGTATATCATTAGCATATCATTATGTCAAAACACTATTCAGCTCTAGCCATGCTTGCTATGCGAGACACTTTGTTCTTGACTTAGAAGTGAGTGAAGAATGTATTAATATAAAAATAATATTGTAATAGGATATATTAATATATAATAGATGCAGAATATATTAATTAAAATGTCACGTCTCAAGGGAGAGTCACTCCAAGTTAGTTGAAATAGAAAATAGTCACAATTAATCAAGAAACTGGCACAAGTAAACCTCACTACAGTGTTCTCTTGTGGATAACTTTTTAAAATAATATTGCTAATTTAGCTAATTTAGCCCAGACTGTGATTGCAAAAATTAAGACAGTGGGGAAGAGATAGAAAGGAAAAAAGATAACATGAAGGCATGAAGTGACAAAAACATAAAGAAGCAAGTATACCGTACATTTTGTGTTATAAATTAGAAGGGATTTTTTAGATGCATGTTTTTAACATCACTGTATGCGTTATATTCACAAACTTTGTTAACTGTTTTTGGAACAGCTGTTATTTAAGAGACCAAACCTGAACTCAGTTCCTAGAGCATGATTTCTTCATCTTCATTAGATCTTTTTCACAGATCCAGTACAAATTACTGAACATGTAGCTGTTCCCAGAGAGAACAGTAGTAATTTTCACTCTCTGAAAGATGTGATCGGGCAAACTCAGAGTTAGTTTAAAAAATCCAAACACCCTTAGTAAAATTTTTCTAGTCTAGAAATAATTTATGTGACTGCTGATTTCTTACTCTAGAAATGTAAGTAGATAGAGATGAAAAAAATAAGATAAAGATGGTTGTCACAATCAAGCTCGATTAACTTCTGAAATGCCACCAGCAAAAAACTATAAGCCCAATGACCATATGTGAATTTTATTGTGTAATAAGGCAGTGATCAAATGAAGAAAATATCCTGATGTAAGACAAGCCTCCCATCACCATGTCGGTGTTACCGAATCTAAAGGATCATTTGCTTCCCATCAGAGCACAGGCACTCAAGTACCCGAAGTTTAAAATGTTACACTCTTTGCTATTTTATTGCTTCGAAATGATCAAAATATTTTTTTTTTCTATTTACCGCACTAGTTCTCTCTGAAAGCTGTTTTAATCCAACGGCCTTTAACTTTTTCGAATCCCAGCAAAGCCTGCTTTGACAAGTGGAGAGCCTCAGGTGGTTTTGCCTCAGACGGGCCCGTGCCGGGTCACGCCGCAGGACGCCAAAGTCCTCCTGCCCTGCGGCTCAGCCGCCGCCCCCGCGCCTCCCGGCACATGGTACATCCCCCCGCACCCCCGCGCGGCACCGGTGGTGCAGCCCGGCGGCGGCGGCGAGGCCGGTGAGTGGCGGAACCGGGCGGGCCTGGCGGGGGCTTGGGCGCTCTCCGGCCGGCTCGGGAATGGGGGCAAAGGGGCTGGCGTTCCGCTTGTCCTGCTCCGAGCGCCGGGGCGGCGGTGAGCACGGAGCGGGCGGCATGCAGGGGGAGAAGCCGCGCGGTTCCGAGGGGTGCGCGGCTGGGAAGGGACCCCTGGGCGCGAGGTCTCCCGGTCGGCCGTGGGTGACTCCGGCAGGCGCAGCACAAACCGGCTGCGGGAGGAGGCTCGAAGCGGGATGGGCCTGCAGCCTCTGCTCCCGAGCTAGCTACAGGAAAACATCCGCCTCCTGCCCCTCCGCCCCCAAGCGGAGTCCAAAGGGTGAGAAAGGAATTGTCCAGGTGGCCGGGCTGTGGGAGCGGGCTCTGATGGACAACCTTGTTTTCTCTGTACTAAAAGCACCACCGCTTAGTGACCAGTGGTTTAAATAGTGCGGTGCGTCCTTAAGCACTTTTCACATGCCTTTCCTTTCCTGGATGTAAGGAAAAGCTGTTTCCCCATGAGGGCAGCTGAGCAGTAGGACAGGTAACCCACGGAGGCTGGGTGGGCTCCATCCATAGAGGTTTTAAAAACCTGATGGACAAAGCAGCCTGGAGCTGCAGACCCTGCTTTGAGCTCTTGAGGTCCCTTCCAAGTGCGGTTGGCCTAGGATCCTCTATATTTTTTTCTAGAAAGCTTTATGTTGGTCTGTCATATCTTTATAATCTTTTACCTCATTTCCATCACTAATGCAAAGCAGGGATTCATTTTTTGTCTGTAAGTGCAGAAGTGTGAACGTTTACTGGGCATTAATCTACAAAACTGCTGCCTATGACTGCTCCAGATTTCTATTTCTTCAAAACCCCTGCAAACCCTATCTACACTTTTCTAGGTAGATACCTACTCTTCCTGGTTAACTCAACGTTCAATCTAGGCATTCAGTAGTTTCATTTAATTCTTTACAGCCTACTAAGTTTCCTGTAGTGAGAATGGTAGTGATCAGCACACAGCAGCAGTCATGCTGTTGCCCTCTTTACTGAAAGATTTTGTGAAAAATACAACATGAGTAAAAGGTTGGGTTTGCTAATTTTCAGAAAGTGAGATTTGAGTCTCAAAACACACATTCAGAAATTCAAATGAGGGATCAATCAACCAGTTGATCCTTGTATCCATTTCCTATAGAAGATATACAGAATCTCATTAAATAATGAAACTTACAGCACCCCTTTACTCTGTATATACAGGTCTCTGCAAGTGTGCTAGCAAGCAGGATCACAGGTTACTTCCAGACATTTGCTCACTTCCTTATTGCTGTTCTGACACTTTGTGCTGAGAGGGTGCTGCTGGCAGTGAGAGCAAATGTCTTATCTGAGCTGGCTGGGTTTTTTTTCTTAATCTTTCAATTGCTTTACAATCCCCACAGCAATCTAAGTATGTAAAAAGTTACAGTGGGGTCCTGCACATTAGAACATCCATTAGATCCAACATGAGCTTTAAGAGAACTCTGAACTCTTGAAATCAGTTACATACCCTGAAAATGTGATACTGTCATCTGTGGACTTGGAAATACGTCAAATCATAATTCTAAAATTTTCTTAGTTTCTATAGAACACCATGACATTCAGATTCATTCATGTTGTATTTTGCATAGTGTTTTTATACAAGGGCTCCTGGGTACCCCAGTCAAATGCATTTTGGCAAATAAAATTTTCCTTTCTTTTACAGTATTCGGTGTTTCTGATGATCCTCACTAACAACAGGGAAAAATTGACTATGATGTTAGACATTTTTAGAAAATGTAAAGGTTCTTTTAAGTGAACATAATCATTCCCATGACAGAATTTGGAAAAACACAATTAACTATATCAGAATTTTTTAAAACCTCTGTAACAGTAAAAATTACAGTATTTTAAGGGACTGCATTACTCACAAGGCAATTTTGTTTAACAGCAGGATTACACATTGAAGTAAGTCACGGTTATTTTTCCAGTTTGTACTTTGGATATATTATTTGACATCCCAAACAATTTTAACAACACTTCACTTCGCTGGCAGCTTCTGGCTGAGCTGAAGCATTAATGAAGAAAGCCCTGATCCTTCAGAGCTTTACTTATTCTGACTGTACCCACTAAATTCAGTGTAGAACTACTCAGATTGCTCAGACAAAGGCGGTTGTGTCAGTCCTGTGGAGGAGAGGCTTTAGTTTGCAGTCACTTTTGCAGGACATGGAAATGTCAGCACACAAAACATCTGTGACTTATCTGCACTTCCAGTGCGCTTCCAGGGCTATTGGAAAAAATCACTTGTTCTGTGGTGGGGCTTGGGACAGCACTTCTCAAGTCACAACGTTTTTTAAGACAAAACCATCAGTCTTGGGGTTATGACACAAGCAGTTCATTAAGCAATTAGTTTTGCCTTACAGGTGTGAAATAATACTAAAGAACAAGTTACCAATAAACAGCTGCTGTTAATAACATAAGCTTGCATTTGGGAAATTATGTCTTGTTCTGTTAGTTTATGATGTAGTAACATAAGAAGAGTCTATCTTAGAAGCAGAAAAAAAGTAACCTAAAAGCAAAGGTACAATTTCTTGAGATAAAGGATTTTACCTCTAGAAAATATTTAACTTTACCYGGCAACTAGAAAGAGGATCTACCACATAAGTTCTCTAAACAAACCACATATTTCCATAGAAGATGGGCTATAAAGAAGATTCTAGGGATCTTGTATAGCTGTGCAATAGGTATCTTCGTCTGTTATGTAGATTGGACTGCATGATCATAACAGTATTTTCTCCCCTAAAAAGAAAATCCCAACAAAAAAACCCAACCAAAAGTAATTGAACATAATGCTCACGTAGGTAGTTTTTGAACATGCTATACATAGGGAGACGTGAAGGCAACTGTCCAAATGTTCTCATTTTCAGTTTGAGCAGTTTTAAGCACGTTACCAGCAGCAGCCATTTGCGTGAGTATTTCAGAGATCAGCAGTTCTCCCTTTCACACTCAGTGCTTCCAAAGAGTTGTTACAAAAACACCCCCTAGGAAGTTAAAGGTACACTTGCTGATATCTTTGTTTGACTGCTGCAGCTCCTTTGCCCCTGCAGAGCAGGTGACGGCACATGTGCTATCAGTGATACTGGGCAGCCAGTTTGAACAGAGGTGGGGTGTGGGGTTGGGCCACAACTACCCCGTGGTTGCCATGTGGACTCCAGCACAGCCAGGTACCTATTCCACAAGGACTCTGCCTACTGGGGAAAGCTGGCAACAACAGAAGAGACCTGGAGGCAGAAATAAGGCATTGGTGCAAGGGGCAGCTTAGCAAAGTACCTGCTGAAAGAGGCAAGTGAAGGCCTGGAAATGTTACTGTGTACTTGCTTTCTCCCCCAAAATACCAGGGTGCTTATTCAGAACTCAATTAACAGACTCAGCTAGTGAAAAACACTTCCATAAAGGTTCATGTCATTTTTTCTCCCTTAATTATAAAAAGAATGGTTTCAAAATGAAGTTAGGCTAAAAACTGCTGCTGAAGCAGCACTGGGTGGTGGGTCTCTGACACATGAAGGAACAACTCACACTGCGAATAATACTTGACAAGTTAAAGCAAATACATTCATAAGAACTACGATATTTAAGATGCCTTTTTTATTAATTTAGTGAGATTACTGTCAAATGAAATTGCATGAATCATTTTTCTGGTACAGTATGAGTGATCTGTAATGTAATAATGTTAGCTGCAGGAAATGGCTGACAGTTTGGATCTTGTATGCCTGTGGGCATGTATATGGCCAGGGCACTGCCCCCACATCAGATCTGTTGCATCCACAATACTGTTCCAGTGGCATATCCATCAGAACATTAACCTTTCAAAAATAATCTTTTCCCCCTGCTTTCATGTGAAAGCGGGATTTCGTGCTAATAATAAAAACCACTCTTGAGAGTAATTTATTATGCCAACTCCATCTAAACATCAATGATTCTGACCACTAACTCATTCCTTAAATGTTTTCTTACAGTTGTTCTGTCTCCATAGGACTGACTTCCATGATGTTGAGAGGAGTCACTCACGGTGCAAAAGACACGTTCACTCTTCTGTTGACAAGATCTCAATGCTGTAACCTGGGACTGAAGTTTCCATCAGCATGGCCTGACATACCAAAAAGAAGCTTCTTAATACATTCCAGTTACACAACTGATACAAAGTCAAGAGAGGAAAATAAAAAAACCATTGAGAGTCTCTACAGTTTGTCAGTTGACATTACAAAGATACGCAGACTGAAGGAATGGGTCCTTCTCCAGGATGTGACCTATGTTAAAGAAATTGCTGGTATCTTAAAAGAAATGGGAGCAGATGAGACCACTGTAGCCAGCATTATAGAACGCTGCCCAGAGGCAATTCTCCATACCCCAGCAGAGATAAACTCTCAAAGAGCTCTATGGCAATTAGTATGCCAGAATGAAAAACAGTTGATTAAATTAATAGAGCAATTTCCRGACTCTTTTTTTACTACTGAGTATTACCAGAACCAGAAGGCAAACGTACTGTTTTTTCAGGAGCTGGGACTTAAGAATAATATAATCACCAGGTTCTTGACAAGTGCACCCAATATTTTCTATAATCCTGTTAAGAGAAACAAAAATGTAATAGAGACATTACAAAGAAATTATTTAAATTTAGGGGGTTCTGAAGCAAATATGAAGATCTGGATACTGAAGCTATTGAGCCAAAATCCATTTATTTTATTAAATACCTCCACTGCAATCCAGGAGAACTTGGAATTTCTCCAGAAGAATGATTTCACTGACCAGGAAGTTCTACAGCTGCTGTCCAAACTTAAAGGCTTCATTTTTCAGCTTAATTCTACTACTATGCAGAAGAGTATGCATTTTTCAAAAAATGTCTTTAAGTGCAGTGATCAAGAACTAAAACAATTAGTGCTGAAATGCCCAGCCCTTCTCTACTACTCTGTGCCAGTTTTGGAAGAAAGACTTGAAGGACTTTTGAAAGAAGGAATTTCTGTAGCGCAGATTAGAGAGACACCAGTGGTGCTGGAGTTGACAACACAAATTGTTCAGTACCGAATTAAAAAGCTCTCTGCACTGGGATATGATATAAAGAGTGGAAATCTAGAAAGCTTGAATGGTACTAAGAAAGATTTTGAAGTCACTTATGGTAAGATACAATCAAAGAAGGAGAGACCAGTTTTTAATCCTGTTGCTCCTCTACACATTGAAGATTAATTTGAATGCTGTACTTGAAGTTGTGCAAAAGAAAATTAAAAGGGAAGTTGGTTGTTTGAGAAGAGATAGAACAAAAGTAATCTTAACCAGATCATAGTCTTACACTGTACTTTGTCCTGGAGGGGGTCTTAGGCACAACTTCATTATACAATTGTAGCTTTCTAATGCTTTCAAATAATATCATAGAAGCTATGGTTATGATAAAGGTTGCCTTTTTCTAAGGGTACCTCAGACATTAGTTTCTTACCTGACAGGGCATTAACTGCTTTGGATTTCCAGCTCTGTCACCGCACAGTCCAGCCTGTGGTAGTGATTAGCACTTTTATCTGAGGAAGACAAAAGGAGGATTATTTTTCCAGCAGTGTTCATCAATCCACTGGTTCACTGTCTTCAGGAAACTCGCTTGGAGTTCTATTCCTCATTGCTGAAGTAGCCCTAGCTCCTGGATCCTGACCTGCAACAGACTTGATTTCTTGGATAGGAAAGCCCTGTCCTGAGAACAGAGGCAGTACATAATTTTTTTTTATTCAGTGACTGCTACAGTGAGGCCCTAGAATGTTAGTGTACACACCATAATGCAAAGAAACTACAAYACAAACTCCTTTACGTATCTGAGTTCGGGACAGGAGGAAATGCATTTATTGCTATTGTCTGGTTCTTAATTTCTTCTTTTCTACCAAGATTTGGGGGACAGGAAAGATTAGGGAGAGACTCATGTCTCAGATAATGGTAGGAGAAAAGAAAAAGTCATCTTTTTATATTAGGTGTAACAAAACTCTAGTCTGTAAACCACTGGTGATTAAAAATGACTACCAGATTTGCAAACAGCTGCCACAGTTTCTAAATATACGGGTGGCACTGCTTCTCAGATAACACCATATGATAATCAGCAACAAGTGCTGGCTTTCARAATAGTAACTATCAGACAGCATCTAAGTTCTCAGGGGATTTGATTTCTTCTCACTTATGGGCTGTGAATGATCAGATAAAATAGTAGCATCACTGACGATCATCTGAATAGAATTAGGATCATCAGTGATTTTATTTCTCAGACTTTCCTAAGCAGCTATTCCATGCACATTCCCTCTTGACAGCAGAAAAACCAGCTACACAACACCCTCACTCCAGGCATTCTTCGAGGTAATTTTTAACACACATTGTCACAGCAAGTCCAGGCTTCCGTTTCTTAAAATGCAGTTTTAAATTGCTGAAGAAGGCTGGTACTGAGTTACTGGTATAGAGGGTGGGCTGCAAGATGATGTTTTATATAGTCTACCACATTATCTGCTGTGAGATTGGAAAGGGCTGGAAACACCTGGTAGGAGCAGTGCCAAGATCTCAACAGCTGAAGGTGTTATACTCAGCATTCTGCAGGCGAGTGTGGATGTGACAGGAGCTGCTGGGGGTGACTGCCACTCTTTCAGGAGCACGTGTGAGTGCTGAAAAAAGTCAAGCTGTGGTACTAGGCTGTGTCTACACTGACTCTTTCAAAACACACTATCATTTTTTAAGAGGAAACTGGGAAGACAGCTATATTAAAAATTCACAGGAACTTGCCTTTGTCACTTTCTGAGTGTCCTTCCATGCTCAGCTATTAAGCAGACCACAATATTATTCGAATTCAAAACCCTCCTTCCTCTCAGACACAAGGGGGCATTTCAGCTCTCCAGAGCTATTCATAACACAATCTGTAACTGAGCCAGAGACCTGATTGGTGGCTTAGGAGGAAAAGGAAGCCGAGACATAGAACAGTGTTTTCCCTGAATATTTAGTTTTAGCATTTCTACAGGTATCTGTTTTTACAAAATTCTTGAAACAGCTTATTCCCATCACAGTATCTCCAGTGGCAACAGAACAGGAAAAGAACATATTTCCTTAACCGAGTCACAGCCTGAGTTATCACAAACTCATTTTGCATTCTGAATGTTTCAATTTCTCCTTTCAAAACAAAAGCGTGAGCAGAAATGCTCTTTTTCTCTACTACCAGATGAAAATTCAGTCAATCCTTCATTCATAACTCTATGCCTGGGACCTGTTTTTCTCTTCTTCACAGGATTCACTTAAAATAAAACCTCAGGAAAGCTCCCAATCASCAAAACATTGTACTGCTGAAATCCACTTCTTGTCTCTTGCTACTCACAGTGACTATGAACCAGTCTGTGTGTAAGCCTTTCATTACATAGTGAGCAGTCAGGCATACAAGTTGCCTTCATAAACATTTCCCCCTTTCAAATGGGGACTGGGAAAAGGAAAGGAAAATAAAATCACCACAAAAACATACGAAAGACAAAAGAACAACCCCACCCCCCCTGAAAATTTCAGTTCCACATTCCATTCAGCTCACTATGATCTTAAAAGTGGGTATTCCCAAGTGCCACTGACCAGGGGAAAAGAAAATCAGTGCAGAGGATTTTGTGCTGTGTCTGTGCACAGCTTACACACTCAAGTTACAGTTTTTGTTTAGAGCTGGTTGGTGCTAAGTAGATATACATAAAAGACACTCTGGGGCATGGTACTGTGGGAAGATTTATACCTAAGTATGCCTTTCTCCACAAAACTAAGGAAGCTTCCAAATGTCTGAAACAGCAACAATTTAATGTTTCACAGGTGCCAGGACAGAATTGGAACAAGTTTTTAAGATGAAGCAAGTTTTGTAAGTGAATGGAAAATACACAGGATATAGGACAAAGCTYTTTGAAAACTAAAACCATATGCCATGTAAAAGTGTTTCAGTTACAAGACTCAAAGTAATAGCTACAGGATATGTTAAGAACAAAACATAATGAAGTGTTGGCAGCTCTTCTAATCTAACATTGCATATCTCAGACCACACTTGTTTTGCTGCAAGTTTCATAGTTTAAAAATTAAAGAATATAATTAAAAAATGGGTATGACCAGTTMGACACTTCTGTTTTCAGGATAACTCTAAGGAAGGGTTTGGTTGAGTGTCACAAATTATCACTGTGCTCCAGACAGGTGACTCTGAAGAGTTCAGTGGCAGCACTCTAGGGATACAGCTACATTGGAAATCACAGGGGAGCAGACTGTTCTAAGTTATATGCTGCAGCTAGATTGCCTCTGATATCCAGGTTAGCTCATTTCTAGAGCTAACTGGTACCTCAAACCATACTACCTTCTATGCAATTAGCTTTTGACTATAAAAAACCAGTTAAAGTCTTCCATTTGTTGCATACACTTACCTCACTACACCCTTGGAGCAGATTGGAACTAAGCAGCTGGTGCATCTAACAGAAGGAGCAGACAGCATTTCTTGGGTTTTCCCTCTCCCCACCACCCCAAGTTCCCATGCGTATGAGTATCATACTTCCAACATATACAATTACTGATATAAAATAAAGTTGTTACAGAGTGCAGCTGAAGTACCAATGGCTCAGAGAGATTGGATGACTACAGTACCATAATTCAGACATGGTGTACTTTTCAACACCTGTGAACAGAGGACTAAGTTTTAGACAAGTGATATGATTTTTTTTCCTTTTGAAGACGTCCCCCCATATATCCTTCTAGTACAACCACAGCCACGGAAAAAGTAAGTGTACAAGTTCTCCATAGGAACACAAATTTTTAGAAAATACTGCATACACAACATTAACAGATGCTTTCTGTGGGCTTCCAAAGAGGTTACTTATTTGCAAAGTCAGTACACAAAAGATCACAAACAGCTTCTATTTTAAGGCAACCTCAAGCTGTGCCATTACAAGTGCATTTTGCCTCATGCTGCAGAGGACCTACAGATGTTCCCATGTGAGGTGTGTCAACATTTGGAACCTGTCAGTATACAAATTACTTGAATGATGTTTCTTTTTCTTTTTTTTTTTGTTTTAAGGCCTCATCTACTTTTTTTGGTTTGTTTTAAATAAAAATATTGCATTTTACTCAAAAATCAAAATGCAAAGTATGAGAGAAAGATGTAGTGAAAAATTCCTTGCATTTGCTTAAACAGCAAAAAGCTAACCTAGCGCATCCTGGAGTTGAGAAAACAGCTTTGCTAGTTCTTCAGTGGTTTCCAGCTACACGAAGGAATTTCTAGCAAGTTAGACAGTTGTGCTAGATGACCACAAGCATCAGCCCAGTTTCCACTAGGCCATCATTTTTTCTAGTGTCTCCAAGAAGTTTATTAGAAGCAAGTTTTCACTTGCAGGAGATAGATGCATATTATGAAATACACCTGAGATGGAGCAATCATGTTTTCAGTAAAAATTGACAAAGTTTCAGATTATCAGGGTTTGTAAAGAGTCTAAAGCTCATTCTGTGAACTGCACTGAAACAACAGGACAGTTATGTACACAGCTTCCCCTAGTAAAGAGATTTTTTTTTTTCTAATAAGGCATTAAGTTAGTTTACTCCTTATGTTCCCTTCTACCATGTCAAACTTTTTCACTTCTATCTCCCACTCTCCTTTCCAATTTCTACACACCTCCAGTTCTATTTGCTCCAGTCTTCACTGGCAGAATGCAGTCAGGAATAGTTTACAGACTGCCTGCAAATACAGGTTCATAACCAAGACTRGGTATGTCCAACAATGCTTTTACACAGCTGAAGGATCCTTAGCAGGAGGATATGGAAACCACTGAGAACAGTAACTGGCATCTCCTTGTATCGATGGCATCGCAGAGACTACCAAGTTTCTACATTCACATTTTAGTACAAAACTGCAGAAGACTTACAGTAAATGAATATTCAAATATGTATTATTCCTTCAGATACACTTACTCACTTCTATAGTTATCAAGTGTAACATTTCACCAGATACAAAGCTTCAATCTAGGCTCTAATAAATCCTCATACTCCGTGCTAGCCAAGCTTCTTCTGTCCTTTTCAGATGAGATCGAGTTATTCACACAACTCGTTAGAAGATAGAGTGTCTAAGACACATGGCTTCTCATGGTCCCAATCTTAGCAGATTTTAATGCCACTGATGCAATATTCTGGAGAATTGAGTATGTGTCAGTTTTGGGTTTAGTCAGACTTGTCCTTTTTCTTTCCTGTCAAAGGCACTTTACTTGCAACAGCAGATCCTACAGCTGTAACGCCTCCAGCTACAGCCGAAACGCTTCCTTTGACTAGACCCACTCCCACGGAAGGCACGGATGTGACCGCTGTTTTGGTAATTTCCAAGCTCTTCCCTCCAATCCAAGCAACACCCCCAATTGTGGCACCAACAGCTCCCTTTGTGACACTGAAGAGGCCACCAGTCACACGAGAAAGCACGCCAGCCTGCTGCTGCGGGTGGTCTTTGAGTGAACCTAAGGGAAGAAGCAACAAGCAAATCAATCTCAGCACTATGATTTAGGCACTTTCAAAAAAAGTGTTCCTTATAAATATTTCCTTTTCTAGCCTAACAGCTATTGCACATATACTTACCTTGCAGGCTGCTTTTCTTGAATGCTCGTGCAATACCTAATTCCAAATAACAAACAACAGGAGAAACCAAGAAAAGAGCAAGTGGAACCACAGTGGGCAGAGCTAGGGAAGAAACAAACATGAAATAAAGAGGTGAGGGGGTCAGGAGCAGAAACAACATGGCTGGAGGAGGACAATGAGTCTAGGAGGCAACAGAAAAGAAAAATCAGATCTAGATCCACCAGAGACCTCTGTCCAGCCCTGTCAACACACTGACTTTCCACTGCCTTAGGAGAACCAGCAGAACAGGTCTGTCCCCAGCGCCCTCACTGCTGACAAGCTGAATCCAGAGGGCAGTTTCCAAGAGTCACGTCCCAGCACTCATCTAGTACAAGATGAAAAGTAGGGTGAACAACTTTCCGTGTGCTGCCAATGAGTTTGTGATAATGCCACGACTGACCCAGGACTCAGAATTCATTAAAAAACTTTCATATTTGGAGCTCCTATGTGCATGCCTGGAATAATTCAAACAAAAGATGCCACCTAAATGAAAGAATTTCTTGTAAGTTTGACAAAAAGGAAAAAAGGATACAGAGGAATAGTGCAGCTCAAAGGAGCAGAAAATACTGAAAGTGCTTCCAGCTTTCACTAGTCTCTTATTTAAGAAATTCATATAGATAATAGAAAGGGTAATGGAAACTGAAAACATCAATGAGAGCCCTTTACTTAAAGCCATGTAACACCCTTGGCTGGTTCATTCTAGGCCAGCAGCTTTCAACATGGACATCTCCAGCAAAAATGCATTTCCAACACAAGCACACAGAGATCAGAATTTCTKTTTACATACAGAAAGCCTTTAAAGCATCACACTCAGAAAGGAGCATGCAGAGCCTGCTATAAAATCCAATGCTTAGGGATTATTCACAAGAGAATTCTTGTGACCAGACTTACAGAGTTTGTAACAAATTTGGTCAGAAACTGTTTCACTTCCACTTAACTGGTTCACTATCATCAGGGTGAAATAGGAGTAAAGTTTCATCGCACTGAATTTTAAGAGTTGATTTCAGTGAATCACAACTGATGTTAGCAAGAAGTGATCCACCATAACTAACTTTAAAAATAACAAGAGAAACAAACAAAAGTCATCTTTATGTGTTTTTCTTTACATTACTTCAGGTAGCCAGTCCTTTGACAACATCTACTCTATTTCACAAGTGTAAATACAGACTGCAACAGTGTATATGTAACTCCTGGTTAACGGTTGACGCATTCCCATTTCCATCCTGTTTGCATTGTCCATGAGGTCTAGTAAATGCCCAGAGCTGCAAAGTCTTATTGCCAGTTGATTTCTGGTTTAGGATACACATCCCTGGTCTCCTTTTTTCTAAACAGTATGTTTCTAAAGAGTACCAGATCATGCCTAAATCCATGGAGATTGGCTCAGTCACTTAGACATGGTGCTAATAACACCAAGGTCATGGGCTGATCCCCGTAGGGGCCCTCCACCTAAGAGTTGGGCTCAATGATCTTTGTGGGTGCCTTCCAACTCACAATATTCTGTGATTTATGGAGCACTGAGAAAATGACACAAGTTCCCTGTCCAGGAGTTGGCTCTACCAGGCTATCTTGCAGCCAGCTTCCTGCTGAAAGGAATCCAACAATGAACAAGAGTTTGAATGAGCTTAGGTTGCAAAGGTTGGCGCCGCTTGCAAAGCAGAAAATACATCATTAGAACAGAACTACTCATAAAAAGCAGGAGCACAAAAGCTTCTTCCACACATTCTTTGAAGCCTTCGGGCACCAAGCTTGTTGAGTGTGATTTGAACAAACTACAACTATTTTTATCTTTGCGAAAAACTGCAAATTGGTTTTGGAATTGAGCCTTTCCTCTAAAGAGTATTTTGGCAGCCTGTTCAGAGAGATGATCTTGCCAGCATTGAACTGGTATCCTTCCATCCACATTTGGCCATCTTTCTATGATGGTGTAAGTGTATCACATATGAAGGCCTTGTACAACATTCAAAAAGGGGTTGTTCTTCAAGGGTATTCCAACATTTTAACTAAACTCATAAGACTTGAAGAGTCCACATGAACCAGAACAAAAGGAAAAAGCCTCTTCAAGGATGGAGTTTACATTAAGATGAGCTGTGCTTCATTCTTCTCCTTCTAACTATGCCAACTTTCTCCATCTATTTAGACTTCATATTCAAACTGACTATTGTCATACTGAAAGAAGACAATGTGCAGAAGAAAATAAGTCTTAGCTGCTCACAAATTTTAAGTAAAACTTTGGAATAACCAGTGATGATCAAATTCTGCTTTCATGCTCTGAATCTGGAAAACCTAGTGAATATTCTAGGAAGATGAAAAATGCCCACTTCTTTCACTGCCTTAATAAAGAATCGGTTGTAGTTTTCAGACCACTGTTCACTTTCTGTACATGAAGTTTAACATGTATAAAACACAAATCTTTAAGGCAAAAAAACCCAAACAAGTAAGCAAACAAAACCCGGCCTAAAAAATTAGACTTGAAGGTAATGTATTAAGGTGTAGTTTCCAATCTGGCCTTTGTTATCAGAAATGCTTCTGGGATCTTGACAACACCAAAAGAGGTTACAAAGCAAGATTTTTTGTCCTCACACCATGTTACTGTAACAAGTTCAAGTATAATAGAGCTGAAGAATCACTGTGCCATGAAAATCTATTTCTCCCTTTCATCTTTTTGTACTTACGTTTCCTGCCTAATAGTTGTTAAGAATAGAGTGAGCTATTCCACTTCAACCCTTTCTGCTACAGTTAGTAGATAATACTGATGTTCAAATGAAGTAAATTGTTTGGTTATACAGCATATAAAAGCTGAGGTGAAAAAAAACCAACCCAACAAACAAACAGAGCTTTAAAGGGCCATTATAAACTGAAGAGCAACGAACCGAGAAGAATCATGACTCACCGACCTCTACATCCAACACATTTGGTTTTAAAGCAAGAGCAGAACAGAACACAGACAACTTATGTGCCAAGAATGGCTTTTGATGTAGTGTGCTTCCAGTCACATTACACAAACAGGACTCTTCAGAATCCCGCCAGTCCACAGCCTGGAAGGAACTCTGCTCATTTGCAACTGCATTTCCCCTGCAGATCTAATAACCAATTTAAGATTCTGTTGGTTCAGGAGACCACGATGCCACTGCATTAATGAGGTCAAGTGCATGTTTGTTTTTTTGAAACCATGAGATTGTAAACGGTCAGAGCCATGGTTAATTGGATGATGAAAAACAGTCTCCAGAAGTGGTAATGAAGTTCTATTTATTTTTTAAACACATCTTGTTTAAAAGTCACATGCACTATGAACACAGCAACATGCCCAAAAATGAAGCTGGGCTCTTTCCATCTCACATAATGAACAGCAGAAATAAATACCCATTAGACCAATTCATATCTCTGGAAACTAATCTGCAAATTAAGTCCTTCAGTATCTGCCCATCTTCTCTATAATTTGTAGGTACAGTTGTTTACTGAGTTATATTCTGTGGCCTTTTTGTAATCAGGATAATGCAGAACTGAACAATAACCCAGGCCCATCCCATCCCAGTGCTGGTTTATTTACTGTTACTTAAATGAAAGTTAAAGTGTTCAGCTTGCAGATCCATTTTTTTAAAGAGAGAACTAAAATTCTGATTAATTTACTTCATATCATGAAAAATAATACATACCTTCTGGTGGTTCATCATGAAGGTATGATGGGACTTCCTGTTGATTTTTGTCAGTTTGATTCATTATTGCCTAAAAAAACAAAGTCACATACGCTATACATCTTTTCTGGCAAAGCATAAATGTAATTCATGAATCCAAAATTCAAGTAGTTTAAGTTCCACAAAGAGAACCTTTTCATTATTAGATAAGCTAGCAGCTCCTGTCAAATGGTTCCTATTTTTACTATCAGACTGTGCTTTTGCATTCTTTAACCAGACTCAAGAATTGAAAAAGGAGCCCTCGACCATGTCAGCAGGCTTGGTAAGAGCTGCCACCCACACCAAATGCATCTCAAACCTGAAAAGCAATTGTCAGGAAGACCACCAGTGTGAAAATAAAACAGCTACTACCATACAACAGCTTATGTTTAAGTACTGAAAAAAGAAAAGCCTAGTGGTCATAGAGGTGGTGGCAACTAGAGAAACAACAGCAGCATGCCTGTAAGATCTGCTGGTACCTGGAAAGCTGTTTAAAAAATACCAAGTCCTTGCAGCATAATTTGAACAAATGCCAGGAAAACAAGATGGAAGAACAGCAACAGAAACACATGATTTATCTTGTCACAGTACTGCATAAACGGTGTGGTGATAGCAGCAGAACTAGACTCTTTTAACTCTACACAAACTTTCCAAATAAAACATTTCAGAAAAGATTTCTTTACACCAGAAGCTCTTTCCTAGAGTAGTTCTAGAGCAACAGTCCCTGACAGTGAGAGGAAGCACAGGAGAAATCTCAAATCAGCAGCTCCGGTTACAGAATTTTCCCTCTGGAGGGGAAGAAAGAACCAGTCCAGGTTTCCTTCCTGCTTTCCTCCCCACCAAAGCCTGCCTTTATATTAAGTCCTGCCTCCTCCCCTGAATCCTCTTGCTAATCTTGCTTTCCCTCCTCAGCAGGCACCAAGGTCAGAAAAAGGAAAAACAAGTTGCATTACACCAGTCAGCATCCTTCTATCTTTCTGCCAGTGACCTCTTAGTTCCCTTCCCCCTGCACAAATCTTGAAATAATTTAATTTCTTCCAGGAGTCAACAAGCACCACAAAAATAACTCCTGCCTCTCTTGCTGTGCCCAGATCCCTCTGTACCTCCTCTGGCTGAGAAAGCAGTGGCTGAAATCTGAAGAAGGAATGAGGAGGCAGAAGCAGGTGGGAAGACTCATCTGGAAAACAAGAGCTAAAACCCTCACAGTATAATTATGAAGGCAAAACATCACAGTAAAAACTGACACCCACATGCTAAATCATAGATCTTTGGATGAGAAGCAAGTCTAAATTGAATATTAAAGAGTCCTCACAATCAGCACTAAGGGTATCACTTCAGGACTCTGAAAACACGGGTACCTTTACATAAGAAGCTGAACAGAAAAGCAAGCAAAAATACATACTACCAGGATGGCCAATTTGATGGAAATGCTGAACAAGGACCACTCAAAAGCCAAAAATGCAAATGTATAAGCTAAGAAATAGGAAAGTATCRTACAATATCCCAAGTTGAAAGGGACCCATGAGGATCATCAAAGTCAAACTCCTGGCCCTGTACACGAGAGTACCAAGAATTACACCATGAACCTGACAGCACTGTCCAAATGCTTCTTGAGCTCTGTCAGGCTTGGTGCTGTGACCACTGCCCTGGGGAGCCTATTCCAGTGTCCAGCCACCCTCTGGGTGAGCCTTTTCCTAATGTCTATCCTGAACTTCCCCTGACACAACTTCAGGCCATTCCCTCAGGTTCTGTCACTGGTCACCATGGAGAAGAGATCAGTGCCTGCCCCTCTGCTTCCATTTTTGAGGAAGTTGTAGAGTAGCAACACATCAAGTTGGAAGACTAAAACACATGAGGGCTAAAAGACAACCTGAAAAAGTATCAATTCTAGAACTCCTTTTTGTTTTACTTAATCATCATTAAGTCAAAAAAAAAGAAAAAAGAACATGACCAATCACAGGGAGCAACTGAGAGCAATCAGGTTCTGAGAAAGGACCTGATTTAGGTACTATGTGACTTCTTTGCATTCATCTAATGCAAGCACACAAGGATATCATCCTCACTATGTGAAGCTACATGTAGGTTTGTTGCTTTTTTCCAACTTGGAAAAAAAAACAAAAGCACTGTAAGAAATAGAAGACAGATGCTGTAAGAAACTGACAGGACTGACATTATTCAATCAAAATATCTGTACCAAGATGAAGCAATTATGTTCCTAATTAACATGTGGCCATTTTGGTCATGAAGATAATTACTCTACCAGGAATGTGGAAGAAGTTTAACCACTGCCTTAGGGAAAAGTCCTAAAAAGAGTAAAATAAAGTCAAAACCTAGCAAGTCTATATGCAAACAAAGAAATGAAAAAGTGATCAAAACAGTTTTATAGCAGACTTGAGGGAAACAAATGAATAAAGCCAGAGATGAATTATTTTTTATAAAGAACTACCTCTACTAACATATTTGCATCTAGCCAGCATGTAACTCCTAAAAGAACACCAGATGAAACTGCTTGTTTGAACTTCCAAAATTTTTCTGTCAACAATTCCATGTAAGAGACTCATAAAACTTATCTAATGTTAAAGAGAACAGAGAAAACACTGTCAGGGATTATCAACAAGTTTAGAGGGGAACTGAAGTAAATTACCAGTTTTGGACATAGGTAGAACACTAGAAAGTGTCACAAGACTTCACACAAGGTTGAGTATTTTCTGCTATGAAGAAGGTATTGGACAGAGCAACACCGACAGCAGGTAGATCCTAGATGAAGCCCCAAGAATCTGTTGTACAGGACACCACACAAGTATTTAATTAGAATAAGTTTTGTCCAATGGAAAGAGTTAGAGTAAGACTGGCAGACAACACAGGTAAGAGAGCTTTCATAACTCTCCACAATCTAGTTTAAACTGTCAGATTTGGTTTCAGTTCCTGCAAAGCTAAATGAGCAAAGCAGTGTATTGTCAGGGGAATTTCACAGCAGAGTTTCTAGTCCAGTTAAAAAGTATATTAGGAAAAAAAAAAAGGCAGCACATATAAAATCACAGCTCCATATACAAAAGGTGGTTAAGATTAGGCATTGCCTCCCATCACCTTCCCTAGAACTTCAAGCTTACATAATTCTTGACCTCAAGCTTCTTTTTAAAAGTTAGACAGGAATGTTACACAATGCATATCACTCACATGCAATGGTTTATCACCATTGCAACAGAAATACTTCACTCACTCACAACTACACAGACCACAGTGGCCCATCTTCTGCAGCCCTGCCACTGGCAACCTGCTGCTGTCAGACCTCAGAAGTCAATGGAGAACTACACAGGCCTGAGAAGAGCAGCTACGGGAAGGAAGTCACTGTTGGTAGGACTGAATTTGTTCTACACAGAAGGGAGCCTTCAGGGGTTTGCAGATCAGAAAGTTGAAAACTACTGTATGAGGGGTGGTTCTACAGGTGCCTGGAAGCACTCCAGGGATGTTAGGCGGATGGTTGGACTGGATGATCTTGAAAGTCTCTTCCAACCTTGATGATTCTATGATGCTGCAAGAGTTGTGCCCAACCAGCCTGTACTAGGTTTTATTCACTATTCTATGACACTGGTGCAAGTGAAAACAGAATCTATCACAATACTGCCAGAAAAGGCTCACAGCCTGACCCGAAAAACAACTTGGCACACAAGACCTCACAAAGCACAATTCAAGTCCTTTTGTTTTTCTGTAGAAGCTCTCCAGAGAATCACAGAATCAAGACCAAGATCCAACAAAGAACTTCTACCAAACATTTTCAGATATCTACGTTACAGTCTGTGTTATGCATCCTTGTATCCAATTTAACACGTCAGGAGACTCGGAAGACTCCATAAAGTGATCCAAAAATCCTGTGTGCTAAAYAGGGTGCAGCATATCTGGTGAACAGGATATGCACAGAAGCGTGTTTTAAACCTGGCTCCCTCCCAGAGATTTAAGATGAGTATTTCTATTGACTRGAGGTCAAAGGCCTGGAATAACTGCTTGGTGGCCGATTACTTCATCCAGTCTTCAGACCAAGAGGGCAGGAATATAACCTTTTTCTTCAAAAACTGGAGATAGAAAAACAGAAACCACTCACTACATTTTACTTAATATGATGAAAGTGAAAGCACTCAATGCCTCCTTTGTCTATTAAGATCTAGGCTTGTATGTCCCACTTTGCATCAGAGTTCCCTGGTCACCAGACTGCGGTGTATCCTAAGGGAGGATCCCGTCCACATTTCTCACTGAAGATGCATCTCCACAAAGAAGAAAGCAAAATTCATGAGACCCAAGAAAGATTACAACTCAGCTAAAACCTAAGGCACTGATCTGAAGGTGCAAGTGTCAGACTTTTCTGCAGAGTTAAGTCATTGAGGCATGCTATAGGCTAAGGAACTTTGGAAACTTGGAAGCTGCAGATTCAAAGTCCCTCCTATGCACTGAATCATTAGTCACAATGATTACCACGACTGCAAGCATATGCATCAAGGCAAAGATTTACCAGAAACCTTAACTTTGGAACTTTTCTGATACATTTTTCAGAATCTTCTTCAAAGTACGCTAAGACTGGCCATAAAAAAAGGGAAGAAGAGAGCAAGCAAAGAGATCTTTCTCTGGCATTTTCATCCTGTGATGACAAATTCAGAGACTTATGTCACTGGAGAAAAGCCTCCAGCTTCATTTAACATCTGCATTAAATGATCATATGGAATGAGGCAGGATCTCCACATGACACCCAGCAGAACTCATATGGACACTCATGAAGCAGAAATCTATCTAATCACTGACACACTCCAGTTTCCTTCTTCATCTACGGTTTTTCATATTAAGAAGTGGAAGCAAATCCAGATTCTAAAAGAGATTTCAAACAGGGCTAAATGTAAACTACTTTTTTGGTTTTTTTTCCTGTGCATAATTATGAAGGTGCTAGTCATTCAAGAGATAAGGGATAATTTCTCACCTTTCTTAGTAATACATTAAAATAAATTACAACCTTCACACAAAAAAAAAAATTAAAAAAATAGAATTTAAAATAGCTTGATTTGAAAGAAAACACACTTTCATATTATCAGAATATGAAATATGTACAAAGCTTAAATGTTTTACACTGTTGTAAAAAAAAAAAGAAATTGTTTAGAAGAAGATTTTTAATTCAAGAGCTATTTATAACATTAACAGTGTTGTAAAGACCCTGAGTGAAAGCAACAGGAAGTTCTAGAGGTAATAGTACAGCCACACATACATTCACATCAAAGCTGAGTAAAATAAAACTTACTCACCAAATATATTCCTTTATGAAGATTTCTAGTTAGTTGTTTCCACAGAAGTATTCTGCATACACCTATGAGAAAGGCAGAAGGTTAATGACATCTTATGGAACAGTGCTACTGTCACATACCTGCTATGGGTGTATGGTGGGAATCAGAAATACAAATCCCCACAGTATAGAAAAAGCACACTTGGTACGGCCTTAAGATGCCAAAATTTTGAGATTTACCTCACCAAAACACCAACTCCTTCTGGGCAATGGAGACCGTTTTACTTGCTCCATCTGCTGCCATGAGGATTGCTATGAAGCATGGTAATCCATGTTAAGACACAAATGCTCCTTAATGAGCCTGCAGTTTTTGGACAGTAATTCATGTAAAGTTTCAGCCTTTCATTAAAAGTGGGCTCTAACCATTACAGACATGTGTGTAACTTCCCAAGTTTCAGCGGATACTCTTGCTATCTTTCTGACTTTACAGACAAAAAGCCCTACTGTCTCAGCACAGCAAACCTGGCCCAAGCAGCAGCCAGTGAAAACTGGCTTGTTTCAATGCCCCTACTGAGATATTTGTGGGCAGCAACGAAACAACCCAAGGCTGGGGCCAATTTCAGCTGGAAGCTTCATGCTGCTCCAGACGGCTGCAGCAGCAGCAGACAGAGCTGGAACTATTCACCTGACAGAACTGCAAACAAACCCATTGCCTTGTCTTGTTCCACCACAAAAGAAGTTAGCTCCTTCTGGCTACCAGCTATGCAGTTAGAAAGCTTGGCTACAGAGCTGATGGAAAACAAACAACCCCTGCCACATATACAGCTCTCCTTCCCCTCTTCAAGCAGCTGCAGCAGATTTCTGAATGAACCTGAGGTATTTCACGTACATGGAAAAAAAATATTTTTAGGGAGGAGAGTTTAAGCAATACATTTTTGAAAGAGCAACAGGGCTCTACTCTCCAAATTAAACAAGGAAATAAGCATGAAGCCAAAAGAGGTAATACCACCCTGCTTCACACTGCATGAGCAACCCCTCACTATGGGCTTTGCCGTACTACGTCTTGGATTAGGGCTTGTAACATGTTACAGGTAATTGTGCTCAGTGCTCTTAGTTCTCTCAGACACAATCCTCACAGCACAGCTGACATGGAAATGTGTTTTTCAGTTTGCTAATGCAAGGGAGAGAGTTGACTGAGCTTCTGCAAGAAGAGTCAATGCTAACTAACAGCCCTAAAGTAAAAAAACAAATCCAGGCATGTAGAAAGCATGTAGCTAAAACCCAAGAGCATAGCTAGCATTTCAACAAGCCTTCTGTTTAAAAGCCAAGTTTCAAAATTCGGATTTATACACAAAGCAAGACTGGCTTGGAAGCAAGCATGCCCATTTCAGATGAAAAAAAGACTGCAGTTTTCAGGAAAAGACTCCAAAAAGTTGACTAGAAGTTTCCAGGTGTGAATCATGGCTTACTTCTAAGCCTACAGCAAGATGGGCTACAACTTCCCCAAAAGAAGTTGCCAAAAGTAATACACATAACAGGCTCACAGTATGCAGGGTACTGAACAGAGCTGGGAAAGTAATGCAACGTATCTGTATTAAAAAGCAAACACACAGCACGATTAAAAGCAAAAGAGAGGTGTAATATCTCCCACCAAAAAACTCCTTAACTCTGCCCAGGACATTACAGCATCGTATCTACCAYGGATGGAGAATCCGCCATTTCTCCAACACTCTCAATTAACATAGACCAAGGTCCAGAAGAGGCACTAGGGGAACACCTGATGTTGGCAATCAAGTTTTCTCTGATGCAAGGATTCACAAGATATAAAATCAAAAGTGGTAGGAACCAGAATTTCCCTTTTCTAGTTCTCCAGAACTGGTTTCTAAAAAGTGAATGGTAAATTCCAGTAAGGTGCATGGCACAGCTTCAGAAAGACCATGAAAACTTCCCCATTTCTTCTAACACTTTCCTAATGCCTGAGCTCCAGATCAGTCTCAGACCTTCTTTTCCAGAAGGCCCTCGAAGAAAAAACCTGACTGTGCCTGACAGCCAGAGCAATAAAGCAGCTTCTCAACTTCCTTGTCACCTCTGCTAATAAAATAAAGATTTTTTTCCTAGCATCGACCAGCTATTTGTTGGCCCCTGCCTGACATTTAGATGCGGTCACTTGTTGGACAAGGACTACTTTTCAGTTTGTACTTTTTCAATGTGGCAGCATTTAATCACAGTTCAACAGAAAGCTTTATATAATATGCTGGATAATATTTACYGAGCAATCTTAAAACCGATGTGCATACAAATGAGAATTTACATGTCAAATTAAGCTGTCTTGTATGTACCCTTCCAGTTCTACAGGGATATGCTGCTGAAGCAATGCAGTGGGCACACTGAAACAAGCTACGTGCAGTTGGTATTTATCTTCCCTACGGAGTGACATCCTGATTCAGAGTTCTCATTTTCAGCCCAATTAAACGAGCAGAAGGAAGCATTTTATTGCACCCACAGAGGCTGCCTCTGTGCTTCGCACAATGACCAGAACCAGCCGTATGGCTAAAATAACTTGCCTTTATTTCCAGGCCACGCCACATAAACGCCTGGGTTAGGTGAATGTGGAAAGCTAAGCTGGTCCCAAACAGTTCACAAAAAACCTCTTCAAATCCTACTCCATCAAGCTGGAATCGAGAGACATGGATGAAACAAAGAACACGTTACTACAGAAAACATCTGACCACAGCAAAGTTCCAAAAGAAGAAAAGCCGAAACAAAGCTTCTCCTGGCTCGGAGAAGTTCACGAGGGAGAACAAGACCATCCAGGAGTGAGGCCGAGGCGACCAGGTGGGAGGGGGCCACTCCTCCATGGGCGCCCGGCTCAGGGAGGGTGGTAGCGGCAGGGCAGGGCAGCCCACCCTATTCCCGGTCCCGCACCCGAGAAGTCGCCCCACACCCCCAGTCCCCGCCGCGTCCTCCGCTCGCAGCTACCTGCGTGCCCGGCGGAGCTCCGGAGGCGGCCCAGCAGCGACCCCCGCCTGTGTCCCCCGCCCGGCCGGCGCGCACAGCGCCGGCATCTCGGCGCAGGGCGGCGGCACTGACGTGGCAGCCAAGGCCGCGGCGGAGCTGCTACGCCCGGCCCGGCCGGGCCCTCCCTCCCCGCGGAGCCGCGGCAGGAAGCACAAAGGCGGCCGGGCTGTGCCCGCGCCGGGGGGCAGGTGGCGGCGGCTCTGCATCCCTGACCCGCCTCTCCCGCCAGCGGCTCCGCCGGGACGCGCCCGGTGCTCTCCCGCCTCCCGCCCCCCGAAGTTTCCCTTCCTCCGCCGGGAGGCAGGGAGGGCGCTCGGGGGGCAGCCCGGCTGACGGCGCRGCCGGGGGGGCAGCAACCGCTCAGCCCTCCCTCGCTCCCTCACTCACCGCACGACACTCACAGCTCGCTCGGCCCGCCCGGGCTGCGCTCAGACTTTACTCCTCCGCCCGTCCCCGCTGCCGACGTGGCGCCTGCCGGCGCCCGCAGACCCCGCCCCAGCGCCCGGCGCGGCCCCTCGGCGGCCGGGGGGCGCCGCCGCTCCCGCCCCTCCCCGCCCCGGGGGTGCCGGGCCCCGCCGGCTCCCCCCTGCTCCGCCTCCTCCGGCGCTGCACGCCCCTGCCCGCTCCCGCAGAGGGATCGCACCCCCCGGGGGCCTGCCCGGGTCCCGGCCCGACGCCCGTGGCCTCTTCCTCCCCCGGGGACCCGGGTGGGTCCTGCGGGGCCGGGCAGCGAGGTGCCGGAAGATGCCGGRTAGTGGCAAGGCAGAGGAGGGAAGGGGTGCCGGCGTTGCCCTAGCTGACCGAGATGCCTCAAGGTGCCYATTAGCTTGGGACACTCGGGCTGTGGAGCATCTCGGCCGAGAGGTCCTGGTGAAGAGACCCTTGGGGCACCCTGGCCGTGCTGCGGGCACAACGGGGATGCTGCAGAAGCTCCCTGCAGCATAGAGCAGCACAGTTTGACAAGGAGCTGCACCCAGTCCAGTGCCTGCGGCGTGTTGCGCAGTCTCAACACTAATCCCAAAGATATGGGTTTATATTAAGCAATGTTTACGTTGCACCCTTTATCCCAGCTATTATTTGAGTGAGCTGAGCTTCTCACATGGCACATGTAGAGAATAAATTTGTGATCATCATGGTTTAGGGGCATGGCTTTCTAGGTAACTACACCGAAGAGGATAGCTGGGGAAACACAGGTCTTCTGGCTCTCACCCCCATCTTTGGGACCTYTCCATGTACATCTCTAAGGTTCTCTGGGGATGAACAGTGACTTTCAAGTTTGTTAGACAGGGAAATGCTGGATGGCCAAGGGAGAGAGGAAAGTTGCAGGTACTTGGAATATGAGTTTAGAAACAGGACTCCTCTCAGCAGCACAGGAATACTAAATACCCTATTGAATGCTTCACAGGTTTAAAAAAGTTACATAGTCAAAATACCGCCTCTGCTTCCTCCTTTGTTCATGCATCGATCTGACCCATCGGTCAGCCCAATGCTGCACGGGCTTAGAGGGGTTTGCTGATAACAGGGACATGGCGTTCCTGACCTGCTGAACAAATAATCTTTGGTTTGGATCTGAAAGGGTGAAAGCATCAATATGGGTGAATCCGAGTGAAAAACTGAGGGTGGTGTCTGGTACAGAGCACYCCATGGGTTCTTTCAGCATATGGGAGACACACAGAGTGCATGAATTAGTTATGTTCTTTGAAAGTAATGCTACACAGACACACTGGGGTTCTACTCTGGGATCTTCTGTCTGGGAGGACACGACTCTCTGAATTCAGTATTTGCAGAGGGTGTTTACTATTTAGTGTTTACCTGCCTGCTACTAATAGAAACACCTGTGACTGTTGACATCTTTTTGGTCCTTGAGATAAGGATATTTTCTTATAGCTGTTATTCATCCCTTGCCCTAAGGCCCAGCTGTACACACTGTTTTCTATACATGCAGTGCTCTGCTTCATATGCAAGGCCTGAAGCTTCTTGTGGCAGCAGAAAGAATTGCTGCTTGAGTATTTTTTTGTAATAGAGCTAATCACCCACAAAAGCATGAGGCATCAAAGAGTGTTTTGCCTCCTAGTAGCAGAAAATGAAAGGCATTGCAGAGATTAGAATATCTTCTTTTCAAATGCTGACTTAGGATGGCACAGAAGGACTTGGGTCGGTCAAGTGTTTTGCTGAGCCAACAGAAAGAGCCAACTTCCTCGTAAAACCACAGCTATAGGCAGAGGAGTCTCACTGACAATTGTAATAACTGAAATAACTTCAGGCTGACATCTCTGCAAACAACAGAAAACAAATGAGCAGCGTCCCTGTTACTTTGCTAAACCAACACTGAAACTGAGGAAAAGGTTTTGATTGCAGAGATGTTGTCATTGTGACTATTTTTGGTCTCATTTAATTTTTCATTCATCGAACACTTCCTTTATAAATAGGCTCAAAGATGGTCTACTGTTGGTATATTCAGAAAAGACTTCTTAAGTATTATTTAATCTTCCTGAGAAATAAATAACACGCTTTTGCTGGAAATAGCATGTAATTACCTTCTTAACAATTTTAAAATGGAAAAAATACATCTTCCCCTGTGGAGGAGTGGTTCCTTCATTTAGATTACAGGTTTTTAGATTTTGTCTGTGAACGCACTATGATTATAGATGCAGAAAATAATTTAAGATCAAAATATATACATTTTGTATTCTATTGTGAGGACTGTGGTTGCTTCTGCTGCGGTAGCTGTGGGGAACTACAGCCAGAGTTTTGAAATTTTACTGTGATGGATTAAATGAAGACCTAGGAAAGAGCCCTGAGAGAAGACCTCTCTCAGTGCAGAACTTAATTTAAAATGTGACGAGTGTCTCCTGAACTCCTCGTCCTTGCAGTTCTGTTTTCCTGTAGTAGGTAGCCATTGTGAAAAGTCAGAGTTGTGGGGTTTGTGTCTGGTTTGTGTCTGGTTTGTGTCTGGTGAAGTCTGTAGACAGGTGGTTGACAGCAAATTCCAGCTGAACTGTTTGCTCAACAGCAGACCTGAACAAGGAAGGCAACAAGAAAGCATGTGAGATACTGTATGTGCTGTTTTATTTGATCCATTCCTAAAGGTTATGAAGTGGAGAAGCCAAGGCCAGAGGTGGACCTTATGGGATGCCATGTCCTAACTTTTATGCCATGGATGTGAATACATCCCCATCACAGATCCATACCTGTGGTGTAGTAGAGAAAGACTGGGCAAAGACTGTGCTTTTGAAAATTAGAAATAAAAACCTACCTTGGGGCTTAAAAATGTGTTCCCTGAGGAGATAACCTAGGTTAATAGTGTGCTGGAAAGAAGGAGGGAAGAGAGCAAGGGAGGGAGAGAGATTATTATCCAGCCTTTGTTGGTAGTGGGGCTGGTGGCCGATTTACTACTGACAAAACCAGGCTGGAATGAGAGAACAGCATACTCACTCAGACATATATAGTGTCTTCACTGCATATGAAGAGCCATGCTTGATCAAGCATGATGCCTCACCTGCAGATGCATCTTGTCTCATAGAAAAGGAAACTGTCTGTCTGCTAGACCTGGGCGACTGTAGCACACAAGGGAAGAAACTTGGAGAAGTGAGTTGGTTGCACAATACTTTTGGCTGAGGGATCAGATATTAACAGATCAAACGTACTACTGAAGTACAACAGTGCCAGGTACCAAAAAAAAGCCAGAGTACCCTCCTTCCTTTTTGTAACAGCATTATACCAATACGAATTGGGAATAAGAAAGAACAGATTTTAACTCTTGGGCTGTTAAGTCTTTGGCAGTATCTTTTTTCATACCTGTGCACACACAAGTTCAAGACATTATCACAATGTAATTATATACTTTAAAAAATTATCAAGAACCATGGTTTTGCAGATTGTAGTCAGCTCATTACTGAGCCATTAAGAAACTGGTTCCAGCAGCAGAACTATTAATGAGCTTGTTTCAAGTAGTGTGTGCTTTGTGATTACTTGGCGTTCTGCCTCAGTTTAATTAAGATTTTAAATTTACATACTGCTATTCAACCATGTATTGCACTAATGGTTACAAAAGTGAATAGATTTAATTGTCCTCATTTTATAGGTCAGGCCATGGTGTCATTTTGGGGTCAAGGGACAAGACTGAAGCCACCCATCCCCTGAAGCAGTCTGGATCTGTTGCTCAACCTGCAGGATGACATTTCTTCCATGCGACTGAGAAAACAATTGGGTGGACGTTGACAAACCCCGAACAAAAGAATTACAATAATATTATTTGGTAGAACTATAGTACCTGGTTTAATGTATTTATTGAGATTTGCAAAGATCACAGAAAACTTCATATCTGTAGAAGTTCAGTGGCCAATTAAAAAATTTACCTTTGACAGGAAAATGATCAAAATAACTGAAGTTTCTCAGAGCCTTAAAGAAAAAGATAATCACATAATAAGAAACACTATTGTTCCTTCTATCAGGCTGTCTTCATATTATCAGCAATTGTTTGATGTTCTAATCTTGCAAGCCTTATGAATATGAGCACTCATGAGTAGCATGAGCAAAGTTTGCTAAAACAAATGAGCCTGAAAAGGTCAGATCCCTGCCTTGAATAAATAGGTACAGATGACAATACTGCTGTTTAATCTCCTAGGTGTGGTGTGCTGCACAGAAGTGCAGCAACTCTTCTGACATTTTGGGGTTTGACTCAATTTTGAATAAAATGTCCTTCTTGCTGTTTCCCAGCTATGTGCTCTACTTACTAGCGTGTTTTTGCAAGCTTTTTTGCTCTGTTTTATGGAGGTGTAAGGTTGAGTGAGTTATAAGTTGGGTGTGTGTTCACCCATTTTCATAGCGTAACCTCCAAAGAAAATTGTTGGCATGGGAACCTTCCCCAAGAGGCTGACATTTAAAATAACACGCTGTGCTTAGTGTGAAGTCACTCCTCAGGTTTATTTCTACCATGCCTCTGTTTTTGTTATGAAATAAAACACTAACATTATCACATTTATGGATCTACACAGCAAGAGCTCCTTCCATGTTTTTGAGGTTACAAACAAAGCAAAGATAAAACCCAGGCATGTAAATGCACCGAGCACCTCTTTCCTTGCTTTTCTCTCCCAAGAGGTCTCTGCAGAGCTGAGTACATGCCTTCCACCAGTTTAATTAGACATTCAGCTCCCTGCTCTGCCTCCTTGTCCTTCCCAGTGGACTGATGAGACACAAGCATTTGGAAAATCAGGAGAGATCTCCAGACTTTGTTACAGCTATTTAATTACCGTGTCATAGATTAGCAAGTGCTTTCAGATACTCTTGGTACCTGCCACAGGTACCTTCCACAGATCACTCCATGATCTGTCGTAAGGTCTAGTAAATGGTCTGATCATTGCCAGCTCTTAATCAGGAGAGCCAATAGCTTGCCACTGGTTCTCAAGTTGTGCATATCACAGTAGTGATGTACCAGCAACTCTTTTTGCTATTATTGTGTTTATTCCTACAAATGAAAAGACAAATATTAAACAGAGAGTTGTAAAACAGGTGTGGGAACATTCACAAAAAGTACCTTCATGTTGATTTTGAACTACAAGTCACTCACTTCAAATAAAAAGTAAGATCCTATTGACTCTGCTAAGGAGTGAATACTTCATGACAGTACAGCTTTCTAATGCTGTGCCTGATCTCTGCCTGGCCACTCCATGCCCACAGCTGGCATATTGAGCGGATAGAAGGAACATTCAAAAGTAAAGGAAATCATGTGGTTTCACAAACCCCAGACTCAAGCCTCTGGACTTTGTCAAATACAATCCCATACACAACTAGATCTAAATTCTGCATAATGATTTTGAACCCTTCTTTTCAAATCAAACTTCCTTTAATTCCTTTTTCTCTTCAAGAAAAGAATAAAAATATTAACTGTGATGATGAGGATGATGATGGCATAATTAATTACAATTTACAGCCCTCACTCCTGTAACGCAGTTAGTAGTCCATAGAAGACACAGAGCACTTTATTTTTTTTTTTAAATAATAGATAGAATTGCTATCCCTGCTTAGGGGACATCCCAGTACAACTCTCTGAACAGAGAAAGGCTGGGTGCCAGAGGTGGTGTATGTGCAGTCAGCCTGAACTCCAGTACTGGGGGCTGCAGCTTTCCCAGGTCTGGCCGTGGTTGATTTGGAAATTCTTGCTGTGCTACCAGAAAGGGGAGTGGGAGGGAGAGAACATGGCTGTAGGCTTGGGGTTACAAGGACTTAACAGCATTTTTATCTGCCGTGCAGTGCACTCAGTGACATTGCAGTTCTGCAATCCTCCCTTCATGAGTCATGTCGTTTCATTGACCCCTCATTAACCAGTTCCCATCATTAGTTACACTGTTGGCTCTGACCCTGTTTTAGAGTTCAGGCACTAAATAACTGAAGCCTTCTCAACTTGTTTGGGTCTGGGTCATTTCTAACAACATGAAGTGCCTAGAGTGAAAAATAAAGAAAGAGAACACATCTTTCTGAGAAGAACCATGGAATGGGGAAAGCCTTACAGGAATGCATCATCCTTGGAAAGAATGTAGGGTATCATATCCACTGTGTATTATAGAGAGTCTGATGGAGATGGTGCTGTTTCTTCTTGCATAGACCCAAGACAGTCAAACATGTAGAAAGGAATGTTCTATTTGTTGATTATGAAATGACAGTATGATAATTCTGATTATAAACTACAACCACSGTCTCTAAATTCACCCTAACATTTCCAAGCAAAACCACCCAAATCAGTCCCATTTCTGTATAGATTAAATCACACACCCTGGTCACACACCTTCCTCTTTGGGAAGGTTCCTCTGCCAACTGTTCCATCCACGCTGACATCTTACAGTGTCTGGACTGATGAAATGGAGAGAGAGAAGGCGAKGCCTATAAATCTTAACAGCTCAGGACCAAAAGGCATGTAAGGGCAAGCTAAACCTGTTTGACATTTGGTATTTTTCAGGTCCTGTGAGTCTGGAGGTCTGTGTCAAATTTGGAAAGGTTGTGCCTTACTCTGCTGCAATAAAGGGCACAAACCCAGAGAGATGAAATCAGCTGGGCTAAACTTGGCTTTGCTGGCAGAACCCTTTCTATGCGACATTGCGTGTAAAACAATGGTCTAATGGATATAAATTTATGTGAGGATTAGTACATCTAAACGATATTCAGCAAAGCTGCAGGAAGAGATGCCTTTTATTCATAATATAACTAAGCCCTGACGACATAAAGCATTAAACAAGCCTAGTGCTCAAGCACCGACATACCCATTAAAGGCTGGTTTATATAATCTCAATGTAATTCTTCTGTTGACGTGAGTTTAGACGTGGAATAACGTGAGTGGCTCATGCCAGTATGAAAAAATCTTCAAGGTGGATGGAGGGTCATATTTTGTAGCGCCAGCAGATGGCATCCATACACTTCGGGATTCCCTGCTCCACACTTCCCATTGCAGCAACGCAGTGTTTTCCTTCCATTGGAGGAGCCTGAGTCCGTCACATGACAATATATCCCAGACTGGTAAAGAACTTTGTTTTTATTAGGGTAGGAATATTTCCTGTACGTTGTCCAACCTGATAAATTACTGGACTGTGAGGATTAGATCTATTATCACAGAGATTAAAATCGAAGTTAGATCTCACGAAAATTAACTACTACGTACAATCTGTCATTTCCAAAACACTTTGATAGAAGTTGGGAGGTTTTCAAGCACCTGCTGTCTCTTACTCTTTCATATGAACTTTTCGAAGATATTTCATGATTCTGAGTTCTTTGGATTAAGCAGAGCATACACATTACCTAGAAACCTAAAGATTTCACAAACTAAATAAGTGCATAATTTTTCAAGCATTACGATGGACAGTTTGCTTGGAGGAAAACACCACAAAGGGCCTTTAGAAGTATTTTTTCAAGAGTGAATGTGAGACCAGAAAAGATACTATTATGTTCCCTGTTTTTCAAGGTTCACAGAAAAAACTGGGAAATAGATGAGGTTTGACTGGCCAGCTCCTTTCCACTTGCATAGCAGTGAATCTCAACAAGAGGAATTAAATATTAAAACAATTCTGACATGAGAAGGACTGCTGATAACATACTAGAAAGCAAAGTGTTTGATAAGTCTCACAGAAACCAACCAAAAAGATACCAAAGGACAAACTGCGTATTTGAAACACTCATAAATGTAATATGAGCATACATTATTTCTGCCCTCTGTATATCTTCTAAAGAACACAGTAATGAGGGAAACCTAAATTATTTCTAATCTCTTTGGGAGTGAAGATTTCACTCACTTTAGCGAGTTCCAGATTAGACTGTACATGAGCACAGATCACAAAGTTAAATGCCAGACTGGAAGAAGAGAAAAGCTCCCCCAAACTTGCCAAAGATGTGTTTGGTAAACCCAGTGTTACTGTAAAAGCTCCGACTGGAAAACCTGTGATGGAACTGAAAGTGAACAGTGCAGTACTTGTGTATAGAGCTAGATGGCTGCAATGGCACACCGAGAATGCCCAGATTTGCTAATTCGTTGCGGATGTACTTTTGTTTTGTATTTTGCTTCATGTAAAACAATCTTTTCTGTCTTCATTTTCTTGACATTTTTATTATGTACAAACTCCATCTACTTTTGTCATCTGTTTCTTCTAAATAAAGTTACTCAGCTTTAAGATTTGCATCAAAAGGCTGTGAGTAATGACAATTTTAAGATGAGACTATTTCATTTTTAAGTAAAATGTTCAGTCTATATTTTTTCTACATGGCTGCTTCTTTAACGACAAAGTACAGAGAGAAGTTTAAAAAACTTAAGGTAACTACACATATTTAGAGAAATATGTTTTTTAAAAGGAATTTTCTGGTAGGCAACCTGTTTTTACCATCATTTTATAACCTTGCAGAATATTATCTCTCAGGAGCTCTCTCATTACCTTAGGCAGTAAATTGGCACAAAAGAAAACTTAACAAAAAGATGAGCAAAGTGTTGGCGGGTGTGGGAGGGGGAATACATCTTAGTACCTTACACAGGCATTTCAGAAATTTTTTTGAGGGAAGGGGGTGTTCAGTGTTAGTTTAAAAGATTAAAGTTTGCAATCTGCACTGAGAGGAGAGTTCTTGCTAAAGTCTGTATACCAAAGCTGGCTGTGAATTGAAGAACTGTTGTAATTAGATTACTGTAAATACAATAAGAAACTCACTCCTGGTGGTCTGGGGAGGAGTGTCATAGGGCACTGGAGAATTGTGTTGGCAGGATTTGGGACAGTTTGACTGAAAGCAGAGAATACAATCTCAAAATCCTTTTAATCTTCCCCCCACCTCCCCAGTTCTTTGGGGATTTGTTTGTCATTAAGTAACAGTCAAAAGATTAAGGAAGTATAAAATGACATTAACGCTCACAAGTACTTCTATAAAATTATCAGTGCTGGTGTAGTCTTCAGCAGGGTTTGCTTCTGCCAAGACTGTCTAGAGCCAGGCAAAATGGAAAGAAAGGAGGCAGCAGGCACAAAAGCAAACCCCGCGACCGTGGGCTGCGATGCCCACTCTGTGCTAGCGCCGCGAGCGCGGGGCCTCGCGGAGCTGTTGCTATGTGTCTGGGCTCAACAAGCTTAAACTTTGCATGGCCCATGCTAAACTAATTTGAGTCAATTTGTCTACATCATTTCAACAATCGTCCTGTGCGTTTTGAATCGTACATACAACACTGCATGATAAAGGCCCACCGAGCAGATGCCGACTGCTCATTCTGCCGTGGTCTGGCTGTTGCTAGTTCTTCACCATGGTTTCTCCATATCCTAGTGACAATGTTAGTTTTTCCATGTTGAGGTTAAGTCTGTGCCTGGCTAGTTAAGACTTTTCTTTACAGAGGACAGCTCCTATAACAACTGCCAGCTCTAAGCATGACCTTTAAAAATGAAATGAGGGAGTGTTAACTGGAGTATTTTTTTTTTTTTTAATCTCCCAGGGGAGTTCAAAGGAATACAAGGAGATTTTGCAAGCAAAGTTTTAAGCCTGCACAAGAAAGAGACACCAATATCAGAAGATGTTATCATAGGAAAGCTGATCTAACCTGCTTACAATTAAATAGTTTCCATGTAATGGGTTTTGGCTCATTTGTAAACATGTACTTTGTAAGACAGTTTTATTTTTGAAACTGAAATCAAACAAGAATAAAGAGTTAAAGCAGCTCCACTCTGTGCCTAGATAATATAACAGGGCTGATCTGCAGCCAGGGCAAATCAGTATAACTGCAGAGGGAATTAGCTGCTCGATCCCATTTTCTACCAGATAAGGATTTAGTCTTTGAGAGCATTATGTTTGGAGAGCTCCAGTATTTCATGAGTAAAAGAGCAAGAAGGAGCAGTAAAAAATATATCACATTCTCATGTGTGATAAATCCCATGTGTGATAAAGAGGCATTCTCATGTGTGATAAATCTTGTGTGATAAATCTCATGTGATAAATCTCATGTGTGATAAAGAGGCATTAAAGTCCATGTGTTCTGTAGGGAGATAAAGCCTATAATTAACATTTTTACTATTCTTGGATTGACTTGATAGTTTCTCTGCAAACCTCTGCTGAAAAAGGATTACCTGGTGAGTCTTGCCAATTTGGAGCCCTGGGTAACTCCAGAGACGGGGTGGTTGTTTTTCTCCCTCTCTCTAACAAACTATTGAGGATTTTTTGCTACACCCACTAAATGTGGCAGCCATTTTCCTATAGCAAACTTCGAGATAATTTTCAGTTCTGACTGTTGTTCCAAAACAACATAACTCTGTCCAAATTGTCAAAATCTGACTTGGGATTAAACTGTACTCGATTAGGGGGGGATTCCCTTTTTTTCCCCCCCCCACTTAAACTTAAGATATTTAGGGTAGCCTCTTTGTGTTAACCAAAATTTTATTCTGGTGAAAAAGAAACAAGGATATATTGCCTAAGGAGTCACTTTTTCCCTGTCACAGAAAAATGTCAGTGAAAATCTTTTAGTGAGGTCCATGTTTTGGGAAATGTTTTAATGGAAAGGCCTTTTTTAGTGTTTGCTCTCCAGATGATAAAACCAGAGAGATGGGAAACATGGACAGCTCTAAAAAAGAGCTCAGTGGCTCTTTTTAAAATGCACATCCACCAGGCGTGCACTCACTGCATTCTGATTTGAATTTTAGGGCTCAAAATAAAGTTCAGTACTTTATTCAAATTCAAATGAACTGTGCTACGCCTGGCAGCCTCTAAGGATGTGGCAGGCCTGCAACACCTCAGAAAGTGGATGGGGCAGCAGGAGCTTGCAGACTAAATCCTGGCTGCCCCAGGACAAAGATATTCTAAAATGTCTCTTTTCAGGCAAGCTGAGCAGAGAAAAGGTGCACATGAAGATCTGAGATGTTCCTTCCTACAGCGCTACAGCTAATGAAGATGCAGCAGAGAGCTGCGTGTTAGAAAAACTGGATCTGAGCTTCCTGCTGATGCTGTAGGAGTGGTACAGCATTATGGTAGTTCCTGAATTCTGGGAGGGGAATGGACACACTGGATGTAGATGCTGGGCTAGAGAGCTGAGCTCCCCTACATGATGCAAGGGAACAAAGCATCTGCTATTGTTGATAGAGTGAGTCACTCACACAAAAGCAAGCTGGTTGCAGAAAGGTTTACCAAGAGACTTTGAAGGTATCGGGARTAAATCTGAATCTAAACAACACGGGTTTATAAGATGAATGTGGGAGGTGACGAGTGCCTAAAGTTAGAAAAGGAGCTGGATAYTGCAATGACTGTTGTACACCTCAACCCAAAGAGCCGCCTCTGGCCTGAGCCCTGACTGCCTTTGTAAAGCCTCTGGGAATCACAAAAAGACAGAATCTGCTTTCRTTTTTTCAGAGGGATAACTGAAGTGAGAAAGCTGTTAAACCCCACGCTCTCCCGGGCACAGATACCATGACAGGTACAAGTGCTCTCATGGYAGAGCAGCATTACCCATCCTCATAAGGCCACTTTTGTTCCCATGTGTACGATGCAGTTCAGCACAGGAAGCCTCCACCCAGACCAGTGTTCTCCTAGAACAGATCCTTTTCTTTCAAAGTATTATTTAATAAACAATMTGCTTCTCAGTAAGCACTCCCTTTCAGACCACTGATATTCCTGGTGTCATTAAAGATGTTCATGTCAGTATTAAAAAAGTCATCTGAGCATCCATCCCCTCCAAGAACTACCTGGGCACAATTTTTACCATATTTATAATGCTCTTTAACCCAGCTTGATTTCCCAGGCAGTCGACACCAGRCAGGAAAGCAAAAGCAGATTCACACAGGATAATTTAGTTGTTAATTATCAACCTACAAATTATGCAACATCCGTAAAACTTGTGGAGGAAAAGGTGTCTGGTCTTCAGCGCTGTGCTGGGAGCCTGCAGGACCCGACTTGCTCTGTCCCTGACTCACCCCTCCTGACGTGGGAACAGTCACAAACATCAGGACAGAAAAGGCAAAAATTTGCCAGATTTGTCTCTGAAATGGAAGAGATCCCTATAGGGAGCCGTGGGCCGCCAAAGCCAGTCTCAAACAGCACTTTGTTCCRGTGGGAGCAGTCCTGTGAGAGTGCCAGCGCAGCGCTGGCCTTGCTCTGTGCGCTGGGCATCARCCTCTTCAGCAGGCTGGGAATACAAAATATGACAGGGAACATCTATCCCATGAGCAAAGATCTCAGCAGTGAGCCCTCTCTGTAGCCCAGGAAGGCTGAGCTTTATGCTGTAGGTGAGTTCTAGGTGCTTTTCTGCCAAGGTCACAGCYGGCTTGCTGCAGTCCAGGCTGCCACTCAGAGGCCACAGGGAGATCGGGAGCTGGGACGAGGGAGAGAGATGGGGGCAGCCCTAAGTCTCCAAACCACAGCCAACCTTACCTCAGGGTTGGTGTTGAAGTGTCGGTGAGGAAGCAGCCCTGGCTGRGAGAAGGTTATCCATCCATTAGGCATCTCAGCTGCCCACTGTGTGGAGCAGGGGCAGGAGCCTCCTAGCAGCTCCTGGTGCAGGTCCTCTTGGGAGACGTGGTCCAGTGCCAAAAGAAAATGGACATCGGCCCTTGGACTGCAGTGTTTTGGAGGTATTGTAGTCACAGGAGCAAGTGGAGATGGTTCTGCCAAAAAATGAATCAAACTCTCACAGAAAATTGGTTTTTTTATAGAAGTTGTCCTTACCCTCCCTCGTACCTTCACTGTGGGAGCACAATGAGTAGCAGCTTGTTACCTAAGCAGTACCCCTGTCTCCACAGGCATAACCGTGAGGAACAGATGTTGCTCTTTGGGGTAAACTGAGTCACCAGAATCTGGTTTTATAAACCAATGATTTAACCTGTTGGTGCCTTTCCCTTTCTGTCATGCAATGAGCATAAAGCCATGCAGTTTGGCACAATAAAACTAGAGTGCTAAGATTTTTAATGTTTCTTAGAATGCCTGGGCCTGGACTAAATGTTATACTGCACCTTATCTGGGGAGCAAAGCATTCCTAACTTTTACCAGGACTTGCAGAACAAACTTGTTGCATTGACAATCCCCAACTAACGAAAGAACCACTTTTGCAGGGAGTGACAGCCAACGCCAGGAAGCAAAACAAGGTGGGAGACTCCAGAAAATGCTCTGTGTTTACTGCTGAGGGAATGAGGCAAAATGGGGAAMGAATGACAGTGCTTTGAGGATGCTGAAAGGGAAAGGAACAATATTTTGCCCCCAAATGGCCAYGGCCAGGGGTTTCTACTGGGCACTGCCTTGTCCTATCCCACAGTTTAAGTCAATTTTTAGAAAAAATATATTTGTGACGTTTGAATTCCCCTTGGCATTTCTTGCTTTCAGTGCTAGGTTTTGGCAGGGTGTGATGCTATTCCCAAGTGCTGGCCGGAGCATGTCCAGCACACTGCAGCAAATGCGTTCTCCGTGCTACATGCTGAGCACCAACACTGGTCTTATTTACACACACAACCCCTTGTATTTGAGCTGTGTAAGCTACTTCTAACAGTTCCTTTCCTTTCTTTGTTCAAGCAAACAATGGTTTGGAAATTTATTTTAGTGCTGACGAGACAAAGTTGCTATTTAACAAATTAATAATTCTCCTTTCCAAATCCCCTTTAGCTCTGCATGTGTATTACTTAATAGCTTATCTATATGCYGATCAAATTCTTGCTCCCCTGAAAGAAGACAAGTGACCATTGGCTTGTACAGCAGSTTAGGAGAGGGAAAGGGGGAAATGGCTCCTCTCTTCGTTCCCGTCTTGCCACACAGAGAAAGATTGTGCTTTGGTTTTCTATGGACCTGTTTGCCAGCTTTTTTGGCCACGAGACAGCAGACTTGGAGCTGCTTGTGTGAAGACCTTTGTGATAAAAAATGCAACACATGAAACATATTTGCATCTCAGAGGATCAACCCKCCACCACCATGGCCAAGGTGGTTGCCTGGGCTGCAATGAGGTGAACCTGCTCTCACCTGGTGGGACCCCATGGCCTGTGAGTTGGCTCCTGTGGATTAAGGTAGGCAGGAGGGGATGACAGTGCAAGTCCAGCTGAATAAGCTCTCTGCCTGTCTGGAGGGGATAAAACCCCAAACGTTATTAGACAACTAATAGGCTGAAGCGAGAGGATGGGCCACCCAGCTCAGTTAGGTGAGACCTGGTTGCCTTGAATATGGAACCAGCATGGCTGTGGGGGCTTCTTAGTGATAGGTCAGGACACCTTGCATCTTCTCTGGCTTTACAAAAATTACCTGTGGGGTTGAGGGCAGTGGAAAGCAGCAGCTGAGCTGCTCTGCAGGTGTTTCAGATATTACCTGCCTTGACAGGGTGAAAAGGTGTCAAGGTGGGACCAGCAAGCAGCATTCAGGGAGCTTTCTGGGTACAGACAACACTTCAACCACTGAACTGCAGAGTTTTCCTTTTCCTTTCTCTTTTACCTCTCCAGCTTTTCTTCAGTCTCAGGCTAACTCCTGGAGTCATTCAGCCTCATTCCCCAGATCCTCAGATCTACAGAAAACATTTTCCAAGGCTTCTGCCATTTTACTTTGCAATTTTAAAAATGGACTTTTTAATAAATGAGACAATGAAATAATACTAGAGGCAATACAGTAGGACCGACCATGTCAAATTATAAATAAATTGAAAACATTTAACATTGAGAACAAACACCCCCATCATACACACCCACACCCCCCCCTTCACCCTGCAAAAGGCAGCATTAGAAACATTCTTGTATTTAGGTAAAAATGTGAGGCCTAAGCAGTTAAAAGGCAATGTGCTCTAAAGCTTCCCTAATCTATTTTCCTCCAATTCTTTCCACCTCTAAGAAGCTTGTGGAGTTAGTTGTCGATTAACATTCAGGAAGATTGTACTCTGTCTCCAGTTCATTGCTCTCTTGTTGGCTTATTGTTATTCAGAGCCCATTTATTGTAGATGAGCCATTCATTTTCCTCTAATTGGATGGGATTGGATTTCACTTTCATTGTTGGATGCCTTGAAAACCCTGGAGGGGCTGCAGGGATCAGCCCAGGGCCGGGGAGATTTAAATCAGCACAAAGTTTAGGTTGCRGCTGAAAGCAGCTACAATTTTTTGTTTTTATTTTCTTTTTAACATGCAAATGCCTCATGGCTAGATTTGCAAGGTCTCCCCTGTGATCCCAAACACCTTATTGCATAACACACTTTTGGTATTTTTATATAGTTCCTCACCAAAGCACTCATGACACGGGGATTGTTAGGAAGATTTCTGAGCATCAGAGACCCAGCAAGGGCTTTTCACCGATGTCCCTCCTGTCAGGATCCAACTGGCTGACTCTCTTGAATGTTTGGATTAAATCCTTTCACAGTTCTGGGATCCTGCACTGTAACATCCTCCCTTGACAATCTGCTCAGGTTCCTTTGGGGTGGTACAAGAGTGCGCAAGCAGAAGGCGTTTTAGAGCTGCACTCTGCAGTTTTTCACACCACAAGTTACTCCTGCAGCTGCTCTGTCCCCATCTAAGGGCAAGCTCAGGGTGGATGAGCCTGCCCGGTGCTGATCCACAGCCTGGCTTTGTGGCAGAGGTACAAATCTGGACCAACTCCCTCTCATCCATCTCATAACTTACTCTGAAGTGTTGGCAGCAGAGCTAAAAACACACAGGGGCTCCCACGTGTGTGTGTGTGCATGTTGCTCAGGTGGTGAGTCTTCTGTGTGTGGGAGTTCCCAGTCAGAAACACGAGATGGCCACTGCCATGGAGAGGGCAAGGGTGGCAGGGTCACTCTGGACTCCTTGACTGCAGCATCTCACACCTCACCAGGCAGCTYAGGGGTAGCAGGAGGCAGAACAGCCCTGCTCGTTCACCTGGAAAAACACATCTGCTGGGGATTTAACTACCTGACTTAAAGACAGCATTAAATTTAAACTCAAGGATTTGATTGTCTGAAAAATAGGTGTATGATCCACTTCAGATTGTCTGGAGTCAGTGTAGAGACAGGAACCCCTGGAGGATAACTGATGCTCCCAAGACAGGTCTCACGGGTGGGATTCCCATGCTTTCTAGAGCAAAGAAGCAAGGAGACACCTACCTTAGGTGCAGCCCTGAGCTCTATCACATCCCCTAGATGTCCTCTAAGCATCCCTAAACTCAYCTCTAAACATCAGCTGGCAAGGTAAAGCCAGCAGCTGGTTTTGTAGGAGAGAAATGAGAGAGCGGAAAAAGAGCAGGGAGGAAGTGAAGCAAAACTACTGTGGTGTGTTGGAAGGGTTAACACCTGGCCTCCTGCAGATGTTTATCTGATGGGGACCTGGGGGCTGGCTGAGCTGGGGTATTTACATGGGAAATTCTCCAGCAAATTGCAGGCATGTACTGGAGCCTTTCCCTTGGAGCAGGCGTGTTTTGCACCTCTCTTCTCTTCTAGGGCACAGATTTTCCTTTAACGTGGGATTGTTGTATCTCTGACACTCTTACTGTACTGGCAGATGCATTTTAAACTGGCCAGCAGGTTTGAGACTACCAGAAGGCACACAGGGAATGGGCAGAAAAACACACGTACCTTCACACAGTGCTGATGTTATGAGAAGGATGAAACAATTACCAAAGAAACTGTTGGAAAAGACCCTCTGCTCATGCATGCAATAACCAGCAAAACCCATTTACTACAAATCTGTGCCTAGGTCCTGATAGCACATAAGAAGATGCCAGCTTGACCCAAAACACTTTTCCACATTTCATAAAGGCAAAGTGCACCCTTCCCTTCCCTCTTCCTGCCTCCTTGAGTTAAATTTTAGGTGACTTGTTAGCTCTGAGAAATCCACATGCAGTGGAAGGAGACCAGCAGAGAGCACCAGAGCCTGGGAGGAAGGCAGAGGCACCCATGCACCATGTGAGTTGAAAATTAGAAAACTAACACCAGACCCAAAGGTCGGGCTCTGGCTGAGACAACGTATTTAAGACCTTAACCACTGAAACTGACAGACCGAGAAATGAGTGCAACATCCAAAGGTGCCTGAAATGATGAATAAATCTTGAAAAGAAGTGGTAAAATTTCACCTGTTGCTTGCTAAGATTTTGTTGTTTAAAAGGAACATGGGAGACACCATACCAGAAAAACTTTGACATGAAGACCTGCATTAGAAGTAACTGGCCCAAAGCACAGACATTTTGAGACTCTTCAGACCCCTCATAGCACATGAAGCACCAATGGCAGCAGCAAGCAGGGCTGTCCAGGAACAAAAGAGCTTCAGATGACAGCAAGCCTGCCAGAGCTCACAGTCCATTACTTCAGTGCCCAATTATGAACGTAAAATACTATTTTGAGCTTTTTTCAGCTCCATTAAATAAATGAAAGTTTTACATATCTTCTTCCTACAGAGATATTTGGTGGTTGTCAACCTCTGGGTCTTGGTGGTTCCTAGCGTCTCCAGGCCCCTATCAAACAGTCTGCAAATGACAATTAAACAAAGCAAGTCTGTGAGCTCAACAGCCGCTATCCTGGGCTTGCAGCTCCCCTGGAAAATTGTGGTGGTCTGCAAAGCAAAAATTACAAAACCCATCTGCTCTGGCTCCCACACAGCCTCCTCTCAGCCTTCCCCTGAGCGTGCTGAGCAGCACCATCGTAAATCATCTCCCTGGGTTTTTCAGGCCTCTGCAGATACATGGGTTATGGGCATGGAGCTGGCCACAGCCATGGTCTCTCTAGCACTGTACAAAGGGAATCAGCTCCCTGTGGCTAATGGCACTTCCACACATTCCCTGGGCAGGGATTGTGCAGCCTCTGAGTAGCTCGGTGGCTTTGACCATCACACACCATCTCTGTGATACCTCCAGCCCCTTCAGGTTGTTTTCCAAATCATGGGTACATGGGACATCAAGTCCCCCATGGCCACGGGTCCTCCAGAAACCTGTTTTCCTTTGATCAGTGTTCTCCAGCAGCAGTTCCAGCTCAGACACTGATGAGTTACAGTCACGCTACACGTGCCACACCAGCTTTGGCATTGCTTTCTCTCGTAACAYTACTTCTTACTTCAGCAGGGCTCACGCCTTCCTGCCTTCAGGGGAACCTTTGCCTGTGGAATCACGCCAACCCACACCAGTGAACACATCAGTTGTATCACACACTCAGAATTCAGGTATTTTTCTCTTCGTTCTCTCCATTTTATTTCCAACTATCAACTACAGAGAGGCAGTGGGACTCACACAATGAGTCACTGTCAGGGGCAAGGAGGTTTGCTTCCCAAAGTCAGTYCAAAGTGTGGGTGGGGGAATCTCTGAACTCTTCTGTCCTTGGGCCCAGCTACCTTTCAGTTTTTCCTATTGCACATCAGCCATAACAAATTCCACTCTTTCTCTAAATAAAACCAAAGCTGATCTGTTCATCCCACAGACACACAATCACTGGGAGGTATTGACCTCTACTGGTGCAAGAACTTTACCAAGTGAAATCTAGCAAGAATAGTAAAAATTTTGACCTTTTTAAACTCTTTAAAACAATTACAGAAGGAAATGAGAACTTTTTGTGCCATTTTTATGTCCTGCTGTTTTAGCAAAAATTTGACGTGACTGTTTCATTTCATTTCAGGATTTTTTTTGAGTTCCTGATTTTGCTTTGTCTTCAGTTACTTATTTTTCCTTCCTCTCATTCTTAGWGAATTTGCAGAGGTTAAAGAGAATACACACGTGCAAAAATTGAGAAACTGAGAAAACAGATAACATTTCTTCCATTTGACTACCTTTTCCAGATGTTCTTGAAGGGGAGCAACCCACCAGGAAAAATAGGCCTTGAGCAAAAAGTAAATAACAAAAGTGGTGGGAATCAAGAATGACRGAAGTGGGAAAGTGAAGAGCAGACACTTCCTCAAAGCAGGACATCCCATCCCAGAATTAATGTCCTCACCCTCCAACTGCAGAAGCCGAGGTTATTTGCAGGCTGACCAGCTCTTCTGGCCTCACCTGATGCCAAGCCTTTATTTCCCAGAAAGCCTCTTTCCACGCCCAAAGCAAGCAGCAGGAGTGCCTGAACCCTGGTTCTCAGCAGGCAGATCCAGGAGCTCTGGTGGCACTGACACAGCCAGTCCGTACTCTCAGGATGCCTTAGGGAAACACAAGCCATACTTACTGATGCATTTTGCCATAGGCTGGGAAAAACTGTCCCCATCTTCCATAATTGTCCAAGAAACAACAATGAACAAACGGCTCCCTGTCACTTGTTATTTTGAGTCTGCCTCCATGCAACAAGCTGCCTTGCGACCCGAGGAATGAAACTCGCCTGATTCTTGCAGGTTTGCACCCAATATTCGCCATTTCCTCACTGCATTAGTTCAAGCTGCCCATCCCTACCACCCCTCACAGCCCTGTTGTTCCTCTCTCCATGACTCGGGAGGGGCCCCAAGCCGCCGGTCCCAGTGGCCGGGCATGAGCCACAGGGAGCAGCCCAGCCCGGCTCCCCAAGGAGAATCATCCACCATTGCCCCACTGTAGTTTTGTCCCATCTTATGGCTTTGATATGAATAATTCCAGCTCCCCTTTTCCCTCCACCGGGCACAAAGCAGCCCGCTCCCCAAAAGGCAGCGGCATGTAAAAGTTGTTGCATCTCCATTAAACTGTACCCGCTCCGCCCGCCGGCCGCAGTGCACTTCAGATAATTCCTTGATGCAATATATTTTCCAGGATCGGCTTTTGTTTTCTTTCTTGGCCGCTCACCCTCTTTCTGTGGTCACTTTTGCTCATTTCTCTTGTAAGCTGTCTAGAGGCAGAGAAAAGGCTTTCAGTTTTAAGCAGTTTCCTTTTCAGTTCCCCTTTATTGAATTCCAACCTCCAYTTTTTTTTTTTTTAAGCATAGGGACATCATTTATCTTGGACTTTAAGTTGCAGGGGCCTTCAAGGGGCTTCTTTTTTTCTTTCCCAGCTGCATTTGTTGACACACAGTCAATCTGGTTTTTGCCTTCGTTCCCCCTCTTCCCCCCAGCAGGCCATAAAGTATCGACAGCTGTGCCCTTTATTAGCATAGCCATTTTAAGCACAACAAGGGGGAAGAGACTAAATATATTACAGCCATTACCTCTGTCAAAAAGTGACAATTTTAAAACATTTTAGCTTTTCACTGGGAAAGCCGGCAGCACAAAGGAAAGTGCTATAATTTTATTGTAAATGCTTTTTAAATATGGGTCACTTGGCCATAATCAATAGAAAGGATAGAAAAGTTCAAAGCTTGAAAACAGTTCAGGCAAATAGCAGAATTTTTTTTTAAAAAAAGGCTTGTCTTTACAATATGCTAATTGGGGCAAAAATACAACAGTGAGAAGCATGCAAAATAAGATCTTGTTCCTGGCGGTTTTGTTTTCTGTACAGCTCTGTTCATGCTTTTCCCATCTACTTATAAGTGTGTTTTACAACTTGGATGGGAATTATTCCTCCCCAACAGGGTGTTATGAACATTTGGGGACTGAGAAAACAGGAGGGAATCCAGACAGTCACTAGTCTCTTCTCAGGAAGGAAAAAAACCACTAATAAACTACTGGTTTTTTCAAATGCCTTTGGAAGTGTGACGTGCCACAACACTGTGATTTACCAGGAAGATCACTTCTTGAGCATAAAATAATCCTGGAGCCTGAGAATCCTGGTAATTTAGGTTCGGGTTTGAATTCTTACACTTGTTGACTTTTATATGGCAGAAATCTATATTTTAAGTTTCCAAATGAAGAATTGGGCTTTTTGGTTAGACAAGGACGAACGCCCACAGTCAGCATCTGTTACAAGCTCTAAAAGGTGAAAGAAGACTAATGGATGTCCTGAAGCCTGAGGATCTTGGCTACTTTTGTTTTAATTTGTAATGGGTTTATCAGGCAAAGAGGAAGGGGCAATCTCAGCAGGGTTTATTTTGAATGGCTTCACCTTCCTCTTCATTTGTAACATCTGGAATGAACTTAGAAGTCTTCTCTGTTATCTGTCCCTCCCTAGTTACAATTTTTGCTCAAAGTTTCACTTTGTTTTTCAAATTTCAGAACGTATGTAAAACATGGCTTATACTAAGGTAAGTTGTTTAACAGGGTCCCAAAAGCAAAGCTGCTCTAAAGGACCTATTTAAGCAGAAAGTCCATGAACTCCTGCACACAGCATTATACAGTACCTGCCAATGGGTGTAGTGCAGCTTTTGTCTCGTGGTGGCTCCTGGGGGCTTGTATCCCACTGCACTGAGCAGTCGCCGAATTTGCAGGAGAGAGCAAGCGAGCAGCCTGCTGTGGGAAGAGTGTGATCCATGGCAAAGGGGAAACTGGAAGGAATTCTCACCACCCATCTTTTGGCAACCAATTTAGCAGTTAAATGTAACCAGCTGGTCTCCCCAGGCTCCCTCTGTAGTCGAGGGAGGGAAAGCAAAGCTCCTGCGGAGGGTCATTCAGTGCACCCAAATTAGCCTTTCTCTGAATTGTCCTCTCTCTCATCCGTGACTGGAAAAGAAGTTAGCAGAGACTACCCGGGTAATTTAGCCAGCTAAGATGGGTGGTCTGAATAATTCCTTCCCCACCAACCTCTAAAAGCCTGCCTAGGTACCCCACAGAGATTGGCATGCTGTCGGAGGGATCGATTCCCAGGCATGTCAGCAGCTCAGCAATCTGTGCTCACGCCTGCTCCGGAGGAAGCCGGGATACTCGAKGAGCTTACCTGGTCCTGTTGGACCCTGTAGCTTCCAGCCAGTACAGAGGCCTGACCTGACCCACGTGCTGTCAGATGATGCTGTAGGAYTGGCTGTGGCCATGGTTAGGTTTGAGCTGTGTGTCTTCTTCCTACCTGTCAGATCTGCATCTGCTGTCCTCAAGCCTGGCCAGAGGTGTGAGTAGCTGCAGGTCAGTCTGGCCTTCAGAGCTGTCTCATGGTGGAACTGAAAGTTCCAGCACTGCATAGACAGGAGACAGCGCTGCTACTACCTCCTTCCCAAGATACGAGTTTGGTCCCTTCTTATGGGACCCCCTCCTCCTCATCCTTGCTAGTACAGAGTGAGGATGAAGGGCTTGCTCTCAAGAAGGACAGCAAGGATGGCAGCAGAGTGTGAGGGACTGACACGCAACAGCCAAGGCATTACTGATCCTCCGAACCAAAGGCAGTAACCTAAGGAAGGCACAGCCTTCCCCGGGGCCAAGTAACAGGGAAAAGCAGAGGATTAATAGGACTCATGGGCAGACAGCATTGCTCGTAGTGAGAGGAGGAGCCCTGAAGCTCAGCTTTACTACAAGTAGTCAATCACCACCTTTTCCCACACCACATATCCAGCTGGGTCTCCCCCTCTGCCCAGCTGCTCTGCAGCCTCCTGCCTGCCCTGGTTTCCCACAGGCAGCAGGAAAAGGCAGGGTGGCCTCCCAGCCTCCACCTCTGCCAGGCAGCCTCTGCTCCCTCGCCCAGGTCACCCCAGGCAGCCGGCTGGCAGCAGAGGGCAGGAAGGAGTTCCAGCAAACCTTCCCAGGCTCTTCTGCCTGCTCTTCCTCCAGTGCTGAGAGAGCCACTTCCCAGGCACAGCTGGAGGATACACGGAAAAGCTAAAACGACATTAATTCCCCCCAAAATTCCTGGTCTCAATATTGCATCACCAGAGTGACAACATGTATTTTGGAGAGAACCAACTTCAGGATGAGCAGAAGCTTTCGCACTAAGGGAACGGGAAATGTTCCCTAACACTTTCCATAAGGGCCAGACCCATGCAAGCAACTAAGATGTTCATACAACAAGGATTTTAATTTGTAGGATGAAATTGTGCTTTTTTTTTTTGGTCTGAATGTGAGCCACATCTTTGCACTACTACTAAATCACTGCTTTTCCATGCTTGACCAGAAAAGAATCTGACCTGGGCAGCTGTTTAACTTGCTGCTCATCAAAGACCAGCAAAGTCTGGCTCTCAACTGTTTGAACAGTGGAAGAGTCTTTTTACAGCCAGCCTTATTAAAGCACAGGATTTTATTAGCTGTTTTGTGGTAATAAGGTGAAGTACAATGTTGTGGAATGCTCCTTCAGGAGATTTGGGATCTTGTATACTTTGGGGTTTACTTTCCTSTTTCAGACCAGGGTGCTTGGCAACCCAGTAAAATGCTACAGCTTCATTGTAATGTTCTCTTTCTTAAAGCCACCTTTGACAACTAATTTTTCACCCAGGTAGGGGAAAGTTAAGGTTTGAAGAACTGTAAGAGAAATATGCTATTGCCTGGTTGTTCTCTTTTTTGTTGTTTTTTTAAGCCTTTGCAGATTTTCAGGTACTTGGAAAATTCCAGATATAGGGTGAAAAGATCTACTTTGGCCACGCACACATACAGCAACGTTGTATATTCGAAACATCAAGGCTAATGTGGTTTTCCTCTTTGGCAACTTTCTTTAAAGTTCTGGTAATTTTCTCACAACATTTTTAACAGATTGTAAACGACCCTTTTTCCTGAAAACCACTTTTGGGGCACATAGAGTTTCAATTAGCATTTGGGAATACCTGCCAGGAAGTTTTCATGAACATTTAAACAAATACGTCTGTATTATTTTGCAAAAGAACAAAGTATTCTGACAAATTTCAGCAATTTCCCATCATCTTTTGTTTCATAACTCTAATGGGAAACAAAGAGAAGCAAAGCTTCCAAATCATTGACGAGCTTTAATGAGAACTGTTTTGCTTTGGACTGTTGATGCCAAAGTGAAGACTGAAACACAAGTTTTTGGAGGACTGACTGTGAAAGGCTTTTTGGGAATGCAAGGCACACATCCCCAAAACACACTGGCTCACACCTTTACAGTCACCACTAGAAAATCTACTGACATTTTACTCAGAAGGGTTCCTTTTCCTGACTACAGTATATTCTTACTCAAATGTTTTGGAGCAAAAATAAAAGTATGCATTTATATAATTAAATATTGATATTTCATAGAATACAGAAAAGCTCATACCCCATGGGATGAAATCATAGATTCAGCTGCATTTACGATGACTCTCTCAGACCTCCTGCTAGCAGAGGCAGCAGACCTTTCATGGCTCTGCAGGTTTAGGACTCCCAGGTATTCCAACATCACAGGCTGGAGCAGATTCTCGTTGTCATGTCAACAGGAACGTCCCACGCTCACTCAAATGCAGATGCAGCACCTCTATGCTCTGCTGGGCAGCAAAGAGAGACCATTCCCCACCTTGGGCAGGCTCACTGCCCAGTTTGCCAGTTTAAATAARACTCAGCTGCCCAAGCCTCTAATTTTGGAGGTTCAACTTTGAAAATAAATTCAGGAGAAAATCCTAATTTCACAGTAAACAAAAAATTCCAGGGMCCTCTTCTTTTTTTAACTACCAAATACTAATTTTTCTCCAGACGCCCACCCAAGAGAGATCCTACCCCATGCACGGTTCCTCTGAGAACACCAGACAGCACAGAAGGAAGCAGATGCACTGCTGTTTTAAAAGACTTTCATCCCAAGATATTCCCAGTTCTTCAGCCAATGTAGCAAAGGTTGAACCTATGTTACATTGCAAAGCCAAAAATCCTGCAGCACCCTTTCCACAAACTATCCCCTTGGAACAAGAGATGCTCTGGGGCACTGTACTAGTGCAAGTTATTAAATTTAACTACAGTAACCTGCACTACAGGCAACCCAGTTATGACAACCACTCTTGAGCTGGAGGATTCAGGCAGAACCTCCTATGCTTGGTCTTCATTTTTTTCTTTTTAATTGAAGCAGCACCTCATGCCTGTAGAACCTTCYACAAGCATCTGTTTTCCTAGATAAACTAAAGAGGAGAACTATTTACTGCAAATGTTGCTGCCCTGTGGCAAATGACAGGAGACAGACCACAAGAGCCTTCTGTTACACTGCTTGTAACAAGGTCCCTGGAGCAATTATTGTTTTATTAATCTCTTTAGCCAGCTAATTGTAGGAGCATATTCTACMGCTTGTAAAACAACAACTGAGATTTGCTTTTTCATGCTCTGTACTTAGTGCTCTATAGCAACCCATACAGAAGCCCACTACTGGAACAACTCCTTCCCCAGATCCAAGAAACAGCCTCAGCTGACAASAAGACAGTTCCTCATCAACAGAGCCAGGTAAGTTTTGCTCCTCAGGGAGCGTGCCTGTGCTGGGCTTAGAGTAGTCAGTGGATGATGCTAAACCCAGAATTACATTTTTGAGACCCAGCTTAGATGCAGCCAAGCACATTTCTTGCTCTTGTACAACTCCTCYCTCCCACTTTTGGAGCCACACAGAATAGGTATGACATTACATATTACATATGTAACAGGAAGGACATTGCTATGGCTGGGCAATATCCTTTGGAAACATAAACTAAACTGCTGACAGGACAGCAGTGCCTTATATTTTTCTTTTCCGTTCTTTTGGAAGACTAAGATAATTTGTAGAAGCTCCTCACATGGGCAACCACAGCACAATTTCGTACCAAATCCCCCCTTCACAAGGTCTTTGAACACCAACTTCCTTAGTTCAGGGAACCAGTGTCAAGTCATAGGAAACAAACTGGAGAACCATCACCAGCCTCTGAAACGTTCACAGTGAATAACATGGGTAAGCTTCTGCACAAAGAAGGAAATTAGAAACTAAGGCATGGATTATTCTTCATGTAATTCATGGGGGGAGTAACACACAGAAGGAAACCAAGCAGGCAAAGAGGCAACAGCAGCAGTGCAGCACGCCTAAAACTTTAATCTCTGCTTTTAGAGTACAGAACTGAAAGTGACACTTTCTTCTCCTTTCCACCTTCYCACTCTCTATCCCATTGCTTCCTAAGTTGTCCCTAAAAGGAAATATTTCTTTGTTGATTAGTTTGACTTCCCTTCAAGTGAGGCATAGCAGTTAATCTCCAAGAGTAGGCCCAATTCACTAAAACAGTGGCACACGCACTCCAGTCCCCTCCCATTCATGGCAACATTTAAGTGCAGGTACTTGAACACCGTTTTCAATGGGGACGTTTKTACTTAACCAAAGAGGGGAGGAGTGGGGAATATTGGTGTGGTCTTAACCAGGGAGGGAGGGAAGACATACAACATACATTGTTTCCAATTTAAAGGTCGTTTTAGAAGCAGTCTGTCACTGACAAGTTGTTAAAATCTTAAGCAGCAGCATAACCACAGAAGTTTGTAGCACTAATAAACCCATGGCACTTTAAAAAGGGGAGCTTTGAAATCACTGCTCAATGCCAGCTAAAGCAGCCTCACAAAGCCAATCAGATTTCTAAGTTTAAACACCCTCTGCTCCTAATGCCATTAAGTAAACAACGCTTCATTAATACAATTATATAAAGAGGAAGACTGGCAAGACAATACAAAAAATTATCAAGAATGGGAAAGCCTGCAGAGTTCAGAAAACAGGATTCTGGAAAATGAAAGTGGACTTTATTTTACATCGTAGGCTTTCACTTTTTATCCCTTTGAAATACGTTTAATTTTAAATTAATAAAGATCATAAACTAATAAATTGGTATRTTCTCTAAACAGACATAATAAAAATTCAGACATTACAGCACAGGACCCATAATTTAAATATTTCAATAATAGAACAGTTAAAGTGATGCTGGCTAATGTGAGGATAAAAGATGTGGCTCTAAGGAGAAGTGTGGATTAGAGGAGAATTGAGAGTGAAGCAGGTGATGCTTTAGTCTGAATCTGAGCTCTCTTGCTTGTTGGTGTGGTACTGGCTGACAGCTTCCTCCAAAGGAGCCATTGTCCCATCCGGCCGCACTCCCATTGGCTTTATAAGCTCATCTCTGTAAGAGATGTGAAAAAAGAATCTATATTAGCATGTGCACACATATCAATTCACATGTTTATAATACAGTCACATACAGTATATGCCTTAGTACATAATGAGCCTCTAAAAGGAAGTTATTTCTGCTAAAGCCCTCTGTTTTGAAGAAAAAGGCACAAAAACCCTTCCCAAATAGGTGGGAGGGGAAGAGCAGGACAGATAAAGACTTCATTCATGTAGGCCAAACCTACTTAGCCAATTAAAGACACCATGAAAAGTCAGCATCTAATGGGCTCAAGACAAGGAGCAGGTTCACTGTTTTGGATACACAAACTAGCTTTTCTTCTAAGAGTTCTCTGACAGCCAATTCTCCCTAAAATTTCACCTGCCATTCTGGCTAATATATGCCCAAGCAATTATAACAATGATTCGATACATATTCATCTTGCTGAAGGAAATAAATCAGTTAAGAGAACAGACTCTGCCTACACCACTACCAGGGGTGTGCTAAGTACTTGTTGATTCATTTAAAAAAAGCTGACTGATTCTAATACTATTGCTTTTGTTTGTGGCAGTTTAATTACAGGATTTACAGCCATTTTAATCTCTTCAAAGCTCCAAAGGCCGCTCAGCAGTTAATCCAATTATATCTACTCCACAAGCTACAGCCTCATCTAAGAGATGATTAATTATTGATTAAGCCAATCAAAAAGTATTAGCAAAGATTTATTTAATCCTTACTTTTTATCACCTCATTTATATGTGGATTATGGCAAAAGCTGTAAGGGCAAAGATAACATTTCGGTTTTATACTAAAAAAAAAAAAAGGAAAATACCTCTAAATGTACAGAAGTCACCTTAAATAAAGGAGCCGAGGTTTGATGTTAATTTACCCCTTGCTTGAAAGGCAGCCCAGTAAAATTGTCAATTTAACATACATCTACCACCCTCCCAAGCCACAGACAATAAAACTGCATCACCCAATGGGGAAGCAAAGGCATCTCGGCAGCTTCCTGCCTGGTCTGCACTATTTTGGCTGAAAAAAGGGACAACCACTCCTTGTACACAGCTAGCAACCCAGCCTTAATGCACCCACAAGAACAGCAAGAAAGGCAACATCTGAGTTACATGGCACGTGTATGCTACACATTGTAGAGTCAAGCAGCAGTCAAATCAAGTCTCAGGGAGAGACCAGCAAGATAAATGCAGCTATTTGTGCAGATGGGACAACCAGATACTACAGTGAYAAGCTCACAAATGCCCTACAAGAAACTGCACCTCGAGAAACTGCTGGGGTTTGGCTGACCAGGGCTGGTGGGAAGCTGCAGGCCGGAGARGGAGCTTTGCAAGACCACACTCCAAGAGCACAGGCTGGACTCTCCCTCAGTGTGTGTGTGTAAAAGTAGGATCTATCTTTAAACAGACTGGAGAGAGCTTGCCATTACTTAAGTACTGACAGCGAGTCCTCTCCATTCTGGCAGTGCAATCTGTAATGTGCAGATTCYGCCCAAACGGCAGCACTATTAAAGAATCTCTTGGAGAGATGTGGAAAAGAGATCAAAAACATACTTGAAATCCGATTTGACTGCAGATGTAGTGCCCAAAGAGGACCAGAACCCTGCCAGCTGTAGGGGTCCCCAAAGGCAAAGCTGGAGTGCTCTGGTGTTGTGTCTAATAGCAAAGACTTTTTTTTCCACAGGAAGAAAACCCTATACATCTAACACCTTTCTGGCTTTCAAACTTTAAATATCATAAAACAAAACAAGCAYCCTTTGAAATGTAAAAATGTAGCCACAAAGAACAAAATCACCACTGATTGCCCTCTAAGCTGAAAGGATCCTAGAATTTTGTTTTAAAAATCCCAAAGCATACTGTTAAATTGCAACATTTAATAATGCAGCCAGAAGCCATAGAATCACATCATTTTCTAGTCATTTACCATTTATTATTGGCAATAAATAAATTAGAATGGTTAGTAAAGGATAAAGAATTTGTTCATGAAAAAGGRAAGAGAAACACAGGAAAACAAGGTCCCAAGGTCCACTTATGTGGGGACGTCCCTCTCCTCACAACAATACTTACGTCTTTAAATATTGTCAAGGCATCCTCTCTCAACATTTGTCAATTACAAAGACAAAGCTGTTTCTCTGCTCTTCCCTTTTCAAGCTTCACTTTCACATCTCCTAAAGCTTTCAAGTCAGGCTTTAACCATGAGAGTGAGGCTGAGCTCACATTGCATGGAATAACAGGGATGTTTATCAAGTACCTTTCTGTTCCTGCATGAGCTTCCTGCTTTGCAAGTCCCTGAGGAGGATGAAAGACGGCTGTTAGGGGTTTGCCGTTCTCTGCATTAGGAGGCTGAATTCCATACATCCTTCCTCAGGCAAATGCTACACAGTAGAACTGAACTGTGTAAAGACAGAAATATGCCAGGCCACCAAAGGAAGGAGAAGCAGGGATCAGCCTATTTTGTTTCTAACCATAATCTAGCCCTAAAATAGTGTAAAACGTGGCATACTTTTGCCAGTGAAGACTTGACTGCAAGCTCTGAACACCAAACAAGCTCACTCCTGGTTTTCAAATAGGGGAAATACAGAGGGAGACAAACAGATGAAAAGGTCTGGGCTGCCCACAAAGCCAGCTTCCTAAGTTCAGAACAATGTAATGTTCTACTAAGTAACAGAATTTTGGGCAGGACTGGAAGAGGCACCCCTCAGCTAAACTTCAGTACCACGCAAGAGCCACAGAGCTGCTCCCTTACCTGGCACGAACAGCCTCAGCCCTACCAGCCTCAGCACTGGCTGCTCAGAGACATCAACTGCACTTTGACACCCTGGGCTACCCGAGGATGTGCTCACTGTCCRCAGGGAGAGACAAAGTGGGAAGGGAAGTGCCAGGAACTGGCAGGTCTAGCTCTAAAGACAGTTCACMATCCAGGAATTGGATGTTTATGGTACATCTATAGGGCAGGGCATCGCTGGCTTCAGCTCAGTAGATGGCAGCRGGAATTCTTTATCCATGAAGATACAAACCAGCACACAATGTGTGTATTTATACATGTCTGAACATCCTTACGTGACCTTCTACATACTGAAATGCACCTTGCAACACTCATTCTCCTAATGCAAACAAAGCACTCTATTCAAGTGTACTCAGAAACACACCATAATTAAACAGTTGGAAAAATGCATTCTCTTCTTCCACTTCCAGATCTCCCAAGAGTCCCTTCAGATATATCTATACAAGTTCTGGCTTCCTGCTTGCCATTTAGCTTGATAACGACTCAAAAATCATTCCCTTGTTTTGAAGGGTGACACTTCCTTGTCTGCTATCTGTGCTGCAGGGCAGCACTGACACACAGAATTAATGACGATGTCTGTAATCAAACAGCCATCATGCAAACACCAGTCTGCCCCTTTGATAAAGCAGCATGTTGGGGACCTATTCACCCCCTTATAATTGAGTGCTACATAATAGTTCCGATCCTTTCATGGAACATTATTTTGTTCTATGATTAGAAAGGGGAAGAAAAAAACAAACCCCATGTAGCATTGCCTTCTTCATTGATCCTATGATTAATTTTGTGTTTTTAATGAGTATGGTACCTTATTTAGACAGGTTCTCTTACTCGTTTTGTTGACTTCTGTTCAATGTACAACAAAACCCAAGCTGTGATAATTGGAGACCATTTTATCAGCAAAAGGATTCTTGCTATTAATACAAGGTTGGCTTGGAAAAAGCATCCTGACATTTTAAATTAGTCAATTAATATACAATTCTACCTACCTTTTATAATGGAAAAAATGTTAGCATTTTTTCCAGACATTTTAATTAACACGGAGTGTCTCCAATAATCTATTATACAGACACAATATCACACAACACTGACTTAAGGTGGCTAACTGGATGTTTTGCAAAAGAATGGAAGGCTGAGTTAAATCTCTGCAGATCTGGGGAGTTTTTCAAAGCTCAAGGATGTGCATCATGTGCAGAGGACAGTGATTTAGAGTCACCAAACAATTCTCAAACAACCAACAAGAGACTTACTGCAAACAAAATCCATGAAGTTACATCAGGGCCAAGTTCAGGCATCCACCAATCAGCCTAAGTAATATGTACATCTCCCAAGAAATGCAGAAATCAAGATTTTTCATGTTAATTTATACTTATAATCTGTATATATTTAATGATTTTAAAAAGTAATCTCACCCAGCCAAATTTGAGCAAAATATTAATTTCTATAAAAGCTTTTGTAGAACTCAAGTCTAAGTAAAAATATTGGGGCAGGGAAAATGGGTTCACAAACAATAACCAGCTTTCCTACATGTATTTTGMGACATCAAAACTGGGTGATTAGTTTTAATTTAGTCTTGGTGGTGGTCAATTACCCCAAGAACAGGCCCAAACACCAACCTAACAGAATAGAAAAAYTTTAAAAGTATGACCTGAAATGACCAAAAGCATCAATCAGTTTTACACCACCTCAAAAAGTTTRTATTTTTCAATGCCAATGCTGAAAATAAAGAGAAACCTGAAAAGCAAAAATCCACTGGCATGTTACGGAACAAGATGTCCCTTTGTTACTCACAGTTTCAATAAACCTGTRGAAAGGGTACAGTGTAAACACTCAACAGCCATTAATGAAGGCTGTAACTTTTCAATGAAGTAGTACTGCTTTGCAAAGTTGTTTTCTGAGTTCAATCCGTTATCAGGTAACTTTCAAAAACGATCCTCAGCCAGTCAAAGCCAAATCCAGAGTACTCTAGTGACAGACTGGCCTGATTATCCTCATCAGTCAGGGAGGGAAGCAAGTTTGTCAGTCCTTCAACACTTTTTTCCATACTTTTCTCCAGTAGAAGTGTGGCAGTTCTTCAAAGCTTAGCTTTCATTACTGGGACAGTACCAGTGAACTAAGCAAACCACTTTTGCTGTACATCACACAAGTTTACCCTAAGCTCCTGTTCAGGTTACACAAAGTTATATAAACTTGTTCAAGACAAGAAGCAGCTGTTTATTCCTGTTCAACTTGCTCCCCTTTGTAAGCAAAGCACTGCACCAAACTGAACCTGCTCATGGCCCTATTTCCCTTCCTATGAAGACAACAGAGAGCAGTAGCAGTAGGAAACCTGCCCCAAGCACTCTGCCTCAAAGGAAGGTTCAAAACCCAGAATCAACACGAGATTCCAACCAAGCAGCCTCTGCTTTGCATTTCTAGGGTGCAAACCAAGAGAAAAAAGCGCATCTCACACAGATTTAAGTCTGAAAAGTCCCAGCACTGAAGGGCTCAAGCTGGTGGCAGCCCAAGYGTTCTATTCCAGAACCATGGAGGGATTCCCACTAGTATCAGTGTGTTACTAACTCTTTCTTGTATACAAGACTGGCAGCCTCCCATGTTATTTAACATCTGCAAGGCCCACAATTGCACTCCATTACATTCATGAAAAACATCCTACAGCCTCCCCAGTCCAAGTCTTATTTTGTTTTTCCTTCTTGCCAGCATTTCCCTTCTCTCTAGTTTTCAGTAAAAYAGAAAGTGTGGGAAGAACAGTGAAATGATTTTACTCACGTTATCGCAGCACCAAAAGAGGTCACATCAACAGCACTGTTCCACAGTAGATGTACTAAACAAACAAACATCGTACCACAACAAAGAGTCCCAGCCTTGAAGTAAAGTACTACAGAAGAAACTGCAGGTGGATGTAACAGGCACAGAACGCCCAAGGTGACAGTAATGCTGCTGGCCAAGAGGATAAATGGTGACACAGGGCACCAGCTGCTCAGTTATTGTCAGCCTGTGGCAGGCACTGCAGCAGGTGCCTCCGACCCTCCAAGCTGAAAAGGCTCTTGTGCCACAGTAACACCATTGGGCGTTTTTGTGTAACTGCTACAGTGACAGCAACTGACTTATCTTCAGCCTTAGCTTATCTCCGGTCTCAATCTTTCTTTTAAAAAATCCTTTACACCATTTAGTCATTTCATTGTGGTACCCGTGACACTCAGCATCTTAATTCTCTAGCTTACATAACAATGATTCCGTTTTACAAAGTAGTTCAATTACGATTACATGTGTATTGCATTTTCTTGTCTTTATTAAGAAGACTATGACATACTGTACTTGCTTTCCATGCAAATGATGTGAGAAAGTATCCAATTACTTCATTGACAGTCTCAGATCAGTTGTTCTAAGTTCCTTCCCTGCTTTCAATCCTAATTGTAATTCAGCCTTTGACAGCTAATGTAAAATCCAGATTCTCCTCTATCTTTTGCTGTATTCCTAATCTTTAATAGATGTAAAGACTTGTTTTGCTGAATTTCTCTCAACAGATCTTGTTATTTGAACATCTACRCTCTCACAAACCAAGCATGTTTCCAGCTGATGAGTTTTGCCATGTTTGAAGAACGATGCACTTATATATTTACTTCCTACAGCTCAGTTCAATGGCAAATTAGTATTAAGTGTTAGTAATAATTAATATTAATAATTTTTTCTCAAAAATGCAACTTTGCTTATGAAGAAAACAAACTAAAAGCACACCAGTATGGCTACGAGTATGGGGAAAGAAAAACCAGTGAATTCTAGGCATATAGAATCCAAGAGAAAAAAAAGCTACAGATAACAGCACAGGTCTGTTCTTTTTTTGTACTCAGAAAGTTATAAAATAAACATCAACTTTCTGTATCAATACTGTAACACCATTATGTCACACTAAGTACTGATTTCCATATGGCATTACCATAATCACATAAAACAAATTACAAAATCTGATTTGTAATCCAGTCCACACTTAACCTAATAAATCCACAATAAGTCTTGATTGTAAATTCCTTTTTAATTGCTCCATTACACAATTTATTGTTTCTGATGACAAGTATTTTCACCCTATGTTTGTTCTTCATATAAGCAGCAGACATAAGTAGTTACAGTGAGATGCTGCTCATTAACTTCGAGAAAATAAACACACTTGCCTTGAGCCTGGATTGTGTCCCATACTTTATTAAAATAAATTCTCTTCATTATCATCAGCCTATCTATTCAAGAGGCAGGTCCCCTCACCACCAGATCTTCCTGATTCTGTCCAATCCTCTCCAAAAGAGGGTTCCTCTGAAGTCCTGTAACACATCACTCTTTTCTTTGAAGTGCTAACCATTTTTCTCTGCAGTTAAAGTGGTCCTAATCCTGCAAAGAAGTTGATTCTAGCACTATTTTGAAGCCCTGGACCTTAATAAAGAGCCAGGATACAAGCTGCCTCTCTAAAGCACTATAATACAATACCTGGAAAGTTTATCAAACATATTGACAAGCTTCATAGCTTCATATTCCTTTTGTTCTTCTGTCATTTCATCCATTGGGTTGGGCATTGGTTCTTCTAAGTGACCAGTGATAAGATTAATGCTGGAGGTGAAAAAAACCAATACAGTTTACATTTCTGTAGGAATATGTCCATTTTTTTATCATCTTAATAACAAGAAATAGGAAGAACTAACAGAAACCATCAAGACTAAACTTTCTTAACTGCACATGAAAGTTTTGTTATAAATAGCCAAGGTTCATATTTATACCATTTTTTCTCATGAATCGTGACTGTATCTTCCTGTTAATTCACTGTATTAATGTCTTGTTAGCTACTCAGAAATGCACAGTCTGCTAGTTCTTGTTGTAGGAACCCATCCAAGAGCAGTTTGAAAGCCGGAGAATGATAGTAACAATGACAATGTCATTCGTACTAATGACATAAATAGAGAACTGAATGACATACATGTTTGAAACTAATTCTCTACACAATTTCAAAAATATAGACAGGTTCCAGTTAGTTTTCTGTTAAATTCGTTAACTGCTGCCCTTCCATGATGATGATTTTTTTGCTCAAACTACATTAAGTTACTTTACTTCGAGAATTTATAATGCCAGTTTTATTTTCACTGTTAATACAAGTGAACAGTGATACAGAAATAGTAACAGAAGCAGAGAAGTAGTTTTAAAGAGCACTTTCAGGACACATTATCCTTTCAGACATTTTAATCACAAACATTTAACAGCAATATAGAAAATCAGACGCATAGATCAATCAACAGTTGTCTTGAATGTTTCATGTAAGTGTCAGCTTTTAACCAAATAGATGTTATAGTTTTACTTTTATGCATATAACTGGGTATCAGGCTTTTGAAAGAGCAGAGAGAAAACAGCAAGAAAAAATCCTGAAATACAGAAATAAAAACAAACCTCCTAGTTTAGAGTTCATTTCTGAGCATAGAGGCAATGTAATTCCTCTAATTCTCAGGCATTTAATCCCATCCTTCATTCATACACCTTGTTAGGAAGCTCTCAGAAAACCACAACCTCCATTCTATACCTAACCATGTCTGTGCAACTCAAGGAAAACAGTAAACCGGAAAAATAAAACTTCAGTCTCCACTATCAACAATTTCAGAACATACTTAAAATGGCATCAAATCTTAGCTATAACATGACAAGCTTGAAACCTCTAACACCAAATTAATTACAATTAATAAAGATCAACAGATACAGCTTCTATGAGGCCACTGAATCCCTCAAACAACTATACTGGATTCCTGATGTATGACTTCTGTAGTTATTTTGCTCCTTCTGTATTTACAGATGCAACCTACTTGATTCTTTAGGAAAATTGTAGTACCAGGATGTAGATCAAAATTGAAACCAGTCCTACTGGTTTGTTCCTTTGTAACCAAGTTCTGGTTAAAACCTTGAGCCAGATCTGACACCTTTACATTCTCCATTACAGAGATACACCCCACAAACAAAAGTTCACAGTTTGGCAACTTCATGTGAGTTCCTGAAAAATCTGGGGCAAAAGCCATCCTTGCTAAGTTTGTTACTACATTTTTTTCTACCATTTGCTAAAAAATCTCTTTCCACACTTGAATTTTAAATAGTTACTCAGACTGATGTTAAATCATTCCCATAGTGATTTTTTTCCCCCTGGAAGCATATCTGACTATATGATGGTCACTATTAGAGGTTGGTTTCTCAATAATTAGACCATCAACTCAGCAGAAGACGGTAGTTAAGGTAAGCACATATAATTCCAAAACTGGCCTCTCCGGAAAAGGTAAAACAAAAAACTTATGCCAAAAGAATCTAAATGCAACAGGACATGTGGAATTGAAAACAATACTATACTTTGGCTTTGCGGATTTGTATTCTTCTGTGTCTGTATCTTCATCATCTGAGTACCAATGATCTCCTCTTCCTCCTGCTAGCAGGCCCCTTGCTGCCAGCAATCCTGCTGCATTACCATAGCCAGTGTATTTCAACAAGCTATCAACTGCAAAGATACAGAAAATTACTCAGCTGTAATCAGCTACAAAACAAACCCACCACAGTGCTACAAGAATTGAGTTTCTAGCAAAAGGCAAATACACCAATTACAGCAAGACCTTATACACAAGGGAGAAAAAAAGCTGGTTTTTACCTCTCTCTTTACAGAGAACAAAAAGAAATTCTGCTGCAATTTGCTTTACTCCAAGGTCAACGTGTGTCATAAGGCGCACAAGTTTGTTCCTCACAGTTGTGCCAACTTCTGGACGATTGGATACATCTCTTAATGGAGGCAGTACCTGGAGCACAAAAGAAAGGGAAGAACAGCATAAAATGCATGGCAATACCTATCCAACACTTGCAAAAAGAAATGTAGTCAAGAGAACAAAAACACTGTAAGCTCTGTCCTACAAAAAAAGGCAATAAAATCAGACAACTGTGCCTACACACATTAGTTATGACTCTTAATATATTTAAGTTTTCTGRTCTGTCATTCTAGGCAGAAAAGTACTCAGTCTCAAATGTAGACTTTAAAAACACAATTATTAGGAGTTTATGAACACAAATGGGTGTCCCAAAACCCATTTGGTCAGCAGGCAGCCCTAACATCATGCTCTCTGTTTCTTCTGTTTTGCTCATGTATCCAGTATTAGAAATACCAGCTTAAGGAAACTTACAATATTAACATGATGTGTAGTTCATATAGAACAATGATATGCTTATAATAAAAAAAGCAGGAAAATAAGTACATTGCAAGTTCTACTACAAGTTTCTACTACTAAATTTCAAAAATGGGCTCTACATGTATAGAGGAAAYGCATACTTCAACCAGAAAACACTCTTTTAAAAGCTCAAGCTAAGTTTCAGAAATATTTTGGAGAAATCACTATTTAACATTTCCTGAAACACACTATTTTCTCATTAAATGTCACTAAAATTGTTAACTTCAACTCTCAAGAGAGGCAAGAGGTGCATGAATGATGGCTTTTTTGGCAAACTAATTTCTGCCTCCTTGTGTGGATGCCTTCAGACTCAAAATTTATGTAAATTTTTTCACATTCACAGGATATRTGACATGATCTGCAAACAAATCTGGGCCATAATATGAAATATTTAGTGATCTGAAGACTCTAATAAGAATTATGGATCTTCAATATTTTACTAGAGAATGAAACAAAAGATGTCACTAACAGTCATAAAAAATTGCAGGTGCTCTGTCTTCTAGGCGTCTAATGTAAAGTGTCATGTCCTGTGCAACATTAGTGCTGAAATAGAACTCACTGGGAACTGGTCCTTAAACAAATGAATGCTACAGTATGGACTACTTTGAAAAAAAAAGACCCTGTCTATTTCAAACTAAGTATTCAAACAATTAGCAAAAAAATTTTACTGTCCCTGCTTACTCCCCCCAATGGGGATAGTACCATGACTGCCATTTCCCAGTGTGTTGTAAGAATGAATTAATGTTTTTAGAGTACTCTAACACTAATACAGYGATGAGTACCATAGGACAGTCCACGAGGAAATCAATCATTCTGTCTTCGGATCACAATTTGAATAGCACACAATAAATAAAGCCTAAGGCCAGCACTTAACAATGAGGGTAATTCAAAATATCAAACATCCAGTCATGCAGTTAGCAATATCCATCCATTCTCTGCACTATATGAGGCAGTGGTCCTGTGGTAGGAGTCAGCATGCAATTATATCCTGACATCTAGATGCCGAGATGTCATAAAAACATGCAGACAACTTCATTTTCCAGCTTCTGCAACTTTTTTTTTTTTTAGTTAACAGATCAGCAAAGTATCCTGAAAATGAACTGCTGCAAACAAAAACAAACAACAAGAACGAGTTTCTTAAATTCCCCAAAACCACTTTTCTGGTATAGATAAAAGAGGCAGAAAATATATTCTCTTTTCCATTTTTCCCATTTTAAACTCCATTTATGAATTCAAGCACAGTTTTGATCTGGGAGCAGCATCCAGGATGCAACCCAAAAATCACTGCAGCTTAGGAGAAAGAAATTGCTCATCTGGTATCAGCTGTCTTTCCTTTGCTCATCTTCTCTCCACTCGACCTCAGGAAAAGCAGCAAAACAGAAAACACCACACTCAACCCTAAGCTACACAGATCCTTTAGATCTTTAACCATGGCACAGAAACCTTTTTCCCTGTAAAAAGCCTACCCACAGTCCATACTGTAATAAACAGCTCTTTTAAGTGAYCAAGTAATGAAGTGTGCCTGTGTTCAGGGACAGTTTTATTTATTATTTTATTTCAGCTGATACACACAGGTACACAAGTTTTAATCCCAACAACTCCTGCCTGCTGAGGTCAAACTAAAGCTCAAGCAGAAACCAYCAAAACACCTGTATTCTTACTGGCTACCACACAGCTCTGCAAAGTTTTATTAACTGCACTGAAATGTTTTTTATATGCTGGATGTGAGGGAAAGACCTTACTGAGTCCTTTACCCCATCTCGCATGATCCATGCTGACTCACATTAACACAGCTTTACAATATCCCTGATGATATTATTTAACAGCTCTACAAAACATCTCATGGAACTAAGGCCATAATATCTATTGATTTACATGACTGAAAAATTATTTCTACGTATTATTTCCGATGTACAAACCTCAAAGTTTATCATTAGCTTCGTATTCAAATTTTGATGAATATTTTACTTACCTGAGCTTTGATAAACTTCCTGATATTCCTATGAGTTCGGCAGCATTCAGTCAATAAACTGAGAACTGGAGTCAGACCTTCTCTATAGCTGCTTCCCTAAAATAAACCCAAATACAAATAAAACATTTCAAGAGCAAATTTTCCTTTTCAAATTTTATGAACACTTCAATAAAGTTCTGTATGACAGCCAAGATATGAACTTTACATAGATATAAACAAAGAGCCAAATGTTCACCCTCGCACACACACAAGCAAGTAGCTTCAGTTATTCAGAGGAATTTGTTCTTTATTTTGAGGTGTTTCACATTCTAGAAGCACATCCATACTTGTGCTAAATACTGGCTAGAAGGTTTGTAAAAAGCTTTACGAATGTGCATTTTTTGCTTTAGTGAAAGAGGCCCCTTTTGTGAAGAATTTCTGCACCSCATACCTTGTCTATTCTCTTCTCCATGAAATCCAGTAAAATTTGAATTGCTCCCATATTCATACCATTGTATTTTATATCTGTTTCCTCTTGGGACGATGGATTAATAAGAACATCCAAGCAAGAAACAGGAACATTGCTTAAGAGGTTGATTGCATTGCTGAAACAGATTTTAAAAATTCATTATTCATTTGGAAGAAATAATTAAAAACAGAATACAACTCACCATAAACTGCTTGTACAACTACAATCAAAAAGAGGCCCTACAACTCAAACAATGCTTTATTTTCTCCTCTCTGTTTTTTAGAGAAGGTGGCCTGCATTATCACCCCAGTGCTGGCTCAGGGAACAAACAGGGAAAAAGAAAGACAAAAAGCTCCAAAAGCAATACTGCAACAGTGCAGTATCACTTCCAGCCCCCACAGTACYCCAGCCCATGGATAAGGCACAGCTTCCAGCAGCAAGCTACAGCAGCTGGTCTTGCAGAACAGCAGGGGGAACTCTCACATTGATTTGCAGTGGTCACAGTTTTTTCTTTCTTGAAACTTAGAACATTTTACCACACGTCCACATTACCATCATTAATGTGACAAAGTACACCACAGAAAACACTTCCTCCCGCTGTAACAGTGGGGCATGGTGGCAATTCCTTAGGTCCCCTGAAATAGTTTCACTTTTATGCAGCTTGTAGTATATATGAAATACAGAAGCCTTTTAACACATTAAAAAAAGATTCAGGTTTATTTACCAAGCACTGCCCTTCAATAACTGGCAGTCTTTGCATTCTACAACACACAAAGAGGAGTGTTTCCCAAAGAGCCATTAAGTAATTTAAATTAGACCTCAGGGGCCTTCCCTCCTCTTTAATGGAGTAAGATGGAACTTACTTYGCAAGGGTCTCTTGCATGGTACACATCCCTTGAGTTTGCTATCTACCCTGTTCTCACTGTACAGACTTGGGTTTGTACTGTTCCTGAATATTGGGCTAAATTACACATAYGCTGCAAAAATTGGAATTCTGTCATTATTTACTCGCTCATGCCCAACTGAACTTATAACTGGATTTATTTAGAAATACTACAAAACTATTCAGGGTTACCCATGCAGACCTCAAAGCAATCAATGAAGTGATRAGCACTGATGTTTCAAGGATTGGTGAAGTATTCCAAGAATGGAGAAAACTCTTCAAACAACTTCATTTAAGACTTTTAATAATATCTACTTAGAAGCCACCCTCTGTTTCTAAGTTATTAATACAATTCTAACACAGAATTAGTAAAAGAGAAAGCAAACCACAATCAGACATAACTGGGTTTCTAACAAATGTGCTGGTTCTGGTTTGATCAGACTGGGTGGCTGTTCCACACTGTGCCATCTCCCTTTTGCTCTTTTAGCAATTGAAATTCAGACAACTATTACTTTTGGGAACGCTTGTTCTCTTTGTTTTGTTTCTAATTCCTGTTCAAGATAYGTCTTTTATATCACAGAAGTTAGTCCTCTCCAATAATTCAGGAATAGTCAGAAACAAAACAGACTGAAATTCAACAAATACTTGGTGGCTTCAGGCCTTTCATCAAAAGTTCTCTTTTTACCAGTTTCTTATTAAACAACCAAGTTCCCAAACACCTACAAAATTAATTTTCTGGATCACTGTGTCTGAGCTATTCTTTTCAATAAATGAAGCCCAGCTTTCTGATCTTTGTCACTCCACTGACAGTTTTATTTGTGGTAGAGGAGTGTATGAAATTCTCCAGCTACCAGGAAGTCAGTGACTATGCAGAGATATGCACAATAGTGTTTGCATTCCTACTCCAGGGGGTAGAAATACTGCGTATATTACTCTCCCCTTTTTGGCTTCCTAGAGATCATTAATCACTGGGACATGACATCCACCCACTCATGCTCCCAGCCCCCTCCTGATATGCAAATTCAGAAGCAAAGGCCTATTTAGAGCCAGTGAATGCCTTGATTAAAACCTTGTTAGTGGGCAAAAATGGCACTCACTCTAATACGTGGTATTTTAAGCTGTTGAAACATTAAGCAATGACATGACACAACGATAATAATGACARTACTGGGTACTAAAGTAGTTAAGATATTTTTATAGGTAACGTCTACTTATTTATCAKAAATAGTCACACTGACAATCAGTACATCATAGCTCAGGGTATGTATCCAACACCCAATGTTCACCTAAAAGAAATCCTCCACTTACACACAGGGCACAGGCATTCAAACGATGTACTCTAACAGGCTGCCCAAACCTTTCATTGAAGCATCTTAGGTTCTGCAGATTTAAAAACTTAGGGAAGTGCAAGTGATCAGCAATCCTAAAAAATATACTTATTACTCCCTCATGCTTCATAAAGTTTATTCTGCATTCAACACTGTTTATATTTTATTTTATTTTTAACATAGTTTTCATAATTGCCTTACTGATAGGCTCCAGGTGGAAAGCAGAGCTGGAAGTTGTGCTCTGCTCTCCAACTCACACCTCATCTTCAGCAATAAAAATTGCATGGTCAGAGTCCAGCACGCCGAACAGCCCAAATGATGACACAGCCTCTCTTTTTTAGTTACAGACTGCTAACAACAGTTTACTCRTTTGTTAGTGAAGTTCCTATCAGGATTTAAAGTTTTGTGTTTCCAAATACATCAGTGGACTGAAGTGGGGCCCTCTGATGCAGGTCCCAATCCCTTTGAGGATTTGCAGGGGCATTATTTCTGAGTATACATTTTCTGTTCCAGAGCTGGCTTGTAATGAATAGTCTTGGTGGAAAAGCCTGTTCAATTACTTCAGCTTTTACTGCGTCCTTATAGCATTCGAAGACAAAACTCAGGTTCTGCAAATCGGCTGAAATATTTGAATTGCAAAAGTCAAAACCTGCAGCGCTCTTCCAGCATGTAAATCAAGATCAAACACCACATGCAACAACRATATACTTGCATTCTTTACTCTTCAGCTAACTTAACCAGCTACAGTTTGCTAATTGAGGGACAAAGTTGTTTTCTCAGCATAACAGAAAGACTGATGCAGTACTACACTGAGTCTGATGGAGAAGCGGGAACAACTGAAGTGACACAAGGCAGTGATACGTGTTCTCATTTCTTTTCTGCTTCCCCCTCTCAGAATTATGGAGAGCCTTTGCTTTGACTTGGTGTCTCCATAAGATCCATGTGGGCAGCACTGCTACAAAAAATATCCCTTGTGACTGAAAAAAGCAAGGACAGAAAGCACACCAATACTACATCTTCGCAGCTGCCTACTTCTTTATGTAAAGGCCTTTTTGGATCTCATCTGCAAGTGTTTGCAAAAGCTAAAACCAAAAGGACTTGCATCCTTTTGCAATAGCACAAGATTATTAAATTTTACAGGACAATATATTTAACAGGGTAATTAGACCAGCCAGATTTCTGGACAAGGAAACAGAACTTGGAAAGAGCATCCATCAGCTGTATAATAATTCTTGTAGCTCTCTCTTGTAATTGTTGAATTTAACCAAAACTGTTAAATTCTCCCAGCAGTGGGGAATTTATTTGCACCAATCCCTCCCTTAAAGGARGCTGAGAGCACAGAACACCCACCATTTGCAGCAGCAAAGAGAAAACACCAGCTGCCCTTTAGGACACAGCACTAACTTTAGTCATAGCMACTACTGCAGCAGTATCCTGGATTATTCCAAATAGTCTGCACCAGCTGAGAAGGGCTCTGATGTAGGATTTTTTAGTGTTTGCCTACTAAGACTGCTGATCTTTTAAGCGCTTTTCAAGATTTTAATCAAGGTCATTTAACACTTTCAAGATTGCTGGGTGTGAAAACACATCCTTCTTCCTAGAGACTGCTGGTTCAGAAGATCTTCAAAAGATCCTACARTTAGACATACAGACATCTCTGAAGAAGAAAATGGCAACATTATCTTTCACTGCTGAGAGAAGGTACTGTACTGTAGGCCCTGTGAACAGCTGGCCTACGTGGTAAATATAAGGGTGTCATGGAAAAACAGTAACAATGAACAAAGAACCGCCACCTCACTACAGATAATCTGAATTTGATTGAATTACTGGCTGCCAATATGCATGTTGGGTGCAGGACTGAGGAAACAGAAAACAAACCACACACCTGAAACTGTAAGATGATGCACTCATCTTTGAAAAAAAAAATTAGTACCAAGAAGAAATATTTTTACTTCTAATAAAGCAAGCCTAGAACTATGGAGATAAAATACCAACTTGTTACTTCCACCCCAATCCACGAGAATTGCAAAACTTACATACAGAAATCTCAAAATATAGTTTTTCCATCAGCTTCTGTGCAAAACAACAGAAGTTGTATTCCACTTCAATTTGAACTACCCTTAGAACTTCCACATGTATTTTCATCCTCAGATACACACACATGAACATAAAAAAAATATTCAAAAAGATGAGCTTCCTTATCATTGATAGAAAATATCCATCTTGCCAGCCACTTTCTGGAAAAAGTGAACATGTTTAAACAATGTGTGAGGAAAATAGCTTTCATCAACAAAAGAACAACATTTCACTCAAAATTAATAGTTTTCATTGTTTCTCAGATTTCCACTTTGGATTTTAGGCAAAGTAGTTTCTATTTAGGAAAACCAACCAAACAAATGAATTTTAACATGATTGGTTCTGCAGTTCTACCAACCTGTGCAACTCTTCAGTTTTGTCTTCAGTAGGGCCCGTGGTTAATAAGCAGTGTCGAAGGATGGCAGCCATGTAACGAAATTGATGAGATTCATTCTATATAAATATAAATTATGAAGATATTTTTTCATTTTGAAGATTGCAAGTGAGGGTTTCAGGTCACTAGAATAATAAAAATTAAAGATGGAAAATACCTATTAGATCATAACATCCATCCCTATCAATAAAAGGATTGTACCTTAGTGTTCACTGAATGCCTAATGCAACATAACTGTCATAAGCTGACTTTGAACTAGGCCTTTTAAAAGTCACTGGGAAGCTTCTTCCAGTTAAATGAGACTGCAACACTAGAAAACCCACTTAAAAGTGCTTTCTCAATTCCATACCACTATTCCTAACATACCACTATCTTCCTTCTTGTATTGACATCAGGCCACCTCTTCATCCATTTAGATTACCTATGTTCTTCATTTAATTTGTCTTCTCCTCATTTAGGCCTTTTGCTGCCAAATTTCATTCCCTCCACCCAGTCTGTCTCTTTTTCTAATTCCCTTGATACTTTTCCTTCATTCCATTAATAACTTCTCAGCAACCTCATCTGCCCTACTTTTGCTCTCTCCAAGCAAACTCCTCTTCCAAATCACCCACCAGACAGCAGGCACACCAAAGTACACCAGTAACTGCAATCATTTAACTGCGTATCATTGTCCTCAACCTTCTTCAACAGTTCTTCTGGGCATCCATCATACGTTCTGGAGTGTTTGATCTCGCACAAAGCACCCCAATGTATCTTTCATAGCATCAGCATCCAAATCTGTCAACTGTACCACCTGTGGCTCTCGTCTGGCCGTGCTACTTTGAAACCATCTCCAGTCATTAAATACTGGTGTTTCAAATGGTTCTCTCCCTGTTGGCGTGGATCTCCCTTAGCTTTCTACCCACATGGCTAACCTCTCTGCTCTCTTTTTATTTTCCGTGTCGTCTGCAGTTTGGAATCTCTCCAAATTCTGCATCTTCAGCCCACTTCAATAACACACTTTTCACTCCACTTACAGACCATTAGAATTGCCACTGGAATATTCACTAGCCAGAACATCACCTAACATAGCTAGCTACACCAGCTCTTTAACAACCACTAAAAAGCTCTTTAATTTAAAGGTTCCCTGCTTCTAGTAAAGAGTTATTACCTAAGCTTTATCTCAAAACATGAAATAAGCTTCTCCTGACCCAGGATGTCTTAAACTCTCATTAAAAAAAAAACCCAAACAAACAAACAAAACCACATGCTTGGGCTTTTCAAGGAGGAAGAGTATTCTAGCACAAAACCTCCCTCATTCCACAGACAGCAGCCACACAAAATCTCAGCAGGTAACACCACAACTGCATGCCATCTCCTGCCCACCTTCCTGCAGTGAGCTGGGCTTTACATCTCTCCAGATTCAGTATTATGTAACTGTAAACCAACTTCAAGTTCCAGGTGTCAACAGCTTACCTCTCAAGAGGTGAAAATGTAATATAGTTTCTTTTTCCAACTTTCCATATAGCTGTTACATGCTCTTTTATCTCCACAACAATCACTTGTCTACACAAAGAACTTTGACAAAGTTAAAGATACTTTAATAAAGGTCTAAGTCAGGAATATAAACAGAAGTAAGAAACCTCACTTTCTTTATATTTCCTTGAAACTCAAAGTGCTAGCTTCTCTGATTCCTTAAATTTCAGGATTTCTTAATCAGCATATCCTTGAGACATTAAAGCAAAGAATAAACTTCAGACTTTTCTCAAGTTTTAAATACCTTAAAGTTATGACTAGTCTCATTTGCTGTTTAGTTCAATGCACTAAAGAACAATTATTTGTCAGTTTTAACTACCTTAGGCTTTTGTTCAGCTTTATATGCTGCGTATTTACAATGTCCAGTGAAAAGTTAACACCATGGTTTTAGAAACAATATGATGTGGACTAAAAAGAAAGATTCTCTACATAATTCTCTTACTGTAGCACAGACTTAGGTTATTCTAAGTTATCCTTATAATTTCTGTTCATAAATATAAGGATGCAACACATAGGAAGCATATTTATCTAAGGAAAAAAAAATCCAACGTAACAGTGAAAACAAATCAAGATAAATCTTATGAATAAGACATAACAATGAAAGAGTATTTTGTTCTTGTACTTGATCTCATCTTAAAAGATCATGTTTAAGTCCAAAGCTGGTGTTGGGAGGATTAAAAACAGCACCATTCTTTCACCAGAGTTATTAGTTAAAAATGAGACTTTATGTACTTATCATCATGCTCTGAAAAACAGAAAAAAAACAGAAAAATTCTGTAGAAAGCCAGGGAGTCTTCTCAGCTCTAACTATTACCCTATTGCTATAGTCCACCACCTCCAGAGGTGTAGCCATCTGGTACACTTAGATAAAGAAGTTTTTCCTAGCCAGTTATTTATTAGTGAACAATATTTATTTTCTTTTGGAAACCTAAGACTTTTACTAATTAGTATTTTTTGCTTTTTTTATTCAAAAATATACAATTTGAACTTGCATTATGCAATCCAAGCTCTTCTCCCATTACACAGAAAATGCACTGATTAGATTTTTTTGCCCAAGTAGTAACAGGAACAAAAAGGTTATTTTGGTATTGAAAGCAATGAGCATTAAAGACTCAACACCTCTTGAAAGCCCAAGATCATCAATACTTGACACATCCAGAATTCAGACAGACACATTTTCTCAGACTGATTTTGCATATAGAGAAATTATCATTCAAAATTGGAAGACTACCTTAGCTGCTGTTTTGAAAAGTGTAATCATGTTCCATCAAAATTACAGCAGCAAAAGTTAAGCATTAAAACCCTTGCCCTGGGGCTTGGACAGCAACTGCCTCTTGAGTATCTGCCTGCTGGTTCTGGCTCTCACAGGCTAAACAAAATCAATTGAAAAGAACACTTCAGCTAAGCCTTACCTCGCTGTGGACATTCCAACTGTCAAGCGTTACATTAAATAGAGCCTTTAGTGCCTCAATGGCACAATCTGTCTCTTGCAAAGATAGAGGAGGCCTGTCGYGATCTGCTGCTGCTTTATATTCTTCTGTCCATCTTACACTCAGGGAGTTTTCCAAAGCCTGAGTCAAAACTTGCACCCCTTGTAGTTCCTGACGCAACTGTGATCTAATATCTGTGTGCAGAAGTGACAGGAGGAAGAGGAGACGCAAATCAAAGCATTTAATGTCATCAACGGACTGCTGGTCCTTACACTTCTGCAGAAGATTGCAGAGCATTGCTGCAAGGTTCAGTTCCAAACTGAGCTTCTGTGCAACTGAACTATTAAAAATTATGTTACAGAGGCATTTTAAGGCTTCTACTATCACAGGAAATTCAGATACTCTCTCCAAGGGATCTTCCACAGTGTCCAGCTTTGCTAGCTTCATAAGGATCTGCATGTTCCTCTTTGTGGTTACAGGCACTAAAACCTTCTTGTCCCTGGAGAGAATCCGGAGGGCCTCCAAGCAAGCAACTTGACATGAAGTTTTTGTGTCTTTTTCAAGGATGTTTAGAATTCCCTCACACAGTTTCTAGGCAAACACAAATAAAGAAAAAAGGAACAGTTTTAGTGTCAAAATACTGGTGGCAACAAGAACTGCTTTGCTAAGCTTCCATACGACGTTTGAGTTCGTAGCTCATGTGGAACCAGGTATTCCATATTAGCTCTTCAAAATATAAACTGTTACAAAAGGCCTCCAGAGAGCACCAAAAGCAGTTTTCCTCATGGATACAATCCAAATACACGAACATTTGCAAAAGCATTAAGCAAAAATGGCAGATGTTACCCACCACTGCCAGTTACAATGTGTTTGCAGTACCAGGACTCAAAACTCCAGAAGAGTAACAAAGCTAGAGAGAAGTGGAAGGTTTTAAAAAAAAGTCAAAGTACAACAGTCAAACCTACAGTGCCCGCAAAATTGTAAGCTGAGGTTGTTTCTGTCAGGAGGCTGGGAGAAAAGAAACCAAAATAACTGCTGCTCAACATACAAGGATTAGTTCTCCATGTTTGGTAACAGCTATAATTTGTGTGGCCTCTTCAACTCGATCTACAGACTTCTCCCATTTTAAGTAAGATTGCTAGAAATATCCCCTCTGACACCGAGACAATGCTGTTTTACTGGAAGGCAGACTGTAGCAGTTTTACTAAACCAGCGAAACTGCTGCTTTATCAATGCAGATTGTTCTTGGAGTCAAAATACTTCACTGATACTTTATACCAGTAGGACTGCAGGGGTAAACATTAACCTTATAAATGCAGCATAAGAAAATGCAACACTCCAATAATCTGCAGGTCAGAACTGTAGCATCTGAATTACCTTTCAGAAGAAAGAAATAGACAATCAATCAAAGGGGACAAAAGACAGGACAGAAGAGATTGCTTGATGTGAGAGAACTCCAGGGATTTTATGCCTCAAGACAACACTACTACTCATGGGTACTAGAGTAAGAAGTATGGTTACAAAGAAGTTCCCAATACAATACAAACTGCATTGTACCTCATAGGACGCAGTTCCTCCATGTTTCTCACCTCCCCACTTTTGTGTCTTGACCATCAACATGAATAAATTACCAAAGAAGCCAGAGCAGTAACTGAGTTGAATAGCCCAAGTGCAGAAGTCTGCTTAGGACCCGAAATTCATATTAAGATCTCATGCAGGCTGTGTCAAGAAAGTGATTACAAAAAGCATAAGAATATTAGTAAAGTATAAAATAGTTCCTGGGGAATGGTCTCTGGAATTTCACTTTTCACCATCACCACCACAATGAAAAGGTGGGGAGCACAGCAGCCCATGACCCTGTCATAAAGTTCAAAACAAATGTTCCACTTACGACATCTAAGCCAATTTTATTACTGTGATGACTTGCAACTGAAGCCAAAATAAAAAAAATTAACAAAACCAACAACAAACATTAGGTCTAAAGCAAATCTGGAACAGACACTCCAGAAGAATAAGGGAGAAAACAACATAAGTCTAACTTGTCTTCTTTTAACTTCAACAACATTAAAAGACAATCTGTAAACAAAGTCAGACAGTAGGAACTCACAATATGATTTCTAGAGTGCTTGTCCTGGAGTTAAGCCCACCCAAAAGCACCACCCAGACAACCAAGATCTTGACTGCATCTCTATGGCCCTGACTGGACTAATCCAGTAAATCAGAAAACAAGGAATGAGTTTCACCTCTTACTATCACACAGGTAACATAAGAAATCTTTATCAGAATACTAGAGACACTACAACACTATAAACCCCACATCTGACCACCTGTGCAGACATACAGGTACTTACTGTGGCTGGAAAAAGATACTCAAGCACAGAGTTCTCAGAGTTCTTCAACACTAACCTAATGCTGCTCACACAAATCTGCATGACTCCCTTACTTAGGCATGGTATGCTAGACCTGCACTAAATGTTTCTGAAGGTACCATCTTTGAAGGGATTTTTAAAATGCCAAGGAAACAAGAAATTACCCGTTTAGATCCACAGCCAAATTACCTAGTTACAGCTCGACTTCTTCCAAGAATTTTCTTTCTACTGCTAAGAGAGTTTTCCATAGAATTAACTTTGCTTTGCAAGCTGAAGAGTGAAGTCTGTTTGGTTTTGAGGAGTACCACAGAACGGAATGGACAGTTCACAGAACTTCAGGAAAATGCCAGTTTATTCTGTTGCATGTTTAAGCACATTCTTATCAGACTTAGCAGTTATTGTCTTCCCTGTTGATATCAGCTGCTACAAGGAGGTCTGTAACAATTTATCCAAATTCTGAACACTCATTTGATTACAAAGAGACCAAGCCTCTCAAATTCAGACTGATTTTTTAATTCTTTTTTCCATAAGTTTCACCCACTTGCTGCTATGGAACTGCAAGGTGTCAAAAGCACTGCAAGAGGGATCCCAAAGGACATGAACCTCCTGCTGACTTGCAATGGGAGGTGGAAGCCCAACCTTACCTCCATACATTAAAAGACTACCCTTGCAATTTAGTTAAAAAATATAAAATCACTACTTGGCTTCAAATCTTAGTGAAATGCAGCACCAGGAGAGTCTTAACTCTCAAGAGCTGTACTAAAGATAGATATTAAATAAAACTTTTTTTTTTGAGATTTAGCAACATGCTTACAACTTAACTGCTGACCAAGTTCTCTGGAGTTAGACCCAGTGAGCCGCCAAGAGTGATTTTAGAGGAATCAGCATTCAGTTAGGACATCTCTGACAGCGAAACACTGATGGTGGTCCCAAGTGCCAACAGCAGGTCATGAAAAGCTAGAGTATCTCATTATAATTGCAGAGCTATCCATGGAAAGTTTTGCAGATTCATCCTATTAGGAAATTGCATAAGACAATTAGGAGACAACTAAGCCAAATGCCATACAGCACATTTTCACATTTTCTGTTTTTGCCTTAATGGTACAAGGGAAACGATGAGCAGAGAGAAGAGAAACAGGAAGGGATGTGATCAAAAAAGCACTATTATGCTTTTCATTTTCTTTAGGTGGTGCTCTTTCTACCACCCTGCAAGCCATTAGCATGGCATAAACTAAGAGGCAAAAATTGCATTTATTTGGTTGGAAATTAAAGCAAGTGAAAATTCAGACAGCAAGGTACCTCTCCTTCCACAACATATATTACGATGATTTTCCTAGTTTCAGTAGGTTTTTTGCTACCGTCTAAGTCACTGTAAGATTTTAACATTTCTTTGGGTTCTATCCTTTCAACATTCAGACAGGATTTTGACTTTGATCAATCATGCTACAGTAAGAAGTGTTTTCTATATACTGTTCCATGGACTCCAGCCAGTTTCTAGTTTTAACTTTTTTTATTGTAAAATCAATTAATTTCTCTAAAATTCAAGAYTTCTCAGCTTTTGTGCTAATATTAACACAGAGCAATACACACTATTCCTTTCGTCTATGCTGTAGTGTTAAATCTTATCTTGTGCTAAAACAGGAAGGCCAGAAAAACCCTTTTGTCATCTTGTTTTGACAAATAAAATATTAACCCATTTTCATCCCTTATCCTGACAGCATCAACTCTTGATGCTAAGAAGCAACGGAGCACAACAGAAAATAGAAAAAGACCTTTCCTGAGATATAAGTGACCTGTGTTTTCTTTCTTGCTCAGCCACAGACCTATTGTGTGGCTTAGGGCCAAAAGGTGTAATTTCTTTACTTCCACTACGTTCCACCAGCTTTACTCCCAGGCTAATTAGATTGGGGGGAGGGGATGGGAAGGAAAAGGGAGCACAACCCTTTAGTTTCTATATTTAAGTTTCTATTAGGTTTGAGAGCTAAGTATCCAAGGCAGTGAGAAAGTAAGCCCAAGAATATTTGAAATGTTAGTTAAAACCTTCATTTTCTCTGGAACTCAAGACAACATTTACATAACATGAATCATCAAGTGTGCTGAATAATGGGACAATTAGATAACCTCCCCTGAGAAGGCCATGCCAAGTTTTTGCCTAGTCTTTGTGGACAGATGTGGGTGGGGAGGGAAGGTGTATACTTATATTCCTTGAGGATTCAGCCTGCTTCCTTGAGGATTCAGCCTGCTTCCCTTCAGAACTTCATTGTTCAGCCCATACTGACAGCAGGAGGTTGGCTGTTTGGCAGGAGCCTGCCAGCCCTGACATGGCCCAACTCCAAGTCGAAGGTTTGAACATGTGAGAGCACAACAGCTCTCTGCAGGTGAGGTGAGGAGCAGGCTAAGCAATCCCTCATCAGAACTGGTGGAATAAATATCTGCTTCAGAGTCACAGAAAGGTGAAATCCTGTTTAGCTGCACTCACAGCAGGCTTCCTTGCCCACCTCACCGGATAGGGAAAGGCAGAACCCTTCTACCCTCTGTAACCCAGGGGTGAAAGAAGGGTGTTAATAGGAGAGATGGCTCCCACCGGTTTGACACAAACCTTAAGAGGCTTCAGTAAAAACTGAAAAACGCTGGATGGGAATGGGCAGGACCAGAGGGAATTAAAACAAATGCTTACTATTACTGAAGGATACTTAGTAACTTTTTTCCTCTTACAGACTGGTACTCCCTTAGGGGCTTTTGGTAGTCAGAACAGTAATAACGACTAATACTAAGACACCACACAGTGTGCCCACAGGAGAATTTCGCCTTAATGTTTTTACAGAACACTCACYAAACAACTTTAAAAGCTTGACACAAATTTACCGAGGAGAAAAACTGTGCCTTGGTGGCTGCAGGAACCTTCAGACATCCCTGAAGCATCACAGTGTCAACAGCACTATCTAAGAATGAAGTTCTTCCAAGATTTAGAGCATGACAGTGTCTTGCTCCATCAACATACTTCACTCCTTCCATCCTTCCAAAGTTAAAATATGGTACTGTCCACAGACTTAAAGAATCTCCCCACATCATGAATTTAACTGGTAGAGAGAGGTCCACAATACATTTGATATAATTTACCACCAGCTATTTCAACACTTTGAAAATATTCAGCAATGCAAGACGAAGAGACTGCTTGGGTGATTTTCTTCCCACTGAATTTTAGATCCATTCAAGAAAACTGGTCTCAAATTCTAAAGATTTCTATTACCAAACTGACTCAACACAGGAAGCTGCACCTAACAGAACAGAAACCAGATGTTGCAAGTACTACTGAAGGTGAAGCAGAGAAAAAGCTATGGAATTGAAGAGGAAATACGTCAATCATGAATACCCTACCATTTCAGGTAAGAATATGGCTCATAAGTCATATTCTTATATCTGGCTGCTGCTTCCTTTTTTTACCCCTTCCTCGCACAAATGCAGCACCTTTGGCCCATTTGAAAAGTCTTGCTTGCTATCTTGGACAGATTTACTTTGTCTGTTATATCACCTTTTTTTTTTGTGCTGTTATAGCACAGCAAATGGTGCTGCAGCAATTTCCAGCTGTGGAATGCTATGGCTAACCAGACAATCAGTGCTGACAGACATTTTCAGGGCACAAAAACTACTGTAATTTTCTTGCCATTTTAAGTCTGTAAACAGCACAAATGTGTTGCTACTTCAAAAGCAGTATTTGGCCTGACAAGGTACAAATAATAGAGAACAAAACTATTAAATAATGATAAAGTGGTCAAAAAAACCCTTTCCTTTTTGTATTAGGACGTGAGCTTGAGCTGAAGCACCTGCTGTGCCACATAAAGAGGGAGACACAATGCCTGATACCTCTCTCCAAGGTGACTGCCTGGTCAAGTTAATAAATATAAATTTTCTGGAGTGGATTCCAGCACAGACCTAAAGAATCAACTGTTTGTCTCAATTATGCCATGGTGCTGTGAATTGTTCCAGTTCCAAAGACTCAGCTTTTTCCAGCAAAACACTGTCAACAACTTCTTGACTGCTTGAGTCAAATATTTTAGATTTCTAAGTGCTGGTTAAGCTCCTCAGAAACAACCCCCCTGTCTTAATTTCAGCTGCTATTCCAGAACACATTTACTTCTGGCTGGAAATTTCTATACTGTTTACACACAGAAGATGAAAACAGGCTTCCAGAAATTCATATTTTTTTTATTAGTATATGACAAATGAAGAATGGCACCGACTTGATCTGCCTGGTATCTGAGTGGATCTCACAGTACAACACACATTGCCATCTCATTTATATCCATAACACCCACCATACAGGCCAGTGCAGACACATAAATCATTACACAAACAACTAGGACAAGGACAAGGACAGCTCACATTACAATCTTGTGTTTTTATCACCCTGTGATGTATTACAGCAATGTGGCTATGTCCAGATAAACAAGCTTGATAGCATTACCTCTCTTCCTGCCTTCTAGAGGACACAACCTACTTTCTTGCTGGAATTCAGTATCACAAACTCACTGCTGATTTTGTCAGGCTATAGCCTAAAGCATCAAGCTTTGATAGCCATGTATCACTGCAGAACTACTTACTCTGTCCAATTTATCAGGCTTCTGGTCAAGCCATAGTTTTGGCCTTTCTATCTTTCGTATTTTCAGCATGTCACTGTTGTATATGGGTTGTCCTCTCCCTAAGAGTATCCAACCTAGAAAGCTTAAAGCACAGTTACACCTACATTACAAAACAATCACACTACTGACACCACCTTGCTGTAATTCTAAGGGCATGGCTGAAGCTGTGAGGTGAGGCAGAGAAAAGACATGCATTGCTACAGCTGATCCATTACTTGCACAGATGTCAATGACTTACAAGAAAGTCTGAAGCTTGCTGGACTCCATAACTACAAGCAAATTTACTTCTAGGCCATGAATAAAGCCAATACACAGCAAGAGACTGGTAAGCAGCATGCACTGCATTCAGCAGCTGCTTTCAATAGCACCAGAAACCCATGACAAAATCATGAAGTCCTTCTGTATTTGCCCCCCCTACACCTGGATTCAAGTCTACTATATGGCTTCATTATGGATTGTGACCCTTTGTCTGAACTCTCTTTCACTGCAATCATTCTAAGCTAACAGCAGCAGAACTGTAAATAGTATCAACTCAAGTGTATTTTGGTATTAACTACACAAAAAATCGAGCCTGTTTCTGAATTCTAAATGAGGCTATATCATGCAGTCTTCAAGCAACTCCCATCAATTTTGGTGACAACTTCAGTAGTTTGCTTTTAGTAAGAGCATTTCCCCTTTCAATTTCGAGCATTTTTATTTTTTACCTTAACTGAAGGATGAAAGGAGAATGCTCAATGGTTTACAGACAGTAAGGGTATTGAGCATATGCAGTTGGGTAGCTGTTAAAAAAACAAAACACCCCCAAAAAACCAAACCATACACAAAAAAAAATCCATATGCCATATACCTTACACCTCCCCCTCCAAACTCACTGTCTTTATTTGGCTTTTGCCAGTTTGGCTTTTGCTCTGTTCTCCTTTCCTATGCTCTCTACTTGGCAATGAATTTTTCAGATTAGACACTTGCTCATTCTCAATGTAAAAAGAGATGGAAGGGATGGTGAGGAAAGAGAGGTAAGAACACAGTAAGAAAACCACATCAAGATCCCAGCTGCGTTCTTCCATAGATCAGAAACGACACACACAGTCCATCAACACCTCACTGAATGTCAGCTTCGAGTAAACAGATAAAGCCAAGCTAAGAGGTCTTCAAGTCATCATATTGAGCCTTCAAGTGTAATAAAGAATTGTAACTGAAGATTACAGTACACACAACTGATGGTTTTGCAAATGCAAAAGGCAGAGAGACTTATCCCACCCATTTCTAGCAGAAAAAGGCTTAATACCTTAAAATACTTAGATTTTGCACAAAATCATGGAATGAAACTATGTGTGCCCAATTTCATACAAGCTATCCTTGCAGGAACCTTGCAATTCTGATTTCAAGCTTTGAGCTTATTCCAGAAATAGCAGAAACATACAGCCTCATTCTAACAAACATTTTCTGAATAAATATGCAAATTAGCGCAAAACCTAATTACAGAAAAGAAAGGAAGGGTCTTGTTATTACATATTACACCCTAAAAATAACAACAGAAAAAAATTAAAAGTTCCATGTCCAAGCTTTAAATACAAGGCTGGGGATGGATCTCAAGGGATGTGTTAAGCMCTGACACACCTGCACAGCTCAATACTCCAATACACATTTCCCATCTTTGAAACCTGACATGAATGTACCAGATCTCACTGATTACAGCCACCTTTGGAATAACAGGTTTCTGTAACTCTGTCTTCCTTACAGCTTAATAGCCTTCTTTTGTACTTATCCCTTCATCTTAATCTCTAGTATTCTTTAAGTATCTCACAGAGACAAGAAATACATCTGTCATATTGCTACCTGCTAAGAAGAGAGAAAACGGAAAAATCTGTTGCAAAATTTTATCTCGGTAGATATAGAACAGTATCTTTACCCTTATTCCTCCACCTCATCTCAAATCTGTACCTAGCAAAATTATTTATGGGCTTTTCTGTTACTACTTTCATTCAAGAGACTGGGGGTTTTGCTAGGACAATTTGCTTTTCTCTTTCAGAAAAAAGCCAGGAATGTGTAGTCATCATGTCTCTTGCACTGAAGGAGCAAAAATTAAAATATAACTTTATACTCGTTGCTTGCACCATTTCACAATGGCAGCCAAGTCAAGAGACTGCTTTTACTTTTTATACTTCTGCACTGAGGTATGTAGCTCAACAGCTTATTTTACTTACCTTTCTTTTATCTTCATCTGTAGGGTCAAATCTGAAAGTGGCCCGATTCTGTAAATAAAGACAAAAGTTTGTGTTTGTTACACGCACATCAGCTGCTAACGGTGTAATACCTGCAAAACTATTGTAAAACTTCAGGAGTCTGGTTAAACCCAGCCTCAGATGATGAGACTATAACCATGTCAGCTTGTGTCCCTTTTCCCATCCTTCCCAACAGCAAGAGCATCAACAACTCCAATAAACAGTTTCCAGTCACTACTGGTGCAGAGCAAGCCTTTCTCTGTGGGATGTGCTTCTGATGCGAGTCAACCACCCCACACGCGGCACTTGACAGGGTGAAAACTGTGAGCTACAGCCTTGTGTTTTACAAATACCTTATTACTCAGATTCTTCCTCAAGCAGATCTTGCTTACAAGCTTCTGACTGCTCTGACTGTCCCAAACCAGAACCACCACAGTATCACCTTGCCCAGAAAACAAGTAGTACAAATCAAATAACCCTTGCAAGAAAAACTACCAGTCTCTGTATTCTGGCAATTTCCAAAACACATTACCAAGGTATTTGTTTCCCTGGTACAGTTAAACACAAGATAGACATGGTCTAACAACGAGTACTTATTTCTTATTAAACACTTCAAATAGCAATTGAGTCCAGTTTTGTGTTAGTATCCCGAAGAATGTAATTCGTGAAATATTCCTCATATGGAAAAATTCATTCTGACAGTCAAAGAAAACAGTAGTAATATCAAACAGTTCTTTTAACATTTTAAAACTTCCAATCTAAATGATTAAGCATGATGAATGGCTTTGAAAAAAATAAAAATCTCAGTTTCTAATTCTAATATGCAACTTGCTACATCATGCAAGTGACTGGAAAACAACTGACCTTCCATACCACATTTGTGGGCCTCTTACCTTCACGACCCAAGCGCCCAATTACACAGAAGGCCTTGGATATCTACCCTACCACCCAAGGTTACCAACATCAGTTAGAGCCTTAAGGATAGTAGGAAAGTCATTCCCTTCCTCTTTCAACAGTAGGCAAACAATTCTGTTCCTCACTCCTACAGGGCTCCCAACTGAACCCCACGAGTTCAGTAACATGCCGGTCAAAAGCAGGTGAATATTAAATGATGAGCAATTAACCAAGAGAATACAAACTTTGTGTTTGCACATGAACATTTTTGAAAACTTACAACAGAAATATAATGACAGCAAGAAGCCTAAGAAGAGGAACAGAGACTTGGAATAACCATTGTGAATGGGACAGCAGACAGGAGCACCAACAGACCCATTAATTTCTCTCATTATAGTTATTCTATAGCCACCTGCACCTTGGAATTACACTTGATCCCTCCTTTCTTTTCAGTTAAAGCATATTTAATTTGTTATTTGAAAAAAAAACCTACAGAAACCTAAAGCACAGAAGAGGTGCGGGTAAAGACCTGGAACCTGGAGTACTCTGCTCAGTTTTTGCTGGCCCACAGACAAAGTGTCAGTAACAAAGTGTACAGAAAAGAGATGCAGGAAATGTGATGAAAAAGTTCTAACAAGAAACACAGTAAGAGAAATGTCATATTGAGACAGTATTAAAAGTTTCCCATCCCACTTCAAAAGACATATTTAGCTACACACATAACTCCAAGACTTCACTCAAATACTTGAAATGTCAGAATACAAACTGCACCAGCTCTTACTCTGTCCTTGAGAATTCAACTCAAGCCTAAATAATTCAACTGGGAAAGCTGCTGAGAAGGCATAAAATCTAGTACAGCAAAATTAAGAAATTATGCTCGTGCATGCTTTTTGACTGAACACATTTAACACAGGGTCATTTTGAAGAATAAGGATGGAGATAAAAGGTTCCCTCTATCAGAATCCTTCCTCTGCACCTCAGAGGTTAGCAAGTTAAAACGAGTGTGTCTCATGAACTCCCAATCTATCAGTCCTTMAGAGGAAGTGCCCTGCAACTTCTCGACCAACCAATCTCTAACCCAATCAATCTCTACCTTTGAATACCATGTGCACAAAGGCAGCCTATGTCAAGGCTGTTGCTCAAGGTTCTTCTAGAAGCTCCAGTCTGAGTGAAGACATCAGTTACTGCCATTGATAGCTGTAAAACATATTGTGCTTATGACAGCAAATTTGAAGACACCTCTTGGAGGCTGAAGAATACCCACACACCAATCCACATTCATTTGGCTTCTCCCCTAATCACAAAGCTATGAACTTTTAACTACAAATCTGAATGCTCATTCCTGTCACAGATTCCTAAATTTCAGTTGATAGTTGAACACAACTGCATTTAAATGACATCCAAAGCCAAACTCTGAGTTAGCACCAGCTTTAGAGACTTATCACACAAGCATCTACACAAAGACCAGACACCTGACGGGTTGAGATGCAATCTTTCAAACTAGACTGTATTGCTCTAATAAAATCTAGGTGTCAAAATGTCCCTTTAAGAAGAGGGTGGAAAAAATAAAATCCACGCAACCTCTGTCTTCACTCTGATTTTCATTTCCCTACATTACCAGGAAACCCTTTCACTTCTTGACTGAGCGTACACATATCACACTGCAACAGCAGTAGACGCGTAGTACCCTTTCAGACCTGCGAGCATTAAAAGCTCAACCTGCTTTAAGCTGTCTTCCCTTTTCGCTTTGCTTAATCAGAAACACAGAAAAATGAAGCGAGGTTTGGCAGCCCATTTCACACACAGCCCCTGCCCGTGCACGGTGACACGGTCACCGCCCACACCCAGCGACAAAGGGCTGCCCACGAAGGGCAGCACCTCAGGCAGGTGGGCAGGTATCCCAGAGACTTCAGTGTTATTCTGTCCAGCCTCTCCCCAGCGGTACATGTAGGTTGAAAGACTTGTGAGGCAAATATACGTTGCGAAATAGCTCTTTTTACTTCCCGATCACCGATAACCCACACCACCCACTGGGCGCGTAGAAGGCAGGACCGAAGGTGCCGGGGACCGAGCCTGGCACCGGGCTTAATCTCCCCGCGACGCCGCCGGCTCTGTGCTCCCGTGAMAGCCTGCTTTGCTGCAGGCACTGCCCACCAGCCCGGCAGTGCCGCGGTGCCCGGCACGGCCTGCGGGCGGGGAGCGCCCCGGGAAGGGCCGGGAGGCTGTGCCGGGCTGGGGGCATGGCGGCTGCAGCGCTGAGAGCTGGGGACACGCCGCAGAGCCCAGCCCGGCCGGGGGATGGCAGGCGATGCGGGCGGGGCGGGGACACCGCCGGGGGAACGGCGCAGAGGGGAGGGGGATGGGACCCGTTACCTCCTCGTTGTACCGCGCTAGGACCCGCTCCACCGCCTCGGCGCCGCCGCCGCGTCCCTCCACGGCCTCCAGCACCGCGCCCAGGTCCGGGCCCGGCTCCGCGCCCGGCTCCATGCCCGCCCGCCCCGTCCCGCCCCGCTCGGCGCCGCCGGCAGCGGCCGCGCCCCGGCCCCGGCCCCGGCCCCGGCCCCGGCCCCCGCCCCGCGCCCCCTGACGCGCCTGACGCTCCCCGCGGCGGCCCCCGGGACTGGGGGCTAGCGCTCGCGCCCCAATGGCTGGAAGGACCGGCAGTGCGCACCTCCGCGCCCTCCTATTGGCTGCCGTTCCGCCGGCCGGCCATTGCGGCGAGAGGACTACATCTCCCAGCATGCCGAGCGGCGCGGCCCCACGGCGCCAGGCGGGGTACCCAGGGGCCTTTGTGCCGCGGGGCACGATGGGTGCTGTAGTCCGTGCCCGGCAGCCCCGAGGGCTCCCATCGAGAAGGGCGGCGGGGGCATGAGGATCTAGGTTCGAGTCCGGAGTGCGCAGGGCTGGCCGGGAGCACGCTCTCGGGATGCTCAGAGGTACAGATCACTGCCCGGCAAGCCCCTCTCTCCTCCCTAGGCTTGTCCGGTTGTGTGCTCTCTGCGACCTTGTCTGTGCATACCCTGTCACACGGCCAAAAGCTGCCAAAACCAGGGCTGGCCGCTTTTTCTCAAGCTTTCAGGTCATTGCCCCACCGCGGGCGAAGTCTGTGTCTGTTCCATGAAGTGGGGCTTCGCCACAGCGTCTGGCAGCAAAAACAACCCCCTTTTTGTCAAGTCTAACCCACCACAACAGTGCTGGTACACGAAATTCTCCCTGTTTCGTTCAGGAGGTGGCAGGAGGGACAGGTGGGCAGCATCGGCAGAGCCGGGCAAAGGTGAACTGTGTCTCTATAAAGGTTTTGCAAGAGCGTGGGTTTAAACCACACTGAGAAGACACATAGGATTTCCATATTCTACGTGCCCTATGATCGAAATTCACTGTCCAGATAGCAGAAAATCATACATTGAAGTTAACAAAAAAACACGTTCAGAGGGAGCTGTGGTCTGTCTTTCCTTGAAATATTTATGCCTTCAATTCAGGAGGTACTCCATGGTCACAAAGAGAAACCTTTCATCTCAAAAATGACAGGCTCCATGGTGGAAAATAGCAAGGAGGCTGCACCCGCAGATGGACAGTGGCTCCTAGAGCACAGAAGGTGCTCAGATGTGACAGCGTATGCCTGTGTTGTTCGAGATGCAGACCCAAAGTAGGATCTGAATTTCCTCCTTAGGGGTTTCTTGCCACACTGGGTGGAACTGAGATATAAAACCAGAACAGCACAGTCACTGGGCTGCAAGGAGTAACAAAATCCAGCCATCCAGTGTGTAGCCATTTCTTCTGAGTCAGATCAATGTGTATACTAATGCAGCTTTGGAGAGAAACCCAGTGAAAAGAGTCCTTTGCTTGTTAGATTTACAGCTGTATATAAGCCTGCTTAGATTTACGTCACAGCACAGCAGAACACTCATTTTACTTGCACAAAGCTATTTTTTTTTTTAATTACAAAACCTAAAAAATAAAGATTAGGAAAATGTTACTGCCCTTTGAAGGTACATTGTTATTCATCATCAGCGCATTTTAGTTTCCACTTTATGTAGCATATGAAGGATTAGGATTTCAGTGAAAGAGAGGGACAGAATAAATTGCATCCTCTACCAAAGAAATGCCAGACCTTTTCAGATGGGTGCATACCATGAGCCCTTCCCATGTTAGTCAGCTTTATCTAAACCTTCCAAAGCAATGTCTGCCCCTGAATTTCATGGGTTTCAGGGTCAGTCACAACAGAATTGTGGGGCTGGGGAGGTCAGAGGCCATTTTTGTCAAAGGGTAGTGACCTTAGCAGCAAGAGGTAGCCTGACAAAAACAGGATTCGTGCTACTGAATGGAGTTCTCACTGCTCTTCCCCCGCTGAGTCTTTTTTCTACCTGGTAATGAAAAATCTTGAAGAATAGTAATGGATTTTTATGTGCATACATACATACATACATATATATATATTTGTGTGTGTGTATACATCTATTTAAAAATATTATATATGTTGTGTCAGTTATGCTGTAATATATGATTACTTTACATTCCACTGCATATATTACATATATCTATAATATGTCTATAGTTTATGTTTTAGCCCATGAAAAAGATCCCATTTTTAATAAAATGTGTATTTCTTGTGAGAAAAAAGAGAGAATGTAAGCAAGAAATTAAAAAAAAATAAGGGAAAAGGAAAAGAAAAAAAGGGAAAAAGAGGAAAGAGAAAGAAGAAAAAAGAAAAAATAACAGAAGAGAAAATGAAATTGAGATTGAATATTTCATCATGTGGTATAAAAGTTTCTTCAGAAACGTTTGTGTAGCCACATACTTACTTTATATACACATAAACACATGGCTAGGTAAGGAACAGCAACTTTTATTTTCCATGGTCATGGGAAAGGATTAATTAACAGGCCGCAGACTCCGACTCAGGAGATTCGGCAATTTGTACTGGGATGACTTAAGAGATTCTTGCTCCTAACCAGACATTCTATCCAGAGGTTATAGTCCTCTCTCGAGCTGCTGCACTCCCCATCCTGGTGTGACCTGAAAGYTCCAGTGGTTTGTGTTGCTGTGCTGGCTTCTGAGCTGCAGTGGCCCAAGACAGGTCCTACTTTGCCTTGCAGTGCTTCTCATGCAGGTGGTGATGGTAACCTCTGTTTCACCAATCTATATATTGCTCCCCATGAACATCTAGTTTAAATTTCAAAGCCCTCATCAGGAAGCAGTTCAAAGGTAGTTGAAAGTGCCCATTCAGACTCCTGAGGCATCAACACAAGTTTCTAAATCAAAAAAAAACCAGACTGTGGAGGTTCTTTTGCAAGAGACTTTCCAAGCCCTGTCTGACTGACAATGTTCTTGGCTCTTTTTCACAAGCAGCTTTGTGGTGATGCTGTTGGTCTGAATTCCCTCTCCCAGGAGGTTGCATATGGTGTTGCAGTCCTCCAGTCAGCAAGTTTTTATTATTTCTGGGTCTGACACTGTGTCCARTATCCCTCCTCCTTCCTGAACAGTCTGCCTGAGCTCTTGCAATCAGGGTAATGGAGTTGTCCCCAAACATGTTGAAGGATGTGGCACATTTGTGTACTAAAATAGTCTCATTTTCTCCTCTCTTTCAGTCAATGGGGATTAGACTTCTTTTGGTTTAACAATTTACTATAAAGAACATATGAAGTGCTTCTGGCTTCCCTTAAGTGGTGCTTGGGATCACCTCCATCCTGATCCTTCCAAAGACGCAGCTTTGAGTTACTGGTCAGTTCTACCCAGAGACATCTCACCAATGCATCTGGTCCATGGAGGGACTGTGGCAGGTCATGATCAACAGTCCAACAGGTAAGTGGAGATGGATCACTCATTTGCTGTGAACTGTATCTGTTCTCGAGTCCTTTGTTGGATAAAAACATACATGATGACATTTTAGATTTTTTGAAGGTTTGCAGCTTGTAGAAGTTTTTGTAGTTAAGTAAATTTAAATGGCATCTATTTAATTTCGAGGACTTTATTTGGGTGTGAAAATCCCTCATGTATCTTGCACAACTGTACAAATAACACTTATGTCCATTTTAGGCATAAACATGGTTATCATCACACTGGGTGCTATCAAAGAGTTTATTTACAAAACAATTACTAAAATGCTTGTTGTCATATTTCCATTTATTTATTTCTTACCCATAGGGTAATAGGTCCACCATAATTGCTTGGTGTGTTTTATAATACAGAAGAAAAAGCTATGTTAATAAAAACTAACAAAACCTCACAAATAGCTACAAATCTGACAGAAAATGTCTAAGAAAAATTCTCCCCAAAATACAATACATTTTTCCACACATACACAGTACAGAATAACTTCAAAGGCACAGCTTTGAATTTTGCTTTTGTAGACGTATAGAGAATTATCACCACATGAAGGAATTGAGAGAACACTTTCATACCTGTCAATAGATAATTAAGCGAATAATCATGTTTGCATTGTCTATTTCTTTATATAATTGCTTCATATCATCATATTTAACATATGTGGCTCTGAATCCAAAATCTTCCCAGTCCCCAAGTCCCTTCTTACCTTGTCATTACTGACCAGAGAAGTTAGATTTTTCCAGATTGTGCAAACTCAACACAAATACATATATAATAAGAACAATAGTCAACTTAAGGCAGTGTATAACTCAATGCTACATGTCTTCTCTTTTGTAAAGATCAAACTTGCTGGATCAACAGAAAGGTGCATCAATATACAAAGTTAGGTGTAAACCGAAACCTACAGCAACATGTGTCTTTTTTAAGGAACCAGACAGAGGAATTGATATGAATAAGTGATGACTTGGCAGAATGGTTTTTAAGGAATGCATTAAGAGCTTAAAAGAAGAACAGATGATGGAGTTTTGCTGAGGGTGAATTTCCTGTCTTTAATTCAAATTATAAATAGGTCCTGTTCCAGTACTTTTTTTGTAAGACTCATTAACATTTGTCAATAAGACAGGGGGTAAAAACGGCTCACTCAAACTGACAGCACACAGGGTTGGCCCACATGCCAGAATTAAAAAAGGCACAGATCAGCCCAAAAAGTTGTCTAGAACAGCACAAAAATCTTTTTCGGCTACAGGAACATTCAGTCATGCTGGTCTGCAATCTGCCCACGTTACGAACTACATTTATCTGCCCAGGATCTTTTCCATTTTCACCTCCCTTGAAGAATGTCCATGAAAAGTCCCACATGGCATGAAGTTTTTATAACTCTTGTAAGTATGTGGGCTTAGCTGATACCAGTCATTTTCATTTAGCCCAGCCTGTGGTGGCTTCCCCATTGATGTAGGCAAAGCCGGGAAAGTGTTGCATGTGCTCGTATTCAGAATTCCTACGTGTTGTCAAGGGGGTGTACATGTCACTGGAATTCCCATATCTTGTGGAGTGCATGGATGAGCTTGTGTAGCAGGAGTTGGCAGCTGGGACTTCAGGCCAGCGAGGAGTCACTGGTGTGGGATGCAGCCTGGGAGTACTGCTCATCAAACAGGGCTCCATTCTGGATGTCGGGCCATTGAAAGGGTACTACAATAAAAAAAAGATAAATGAAAGAATCATCTGCCACATACTTCATTTTAAAATGAGGGCTGGTGGTATCACAATTCTGTGTTTAACAAAGCCAAAATCACATGAATTAGCAGCTCTCCAACAACATACTGAAGGTGGAATATCAGACAACCAGTGTCTGCAGTAAACCACAGTTTCAGGGAAAGTCTTGTGAAACAGTCGCTGATTTTAAATACTGCATTAATTTATCAAAGTGCTAGGTAATGGCACATATATCTGGGAGCAGAAAAATAAATTGAAATAATTTAATTTTTTTCTCCCACTTTTACTCAAAAACTTGCTATTTACTAAAAATCTGAATATAGAATGTCCCAACTCTCGCTCATTCAACTGAGTTTTGAGGGAGGGGAGCCTTCCCTTTTAAGTGTTCACAAGACATCCTGATAGTTTCTGCAGAGAAACAGTATGGTCTGACCTCAGAGCCAGCAGCTAATTGGAGAACTTATGAAAAGAGGCAGGCAGAAGAAAAATCTTTCTATTCCCCAGCTGTTCACAGTGACAGCTGGAAACTAGAAACTAAAGAAGTTTGACAAATGGCTTCCACTAAGGAGAAGATGTGCTGAGGACAGGATAGGAAGGAAAATAGAACAGCTTTTGACTTCTATAGCCACAGGCTGCCCACCAACAGAAAGTAAATTGTGCTTATGAGTGCTTGCTTAACATGTATTTATCTTATTGCCTGTCCTGCAGGAGCAGATCATCTGTGTGCTGTGTCTAAGGAACAGCTCTCCCTATTTTGTCCTCCTGTTACCCATCTGCATCACAGAGATGGTTAGGATCCCTGTTCCCCTTGACCAGCCATGTATCTTCACAGCTTCTACATTTTACATATTTATACCTTTTCTGCAAAAAGTGTCATAATTTAAAATTTCATTTTCTTGGGTTGTTTGACTCTGTGGTATTTCTTTAACTAGAAAGCTGTCATCAAAGTAGGAAAATAACCTCTTCTGATGCTTACAAGCCTTGCCAGCTGCATGTCAAAGCTTTATATGGCTGAAAAACCCTTTCCCCATATTTTGGAGGCTTATGGAGAGAAAAGCTGGAGCAGTTGTTCCTAGGAGGGAGATGGCAGTGATTCCCAAAGGGTCTCATTACGTTACTCCACAGCCCGAAGCGCCCAGGGTTAATCAGTTGCATAAGCAACTGTTGCATAAGCCCAAGGCAATTCCAGCAGTGTCTCTGTGAGGAGTTTGTGCTGTCTCCCTTCAGACCACAGCCAGGAAGGCAGCCCAGCCTTGGCAAACGTATTTGAACAGTTCACAAGCCTCAGGCAGCTCAAAGCCGCACACTGGCCACTCTTCATTAGAGAGGAGAAAAAGGAGACCCTTTTTGCCCAACATACTGTAATTAGTGATTTAGCATATTCCTGTGTGTCCTGGGGAGACAGGCCACTAGGCAGATGAGAGGGAAGACATCAAAGCTGTTATTTAGCCTGTACTTCCCATCACCACAGAGGCTGAATTTACCTGTGCCATCAGCTGCTGAAAGAGCAGCACCACACTGGAACGTCAACACTTCAACACTGGTACTGCTAATACAGCTGTCAGAATAAGCTGCATTGGCAAGAYTGACAACAGGTCTATACAAGACCATCTAAATTTCCATCCTCACCCCAGAGAAAGGTTTTGCAGTAGGAAAGTTCAGCAGAGCTTACATACTGAGTGTAAAAAGCCTTATATTCTTTTGAAGGAGAATCAAGTTTTCAGACTTGTTGGCTTTCCAAAAGCTTTCATTGAAGATGAGAACTTCCAGTGATCAGCAACAATGAAACTCAAGCTTTGAAGCAATATGTGGCCCAAGCCAAAAACTTCCTTCTYTGTCTTCAGTAGTGTTTTACTTGATACCAGTTATGGTGGTATTTGCGTTTATTATCCATTCATCTATACTTCAAATCAGTGTAGATTCTTGTATTAAAGAGTATACTTACAACAGGGTTAACCTAAACTTCTGCCATAATACACCAGCGATTACCTCTTGACTTCTTTTCTGTGAGATAACTGCTCTGTTGTTAACTGTAACAGAAGCCTTTTGCCATCGGGACTCAGTGCAACTTTCCTTTGAGGTTTTGAAACTAAGGTTATRACTTGTAACAGGGGAATTACTTGCTTTAATATCCCTTACAAATGCCAAGAGAAAGCCTTGTCTTCAGCCAGGATAATTTGCTATTTGATAATTTGTAGACTGCAAGAACAAGAGAATGAACTCTGGGAATATTGTGGTCGGTCTCTCTGCTGTACACAGCATTCTCTGGGGAAGCCACATGATGCCTTTTTGGTAGTTTGGAACCACAAAACCTGTGCCACCGAGGGAATGAAATCTTGGCTCCCGGAATGAACCTCAGGATGCACCGAAAAAGAAAGCTATTCCTCCTCCAATGTGCAGCCAAGGGGCCATGCTAAGGCTTACTGAGAAGGCAGGGGAATGGCTGTGCATGAGGGGACAGGATACAGTGTGCTGCTTTTCCTTTTCATCAAGAGCACTCGATGCAGCTGTGTTTATGAATGTGTCATGAATGTAAAAAGAATAATTGCTTGAAAATAACATGGACTCTAAATATCCAGTATTTTACAATAAATTCTGTTATGACTGAATGCAAGATGGAAAGTTTTGTAACRGTAGGTCAGCTAATCGCAAATGACTCAGTGACTTCTTTTTCCCTACAGTGAAGAGACTATTGAAAGACAATATTTTTAAAGTACTCATTGGCCCCTGCCTGACTATTAACTCACCCAATGAAGCATCTATTCAGCCTTGTTGGAGTGTCCAAAGCAGAGCCATCTGGGCGGATGCCTGCCCATGCTGCCTGAATCACCTTTCACACTCTACATCCGGTTTAATGAAGAGTGCTTAAGCTGAACTCAAAACASTGGGGCCTAGTGATCTTTGCCAGATATAAAAGCGACATTTGTTGGAGGACTCTTGACAGGAAATTACCATTTTCTGGGTTGACTCACACTTGTTGCTACTGCTGCCTAGACAAGAAGCCCTTTAAGTCTGTGAGACTTTGAGCAGATTATTTTTAAGGCCTTGCCCAAAAAAGTAAAATTAATTCAATTTCCTTTAGTATTATTTTAGAAAATGTAACGTTAAGTACGTCCTCCCAAGAAGCGAAGGCTGAGTTTCTGCAGTGAAAAGATCGAGAATAACCTCTTTATCCTTATTCTCAACTCATCAACCAATTAYACATGGAGATGAAATGTGTCAATGTCCCAACACCAAAATATTTTCCTTATGAATGTGGCTCTGACCTTACATGGTATTAGCTCCCACTTTTGCTGAATGCTGTAAATTAATATTGCACGTTAGCCACTACTTTAGGACTTGCAAATAACAGATACCAGAAACTACAGAATTGTGAAGGGCTGGCTATAAATTAATAAAAATATTCTTAGATCTTACAAAATTACATAATCAAAACTATTGATTGATTGCATTCTTATAACCCTTWATTTGACCCTTTTCTCCACAAATTGAATCTTATTGAATCTTAGGTTGGGTTAAACTTTGAAGTCCATCTAAGTGATTTTGGTACTTTCAGGAGTGGCATTTCGAGCCTTAGGAAAATGCTATTTGTAATTATCTAAAAAGAAGTTAAGACATCTGTTTCCTGTTGCATTGAATACATAATTACTTCAATTACATGCTAACAATCTCAAGCCCGTTATGAAGCCATACAGTTGGGAACAATGACTCTTGCTGCATGGGTGGGATTTGGGCAGTATTTTTGTCTTTCTGTCATTACCAGCTGTTTGATGACAGAGTGGTTATTGGGAAGGGTGTATTATTCTTACTGCATTGGTATAGTCATGACTTTATAATGTGTATGTGCTGGAGGATTAAGAACTTTTGCCCCCCCCCTTTTTTTTTCTGAAGTAGATGGCCCAGAACAACATGAATGGACACTAAAGCATGGGGTCTGTTTGGGAGAGGATTTCCTTGGCCCTCCAACTGTAACAAAAACCGGTTACTACTGTCTTCCAGTACTGCTCTCACGTAAATCCTACTGCAGAGGCATGTGAAGGGAAGACATGGTTCAGTAGAATTACGGCATGCAGTATTTTACAGAAAAACTGAGTAGTGCTGCATGYTGCACCCCTGGGAAGTTCTGTGAGACCACTGAAGTCCCCAGAGCAGTGTAGGAGAGTCAAACACTGCTTAAAGTTCCTTTAACTATGGCCCAAATACTGTGCTCTGGGCCTCTGAGTGGTGCAGACCTAATCTACTGCATAATAGCAGCATTTTCTAGACTGATTTGTTCAGTCCGGACCATGGACGTAAACTATTATCTTTAAAAATGCAGCTTAAAGGCAGCAAAAATAAATAAATTAAAAAAAAAAAAGCTTGTCTTTAACGTAGGAACTGCAAGGAACAAAAGAGAAACATTGCTATGCTACACCTATGGCTCCCTGTTAAGTACCTACACCCGAGATGGACTGCTTGGAGACGGCTGTTGCATTCTGGAAGAGGCAGAGGAAAAAAGGTAAAATGAGGCTGTGTTTAGTGTGGCACCTAGGAGAGATTCCCAGATCCAGGTGGCTGATCTAGCAGCTTCTTGGCTGAGTCCCTCCTACCTGCTCTGAGATCAGGTCTGCACAGACAGGCTGGAGGGGAGCTCCAGCTCTATCAGGTTCCCTGCTCAGCACAGCTGAGAGAACAGGACATTCACACCCTCCCCGGACTACGCCTGTCCTGCAGTGCACATGCAGTCCTTGGATAACTCCTGTGCATAGAGCACCTGTCACAACAGAAACTACACAGATGATAACTCTTAACTCTGGAAAAGAGATGACAGGAAGGAGGTGAGGAAGGAATGATGCAGATCTATAATGTCTTGAATGGTGAGAGCAGATAAACAGGGAATGAGTATTTCCTATTCCTCATCACCCAAAAAACCCTAGGGTGTCCAATGCAATTACGAGATAACAGACTTAAGAGTAGAATGTGTGTTTCATGCAACTCCTGACAAAGTCTGATTGTACAAAAAAGCTCGAAGACCAGGTAATGGAGAGTGGTTTGCTACAAAAGACATCATTCCAGCTGCTGCTTCCTACTCAGGATGTCCCTAGGTCAGCTCTTGCCAAAGACAGCATAGCTACGCTCGTGAAAGGACCACCTTCTACTTACCCTACTTCTAAGACTTTTCTCCACACATTTGTTTCTGGTTGTTGCTAGAGATAAGACCTGGATCAATGAACCTACAGTGTGATTCACTACAGCTACACACTAGAGTGTTTACACTTAATGATGTGCATCTTAATATGTTACCAGATAAGTTAAAATGTATACTGCTGTAGATCTCTCTAATTATTCTTCCTACTAAAAGTGTTAGCCTTTAAATTTACTAAGAAAAATTACTGCACCATGAATTACTTTGTATTTATGGAAAAGGTAGAACTATATGAATTGGAATACTTATAGATAGCCTGAAAGAAGATTAAGACCTGTCCAGCCAGAGTGAACCTTGCAGATAAAAGCTGTGCTCAGAAGGCAGTCATTGTGGAGGTGAATTAGGTGGTGACATTGTGAAGGGGTTACCTTTGAAGGAGGTAACTCTCTGCTAAGCTCAACACAGGTTGATAAGACCTCTCAGCGGCTTTTAGACAGAGCTGTTGTCTATTTGCTACTTTGGCATCTGGTACCTAAAACTGCAGAGGCACAGAATTGATGAAATAAAGTGTCAGTATAGATGTGTTTATATACACACACTGAACAGTCCCCTTCTATATGACAGTGGAGTAGCATTGTATGCACTCCTGCACTATGGCTTAGAGAAGGAAGGAACAGATTAGGTAGGAACCTAATTAGGTAGGAACAGATGAATCTGTAGATCATTTTTCATTTGTTTGCTAGGCTCCTGGACAGTAAGCCAAGTCAAGAAATGAACAATCAGGCCTGGAATTACAAGTAAGGAACTGTTCTGATAATTATTCACAGATGGCGATAGAAGAAGAAAAAATTCTGATTAAGACCAAGGTTTGAACAGACAGTTCCTGTCATCAAAAAGTCTTAGCTATCAGTGGGAATTAGTCAGCCTATGCTGCTGGACTCCCACCTGCACTTTTTGAGAGCTCTACATAGTAAAAGATCTGCATCTTTGTGACTTCTTCCCTAGCACAGGCTCACTCTAAAGATTCCAAAGGCAAAACCAAAACCCTCAAAGTAGCTGATAAACCCTGGAGTATGTCACTCTCTTACACAGTGTGTTGGTTTCGCAGAGCCTGGTTTTTGGTAGCGGGGTGAGGGGGGCACAGACGTGGCTTCTGTGAGAAGCTGCTAGAAGCTTCCACCATGTCCAGCAGAGCCAATCCCTGATGGCTCTGATGATGGATGTGCTGCTGGCCAAGGCTGGGCCAATTAGAGATGATGGCAACACCTCTGTGATAACACATTTAAGAAGAAATGATAACAAAGTTTGTGGGGGGTGGTTGTAGTTTTCCAGCTAGAGAGGAGTAGGAGTGAGAACATGTGAGAGGAACAACAATGGAGGCACCAAGGTCAGTGCAGAAGGAGGGGGAGGAGGTGCTCCAGGCACCGGAGCCGAGATGTCCCTGCAGCCTGTGGTGAGGACCATGGTGAAGCAGCTGTCCTCTTGCAGCCCACGGGGGCCCACGGGGGATGCAGAGATCCACCCACAGCCCGTGGGGAGGTGCCCACGCCGGAGCGGGTAGATATCAGGACACTGTGGTCCGGTGGGAGTCCCAGTGGAGAGAGAGGCCTTGCTTCCAGGCTGGAGCAGCCTGTCCTTGGAGGACTGCACCCCGTGGCAGAGTGACCCACGCCGCAGCAGTTTTGGGAGGACTGTCTGCCCGTGGGATGGACTCACGCTGCAGCAGKTTTGGGAGTGYTGCTGCTCGTGAGAGTGGACCCACGCTGGGGAAGTTCACGGAGAACTGTCTCCCGTGGGAGGGACCCCACGGTGCAGTAGGGAAACGACTCCTCTCCCTGAGCAGCTGAAGAAACATCTTGGGTGATGAACTGACCAAAACCCTCACCCTGTCCCTCTGCACTGTCAGTGGGAAGGAGGGAGGGGTTGGGGGAAGACAAGGCTGTTCTTAAGGGCTTATTTTTATTCTCATTCTCCTACTCTGATCTTGTCAGTAATAAATTAACTTTGCATCATGAAGTTGAGCCTGTTTTGCCCTTGAAGTGTTTTCTCCCGGTCCTTATATCAACTCATTAACCCTTTGTTAAATTTTCTCTCCTCTGTCCAGTTGCAGAGCAGAGGAGAACGAGTGGGCTTTTCGTGGGTGCCTGGCGTTTGGCCAGTGTCAAACCACAACACACAGAAAGAGATTGGACATGATGTTCTACAAGATCAAAACAGCAATTTTATAGCTGCAGCTTGAACCTCACCTCAATTACATGTCACCTGTTTCAGCTCAGACCCTTTTCTGGGACAAGGTCTCTTCCYGAATCCCTGTTTGTAGAGGAGAATTTGACACACACATACACGTATTTTTTTTCTTAGGAATTAATCCCTAGACACTACCCTAAAGAGCAAGATAGAATAATCGCTGAAGTTGAGCCATAGTTCTATATTTGGCCAGAATGTAGATTATAACAAAGAGTTATTTGAAGGAGTTATGGTCAACGCCTCCTCAGTTGATTATACTCCCACAGCTATACACATTGCAGCTCCTCTGGTTTCAGTTTAGTGGCAGCTGTTGATATATTCACTGTAAATTTGGCTTCCTATGTTTTTATTTTGCGACATCATGAGTCCTACTGCAATTCCTTGCAATGTTTCTCTCAGAAGGACAGGTAAAAAAAGAGCAGTTCCCTAACATCTTATTAGGGACATCTTATGAACTTTTTTTTGTTAAAAGTAGCTAAGAAAGGATTTATTATCAGAGCAGGCATTTTACAGAAGCTAACTTAGCTTTAAAAAGACTGTCAGCCAATTCTATACCAAACTGTTAAAGACTTTTAGATCATTTTTCAAAAGTAAGGTTTCAGTTTGTAACTCCTCTCAATACAGAACAAGCACATTGATAGGGTTTAGTTGGCTGTGTCCTGCTGTGCAATTCCATTCCAGTTTACAAACAGCATGAGAAAGAACACGCTACACAGGAATAATTTTCCTTTAAAGSATGATCGTTAAAGCGTAGCTGTTCTTCATATGTGTTCAGGACAGTTCAAAGACTAGCAGGAGAGGAAAAAGTGATCTGACATCTGCACTTGTAGAGACAGCCTAGTACAGTATGAAAAATATTTGCCTGAGTGCATTGTATGCTACTGTTTCCACACAACACGTTAAACAGGACATGAATAATCCAAAAACGTGTCGATCTTGATTTGCTTTACTTATTTCATGAGATAACAGGGTAAGGCCTGTACTGAAAAATGAAGGAATACAAACCTGTGACAGGACACTGCACTTTCATGTTCACTCACGGTTCCTAYTGAAGATATAGCAACTGCAAGAACCCTCAGACAAATCTGGACACCTCATGTAGTCCGACAGACCAGGTGCTACACAAATGGGTAAGAAGTTGAAGCTTGTCCTTTCCATAAGCTAGGGAGCCATTGCTGAGCTGGTCCAAATGAGCATATTGGGTTTGTACAGGACAATCTTTCCAGCAGATCTCAAAAAGCTTTAAGGAGATCAATGCCATTACTCTTATCTTACAGCTAGGGAATATGAAGCATAAAAAGGAGAAATGAGTACTCTAAGATCACATGGCAGACTGGTGCCAAAGACCAGAATGAGATGCAGCTTTCGTGTGCCCTGTTTCAAAGCACTACCAAATTCACATCTTTGCATCTGGTATGAAACTGTTGCAGTACAGTGATGATAGTTAAGCATGACAGTTCCTAAATTTTATAAATTTCCAGTAGATAAAGCCTAAGTGGTGCCATGTGGGTGGAATACCCCAATGCCATCACCTCCTCACTGTATCTGCCTTCTCCAAATCTTCCAGCAGAGAGCCCAGAGAGCAGCTACCTACAGTGTGGAAGCACCAGCTGCATGAGGTACTAAAGTCCTCCTACAGTGGCACTACTTTTGAACTATTGCCAGATCTGATCTTCACATTTAATTGTGCTGGCTTAATCCTACTGGCTCATTTTTGTGAAGTGGAAGTTACTGACATAATTTCTCACATTATAGTAGGAGACTAYAGCATACAGATTAAACAGAACCTCTGCAGTGGCGTCCTGAAGTTATTCAAACTATATGCAGAACTCACTCTTTTGGCAAATTCCTAAACATGGGTACTCCCARAAGCAGAGACCCCAGAAGAATTCACTATGGCCTCTGCATCTTCAGCTGTATGAAAACACTTTTATTTCTTCTTAGGGATCTCTTCCTGCTCCCAACACCTAAGAATCATGCAACTAGTTATATTGATTTTTGCTTTAGCTACTCCTTAAAACAAAAACACTTTCCGTGATCCAGACTGCTGAATTTTAGAATTAGTACTTTATATTCACAGTCTAAAGCTACTTCTGATTTCCACCAAAAGGAAAAGATATATAGGTAATATTAGAAAATAAAAAAATTTTGATCCAGCAATGTCTAGACTGATGACAGCTTATTGATTCAGACAGCTAATACGCCGATAAATTTACAAACTAAATTTATTTTAAATGTTATAACAACTATCAAGTAATAAATGCAAATTACCTGTGAAGAGCTTCTGTGGTAAGCTGAGTAGTGAAGTGGTCCAGAAATAGCAGTATCATGTGGTAAGGACGGATATTGACTCTGCATTGGATGGGGATGCTGGTTGCTATAGCTACCATAGTTGTAACTTCCTGTGTATCTAAAATACATTAAAACCCACTTTTAGTATGCAAAGTAACTGTATTCCCATTAATCATTCCACAACTTTTATGAAACATATCGTTGCYCTTTTTTTTTATAGGAGGATGATACTTTAAATCTTTTTTAAAAACATATTTCCCAGCTCAGATGGGAAGCAGATGCCACAAGTGAAAGTATGTATCCAGCACAACATCAAATAGAGAGTCCCAGCRTGTTTCTGTGACTAATTTTAAACTGCAGATTCAGCTCTGCACTTTCTGAGSAGAAAGTGTCTTTCCCTTTCATTGTTACTTTAAAGCCATGTTTCCAGTGCTATCCAGGCTGAGGAAGTATGGTAGGCTTTGACTTGAAGAACTGTACTGACTTCAGCTATCTCCTTGCACTGAGTCAGATGTTCCTTTTTTGGGAGGGAGAGAAGTGTATTAGTTTGAATCTGAAGCATACAATGTTCAGCTTTAGCACAGCCAACTCAATAAGAGAATAGGATGTGAGGTTGGAGAACCTGTCTATTTTCTTTTCTGATTCCCAAYGTCCTGTCTAGAGGTAGGCAGGGGCAAAGGAGGGAACAGTTCCCTTAGCTAGAGTCAGTGTTTGTTGGCCCCCACTCTTTGGACTATTCAGTAGCAGATGATGTGTGGACACTTTCTGCCATCTCCTCGTCTTTGTGTAGCCACATGAACATTTGATATTTGTTGTCTTTCAGAAAAGTTGATTCACCTAGGTTAAACTGTTTCCTCAAATCACTATAACCAATCAAACACCAGAGGCAAGAGATTGCTGTAGGAACAATGAATTCTCACATATATACACACATATATAYTATATAGACATTACGTTACTGTGATCTGTTCCAATTCTTAAACAATGTTAGCTCCTGAACCTCCCTGCTGCTCTATTTCTGCCTCCACCGAACAGTCATATCGCTGCATAGGAGAGATGGTCCCTTTCTCCTTATCCAGGTTTTCCCAGTAAGGGCTTAGCAGTGACATTCAAACATATCTCAACATAATCATATCCAAGGTGGAAGAAGATGCAGGGTTCAAATTAATCTACTGATATCCTTCCAAACAATATAGAGTCTTCCACACCGAGAAAGCACTTCTGCAAGGTTAATAAGTTTGCAGCAAGACTGAGGAATACTTTTGAACCTCTTGCATCATGGCAGCACCTGGGCATTTGCATTTGCTAATCTTTCTATGCCTGGCCCTTTTCCATTGATTAATTTATGGTTGTTTCTTTTTATTTAYAGATATCTATGAGTTATACATTTAATCAAATGAGGATGGCAGAGAAGTAGTGTTGCTTAATGAAAAGAACACTGAGACTTAGTCAGAGTGTCTGAAAATTTTCCAGATCAAATGTTACATAAATTTATACTTGTAATCATTTTAATTTATCGAGATCCTCAAGCAAATTTTGGTGATGGAGAATATTAGAATATTATGGTGAAAATGTGTCCATATCTTCAAACTGTGGACTTTTTTTTTATCTGCAGGTTAACAGTAGTCATTGAGGTTGGAAGGAACTTGTGGACTTTATCTAGTCTAACCTCCCTGCTCAAAGCAGGGTCTGCTAGAGCAGCCTGCCCAGGATTGTGTCCAGATGGAGTCTGTACATCAGTAAGGATGGAGACTCCACAGCCTCTCTAGGCAACCTGTTCCAGTGTTTGATCACACTTACAGTAAAACAAGTTTTTTGTTCGTTTATGTTTAAACAGAATTTCTTGTACTTCTATTTGTGCCCATTGCCTCTTGTCCTGTCGCTAAATACCACTGAGAAGAACCTGTCTCTGTCTTCTTTACACCCCCCAGCAATTTACGCACTGATAAGACCCTCCCTGAGCCCTCCCTGCCTGACGCTAAATAATCTCAGCTCTCTCAGCCTCTCTTGGTATGGCAGATAGTCCAGTTCCATAATCACCATCACAGTGGCCCTTTTCTGGACTTACTCTGTCTTGTACTGGGGGGCACAGAATTGGATCCAGATGTGGTGCCAGCAGTGCTGAGCAAAGGAGAAGGATCACCTCTCCTGAGACATRGTATAATGGGGTTGTACTCTAGGCACGTCTAGCTTTTGGGATAACACATGGCACAGGAAAACAGAAATCAGAGAAGAAATCTACTGAAGCCTTTTCTTTTACAAAATATCCTCCAGGCCTACTGTGGTTTTAAATAGAATTAAATGAGATTATAAAACTAAGACGTAATATAATTATACAACAGCAATAACAGCCAAAAAATTATGACACCACCATCTTTGCAATACAGTCTTTAACTACATCATGAAACAGCTTTCACTGTATTTCAAAAAAAACACCTAAGCATAAGTTCGTCCAAAAGCCACCAAAAWACCCAAAAACCAAAACGCCAAGACACTGGGAAGTGACTTACCCATGTTCTTCTCTGTGGGGATAAACAGGTATCCGGTGTGTGACAGATGATGAAGGTACGTGTGGACTTCTCATGCAGGGCAGCTGTTGGGAATTTTCAGCAGGTGACCCAGCAGCTGTTGTCACAGTGTAGGTGAGTGACCATGTGTAGGATTGCATAGCCCCTGCAGACAAAGAAGAGCCAAAGGAACACAGTTAACATGGGCTGTCATCCATAGAGGTGTCATGCTTTGAGACAATTACAGGAGAGCAACCAAACAGGCAATGATAATGCAAAGCGCACCAACTAAAGTGAACAAACCAGTCATATCTGAGGCATAAATAAAAATACATATAGATCGTTTGGTGCATGCAAAGATCCAGAAGTATGAAACCTCTGGAAGGGATCACACTGTGGACTTCCAGTGTGGTGTTGAAATAATTTTGCAGACATAATCSCCCCCCGGGATAGGACTTAGAAATGGAAGAACACCAGTGCAAAGATTTCTCAGGGACAAGGTACCAAACCCCAAGGTCTCTCTCACATGGAGAGGGCTGCTGGCCTGTTCAGCTCTGACAGCTGGACTGAGGCAGGAAGTATGATCAGGACAATGAAGGATTAGAAAAAAATGCAAATAAATGTCTTGAATCCTTCTGCAGTTGCTACCTGTTCACCCAACTAGGTACCAGCCCTTGTAGTGGCAACACTACAAAGATCTCCAAATTTTAACAAGTATATAGACAGAAATAGCCTAGTCCTTTCCTTCCTGMAAATAATGTTTCTTTTCTTTTGTGGCAGCAGGGACTGGACTTAATTTATTTTTTTTCATGTAGAGCGTTTGTGGGAAGAGCATAGCAAAGAAGTGGGTTTTCCATTTTGCTTAGAAGGTGCTGAGTTTTTTAATCATCCTGATCCCTTCCAGGCAGGAACTCCAGTTTCATGAGCCAGCTGCTGAGAAACCTTTGTCCTTTGCACACACCCCTTTCACTCAGGAGGCTGACAGATCCATTGTTCCAGTATAACAYAGCTCTTGCTGGAGGTCATGACCATACTGGCTGAGATTACCCTGCAAATGAGGACCAGAACACTGAATTTAACCCAATGAGAACACTGGTTTGGGGGGCTCTGGGCACTCTTGACTCTTTTTCATCAGCTAAAAAGAATCGCAGGAGGTGACTCGGTTTTTTCAGTATGGATTCTAGGACTTCCTGTAGTATGAAAGGGCCTAATTCAGAGGGGGAAGCGATTGTACTGCCAGGTCTGTGTCCACTCCATGGCTTTGGGAAATGAAAAGCCTATCTCGGATGTGCATAATTTGCTTCAGGTGCATGTGATTTTATTTGGCAAAATCAGGCAAATAATAATTTTTTTCAAGGGGAAACGCTTAATTCTGGGACTGAATGTAGGCATTCTGAGCCTCACAAGGTAAGTCCAGCTTGAAATAATTCAGCAGGGTGTGATTTGGTGCTCTTATAATAGACATCCTTGGATGTGTTACAGCCAAGGGTATTTGTCATAGGTCTGTTTCCACATGCCTGCMTTTTCTGCCACTGACTCTTGAATTTTCTGTCTTCATGTCCTCCCAATGCAGAGGACTACTGAAATCCCCAAGACTGAAGAAAACCGTGTTTCCATGGACATATAAGCATTCGTGGTTCCTYGAGTTGAGGAAAATGTTTAAGGAAGCCTGCCTTTAGTAAAAAATGCAGTTTATGTGGAAGAGACCAAAACTACTTATGCAGCTACCAAATAGCTTCATTTGAAAACAAGGGAGTTTTGAAAATATCAACAACTTGTCTACAGAATATTTTTATGAAACATTTCAATTTCAAAAGGTCAACATATTTTCCTAGTGTTATCTTCCAAAAGAAAATTTGCAACTTTCATTCAAAACAGGCCTAAATTCAAAAGGCAAAAACAAAGAGAAAAGAAAGAAGGACAACAAAGAGGGTGAAAAAACCCCAAACACTTATTTTTAGGTAAYATTATTGTTTGGGGTTTTTCCCCCCACTTTTTTCACTTCACCATAAAACAAAAGTTTTACTTTGACCTGATTTTATTTTTTCCAACGAAAAAAATGGCCATTGATCAAAAAATCTCATGACCTTCCTAGCTCTATAAAGAAGCAGTAACAACAGATCCAAAAGGATCCAAAAGATCCTTTGCATTTTATCTAATATAATGATTTGACTGTCCCCAGACATTGTGACAATCTCCTTTTCTTTTTTTGAAAAATAGTAGGGATCTCATCACAGTCTGAAGAAAATAAGTGAGTCCAGGACAGCAAGTTGTTTCATGTGCTCCCTGTGGGAAGTCAAATTCCTTGGATGAGATGCCACTCCTGGCATTCAAATCTAACTGGCAGCCACCTCAGTTCAACTTCAAAATAGATGGTTGGAGTGTAACAAGCTTTGTGCTTATCCGGATATCACAGAAACAAATGTAGAAAGTAGGTCTTGCACTGGAAGAGTTGTGAATATCTTTGTTTGATTCTCCTAACCAAGAACTGCCTGAGGTACTACAGGATAGAACCTCACACAGCTGCACTAGGGAATTCCTTTCTTTTGCAGGTTATGGTTTAGAAACTAAAGTATGTTGGGTTTTACTCTGGATTTACAGAATGACAGAAAGCAGTGCAAATATTTTTTTCAGAATGTTCTGGGGAATCTACAGTTGCCTCAYTTCTCTTTGCCTTTGTGGAAGGGATTGCACTATGTGACCTAGTTACAAAGACAGAGAGGAAGGATAGAAGATGACAACAGATTTGCAAACTGTGTGTCATATGGGGTCAACCAGGATACTGCAAATGTTGTGGTGGGTGAAAAAGGAGGAATGAGGTAAGTCTGAAAGGTTTTCATAGTTAGCTTTTTAATAGCTGCCTATATCCCAGTCCTGTATGATTAATTTCCTCAGCTAGTTGCAGAATTGAACTCCAAGAGATGAAGTCTCTTTCAGATATGAGTGAACCCAACTGAACTGTTTTTTTGAAATAAGAAAAACAATAGTGGTTGAGCAACAATTTGCTCTGTTTTGTGTTCTGAACATGCAGGGTTTGATTAAAATAGGGAAGTTCATTTATTATCACTTGTTTTTCTTTTCTCTTTTAAAAAAAAAGTGATTTTGAGGATACTAACCAAGAGGCCATCTGACCAAATATAAATAGAACTGCTATTAGACCAACAACAGCCCTGTTGTTATTGATGTCATCACGTACACCAGTGCAGGAAAAAACCAGAAGCTGCTTCGCATTTTATATCTGCTTTATGCCAGAGTAAATGACCACCACAAGTGAGACACTCATGGCACCATGTGTTATGTCTGATAGTAAGCAGTACTGTCTACCTCAAGCAGTCAGAAACCTGGAGTCAGACACCCCTTCTGTCCCCACACAACAAACAGATCACTTTACCTATAAAGCTTTAGACAAACACAAACCCTTCCATTTGAAGGGGAGAATTGCCTATTGAAATTGGAACCTTTGAGTTTTGCACTGTGTAGCTATGGGAATTAAACTCTTATTGTTGAACAAGAGCTGATATTTTCAAACACTCACATGAGTCCAGGAGCTGAAGTTTTAGGAAAAAACCCAGAAATTTGTTCTACTCATACATAGAAATATGAGATGTGGTAGCTCTGTGCCAGTATTCCCAGAACTTTAATATCTAGCCTAGACTTGGAAGAACAGTGACCTTTAATGACCACTGCTGACCTGAAGACTTATTTCATGCATACATTTTTTAAAACTGAACAGCGAACTCCGTAGTTTACTGCCATATTAGGAACTACTTACAATTTAGAGTTCATTTTGTGTTGTCTGAAAAAGATTGCGTTGGCGAATGAGTAATCAGATCTTTAAGAGGGGCTTTAAGAGAGAACAGCATAGTCAGCCATATAGCTATCACTTTTATTACAATACTGTTGCAATTTGAACAATCATTAATCTGGCCTTTGTGATTTAGAAAGGATGGAGACTAAGTAGCCTTTTAACTGTCTAGTAACCTAACAAAAAGTTTTAAATAAAATCTAAGTGGTGCCATGCCAGATGTTCTACCACAGAATGTGATACATAGGATTTACCTTTCTTTTGCTCAGTATCATGTAATTGCAACAGTTTAATTTGCTGGTTTTGTACTGACCAATGGCTGAAGGCAAAAAGGTTAAAACGCAAGTTTAATAGTTAACTTTTACTGCTGATGTCACAAGCAAGAAAGAGTTAATGATGCCTTAAATTGGGGAACTGAGAGCTAATGGCGACCAATGGAACTAGTTCTCAAGATCTGCATAACATTTGCAGAGTTTTACATTTACCTCATAAAAGACACATAAGAAAATCAATGGAGTGTACTTTACATACACCTTTCCAGATCAGAGGTTCCAAGATATTCTATGTAACGCCACAGATCCATATATAAAATAGTTTGAGTATATGTAATACATCTTCAGCGCTGCTATTTTAAAGACATAGCAATTTCCTATATCTGAGACACAGTTGTTATTTTGTATTGCTTTATGTGAATAAACACTGCATTCCATGCTGTAATGGTTAGCAAACTACAAAGGTGATCAGTCCATCTACATGATGAACATGGAAAACAGATGTATTATAACTGCTCAAATTAAGAAAAAGAAATAGCCACATACTCATATTTAATCCTAAACAGAGCACTACTTCCATTGACAAATTTTGCTTGTGCAACACAAAAATGATTTTCACACTCACAAAAGTGAGACTGCACCAGACCATAAGAGTAAAATCCAGTTCAACCAAACAAAAGCTTTTAAAACAACCTAAAAATGAAAAACTGAGAAAAAAAGAACTAAAATAATCAGAAATAGCTTTCTTGCCTAACAAGTTCTGCTATGGGAACAAYTGTGGCCTTTCAGTACCTGAAGGGAACCTACAAGAAAGACGGAGAGGGACTTCTTACAAGGACATGTAGTGACAGGATAAGGGGGAATGGCTTTTGGTTAACTGGTAAGTGATAGTGACATAGAGTTATAGTGTCTGCAGCCCAAACAGAAGTCCCCCAGATCTCCATTCCTGTCAATGGCCCTGCAGAACACACAGTTCCCTTCTTTTCAGTCTTTTACTTCAGGGTACAGCCCTGCATCATAGTAAGTTCTGGTTCTGGCATCACAACCATCCATTGGGCCACAATGCCTACAGGTCCAGTTACAACAAGAGTCAAAGATCCTCACCACTTCCACTGTCGCCTGACCTAAAGTTGTGTGGTCACCTGCCCTGTCTAGGACTCATGTGCTTCTTGTCTAACTGTCCTGGAGGTAATAACATCCTTTTTCCCTCCTAAATATTGTATTGCCTCCAACAGCGAGAAAACCTTAAGTTGTGATGTAGGGACAAATATTTTTAAATCTCTTTCCAACACAACATGCATTGTGCTTCCCTGTGGCGCCTTTGAAAACATGAAAAACATTTTTCAGAAAGATTTATTAGTTCTTTAGCCACTGCCAAATTCTCTAGTGTGGTAAATCATCACTTTATGACAGTCTTTCAAGAAGATTTTGTAACTTTTCTAGTACATCACAAAAGCGATAGTTTCCACATTCTGATTATACATCCTATTCAGTGAGGAGCAGCAAAGCTGAAATTTCACTKCCTGAAATGCCTTCTGAAAGTCATTCACATTTCTGCCTTTCTTTCCATGAATTAAGAAAACACAGTCTTTTGATCATGCAGACTGTTCTGCCCACATCCAAAAGGTAATGAGTTTTACTCTAGAGCACAGAGGATGTTGGCCATTTATACAGCCCAAACAAGAAGATACATTTATGCTTATTTTTTTTCTGTCAATCCTACCCAGAAAGTTTAAGCCGACCTTTAAGTGCAGATTTTGTTAATCTGTGGGCCCACTAGAATACAACAACCTTACAAGTTTTCATAATAAAGTATAAAACTGAAAATAGGCTTCAAACATGCCTACYCCCAAACATTGATAAACAAAAGTTATCAATGATGGGTAAAACATTCCCAAGAGAAACTCGCACAGCTACTTAAACATATCGAAAGATACCCATCTCCCACTTTACCAACTAGAAATTCCTGAACCACTAGTGATTCGGGATTTTGAAAACCTCACTAAACCTAAAACATGTGGCACATTTCCTTCAAGTGCGTAAAACATCCAAACATCAGATCTTTTTCCTGACAGGCTGCACATCATGTTTGGATACAGGGAGAACAAGTTTCTGGCTTGGGAAGGCCACATTCTCATATCTTGCAAACAAGCACGTTATGTTCTCAGGTTCAATTTTAGGAGACCAAGTGCAAAAGTGACCTTCAAGCAGATTTAGCTGCCAGGAGCTAACCTACCTGTAGTAGCTGTTATGCCACCGTACTCTGGGGACTGATTGCTGATGGGTGATGGGGCAGAGGGCACCTCCACAGAGGTGGCAGATTTAGCTGGGGAGAATGGTGCTGGGGAGGGAGTTGGAGCAGCTGGTTCACTCAGAATAATTTCTTCTCGTATTTCTGCTGCAGAATGAAAGAAAAATCATCAAACATAGCTAAAGGTAGAGTCAAGGAACACTGAGAAACTAAAAAAAAATTAATGCAAACATTAAAGTTTTGTAGAGTGTATTTTTGCTGTTACATAGATAGGAAACTGGTACATGGACAGCTTAAGGGTTATATTCCTGTAATGTACTATTACATATCTAAAATTAGAAGTCCAGCCTGAGTTAGGCATTCCTACACCTTCTAGAGACGTTGGAAAGGAAAAGGAGTCTCCAGGGCATTCCAGTGGTTTTTGGTCATGATCTTTTTTCTTTGTTGACTAAAAGAGGAGGACATTCTGGGTGGTTTTAGCTGCTAAAGGTATGTGGAAAATATGCAAGGATAAGCAACTTGTTTGTCAAAAACCCGAGAGGCTAYGGCAGGGAAATGAATTAAATTCGAGTTTTTTACCACACAGAAGATAGTACCTTAATCACTGAAATGTTCTTCCTCACATAAATCTACAGGCTGACAAATTAAGTCACAGCTAAAATGGAGAATGAAACTTTCCAAAGGTGACAGAGAGGTTTAGCTTGCCCAAATTAATGGGAGATGCCAGGAAGGAAGACCACTGAGGACCTCTCATTACAAGGAGTTGCCCAGAGTGGAAAAACTAAAGGCAATCCCTGCTTGCTTCTATTCTGGCAAGGCAGTGAAAAGTGGAGCAGGACTCACAATCTCCTTCTGTATAGGCTTTCAGAACATAAGTGTACCAGAAACAACAGCTTTGCTGTTTGTCTTTTCTCACTCCTCCTGTCTCTTCCTCTTATTTAGACTGGTACAAATCCACTGATATGAGTGCACTTATTAACACAGGGTCCACTGAAATGCAATGGTGGCTTACATGGCTTAACTAAGGTAAAAGGTTCAGTACAAAAATGTCTTACTGAAACACCAAATGAGTGCTTAGGAATGGAGTTTCAGACATCCAGAGTGACACTGTGAAGCAGAATGTAATAACCAGGGATGCCTCCCAGACGATTTCACATCATGAGAGAACTGAAATYCACTTTGCTCTTAGATAAGCCTCAGTGGGTTAGATAAGGATAAAGATATGTCCTAATATAGAAAATAGAGAAACCACTGGAATAAAACAACAAATAGTGAATAAAAGAACAAACTCACCTGTGCTTCCTTCTCCTTTCATTGCCCTCATTAGCTCATTAGCTTTCTCCTGACAATGGAGTGATTCTAGCAGGTACAATACGTAGTCATCGAACATCAAGTGAATAAGGTGAAAAGACCCTGGTAATAAAGTGAACAAACAAAAAAGCCATTGACTGTCTCAATACACTCATTAAACCAATTATTACGGTACTCAGCATGAACAGCACTAAGACTGCCTTCATATACTGAAGTATCTCTCTTACCAGGGAGAAGCAAACTCTCTTCATTCCTGAATTTATAGAGGCTTCTACAACTAAACGTGGTTTAGGGTGCAAGAAAGCTGCCTAGATGAGAACTGATAGATTTTTCTTCTCTTATGCTAGCACTGAATGTCAATTTTGACAATTTCACTACAGTACAATTGCTTCCTTTTGTCTAAAGAATCAGATATAATTTTCTGTCAGAAGTAGAATCCCAGATTGGCTGCCTTAGTGACACATCCTGGTATGACTTTTCTGAACTACCTGCACAGAAAAGAACTGAGTTGCTTCCCAAAATTTATAGAGAATACATATCAGGGATGGTGAAGAAACGTTTGCCCTAGATCACAAATCACAAAAAAAAAAGATATGTAATAAGAGACCATAGATGCATTTTGGGGGGGAAAGTAAGAGGAGCAAAGCATCAGAGCTGAGACATTGTGCAGTGCCCTCCTGAAAGGACTAACACCCATCTGCAGCAAACACTGATAAGTATCAAGGTGGAGTTTAGTCATTATGCAACAGACTCCATGAAGTACCTGTAATAGCTCCAGACAGGACTTTATCATACAATGGGTTTGTTTTTTAAAGCTCCTGTGTTTATTTAGACTTGCAAGGAATATTTAAAACATTCTTAGTTAATCTAAGTCACTAAATAACTCTGACAAGTACAAATACAGTCAGGTTAAAATAACAGTCCATCCAGCAGCTAGCTTAAATCAGAGCAAAGTCATCATCTGAGAAGGAAACAGAGATAAACTGCTGCCAGACAAAAAACACAACTCCAAAACACCTCATGTGGATGTGTTCTTTTGGAAATTACATTATTACATTTGAGGAGAAGCACTGTCACGGGAAAAAGTTCAAACAAGTTTCAAATTCTATCAAATTTCATAATGACTGGTCTCTTCACAGGAAAGTTAGGTTTAGCTTAATATATTAGCTTTTATCACAGTGAAGCATAATTACCTCTACTCCAACTTCTGTACTCAAATATACTGTTGAAGGGCAGAAGTGGTTTGAAAGACCCAATAAATATCCTTACTCAATTCTAGCTGGCAATTCAGCTTTCAGAACGACTCTGAGCACATTCTTTTTCTTTGTGACCCGGATGGTCTTTGTGTTTCTTTCTCACCCATGCCTGCTTGGCTTCTGCAGTCACTGATAGGAGCTGAGCACACACACTGGGAGGTGAACCTGTGCCCCTGTGTTCTTGGGCAGGGCAGCACAGAAAAAGGACACACAGAACTGCAACACCTTTGCTATGTGGAGAAAATCTTTGGCTGCTGGCAAACCTGAAGCATTCAGTTCTTCATTTGGTTCATGTGACTAAGCAAACCAAAATGGTAACAAGTTTCCCTAGCCTTTCAAGGGTAAAAAGTGGAGATCTTCACTTAACTATTGCAGAGAACTTGTTTTTAGGAATCTTTTGGGCTCAAAGTCTTGTTAAATAAAATCCTATTCGACTTAGCTGTGCAATAAAGACAGCAGACATGGCTGTTCACCCTGTTACTGACCTAGGATTTCCCCAGTGGAAACCTAGATTATCAAGAATCTCCACAAAATGCTCACTCTTCTTCTAACTACAGTTTTTCAGTGGGAAGTTTCTATTGACTCTAGTGCAGTTACTACAGATAAGTATCTTAAAGGTAAGAAAAACAGGCTGAAATGCTGGCAACTTCATGTAGTGGTATAAAGCTCAGGGTACTTAGTATTTTCCATCAAACTCCTCACTCAGCTTTAATTACAAAAAAAGAGGAAAGTTGCTTGTAGTTTCATAAAAATACTTGGAAGTGTGAACTCTACACGCTGTAATGCTAGCAAACAAACAACAAGAACCCAAGATTCGCTATTTTAAAAAATGTCTTTGTTTTTGGGGGGTCTAGTGCTTTATTTTGAAGACTTGGGGTTGGCAATACTGAATGCAGCATTTAAAAACACTCGAGTGCCCTTGTCACTCTTTTGAATTTCTCTCTTCCTCTCCTATTATTTCTCYCACTGTGTATTTTTAAACTCTGCATAGAGTTTTTGAGCTCAGAATTTGCGTGAAAGACATCAGACAAACAAGTTTTTGGKACTGAATGAATGCAATATTTTTATATTTTTAAATAAGTCGAATGAAATGTAAGCTATAGAGTGAAACCGATATCAGGGCACACATTTCAGCCTCACAGTGAATGGCTATTCAGCACAATGTACCATAATTTATTCTGTGTTTGCAAGCCACTGTTTCTCACATGAAACCGTTGGGTTCTTTCAAGTGTATCTTTAAGTACTGAAATGGATCCAGTTGTAGCCAGCAAACCAATCACTTCTTTAGGAAAAGGCAAGAAGTCATTCAAGAGACTGTAGTTACAATGATAAATAGCATTTGGCTCTAATTTTCAGGAGTTAACAGAAATCATGGCAATGATTACCCAGCTAAGGCACAGTAAGTATCAGCAGCTATTAAGAGAGACAGCAATTATGTGTAAGTAACAAAACAACAGTGAGATTTCCAGATCTGGAGAAAATCCTGGAGTTTCTATTACTAATTACTTACTTTATACACTGGGGGCATTACCCAAACATTGCCACCAACTGTGCCTTTGATATGCATAAGCAGGAAAGAGAGAGGGAGGGAGGCAGGCAGAGAGAAAAAGAGAGAGGGAGCAAGACAGAGAGCAGCTGTTTTTTTCTGCCAGAGCCTGTTTCAACCTGCTCATGTCACCATGCTTAAAAGCTTTGCAGAATCAAATCTCTGAGCCAGTCACTTCAGTGCCAGGTATTACAACTTCCTTCAATCAGACTTTGGAATAATCTGTTTCAAAGGTAAAAATATACTGTCCTGTATATAGTAAGGATCCCATCAGTTAACACACTATATCACTAAAAAAAAAAACCACACTGTGAGCATCTGAGTCTATATACTGTTTGAGGTGGAAAAAATAATTAAAAATCAGTCCAAACAGTTGCCAATGCAGTAAAGATGCGAAACTTTTTATATAAGTTAAGAACAAAGGTATATAGATTTAAATATTTAGAATAGTAAATCAGTCTTTGTTTCTCTCCATAGACTTGCATGTATAATTCTAATAAGCTAGAAAGAACTGTGTAAATTAAGCACAGAAGAGTTTCTGCCACCTAGCCCTGAGCTTTTTACATKCAGGGGTTATTCTTTTGGAACTTGCTCAACTCTAATTCATGAACAATGTGTCAAATGGCCTTGCGGTGAAAGAGTAGCATCAGTGTTGTAGATTATTATAAATTTGTGTCCATGTCTAAATAACATTTGTGACACTTAAGAGGAAATAAGGTAGGGATAGCCCAGGCTATCCCAGCCTGATAGGATAAAGGTATGGTTATACCTTTATATATATATATATTCAAAACTTCAAGGTTCCTCCTGCCTTCACTATCATTGCACTTGACCAGCTTCATGTTTTTTGCTGAAAATGCAAACTAGCAGATGGAAATTGTAATCACCCTGGGGATGCTCACTATCCTGATGTCTAATGATGACTCATTACTACCTGTTTGGAAAACTTTTTTACAATAGAAATGAAAGTAGTCTCAGATTAAAATATAAATATGTTATATTAATATATCTAAAATATATTATAAATACATAAATATATAAAATATATTATATGAATATCATATTGTGCCTATCTGACCATAACCAAATTTATGCTACTGGATGGTTCTAAATGACCATTTATCTAAACCAAAGCTCAGCCAGCAGAAAACCCTGCAGTTGTTTGATGCAGTGCCTATATAAAATCATTCTTTATTGATCTTCTACYAACATATTCGGACAAATGTACATTTATAAAAAGCATCTCTAATATAAAATCTGGTCCCGAGTGACTGCGAATGTTCACACTCATGACACAGCAGTCTAGTCATTCTTGCTCTTAACTGATTTTCATCTGGACTGTTTGTATGCCAGGACAAAGCCCCATTTCAAACCATGTAGAAAAGCAATATGCTTTTTCATTTAAAAAGTAAACATCTATTTTTCCATCCTGACTTCTTGAAAAGTGGAAGAGAATCTCTCCAGATTATAGAAGCACGCTCATTTTGCAAAGACCAGTTTCAAATGCTATGTCCTTTAAGAGGAGAGCTGGCAAAGTGTTTCACTGGAGAGCTTTTCATCCACTTCAGCACAAAGTCATCTCTCTTGGCACAAACATGTGGTCAGAGTGGTTTGGGTAACCAGGCTCGCTTTGCACTGAAGTGCTTTAGGGAACACTCATGTAATCGACTCCCCAGCTGCCCTGTGACTGATCACTTTGGCTCCTGACTAACAGCAAACAGAAGGAAGTAGTAACGTTTTCAGCTCCCCTGGCTGGGTCTTGAAGACAGACATCTGTCTGAGCATTATTTCCAAATGTCAATAGCCCCAACCTACTTTTTAATAGAGCCCTGGACATGTGAAAACTGGTTATGTTTTCACTTAAACCGTACATTACAAGCTAGGATACAGATTTTTTTGACTGTGGCATGCAATTATTACAACCAAATCAAAGTACCAAAGCTGGGTGCACTGTGCAAAGTCATGTCCCGAATCACTCGAGTGCCAAAACAGGACCACATCAGGAGGAACTGCTGAGCTACTTTCTTCAAAGAGCCTTGTCTCTTGGCAGCTACCTGCAAGAAGACAGACATGTCTGACACAGAGAAGCTTCTATTTCTACCAGCAATACAGCTGAATGATGCATGTATCCATCTTCTTTTTTATACTGAAAAACTATTTATCATTATCTTCACAATAAAATATACACATCAAAAAAACTAAAACTCAAAATGGTCTTAGACAGAAAACCACCTCATAACCATATAACCTTCAGAAAGAGGAAACAATAAAGTATTATTCAAGACTGGATCTCCTTTATAAATGGTGAAAGGACAGCAAAAAAATTGCTCTGATCTTTATCTTGACCTAATTACTTACATGTTCATTCATGTTTCCTAGTCAAGGAAGCAATTTATAATCAATAATATTTGATCTACACTAAAAATGTATATTAATATTTCAATTAAGGTTTAATATTGAGTATAAAGGTTTTTGTTTCTTCATTTTTTTTATTTTTGTGAATTCACACTTAGTCATTTTGCTAGGAAAAATACTTCCCAGAAAGCACATTTTAGGCATCATCTCTTCAAAAAGGTATTTACTATAGCCATATGTGAGTTAAAGAATTGGGTTCACCCAATCAGCTATTAAAATTCATGTCGAGTTCTTCATTAAAATTAACAGCTATGGCCTGAATTTCAAATTGCATTCCACTGACTAGAAGAAAAGTTCCCCAAAACAACCAAAGTATTTCAAGTAATTTAGGGAATTATCCGTTGTTTTCTCTATGGTTCTTTTGCAGCAGAGAGAGAGGCAGCATATTTTGTTTTGTCTTGTTTTTACTTCTGAGGTCTAACAATTGGAATGAAGAGTTGAAATTCTAACAGAACATCCTAATACAAAGAATCTGGTAACAGAAGTTAGAGAAGTTAAAATGGTCAGTCATATATTTCCATACTCTAYGTAACACTATGGTGATGCTGGATCGCCTTTGAAAATACGTTTTAAAGCTTTGTTAGTAGGTTTCTGTATGCACTTAAATGAAAACAAAATACAAATCCTTGGTATTCTGTATCAGCTCAAAAGGCAACATAAATGGATCCTTGATTGAATGGTAATGTAGACTTTCATCATTATATTTGACTGTATATAAATGAATTAGCTAGCCTGACTATCCTTTTCTTTAAAATCTTAAAAGGCCAGATTATGTTTTTATTTGCACTATGTCATTAGGATAACTCTGAATTCATCTCTCCATATGCCTGAAATATTGATTCGATTGGAAACCTCAACCCTGTTCATTCTTGAACACCATCTTTTGAACTAAAATAAACCAGAGCAGAACAAAGCAGAATCCTGAATGTGAGCAATTCTCCATGAAAACTGGTGAGATTTTGCCCACTGCTGCTTTAGTCCTGCTCATGACCACTGYCTGTCTTATTCTTTTTTTTTTAAATTATTTTTATTTTTTCTAAAAATGTATTACCTGAATAGAGCTCATAATGCACATCAGTGACTCACTCCTCCTTACCAACCTTTACAACACATCTGTCCACCATGGAATCCAGCCACTCGATGTACGACTCAATGGGGGACTGCTCCTCCAAAAGGTGATCAAACTCCTGATACACTGGCACACAAAACAAATAAATAGCCCACCTTAGTACCTGGATTCTATCTCAAACAAAAGAAGAACAAATCACAAAAGGCTACCAAAAGCATCACAAGTTTACTGTGTTTTTTATAATAGACTGCTTAGCTGTAACAAATGCATCTTTCTTGCTGCTGACCCAAAAAGTTTGCTTGGTCTCTTATCTTGTATTTACTGAAAGTGATGCAGTCATTGGAAGTGGTATTTTAATGTGAGCAAATCAGAACCTGTTTTAAAAATTAATATTTTTATTTAAGTTGTCTGGTGTGCCAGAAAGTGAAATGTTTACGGTGTTCTCTATGRAGAGTGCAACATCAGGCCTTGACCCCGGTGATGAAAAAATGTCATGCATGAAATTGATTTAGAAACACATAAAGGACCTTCTAGGCACCAAGTGAATGCACATTGTTGATAGGGTGCTCATCTGTATAATGCTTTAGTTCCAAAAACATGATTTAACTGCTGCAAATCATCTATTTGCAATGCCAGACACAGACACAAAGAATGTCTATAAACTTCTACTTCAAAACAAATTATCAATGCAGAAATACTTATTATCAAGAAGATCAAGCTGTATACTTTTAAATCTTTTTCAAGTACACATATTAATATTTTAATACAAAAAGTAAAATCAAGTCATTCAACTGCAGTCCTTAAAGCTTCAAGTCTCGTTTATATATGAGAACCAATGGCTGGAAGACAAAGAATCATGTGCTTTGACACCTTAACAAACTATTCCTCAACTCAGCTAAAATAAAACCCCCAGCAGGTCAAGAAGAAAGATACCTTCTACCTGCTGTGTTACAGGATGATTTCAATGTGCTAAGCATTTCCATTTACGACTAATTATAAATAACAAGAGGAAGGAATTTCCCACCATAGGAAAGATAGCGAAGGGAGTGGAGGAGGCAAAGCTTAGAGATGATAGCTAGGGAAATGAGCCAGAAAGGCTATATGACAATAAAGCAAAGAACAACCTCCCTGGTCCCTTAAGTTGGATCAGGAAGAAGAGCAGGAATGCATTTGCTACACACCTGATGACAACTTTGTTTAACTGAGACTTGCAAAGGTTGAGTTGTTAGAAACATTAGTTAGGGAAGAAGGGACATCAGGATGTTTGGGCCACCCTTATCTTCTTTCATTGCTTTATTGAATGGGCAACCTCCCTTTATTCAGAACAGGATGACAGAGAAATCTAAATTATTGTCTCCTTACCTGAGTATTTGGCTGGACAAAAACTGCCTGATACAACAGATGAAGTAATTCATATGCTGTGCAAAGAGGGGAGCAAGAGTGGAAAAACAAATCAATTGCCTGCTTTGCTGCTGGAGCAATGCAACTGTGTACAATGACCTATTYGAGGAAAATTAAATGTTTAGCCTTTAGTGATTGTTAAAAATATCTCAACATGATCTGAGAAAGATGGAATAAAGAAGAAATCAAGTCATAGATAGCTGTCACAGCAGAGCAGGAAAGAGGTTTTCTTATACCCAGTGATCTTTCTCTGTTTCTCTCTAAGTTTATTTATAGGCTTATAAACACGTTTGCTTTTTTCCAGTTACAGTAGCTGGAAATTGTACTTTCTTGATTATTAGTACCAAGAGTGTGAAAGCAGGCCTTAAGTCCATGCCATATAAGTCATACACAGCATAGTGAAAAGATCTTTGGTCAGGTAGAATAAACATCAAAGATGGGGAAAAAACAATCTAAGTTCTAAAATAATCTCTATACATATCTGAATACCTCAGTGGCATTCAATCTCAGGAAGAACACTCATATTAGGTTACCATTTCTGAGTAACTGCTTATTGGGCTCTATGGGCCTAAAATACGGAAAAACTTGCTCAAATCTAACAGCATTCAGGAAAATTCCATTTGATCTCATTACACTGAAGTTTGTATTTAAATACTTAGCACATACACAAGCTGCTTTCCTAAAACTAAGGATTTTCTGAATGGCAGCCAAAATTGTTGCTGCTACTAGGGAGTATAACTTTGAAAACTCTCTTTTTTGGCCAGTGGTAGGATGATGGATAGATATTGAAAATGTAACAGACGACAGAAGGATTCATCCAGCTTCTGGACTTCAGTCTCACTATATGCTACCTCCTTTGCTGCCATGTCAAGTTTCTATCTCCTCAAAACGGAAGAGGGCCACAAAATGAATCAAAGGTTAAGAAGGAGAGGAAAGAGTATCAAGCACCTCTCCCTGGAAAACAGAGTGAGCAGAGAATGCAAGGCCCACCCCGAACCAAAGAGAAAATTCTAGTGCTAACACAGTGGGATGACTGCCAAAGTCACCTTGTGGAGTGCAGAGTACATGTGAAGGTGTCACCCCTTCTCTTCCCAGCCACTCACTGAAAGAGTCACCTCACTAACAAACCTACCGTTGCTGGGCTCCCAGAAGTGGTTGCCTGGGCTGCACCCCATTAAGGCTAATTCTGGATGAAAGATGACTGGTCCCTCTCAGGAGAGAGATGGCAATAAAACAGGTGGGTTCTCAGGAAGGGAGGTTATGTGAACGATGCAAAAAACAAAGCTCTGTCGCCTCAGTGCTTCAGGTTACACCTAAGCTTATAACTACGCAACACTTGCTGGATGATGGAAGTTATATTTTGTATTTGCAAAAGATGTTTGATTCTAAAACCAATTTGTCAATATCTCCAAAGTCACTTTTAAGTCCTTGCCCTTCACTATACTAGATAGAAGCTAAATTAGCCAATGAACTTGTTTGATATGGGACTTCCACTTACTCATAAAAGTTCACAGTGAAAGCTTATGCCATCAAATGATCTTCTTTATTAAAACACTGTGTAAAAAGGAGCTTTTTATAAACAACTTTACAAGGGACTCAAATACACAGCCACTTAAGTGTCAAAGCCATTCAAAAGATAATTCTCCTGCAATTCTACAGCAGGCAAGACTGGACTTTCACATATACAACGGTTAACTCTTAGACTTAGTTTGCTCAAGTTCATGGAAGAAAAGCCTCCTGAACTTGGGTGCAAGTTTTGTGCCATTGGCTGTTCTGGATACCAGAAAGGAACTTGTCAACGGAAGAGTGCTCGGACCTATCCCCCAAAACATAAGACCTTGACAGGCCTTTGCCTTATGTTTTGGTAAATGTCTCTGTATTTATCTTAAGCCTCCAAGCAAACCAATGGCTGCAAAACCAGCACTACTTTCTCTGAGCTTTGTTTGCAGCAGGAAGCCAAGTTCACCTGGCTTTATTTGAAGGTTCTGCTCTTACATTGTATGATGAGCTTTCTGTGTTCCTCCCGTGAGTCCTCCATAGTATATAGAGTTTGTTTGGTAATACTATTCAGATCCACATTCCTCCAGTCTTCCAGCATTTGAAATGTGATGTCTGCACTGTGGATCACTGTTCTTGATGCCTGTAATCCAATCCAATCTATTCATTAGTTCATGCTTTATTAGGTTAAAAAATAGGCTTTATCCCCTTTTACGCTTCCTTAGCTGGGATCACTAAGTTGATTCTCCTCATGGACCCCCACCCACCAGCTTGGTGTCTTACGGATATTACAGGGCCCTCTGACAAGAGAACTCTCAAGTCATTTTGCCTACTTTAATCAACTGCAAGCAGTTTGATTGCATCCACCACAAACCCTAATGAGCAACACTAATCTGATGCTGCCATTGCAAGACCCCTCAATCTCTAACAGCTCTGTTGGTTTTCATTACAAGCTTCAGTTCAGAACAAAAAAGCAACAAGAAAAATCAAGCCAATACCAAACAAACGTCACTCAGGTTGGCACCCTCCCCTCTCCCAAACTACGAAGGCTCTCATTCTTCCCTCAGCCACATGAAAAGGTTAAAGCTCCTTTGCCCCCTCATCAGATCTCTCTCTTGGCTGGTTGAGACAGGGATCTGCTGTTGACAATGAGGAGGATGGACTGACAGGAAAGAAGTGCCACAAGGTCATGGTCATATAACATATAACAGATCTCTGTAAATTAAGCAGAGATTATAACACTCACTAGGGCTATCAGCTTCCCCAACAGAGTGAAGAGTCCTTCACCTACGTAGTTTGATCCCAGGTTTGATGCAGAAGGTTGGGATCTCTTTATCTTGATTTCCTCTGAAGCCTTATGGACCTCCAGAGTTCAGTGCTGATCTACCATATCTGGGGAAATGTAGCACTGGTATCTCTGCCTCCACCACTAAAATAATGGAGGAAGAAACCTACAAAGAATTCCAGGCAGGAGTGGGKTTTTTTCCCCCCAGAGCTTTTTCCTGTGGCCTTCGCCTCTCACAGGGTTAACCTGCGGTTTTGGATATACCTTCCAAAAGCGGAGCTTTCATTGTGACAGTGAAAATAAACTATCCTCTCCATGGATCAAATGTTAATTAATTCAATGCATTCTCCCCATTTTTATACCACACAGAATCTGGCCTCATGACTTTTTGACAGGTAATTCTGATGCCAACTAGTGAAAACCAAACACTTCAGAGCAGTTTCTATATTCACTTGCTACAGTTACAAGAGCACGTCTATTTAAAATCCCAGTGGTTCAGCTGTTTTCCCTTTTACTAATTAGCATTTGATCTATAGTATACAACTAGAGTTGGAATTTATTGTTGGGCATGTAGAAATTTTTCTTGCTTCGCAATTGGATTAATACAAACTGCTCTGAAATTGGTGGAATGTCTGACACTTATTTCCTGGAAATGAACCATCTCTTAAAATAAAATAATAATTTTGTTTCATGAAAGTACCCTGCTGAACTTAATGATCGGGGGTTGCCAGCTGAACAAGAAAACCATTTTTTCGATGATTACTTTTTGATTTTGTAAAGGTGGTCACAACAAATATTGGAGACAAACTGCTAACATGATCTCCTCCTCTGAGTAAAGTCCAACCCGTCAGCTCATAAAATTATTTGAAAAGTCATTAAAAATGGCATTCATCACACTGGGGTGACTGAAATATTTACTTGGCAGAGATGATTTAGGGATGTCTGTCGCCGTAGTATTTGTGAGAATCTTCTGGACACTGCAGGAAAGAAGAGATACATATTTACATACTGTGCTAAATAAAGAAAATTACCTCTGAAAGTATTTAATTAAAACAAGAACCACAAAATGAATAGATCCAGTTTCCTATATAAAGTTGTGGCTACATAAAATTCACTCAAATAATTTTAACTTAATTTAAACCTTGACCTAAACCCTTAAATCTGGATGCTCAATCAATTTTACAGAGGCATATTACAAGGAAWGATTTATAGATGCTGTGAATAAATGAGATGACAAGAGAAACATAGAGGACAATGGAAAAGCTTTGCTTGTTCAGCATAGCAAATTTTCTCTTGCTACATAAAGGAACTGAAGAACAGAAAGAACTATTTAATAGAAAGAAAAATGTTGGTGCAAAATAACGATACTACGTTATGTGTGGAAATGAGAAAAGGCTGCTAAATCTTAATGCAACCAAGTTTTGGAGGAGTCTTTTGAGTGGACTAGTAGGAGCTAAACTCTGATACAGTTTCAGGCAGAATTTGATCAAAGTTTCTGAAAGCGATTGCATAACATACCAATACATTATGTGCTAAGATGGCCCAGGAGGTACTTGCCAGTCCTCTGTTCCTATTTTAGCTCTTTGCAAGTGATATGGACCTTGCATTAAGRTATTTCCTATACTTGGAAAATTAACTCCTAAAATGTTGTACTGTGCAGCTTTTGTGTGAAATCAGTGACTTGGGAACTGCAAACATGACTAAAGCTTGCAGTTCCTCCTGTCAGTACCTCCACTTGCTGTGTATACTATCACAGATTCTGATGAGGAGAAAACAGTTGCAGAAGCAACAAAGGCTCACATAAAAGGCAGGATGCCCACAATATTTTTCTTATATCAATATCATCAGACTTGCAGATCTATCCAAAGAGACGTTAGATGTGCTCACAGAGTGAGTTTTCCCTCCATACCATACACAGAGACAGTTAAAGAATTTAGATTAAGAATGACTAGAAAGTGCACTGTCCACCTCTTTCTGTCTGCCTGTAAGATTGGAAAGACTTTGCTGTTGAAGATTCTTGATATTTTTGAACTGGCAAAGATGTGGTAAAGCATATTCTCAGTTCTGACTCTGTTTAATTTTTAAAATAAATTAGTAAACAATTCAAACCACCCTGAAATTAGTTGTTCCAACCTACATCCTGACTGTTCTCAGTAACATATACACCTAATTTTCCACGCTGATCAAAACAGTTAATCCTTCTCCTAAATTAGGTTTTTTTTTCCCTTTAACTTTGTGTTGTGGAATTTAGTGCTCATGAAAGGCAAAGAACTGAGAGCTGTGAAATAAAGCAGGCTTTATCAATAGGTGATGTGCACTGCAGGCATCTACAAAGCACGTCTGAAAAGGACTAGTGCCCTTTCCTGTGGCGACAGGGTAATTTGATCTCCTTCATTTTTAACTCTGGCACTTTTTTGAGTAAGGGCCTCAAGCTGTATTCAAATTCTGGCAGCCTAGAGGTTTGTTTAATAATTTTCTTTGCCTAATATCATCCTTAACGTTTGCTTACTATCAACAAAATTAATTTCTTATCAGAATCCACAAGAAAGGAAAAAACAAATTCTCATTTTGAGCAGTGCCACATTTCGCTAAATGAGATTGGTTCTCACGAACAAGTGGAGCTTCTAAGTGAATACAAGATTTATAATGATGACAGGTTTTAATTCCTAAAAGAACACTAGTTTCACTTCCAATTAATTTGTCATCAATAAACATTTTCCATCCCAGTTTAAAAGGAGAGAGACTGGGCAATACATACACTCAAATTTGATATTTCGTAGGTTTTCCGGCAAATCATGGAGAGCTACTTTCAGCCACTCATCCAGTTGCTTTGCAAACTTTCGGATCACCTGCGTCAAACTGAAAAAAGGAATCACGTCATCACAACATGTTTACTCTGTGCATTTYACTATAGAATCTGTGAATGTGTGAAGATCATGAGTCATTTGTTTACAACTCRTTATTACGCAGAGTTGCTGACATATTTTGGTCTGTAGGCATCGAGAAAAACTCCCTAAACTTCTGAAAACTTTTGCAAGGAAAGCAAAATGTATCACCATGTTCAAAACCTCATAAAGAATGAAAGTCTCTGTACGGCACTGCTTTGATGCTTACAAACAGTATTTTTACTTTAAATAAAATCATTCCCACTCTGTACAAACATAAAATCATAACTGTTTAAAGAAAACAACAGATCAAGCCTTGGATTTCAGCTCAGATGTGCCCACATTTATGCAGATGTACACAGCGATGTTCAAGTGGAGCAACAACAACTGTGCTGCAGGCCAGAGCCAGTGAGAGGGTGATGATGATGGTGGGGGGGAATTATCAGGCCAAGCCCACACAGGTGGGAGAAGTGGTGGTGGTGCCTGACCTGCCTGTTTAGCTCTGCACAGGACTGGAACTTTCCCAGAGAAATGAGATTTCTCTCTTCTCCCTTGCTACCCTTTCCTGACAGTTCCACCATTTCCTGTTAAACTTGGTAGGCAGCTCATCCTGCCCTTCTTCTTGGAATCCTCGATATAAAATGCCAGTTCTCAGGAAGAGCTGCAGAGTGTTGTGCAGTGGATCCCAACAATTGGTTCTGACAGACAAAGCTGCACTGACTACAGCAATACCAGAAATGCACAAGAGAGAGAGAGAAAAGATACAAGGAACTCTCCCTCTTTCAACCAAGAAGCTTTTTCGGTTTGTACTCCTAACACACTGCACTGAGAACAGAGGTGGTAAAATTAACATGGCCACAGGCCTGCTCTGCTCCACAAAAACACCTAAAGAGAACACGGGATGGATGACAACTGCTGTGCTCGCTAAAAAGTGGCTTTTCTGGATTGCCAGAATTTGTTCCCAGGAAGTATCTCAGAGGATTCTGGCTGAGTCAGCAAGATTTCCTTCAGGAGCTTCCATTGCAATGAGACCCTTCTTCACCCCCTCCAGTGCAGGCTATGGCTTAATAGCCACAATCTGGCCCTTTATATGCATTACAAAAGTCTATATTCACACTCAAGTCTCTCCTTATTTGCTATGAAAGAACTAAGCAGCTTGAGAAAAGGACTGCTGTTCTGTTTAATCCTTCCAATGAAATAGATTGGGGGGGGTGAGGGGCAAAGCCTGTAAAAATGTACATGTCTTATGAAGAAAAGCCCATGCTTATAGCAGATTTCTTGTGTAAAATACTTTGCCTGCACTTTAGCAGTCATGAAATGCACGTAGGAGAGCAGAACAACATCCTGAAAGCATYTTCCTTGATTAGAGACACTTTGAAATCTTGAGGGCTAAATACACAGCACCAATAAAAAACTCTTACAGCAATATTCTTAACAAATTACTCAATGTCAGGAATGCATCAGGCAAACAATACTACAGGCATACAAAATTATTTAGAAAAAGAGAGTTTCCTGATGCTCATATTAGGAAAATAGAAGTGGAAAACATGCTGACTACACTCAGTGATTACACTTTTTGTTGTGGATTGTTGATCTCTGTCCTGCTTTACCTCTGTAAACAAGACTTCTTGGACTCACATGAACTCCAGGTAGAAAGAGAACAGAAATCTACCACACGAATTGGAAAAGTCAATTTAGCTTTGAAACAAAAGAGGCAAATACTTCTAAAATAAAGTGATTCTAAACCAATCATGCTTCAGTTCTTCACAGGATAGCGTTTAAATTAAATCAGCTTGTTCAAGGTTTCACAAGTATGATCTTCATGTTTTATACTGCTGGCAAGCAGAATGGCAACTTGGTTCCAAGAATGTGTACAGAGACAAGTGCTTAGCTTGCAACGCCTGAATATGCAGGTGAGTACTTACAGACGGAGCAGTTGGGCCCCCTTCTCTTGTAACAATGATTCAGAACTGTTCTGTTGTTATCCCAGACTAGGAGGAAAGCATTTTCAGAAGACAGTGTGGTACTCTGCAACCTGCAGACTTCTGACATTCCCTGAAGGCTGGGACATAACTATCAGCTGAATGTTAAACCAAGACGAAGGTGGTATCCTTCATCACRTAAAAATCACCAACCCTCCAAGTTTTTCATAATACAAGTCTTGTTAAAATCTGAACATCTCTTCAGGAACATGTAAAGCTCTTCAACATCTTTCAATTGACACTGTGATTTAAAGTCACAAAACAGGTAGCAGCAAGCAGCTTTCTGAGAACTGGTGTCATTTTTGAAGGAAAGACATATAACAAAAATAGCTGAGCTAGAAGGAGTCAGTGCTGCRAGCTCTACTGACCTGTCGGGTAAGGCTTGTAGTACTGTGGGCATCAAAACTCCAGAAATTGCCTTGTACAGAATTGAATCACAAACTCCCACTATATTCACTACAGTTGAAGAACCCAACACAGGCAGCATATGAGGAGGCATCCCTTGCCAAAAGTGCAGAAGAAAACTTTGAACCTGCAATCACGAGAAGAAGCAGGGATGTTAAAATTAAAACAATCAAAGGCCACAAATACCATTCTCTTTAAATGATCCTGCTTACATTGCATTCATTTTAGCCCCAGAGCTGCACTGATGGTGTGCAACACAGGCCAGGCATGTTCCTTAACTAGACAGGCTCATACTGTAATGCAGCACACAATGGGATAATCAACCCAAGGGTGAGGAGACACTCTGAGCTGGTGACAGGGAGTCTTTGTGGTACTAYGTTAGAGACACCCATGGGAATCACAGTATTTTTACCTTCCATCAGTGGCTGGTGAGTCAAGCTCTTTGGCTTCCACATGTCAAGCCTTTTTCTCTCTCTTTGCTCCCTGTCCAGTATACAAAGGAATGCAATCTAGGGCTTGGGGGAGGGAGGGAAAGGAGGATAGCACATGGCTTACAGGGGTCAATATACAATTTTCTGTCTTTGTTTTGGAAAGAAACATTACACTTTTGGATTTCTGCTTTCCTTCATCATGAAGGAAAGAGGAGAAAAAATGGAGAAAGACAAAAAAAATAATATAAGGGGAAGATTTCAGGCACAGAAAAATATACCTCTGAAAACTTTAATTTAGGAAATAAAGGTGTTATTCAGAGAATGATATGATCAGTTCCAAAGGGGTCAGAACACCAACATTCATAAATCATAAACTCCTGCACGCAATCTGTAGTGAAGTAAGCAAACACCAGGTGCAGTAAAGAGTATTTGCCACTTAAATATTGTTGCTGCTCAGCCCCTTCTCTACCATTGATCCTGATAAACAGATTCCCTAATAAAATATAGCATCCTGCTCTTAAGAAACTATTCTGAGACTCACCCAGCTAAATTTCCTGACTGTGTAATGTATTTTTTTCACATGGAAACTTCTAGACTAAGTACAATGGTGCAAAAACAGCTTTAAACCAGAAGAGTGTGAGAATTAAACAGCGAGAGGAACAAAAGCACGGAACACTTTTCCATTGTTCAGAAGACAGAGGCAAAAGACCCATTTCCTTTGATTCTGTTTTTTCCAGGACCTGAATGTCATRTTTTAATCAGGTTCTCAGTATTTCTATAGTCAGATTTATTCTCCTGGATAAGAAGCYTTCTTCCCATGTAATATAAACCTGCTTGCATTCCAGTAACATTTTATTTTTCAGCTCTGATTATAAAGCTGTCTGCATGCACTGCCAGAAAACCTTCAGACTCAGTCACATATGCAACAGGTACAAGCCTTATCCATCTCTAATAGATGCTACTTGCTGCTGAGCAGTGTGTGTGTGTTCCTTGCTGCACCACAGTACAACTGAGCAACTGGAGACTTCAGCTACAGCTTCCTGGAATATCTGGGAGGCCACAATCCCCCACCACTCTGCATTATTGTTAAGAGACCAGCAGAGCCCAATGTTCTGGCTGTGGCACCTGCACTGGCTCTGTTCTGAACACTCAGAGGAATTCTTTCGGACAGCCCAGTCCAACAAAAATCTTCAAGAAGTTGTGGCGGGCACACTTGTTGAGTTGTAAGAAYTGGATTGTCCAACATCTTGTAAGGGGATATTGCTACCTTAATCCTGCTGGAGAACAGAGGACAAAAACATTCTCATTGCTTTTGTTCCTCTCACTCACACAGTGTTATAAGTGAGATTTAGTGCTATCAGTCGCATATTATATAGTCAAGTACAGCTGCTGTTCCTTGCTCCTGAAAAGAATCAACCACCACAAAACCATAAGTCTGGAATATAACATACAAAATAAGGTCTCAGATCCATTTATACCTTATGTATCATTAAACTACAACTGCAGTTTCTAACCATACCTCATCAAAGTTTGCTCTTATTACAGTGTCTAGTATCCTCTGACAGTGAGTCCTATACATCATAATAAAGGTAGAAACCTGAAAAAGAATGAGGGAAACACACAAAAGATCATTCTGCTTTACGAAATATACTTTTAACATTTCAGAATACTGAGCACAGAAAAAGCAAGTTTTTTCTTATTTTACCTATGCGTAACTGCAAAAATGATGAAATCAGTTAAAGTCTAGTTAGACTAGCTGTAAGATGAGTTTTCTCCTTAAAAGTAAATTCTCCCTTTGAATTCACAGATTTTTCTGTCAATGGGGATTCTTCAAATGTAAGAGGAGCAAAAAGCCTCAGTGAGATCAAAGACGAGAATGTGGCCCTAATTAGGACATAAAGAACTATAAAACCCTATTCCTTTGTCCACTTTACATTGATACTACACGTGAATAGAACCAGAAACCTAGAAAGCTCAGCCAAGAGAAGCCAGAGCATTTTTGTCATATGTACAGACAGGATTCTCCGAATTTCTACTCTAGAAGGATAAGAAATTCACTAAGTCCCTCTCTGTTCAAGAAAGCATCAGAACTGTTTTTCAGTTTGCCATCAAGCGTGYTCACAAGATTAGAGAGCTGTGACAYATTTTAAAAGTTGCCCTCGAACCTCACCTCAATTTAAAAGTTTCCCTGCTCTATGTAACGTAACTTCTAAAAAAGTGTGCATGGGCTTTAGAAATATTGTACAGCTGACAGTGTCAGCTGCCTATTTTAAGGGAAGATATTTCTTCCTATTAGATGAGGTAATTCAGTCCCCCATAAATCAAATCAAAGCAKTATTAAACTTACACTAATTTAAAGTCTTTATATATTAGACAAAGCTTTCATCCAGAGCAGGGTGAAAAAAACCCCACCAAGTCAAGCTGGGAAAAGATTTCCAAAGTGTTACCTTCTCCTCTGGCAGACTGGCTGGCAGATTTAGATCTTTGACATTTGGAAACTCTGGCAGCAATGTTCCCAGTTTGGATCGTGGTGAATACGCCACTGTCTGTTTGGTTACTTCTTTTTTTCCCGTTTCGTTGACCCAGGCTGCTCCTTTTTTAGAATACATCACATCATAATACTGGGAGTTTTCTTTCACTGCAATTCCATAATAATGGTACCTGATACATAGAGATGTGTATTTTATAAAGCTGATTGTTTGAAAATTTAAAAAAATATACGGAGGCAAGAGAAACTGATAATGCAGACGACTTCTATAGCAAAACACACTGGGCAATAGTTCATATATTACTAACAAGCATTGATTCAGCCRCAGACTATTGTGGCAATATATTGAGCTTACAATTTTCATTCCTTGTGGTAAAAGTAACTTGACTGTTGTAGGGCAGGAAAATAATGTACTTCCATTTCTTAACTTCTAAGTAAAAAAAAAAAAAAGGCATCCTAAAGCTACTTGTTGGCAGAGAAGAAAAAAAAGGCATCCTAAAGCTACTTGTTGGCAGAGCTCTGCTGTGCAGTTGCTCCTTCAGCAGTAAGCAGAGGTACAGACCCTCTGGACTGGCCCTTCTGTTGTTATTTCAGCTCCTGATTCTCAGGCTGTTGAGGTTTGGCTTGGTCCCTGAAAAGCGTGAGCCTTTATTGAAAATGAGTTGATCAGAAATRTTTCAAAAATTGAAAACACTTCCATGAAAAGAGGGGGAAAAGGTTTGTGCTGGAAAGCAATGCATGGTAGGAAATGTACAGTTCAAATTATTTGCTTCATACCCTAGCATCAGCACTGGGCTTAGATCACTGAGGGATATTACAGAGCACTAACTCTGTCTGTGCAGATCACACTGGGAATTACAGAGTGTGGCTGTGCTATAAAAATGGATTGGTGTCCTTAYGGCACAAGTTTGTGCTATGTCTCAACTTTATTATCGGTGCTGATGGAAGCACTCATTAACAAGTAAAACTCTTGCATCAAAGCAGCAAAGGTAGCCTATCAGATCATGATGAGACACTGTCTTTTGGATGCCACTGTGGTGGCATGAGAAGTTACTATCTCTGGATGCTTGTTGTACTTCTCAGTCAGTTACTATTTCAGAGTGCTGCCACCAGATCTGTTCACTCAAATAGACACAAATTTGCTTTAGGCAAAATCAGCTGGCTCTACAAAGATCATCAATGAAATTAATTAAAGAGTAGCATCTAAGTTATGACAGTTTAAACTAACTCAGGTGACTTTTCCTTTTTCCACTCACAGTCATTCACCTACAGGTCARTGCATCTAATAATCCCCAGCAGAAAATGGTGGCAAAGAGCTGGAAGCCCAATCCTGTCTATCAGCACAGGTGGGCTCAGAGGCCCAGGGAGTCTAGTACGTGATTCCCTTGCCATGCTCATTGAGGACATTCCGTATTTTCCATTAAAAATAAAAGCTATCTTGAACTCAACCTTGAATAATCCAAGTGAAATTTATTAAAACATTAAACTGACATGGTATGAATGGGATTTCCTAGCTTCAAAACCTTAGAAAGCCACACTATGGGCTCCRGATCTGCCCGTGAGAGCTTAGGCCAAAACATGCATTCTACATGAGAAACCAGGCTCCAGACTGTTCATAACCTGTTACAGATAACTAWGGGCAAGTTTGTGCTGGGGCTACAACACCAGCTGTAGATGTTTGGCTTTTTAGCTTAAACAGTAACACCTTCAGCTCACAGTTCAAGTCCCCACTTTGGTCCCTGGCAGCTGCCATGCGAGCACCGCACGTAAGAGCCATAAAACTCACATGTGGCCTGTGTGCTACATCTGGGGTAGAGGAAACCGAAAGGAAAYGCTACGGGGAGATAACGCCACAAAGTGCTGAGGGACGGGTGGGAAGAGGGGAAAAAGCCAGAGCAAGCAGGACTGAAAGGCTTGTATAATTTAAACAGGGGTCAGTCTCATACCAAATGTTGTCTTAAATCCATGAAGGAAAAAAAAAAGAAAGCCCAGAAAATGTAGGATAAATTCACTGTGCACTATTTAATTCCTGGTATACTGCACTTGGCAGTAAACCACATAAAAGAGTTTTCTGTGTAGCTTCAAAATCACATAGACAGCAATAGCCAAATTAATTCAAGAATTCTTTTAGATAGCTTCTTCCTTCAGTAATTTTACCATCCCAAATGGCAAAAACTCACTGGAGTAATTTACATAGATTTTTTTTCAATCACTTTTTTGTATTTCCATCAGAAAAAAAAACCAAAACAATTTAATTCAATAAACAGGGCTTGAAAGTTTGATATGTAGAAGAATAAAATTCAGACAACAAAATCATTTTTGTGTTAAACAGTGTGAATACTTTTTACCCTCGTGGATCTGTTATATGCAGCACTCCTTTAAAGAAAGAAACAAAATTCCCTTTCACACCATGTAACTTCCATCAGTCTAACATCTTGTGTACCAAATTGAAACGTTTCAGACTACAGTATGGAAAGAAACAGGCTTTTATGTTTAGCTGCCTTCTCACGGCTCACCTGTGGTGGAACTGTTTTTAAGCTCAGTGCGATAGAGAACAGCTCCATGCTTACATCAATAAACCAGCTGCAAAAAAGAAAGCTCACAACGGAGGACCAAGAGTATAGCACCATTGTAGCTCTGAACTTTGTAATGTTACAAGGCAGCCGTGCTATAAAAAGACTGAAGGCAGAACAGTGTGAGGTCAGATAATCTTAACCACTTCTATCACCGAATTTCCTTTAGCAGTAGCAGGGAAGTGGAATGAAAATAATACTGGCAGCAATCGGTCAGCACAGTTGGTGATAAAGGGACTGAAGTGTTAATGCCTAAAGTAATTTCATTTCTTTGCGTAACACTTAATTGGAATGCAGTCAGATGTTTCTGAAAACAAAACCAGAGCTCAGTTACAGCTGTGCTGAGTCTAGGAAGAAGTGTATTTATCCTAAAGTACAGCATGCACATAGCCTCTCACAGAACCAACACACAAGCGGCACGAAAGGAGTGTGTGACCTGAAAGCGGCTCTGACAGGCAGGCAGGTTGGGGGAAATTGTGCAAGAAATATTAAGTCTCGTTGACTTCAGCCTCACTGAGAGTAAAGAGACACCTTTTGGAGGCACAAGACACCTCTAGTCAGCAGATCAAGAGCTTCTTGCCCCCTGAGAGACTTCTGGAGCTGCAGGAAGAACGCCAGTTTTGAAATAAAGCAGTGCTCACTCCTGTCATTAAATGGGAAGACAAGTAACAAAGTTGCAGGCAATGTCAGAAGGATTTGATGGGCGATAGTGGGTACTCATTTGAATGTGTCCACAAAGCAACTTGTAAGCACTTTCACTCCATCTTTAAGGAGCTCCACAAAACTTATATTCAGTATTAAATCCTGTTTTTTTGATTATGGACTATCATGCTTTCCAAGTATGCTGTTCTATGTTGTATGTCCACCCGAGAGATTTCTGGTGGCTTGGATGAGTGATGTTATGGTAACTCTGAATTTGCATTTGGGAAGGGATTTCAAATCTTCAATTAGCTGCTTAAATATGCCCACTCTGGAAAAAGAAAGCTTAGTTATAAAAACAAAGTAAATATCAAGTTGGGGGAAAGGACATTTGGTCCCATCAAAGAAATACCACTTGGCATGGACCACTTATTGGAAGAGCACAGTAAATCTAACTTTAATGGCATTTCTTTCAGCATCTTAGTTTCTTTTTTCCTTAAACAGCAGGTGATTCTAGCTCTAGTATCTAAGTTCAACTCTATTGGCATATTTATTTCTCAGCATTTAGCAATATTGTGTTTCTAGGCTTTATTTTGGAAGAGAAGTTTTACCAACAAAATTTTGCAAACACATCATCTCACATTTTCACTTCCCCCTCCATAGTTTTTCACTTGCAATCTATAGACACTACACTTTTGCTGCTCTGTAGGACTCTCTGAAAGCTAATCAAGAAAAGCAGATTTTACTATTTTAGGGGCCTTATGCTTGCCAGAAAAAGATTCAAAGCTCCACTGGAAAAATTTCATGGACTCCACACGCAGGCAAAAAGGATAAAAACATCACTGTATCCTCTTCATAAATGGGTAGAATCACATCTTATCAACAATTGGAAAAAGTCGAATACCCCAGGAAGTACATTCTTAATTCTGAATCAGTTTCTCACTCTGGAATTAGGACGAACTGTTTTCAGGAAGGACCTCTTTTGGCTAAGGCAATAAGCTAATTCTTTAACCACTTAAAGGTATGTTGGATTTCATTAGATGGGAAAAAAGGTGGTTAAATACAGGTTTGTGGACAATTTCAGTATACGTCAACATACGTTCCTACCTAAATTCTAGAGAGTATTTTGATACTTGTCCTCTAGCCTGAAACACGATGCTAACCAGTTGTCATTTCCCAGCCTCCTGCAGTAGCTCCATTGGTCCTGGGTGTGAATGTGCTTTTAGTTGTGTAAAGTGAGTTGAGATGAAAAATAATACAGCAACAATATGGAAAATATTCCTGATCAAATCAGTAAATGGCCTCCATTACATCACCTTTGCAGGAYCACCGCTGAATCTATAAGATAATGTAAAGACTACAGTGGAATCGCCATCAAAGTTGGGTTTAAGTACCCAACTGGATTCCCTGTTCTCATATGATTCTATTCAGTAAAGCCAGAGCCAGATGGGGCCCTGTGCGAGATGATAATGGCACCATACACTGCTTACTTTGATTGGCCTCTGGTTCCAAGTCTTCTTGTCGTTAGCTGTGGAAACTGTTGTCTTATTATCTGCAAATAAAAAGAACTGATATTTAGAGAAATGGAAAAGCACATTTACTCCTACCTAATTTAATATGGACTTTTAACACAGAAAAGCAGAAAAACTGTACTTCAACGTCAATAAAATACATGGCAGGAGAAAACAGAAATACAGCTTTTTACTTTTTTCATTATTAAAAGAGGGGAAAGAGACTTTAAACTTCGTTCTAATTCCATTAACCACCATCAATTTAAATACTTTCAGAAGTTACTGGAGCAGAACATATTTCCTTAAAAATCTAAGATTGGTTCTGCCTCTAAACTAAGGATAATCATAATTAGAATTGGCCCGCTATTTACTAATGTGACTTTGCAGAATCAACAAAGTTCTCTACAAACCTTCACAAACCTGCCATTAAACACTTATTTTTCTAAAAGATGATTCTCTGAAATGATTTTGGTATTTGACAGGGGCACCATTTCTACCAAGGAAAACTCATAATGGCATTTTAACTTGTAATCAATTTATTCTCTATGGAAAACAAGTGCATCTCAGAAACAGCAGGATACCATCAAGAATCCAGACTCTAGTCTGTCAGCAGGCATGAAAAGAACATTGCTACTGTAAAACTAAACTTCTTCAATGCCAGTTGCATTTAAGGAAATGAATCAATGAATGTTGATTGTGCCTTCAGTAATCAGAGCCTCTATCAAGCAGGCTAATCCTGATGAAAAAGCTTTGCTGTAGTTGCTGCAAAGGAGATGCTCAGCACCTCACAGGATTGAACCAGATTCTCGGTGGGGTCTGCAGTAGGAGGAAAACTCTTCTGCGAGACAGAGTCATGCAACAAAGACTGCAGTAACCCTTGAAGATTCACTTGCAAAGGAATTTCTTCCTTTTAAAATTTGTAATAAATTTTAATTGTTTTTATTATATAAATTGCTAAATGCTTCCTCTTTGGGGGGAACACTATCTAATATTAAAGGAAAACAAGCATGCAAGATGGAATATAACTGTTCAACTAAGAAAAAAAGTCAATTTAAATTGATTAAATAATATGGATTTTTTTTCTCCATTAGCCATTTTGCCACCGTGATAAATATTTAATCCTGATTGATGACTGTAAGCTTTGGAACCTGTATTTGGATCAAAAGGTGCTATATAAATAAAGACATTACAATGTCACATATTTGACCATTTCTTCAGTACTTTTTTGGGTTTTTAGCAACGATACAATCATCTTCCCTTTGTATCATGTAAAAATTGACCTGTGTGGGTTTCCAAGAGCTTTGCACAACGTGGCTGATGTCAAAAATGCAGCAAAGACTCAGAGTCGCTAGGTTGTTCAGCTTTAATTTCTGGAGCAAAACTTCAGCAAACAGTAAAACACTTTTGTGGAGCTGTGAAAGTTCAGCCTAGCTGTTTGATAAATGAGCAGACAGGCAAGCAGCCCTTCTTTCTTTTTTTGTATGGATTCAATGAAGCCTGCCTAAAGAACACCACATGCTGTTCCAGCTACTGATCTAACATTCCGCAACATCTCAGCCTTCCAAATTCCCTTTAATTACACATTAATCCCACCCCTCTCTCTTTCATTTTCTGCAGACAGGGTTGGGGGCTCCACAAGGCTGTGGGAAAAAAGGCAGCGTTGAAGAACTACTTTCTGAGGATGGTTTTTTTGGGCTAGGGGATTTTTTTAGGGTTGGTTGTGTCGGTTTTTTGGGGKTTTTTTTTGTGTCAGTTGTCATTCAGAAAATACCAGTCCTCTCCATAAGCTGTTTTTACAGCAGTTGACATAATATTAGAGACAGTTTACTCTATTTTTTCTTTTGGAACAACATCAAACCATATTACTCTCAAGTCTTTCTAGTAGCAATGAAGTGTTATAACGCACACTGTAAATGCTACTTTATGAACCATATGCCGTGGGAGTTCCTGGGATTTAAATAAATCAGCCAATTTCTACATACCAGGGCAGAGGTGATCAGGAAAAGAGAATGAAGCAGTTTGATCAGATGATCCCTTTTTCTTTCCTTTGTTTGTTTTGTTTTTAAATCCAGCACACTTTAAATGAGATACACCTTTCAGAATACATCTAAAAAGTATGCATCACTTAAAATACTATTTCCCAATAACTTACAAAACAAAAAGAGAATAATCTATCAAACCTTCAAAAAAAAAATTAGGAGTTTTTTATCTAATCCTGCATATGTAAAGTATGTATAAGCATGGTGTACTAATATCTAGGTGCTTGTACACATATGCATGGGCATTAATGTTTGTGTTTGGAATAAAACAAGTCAAGTAATAAAAGAAGGCTCTGTTCATATCAATTTTTATATTCAGCTATGTTTATGCAAATCTCTGTGCAATGATATTGGTAAAGGCAGGAAGATTTCCCTGAAAGGAGAGAGGAAGTCAGATCAGGCAGGACAAAGTGGAGTTTACTGTGTGCTTTAATCAGTAGAAAAAGAAAAGAGCCCAAAATGTTGATTTTTAAATCACTGTCAACCTGAAAAGTCACTGTATAAAATGTCATCATTAGTTTAATGTTTATTAACATTTAAAGACCTACAGACAAAATGAGTTAATTTTACAATCCTGTGGGGAGGGAAGGGGGTTCTAATTGTCAGACACGAAAATTCAGGTTTGGATCTGAAAACCAAGTTGGATTATTTGCCTTTCATCACTGCAGTGAGGTTGCACAAGCAAATGAATCAAGAGCAGACCACGCAGTTTGATCTGCTTTCTGAATGGAGCCCAGTCCCTGTTCTCACAGCAATTCCGGCTTCTCAACACAAACAGTGGTTAAAAGATCTCATGGGTGGTATCCAAGAGAATTTTGGAGTGAACAGACCTTTTACCATTGTCCTTCAGTGGAGCTAAAATTTCATCTCACACTTCTCCAAAGTGACCGCAATTCCAGCTGCCCTATAAGGTCTGCTGGGTAAAAAGGTACAGGTTTTTCATTTTCCAAGTAAAATTCCACCTAAGTTCCATGGCAGTTTTGACTGTTAGGCATTATTTCAGGCTACCTGGCTTTTTGGTTTTGAGACAGATGCAGATCAGGAGTTTCACATGGAAATATCTTCTGTCCCCACTATGCTAGCCTTAGAAACCAATGCTCCTGCAATTTCTTCCTCAGTTACTGAACTTTAAAGTGTTCTTCCTCTCTTTTCTCTGGGCTCTGCTTAAGACACAATGTTGCCTTCTGCCTACAGAAGATGTTTTATATCTTTCTTGATTAAAAAAAAATAATATTAATAACTGCTTTACCTTTTTGCTACTCCGTAGTTCTTCTGGTGAGTGCCTACAGCATAAGTAATACCCAAATAGAAGTCATTACATTATAAACCAACGTATATATAATTTACACTTTTTCAGGGGACTAGTATATCCAGGTCAGGTTTTGCAGACAATCCTGACTCATGATTTTCAGAAAGTCTGTGCAGGTAGAACATAAGGGGAGATAACAGGATTATCCCATTTCAGCTTTTTTAACCTAGCAGAGGTGTCTGAATAAACTTGAATTAAATATCTAGTTACTTGCATTTTTGGTCATTCTCAAAATAAGGCAATAAAAATTWAATGGGTTACTTGAGCATCCATGCAAAACACAGAAAGCTTTATGAGCAACGGCTAAAAAAATGCACTTCCTCTGCCAGGGTCTGTATTCCAGTCTGCACAATCTGTTAACCTTAGACACTGCTAACTACAGGAACTGTTCTGTTACCCACATATGGCTGCAAGGGTGCATTCCTGCAACCTGATTACTGCCAGTTGTCATTTCTGCCACTGCCTCTCTCCCCACATCTCCAGAACTGTAACATAAGCAGTGCCAGACTCACCTTTAAAATGAGGAATCATACAATCACAGAATGGCTTGGGTTGGAAAGGACCTTAAAGATCATCTTATTCCAAACACTCTGCCATGGGCATGGACATTCTGCCTTCATCACTACATTGTGACCCATCACTCCTCATAGCATTCACTATCAAACTGTGAACTTTATGTTTCCCAATTATTCCATCTAAAATCATCTATGACATGTTAAAACAAATCGGGGACAAAATCTTACAAAGCATCTTATGTGTCTGTCTTCATGCAAACAAATAAGGATGGAAGAAATCAGAGATGTCTGGAAACTTCTGAAGTAATTTTTTTTTCTCCCTCCTGTGTCAAAATATTAAATTTTGCTCCCGGGGCAATAGGCAGAGGAGGGCTTTTAGAAGTCTTTTCCCTGGAATAATTTAAATTTCTGCTTTTCAAAAGGCATGATCATTTTGTCAGTGCACCTGATCTAGAAGGATGTTATTCTTCATGACTCTTGTTCCTATTTGAAATAATTCTAACCATGCTTCTAGAACCTCACAGAGTAAGGAAATAAGATTAAATTAAGCTGCAACCCAGCAATTGCACACTGCCAGAATGAGAAATGGATTCCTGTCTCTGCACTCCCCACCTCTAGGAGGTTCTAGAGAGATTCTACATACAGTGGAATAAATTCTCTTTCTGCTCCTAAAAATTCTTCATAACAGGGCTTCACAGGATTTGGCTCTGTTTATCTCAATTCAGGTTTCAAGTCCCATATCTAGACAGCATGCTTTTCTTTTATGAAGTCAGGTACAGAAGATCTGCGTTTATTTACCACTTTCTACTGTAGCATTTCAGTCTTAATCTTCCTTGCCATGGCAGCAGCAAAGAAGTCAGTGATACCAACCATAACTATATTCTCAGAGAGCTGCACTTTCCTTATTTTCATTGCTGCAAAACACAAGCAATACTGATGCCTTCAATCTTATAAACGTAAGATTTTTAGGCTCATCCATCTTTGACCCAATACTATTCCAGTTGGATCATTCCCGGGTTTCCCCATCTGCTTCAGTGCTTTTCAAAACCCTGCTCTGAGACAGCCTGTTATTATTGACATCTCTGTTAGCAGGTACCTTCTGGCTCAAAGATGGCTTGGAGCTGGTTTAACACAACATTGTCCTGAGGAAATGGTCAAGAAAACTTGCACGAAGAAACATGCACTGATAGGAAAGAGCATAGTCAAAGTAGTCCATTACAAAATACCATTCCTGTCTCTCAAATCCACCAAACCATGTAAAGAAAAGGAGATGTGTGACTCTGTCTATATCTTCTCTACCCCTTGCTTGCTTACTTGCATGGCCAGAAGGGAAGACATTAATGCATAGGCTCAGTACCCAACCACAGATCTGTTGTCTGTTTAGATTCAATAACCTTCCCATTTCTCTCCACTTACTTTGATAATTTTTGGAATAGGGCATGGTCTAGCTGTAGGATAAGAACTTGTTTCTAGCACTGATACATCTCAATTGATACTGAAAAGCAAGGCAGAAAAGCCTGCTGGCCCTTTCTCTAATGCCTGTGCCCAATTCTGCCTGCTATGGAGTTTAGATTCTGTGAAAAAATCCAACTGAACTGGGCCCTTCAGCAAAGCTTGTGAGACCTCTCCTCAAATTCGTCTATGTACAACAATATCCTTCTTCAGCAGTTCCTCTGGCCAGATGGAATTCAGCCTAAGGCATGATCAAACAGATTACTGCATCCCAACAAAGCTGCAAACATCAACTGCTCTGACTCAGATCCTTAGCTGAGCTGCAGCCACTTTTGATGCTGACTTGCTGAAGCCAAGCAGATCTAAAACCATGCACAACTCCCCCTGCTCTGTACTGGTGCCAGCACACTTACTGCCATCACCCAGCATATCTGTGGGAAAAGGCTGAGCGCCAGGATCCCTGCACTCTGGCAGACCCTGTGCTGTAAGCACAGCCTCTGGGACGTGTTGACAAGGCATGAGGTAAAGCAGCCCAGGGGCCACTCCATGCTTAAAGCTTAACCGGAAGCCAGATGCTTGACTAAAAATCCCATAGCTATAGGGCACTGGGAAAGGAAAAGTCACTCCAGAGAAATTGAGGTGTCCTTGCTGGTTTCCTTATTCCCCAAGCTCAAGGAGAAAAAGGCAATAGTCAGCAACCTGCTATAATACAAGGGATCAGTGAAGCAGAGCCAAGAGACAAAGACCTTTCCAACTACACTGTAGGATCACCACTACCCACACCAGCATGGCTGCTTGCTTCTGCAGTACTTGTGTTATCATGGTCTTATCAGAGGAGCTTGGCCTAGAACGTTCTGAATTGCGAAGAAAAGTCATACTGGTGTTAACTGTCCTTCAGTCAGGAATCTTAGCTGTTAAAAGAGGATGAAGGAAAAGCAGGGACTGCTTGGATAGCACTGACAGACTGATATGGTCATTTGATGTAACAAGAGAAACCAACACCTCAGCTTTAGATTGATTTTTTCACCCGTTCTATTTTTGTATTCAATATTGTAGAAATTGTTCATAATAAAGCAAGTGCTGCTGTAATCTATCAGAAAAGAGCAATAAGAGTAAATTCAGCTTTGCTACACCAGTTACTATTGAGGCTACTTAGGAGCAAATTGAGAGTAAAGAAATAAAACACATCTTCAGGAGAAGCATCACCTTATGAACAACAGCAGGCAATTTCCTGATGTGTGCATTTCAATACAAAGACAAACCAGAATGCAATCCCATCGCAATGTCATTATCAAAGAGGCTTCAATAAAGGTCTCGTTTGTCCTTTTTAAACATTAAAACCATATAGTATGATTGCATGAAACCGTAAATCCTATTTATGCTAATCATGCTTGGAGCAGCAGTCCTGCCGGCAAAACCTCTGGGCATAGAGACAGTGCATCGTGATGAAAAAGGCATCTGGCTGGTACAGCTTTCACCTCCCCGGAGCAAAGTAAACTGTTGGGGAAAAAAGGTTCTTTCCTAACCAATATTTCAAGTCGGTTTTGGACTTAGCCCTTTATTTAGTGAAATGTATTTATTGGAATCTCATTTTCACTTCCAGCAAAGCCTGACAGGGAGCAGCAAAATTTGTGCGAGCATGCATCCACGTTAAACCCCTTTAAGATGCCCAAGTGATGTAACAGCATCTCAGGCTGGGGGAGAACCATCCTGAAAAATCTCAGCATCCTTCGTTTTCCTTTTCAAATACTAATTTATTATTGCTTGTCAAAAGACATGGCAGGAAAGCGCCAAAAGAAACAAACAGAAGAGGAAAGTATTTATCCTCCAGGGGGCACATGGGAGTTGGGAAGAACTTGGCTTCATGAGGATGCCAAGCGGGAACTACGGCAGGGCCCGGCAGGGGACTTAGCACTGCACAATAACTTTAAAGCAGTGAACTGAGGACACGGAGGACAGGAGAAATCGCTGCAGATGAGGGAGAGTACATCTTCCAGGGTCTTGATTTGGAAAACAATCTACATACAGGGTCATAAAAGAAACAAGAACAAAAATCAGTGTTGGAAATAACTGAAAGAGAAGCTCAAAGACCTGCCAACCCAGCTAACAGCTGGGCAGTATGGTAGAGCCTGGGGAGCCTTATGGCACCCAACCCTGCACAACAGCTACGGAGGGGTTTGGAAATGCTCAAAACATTCCTGCTTTTTATTTCATTCAGTGGAGGCCCTAATTCAGAATGATTTGGCTTTTGCAATTAAATACAGTAAGAATGAGAAGTCAGAGTCATCATCAACCATAATTCTTAGCATAATTCTTAGTGTGTTAATTATCACCAGCATTTTATGTGAACATGTTACTCGGAAAAAAACCAAGCAAACATACACCTGCACAACCTTCCCTGCRGCAAGCAGTGGCAGAGCTTTCAGCTGGAAACACCTTGAACTGCTCTCCAAATCGCCAAGGTCCCATAGCAGAGCCCGAGGCATTTGCAGCACAGGGCTCAGGGGCACAAGGCTGCCGTCTTTTTTGTGACCTCAGCAACAGGGCTTTCACTCCTTCTGCCTGAAGACTAATTCACAGACTAAACATGTTCACTGTGGGAGAGCTTTTTCTCATATGTAACATTTAATTGTTAGTAACTCAGTGACATACCTGCCCTGCCTCACTGTACCTTCCTGTCTTCTCACTAGCTGCACGGAACATTTTTACTTATTCTGCTTCACTTTTGCATGAAATCAAACTATAATATGCTTTGCTGCCTACAGTAAGAGCAGAAGTTTAACACTGGAGTCTGCACTTGATGCTGAGCTGTAACCAGCAGATTACAGGGTCCTCCCTAGCCACTATTTAGTTAAGGTATGTGAAAGAATGCTTGGTCCTGTCTTTTGCAGACAAGAAAAAGAACTGTAATGACAGACTAGGTAGCACAGCAGATTGGGAAATGCTGGTATAGATAAAACTGCCTGCAATTTCCACATGTTAATTGAATGAGTGTAACACTAAAACTTGACTAAAAAAGTTACAGCTGCCTTTGTCATATAAGAACACATTATTAACCATATTAGAGTATTCCAGTTTTATATATATTTTATGTGGCTTAGTACAGGTTGGGGTTTTTTCTTTGCTCTTCTCGTCCCTTTAATTGCTATTAGCCTGGTTTCCTCAGAAAACAGTCTCTATAACTGTCTCTGTTAATCTCTCCACCACTCAGACCARTTTTGGTTTCATGAATGCAATATTACCAAGTGTATGAGGTCTAGTTCATGTCCTAGAAGTTTAATAGAAAACACYGGCTGGATAGTGTGGAGAACATACTGATGATAATGCTGAGGACAAGGCAGGGAAGAAATCTCAAGTTTAGCTGACTCATTTGGCCCTGCCTGACTGGACAACCATGAGCAGGAGGCAACCAGTCAACACTTTTATTGCTCTGAACCAGCCACTCCACGTGCTGCTTCTTGCCCAGCTGTCAGCGTGGAGATGGGGAGAACAAATGTAGCAGGCAAACAGACAGACAGACAGACAGACAAGAGGGAATCTAAAAATAAAGTAGAAAGAAGGAGCAGCAGATGCATGAGAAGCCAGACCTTGATGTAGTGACTGGGACCTGGAAATAATTGAACTTATTTCAGGGAAACATGGAGATAYTACATAAGATTTAGGTAAGGCTATGAATTTAGGGAAGTTAGGAGATGGCAGGAAGTCCTATTAGTTCAGCAGCTCATGAACAAGTTGTCTCTTCTTGCCATGCTCTGTTGTGGATATATTTCATGTACATGGGCTGAAGTACTGCTTACAAAACCTTAATCTGAAGGGATCACTTGCAGGCAAGTTTCATGTCTCCAGTGGTAACTTTAAAATTGAAATCAACACTGTTCTGTTAAGTGAGTTGTAACTGAGTATGTAAGAATAAATAGGATGTTACTTATTATAGTTTGGTTTAATGTGCTGCACTCCAAGTCTCTTTCTAAAAACTACTAGTCTGTTGAAGAAGAAGCCTAAATATTTAACATTGCCCACAGAGCTAAAGTTCAGAGATGAATTATAAATTTGATGTGGTCTACTGAAAGGCAAACTGTCTACAATTTCACAGAACAACTAGCTCCTTTCTCTGGAGGAGATGACAGCTGCAGGGCTCCTGGTGTTTCCCAGTGAGGACAAACACATCTGGGGTCTCTGTTTCAGCAGCTAAGTGCAGAATGCCTTAAATAGCACATATTTTACTGCACTGCTTCGACTGCCTCCAAGGCATTTGTGCAACTCACCTTGCCAATATGGTATTTAAGTCACATGATAACACACGTCGGCTAAAACTTCATCCATGTACCTGCTCCAAAGGAGAAGCTGGCTGCAAGCTATTAATAGAATGGAGATGTGCCTTGCAGCTCTTCATGACTGTGCAGTACATTTCCTTAGCAGTAACAGGTTGGAAAGAATCACTGGGGTCTGCTCACATTCTGCAGATGGAGAAGCTGGTTTCACTTCAATTTTTGTTCCACAGTTGTCTGAAGTTCCTGGACACAACCAGTGCAGAAGCACCAGTTTCTAGATACAAAAGTAATGGCCACCCAAAGTACTAGTGTGAAACAGTACTAGGATGATTCTGTAGGGCTTCCTTCATCTCCACAAAAAGGTAAAAAGTTCCATGCATCACTGCTTCAGAATTCTATTGCAACTGAGAGGAAAACACTTGGACCACAGTACACGAAACACACATTGGAATGCCACAATTTTTGGATGGAAGTCACAGTACCTGTCCTGCTAGGTCATGACACTCCTATTAATGAACAGGTGTATGTATGAGGGGCAGGAGAGAAGGGGGATGAAGTACTAAACCGTGTAACAAAACTGCCACATACTGAAAAATGGTGAAATCCCTGTAAATTTAAGTTCTGATGGAATAATTCCTTACAATTTATAGAAGTTTTTAGCAGCAGCAGACGTAGCATTGTGTAAATTTGAGCCATGTTCCAAATGTGCTAGCCTGCATTAAATCTGTTTCTTATTCTCACTGTTCCTGAATTGCATGTTGCCACTATACTTACCACYTTATAGCAATAATACGTACAAGGAACAACTTCATTCACACTTATGTGGTGTATTTAAACAGAAATCTAAGACAGGATCTACGAAGGTATGCAGGTCTTCAAGACACAACCAACACAGTAATGTTACCACATGGTACACTYTACTTTCCTTGCTAAACTGCCTACCTAAAGATGCACTGTAGCAAATGTCATCTCATTAAATGCATTCTTCTCCTACTCTTTACACAGGCACTTACCCTAGGAACATTTTTCCTTCTCTGAATACCCTGCACTTCTATAGAACAAATGTTGTAAACACAAAAAGAGAACAGCTTGCAGGGCAATTGGCTTCAGACTCATGCTTGCAAGCATTTCAAAAACAGTGGCAAGCTCTACACTYTGGTTTTTTCACAGCCTACAAGTTTTAAAGGCCTGTGATGCATTCTATAGCAGAATTTGAGTTTTAAATATCATCCAGTTTTTCACTGAGAGGAAAACATCACCTGACCAGCAAATCCAAAATACAGACTTCATGTAATCTTCTAGCCAGCTATTAGTATCTGCTACTAGTTTAGAGCATAAGAGAGCTTTACTGCTCACACCTGGACGATGCACAGCTGTATCCGTGCTAGGAGTACATCTCCACTGAGAATCTGGAGTTAACCACAGTGACTCTTACTAGAGCAGGATTGGAAAGGGAAGTACAAGGAGTCACAGTGCAAAGATGACTTGGCAGCCTGTACCTGCAGTGCACTCTAATGCAGTTAGATGCTTTCTGGACTGTCACATCTGAAGGCATTGTACTCCACCATGTGAATTTGCCACATCATTTGCTATCATTAATTCAGGGATCTCCATATCATGCTCAGAAGAATGGCACAGACACACTTCAGAATTCAGTGACTGGTATTTTACCAATTTCCTGATATTTCTGTTTTCAAAACTTATACGTTTGTTTAAGCAGTGCAGGTCATAATGCAGATGTGTTTATATTGGCTTGTATTCAACTTCCAATTCAACTTTAACTGCCAATATTGTGTGCCATGTCACTGTCAGCTAGGCTGGAGACTGAAGTACTCTGGAGTCTAGCCATGGTTAGAAACTATTCCAACCATCAAAATAATTAAAATCTTAGCCTTTGTCCAACAACTTGAATACACAAGAGACTTCATTCGTACACCTCTGTCTCTAATACCAAATGAAGATTTAATTCTTTCCAATAATACAAATTCACCCGAACCCAGTGAGAGTTTAAGGTGTCATACTTCTGTTTAGTCTTACCTTCCCAAAGCTGGCAGCATTAACAGGTTGTGTGTCATTTTTCTCACAGAAGTCCAAGTAATGCATGTAGAGAGCACTTCGGGGAATGCAAACACCTTCTGCAATCTCATAGTTCTCCTCCAGCCTTAAAAAGCAAATATCAAACAGAGAGAACTGCAAGTATGTTGGATGTCCTGTATGATAAAGAGTATACAAAGCTTCATCTTTTAAGATCAAACATTCTGACTCTCTTGTCTACTAAATTTTCTCTGCTTTGTTCCTAAGTGCTCCTTCCAATTCATTCGCATAATACTTACTTGCTTCATTTGGTTCATACTCACTATCAAAATCATAGCTGTGAGTTCTCAGCAATCTGTAACACCCTAAAAGCATCCTGCAGTAAACGAATAAATGTACAACAATGAAACAACAAACATTCACTGAGGAGAAGCAGTCTCTCCTTCTTCACAGAACAGGTCACCTTTGGTTCATGACACTCTTTTCACTCCTGTCCAGCTGCAAAATTGCTTACCTTGAGGGAACAGGTGTGCTAAAGCAAGGTATTCGCAAATACTCAAGAGTGTCCACAAAATCATACTGTACAACATTTTCTTGCTATTGTTTACGGGCAAAGTGAAAAAAAAAAGAAACCACAATCTGAATACAATGCTGAAAAAAACCCAGCAAAATAACCTTCTCTTCTACCTTTTAGAAATTGTTATTATTCATTTATACATGCAAATATACAACTATAAAATTTTAAATTATATGTCAAATATATGAGTAAGCATATGCTTCATCTTTAAATTTTGAAACTGGTCTCATAAATCTATAAATTAGAAGAAACATTCCTTTGAAATGCCATTTTTACAATTGCTGATCCAAAAATGTTCAAGAGGTATTTACATACACACTTAACTTTAAACCATAATTAATCTTGTCATCAACGGTGTCAGTCATATGCAGATATAGTTACATGTGCGCTTGTCTGCCTTGGTGGGCAAGAGAAGACGTTAGATAACTTCCTCTTAAATGTAATCAAAAATTAATACATATTTTCAAAAACCTCCAATTTTACAGGAAATAATCCCTGTCATTTGGTAGCTGTAGAACATCTTCCAAATATCCAGTTTCTCTCCTTCCTTGCCTTTTTCAGGACCTACCTACCTTCCATTTCAGTTATCGTGATCATTTGTGACTGCAAACTATTTTAATAAGATATCCGGCTAGATGAATGGAATCAGTTTGTATGGGCAACATCTATTATTCCTTGGTTTCTACAGAAATATCATCATGGCATCTTTCCTCAATTTCATAGTGCTCTAACAAAACCTCCTTTCAAAACCTGGAGAGTTCGTTTGTATACTATAGCTGCTAATTGGAATGTCAGCTTCCGTGACCAAGACAGGACAGAAAGAAAAGCAGTTAATTATTTCTCTTCATATCTGATGAATTTTTCTCTTTTTCTTCTCTCTTTCACAGAGAGTCATTAGTCTGACACTGAACAATGCCCCATTATACCTGAACTTTTTTTTAATGATCAAATACCCATCTTGCTCCACTTCTTTTATTTTCCTGTCTTTTATTTAACAACTTTATCATATTTTGAATCCAGCTTCATTCTACAGTATTGTAGAAAGATAATGAACACAAGCTTCTACCTAACAAATCATTACCAAATATATATATATATATATTAACATTTTAAATGTTGTAATAAAGCCATCTGAAATCCAGCAGTTCACAATGAGACCTTTTGTACCACTAAAGTATAGGAATAAAGCCCTTAATCCTTCCACAGGAATGACAATTTTATCTGTTCCTATTACTGCTTCCCTCCTTATACACTTATTTAGTTCTAGATTAAATGAGATTATTCTATATCAGTCATGCCTGTAGTGTAGTTACAGATTTATTTTTATATATCAAGACCACAGAACTACTGTGATGTTAACCACTGCTAATCACATAAGAGGTTCCAGAACAGATTAATTTTGATGCAGTATAACAATGTCTAAGAAAGTACTAATCTGGGGAGAACCCATTACCTAGCTGTGCTCTACCTTCCTCTTTTTAAATTCTTTTTAGAAATGTTGCAGAAAATAGAATAATTTTGTCGACTTCAGAATACTGTTATTATTCAGAGTACCTACACTGTAAGCCAACAAACTGCATAGGATTAGGTTGTCTGTACTTTGAATAATTCTGTTTGGGGAAGTAGACACACACACAAAACAAAGTAAAATAAAGTTTCACTCTTACACTTTGGTCAACCAGTTCACCAACAAAATAATAATGAACATTTTAGAGCCAAGCTGTAGCTTTACAGGTGATAATGAGCACAGGAATATGGGATAAGCACAGAATACTAGGTATTGCTATATTCATGCCTTAGCAGTTAAATTCAAGCTTGTGCAGTTTCCTGAATTATGATGTATTTGGCAGTTTCCTCCATTATGATGTATTTGGCAGTAGTGCTACATTTACCAGGCCTTTCACTTCATTTTGTGTCATCAATGAAACAAAACAAAAGCATCATTCCTGTTTCCAGGAAAAGGATATTTAGCCAGGCTGACAGTCATCCAGACATGATTCTTGGCTTCTTCAGCTGTTCTTCATCCTCCACATTTAAAATGTTCAACATATTTCATCTTTGGAGAGGCACAAACACGAAGGATAGATCCCCATGGGATTCATACAATTTGCCCTTTTCAGCAAGATGCCAGACAAAGAATAACTAATAAAGTTGATGGCAATATGAATTCATGTGACAAAATGTACATACTTCCCTTTTGTCTTTGCTATGCTTTCCCTATTGCTTTCTTCCTCCTCTTTTTCCTTGCAATTGACATTTCCTCCGTTTCTGTTCTCCAACATTCTGTTGCAGCCTTCATTAGCTGCAAATGATAGCAGCACCTAACAGTGAAAACATGACCAGCTTTAACTTGGCAGACACCAGATGCTGCAGACAACTGTGGGGTTTCCCTTGGCCAGAACAAGGGCAGTTTGGTACTGTATCCTGGAATCTGGTCAATAACTTACCCCACGACTTCCACCTCTTGAATCCAACCCAGAGATTCTTGTAAGAAGGCAGGACACATGCTTGCCCAAGGGACATTCACATAAAGTTTTCTGTCTTTCCTGACTAGGCAAATACTTGGTGTAAGGCCTGATGTCCTGCTTTCAGCTGGGACAGGGTTAATTTTTTTCCTGGCTGGCACCGTGTTGTGTTTTGGGTTTAGTATGAGAATAATGTTGACAACACACTGACATTTTAGTTGCTGGTAAATTGTGATTACCTCAAGTCAAGGACTTTTCAGTCTCCCACGCTGTGCCAGCGAGGAGCTGCACAAGGAGCTGGGGATGCACATAACCAGGACAGCTGACCTGAACTGGCCAAAGGAATATTCCACACCATGGAACATCATGCCCAGTATATAAACTGGGGGCAATTGGCTGTGAGGTGCCGATCGCTGCTCAGGCATGGGCTGGGCCTTGCTGGCAGTGAGCAATTGCGTTGTGCATCTCTTGTTTTTTCTTGGGTTTTATTACTCTCTTTTTCCTTTTCATTAACATTACCACTATTATTATTAACTTACTTTATTTCAATTATTAATCTGTTCTTATCTCAGCCCATGGGTTTTACTTTTTTCCAGCTGTCCTCCTCATCCCACTGGGAGCAGGAAAGAGGAAGGAGTGAGCAGCTGTGCAGTATTTAGTTGTTGGCTGGAGTTAAACCACAACACCTGAGCAGGCAAAACTATCAAACATGTAAAGCTAAACCTCGAGGAARTGCTCTGTGCAGCACTTCTACAGTGCTAATCACAACAGTTTACCAACCCACGGGTTGCTAGGTGCTACTGCAGTACAAATAACCTGATGTTGATGTGTCTGACTTTCCAGAACAGTGGGAACTCCACATCTTCACACAAAGTAAGCTCACTACTTCAGCAATTAGACCCTAACTTTTGAGCTTGTCATTTTAGTTAGTATATCTATTTCTCCAGGAAATACCAATTCAAAGCTGCAGTACATATGTTGAAAAGCTTATGGAAACCACTAGAAAATTGTTGKGTGGTATATGGCTGGTAAGCTGGATAACTTTTTACCTGCATGCCTGTTAATAAACGAGCCAATTGTATAATTCAGTTTGACAGCAGCTGAAGATTTTAAACGTGAAAACTTCTTTGCTTACATTACCTCATGGAATTTTGGGTGGAAAATTAATGGAGGAAATTGCAGATCCTCTAGAATACTCAAAGGGGAAAATATTTGACCCACCTCAACATGTAAGAAACATAATACAACAGACAGGTAGTAAGCCAGTACACTAGCAAGAGAGAAGGGAAGAAGTCGTAAGCAGCCTTTTCAGAATCCAGATTCTAGGATTCTACTGCAAACACTGCTGAACGAGCTGCAGCGTGCACACTACATTCCAGCAGGGCTCAATATCCCTGGAGTTTAGGGATTTACTACTGACGAAGCTTGAAAGTATTTGGCAAAAGACTCTTTACAGTATTTGCCTGTTTTCTGTTGCGAACAGTATCACTGGATGTTCTAATTAATGCTGGCTTCTTGGCTACCACATTATTTGCTCCTGTGGAAAAGACCCTTAACTGACTTCATTGCAAAATAAACACTGTTCTGAATCTGGGACTGGTAAGCCCTGCTTGCTATTTTATTTTAGCTAGATAGTTTTTTATTATCCTGTTCGAACTGTGTTGAAGTTGTGGGAGTGAATAATGAAAAATAATAAAATACCACTATGATATTTCACTATTATTTTAATAATTTTCTCTCTCTCTGTAGTCACTCCCTTTCTTGAGTGTCTGTTAAAGAAAAGTCACTCACTTTTCTTGAACTTCTGAAAAACGGGACTTTTGTGGTACAAATAGGTATAAAGAAACAATAGCTCCCAACTAAATGCCTTTATTTGTATTTGCCCATCTCATCATTTGCATTGAAAGTGTCCTCAAGTTTCTGCATACTGGCAGCAACCTGTTCAAAATCAAGCCACAGGTCTTGAGGTTTTTTAGTCTAAAAATCTCACTGATCAACTTTAAAAAGCAAATATAGAAGAAATAATCCAAATCATCTTTATGCATATTTCACATAATCATGTAATCTCATGGGCAGAAAAATAGAGTAAAATACACTGAATGAATTATTCTTTGTGGGTTTTCTCAGTGAAATTTCCCAAGAGACCGACAGAAGAAGAAAAATAATCTTGCTAACATTTTGCTTTAAAAAATCCCATACTTTTTACCAATAACCTTATCTTTTCATCCAGAAAACTATGAGAAGTACTTCAGGTACGAACAGGTAAAGGAAAGGCCTTTCTTTAAAAACGCTGAAAACAAGCTAAGGACTATGGCATTTCAGATAAGGATGCTTTCAGGCTTCTCTGCAACAGAGCTCTGTTCTGCCAGATCCATGAAACCTATCGAAAGATGCTTGATCACTTGCGATATTAAGAAAGCTAAATGAGAATTAAAAACCTAAATTAAGGCAAAAGTCAACAAAAGTCTAAGACACAGCCCATAGCAAGGAATGCCAGAATTACAGGTACACACTACAGAACATGCAGACTAGAATACTGGTGTAAATCATGGGGAACAGCAGTTATTATTTATAGCACTGTAGACTAACTCACAAACTTTCCTCTTCCTATCCTCTCTCTCTTCCTAATTACCCCTCCTTTTTTTCTCCTCACTAGATTTGCAAGGGGATTTTGACAAATTAATCAACTCAAACTCTTTCCTTCTGCTGTCTCCTACATTAAATTACAGAGATCTCATTTCAGTAAAATAGTTGGTAAGGGTGAGCTTCATCAGACACTGAAACAACTGTGAGTCTTGAAAAACAATTCTCAGTACTAGTTTTCCTTTTGTAATAAATATAACATTGATGACAAACCACAAATAACCAGCTGGCAAGGTGGCAAATAAATATGCCAATAGATCTTCTAAACTATATCAGAGGTTTCTTCTGTTCAAACAAATCCCGTAAGAGTAAGACATTTGTAGAGAAATGCTGCAAAGGATACTAATGGGCACATTAAACACTTACAGTGAAAGTATCTTTAGAACTGTATAAGACGTCCAAGAGCTCTATTCTCTTCATCTGGAAAATGCGTAAGAAAAAACACTAACAGATTTTCCTCATTTTTTTAAAAGGCATCTTACCATTGCAGGGTGGCTGGAGTTGAATGCGGTTTTGATGCTCTATTATTTTCTTTTTCTTCATCTGTTAAGAAACAACAAAAAAAATCTATGTAATTTCAGCAGGAATTTCTCAGGAATTCATGAACTGGTCTTTAAAAAACATAATTTATGAATGGTAAGAAATCTTTCTAATTAATTAAAGTAATAAAAAATTATTTTGAAAAACGTTCTCAAGTGCCAAAGCTCTCTCAAAATATTGGCTTAATTGTGGAAACGTAAATAATGATGTTCCCTAAACTACCATCTTTAGTTACTGCTTAAGGCAATAAATCTTGCAAACATCACTGATAGCAGGAGCAGAGTGGTGCCTAGGAATAATGACATTGAAAAGGATAAATTTATATGGAAAAAATGCAACTCTTAGATCTCTAGCAGCATGTTAGAACATGTAAACAGTTTCACTCACTATGAGAACTGTTGCCTTACCCAAGTTTTATATTAAATAAGGCATTTAAACTAATGGGGTGCATCCATTGTTTGATTCTAACACACGATATGTTCTAGATGTTTATAAATTTACAAAGATTAATTCTGAATGAGAAAAAGTGTATAGTCTGTAATATACTTTATTCCTTTTCAGATGATTTCTCTGATAGTATTCCTCATTAACTGTTTCCAAGGAAACTCTGATTTGCTGACTTAGCAAGAATTTGGATAAAAGATGAATTTTAAAAAGATAATTGAAATAAAACTTCAAATATTGGATTCTTCCTGGTTCACATTTGTCCTTTTGAAACAATTTAGAAATACATATAGAATAATTTCTATTTAATTGTGTTTTGTTAAATGTAGAAAATATTACTAGCTGAAAGCTGAGTGGAGCACAATCAGCAGCTCCAGAAGGGTATTCTTTAGGAAACACTGTTGTACCAAATACATTTTGATATTTTAACAACTTTGTCCCTGATGGAAGCATTCAGCATAGATGGCTTTGATAGCCAAACAACGAGGTAAACCTGTACACCATGCTGCAAGTTGCATTTCTTCATGTAATTAACTTCCACAAGTTATTTAAGCGAGCTTTTAGGATGCTGCATCTTAAGGGAGTCGGGCTACCCCCTCTGAACATCAGACCCTCCTGTCAGGGCTTTTGTGCTGTCCCGGCGACCCGCGCACACAAATAACACCCYACCCTGAACGCTGTGTCTCCAGCCCTCGTGCCACAGGATTCCTTCCATTTCACATGGAGGCTGTGCTAACCGAGCATCCTTTATCCCGCGGCCGCTCCCCTGAGTGTCAGGAAATCCCATTCCGCAGCTCCCCGCGGACCCCCAGTGCAGCCCCCCTTCGGCATCTGCATGACAATGGGCCCCTAATTATTGGGCCGCACACTCCCTCCCTGCCTTTCAGGGACCGCTTTTATTCAGCGCACAGGACCAACATACACATCTCAAATCACTTTTAAATTGTGGTTTTCATTTGTTTTTCCTAAACAAGCGGCCGGCGTGCAACAAACCCGGGCACACGGGGCCTGAATGCCGAGTGGCCGTGGCTGCCGCCCCGTACACSCAAGGACCTGTTCTGGGATGGCTTTCACCTGTGCTAACTCCCATGCTCCTCCCACGTAAGGATTTGTTTTAGCAATATCAGGTAACAATTAGGTCATAAAGTGCAATTCATATCTCCCTCCTCAGGTATGTTTGCTTCTCAGGGATCCTTCTTCGAGACTCCTCAGCATCCTCCACTAACTCTTCCTTACAACCAAGAAGGAGAATGATGGACTTCAAACTTAACTCAAAAAAATTCTTTAAGCATTATTTTCCATCAGTATTACCCATTGAACAACTGGATTTTCGACAAAGCTGACTTTTTCACAGAGTTAGTGCTTGTCTGCCTAAAATCAATTCTCTGTACAAGAAAACAGCATTATTTTGTTTTGTGGCAAAGGACCAGCTGTGAGGCAAACTTTCACTTTTCTATTAAAAAGATGGAAAGAATTGCAGATGGTACAGGAGTAGACAGGACCTAGAAATACAAACTTTTGGTATTACAAGCACTTAATTCTCCCTGGTATGGTTTAGGAATATAATCTCATCAGATAATTGACTAGCAGAAAATAATAAATATCCCTATTCTTTATACTTCAGCTGGCACCTAATTGTGGTCATTTCGAGCATGGAGTGTTTTATTTAACTCTTGACTCTGGTCTGATCCCGGATCTCTTTGTGCAGTATGAAAGAGGGAAGGGAAAACAGCATTTCTTACTTTTTGGCCTGTCATTTTATCAATCCACATCAAAACAACACTGTAGATAAAAATGAACTCATACCTTTTAAAATCCAATCTATTTTGTAAGAAAAAGAAATAAAGTCACGGAAAAGAAGTCTTGCTTCGAGGCACTGTCAAAGAGGAGACATGACAATTCTTCCATTTCAAATCCAAAAAGGTTTGAGTCACAAGGAAAAATCTTGCTCCTGATTCACTGCTGCAGGGGTACACACACAGCAGTTCAGGGAGAAGCCCATCTAGTGTGCTTGCTCCACTGCCAGTAGGAGGACTRCAGGTATTCCAAGGAAAGGTGTCTTCAGGGTACTCATCCAAAACTGAATGCGGGTAATAGTTTAGACAGTTACAAGTAAAACTCTCAGCACAGAAGGGGCCTTCAAACATATTAAAACCAAGGATCATCCACATTCTAGAAAAACAGTATTTGCTGGCTCCCAGAGATACCAGAGAATTTTTTTCTTCCTGAACTCCATGGAAGTTTTCCTGCTAACAGCTCCATCTTACTTTCAAAATTCTCTTTCAACACCACTCTAGTAGGGTTCTATTTGTATCTTTGTGGCTTTCCCTGAGCTCTCAGTGGTGTCCTATAACTTTTGCTGTCTGATTCTGCTTACAGCTCAAGGGGTTTCTTGCTTCTTTGAGCAAGACATGGAGACAACATAAGCCATGCTCGGCACCTGTTTGAGCCTGCTGCCTTAAACACAGTGAGCGGAACAACTCAAAGTGAAGGCACACCTTTTTCTGAAGTGTTGATATTTGTCTGTGTGTCGTAACTACAATGGAGTTAAGTTCTTTTTTACACTGTGGAGGTAACTGAAGACCCCTGTACTTTCCAGTGCTGCCTGCATGTGTCTTAAAACCACTAAGGAGCTAACATTCTGTTAGTAGCTTTATACGGATAAAATCCTTCCCTTAGTTCAGCTAGAGCCACATTTTTCAGAGAAATAGCCTCTTCCACTGTAACCCCTGCAGGCCAGGTTCTGACTGTTSTAAGAAGTGATTTGGCCTTAGCTAAAATTAAATTGTAGTAAGAAGCTATCTTGTCTCTTACCTACAGGTAGCCGTAAATGAGATTCAGGCKCATTAGCATGTATCCCATGCTTTTAAAACAGTGGGATTTTTTTAAAACCCTCTGTGAAACATGGGAGCATAGYTCTCATTGACTAGGTATGACTGAAAAAGAAAGAATTTTCTCCAATGAAAATTTCAATGAAAACAAGTAGCTCTTTCTAAAACATTTTTTTAAATGGAAGAGCAAGAGGTTTAATTCAAACAAAAAAAAAGAAGCTGCTGGATAAGTCCATTACAGCCAGTATGAACACAGATTTTGAACACTGCTTTTGAAGTACAAGTAGTCTGACTATTTTCTTTCTCTCATATGAACTGTCTACACATTCACATTTCTAAATAAGCAAGAAAATTTGGACAAGCAACCCTTCCACTTCAAGTAACATCACGACTCCTTCCTCATGGAACCGAAGCTGAAACTTTCATAAGCCTTTATTTGTATTCTTACAGACTCCTATTTCAGTTAGGATAATCTGGCTCAGTGCACAGTACACAGAAAATGTTATGGGGTTGTGGGGTTTTTAATTATTGAATACAAGGTTCTACCATTTCCTTTTCCTGTGAATCTTTTGACTAATGTGGAGTGTGGAAGTGCTAGAAGCAAAAATGTTTTAAAAGCTGGAAAGTGAAATAAAATTTAATGATAATTTCTATATTAGAATGTAAAAGTTGTGTTTTGGAAGAGGTCATAAAATGTTCCAAAATAAAAAGCACCCCAAGAAGCAGAGAGATCATGGGAATCCATGGCTGTGAGTTGTTGCTTCCTTTCATGGTGTAATGCAGGTTCAAGAGGCCTGGAGGTATCTGGATAAGAAGATTGCAAAGGACCCCTGTGGCCTGAAGTATGGCAGAAAAGGAGACCAGTGAAACTATTACTCCTGTCCTAAAATCCTATGAACTCTAAAATCATGCAGGAAAAAACAGTCACAAGAGCAAGCATTATGCTCAGTAATAACATTATCAGTTCACAGCATAGGTTCTCATAATCTTCAGTGCAGGCAAGGCCAAAAAAACCCCAAAAAACAACTGAACACCAAACCCCACATTTTCTCTGGTAGAGTCCAGCCAACAGCTACCTAATGTATCTAGAGACAAAAAACTAACCAAGAGAAAGATGGATGATGCCTTCTTTTGGTTGCAGATGAAAACTGGAGCTACATTAACAACAGCAATTTGACCACCATTCTGAAGAATTCAAATAGGGTAACATAGGTTTTCTCAAAACATTTTGCCTCCTGCTGTTTGTAAATGTATGACAGAGGCTGGACAAAGAGTGACACAATTGTTTGGAAATCTCTTGGTTGGTGTGTGGGCAGTATTAGAGAAATGCTAGAAAACTCAAGGGCTGGAAAGGAGCATGTAGTCCAATGATTTGTAAGGTGAAACTTCTAGTTTGTTCTGGATTTCACAGATTATTGGTCTTGCTGCTGTGGCTTATTTTGCTTTCCACTCCTTCCTCTTCACCTTCTCCTCCCCCTCAAAACAAGGATGACTCTTCAGGTGGATTAATTCTCTTATCTGCACTGCAGAAATGCTGGTAATCAGTGCAAAGGAAGCATCTGGAAGAACTGGCTATTAAGAAGGAAGCTAGATAAAATCAACTCTCCCTCTCATTTGGGTTTCCATTATACACTGCGACAATGTCTTCTGCACACAAATAGTGGAACAAATTCATTTATGTATTTTTTTTATCAATTCTAAATTCACTGCCTTTCATTATCATTGCTTGCCCCTTCATTCCAGTACCAGAAAACAGAATGAAGCACCATCCTATCTTCTCAATGCCACTGTGCGAAACACCTGCTCTGTTAACCCACACTGGTCCGCTTCTTATTGGCCCCAGGGATGTGGAAGTTTCTCATGTTTGCATTTAAAGTACATATAACAATCCTGAATTCTGACCCTATTAAGAGTCTGAAGCCACATCTCATTCATTACAGATTCTTTCCATCAYGTTCTCAGTAGCATCAGAGTGAAATGACCTTCATCGTCTCACAGAGTCTCATAAAATTCAAATTAACAAGCTGATGTTTTTAGTTTCACTACAATTCACTACAATTTTTTAAAAGGTCAATTAATTTCTAATTCCTTAATTTTAAAAAACAAAAACCCCCAAACCTCTCTCAGTTTCACTGCCTATCTTTAAGGATTCTTGTCCACTGTTCCTAGCTTGGGAGTCATGAATAAGTACCGTGTTTCTACGAACACCTCCCTTCTCCTTCCAAAGAGATATTGCCTTAAAATATATCCCTAGGAAAATAAGAGTAAGGCCCCAATACAGCAAATTTCATAAGCCATTACAACATTGTGCTGCAAGGCATGTAATTTTACCATGACATCAAAATAAAGCAATACTCTTAAAATGAAAAAAAATGTAAAAGGGACATTCAGCAACTAAGTTACTTAAAATATATTCTCTAAACTCATATTTAGGAAATGTGAGTTACTGAATTAAAGAATTGAGTCTGCATTAATATCTTGTACCATGAACAAATATATGAAGGAATATATGGAATACAGAGGAAAACTAACATGAGAAGTATTTTGCTTCAGGCAAATTAAGCAGAATAGTAATTGCATAAACAGGGAAAACTAAATGGTAAGCTAGAAATTGTCTTGCAATTTAAACATAAACAAATTGGTTATTTTAAACTACTTTGGAGTCTTTTTGATTACCTGCCGTTGTTAAAAATCAAGATCTATAATTATTATAACCAGAAAAGAAAAAATAAGCTATTTTTACATCAGCTAGATTGATAATTGTTTCCTCTCCCTGAGTAAAAAGGAAGCAAGATCATGTTTTAGTATGTGATTTTTTAATCTCGTGATTGTTTAATTCTTAACTGAAAGATTTTATATTTATGCTTTGATACAGTAGTATTGAAAAACAGCACAATTTCTCCTGTACCTCGACCACATGGTGTTCTCCAGTGAAAATCAGAACAGGTGGTTTTGCTCCTAAGCTGATACTAACAGCACATTTTAGAGGTCATCCAACCTTTATTCAGTGACACAAAATTTCCTCTGACTGTTTTAACGAACAGATAGTATTATTTCCTTTTAAAAATGCAAATATTCCAGAAAAAAAATTTAATAAAACTATTGGCTATRTCAAGTGATTTGGCTCTTTAAACTACGCAGTACTAAAAATCACATCAAGATGTAGCAACTTACGTAGCAGGAAAAGAGCGCTTGGAGATGTTCACACTCATTTTAAATGACCGACAAGTTACTTACTTTCATCGTTAGAAACATTCCCCAGAGAGGTGTGACTGGAATAACGTTTGTTTTCACTTTCATTGAGACATCGTTCAATCCAACTCTCTGCAAAAAAAAAACCAAAGATGCTCTTTTTTGTGTGTTCGTCTTTGCATAAAACATAAACTTGCAACAGATAAATCTCAATAAAGTGCCAGTGTTCAACAGATGGTGATCTTTAACATTTCTGTTAAAAAAATGTTCAGTCTGAGGTTACTTAGCAAGAAAATCCTTTCTTGCTTTCAAACTTAGCTGCTGCTTTCTAGTTTCATTTTTTTGTTTGTTTTTTGGCTTTTTAACTACAGAGGCTGAAACACTTCTGTGTACAAAACAAAGGTCCTGGGGATATTCTTTCCCCATCACACGATACAAGAAAAAATAAAAATCAACTGAAACACAGAAATTACAATAGTTTCCAAGTCTTAGGCTGGCAAAGACTTATATTGAGTATTTCCACTGGTTTTGAAAGAAATCTTAATGTGCATAAAATCAATCATTCATGTAAATTTTGGTTACAGTGAGGAACAAATCATGCTCTCTGAAGCCCAGTCCTACAGGCTCATTCACACTGGTGGAGTCCCAGGCCCTACCAAGATCTTTACCTCACTGGTACAAGTCCAATGAAGCAAGTCGGCAGCCACTGAGCTACTCAAAACTTTTTCTCCCCACAGCGCAAGTGGAACCATTTCTGTCATTTTCAATTTATTCCCACCAGTCAGGTGAGTTACCTACAGCATTACATTGATTTGAATCTGCTGTTCTTCCGGGAAGCTATAACTTACATTCCCTGATGACTTTAGAGGATGCACCTGGCTCAGCAGAATTTACTGTTACAGGTCTTCAGGGCAAAAGTTACACCTTCTTATGTGTTTCCTTGGACAAAGTATGAAATCCTTGAGTATGAAGTCCTTGAGTTTGCCTAAACCCCTGGGTATTGCTACAATAAACTGACCTCCCTTGTAAGATTATTTTTCAAGGGCATGAACATGGGTAGAAATGAGTTTATGCTCAGAGAGTTCCCTGTGGTCAAAGCAAGAAAAAAGGATAGGTGGGAAGGCTGCAAGGCAACCTCACAAGTTACGACAGGAAACAACCCCACTGAGTGAAGAGATGCACAAGGGGAAACAGGCCTCACTGTCAGCAAACTGCCAGAACCAGGAACATCTTCAAAGACATAGAAATGGCTCCAGATTCCTTTCCATAAGCCCCCCCCACCAGACACCAGGCTACCTGCACAGCACAGGCAGCACTCTGCCAGYCAGCAAAAGCCCAGCACAGCAGCAGGCTTGAAGGGAAAGCAGGAACCCAGTGTCTTGGGAAAGCTGCCCATCTGGTTTATAGAAGATAAAAGTTGTTATGACTTCATTTCAGCACTAGATGCCAATAAACAAATAGWTGAATAGTCATGAGCAAATACATCCTGCAGTAAAAAATTCTTTTTTAACCCAGGCAGTTGCACAAACTCGTGCATATTCCTCGGCACACACACCCTCCACTGCCATGGGCAGTGGCACCTGTGCAGAACCTCAGAAAGGGTCTGCTGAGAACCCTTCAGAGCTGATTTCCAGGCCCTGCCACAAGACTCCAGGTACTGTGGCTTTGTGTGCTTCTGGTTTTGAGGCAGTGTTGCGGCAGCTCCAGGCTATTCCCTTCCCTCTGCCTCTGCCCATGCATTCACAGTAGGAACATGCTGCAGTGCTGCCTTCATCAGTACAAGCACATCCCTGTGTGCATCTTCCTCATTTTCCATCAAATTTGTGCCTAAGAAGCCTCACAACCACACAGCCTGGTCCTTTGTGGTACTTCTCTGAAAACCATTAAAAAAATCCACTTGTTGCCAATAGATTTTTAAAGGATATTTCTTCTCCCATCAAATTCAACACAGCCTTGTACAAAAATCACTGAAAGGTTGCTGACACCACAACATAAAACTTGCCAGAAGGCCTGGGCTGTCTGCTCAGCCCCTGCTCAGTTACAAACCCACAAGCCCGCAGTGACTCCAACTTCGAGGCTTTCCTGCTCCTGCTGCTCAGCTGCATCGGGTGGGGATGTGTCACCTCCTTGTCTAAGGGCCAGCACAATGATACGGCTGCTTTGTGCCAGATTTCTTTTACTGCCATAAAACTGAGCTAATAGCATCTCTCCTCTCCCGTTTTAGTACTGTAAGCTGCGGGACAGGAGCTTGGATCCTCACAGATGAAGGTGAAGAGAAACTTGCTGCCGAGGGCAACATGAGAGAGAGGTGCAAGAAGTCTTGAGAAAGATTACCCTACCTCCTCCTCCTTTCAGCACACAGCCATGGCTGTATATAATTCCCTTGGCTCTGAGCCCAGCTACAGGGAGTAAAAGCAAAGGCGGCTGCCATTAGCGCCAAGGGGAGACCGATGCCCAGCTCTGCCCTTTCTTTTCCTGCCGGCACCGAGAGCTGGGAAGCTGGGATGCATCCTCTTCCCTCGGCAGCMGGGAACTGGCAGCAGCCATCTTTACTCAAATTCCCTGCCTAAGYAGTAGTGAAGAAAACTTTTTAAAGTGTCATTCGATAACGATTTTGACCACCCTTGTTCGCGCAGTGTCTCTGGTAACTGGCACACGTTCCCCTTTTTCGCTGGAAAAGCAGCCAGTTTACACTGGYACATACAAAGTCTCGAGCAGGGCACAGTTGCTGTTTAATTATGTGCTGCAGCTCCTTTGGTCCTGAATCACGCCGGTTCAGCCTGCTGCAGCCTGAGTCTGGCTTTCTCTTTGTGGCCTTGCATTTAAATAGCTGATAGAAATTCTTCAGGCCTGAAAAGATACATGACCTGTCTGGCAGCAAAGAATGAAGAAAACTTACTCTTTTGAGAAAAAATGTCAAGGAGTTTATGGCAAATTTGTCAAATTATTTGGCAAATAATTTATATAGTTTATGGCAAATAATAGTTTATGGCAAATTTGTCAAATTGACAAAACCAACTAACTATTTAAAGGTTTTACTCTCATAAACCAAATTATGTAAGTATAAATACATAAATATTTAACAAATACCTTCATTTAATAAGTAGCTATTTTTTACTGTTTGTATAAAAAAAAATTTACAAGGCTTTAAACTCCCAATATTAATAACAATGTCTCCAGGTATTAAAAGAAAATACAACTGCAGTTTTGCTAAAATTTTGAATATCCCCATTAGGAGCCTGCAGATGCAAGACATGATAACAACTGCCCCAAATAAAACGAAACCAAAAAGACGCAGAGCAAACAAAATCAAAAGTCAGAATTAAATATGACTTTTAGAAGCTCTTTCAGAGTCAATAACATTAGATCCTGCTCCAGCATGGAGCTGCACTGGGGCCTGCCCCAGGCACTCCGGCTGCAGAGCTGCAGGAAAAGGCCCATGGGGAACCCCTGGTGTCTCCAGGCTGAGGTTCCATCCCAAGGCTGACACCAATCACATTACATCACTGTTCTAAACRCACATTGAGTCATGTGGGATGGGGGTTTTATGTGATTAAAGCCTAAATTATTGCACTTGGGCATTACAAACTTCTCACAGACGGGATTTCATATCAGGAACACTCAGAGAGTAATGGAGAGTTGACTGAGTGACTAAGCAGAAGTGCATCTAAGACCTGATAGCAATGATGAACCATTAACACGAGAACACCCAAATTTCTAATGGGAAGTGCTTGTGAGAGCAAAAGAAAATACATCCTGTCTAATACAAGCTGTATTTTTATTCGCTGTGTTTTCAGTGTATCAAGCCTTAAGGCATTTCCTCTCCCCACTCTCTAGGACTCCTTCCCACATGAAGTCCCAGAATACTGTACTCTCTGTGGTCCTGGGACAGTGTTTTGAGCAAGGATCAGCACTAGTGAAAAAGCATCCAGGCAAACTAAACAGATTGTGAATATCTAGTAGTAAAATGTAGTATAGTCACATACTGATAACTGTGGGCTGTGACACAGTATGGAAACTATCATAATCTTACTAGCAAAGGAAGAAAATAGTGTTTTTAATGGCATCTTTAAATATCAACTATTTAATTTTGCAGAGGTCAGGAGTAAACTATTCTGAAACACACAACCATGTTCTTCAGTCTTAAAATTTGTTATATAATTTTGTACACCACTGAATACAAATACATTGTATCTGCTGTGGGATTCCYACATGAGGGAACGCTGATGATTATTCAGATTACAATAATTTTTCCAGTGTCAATTTTCTGACAGAATAACTTACCATTAAACAAACAAACAAAAAGTAGAAATTGTTCCCAATTAAGTGCTGAAAGATGGATTAAAAGTAACTATGGAATTATTTCAGGCCCTCCTTTTGCCTCTTCTCCTTTCAATCTAATCTTGCTTAGACTGAGACATCCACTGAGCCCCAAGCACAATAATATTTCATTTCCATTAAATGTGCCCACCACACTTTTAACAACAGAAGTTTAAACTGAACTTGTTTTCAAAAGTTGACAGAGCAGAGGCCTGCGTGGCTTCACCCTGTCCCCACCAAGGTTGTTCTCTTCACACCAACAGCATATTTTTATTTGCATGGAGTTTCAGAGATTGAGCTGGAAAGGAAGGCCTGGGACTCCCCAAAATAGATCGAAACACACAAGAGCTGCTCAGGGGCAGGAGCTTTCAAAATCAGAAATGAGAAGCACAAGTGTTCTTTAAATACATCTTTGACAAATTATTCTGACATGTTATCCCCTTCAGAAAGAAAGGTTTGCTCCTGGAAAACACCTTTGAAAGGTTTTTCCCTACAGAGCCTCAGCTAAGGTGAGAGAAAACAGCAGAAGTGCCTGTGCACTGCCAGTACATTCAAATGAGATAATTACTCCCTCTTGTTTGTGTAATGGCTAGTGGCTTAGCAAATCTGCAGCCCGGAAGAGAAAGCACTCATTGCTCCCATGTGTGCAGGGCTGCAGCAAGAGCAGGGCAAGGGCCGCTTGGGCTCTGCTCTGTGGAGAAGAGGAGGTGGATCTGATCACAGCCACCGAGGCTTCTGCTTCTGTGTCCTGCTGGGAGGGTTAGGAGTTCCTGCAGCAACAGCACAACCTGCTAACCACAGCCTCTTCTGGCCTTTGTTGAGCCCGTGTCCCGCTCGGTACACAAGCAGGATTGGTTTTCCTCAGTTATGCCGTATCCTCTGATCCATCTGATCTGGATGTGGTCGTATCACCGGCATCATTGTGAATCACTGTTTTTTCTGAAAGTGTATGAGATGAGAATCCCCATATCCTAGAGAGATAGTCAAGGCTTTGGTAATGACAGTATCTGCTGGCACAATCATTTATTTCACCACAGCACTTGCATGAAAATCCCTCTCATGTGCCTTCAGCTCTAGATTGGCTCTCATACTCCAAATTTTAAAGCACTTCACCACCGCACATGACAATTTACTTAGGGAGCTACACACAGACCAGCATTTCTTCCACATAAGTTTGCTTGTCGCTGAAATAGAGTAATCACTGGAATAAGAACATAAAGTTTGCTAGGACCCAAACCACTGCCTGAGCTACATACTAACTTGGATGGCACAGCTGCAACAGTCCCGCTCCTTATCTTTATTCACAGTTGCTCTTGTAATTTTTTGCCCCAGTTTCTTAAGACAAATTAAAAAAAAAAGTAGTAACTGTGAGCAAAGGTATCTAAAAGTAGATAATGCAAATATAAAGGGACTACCAAATTTTAGTGGATTTATAAGAGGACCTGCTAGAAAAATGAATATTTAAGAGTGATGACAGACTTAATTTTATAGTTCCAGTGACAGAAGAGGAACTCTTCTCACGCATACAGTGTCTTAGCACCCCTCTGAGTTATTTGTTCGTTGTTCTCAGAGGGAAGAGTTACTTATCTCTTCCTGCAGCATCTCTTTGCCAAGTGTCTCAGTACCAAGCTGGCCAGCAATACTGTCTAGCTGCTCATCTGATCTGTTAAGCCAAGAAAAAGTGGTTGCAAACAGCAGATTTAGCAGGTAAATGCAGGAACTCAAAAGCTCAAGAGGCTGACTAAAGGTCATGGAACCTCCCATTTCCAGTTTGATAGCTCATGGTACTAACTGGAGAGTTGGTGGGATGATATTTTATACTCTTTCTTATTAAGGAAACCATCACTGCCCTGACAGCTTGTTCTGTTGTCTGTCTCAGAGTAAGTACTGAGACCTGCAAGATCCATTGAGCTTTTCTCTGCAGAGCTGATCTTGCTAAACATGGCCTGAGACATGCCAGCACCTCACAAACTCTCTGTACATGCTCTCCATGTTGCACCATTGCTGTGGACAGAGAACTTTTAACCTTTACATCTGCTAAATTCATAATGTCTGAGCAGCTTGCCTGCTTTGGTCATCCCTTAGTGTGCTGCAAATATAATTTCTAAATGCTGTATGAATGAAAGTAAAGAAAAATGAGCCAGTACATCTAATATTTTGACTAATGCAAGTGAAGACTACACCTTGTAACACTTCAATGTCTTGGAGCGATTGGTCATATCACCTTACAAGACAAATCACTAGTTTAAAACAGCCCCTTAAAGGAAAAAGAGATGATCTCTTTCTCTCAGGAGTAATGGTTAGGGGATAAACCTGAAGTTGGACCCTCCAACTATTAAACACCTATTCTAGTACCTGCTGTATGCAACATCTGGTCTGAGCAGAAGCAGGATTCATGTTCTTCTCTCTCTCACACCTTGCAGCACAGCACTCCTGGTTACAGGCACATCTGCCACCCAAGGGTAGTGCTGCTGGAGTGCTGTGCAGGTTGGTTACAGCAGCACATGTAAAGCTTCTAAAGGAACTCACTGCTTGAAAGAATGAAAACAAAAAATCACTTTATCTACAAAGCCTCAGCCTACTGTAAAGGAAGACCTGAACAAGATCTTGTGGCTTAGCCTCTGCACAATGTTGTGAACAACTGTGTGCCTGTAACATGAAAGGGCTTGGCAGCCAATGGCTCCCATCAAGGGCATTAAACTTAACAAAATCAACTAAAATCAAGCACAAGTTATCTGAGGCAGCCAACCACACACATGGGAACTTTCTAAGATTTAGGTTTTCATAGCTGATGTAATCAAAATATCCCTCCTCTCCACTGTCAAATGAAAGGTTTGTGAGATCATACCAGGGTCATCATCCAGCTGCTGCTCTCTTCGATTTCTTCAACACGCGCACAGTCCTAGTTCTCAGACCAGCTCCTCTCACACCATCGAGGAGGACCTGCCATGCAGAGCCTGCTTTTGCTCCTTGCTGCTTCATTCAGTGCCATGGGCTGACAAGGCACACACCCTTCAGTCAGTACGTGTGAGCTGTCAGGAACATCTTCAAGCTCCGCAGGAAATCATGCCAGTGTCCTTCTTGGTCCTGCATAGCCATCTTCTGTTCTTCCAAGAGACCTGCTCCTCAGGGATGACAGTGACACATGGCCTCAGTGCAGATGGCAGAGCCGCTACCCTGACAAGCTGCCAGCTACCTTGGTGTTTTGTTTGCTAATCTAACTTTTTATTTCATTTCCAACAGGGGAAAATGTCAGGCACTCTTGTTGCAGTCCTTTCATTTGTTCTCACTTCTTGGCATACGATTCTATTGGAACTATTTCAGGGTTAATGGACATTGGTCCAGGGCACTTAGTAAATGTTGGCAGGAATGTTTTTGTTCTTTTTCTTTGACTCATGATTCTGGTAAAGCATTGTGAAGATTCACCATGATATCATAAGAATGCAAAGAACGACTCTTGAGTGTGAGAGAGTTCTTTTGTTTAGCCAGGTCTTCGCCCCTAGTACTGATTTTCTAAGCTATTTGACAAAGTATATTAAAAATTGATATGCCATGTTTAAACTGGTAACAAAAAGCACCAGAGTTAATAATTGTTTAACTCCTCCAGAATACTTGGGCAGGAAAGCTGGAATTTATGACATGTTGTATTCTTGTTATGTGCACACTGTGCAGAAGTTCATCTAAATGTGATGCTTTCATTTAAGTACTCTGCCAACAATATTCCTTGTTAGGAAGGTGCATCCCAAACGTAGATCAAGCACCCTCAGAAATCCTAGCATACAAGATGCCTCTGCAAACTGATTTTAGTGTTTAAGGCAGCCTTTAGTCTGGATCAGACAAGATTTGTGAAGTTCTATCTCTTCCCTTCTCTGGAATCACAAAACATAATGCTATTGCAATTCCAACTCAATATGCATGTTAATTAGGAGTAGCCCTTTCTCTCTCCCAGTCACACACAGATGCTATCTGTTGTTTTATTCTGAAAAGTAAGTTTCACCAGACCAGTAAATGGCCACTTGGTTCTTGCTTCATCAGGTCCATTCCTCATTTAGCAGTAAAGCAAACCTCATTCAACCCAATTTCAGTGCAGTGACATTTCGTCACATTCCCCTAGGATCATTTAAGCTAGTGACACCAGTATCTGCCCAATTCAGCTCTCCTAGGGCTGAACTTTAACTTATATGGCTGTGCAACATGCAGCCAATCTTTTCATCAGCAAGATCATCACACACATCAAGTGCCTTCCAAGCACCAACTCTGCACACAGCAAAGTGTGTCCTCGTGCTTCCACAACAGGATGTGTTATCACTCCTCAGTCCTTCAGGGTCTGCTGCATGAATCAGGGTAAAGGTTATCATTGTCTCCAACGTAGCTGCAATGTTTCCTTCCAAGGAAAAGCAAACATGCCTTTTGATCACTACCAGACTTATTCTTTCCCAGAATAAAGCTCAGAGTCTCTTGAAATCCTTTGTGCCCCAGATTCCATTATCTTCTTATACTATAGAATTAACGTGAGACACACGGGAGCTCATAGGGCCTTAAATTCTGGGCACCTCTCACAACCTCTCTTACACCCTGCAGCAGTCTCCTCTCACTCATTTTTGGGTTAAACATTCCCAGCTGCTGCCATGGTCCCCCAGTTCACCAGTGTGCATGAGAAGCCATGGAGTCCTCAAATCCTTAATTCAGCTCTGCTTCACCAGTGCACAGGGCTGGAGTCCTCTGGCTGAGCAGGAGAGCTGTGGCTCCAGAAACAGAATTTGCATCAAGTACCCGTGAAATGCTTCCCTCTGCCTCAGGAGCTGATGAATCCGGCAGACAGGCCAATTTGGCACAGAGACGGTAGTACATCAGTAAGACAGGCCCACAAAGATGACAAAATGAAAAGATATGTGATATGGGTGGGGGATACACAAAACACTGGTTGTGGGGCTCAGGCAGGCAAGAGAAGAGGGAGAAGGGCTGGTTGTTGGAAAGGAGGTGAAAAAGAAAGAGAAAGGAAACCAAAGAGTGAATGAGAGAAAAGRGCATGGTCAGAAATAAAGGATAGGAGAAAAGAAAGTAACTACAGAGTTTTGGGTTTTTTTAATCAGAAAAAAAAGTCAGCTCCTGAAGGAATGAGGCTACAGTAAATATTTCTCATTAGAAACAGCATTCAGTCCAGCAGACTGAAGGAACATGAGAAGACAGACATATGTGTAAAAAATACGTGACTCAGCTGTCAGGACATAATTGTAGCAGTAAGGAAGTGACAATCCCTCGACTGAAAAAGAGTGTGAACTAAAGCAAAGAGACACTACATTTACTCAAATGGTGGCCCCTTTTCCTCCCTTTATGGATATCTATTCCAAATCTAGCTGTTGCTCACTACTGTCAAAGGATGCAGCCATCACATTATTCACAGCCATTTTGTGGGCAAATACGGCACACCAGACAAAATCAAATGAATGCTGTTTCTTTCAGCTCTGAGAACGCACACAATATCTGCCTACCGAAACTAGCAGAGAGGACACTAATAAATCATCGTAACATCCCCCCACAAAGATTGGTATCCCTCAGAACTAATCTGTGTACACAGAACTAGCATTTCATGGTATTAACTTTACAGTCTAAATATGGTTGACAAAAAGTTTTTGGTAAGTTTCGATGTGCCTAGACTTACAGATTTGTAAACCTTGTACGAATTTAGCCCCTTACACACTGTGTCTTCCCTTCCTTTAGAAAGTACTATGAAACTAGACCAGTGCTTTTAAAACTAGGAGCCTGGCTTCTCTAAGAAGACTCCAGTCTCCTCTGAACAATACGCAAAGCAAACTCAGGGAGGGAACATGAGAAAAAAGAGAAGTCTTCTTTCCTCCTCCTTTTTTTGCCCAAGACTCACCAAAACAAGAGTCTAGTATTGAATATTCAGCACTGAATACTAACTGCTCAATAGACGGTCTGTTTGCAGAGCTCAAAGTGGAAATGACCCAGCAAGGAGGAGAGGTGAACACGCTGCTCCATCCATGTGATTAAACTACTCTGTAAATGCAGTCCTCCCCACTTCTCCCACCTCGTTACAATGGAGGCCATTTGCTGCCCCTACCACAACTCATTTTAAAAAAATGTTTGCATTAGAGGGGCCCCTGCACCAGCATTGTCCCCATGACTCTACATTTAGGACAGGAATGTGAGCTCCAACTTTGGAAAACCTATGCTAGCCAGTCAGTCCAACCAGCAGGACGTGTTACTGCCACTGCTTGGGAGAAAGAAAGCACAGGCACAGTTTACAGAGGAGCAGAGTGCCCAGCTGGGAACAGTCCCTGCTCTCAGCCTGCACAAGGCACGGAGTAAATCTCACCTGGCAGCTGCCTCGTTCTGCCATGGACCTTGGAGGTCTCTTAAGCTCTCCTCCTCTGACTTGGGACATTATGGTGTGACACAGTGAGCACCCAGGAAGCCACCTGGGACACAGGCTGGTGTACAAACACAGCACGCCATTTAGCAAACGTGTCATTTGCACTCTGCCTCTGACAAGGCTAAATTTTCCTTGAGAAGTAAAACATAGCTCATTCTACCCTTCACCCCAAGGGGCCCATAAGAAGCAGCCTTTTACTTACACAAGGCACACGTTGCAGACCTGTCATGCTGAGAATTCCCGGTCTGGCTCTTGCACCACGTCTGTCCCCAACAAGACCTCTGTCTCACACACAGCACCGGGCACAGCTCCTTTCCTGCTGTCCCTGGGGTGCCGGCTTGTTAGCCAGCAAATCTCTGTCCTACTGCTTAGCCTGGTCTGACAGAGAGAGACCTGGAGCTGAAGGGCTGTGCTGAGGGGTGGCTGGGTCCCTCCAGCCACCACACGAGCCCGTGCACCCAGGAACACTCATCATAGGAGCCGGCATCCCTCATCCCAGAACTGCTGTGCCCTGACACACAGCAATCAGGGACCAGGACTGCATTTCCATATTGCCTTGCACCATATTTTTCTTACAGCGTCTATCAAGCCAATACGACCTTAAGAACCAGCCAAGAATTTTTGTTTCCACATGTTGCTTAAGTTTTTTAAGGGGTAATAGAGTAGGAAAGATTTTACTTTCAGCATCAGAGACAGCAACAAATAGGAGTAGGGTACTAGGAGCTAACGGCATTAAGCACTCATTTGCTTAATTAGGACATCCTGCCACATGCTCGTGGTTAAACTGAATGTCAGATGAGGGTGGGAACCATGCAAGTCAGGTTGTTGAGGATTTTTTTTTCCCCTTTGAGGGACAGGATTTTGTCTATTTCCTACAACCATCCATGAATTTTAATGAACAACTGGTCTGTTTCTGCAAGATCTTGAATATTGGGAAAACATACTGCCTTTCCTGCTTGTCCTCTGACACAGCTTTTGGTGTTTTGCAGCAGATCGCACCTTTGTTATAGGGTGCTGAAAAGTGCCATTGGTTGTAAAGAAGATGTTCCATGGCGTCTTTTGAATCAGGTGTGCATTGCTGTCACCATACGGGAGCCAGCTCTGAAACACACGCAGTTCCTCCCAGCACTGGATGACCACTTGTGAGATCCCACTAACAAATTGGGTTCTCCCTCCATATTTCCCTTCCTCAGCTGTAGCTGAGGTAGTTTAAACACTTCTGAAATGGTTCAGCAATTAAAAGGGTTCCAGAAGAGGGGAAAAAAGTAAAAAGTATGTTAACCCTTTTAACATTGTGTTTAGTGGTATCTGTACCTCTACTTTTTGCTTTTTTCACTACTTTTAAATTTCCCTTATCACTGCATTTCTGGTATTTTATTGCTTTACAAGTGCAGCACAAGCTGGATCTGAATTTACAGATCTATACAAGAACGAAAAGCTCATATTTGTTTTTTTGACCTGGAGATCTCATTTGCAAACTTGTATTTGTGTTTAAGACACACAAGGAAGTCTTGCCCCAAGTAGCCAAACCAGTTGAAGGAAACAGGAGAGTCTGACAGTATAATTCTAAGGAGTGGAAGTTTAAAAAGAGAAGAAAAAGGTGATGAATAACAACAAGTAGTTCTATTTCTAGCAACAGTTTTCTTATTAAAAAAAAAGTAATAACTTCTAACACTTGTAACTTGTAGTCCTTTCTTCCAGGCAAATATCCTTTTTTTTCTAGGTACAATCTCAAGCAAGCAAATCAAAGACCCTAGAGAAGAGGATTTTGTGGTTTTAGTGTTTGAGTCCCTGCCATGGGGTTCATGAGCGCTCAAAGCTCCTGCACGAAGTTTGTCAGAGCAATGATCGCAGCATCAGATACAGCAAGCCTGGAAATGGGATTAAATCCCAGCATATGTCCCCAGCCTACTACTCTGAAATGAACGCCTCTAATTCTCAGGGCTGTTAGTTTCAGGGAATTACTCATTCAGAGATTGTTCCAGCTATCTAAAATATATTGTTTGCCATTATGATAATATTTGATATCCTGCACAAAAATGCTCAGGATAAGCTGCTAATTAATTGTGAACACATCATTCATAGCTGTGAATTAACTCCTTGGTTCCTGTAACAACTTCCATCTCAGAGAAATCAAGTTCAATTACCAATAAAAGAAAACAAAGTGCTTAACTATAGCTGAAGCGAAGGAAACAAGACAGCGCTGAGTGCTGCATTTTGCATTTCAGTCTTGAGGCAAATTAAGCTGCAAATGAGCTTTCTCTTACTGGGTGCAGTGAGAACCAAGGCTCTATTTAACCTTCTCCACTTTTTCCTGATTTCATATTTATCAGAAAGGGAAGAATGGTCAAAAGCATTTAACTCAACATGTATTTATTGCAGAGAATGAAACCACAGCTCTTGCAGCAAGCAAGCAAGAGTCTGATGCTGACTTTCAACACTCTTTCTAACACTGGCTGGTATTTTATATCTAATAAACTACTTTTGCTGCAAATCTCCTGGGAAAAAATAAATGTAAATGAAGAGAGGCCAATACTGCTGGTTATGCATGTAAAATAGCTACAATTAAGTTATTACACATTCCCAACTGTGGGAAGGGATCATTACAAGCTAACCCTGGGCACTTGCCCTCTCTTAGGCACAAACATGGACTTCAACAGGTGGAGCCACTGCAGGATCAGGACTCATCTCTATCACCAAGTTGTATCAGTTTTAAAAGCTCACAGAAACTCCGTGGCACATATATACAATTTTGTAGGATCTAAAACATGTGTTTAAACATGCCTGCAGTACAGACACCTTAAAAAACCCATGCAGGCCTCCACTGGCTTAATCATCACCACATACTCTTCCTTCCTACACCTGTTATCTATAGGATCACTCATCCATCAAATATCCTTTATGCTATCCATCTTCCTAACCAGTATGTTAGCAATCAAATCCCCTCGGCTGCCGGGGCACTGGGCTCCAGCAGGGTCGGATCCTACAGCGCATTCATTTCCACACACAATGAAACAAATAGAAAATCCAGCACAGATGCAGGGAAACAGACAAGTGGGTGAACTTAGAAAATTCAGAAACCTCAGTGCTCACAGAATCGTGAGCTAATTATTTGGACTCCAATGTCACATCGAGTATCCCCAAAAGACTGACCTTGTATTTGTATTAGTTACATAACAGCCCACCACTGCTCTCAAGGCATTGTCCTGAACCATCAAGCCCCAGCTGTATTTAAGGCCACCTCTTCAAAAGTCTTGATCTGAAGAGGTACTAACATTTCATCACTGTGCAGGTATCAGTGCTCCCACGATTTGCTCTTCAGTTTGCTGCAGTGAAATCCTATGTATGGATATAGTATGCCAGAGGATGCACCTCTTTATGACTGTCCTAACTTGTTGCAAATTAAGCTAGTGAAATGCAGAAGTGTTTACATTTGGAGACACTGCAGATTTTACAGCTACACTAACCTTCTTCCTTGTCTGCACACTCACTACACTGCCAGCTGAAAACCAGCCTTATTTTCTAAAGGCAAACAAGCCAACAACCCTGATGGAAGCAGGGTACTGTTCTGATGACTTGCTGTGGGATAGCTCTAGCAGCATCACAAGTATCTTAGCACAAAATGGTCCCTGCTAATTTTGAGATCTTTCGCTCAATCTATGTTTACTATAGTAAAGGTGCACCTGCAATAGACCAGCTAAGGCTACAGGTTTCTTTATAGTCTCAAGCTCAAACGTTTTGTCTGGGTCCAGAGTCCCTTTTGTAATAAGGGTTTCACTCAAATATAATCTTGAGAACCGTAAACCGTAACATAAATAAATGAAACAGTTTCCTACAGTTCTCTGGCTATTCTTATGCAAAATCTTGTTTTAGTTCTCTCCATCCTTTTAAAGAYCCTTACTCTACCTCACGTAAATAACAGATTGCAGAGCAGTGAAAAGTATCACAATTGCCCCTCCCTAAGAATTTTAGAATGAATTCATTAGCAGACAAATCATAAAATCTATATTTTCTCTGAGTCAGGCTTAGAAGATTAACTTCTTAGTTCAAGACAATGTTGACCAAATCGCAAACCTCTAAAAAATCCCTACAGATTTTACAAAGTTATTAAAAACCCTTCAGGAATGAAGACCTGATCCAGTGATGGGACTTGTATTTAGATCCCTGTTCTGCTGCTGCTGAAGGCAGAGGGATCTGCCAGGGATCGGGCCCTGTAGCACAAACATTGCCCGCACGAACTACGCAGTTCGCAGGAAAGAAAACATTTTTATTGGGTTTTTTTTCCTGCTCCATTTCTTTCATTTGTGAAATTTTATACAAAATGACATAGGACAAATACTCAGGTTCAACTGTATAAAGGACCAGTGGTATTTCTTTTGCATCTCCATATCATATCAAATTCAGGATTCAAAAGAATCATTGGGTCATCTTAACTGCTCAGGAGGTAAGAGCCTTTATAAACACAAATTCTGGACCAGTAAAAGCCTTTTTTTTTTACTTATTGGAATAAAAATAAATCATTTTTTTCCATGAGTATGAAAAGTACACTAGGAAAGTAACGGGGGAAAAGCGAATAGCAAGTTTCCTCCTTGCTGTGTTGCAATAAGCAAAACAGTTTTCAGAGGCAAAATCAACCAACCATTCATTTGGATTAAACAAAACAAGACCTGAGACTGCATGCTTCAACATCATACATATGTCCTGAAATGTCTCAGCTCTAATCTCAACTAGCATTCAAGTATTTATTATCAATATTGGTAATTTTATTAATTGAACCAGGATATGAAACCCATTAATTCTCTTCAATCAATGCTTAATATGCTAGATCCTTTTAAAATGGCAAGCTCGTAGCAAAGGTCACCCACCACTGCCACACCACCTGTCTATGTTGGTAAGATAGACCGAAATCTGGCCACTGCCACAAAGTTTTCAACCCAGGCGGTGGAAGCAGCTTTTCGTGGTTCAAACAAACTGCTTTAAGGGCCTAATCGCAACGTCCTTGACAGCACTGAAAGCCTTTCTGCTCATTTTAATGGGCTTTGGATCAACTCCTAAGCCTCAGCTTCACGTCCCAGGGATCTCATCCATCTAGCGCCCGAAAACCAGTGGAGGTTTTGCCCGGCTCCAACACTGAAATAACGAGGCATATTTATTGAGACAGGCAGAAAAGTTGCGCTGCAAGAACGCGCCTCTGTTTCCTTCGGCTCCTGCTCCCTGAGCGGCGCGGCGGGCGCGTTCCCGGGGGTACCGCGGCAAAGGAGGTTGGCAGCCCCCCGGGAAGTCCGTGCCGCCCCGCGTCCCCGCACGCCTCTCCTGGCCGGGCGGCACGCCCGAAAGCCCGGCGGGGCGTCCTGCGGTGGAGAGCTCCTTCAGGGCGGCGCCGGGGGCCGGGCAGCGGGGCGAGGGCTCTGCCCCGCCGGCAGCGCCCCGCACTCGCCGTGCCGATGTCACTAGAGGGGGCTGCGGCTGTGGAATCCCCCTATTAACGTTCGGGGTCGCCCGCCAAGCCTCCCTCCCCCACCCCAGCCGCCCCGCGGTGCGCCCGGGCGTTGGCCCTGAGCACCCAGCCGGCCACCGCCGGCCCCGACTCCTTCGGGGCTGTGATGGGGTCCCCGGTTCCCCGGCAGCTTGCGGGCACGGAGCTGTCGGGTGCCGGCGGGGCTGCGGCGGCCGCGCTCCCGCAAGCCCCAAAAGCCAGACACGGCCCCCGGGATGACCCCTTTGTGCCCCACAGCGAAGGGGCTGGGGAGCCTGGCAGAGGCTGCACACTTTCCTCGGCGGCTCCCGGCCCGGCTCGGAGAAGTTACGAGCTTGAGAAWCTACCCCCGGGAGCGGGCGGGCGCCTGATGGGCTTAAAGCCGGCGGCAAAACGATGCGAGGAAAGATGCCACAAACCCACCGCGAAGGGCGTGTGGCCCTGCTTTGAAGGTGCCCCACGCCGCGGCCGCGGGCCGGCCCCGGGGGCAGCGGGAGATCCCCGAGGGCAGCTCCTCGCCAAGCGGCGCCGCGCCGTGCCCAGGCTGGGCCATCGGGGCCGGGCGGTGCTGCGGGCGCGCCGCCGCTGTCCGGCCGGACACCTGCGGTGGGGGCTCTCCGGGAGCAAGGGCGGCCAGAAATACCTTTGGCCTTGGTGACAGCCCCCACGGGTCACTCTACAGGTTAGGGGAACGGGAGCTAAATTCCGTGGAAGCACACGGCACTGTTGGAGGAAGGTGAAGGAACCGAACAATTCGTCTATTTTAAAATTAGAATCGCCCGTGATTTTTTTTATCTCGCTGGTTTAGGGAAAAACTGCTGAAGATAAATTAAAACATGACTGATTTTTTTCAATGAAGCCATATTTCTCCACAATGCAAAAGGATCTTTACATAACAACTGAAACTCGGGAGAAAAGCTAATTGGATTAAGTCCTCTGAAAGGGAGGTTAAGGTGTCTGAATGAGACAACTGCAAAGCTCCACTTTTCTTGCCATCTGCTTAGCAAGACTAAAGTGTTTTCTGATTAATATTATCTTAATCAATCATGCTGCCATTTATTATAACCCTACTGAAATTAAGGAACGAATAGTATGGAGGCTCAGCCCGAGAACGTACAATTCTTAAAAGAAGGACAGAAAACCGGGGGGGGGGGGGGGGGGGGGGGGGGGAAAAAAAAAATATCCCCGCCGTTCCGATGGGGGGGGGGGTACTTTTGTTAGGCTTGATTTTTTTCTTTCCGTAAAGACCCATTCCTCTCGACAACGAGATGTTGCCGGCAGTTCCCTTAACGCCGCCTCGGCAGTGCCGCCGGACAGCAGGACAACTTTCTCTAACACCCTCCTAGCTCCTGCACACGCTCTGACCCGAATTCAACGACTCCTTCCCCGCCGAAGACTTCCTCCCCGGAACAACCCGCCTGGGTTTTGTCCCGGGGACCCGGCAGTAAATGTGGCCCACACCCGGCTAGTGTCGCCGGTGGCCGGCGAGGGGCCGAGCCTACCCCGTCCGTCGAGCGCCCCGCGTCGGGACCGCTGTAGGAACAGCCGAGCGGGGTCGGGCAACCCCCCTCCCCTTCTCTCTTTTTTCCTTTGTTTTTAATCAATATTTAAATTTTACAAAAAGCCCATCGGGCCACGTTGGGAGCGAGGGATGGGAAAGTTCGTGGCGGCACCGAGCGAAGCGGTTCCGAGGCCGGGGCTGCCTCGCCCCATTGCCCTTTGCCCCGTCTCCCCCGCACCATCTACACCGGCACGGCGCCGGCAACGCCGGAGGAGCAGGGACGGAGCTGCGGGGCCCCGAGGGAGCGGCAGAACCCGGCCCGTCGAGGCCGTCGGGGAGGCGCGGAGGGGACCCGATCCCGCTGCGGGGCTGGGGTAGCCCAGCTCTCCGCTCCGCGGCCACCTCGCCGCTGGGCACGGCCGTCACAGCCGGCTGCAGGAGGGGACGGGGCAGACCAGGAGCGCGCAGCGGCACGGCCACCCCCGGCTTGAGCCCTACCTAACCTGCGAGCTGTCCGCCTGGGGAACGCCTGGGCAGACAGGGAGGGAGGGAGGGAGGGAGGAGAGAAGCGGGTGCTAATAAAATAAATGAACATTTCAGAGGTTACTGTGGCGGCCGCCCGCCCTCCGCTGCACGCGGAAGCGCTGGGGCTGCGCTCTGGTCAGAGAGCGGCGACTGCGGCGGGTGGAAACCGCGGGAGCAGGGGCAGGGCGGCGGGAGGGAGCGGCAGAGCAGGGGCTGCGGTTTCGGGAGGCTGCCGGCTGACAGCGGGAAGACCTAGGCCTGGGCCCTGCCCCACGTCCCCCCCGCCGCCCCCGGGCCGGGCTGGGCGGCAGAGGCGGCCGTCGGATGGCGCGGCGTGGGCCGCGGCCCTCCGGGCGGGCGGCCTCTCCGTGCGGCCGTCCCTGTCCTGTCCCCTCCCGCCGCGGCTTCTCCCCGCTCGCGGCGCCCGCTGGTGGGACTTCGGCCGCCGTTCTCCCGTCCGGTTACCGGAGACCGGTCAGGGCATCGTTTGGAGGTGCGGAGGGAAAGACCCACCCTTGCCCTTCCCCAAACTCTCTTCCCTCCAAATCGGCCCAGCCCCGACTCTGCCTGCGGGACAAGGTGACCTCGGTGCTGGGCTTGCCCTAATCCACGAGCAATGTTCTGTAATAAATTTTGTCTTCTCGGCCAAACTGTTTTCTCGCTTCGTTTCTGCTCAAACCTAAGTAAGCGCCTAAAACTAGAAGCGGAGAGGCAATTAGTTTGCTGGCCGGCAGCCTATGAAGAAGGGGGTAAAAAAAGAAAAAACACTCTCTGCTCCGTCGTATCTGCAAGTGGAACCGTGCAAGCTCCCCCTCCGCGGCCCCCGCACCCCGCTCCCCCGCACACGCCCGGGCTCATTTGCCTGCGAGGCCGGTGCGGCGGGCTGCTCCCCCCGCTGCCGCCCGCGCTGCCCCCGCCGCCACGGTCAAGTTGAAAAATCCTCCCTGACGGGCGAGAGGAACCCGCTGCCTGCGGGGGGGGACTTACCTGTGGAGTCCATATCGGGTTCCTCCAGCAACCCGCAATGCATGCTCTTCCCATGGACGGGACGGGAGCCCCAAGGTCCCGGGGTGTGCAGAGCCCCTATCTCAGAGATGCGCGGGGGAGAGGGAGCAGGGTGGCGGCGAGGGGGTGGGAGAGAGGGCAGAGGCAGATAGTTGGGGAGGGGGGGTGTAGAGCGGGAGAGAGGGACACTCCGTAATCCAGCAGGGCAAAGCCAGACCCGTCAAAATGTTTGCGGATGTTTCATGGGAAAAAGCATCATTTTATAGAAGCCCTGATGGGAGAAATGTCATTGATAGGCCAGCCAGCCTGATGAATGGCTGCTACTCAGATGGGGATGTGGCAAGGCTCAATGTGAAGCCCATTGTGATGCTGTTTTGAATAAGAAAAGCTTTCCTCCAAAAAGGGGGGCCTTAGATCTACGCAATCCCAACACTTCGACTTCCCTCTTCTATTAGAGCATTAGAAACGTTTTTCTTATTTAAAGTTCCAGCAGTCTTTCCACTCCTCCCTTCCCTCCCCCAGCCCCCACCCAAGGTCCTTGGCTCATTACGGACCGAGATCAAAATTGGCTTAGATCTTCAAGCGGGCAGTAGGTTTGGGGTTGTGCTCTTTGGGGCTGCCGGGTGTGCGTGCAGCGGGGCAGAGCTCCCCTCCTCCTCCTCTTTCTCCTCCTCCCGGTGGGCTCTGGGTTGAGATCCTTCGCGGGCACATGGAATTGGAAGCTGCACAGCTTCCCAAATATCTTGTAAGCTTAGTTTATTGGAGGGAAAAAAAAAAAACCGCCGATGTGTGTGGGTAGGAAAGGGGGGTGTGAGGGGAGAGAGAAGTTGCCAGTATCTCGGCAAGCGATGCTGGCACTGCAGACCTGCGGCAGGGACTCCCGTGTGTCTACCCGGGCCTCGGGGAGAGAGGGCAAGGCGGGGTGGGGGCCGCTTGCCACCGGCTTGTCTGGCAGCGGAGAGCGGCTGACCCGGAGAGCTTTCCGTGGGAGCGGGAGGAAAGCAGGGGGGTGGGAGATCCCGATTGCCAAGAGAAATGAAGGACCAAACGGGTGCGTTTTCAAACTGGTGTTGCCTCCCAGCTTTAGTCCGAAGATGCGAGGATCCCTTTTCGGGTTAGCGGATTGCGGGGGGAGAGTGGGGCAGGACGGAGGCTGGAAAAAGTTGCTTATTCTGCATGCGGCTGTATGTGCTGGAAGTGGAAGTAAAAGTGCAAAGCTAGGGCTCTGATAAAAGTGGCTGGTTTAGGGAAGGAAAGGCTGTGATTAGAATATGAATAGAGCTCCAGGAGAGGAAGAGAAAGGGGGATTATAGCTGAATTACTTTGACCATGGACAGAGCCAACGTTTTCCACTCTTCTCCCCCTCTCCCCTCCCTACATCCAGACTACCCCCCTTCCCTCTCCCCTTCGGGAAAAAAAACAACAAAACCACCAACCCCACACAGCAAAACAAGCGGCGAGGTTGCTAAAGAGGAAGCCGGGCAGTCCGTAGTGCCTTCGCATCCCCAGGCGGGTCGGCGGCGGGGGAGCCGGCGAGGCACCTCGGCCCCCGCGGGCCGGGCAGGGCGGGCACCGGGGCGGCCGGCGCGCACCCCCACAGGCAGAATTTTGGCGCGGGAGCACCGCGTGCTTGAAAAGGAAGCCGGTAGAAATCACCCCGGAGAGAGACAGTGCAAAAACGGAGTGTGCAGCCGGCGGAGAAGCCCTCGCTGTGGCGGCACGGACGCGGACCGACTTCGCCCGCCGCGGGGACGTGTCCGGCGAGGCTGGAGCAAGGCCTGGGGAAGCCAATGCTTCTCCTCCCTTTGCCTCCCACCCCACCAAAAAACAACTCCAACCCAAAGCAAGGGCTCTGCTCTTTTCTCGACGGCCATGGCAATGCTGACGGAGAACTTCTGTCTCTCCTTTCCCTCCCCCACCTGTGTGCCGCCGGGCTGGCCCTGCTCCAGGCCGCACCGGACCGAGGCCCCGACGGGGCGGGCACGGCCGGCTCTGTGCCGCCGCCTCCCCTCGACGGCGGGGCTGCAGATCCTGGTGCTTTCTTCGGCAGGTTCCATCGCCCCCGCCCCGGCCTCCTCGGGGCTCCCCGGCCACCTGCTGCCGTCCCGCGCGGGGCCCTGACCTGGCCGCCTCCCCCACACCACTGCTACGCGACCAGCGTCCCGCTCCCACAGCGAGGGGGACGCTCTCAGCCCCGCCGCTAAACGCCCCTGCGGGCAGCGCAGTGTGAGTGACGGTAGTTTTGATTGTCACCGCCAAAACGGGAACATTTCATCACCTTTTTATGTCCTCCCCCCACCCCCCCCAAGGCTTTACCGTGGATGATGCAAGCCCTGAGAGGAGCCCGTGGGTGAGGGGCCCAGGGAGTGAGAGGCTCTTTCCGGGAGTGCCCCGGGCCCCGCAGGGGAATAGAAGCCCCACAGAAACGTGAGGGACATTTTTGTGTTTGAGCAGGGCTCATCTCCACAGGGTTTTGAAACCAGAGTTAACTTCAAAAACCAGGAGATGCTGCCGGCGCCGTCTGCAGGCGGGGCGTTACCTGGTACCCGCATGGCTTCCAGCGAGTGCTCACAGCCCTGGGCAGCGCCGGGGGCCGGCAGGAGCCCGCGGGCACTCGTCATCAGCCATCGCTCCCGGGCGCGGGGAGGTGCCGGAGGGCAGCGGCAGGCAGGGGCCTGGTTTCTGCAAGCGTGGAACACCTGCCGGGGCACCCTGCGCTTGTGGAAATTCGACCTTCATCGGTGAAAAGGTTCAGAGAGATGCTCCCGTGTTGTTGATGTTCCGGAGATGGGCAAAACGAAAAAACAGGATTTGTGAACATGGGGATATGTTCTTTTTGGGAGCGATGCGAAGGATGGGATTTAGCACCAATGGGATATCTAGAGGCTTGGGCTGTTGACATGATGCAAAAGTGTACATTCTCTATAGGGGATGATGTGTGGGCAGGATCCGCAGCAGCGCTTTTGTTAGACCAGAGGTCCTCGTTGCAATGTGTTTATTCCGTGCCTCTCCAGGTTAGTTCCTGTCCCCGCATTTCTGTGGAATATGTCAGTGCTGTTGTCTTCCTGCTTACCAAATTCCCCTTCAAGTGTCTCAGATTGCCCTGGTGTACTTCCATAGCTCCATTATTGTTTCTTGTTTGGGTTTTGCTTACCTGTTTAGAAAGAATCTCATGCTTCTGGATATCCCATGTGACACTTACTAAAGTACTTTATTCTGCTGAAAGCACAGAGCATCTCCTGTACTGCAGGCTGGCAGTTTTCAGATGGAAGCACTACAAGTCAGTAGATGCAGTTTTTGATTTGATACAATGGGCAGGTCTCATCAAGGATGCAAAAAGTATACAATTGGAATTTTCACTCTAAGTTTTTGTCTATGCAGATCATCTACAAGCCATAAAATATGAGATTAACCCTACACTGCACCAGATGATGCATTTGTAGGGGAGAGGGACTGATTCTGGTGCTATTGTGAAAAGAACACCTTTATTCAAGAAAGAATACAAACTTGTGTTCGTGCATAGAGGGAAGACCAGGGTCATCAAGGAAACAGAAGACACATTCCAGGCTGCTGAACTAGATGAGAAGCTGTCATGCACTTTCAGGTGACTTACTGATAATGAGTTTCTTTTGATGGTTTAGCAAAGCACAGGCAGAGTGGAAGTATGACAGTTCATATCAACTTACTAACCAGATAATTTGAGATCTTTCAGAAAAACGCATTTCTAGGACTGTCTTCCACTCTGCAGCTGACAGTGCCAGTAGGCTGTGACCACCTGAACTTTTTTTTGCCAAAAAAGCTCCTTATGCTGGTCCTAGACTGTGAGCCTCTCTACTAATCTCTAACAAATATTTTGGGAGAAAACCCCAAGAAAACCATTTTCAACAAAAGAAAACTATTGGCACAGGAACAAAAAAGTATAAAATGTTATCTGTTAATTTAGCTAATTCTACGTAAAGGCAACTTTAGGCTGAAGTCCTACGGAAGTCTTCCCACAGACCATCAGGGACACAGGCCGGCATTAGTTTTAGGAATGGATGGGAATTGCTTGTGAAAGGAGTTACATAAAATGGTCCTTTGCAATACCAGGGATCTGAGTTCAGTGACTCAGGGGATCCTTCTGGATCCGATGTGTCTCTGTGCAGGCTCCAAGATTGCTGGCAACAGCCAAACACACAGTGACACTTCATTATTTTAGCAGTGGCTGTAGTCTGTGAGTGGTTCCATATTTTCTTGCCTGAGCCAGCAGCCTCCTCCTCTCTGTATGAGCCCATGCTTCTGTCAACCCTGCTTCCCAGCTCTATTCCCGCTTCTGCTATCTTCATCTACTGGGCAAATCCCATGGAAGAAACAGCGAAGGATCTTGTTTCTGTATTGGCTTCTCTTTCCCACTTACTCATCTTTATTACCAGAACAGGAAATGTTAACTTTATTTTACATATATTAACACCCCTGAGGAAGCTATATGTATAGGTGAAGGACAGGATATGGAGTAAGCTGACAGATGACTTCTGGAATCAACTCTGTGTATGTGCTTGGGGAGCATGATGCTGACAGATGCAGGAACTGGAAGCGGAACATCAAAAGGCTGCCTAGGTAAACGCATGCACCAATTCCTTCAAAAGGCTTTAATTGACACAAGCACCACAAGAAAGTGTCTAAGGCAGACACATGCAGGTATCTGGAGAAAACGAGCAGAAGAGCAGAGGCATGCAAATGATGGATTGCACATGCACAGGGCAGGGGGCACCTTCCTTTTAGTTTGAAAGAAAAGTAACGTGAATTGCAGCTGGCTTGCTGTCTGCAGACATGTCTGAAGYCAAGTTTTGTTGAAGATGAGCACAGGTCAGCTTTAAATGATCTCTTATTAATGTTTGTGAAAGGAATTTTGCTCAGCCGAAGTTCTCAGGTTTCTGAAGCGGAGCAGTTGACAGTGTTGCCAACAGTGATCAGTGGAAGTATCTTGTTCACAGTGGTCACTGGTCAGTCTGCATGGAGGACGGGAATTCACTGTTCTYTTCACTACCCACTCTTCTGGGTAGTATTAGTGTCCACAGGAGTTGAGGAGAACCACTGCCCCCAGGGCTGCAGCCCAGAACACTCAGCCTGGAAGACACTTGCTGACTTGAGTTTGAGAAAAGGGCAAGCAGTCATCGATTTCCGAGCTTACACCAGATTTAGCTGGCTTTTGTTGTGTGTGGCTGGTACTAGTTACCAGAGGATTTGTACTGTGTGTTGGAAGAAGAGCCAGCCCTAAAAGCTATTATAGACAACAGACACAGGAAAGATCCATTCCAGACTGCATCTCAGCTGCCGAACAACTGGATGTGAAGCTGTCGTATCCTTTTAGATGATCGACTGATAATGAGCTGCTTTTGATCTGCCTGGAGAACGGAGAATTACCTTCAGTGCCTGCCTCTGACTGGCAGGGGGAGGCCTGAATGTAGAGTTTAAGTTTCTGATTCACTAGGAGTTCAAGGGAAAACTGTTTCCATTATTAGAACATAATTTTAGCAAGAAATTAGAACTTTACTATCTAGCACAGCAATTTCTTTCTTAGTTCTTGAGCTGTTTTTCTGTTTATAATGTTCTATTGTCAAGTAGACAATAACTACTATGCACTGTCTGAAATGGTAAAGCATATGCATAGGTCAAGTAGCTCCCCAAAACTCATGCTAGCRAAAGACAAAGGCTCTGCTGCAGTTAGCAGCAGGGAATTGCTTTTGATTTGGAACTAACATGCTGTTTATATACTGACTGGGAGGAGGGGACAAGGAATGCACAATAAAGTTATTGCAAACAATAACGTGGTCACTGGAACCACCTCAGTTACCTGCCTCAGGAAACACACAAATAAAGGGGTAACTGCAGTCAGGAGAAATAGATAGTTGTTTGGGTCTTTTTTCCCCAGCAGTGGGATGAAAAGAGCAATGGGCAGCTCAGGAGCTTGGAACGGTTTTTCAGGTGGAACAAAGGCCTAAGTCCATTTGGTGGGTAGACAACAAAAATCKCTGCTGTTGATTTTGAGACAGGAATAGAATAAAGCCATATAAATGGCTTCTTAAAAAAATCCAATGTCAAAAATTCTCTGTATTGGCTCCGGCCTGGGTTTGGAGAGTTTAACTGAGAGTTTGGTGTTTTGGGATGTAYGTTCACATTTACGGAAAGCAGAGGGGGTGTATTTGCCTCCCAGCTTCATACAGTGAGTTCTTAAATGATTGCTAAGAAACAAAACTGATTCACAGTCTTTGCTGCCTGAAAGGACAGAGTCTGACTGGAGCCACATATCCAGGGCAGAGTAAGATTGACAAAGTAGTTGTCCTTACTCCTGCACCTCTCTACCCCTTCCCAAAGAAAGGACTCCCCCACTGAAACTGGTGAGCCCATGCTGAGATGAAAATACTTCGTAAGAACGATGGACTGAAGTCAGAACTTGTGTTCAAACATGTTCAAGTTTCTAGCAGCATTTAGGTCTAAAACATGGAGCCATTTTCTGGGCTTCTGAGCCTTAGACACAGAAAGTGGAATCCGGATCCTCACCGTGCCTTGCACACGTTAAGCCTCCCAGCACTGGCCCAGATAATAGCAAAGAGTCACCATCTGGCTGGATTTTACGGTTTGATGAAGTGCTCAGTTTTAAGGCAAGCACGTGTCTGGCACCTGGGGACCATGGAGCCCTGATCCCAGTTCTGGCACAGTCTTTCTGTGGCCCTGGGCAAGTCACGTCCTCTTCAGAGGAGGGAATTCATCAAGTGCCCCATGGCCCTGCTGAAATGGCAATGGGCTGTAAAACAATCCTCAGCTCCAAAGGGAGGAGAGGCCGGCTGGAGGGGCCTCTCTGCAGTGCTAAGACAGCTCCCTGCCACAGCTCAGAGGTGCTTGTGCTGAGACACGGCTGAGGAGGACTCCTGTGGGTCACTGTGGGAGGGCTGCAAGCCAGGTACGTTGTTTCAAAGCTTCTGCTCCCTCACACTAGGGCCATCCTTGTCCTCAAGAGCCTTGAGGCTAAGTACACACACATTTTCAGCCCCTCTAGTTTGGTTTTAGAGCTGTGTGACACCAGTTATTCTCACCATCAGGCTTTACAGGTGTGATCTGAGCAGGGCTTGCAAATCCATTTTCAGGTGCACAGCACTATTCATTAATTTTTTGTTTGCTACCACTAACCGGTGAAATCTTCTTCAGTTTTTATAGGCTTTTAATTATGACTGGCTCCCATTTTGCCATAAACCACAGATATTTTTCTATTTGCCATTAGAAAACATGAGGAAAGACATACAGTAATTTCTCATCATTATCATGGGTCTGTTTTTCATTGGTTTTCCTCCCTGTATAAGCAACAAGAATCCAATTAATTAAAAGCTGCACATTGAAGCTTCTTTGTAAGGAAAACTCTTAACAAGATATGAGCAATACAAACAAAACCAATTGTGCTTAGTGGGAGTCCTTTCCTTTACTTTCATCTTAAAATTATTACATCTCAAGATGCTTATATTTCATAATATATCCTCTTTTAATGCCAAAATTGGCCAGTCTGGTTTCGTTTTTCTTTATAGTTTGCTCTTCTTGTTTTCTATGTTTGGATACATTTACCTTAAAGAAAAAAAGTAAGGTATTTGTAAGGGTTATGTAAATTATATGAAGCTGCGTTTCTGAACTCTTAACTGGTAACCTACACTGCTCACAGCTCCAGCACTGGCCAAAAGCCCTGTGCTTTGTTCTGCCCCATAGCATTCTGCTGCCCAGTCCCAGCTTCATTCTGTTTCTCACAACCAAACAGTAGGGCTGGACATGTACCGTATTCAGTAGGGTACAAAGCATTTAATCCTTTATCTGCAAAGCAAGTGGCAACTTAAATGTACTGCACGGAGTTGGATATCTTTGCCAACAGCAGCACACACCTCTAGTTCATATCAGAAAATGGATTGCATTTGGCATTTCAGCTGGGACTAATGCTCATGACCTCCATGCTGAACAGCATTTCTAGAAAGCTTCTTCTGGACACTGTATACAAGGAATAAAGAAGTTGCAAAAAAATGGAAACCTTACAGTAGTTTTCTAGCCACAGCTCCTTGTGCTAAAGCCTTCAGATTTTGTCAAGTGTTGTTTAGAATTTTGTATCTAATTCAGCAGTTGGGCAGTGGTGGCAGGGTTGATCTGGGCAAGTCCAGCTCCAGCAGTACAGCTGCGAGCTGACGTAAGACCTCTTTGTGAAGGTATTCACGGTATAAGAGGCGGGGGAGGGGGGGTTGTTTGGGAAGATAATTCAAAGGGCTGCAAAGATGAGGCTCACCAGAGGAAAGCAGTGTGACAGCTCTGGGGTTCTGAGAATGTATTTTACCTCATCAGTCCATGCATTACAATTTTTTCCTGACTGCAGGAAGATTCCTTCCTTGAATTGCCACTTTCACCAACCATATTCCAGGAATCCATAGCCATTTGTTCTGTTTCTGCTGCTGGTTTTGTAATGCTTATTCCATTGCCAAGAAATTACTTGCAGGTGTCTATTATGATGGAACATAGGCAGCCTCTTAGAGAGAGGTAAAAAGTAAATATCAGAATTTCAACCCAAATCTGCACTCAGATAAGTCTCTAGTGTGTGTATAGGCTTAGGTGAGGCAGCAGTGATGTGTAAATGGAACTGATGTAGGTGTCACCACGCTAGCTGATAGTGAGTGACCCTTACTGCCAGACATGTCTAGTTTCTCTGTTTTACTGGATCCATCATTCTTAAAGCTGCCTCTTTCTTCCTCAACTTCAGCTAAYAGAGAGGATATCCTTCACCCTCACAAAACCACTCATACCCATGGCTTTCATCAGCTTGAGGTGAATGAGCGGCAAAGTTCGTCCTCAGGGCTGCACGCAGACCTGTTCTCTCAAGGRGTTACTCATGAGCACATTCCTTTGTTCCTCCTCCACCTCTGCTGTAACTGCTTCCATTTCCACGTGTGTAACTGTACACATTGCTCAATCTTTCAGGTCCTGCAGCTCTGATTACCCAACCTAGGAGACTACTCAGGAAAGTACAAGGGACCAAGGACCCTTACCCTCAGCGAGGTTTGCATGGTGCCCCCCAGCAGCCGTAGCCTKAGAGGCTCACTCCCTCTGCTGGTACTCCCAGGCTGCAGCTGGGCCATCTCAGGCACCGAAGCAGAGGTTGCTCATTTGGTTGGGGCTTTTGGTTAACCTCTTCCTCCAGTATGAAGCTGCACATCACTCTCTTAAAACCCTTTGTAAATAACTCTGAGCTGTTTGGATCCTGCAATGGGTGCTTCCAGAGCTTTTCCAATCCAGATGTGCTGTGTTGACATCTGTGTCATCATCAGTCCAATTGCAAAAGAAAGGAAAAAAAAAAGATAAGAAAAATAGAATCTATTTCTTCAGACTTGATTTTTAGCCCAAACACGAAAGTACTAGTTTAAGCATTTTGGTGGAAGCTTAAGATCAAGCCTACTCAGGGTGGTACTTATCTGTGCTCCTTAAGCAGCTACGAGAACAGCAGCAACAAGACTGCATGAGCAGTGTCAGGATCAGCAGATCAGCACACACAGTCAGCCATATGAGGAGCCAAAGAGCATCTCAGGACTTCCAGATCATAGGCAGTGTTCTGTATCCTCACTGAAGGACATGAACATGCACAGACTTCATCTGGACTTCAGTGAGACTCCTCCTTTGCTTAAAAAGTTAACCGCATGCTTTGCTGAATAAGGGCTCAAGTGAGTTTAGGGTACTAAATTAGCCTTAGTTCATCCACTGCTTTAGTTCCAGGCCTTGTATCTCATGAAAAAATCCTGCTGTTCCCTTTCTAAATCCTTTCAGGTCATTCAAACCTGCTTCACTGTCAGTGAAGGATTTGTTTTAATTTGTAGGTTTGGTTTCATTTTGTTCTCAAAAAAAGTTTTGTCTATGCCCATATTTTAAAAAAGTTCTGAAGTCTGTGACAGCACACATCATTACCTGGTGTTTGCAGCCTTTCTTTTCAGGGCTTTGAGCCAGTGTATTATCAAATTCTACTACCCTCAGTAGGAACTGAATGGATATTTGTGTGCTGTATCATGCACTTGCTATGTATGCAGTCACCTCCTCCCTTGAACTTCATGGGAACTGTGTACGTTTACTTGAGAACAAATTAGCTGTATAATCACACCACTGCTTGCACACAAATGCACCTGCATATTGAAATTTCACTCCAAACATCTGATCTCAAGTTCTTGAGAAAGCAGTTTCATTTCTCTAAGCTTGACACTACTTAAGAAAATTTTAACGCTTTAACAAACTGCTTTAGGAACAGAAAATGGTTTAGACACTGTAAGACCTTACCATTCTTACACAACTCTCAATATATTCACCCACTATTATTTAAAACGTTTATTACACTGGTTTGGAAAACATTTTTAACCTCTATGAATAAGATATGTATTTAGCTCAGCTTAAGCCCTAGTCCAGCAAAGAACTTTTCAAAAGCAAGCATGGGATTTTTTGAAGTGATCCAAGTGCTTTGCTGGACCATGGCCTTATTCCATAATTTCCGCATGTTCTGCTCACGAGTGATCAAGGCTTTTGGAACTGCTCCTAGTGTATATTAGTGACAGACTTGCATGTCAACTTAAAAACAGGGAGGATACGTAAGAAAGATTTCTTACTGTCTTGCACCTCCCTTCACTCAGGTTTTAATATTTATTCCTGTTCACCAAAAAAACCTCCCAGTTATATATGCTGGATTTCCATTTCTTCAGGTACTTTTTTTGGTCTTTGTCATCTTGTTCATTCATTGTACTTAGCCAGTTTTAGCCTAGGTATGATGTTCATGGACTGCAGTTCTTGGAATAAGAGTTTACAGGCATAAGGTATGCGCAGAGAAGACACATGACATGATGATTTGCAGTAGTGGCACCTAGGGAAACAAACAAAAAGAAAGAGTTGGTCCATAAATGAATTTCTGCAGAAAGAACAACTGCCACTAGCCACTGGGTTTTTTTGTCCACCTGCRTCAGTCCTGGAAAGCAGAGACACATTTTAGCACTTAAGTAAGTCATAACTTTAAGTCCTTAAATAATCTGACTGATAGGAGCTTAATGTCAAACCTGCACTTTTCTTGGAGGGCAGTCACAATGCTCAGGAGCTAACAGGACTGCCTTCTACTTCTTCAGCACTTACATAAATGTCAACACAAATTCAGCACTGCGTAGTGACAGAAAAGAGGTGAACAAAGCTAAGTGTTTCTGAAAAAATGGTTAATGGTCCAATTTCTGTCTTTATATATATGTCACAAAAAGAAGAGACAAGAAGAAAGAAGTTTCTTTCTATGCAATTTCACCCTATAGTGTCTCAAATCATTCTACTTTCCAGAAAAGAGGCACTTCTCGTCTTACATCTGTGTGAACAGCCAAAACTTTAGTCAAGATAGAAAACCAGTAAAATTGCTTTAACACGTATTCTTTGTGCTCTTTGCTCAAATAATGATCTTAAAATTCGTGGGGAAAGGGTTTTTTTGTCATAGATATAACCTCAACTATATAAGGAATATATAGGCTAGTCAACCATCTYCACATTATTGGGACTCAAATTCCGTGGTAGTAGAAAGTATTTCTTATAAATATCAGGTTTCCAATATCCCTATTTCTTCATTCTCCTGTATATTTCATCTTCTGGTTTTTGAGAGTTGAGAAAGCCAGTCCTTTGGGAACACAGAGTGACTGAGCACTTCCTAATGGTCTAACAAAGYCTTTTTGTGTTCCTATGTTTCAAATTTATATTTCTGGCATAAAATCACGACAGTCTGAAGATCCAATTAAGGAAGAATTAGCGAAAGTCCTACAGGCTTTTGTGGTATAGAATGAGGCTGACAGTCAACATGTGCAATAAAGCCAATGCTTAGTCACTTGTTTCTGTTACCAGTGAACAGAGCATGTGGAAGTCAGTGGGGACAGATTCAATAAAGYTGGTAAAGTTCCTGGATGTGAGGGCTGGCATTAGTCTTCCAGTTACTTTTTCAAAGTCTGCTACTTCTCTTTTACAAACAAACTTAAAGAGCATGGTGAAGAGCTGGTTATTTTCTAAGAAAACTGTGGTTGCCTTGACCTTTACATGGGGTATTTTTTTTTTTTTAAACCAAGAAAGCTTTTAACCAATGGTACAGAAGCCTTAATCACATTTCTGCTATTTGTGATGAGGAATTAAGCTTTATCTATTCCCAATAATTGCTTYGGCCTTGTCTAAAGCTGACTATAGGCAGTAAGAGAGTAATGGACTGCACTAGGTGTTTCCCTGGAACAGGCTTCTCCTGTAAGATGCTGTTACATAGGGTAAATGTTAGCATGCCTGTAAAACAGAATAGACCTCAATGCAGGTTTATAACTACTCCCCATGTCCATATTTATAGGGATAGGTATACTTTTATGGTGGGAGGAAGTGACTTAAATAGGAGCTGTTCTCCTACGATGACAAGCAAGCAATTGCTGTCAAAAGGAGCAGCCTTGCAAGCCCTGGAAGCCTGATGAGACAACTTTTCTGCTATCAGCAGATGTCTGGCATCTGATTACAGCTCCTAGGGACTGAGGAGCAGAGACTACTCACTACACCCAGGCTCAAAGCTACACCGTTCTGGGCCTGCTTTGTACTTGGGTGGGGACCACCCAGAAAGATTAAGGTGCAGTTAGCACAAAACTCTGTCAAACAGAGATGACAGAAACAAGTACTTGAAAGACCGTTTGGTACTAGAATTGACACTAAACTGGTCAGGAAAAGGCAACTGTGCCAAGGCTGAATCTGGACCAGAAACAATTTTTCTTCATGTATATTTTACAATGCACATACTATAGAAATCAGAATAATCAAAAAAGGACCAAATTCTACTCACTGCCATGGAGTTCTGGCCCTGAGCACCTGTACAACAGCTAAGCTGGAAAATTTGCTTAAACCCAGTAAATCATAGTAAGTTTCATCTGCATTTTTTACAGGGACAAATTCTGTCACTGCTGCAACAGCCCCCTTCTCCTGTGAAAATACCAGTTCAGGCCCCAACACYGATCTGCAGTTACTGTCTTGCAGAAGAACATACCCAGTGGCTAGTCCTTGTCTGAGATGAAGAGTTCATCTTCCATAAGACAAGTGCCCTTAATGGTAGGCACAAAACAATGTTTCTAAAAGGCTTCTTGCAGCCATGTCTTATTAATGCCTGAGTCCCTGAAATGGCCCATTTGGAAGTTTCTCTTAATGACTTGGTCTCTACTGTGATGCTCATTATAGGGCCACTTGCTTCAGCTTCAGCTACTGGTAGACACAGCATAAAATTTAGCAGAAACTTCCTCTTATTGATTACTTTCACACATCAGACGGCTTTTCACGGAATCAGATTGCAAGAATGTCTGGCTCTGTCTGAGACAGTAGTTTCTTTCACAAGTATTTAAAGAGTTATTAAACTTTGCTACAAACTTCCAAAAATGAAATATATTAGCAACAACTTAAAAATAAAATGCAGTTTTACTTCTAAAGTTCAAATTCCTCATTTTCTTCAAGGTACCTTCACTTYCTCTGGACTCTGAAAATCTTCAGAGACTGCTCCAAAAGTCAAGATCTTATTGAAAAACTAATTGAGCATGTGAGGTTTTTTTAAGGCAATGCTTTATAGTTAGAAGTGATTGGTTGGCTTATGGCATGTTCTTCCTTTCACACAACTTCCTACAAATGTTATTTGTATTGCAGTAGTTTTAAGAGACATGGATGAGAAAAAAGCGTCACTTCTTACATACACTGAACACACACTCAAGCAAAACAGGACTCTCAAAAAGAGTTACTGCACAAAAGCCTGCAGGACCATGCCCAACTGAAAATCACCCATCACAACAGGGTGCCCAGAGCAGGCCTCATCTCTCCTCTGGATTACATATGTTTTCCTACCTCTGTCTGAACTTCTGCTCCACAAGGAGCAGAACTGCTGCTGCTGTGAGCAGACAAATGTGGTGCTTGGTTTCTGGCCAGAAGCCACACACTTCACAAGAAAGGTCTGACCAAGGGCAGAAACAGCAACTGTCACGTTTACACATTACAAACTGAGAACACACCTTACTTTCCTACTTCACTGTGTCCTGGAAATATCGCTCTTGAGGCACTGAAGTGAATAAAGTCCAATTTCCTGCCTCTCCCAATAGATTGATACTGATATCCAAGATGTGGCAAGTTTCCAATGGTGTTTTTTTAAGGTGTTTAGAAATTAATCTTTCTCCTTCTCCTTCCAACTCTCCATAAATATTAGAGTAACTTGTAACTTGAACTTGTACCATTTATTTTTTCCTCCCTTAGTCATGGGATTCCACATCACCTGTTTTTGCAAAGCTTGCAAGAACATTGTATCTCAAATACCTATTGGTCTCACAAGTCTCTTTTCTGCCTGGCTAAAACAAAATCAAGCTACAGCAAAACATTTCCCTCACCTTTAAAGAATATAAACAGAAGTTTGCCTATCTTTTATTAATAGTGGTGTATTTTCAGCATGCTACAGGGCTACTTTAAATCTAGCATCTCAAAACTGCTAAAGAGAAAAGATGGTTAAAAGCAAAACCCAGTGTGTTAAACGTGGTGAGCTCCACACAGCTCTGACATCCAGTTTTATGCTTCTCCTACATGAAAAACCAGTTTGTTTCCAGGAGACAAACTCAGTCCTGGGTTAGGTCTCAGAGTAAGATAAGCAAGACCATTAGCTAGTCTAGAGAGAAGTTTCTTGGGGACAAGGCAGTTGGGCAGAAGCCAGCTGAATTTCTAAACACACAGCTGCTTGTCTCCCAGGCTCCAACATGGGGTCAGCATTTGTCTGATTTGTTCCTCTTCCAAGAGGAACTCCTTGTTTTACAAGACTACAAAGCAAAAGGCATTTGGGAGGGGCACAGCCAAAGAAAGCCGAATGCATGGGATTACGAATTCCATAGCTAGAGAACAAGAAAGCAGGGGATGTTGCTTTCTTCTCCAGTTCTTCTGTGCCTACTCTCACTCTTCAGCCTTGTGAGGTTCATTCAACCTTGTGAGGTTCATTGTACCAGGAAGATATGTGACAAGTCCAGTTAGTAATGTCGTTTCTGATGGCAGAAGAGTACATTGACACAGCTACTTTCCCCTTTTCAAAAAATAGATGATATATGGGACTTGGTGTTTGATAATCCCTTGCAAGGGTGGGATGGAAGGTCAACAGTGGGATGGAAGGTCAGCACACCGATTGAAGAGAAACTTTCCCACAAGTACAGCTGGCTCTGGAAGAGAATACCTGTACCCCCACAACAGGAGAGATCCCTGGCCCACTGATTACACACTCAAGTCAGTTCCAACTTCAATCAGCCCACAATAAAGAACCATCCCCTGTCCCCAGTCTTCCAAGTACCAATTTTGAACAGTGGCACTGCTTTTGATTAAGGTGCATGGGGCTGTTAATTGGTGCATGTGAGCACCAATTGCACCTTGCCYGCAACCAAGGGCAAAGTTCTGTTGCACAAAGGCATGTTTACTGTGTACCACTTGACAACTTACCAGCCAGAGTACCCCAGCAAGCCACACTGTCCACAAACATCCACTTCGAAGGCATCACTTGAAATCATCAGTCTCTCCAATAAAAGCATGCTGGCTCCATAACCTATCAAACAATCCCGTTCCATCTCTCCAAGACGTAAACCACCATCACGGGATCGACCTTCAGTAGGTTGCCTTTGAAATAAATATTTGAAAAAATGCAGTAAGTATTCCAGAACATACATTCTGTGACTCTAGGAATGCCTGTCTTGAAACTGTAKGAACAGTACAGGATCAATGGACATCAGCATTCTACACACCAGAGCTGCTGATCTCATAAATGTGTTGCTCCTGTGCCAGCAATATGATGTAGTTCTGTACGTGGCAACTGCAGCATCAGGCCACAACTCTTCACCTCACAGAATGTAGCTGAATACGTGAAAACAAAAAGAGGTCGAAAACAGTATCCAAGACAATCTGGACACAGAATTGGCACTCTTTCTTGATGAGACATTCATTATAGTTTGTAGCTGAATAAATAAAACAATATACAGCCGCTAATGAATCAATCATCAACCTAATGTTTCAGCTGAACTACAGCTAAGACTAATTTCTAAAATAAAGATGKTTTTGATCTGTGAGAGAATACCAAAAGAAATCAGCAAATAAGTAGTACACATATTGCTAACTCATTAYTGAAATGCTATTTTTTTTTAAAGTAACATTTATCTAGTTTATTTTTTTCATGTTTGATGGTTAACAGACTAATTTTTGTATTGTATAGGTTCCTCAATACACATCAAAGTCTTATTTATTGTCTGGGAAGACTCCTTGTCCTTAYAGTGCTAGAGGAAAGTTTTAACAAAGCAATGCAAGTATATGCTGAAGATTTTGAGGTGAAAATGTAAGGTACGGTGTATTATTTAACACTAAGACTGCTTAAGCCGATTTTTTTGTTGGACACAGTCAAAACTTTTAACCTCTTGTTTGTCATACTGCAATTTCAGAGTATCAGTTCTACTCTCATGTACTAGCACAGTGCTGTAGTACTTAGGTTGTAAATATTAGTGCAAACTATGAAGCCAAACCAATCCTGAATTCCTGAAGCATTAATATACTGCATGCACTTTATTAAATATTTGTCTTAGTCTATTCTCTGAAACATGACAGCAAAAAGAAGGAATTTAGAAAATGTTACTGAGGCTTCACTGCCCACTGAAACCTCATGTTTATGTGCTGTTTCTGATGCCTGTAGCAGTGTAATCCACCTAAAATATTCAATGACAGATCTGGCCCATTACTTCTGGAGTATGTTTTGTTTCTATTATTTCATACAACTGAGTCTGTTAAGCATACTAAAGATATTAAAAATAAGGTTTTGCCAACTTACTGCAACTCAAAGAAAATAATTTATAAAAGCCTTCAATATCTAATAATCCTTTGCAACAAGTGTAGAAAACACGCCTAATTACCAGACCAAAATATCTTCTAAAGATGCAAGTTGTATTTGTTTTTAGGGGAAAGTAGTTTCTCTTACTCTGACCAAAACTAATCTGCTTGTAATTCAAATGGTCCTTTTCATTCATATAACCTTCTGTTTTTTCCACTGTTGGGAGAATGGATAGAAGTTGTTTACATCCTGATTAAAGTCCCCAGGGCCCCCTCCCCAGATGATGGCACCATCACTGTTCAGATGCTATTTTAAAGGACTAACCCTGTGGTGAATGCAGTTTCTCTTCCGAAGTCCCAAGAGGCAGATTTTGAAAGCCGTTTGGACCTTCAATGATACAGGCATTTGCTATGGTGCTAGAAGTGCTTGAGCTGTTTTTACAAACTGACTTCTATAATATTATTTAATGTACAAGTCTACTTTCAGAAGTTTAATCAGGTGCTGTTCCAAAGGATAAAATGACAAAATAGCTTCATAAGTGTGAGCCCAAATAAYGTCTCAACCCAATTATGGGAGGGTAAAACCTCTTGAAAAATTATGGGTTCTCAACTCCATGGGTTGAGATGCAGGCTGAAGATTTCTAAGGTGATGAAATCTTATTAAAAAAAATACAAAAAGCCCCCCAAAACAAAAAAAACCTCAACTTAAACCTTTAGCTGTTAAGTTTCATTCCCACTGCCAGTATAATCTTATTAAGAGAAAACAACCCCAAATCCTCCCTACCTAAAAAGTGGTTTCTAAAGTACCAAAAATTTCAATATTGAGATCGAGCCTTTGAAATAGTCTATCATCTGATTCCTAAGACTGTCAGATGCTTCTTCCAGTTCACATGAGTTATAGAATTCCTCACACTAAAAGTTGTTTAAAATGTTAAAACARTATTTATAAAGCATCTGTGCTTCCCCTTTCCCACTATACACACGTTCACTGCAGCTGTTGCCCTGGGCAACTAACTTCTTTCTTTATTCTAAATATAACATCAGAAAACAAAGCAGACTCTTGAAAATAAGATTTGGAATATCATTAAAATGAGATTTTTTAATATTAAGGGAGAAAGTAAGTTCTTAAAATCCTTAAATGCTAAATAAAATGCAATGAGTCTTTAAATAAAAAATATGTGATCTTCTTTCTATTTAACTGCTGCCTTTAGAAAATATCATAAAACAATTAACTTCAGTGTTTTTAGGCACATTAAGAATTTACTGGCACTAATTCTGCATTTTCTGCAAGAACAGTGGGTTCAGCTTAATGGTCTTATTCCTTGTTTCACTGGCCAGTGGGGGGAAATAAGTCTACCCCCATGAATAAGAGTAGGYCTTGTAGGTCTCGGCAGATCTGCCTTGTGTCTGTGAGGGAAAACTAGTGGCTGATTCAAAATGAAGTAGTTTGCTGAAGCACTGACCTCCAAATAGTGGAATATTACCTAAAAACCACTGCTTGAAGGAGGAGGGCATCCTGTGCTCTCACAGCCCCAGAGTGCGGAGAGGAGCCCTGAGCAGCGTTTGTAACATTGCTCCCCTGCAGCACAACAGAACTGGCACATTTGGTCGTGTCCAAAAGACATGACACACAGGTGGCAGCTCTGACAACATCCATTGAAACAACCATGCATGTAGAAAGCTTATATTGCTCTCTTGTAAGAAAAGCTAGAAGCACCTATCTATTAAAAATATTTAGCAGGACTGGGATCTGGGCAACACCATATACAGAACTGTGTTGTAGATTAATTGTCAACTACTCATGGCATTGGAATTAAGTATTGCCTTTCATTTCAAGAACCAATCCAGAGGGCAGCATCCTGGTGGGCTTTGACCGTGTTGACAAGGAGTGTTGCTTTGCAATTCTACAAAGTCTTGTCTTAATCAGAATCAGTGATGATCAAGAAGCTCAAGTATTCTGCCTTATTCCAGATGGAAATAGTTTTGCTCTGTCACGTAAGGTACAGTTGATACATAATAAAATGCATTTCAAGACAATGACAGCCAAGTTCCATGTTGGAAGCTGTTACAGGATTACTTTTAAAATCAAGAAGAGAATGTTAGATGCAATCTACTCTCCAGGAAGTGCAATGGATGATAAAACAATAGTGAATATGAAAGCTGGCAATGCAAACCCTCTCAGCAGAGGCAATGGCAATAACAAATGTTTAATTCTTGGAGGAGAAAAAAGAAAATTCCTGAAAGACTAGTCAAGAGGCAGCATAAATTGAACATCCATTAGTTTTCCTGAAAGAGAAATAAGAAGCCCTAATTACATAGTATGACGCTACTGACTGGAACAAAGAATCTGCAGAAAGTAACAGGTGGGGAAATCACACCATCTTCATCTTTACATATAAACATTACGTTGACTTGGGATTTAGGTTTCATTTAAATTCAGTATCTCTAAACAGCTGCGAAGTTGGGGAGGCAAAACAAAAGCAGATCAAGGGATTTGGATAAGCCAGGAGTTCCAGTAAACCCTGTGCACTGTTAGCTAAGACAGAGTTTTCATTTTCATGTGAAGCACCAATACAATGCCTAACACATGAATAACAGAAAATGGGGCAGACAGCCTATTATTTGGGAATATCATTTATGGTCATATAAGCAAGCAGCTGCGGTTGTGCTACACTTGCTTTTCTTAATGTGGCTGATGAAAAAGTTCAAACAAGAATTAAAAAACCTTTTCATTATTTCTTTCCCAAGTTCAATCACTGGTATTTACTTCCATGCAAAGTGTGAGACAACTTCTGTTTGTCCTATAGAGAGTGTGAGATTGGAAAGCAAAAAAGCATAGGAAATAGGCAATGAAAAGCCAAAGAGGAAGATACCTCTGTATCAAGTACAGCAGACACCTGCCCCTCCATTCTCTAACAGCACATCAACAGGTAGAAGCTGTACTTATTCAGAGTTGTTAACTTGTTGTGCACACAATTAACACTAATTCCAAAAGAAGGCAAAGCAAGAGAAGTGGATCCTCACATAATAATAGGCATAAAAATAAATTAAGAATTAAAGAATATGAATCATGCTTGTTGTAGGGAAGAATAAGGGCAAGACAGACATGACTGTGTTTACATCTTAAAAACAGTACAAATGGTTTGTAGTCCACTTCTTGCTGAATTTGCAAGAAAACTCTAGTTGGAAACCCTAGCTAGACTATAGTCCAAGCTATGTGGTTTTAAAATTTATCTATCCAAATAATATCTACTATATCTGCTATGCAAGCCACGTGTTATTTGCACTGTGCTGGGGGCATGGGGTGGCTGCAAGAAAGGAAAATCTTATCAGTGACAAATCAGACACATAATGAGGGAATGACAAAATCCACTGACATTTAGAATAAACTTTGCTAGAATACTCAAGATTGGCTGGAAATTAATTTTCAAGCAAGTTTTAGTAAATAATCCTATTTTGATAGAGAGGTGAACTAAATGACCCACAAGAAGCATCCCCAAAGCAAAGCCTTGTGCCATTAAACTCTTTTTTGCGAGCAAGGAACATCAGCAATTTAGAACATGAGTGCAAGCAGTAATAGAGCTTGGCTTTAAGGTGAAAAAGTAAATAGCACCAGTAAAAGCAGGAGGCTTCAATTTCCCCAARGGGTTTGCTGTTTATTAAAGCATGCTAAAATATTAGAAGAAATTTCTTCCTTCTACTCATAACTGATTTTGTAAAAGTACAAATGTTAAAGAAAAACCAAACGTCCTAAAATGCCTCCGATATGAGCAACCTGACAGGAAGGGCCCACAGGGTGTACTGTGAATCAGCAGATGGTGTTTTTACCAACTGCTAGCAGAAGTTTGAGAAGCAAAATCAAGTTCTGGACCACATAGAGCACACCTGGACATTCGGAGCAACCTCCTGCCACAGTCCACTGTTAGAGTTTTTAGTCTGCAAAAGTGTAATAACAGTTCATAGCATTTTGTGTCAAGTATCACAAAGTAAACACACTTTGTTTTATACCCATCAGTCAACATGGGCACACTTCTGGATGTACACAAGAGTTTTGTGCTTAGTCTGTAACAATACCTGGTGAGCACTGCTCTGGGTCCTCGAGCTCTTGCATGCATTTTATCCAACACCATATGCTTCAGTTTCTGGTAATACACAGGGCCAAAATAGATATATGCTTCCAAAGGTTCACTGAAAGAATAAAAACCAAAACAAAACCAACATTCACAGTTAGCACACATCTACCTTAAGAGAGACAAGAGTGTCGTGTACAGGAGAAATTTGAAACAGTTTGGAAAATCATGAGTCCTAGAAAAATGTTTGGGCTTCCTGGGCAATCAGTCTGAAATTCCTCCCAGGGAACCCTTCTGAACATAAGGGCAGTACACTGGCAGCACCACATGCTGCTGTCTCCACTCCAGCATGGAACAAGCTCCTGAACTCTGATCCTGTGTTGTGCAGACGTGCTGGTATGGCTGCAGGTGCCTGTTTCAGCTGTACCATGGTACCTGTACCTCTGTCTCTAGASGAGTGTTTCAACAGTGTCATCAGTAACCAAGAACTGTAAATGTGTCAGACCCTGAMGAGTGACTCAGGGTATTTCTATTCACATTCCTTCACAAAGGTAAGCATGTATGTAAACAAATACATGCAGCACAAATGCTCAAAACATCCTTTTTGTAGGAGAGCTTTAAGAAATTTGCATTTGCAAGAATAGCTTAGCACTGGCACACTATGAGCCTGACAGTGTTCTCATCCACTAATTCTCTCTGCACAGCACTCTGAGGCACAACCCAAGACCCAGATGGGTGGAAAGCCCTCCTTGAGTGGCTGTGCATCAGCTGCCCCGGCAGYACTGCTTAGCAGCTGAACCCACAGGACAAAGATCACTGCCCTGGTTGGCACTGGGGGCTCAATGGGCAGGGCAAAGGGCTCTTGAGAACTGTATTTAAGCACTTGCATCAGCTTGGGAACATCTGTAAGCAATACCGAGGGTGTTGCTCCATTCTGCAAGCTGGAGTAATGGCTAAAGATTTCTGTGTTTAAAACACCCCCAACTGTAAGAGGAGTGTAAGCGCCTAAAGATCAGAAAGCAACAGTGAAAAGCACTCAATTATTTCCCAGCTACCACCTTCAGCACTAAGAACGACCAGACTTAACACAGACAGACAGACTCAGCATGGTCACTGATTTGTTTAAAAAAAAATAAATCCATGTGCAATGTAAAACCAAGCAGGAGACAACAGTATTGCAGCTCCCTTTAGGAGTCATTACTGACATGCAGTGTTATTCCCAAAGTTGACTATTGAAGAAAATAATAAAACTTCATTAGACATTTGAAATTTGAAAACTTTCACATTGTTATGAAATCTGCCTTCAAATTTCACAACAAACAGATTAAGCCTGTGTAATTCGCTTGGAAAAAAGTATCAGTATCCTTAAGCAAAGTCTCTAAATAGGGCACTACGAAGTTGAAGTTTGGGACTGAGAGAGTTTTAGAACTAGATGATTTTATTCTCCCTAGGAAACATGATTGGTCAGATTTTTTAAAAGCTACCGTGATATATCAACAGGAAGTGTTTCAAGCACCAGGATATTTGATACACAATTTATGGAATATGGAGTGAATAAGGAAAATAAAATCGTATCTCAGAAACAAAAAGAGAAGCAACATATGGAATAAGTTGGTAGGCAGGGCAATTAAAATAAAAAGTATATTAAAAAAACTTGCAAAGGAGACCTAAACTTGCTCCTTGAGAAGAAGGGGACTGGGAGGATAATAAAAATAGCAGGAAGGTAGGATTAAGATACATTTTGGAAGGGCAGGCATGTGAAGCCATATGGTCTTTTCCTGTTCCTAAACTATCTTATGTTCTTTGAACTCTGTGTCTCAGAAGCCAGTCTGATCAACACAGCAGGAAGTTTGCAGATTAGAGTATTATGCCAGACTGAAACATTGTGTAATCGAAAGGAAAAAAAAAGAAGAAAAAAGAAAAAAGAGCACACACAGAATATTCCCAAGGAACAGACGCTTGCCTCCAAATCCATATTTACAGTACTACTAAAGTCAACATGAAAATGTTTATGTGATTCCAAGCATATATAAGACTTTCCGCCAACAGAAACCTGAAATTTTGTACTATCTCTCAGAAAGAAAACCTTGATTTTAGCTTTTTTGTCAGGCAGTAAAACTTGGGAAATTTTCATATGTACTGCAAGGGCCAGCCATTCCCATTACAGCCACACATACACTAGCAATTCTTAAAATGCGGAACCACAAAGTGCTTCCAAGAAAAAAAAAAAGCACACCATTCTTCAGCCCCTTTTCTCTATCTCACAGAGCAGCTTGCAAATAAGAGAAAGTTCCTGAGCTCTGAGACATGAGATTTTTCAGATGTGTCTCAACAGGATTTCCCCACTCTGCTGAAACAYCTAAATCTATACAGCAGATTCTTACCCAGTGATCCCAGATGTTACGTAGTCCTTCCCTAGGTAGTTATAACCATGGCGAATAAGATCTTCACACACATCCTTAACTTTACTGCCGCCAAAAGCTGTTCCATAGTGAAATCTGCCATCGAGGACCCCAGCCTTTCCAGCCAGGAGTTCAATTAACTTTCCTACCTGTGCAAAGAAAAGCAGGTTAACAGCCTGGTCATTAGTATGGGCACATTGCTGGACTGGTCACAACATAAGTTAGTCAGGCAAACTGACCCAGATGGCAGCCTGGGCTATTGCATGCAACAGGAGGAGTGGAGAAAGCCCAAGAACAGAGAGCACTCCTGTTTGAAGGGGGAAAACTGGACTCATCACAGGGTCTGGGAACACCTTTAAGGTCCCGAGTCAAGCAGCTCCACTCTTTCCAGTTGTCTGGAAAACGGGCAGGATCCAGTGTGGCCTTCTGCTGTAGGAAACAGCCTCAGAGACTGACACGCTGCAGTGCAGCAGGGGGAACAGAAGGGAAGATGCTAACAAAGGAAAAAAGATCAGAGGCTGTACGAAGGAGGCACTGAGGTCTCACATAAAGGCCAGGCAGTGAGGTATTTAGTGTGACCCTGCAGCACAGGTGCAAGACTCGCCTCAGTTCCAGGGAGACATGTATAATAGAAGTAGTTATATAGGTCTAGAACTATAATTGAAGCTCCTCTCCAACCTTCACCTCACAGTCTGCACCAGACAGCTCAGTGGGCACAGGCAATAGGGAAGGAAGAGAAAGAGCAAGAAATTTTCAAACAGAAAGGATGCAAGTGAAGTATTTGGTTGCATTCCTCTTAGCTTGATACAGAACAAAATGAGAATGGTGCACAAACAGCTGCATCACTACTCCTTCTACAGTAGGATGTTTCAAAACATGTGAAACAGAGGGCTGACTACTTATAGCAGAGCAAGTGCATGGCACAATGACTGGAGAATATTATCACTGAAATCATGCTTCAAGCTTTTTTGTCTCTTGTGGCTGATTTCCTTCTCCTTCCCTCTTGGGGGACAGTGTCTCTAACTGAACAACACGACTCACCGTCATACGCGATGGGAAGCCATGAGGGTTCATTATGATATCTGGGCAGATTCCTGTATCACAAAATGGCATGTCCTCCTGAGGAACAATCAGTCCACACACCCCTGCAGAAGAGAAAACATTTCAATTCACAAAACAGCAAACCACCAGCAGGGCTGACGCTCATCACTAGATTTTCTTTAGTGTTTTCGTCCTCCTCTCTTTCTCATGGATCACTTTTTACCCAGATTCATTACCACGGCCAGTACTCCCAACCTGCAGACTAGAAGAGAGCTCTTGTGACACGACTGGCAAAATTAGCATAGCCTTACATAATGCTCCCAGTGATTTGTGAGTTAGCAAATTAGGTAACAAAGCTTTAGATTCTGTTTTCAGAAGCAACCAGAAACTTCTGCCCAGTCAGACTGGAACATCTCAAGGGAAACTTGTTTTTTAAAGCTGATGCTCTAACTTCCTGAAATAAAAAAATTAAGACATTTGGCCTCTTACTTTATGTCTTTGGACATACATGATTATTATTGATTTGAAATTCATTTATCATAGGTATCTTTGTTAAATACTGTCAATAAAAACATATCCAATGGGACTTTGACAGGGACTCAGAAGCGATGAGTAGGGGAAAGTAAAACAACAACAAATATTTTTTTTCAGGTAGCATTCATTTGCTGAGCAAAGACGGCTATCAATTAATTACAAAGTATAATCCACCCCACAGACTGTTTTTATTTCGTCAGTCCATGAACACAAACTGTCCCTTTAAAAGTTTTGGAAGCTTTTTTCAGTCTCTATCAGTTTTGGATACAAAACAAAGAAAACCCTCCAAACTCTAAAACTATTGAAGAAAGAATAAACAGAAACATGAAAACTCAATTTAAAATGGTCTATCAYGCATCTCAAAATTTTCTTTCCAACCCTTACAACTTTCTATAGTGAATTCTGCAGATCAACATACTGCAGCTATAAATGATCAAGAGATCTAACATTCAAATTCAGGTGCTAAAATGCAGCTGCTTAAGCCCATACTCCTTTGAACCAAAGCTACTGTTTCAGCTGGACAATTTCTTCCAGAAGCCCTTAGAGTTGAAAAAGTCTGCAAGCTATTTGAGATCAGCCTGCTTCAACTGTGCCAGAGCACRCTTTGGGAACAGTCCTGGAGTGGAGGGGGCTCCTGGAAGACTGAGGGTACTGGTTACATCCCTAAAAAGGCATCCCCCGACCAGCCAGTTCACAGGGGGATATTGGCGTCTGCTCAGGAGGGAGCTCCTCTCCACTGTCCAAGCAAGACAGGGATAGGTATATGGGACAGTAGTTAATAGAATGAGAATGGTAAGTATGGGGGAAGGGAGCAGAAAAAAAAAGTCTGGGGCAAGGGTGTGGGTGCTGTGGTATTTAGTTTTTAGACCTATTGAAACTGATTTTTATTGTTCTACTGTGATAAATCAATAACATCCTTCTAGCCCTCCCTGCCAAGAAGAAATAATTTTCTGAAAATAAAAAAAAAAACCAACCCGAAACAACCCACTATCTCTTCCATGCACAGCTTTTTTTGTCCTAAAATTTTATACATAAATACTCTCTTATCTATGTATTATGGTGCATACATTTTGCCTTATTTCCATTTACTTCTAAGAAAGCATTAGGTTGCATCTGGACTTCACGGCACCTGTAAGCCAAAAATTAAATCTTAGCTAACTTAAAATTACTTTAGGCTCTGAAAACCTTTTATATGCCAAGCTGGTTCCCATAGCAGACAGCCACTGTGTTGTTTGTTTTGTGTGAAAGTGAATGATAAAAGATCCATGAAATCGACACAGAAAGGCAGAACAGCAGAAAGAACTGAGGGCTCTCCATCATAGCGGCTTCTACCCTCCGCTGACTTGTGTAACAATAGGACCTACACACCCAACTGCAGATCTAACACAGCTGTGCATTTCATTAGATGAAGAGCACTAGTGACACAAGTAAATAATTAACTTATTCTGGTCCGCTGACTGTGGTTATGAGACCAGTCATAGCTGACAGATTTTAATACAAGTTAACACAAAGACAGCATAATGAGCTTAGAAGTTAAAAACAAAATATTTAGACAGAATCCAGCAATGTGAAGCTCACTAGGCCATTTATAAAGTTTCTATTTTACAGAGAGGGGGAAAAAAAGGAAAAAAGAAAAAAAGGGAAAGCTAATAAAGCCTTGGTTCTAAGTTTCTGTATTTTAAGAAGTCACTATGCTTGTAACAGATCTATAGCATGTCTATGTGTATTTAGAGGATAAAGAGAAGCTTCTTCCTACCCTGTGTTTTAAGAAAGTTCATTCAACTGTCAAAAAAGCTGAAAGATAACTTTCCTATATAGCACACTACTTCTAAAAACGAGTAACGGCAGTTAATTTCAAAATGTAACCTGATTTTATTTTGCAATCGCTTGCCTTCAGAAGTTCTTTAGTTCTTTCTTGCAGGTCTGCACTTTAAGCTCCTGAATTTGCTACTTCTTTTTTTTTTTTTTCCCCCAGCAGGGCAGTGCCAGGCAAGCCAACAGCTGCAAAAAAAGTGATCAAGTGAATTAATCCATGTAAGTGGAATTATCACTTGCAACTGGCTAATAAAACAGTAAATGAAAAGAGGCTGGATTTAACACAGCCTCAAGTTCCAAATGTTTTCCTGTCCAAGTATGAACTGCATTTCACAGCTGAGCTGCTCAACTACCCCCCATACAATATTCATCAATATGACACACTCAAACTAGTAGGCTATTTTGCTCTGTGGTTCTTGCTACAGTTTAGTATTAATTGTTACTGATTTAGACATCACACGAAAATTGATCCCCAGCATTCTTAGAGGACATACAAAATAATTTGGTTTCATTCACTTGCCTTCCTCTTGCAATTTTTATATGCTGCATCTGAAATGGAGCAATACAACTTGAGACTAAATGCTATACTGCAATGGGCCTGAATCAGCTCTCACCTATACATTCTGGTGTCTCATCTGGGACCAGAATCAAATATTAACAACCAGAAAAGGCTCCAGACAAAACAAAAAGCAAATGTGTTTTTTAATGTGGATTAACAAGAGGGTTATGTGTTTGAGCAAGAAAGCATCTAGCAACTTGCTACATCTCATTTCTTTTCAACTGAACAACAAATTAAATTCTAGAAAAAAAAATTTGTGTATCAATTTCATGTCACCTTAGAGGGAAAATCAGTGAAAATCCTAAGAAATTATTTTACCATATCAAAAAGAAAAGTAAAGTGGATTAATAAGCATGGCAGCTTAATGCAAGGGTAACAGTTTAAATTAAAATAACCTTAAATCAGACATCTCCAGTGGTTTAACATGCAAGTATAAAACAGCCATAGGCAGTGTTTTTCAATGCTATTGTATGGCAGCCAATAAATGACAGCCCCCTGACTATGCATGATGGCCCCCAGCCCCACACACGTTATCAGCATCAACGCTGACAGCATCTCAAACCCATATTCCTCCACCAGGCACTGACAGCATAAAGATCCCCTCGCCCCTGTACTTTTGTCCTTTAAGAGTTTCTTTTCCTAATCAGGAGAAACTCAGGTTTCCAGAACTGGTACCTCTCCTGTGGTTGCTTTTACAGTTTGCTGACAAACACGAACGTACCCAGACTTGTAAAACCTCAGTTCAGCAGAGAGGGGGAAGGGGGGCGGCTGGGAGGGGGCAGGGACAGAACACAACAGTATGGGAAAGTTTTTCACCAGGCTACGATAAGATGCCTTCTATACACACACATGCCAAATGAAAAAAAAATCATCAAATAAGTCAAAACAACCTAATATAGAAAACTAATTACTACCAGCAGGAGGGACATTAGAGAGCAAAGGAGACCACGTGAATAGAAGCAGCAGCAATACCAGTTTCTATCAGCAAGATAAAAAGAAGCGCATTACTAAACGTGCTTGTTTACTTATTCTAATGATACAGTGGTAAAAGAGCTAAAACTAACTTGAAAGGCATCTATTTTAGATTTACCAGGTTTACCAGAATTTGGAAATACTCTTGAGAAGTAAGAGTACATCATCACATAATTAAGCGAACTTGTAGCTATAATACAGTGCTGTGTATTTCAGATGTGACAAATAGATCTGCAAAAATTAGTGAGGCTGAACAAAAAATGTACAGCTGCTTCAAAACTCTAATTACATACTGTGTTGGCTAACTAAGCATAAAAGAAGTCTGAAAGAAAAAAGTGCTGCATCACATAAGCTTTGTTCAATATTGAATCATTCACTGATCTATCATATCACTTGCTACATCCCATTTGACATAAGAGGTAAAGAACAGAATTAAAATTAACAGATAAATAATGCATAAGTAAACTTGATTAGTTTTCTTATTAAAAACATCACTCTAAATGAGAGGAGGTGCTAGAAGACAATACAGTTTGTACACTGCTTTCCCATGAGCTGCTGAATGGTCTGATGTGATAAATTTGCATAGTCTGAAGCACACAAAGAGCTGATTAATTGAAACCCTTACAATGCTTCTGGAAGCAGCTATTGTAAAACAATAACCATAGGAACTTTACAAAATACACATGGCTGAATGAGTCAAGAGCTTAATAAAATGTGTGTTCAGGATACACTATTTGGAAACAGAATTAGAGATTTTTATTCTGTGCCATAAAATGCTAAATCACCCTAATTTCAGAGGTTCAGTTGAGGATTTACTGGAAAGGTCAGAAGGTTACCTGTTTGCTGCTTGAGATAAAAAATGCTGTAATTTTCTTCTTAAGACAGCAAACTAAGCAGCGTTTTTGTAAAAAATAAACAGAAAAAATGGTATGAGAAGTTTTAATGGCATTCTGACATTTTCTCAAATTCAACTTCTGAGGATAAAAATATGGTAAGAAATCCCTACCTTTCCTGATGCCTGATAATTACTAATCATCCCACATTCCTGCGGTCGATTAATAGCAAATTCCTTTTAATGCCACTTCAACCATTTAATTACTATAAACTCACTGATGTTCTATTAGAGATAAAGTACTAAGTCTAACTTGTAACATGGGGGAAAATTACAAAAGTAACCATTTAAAACTAACATTTTATTTTACATGTTCTGCTTATACGTATTGTACAAGTGCCCCTTAAAAGGAGAAAGATAAGTTGATCTCCACTATGAAATTAGGCAAGCAGAAGGCAGATGCTCAAACTAGTAAAAATTTCAAAAAGTAAGCAAGGTCAGACTTTGCTAGATAAGTGGTATTGTCATGAAGTTTATGTAGTTGATAATGCTGTGAATGGATTTTGTTTTGACACTAAAGAACATGGTTCATTTAGGAAAACAAAGACCCTGTTTCATGAATTTAAACTCGCTTCCTTGTCTTTAGACTTGTTTAAGTGCAGATACTTCAGAAAAGTTTAATCCTTTATCTTAGATCTTCAGCTATTAAAAAGCTTCTGTTTGCCAGTTCAAACAATCTCTTGCTTAAATACAGTTTTTCCACTCCTCAGGAATACTGTTCAGTGTTGCTGCTTAGTTCTGTGATCTACAGGACCTTTGTTGGAGGTGTTAATCCTTTTTCACATGAGAGACTGAGAAATGTTCTTTCAGAGAAGTGTTATATTGCTTTTTTTCACATCAAAGGAGCCCAACTTTTTCCTCATTGTGACTTGTAGCAAAGCAAGAGGAAATCTGGAAATATAATAATTTAGTTTGTATGGAACTCAGATGAAGCTTCTTTGGCTTAACAATCCTTTAGTCTTGTGTGCTTTGAAAAGTGACTTTGCTTGAAGAATACAAGATTGAAACAACAAAATAATTAACCAAAAAAGTTTCTTTATCATTCTGGAAAATATATATGCAATATAGTGAAAACAAAGTCCTGCAGCTCAGGACAAACATCGACCTACCAGAGAGAATTTCTTTTTGAGACAGTAGAAGTTTAAGGACTTTATATACTACAGGGACAGTCCCAGTCCCAAAAATCTTACTGCAAYATCCAGTTTGAAGATGAATATTGAAATAAAGCGAAATATTTGCATTTCAGGACACAACATGGTGGCCTCGTTTGTTTTTATTTTGCCTTCTCTCCACATACTTCTTTCTTGACAAGCCTTGAAGGAAAGGTAACCTTTTATAGGCAGCTTGGAAGGAGTGTACTCAAAACAGACTCGCGTGAAAAGAGGGTGTGGTGGACAGGCCAGAGTGGTGACCCTTGCCAATACCATGTTGACATGTGAGAGGACACAAAGAAGGTAGCAAATACAGAGGCAGTGACATAGATCTGTATTATTACAGAGGCCTACAAAATCTACCTACATATTTAACGAAAGGCTTTTCTGTTACAAAAGGCTAAAGCTGGTTTGTGAGATTTAATCTGTTGTATCCCAGACACTTTCTAATTCCCTTACTCTGCCTCCTTCTGCCCCAGTGACAAAGCTCAGCTTTGAAATACAAATCAATTTGGAATACAGGAAAAAGACCATAGAAAAATTTGAGATGTGGTTTGTGCAATCTCTTATTTTGCAAATATTTAATTATTTTAAAACCACTACTACTACAATTCCATGAAATCAAGTCTCATCTTCATGCATTCCTTCTCGAAATTAAAAATATTTCACAAAAAGGACTGACAATACAGACAGACATAAGCTTTCTCTCCTTCTCACTGAACCAAGGTACTCACTAGTTTAAGCTCATCATATGTTTAAATGGCCCTATGACAGGCTTAAAGCTAACAGTCACAAATTAAACTTGAATTGGTAATTGCCTGCATTCAGACGAATATGAGAGAACTCAAGGCTAATTAAAAATTCTCTCAATGGAAAAAGTTAAACTGTTAGCATTATGATTTCTGTTTCATGATTGTCTATATTCCTCTGTTATGACTGATCCTTCCCTGGTTTGATGTCAGAGGATGATACCAGATATAATTTTAAACAGCTATTAAAGCAGATTTTCCCTTTCCTTTTCATGCCTTTTCTCAGTTCTGTCATTGTATTTGGTTCTTCGTTGTATACTTAAGCTGCAAAACACTGAACTCCACTGTTTTTGTCAGTATTTTTGTCTTAGTACCTACCAAATGTATCTTCTCCGTATTTCTCCTTTCTCCCATTTACTGTAATATCTTTTCCCAAAATGGACTACAAGCCAGAGAATGGAGAGGTTTACTATCAGGAGGGCTATGAGTCCTAGTAAAATGTAATAATTTAGAATATGATCACTGCCCTGATCACATGGGATTACTGGTTAGATTGATTACTAGACAGCTACAAGCACCTGCCTGCAAACTCTGTAACACAACTGTTGCAATGTTCCCACTCGGATCTCCAAAACCAAGCTGGAAAAGGCATGTTTGCTATTCTAAACAACTGATGGTTTTGGCTTATTATTATTACACGCCCCAAGCACAGATACAGAGGGATCAGTCATTCTAACCTGATGCAATGCCAGGCATAATTATGGGTGCCCTCAAAGTTCCCTACAACATTTAGGATATTGCTTTTCATTACCATGGAATTTCCTCAGGCATTTGCTTGCTCTAGACTGTGAGATGCCTTATGAGCATTTAGTGGCATGGAAGGCCCTCTGAACGCTAAAGCCATACTGCAGCCTGCCTGACTCAATGCTGTTTCCTTCTGTCATTCTTCCAGTTCCAGTGATGGTTCTACATTTCTGGAGCACTCTTTTTATTAATTTTTGGAGAGATATGAAAATCAGTTCCATTTAAATTTTGTGCAACTATTTCAATAGGTGCACATTAATAGACCAAACTAGGAAAAAAGCCTAACCTGCATAAATTTTTCATGCAAATAGCCATGAATATTTATCATGATTAACCCAAGCAGATTCTTTAATATCACTTGTAGGCTTTTTTTTAAATTCTAGTAAGAAAATTTGTCCTGCACAGTACTGATTATATTGCTATATGATAACTTGCTGCTAAAATGCTGCATACCACTTATAAGGAGAAGAGAACCTCAAAATATATCAATAAAGAGGCTTTGCTCTAACAGTGGTCATAGCCTTTTAAGCACTGCACAACTTCATCATGTATGAGACTAGAAAGTATTTCAAAGAGACTCTACAGAAGAAATTCCTGAAGGAGGATATCCTTGAGAAAAGGAAGGAATGGGGCAGTTGAACCATTCCAATTGCTCAACTCTTTCTGGTTTTGCCTCTGAAGCTAATGATCTTCCTCCCCTCACTTACCAAAACTATCCTAATAAGGTGTAGTACAAGAACTAGACTAAATTTTATAAAGAAAGCCAAGTACTGCTGCTTCTTTACTTTTTTGAAACCTTCAACAGTACTGGTTCCCAAATCACTTGGGGACTCAGTGGGAATAGCTTCCTACTTTTAGATCAAAACCCATCTTGAAAATACAATCAGGAAAAACGTTTCAGTGCTTATCAGAAAAGTTTCTCTTCCTTAATGACAACAGAAACAATGGCAGTATTTTTTGAGAATGCAGAGTTTCACACACCAGTTTTGTAGGTCTGTGGAAAGATACTGTGGAAGTACAGGTGGTCTTGGAGAGAGATGGATGTACTGAGAAAGACTGCGTTGACCACTCTTATAGATAACACAAACTTGAGGCAACTTCTGGTAACAGCTGTCACTGTGATCACATACTGCCTTTTGCACCCATTTTACCTTTTGATTGACAGGTTTGCTCTAGGTAGACGATCACCTAACCTGGGCACTACAGAAATGTGGATTACTGTGGTTACCTCTGCATCTCATGACAGGGATGCAGTCTTTCACTTCAGTTACACCTGCCCATCTCATTGTCACTCATGCTTATGTACTCTCACAGCCCCAGGTGGTCATAAAGGACCTCAAGGTTGACTTTACGCTACACAGGTGAGTGAAGTGAACAGTGGCATGAAACATCATAAAAATGCCACATTCCATAAGAATCACTTACTTGTGCATGGGGTCAATTGTAAGCAACCACTCTTCACAGGTCTTCCAATCACATAGGCACTGAATATGCTAGAGGTGCTTCTGTTCAAGCATCATTTAAGAGCTCCCGAGCTGGATACTGCCTCTGTACTGGTGACATATGTTGCAGTTTCATCTCTTATCACTGGCTCAGATCTACATATGTAGATGTTGTGCAAGTACCAGATCTCTGGTAACTCCAGGATATCTTTGCTCACCACAATTCTTTGGTTCTGGTCCAAGGATACAGGATCAGCCCAACAAGTGAATCGGTGAATCAGTAGAAGATCAAACCCAACGTGACGCTGGGAGCAGAGTGGGACTGTGTCAAAGTGCTGAAAGGGATGCATTTTGGGAACTCCTCCTAACAAAAAACAGTCTTCCGTGTGTCCTCTGTCAAAGAGGACGCTGCTCACAAAAGGCCAGTTGGCTTGTGAGATGTCCCTTAGGCAGTATCGCAATTTGATGTATTACCACAAAGTTCATTGACCACAACTAGCTTTAAGTATTAGTGTGTCAAATCTAAACAGTATCCTCCATTATTTCCTCATTTCCCTCCCTCTGCTCTCCACCAGACCTAGCAGATACTGGTGTCAGAGGCTGGTGTGCTTTACACTCAATGTTCTGCTTCCAGTTCCTCCGAAGTCAAAGAAAGGAAGTAAGAAGTTCCAGTAGTTATTAAGATAGGATCACAAGGGGTGTGTGTGCTGCAACAGAAAGGATTTGGTAATATCAACCTCTTTGCCTCCCCATCACATCTGACAAGACACCAAGCAATGCTCTCAAACTAAAGTAAGACCTAAAAATGTAACAAGATTACAACACTCAGGTAATAGCACAGCACATTACAGGAAGGCAGAAGGTCATGCTGCAAATACTACAAATCTTGATTTTCCAAGTGTACAGAATGATGAGAACGTGTCAAAACCCATCCCCCACTGAGACCAATGGGATCAAAACATGCTTTTAAGCTGCTTACAGCCAGACTGTTTTCAGTCACTTCTTTTTAAGCACCCCTTCCACACCTTCCAACTCTTTCAGAGGATGACCTGAGACTCATTTTTTTTTACACTGAGGTCAAAGGGCGTTCACTTCTTTTTTTCAGCAGATATGGAAACAGGTTCCTGATTTTCATCTTCCTGTTAACATTACMACTTGAGAACTACCGTCACCAAGCAGCTTCCTAGTAGGTACTCAATTTCAGTTTCCAGTTTGAAGACCCAGAGGTGCTCCAGATCATGTCCCGGGTGTATTTTTGAAAGCATTTTCCCTTTCTTTTTGGTCTCTGCTGGTTGTGCTCCTGATTTGCTTCCCTTTTACACCATGGTTCTGAGCTATCTATCTGCAGTCTTGTCTTTAGAGCAGTATGTTTGCACAGACCTGCAAATGTCCTAYTTTATCTCTGTTTTTTTCTGTCCATTCAGAATTTCTCCAGTCTCTCTTGATAACCCACTGACAAACCTATCACCTAAACACAAATTCTCACTTAGAAAAAAAACCCAACCAAACCTCAAAATGCTGTTTTTGTTTAAAATGGGCAACTACTGTATTTTCCAGATTCATAGATCAACTGAGAGTTGTTTTTGCCAATAATTCTCTTCTGTTTCAGAAACATCATTGCTAAATTAGGTGACCTTAACAAAAAAAAGTGATATGGTCTATCACTGTATTCATAAAAGATCTGAACCAATCAAAGGAAACATACATGATGATATTGTGTACATATAGTGGGCACAACAACATTAATTTATTTTTATTAAATGTGTTCCTTACCTTTCTGCCCATGACGACTGCTAAATTTATCTCCAATTTCTGGACGTCTAGTTTGCCTCAGCAACATTTTGATCAAGAAAGCATCCTCTGCATTTGATGAAATCATTACTTTTTCAATATAAGAGTCAGTGGCACCTTTGTAGCTAGTAAAAGAAACCAAAACATTAGTTTTACTACTATAAACCAAACACAAGTTACAAACTACTATCATGTATTGGCAAGCTTGTGACCAAACTGTAATCTTCATGGAACTTATATACGTGGAGAGAAGATTTTTATATATATATAGATGTATATATTTTTATATATATATGTAAAGGTTTACATGTAAGTTCCAGACTACAGTATGTTTCTGAAAAAGTTTTAAGAGCTACAATAGAAACTAAGAGAAAATTAAGCCGAACTTATAAAGAACAAGGTGTATTTTTTTGTGTCATGGGCTCTTTTTGACAGCAAAAACTTCCTCGTATGTTGCAAATTTCTGCATCTTCAGTTAAACAAGCAAAGCCAAACATAGTTATAGTTGAGGAAGGGAGCTTTCTAGAATTGAGTCTTTTCTCAGAGACTTTCCTTCACGTAACTTGCCCAGCTATAAAGTTCAGTTGCAACATACGTTACTGGCACATCTTTGTACTGTGGCTGCTGAGGTACACTGCTTCCTTCCAGAGGTGTCTGGGTCACAGTTGGCATAGATTTGTTCACAAGGACTTGCTTATTTTCTACTTTTTCACCTACAAAGGTCAAGGAAAAAAAAAGCACCATGAAAACATATCTGGATACCTGCGTTAAAAATACATTTTAAGCTTTTAAAAAAAAAAGTAAGCTGCAGGACAAACAAGGAAGAACACACCCAAGAAGCATGCCCTGTTATTTTATTAAATACTAGATGGTAAGGGAATCATTAAACTACCTTTCTTTGGTAAACCAAACCAGAACAGCTTGCGTGCTGGGTGCACTATGAGAACAGCTATTCAACATACCCTGGGTCAACAGACTGCACAAAAGCATCTGAAGTCTCTAAGTATGGAGAAAATTAACAGGCAACACCTTAACTGACAAATTTTAGAAATTCACRCCTAAATTTGGGATATCACATCATTCCACAAAGAGCTGTGCAAGACTAATATCAGTCTCTCTTTGCATTTACATACTTTCATTGATACTGGTGTCATACATAGCTTTTCCCCACTCCATCCCCTTATCCTGCCCTTTACATTGAAAACCACATCAGTAACATGCCCAAAGATACTAATGCACACCAAGTACCTACCTCCCACCTCCTCCACTAAATTACACTGAACTTCAGCCTGTGTCTCTTCTGTCCACATGAACTATCTCAAATAGGTTTTTACATACATGCTGAGAACAGTCTCAGTCTGGAGTTCAGTCCTATCTATCCTAATACTTCAGACAATTATTGCCTTTTTTTCTTAATTAACTTTGAAAGCTCCATTGTGATGCGTTAAAGAGCAAAATTGACCCAATTGTGTTACTATAATGGAATTAAGTTTAGTGCCTTTTAAAACACCTTTCTTATTAGATCTTAGCAGATCTATTAAGCCATTTGTTAACTGGATGACAGTATAAGAGGATTCTTTCTCAATTTTATTACCACTGGAAAGTTATACACCTCTTTTTGTATTTCTGTGTATTTATTTTATTATCTCTCGCCAAACATCTTTCTTAAGTCTTAAAACCACAAGGTTTTACTTCCTCAAACTGCATTATAGCGTGCTAGGAGATTTTGATGCATGAAATCAAAATAATAAGTAATCTATCTCTATCCTTAAAAAAACAACAGTACACGAGAGACGAACAGGAAAAAACTAAAGTTTGCCAGTTTGGGAATATAAGAAGAATATAAATTCTAATGCTTCAATGGATTCATATTATTAAAGACTCACTCTTCTACTTAAATATAAAGCTCCCTTTTCTCATGCACAAAGACCCCCCCAATGACTGGTACCATGCTCCTTTCAGGAACTAACTCTTTAGAGTTTTCCATTACAATACTGTCACCTTCAAGACAAAAAACTCGCAAAACACTACGTATAAAACAAGGTTCACAAGAAATACTGACAGAACATTAATTTCCACTTAGATTATGAACATGCCATGAGTGAACACACAGGCTGACATACCTGGAGAGCAGATACCATCAGCATCTAAGATTTCATGGCGCCAGATTGGTTTGCGGGTAGCTGCATCCAGCATGGGACCCATCACTTTATCAAATGTCTGGTTTGTGTAACGCTTCAGCGTGCACTTGGCATTCTTGTATACAAGACACCTTCCAAAACCTAAAATGGAACACAAACTCAYCTGCCTAGGAGTTCCAAGATCCTTTATAACTCATTATCAGAATAAAACAAAAAGGCTGATCCACCTGCTGAGTTACAGAATATAAAATATTTTTTATTTGTTAGATTATTCATTGGCTTGAATATGCATAACATTGTACATGGATACCTACTAGTGCACAATTTAAACATCAGATCATGTATGCTACTTTTTTTAGACACTGGACTACAGTGCCAATCTACTTCTGTATCTCTGCACACACGTGTACACATCATTCCTCTTACCTTTAGTGGTCCCCAGAGAACATAACACAGGAGAAGAGACTGTAATAGAATGAGAACAGCACCTTTTCCTTTTGTGAGTTCTAAGAAACCTGAACTTTTACTCATGTTTGTGGTTGACACAAGCTAGTCTACCAGGAAAGTACTAACTGGGTGTTTAGTATAATCATCACATTTCTCTTTTTTTCCCCAGCTGAAAGAATTCTGAATTACATATATTGTTATAGAACAAGGGGGTTTGGGGTTTTAGATCAGACAAGTAGCATCTCTGGAATTTCTCTCCAGGTACAGCAACTAACCATGACACTAAAGACTTTAATCACATTTAAAGTTACAGACAGCCAAGAGCAAGGCTTTCTAATAATCCTGCATTATTTTAGTTCATTTGAAAGATGGTTGGGGCCACATACAGTACATCTATATCTTTAGATCGTGTCAAGTAATTCCTGACAAGCACCACAGCTCTCCCTGTAAATGTTACCAGTCTACCAGAAAAGAAAACATTCAGTTTTAAATCATGCCTGTTGTTGTTTTAGAAAAGGAGGCATAAATTAAATGCAGCAGACATTAATGCCAAAGATACATGTCTAGGAATACTATTATTGCTGCCTAGCAACTAGGAGGAAGGGAGTTGGGGAGGGGGGGAATAAAGTGATGGAAGAATCTGATTTTGGCCACCCGAAACTAAAACCAATTTGATCACTGCACTACGCCTGCTCTCAAAGGAATTTATTTAGAGAAGACAGAGAAGAGAAGTTTTCAGGCAACTCTCCTCCAACCCTCAGAAGCATTAACATAAAGTGCTGAAGAAGTGTGGAGAGAGTGAGACAGGCTAGACCTACACACCCATGGGTCTCTGTCGTAGTTAACCTTCTCTTCGGGGCTTACATACTTTTATTTAAAATATACTGCACTGCAAATTTGATATTTTTAAAGGAAGCATGGAGTTAATTTACCTCTGAATGAACACTAAATTACTTTGCTTTAGACAATACTACTATTTTCTCTCAGAAAGTAGGCAATACTGCTATTGCTCCCTCAGAACACCAACCTCACAATGACACAAACTGCTTCGGGTTCTGTTCCTTTCCTAAATACACTCACAAGTCTAATTTCATCTATTGCTTTTGTTATTGGTGAAAATAATGGGACCTCTCTGTTAGTAATGAACAAAAGTTCAGGTAATCATCTACAAAGCAAGGCCAACAGAACAGATTAACTCATGCCTTATGTTTTTTGTAACCTAAGTATTTACACTTTTTTATTTGAGGTCAGAAGTTAGCCATTTTTTCTTATAATATCCACTCTCAGATGTTTATATGCATGTTGGCAACTTCACCACACTATTGTATGCATGTAACTACAATCACTAATAATACAGAAAACAAAAGCATTCAAAGCACTTTTGGAATTCAATTTCTTAACTGGGGCTCTAATGCTCATAACTGCAATAAAAGTTATTACAGGATAACACTACAAAACAACAAGTTTATTAGAACATGTATTAGAACACACAGTAGGGAAGTGGGAAAGAATTGATGGATCTTACCTCTGTCCAAAGAGGCCTTATTTAAAACAAGAGCATCTTCAATATCGTAGCCACTGTAGCTCATCACAGCGACTGTGGCATTCTGTCCAGCAGGCAGTTTCTCAAAATCTATCAGTTCTATTGTTTTTGTTTTTACCATTGGCTTTTGTGGATAGGCTAGGAGATACATCAGAGTATCTATCCTGTTTCTTTGATTGTATCCAATGGTACCTGCACGTAAAAGAAAAACAAAAGCAGTGGACATTAGTGAGTTTTCTAGAAATGTTTTGGCTAAAAAATTACCARAATGCAAATTAACTAAAATCACATAGAAATTCTTCAAGAAAAGAAGGGGGAAAAAATCATAACAGAGTCCCAATCAAAACAACTTTACATTATTGTATTTAAATAAATATGTAAGTAGTTTCATAATTTAAGCTTCCAGAAAGAATTATTTTTCTTGAACAGAGAAAACCTAAGCATCAATACAAAAAGAACAACAAAAGAAATAAAAGCCATTTGACTGAATGCAAAGATTTTTTTTTAATCATAACACTGAATACTCCAAGTATGAAGTTTGCTTTTATTGTTTTCATAGCCACAGGGTTTGGGGGTTTTTTGTGGAGTTAAACTTGTGTTTCAGAGACCTGATCCAAAATTTCATGAAAATCAATAGAAAGACTATCATTGAGTTCAAGAGAAACTGGATCAAGCTCTGCATCTTCAACATCTTATTTCCTTCCCTTTTTGGGCAATAATTAGTTCAACAGCAGCCTGTATTACAAAGTGACAAAGCATGAACAAAGCATACTACTAGCAGGAGCCAAGACTGATTTACTTTCTGAAATTAGAAGCATCATTGCTAGCAAGACTACAGTAGAAGTCCACTCATAATGTATTTGTCTTTCTACATTAAATTAATTTTAAATTTACAGTTCAGAATTCAACCCTTTGTATAGACCTCCCAGCTTGAGACTGAAATTTTTGGCCCTGTCCCATCAGAATGCCAAAGCGTCTCCTGAAATCTGAGGAAAAAATAATTAACACCCAGCAGGGAAACATAAACCGTTGTGTAGCAGAATAAAAGTTAAGGCAATCGTATGTTATTGGAGTTTGCTGTACCAGGACTACGCTATGTCTCCAATTAAGAAATTAGAGTCTGAAAAGTTAACATTTTAAAGTTTCAAGTGCTAAATATTCTGGAGTCCTTGTGCTTAGGATGTATGTCTTTCAAAACCTTTCCATTTTCTCCTGCAATTTGAGAGTCGGGCTGCTTTCTTGGCCAGGTCAAAGCAGTCAGTGTATAAGAAAGACGTCATATGGCCAGAAAATACATCTGAACATGAATCTGCTCACTGGGGAGGTCAGCTTCACATCTTATATGCATCTACTCACAACTGCSCGTTTACATAAAATGTCAAGAAAATCAAATTTCTAAAGCCAGGCATTTCCAAAGACCTATCCTGTCCTTCGCACTAAGCTCTCTCCTAAACCACAACAGGTCTACCCTTCCCAAGGACAAGAATGGAGAGACAGCTCAACAGCTGCTGTCTGAAAATGAACTGTTACAGCTGGCTCTTCCATGCCTGGACTTTCCCTGGTTCTAGAAAGCAGATTCAAAGCCACAGGCACAGCATTTTCAAATGACAGGAAAATTCTGGTACAGTTGACAGGCTTTACTTGCCTCTTGCTTTTCAGAAGTTGCTTTTCTGTCTTTTTCTTGGATAAGGAAATTATTAATCCTTGAACAGTATTTTTTGTCTCCAGGAAGACACAAGCTGGCAGTGCCTGGATTCTGAAAAGGACACTGAAGACCTTTGCAGTCATACCTCACAAGGCCCACCACCTGAAGGCACTACTATTTCTAATATTCTCTTAGAATTCAATTAGACATTGTTCCCATTGTACTTTGATTAAAATCCCCTGGTTTTCCCAGTATACAGATAGGAAAATACACTTCCAAATTAAGAGGTCTTTTTCCCTCTGCATCCAGAATGCATCATTTGTGTGCTTTCAGGATAGGTTGTCTGTGGTGAAGCTCATCTTAAATGTTTCACAGACAGGTGCATTTGCCTGATGTTGAGAGAAGTCTTGTCCAGAGAAAGTCATGCAAAACTTAACTTTTGAAATGCTTGCAATTTTTTTCTCCTCTGAGATGCTTATTTGCTGCACCTGCTATGGTTCACTGGTTAGGGATGCTAAGACAGGATGAAGCCTAGAGCATCAGATAGATAAAACTTGTCCTTTACACCCCAGTAACAATTTGTGGAAGTCCCCTAAATATCAAGGACTTCAGATGACACTCTACATATTCTAGGTAATGCAAATGATTTCTCTTCAGATGTTTCACATATTTCAAAACTGGCATTTAATCAGGTTCAGATAAGCCTAAAAGTACTGCTACTGTCTGGGAGCCATGAGCTACTGACATTACTGAGATTTGGAGCCTCAATAATAAACTGTATTCAGGCTATTCTTCAGGAGTTGAATGCTGTACCATATCAAAAGGAAAACATATACATATGTAACAATGACAGATATCCTAGCAGGAACAAAACTGGTTGGAGAGTGATTCAAGAGCACAAATGAAATAAATTAGCCAAAAAGCATGCCATATATCAGCAATATTATTCCTAAGATTTAATGGTTATACAAATAATGCTTTCTCTAAACTGGGCTAACAAACCACAGCCTAAAACCACAATCTGCTTGTTCAAAATAAAGCAGCAGCTCTCTTCTGAGGGCTGGTGTGTTGGGACGAGCCCTCTGTGTGGGCGCTGAAATGAAGGAAGTCACTAGCTTTATTTCTGTTTTCTTCTCACTGAAAGAACAGAGCTCTTGTTTGCTCCAGCCAAACAACCAAGCAAAAGTAAAGTACAATTAAAGTTCGCCATAACAAACCCTGCTCACAATGACTCGCATTTATAATTATCCCAACAGCAAGAACCAATTTTTTTCATTGGTAATTAGCCCTGGCTAAAGCAAAACACACAAGGTTGACCTGGATACAACAAAGATCATTCTCTTGCTTTTCTCAGTACTTGATATATTGTAAATGTACGTGTGCATTCTTTCCTTTTGTTCCATTTCCTAACAGGTTTTTTTTTCAAGTATTATTTGATCATTCTTTAGTATGAAATAATTGCTATAAAAATGCTATCTAGTCGTATTTAGCACAAATGAGGCATTGTTATTCTGATGCAGAAAGTTTTGAGAACTCATCAGAACAAACAGCCAGCTAAAATAAGCATTAATCCAATTCTCTGGTGTATTACTTACAGCAACATTAAATTGTACAATCAAAATTAACAAGGCTACAGAAATCAATCTACTTGAGCCAAAAGGGCTATTAACACACATGCCAAGGAAAGAATTGCTGCACTTCTGTATTTGCCCCATTTTCACCACGGATTTTCTACAATTCTGTCCCCTTTTATACGAGCACAAAACAAGAGAGGAAGAAGTACAGTTTTTAAACGCTGTGATAAACCTTATGGAGGGGGCTCAAACTCAGCTCAGACAGAYTGTCACAGTACATGTATTAAGTGATCTAGATGTTAAGCATTAGAAATACTCCTTTCACAGTAGAAAGATTAAGAAGTTAGTTAAAAAGATTATGGGTAAATGGGGAGAAGTAGTTTGGCTCATTTCTGCTTCAGCACTTCTGTGTCTGCTACCAGGGAGAGGAGAGGTGTCAAAATGAGATCGTGTCGCAGAGCACAAACACTCCTCAAAGAGCAGTGGCAGAACAGAGCTGTGGCCACAATGCACCCAGATCCAGCTGTGATGACCAGAAACAGCTGGTTTTGCTTTGAGGTTTGTTTAGATTCTCTGCCTCTAGGCTAGCTGTACAAAAGTCGGAAGGAATCTGGCTGTCAGTTCACCAAAAAGCTTTCACAACTGTCAAAACTCCCCAGCTCTCTGTTCCTTCAAGCACATTTATCTTCTCAACTCAATTTTAACACATTCATTTGGCTACAGAACAARGCAAAGCAGTATATAAGGGGCTTTGCTACTTCACAGAAGCAAAGCAGAATGTACATGATATAGTAAGAGGGCTTTTTTTGTAATATCAAAGTTGTGGCTTCATCATAAGTTTATACAATAAAGCTCTTACCCACCTCCATCCCCTCAAATACTTCCTTTCCTTTCAGAGTTTAAAGTAATAATTAACACCTGAACCCTCCTTTCCCTAGCCAAGACTTGTGTTATGTCATTTGGGTTGAAACTGCTGCGCACAGTTGAGCTGTTAGTGTCCAGCTCGCTTTGTGTACCCACACCACTGCTTTTACAGCAGCACATGTGCATGTGCAATATGGTGGATTACTGGCAGGAAAACATGGATGTTTTCATTTCCCATATTAGGCTTTTACACAATACTTCATGGTCACAGAGGTACGATGTGTAAAACTGACTGATTTTCTGTCGTAATGGAATTAAAAAGCTCAATTTAAAACTATTTTTCTAACTGCAGAAGCCTTTGATCCTCTTAAGCATTATTTTACCAACACATGAAATGCAAACAGTACAGAATCTTGTATTTTCATCTCAAATATTTCTGAGATTTTAAGCTATAGCCGTTAACCCTGCACTGACTGAAATGTCAACATTCAGCTGAGGTCCTTGCAGCTGCTTTTGTATTTGCACCTAACTTCCTCTCAGTCTTACAGTTCAACCTCCAACATACGGTAAATTATCTACACCAAAAGTGGGCCATTTAATTTCAATTTAATTTTACTAAAATCCAGTTTGGTCACTAAGTGCAGCCCTAGTCCTCCAACAAGATAACTCATCTACCCATGAAAGGGAGGTATTTTTCAGGACATGTAATGCTATGCTGAAGAAACATTAATATTTTAGGACCTAACACTTGTCAGGGATACTGGATTACAAACCTCATTGCAAGCTCTGATGTCCACTCTCCATTTACTTGTGCTTTCCCATCCTTCCCTAGCTTGATGTTGCTTAAAAAAGAGACTTAAAAAAACCAAAAACAACTTTCCAAAGCTGCTGGCACAGCCCTGTGATGTGGTCAGAGGGGGTGGRTCAGTGTAGAGAAGCACAAGGCTCTCCTTTTCCAGTCTGAACCCTGGGGCTCCCTTCACTGCCCCAGGTTTTGACAGTTGAGGGTGTGACACACAGGACTTGGACATGAGACTTTCCACATGGCAGTGCTGGACAAGGAGCTGCTCTGCAATTTCAGCATGGGGAAAGAAAGTACAAAAGGTGGATGGTTACTTAAACGTTGGGGTTTGAAGCAGTACATCACATCTCTTCACGAAAATAAACAAGAAAGTATGTGCTATGTTTCAGGAATATCCTCTAAGTCTCATTTGATCAATAGGTGTAGAGAAAAATCTTCTTTGCCCCTATATTGCCACTTACGGTGGCTTTTTTAAGCAGTTATTACAAAAAGCTTCAGGTGTTTGCAGATACTTCAGACCAAGCAAAATATAGCTCAAGTCATGTGCCAACTTTTAAAATTTACTTTTATCTAGCTGCGTATCCTTTGAGTCAGGTGTTTTGTCATAACAAACTGAAACAAAGGCTTTTTTTATTGCTGAAGATATTCAATGGCTTTTGTGTTCCTAGCGTCAGCAGGAACGTCAGAGGATTGTATCCAAGGAGCTAAATGTGCAAGACCTAGGGTCAAAGCAGCTGAATACACCAACCTCAGAAAACACAGACAATGAATTGCAAATGACACTCAAAACAAAACGGGAAAAAAACCTTCACACAGAAAACTACAAAAGAACTCCACAGATACTGAATTGGCTTTCTGTACACACTGATCCTGCTTAACTGTGTGTGGTAACTAACCAAACCTTCTGAGACTAATAGTCATAAAATAGAGACTCGGGGGTGGGGGAAAGATAATGGGATGGGGGAGAACTGTAAGGAAAAAGATTGCATTGCTCCTCTTTCCATCCACCCCCCTTTTTTTTTTAAATTTAAATGAAGAACATGCATCTTGCTATTTTCTGCTATTTTGATGTGCTCAACATGACAGTTCAGCATAAGGCATTTACTTTGCTATTAATTCTGCTGGAGAAGTCTCACAAAAGGTGCAGTGTTTCAGTTTTGAACACACAGCACAAAATAAATGGTTTAGTAAACGTAAGTGAAACGGCAGTTTCTTCATGACACAGAGCTGTGCCACTGTAGCTCTCAACTTCCAAGCAAGCCATCAATACAAGCCATGAAACTGGGCACAAGTCTGAATGCAGCTGTCTGAATTGATGTACGACTGGTCAGGCTCTTCTTGGGACTCACTCTGCCTTGATCACAGGCTGTAGGACTTGGATGCTTTAATGCTGGTTTAGCCGAGTATTAAAGAAAGGATTAGAACTTCACTGGTGTCAATTACCCACAACAACAAATTTACAAAACGATTGGGTTTTAATGACCAGATATGACACTGTCAAATGAAATAAGTAGTGATCAGAAAACTAATTTTATTACAGTCACTCTGCTGAGGCATTACTTACCCTCTTCATCCAAAACAGCAAAAGCCCAAAATCTAAACTATGGCTGAGGGAAGTGTTCAAATAACTAACCAGGCGCTTTAACACTTTGATTCTTCTTTTTCTCTGATGTCCGTGTTAACTATTGATATATTTATTTTTAGGACACTTACTCAACCAGTCAAGGAAATGCTCCTCCATCTGTGCTCTGTCTCTCTTTGTGAGAACACTTTTTAACTCTTTTTTGTCTGGAAACACACAGCACATTGCAGCCTAAAGAGCAAAAAACAACCTCTCTGCCAATCYTGCAGTTATGCTGAAAATTTGAAAGTCATGATGATTACCACTAAAACCCAACAAAAAAAGCAAAAGTGTCCCAGTTTATCCAAATTTTCTTTTAAGTGTTAAGACCTGCATATATGGTCTTCATTAAGTAAAACTGACAGGTACGTTTTTCACATTAATCTTTCCAACTTTCAGAGGTAAATTCTTTTTTTCTCAAAGCTAAAGAAGTGCTCTTTTACTTTTCCTAGCAAAGCTTTTATGTGARCCAGGAAAGAAAGAATTTCTCTGTTTGTCACTTTTGCTACATAGCTTCCAAAGCTACATAACACTTCAAAGAGGAATAAAAAATAAAGTCTTACCCATGGCTTGTTTCCCCATGGCACACTGGTAAGTGTTTCTGGGGGATTGGTTGTGGTGAGGATATGGAATCAGCCCAGCACAGACACCAAGAAGTGTGAAAGGCTCAATCTCCAAATGGGTTGTATCTCTTAAAAGAAAGAGGAGGAATTATGGCAGGCTTGTGAACAAAAAACTTAAGTAGAATTTATTTAATTTAGCAGTATCTCATAATACCTTGATTCAATTCTGTTCAGGAGAATGCAAGTCAGTAGCACGTCAAAACATGGATTCAATATGGGATTTTTATTTTTATTAAAAAACCCAACAACTTTCTTTTGGCTGTAAGTGTTTCCACATGAAAAGAAATGAAGGAGAAATAAAAGAGGGTTTATGAAATTCCATAATGGAGGAAAAGCCCCCAGACAACGACAACCTGAGGGAGCTCAGTAAGACAATAAAACATTAGTTTATACAGTAAGACCCAAATGCCTTAAGGAATGTCTTCGCATGTAATGAGAGTCCTCTGCATCAAATTACTAATCTCAAAGATCTAGAAATCCACTGGGGAAATGGAAGAAGGAAAAGCAAGACAGATTCAGGTATTAAAAAAACTATTTTAGTTTTCCAAGGTCAGCTATATCATTTAAAGAGGAAACATCTGTCTCCAAACCAGATCCAGTGCCATAGGTGACATGACATAATACAACACTATTTGAAAAGCTCTGCAAATATTTTGGAAGTGATTATGTTGTTAAAAGATAGTACTGATGAGAAGCAAAAAGACAGGGAAAAGCAGTAAAGACTGAGAGATAACATTTGTTCTACCTGGCATGAGCTTCAGAAGAGAAAGTCCATGCTCAATAAAGACAAATCATAGCATGCACTGGGATGCAAGTGGAGTGACTAATAAGTAAGGATGAAGTGTACAATAAAGCTTGGCTGGAGCAGATATAAATTTAAATCAAGGTAAGTAATTAGGAAATGGGGAATTATGAAATCAGGTAATTATAACTAAACCTATTGAAAGCCTATCTTTCATGTCCTGGATTTATTACTCAGAGTTTGGGTTTAGGCATACATTGCTTCTCCCCGACATCTAAACCCAATGCACTCTGAAAATCCCATCTTTAATGTTTAACTTCTCTTGGAAGTCTTTTGGAAGACTTTCTTTTAATTATTTACATAAATTAATTTGATTACTAAACTTTAAGACCTTGCCAAGGAAATGACTGAAAAATCTTTATGATGGGAACACTCAAAAGACAGCCAAGCACCATAAGTTCACAAAGGCTAAGAAATTACCCACAAGCACATAMAGACTGAAGAAAAGTGCCAGCAGGAACTTACACAAACAATGCATATACTACTGGCAAAATAATGAAATCTGAAAACTGAAAAAGAAATTCTGGAAATCCTGAGGAGTAAGCCAATGAAACTATCTTTGTAAAGATAGAAATCTTTGTAAATCACAAATACGTCCAAGCAACCTAAAAATCACCTGTTACCCAGAGAACAGTCACTATTTTTCTCCACTTGATAAAAAGCAGCTGTGTTAACTAAAGCCTGTCTTAAGAAAATACTAATGGGAGAATCCAAGCTGCAGTCAAGTAATTGCAAAATGGCCTCAAGGGCCAGCAGCAAACTTAAAGCAGAGACTGCTCCCTCGTTCTGTAGAACTTCACAGAACTGCTGACACTTTTCAAACAATACACCCAGAGACTTAAGACGTACTGATAGCGAAGTTTGCAAATTTCTTCAGAGGGTACAAGTGCATGGACCTACACACACACACACACATATGTACAGGGTATTCAACACAGATCATCTTCCATTGAGGTCAATCCTATTTCAATGAAAGAYGATGTAACCTACACAGATCCTAGCATCTTATGAAGTATTCCATAATGCTAATGAGAGACCCTCAAACTTTACAGAGCAGTTAAATTTCTGCAGGTTGAAAATTCCACTACTGCCAGAACCAGGCCCAGGAAAGGAAGGCAATCTAGCGAATTTGAAACGCAGAGTTACAAAACATGTAAGGAAGAAATTGAATGCCAAATCCTCTAAAGAAAACCCCTTTAATTGGATTGGAAAGGTAAAGAGAGGATACTGTAGCTAAAAGAAGCCTACATTACAAAAGCAGGAATGTTAGCAGGATACTTTACAATAGTGGATTGTATCAGTTGCATTACCAGAACAAGTTGTACCAACATGGTCACACCATTTGAAATGCAAGATGATCATCTGGGGAAAGGGGGCACACAAACCCACTATTCAGGATGTAGGGAATATCACTACCGAACACAAGGAGCAATGTGTTCATACAATACAAGCTCAGATATTTAAGGCACTGTCAGCCATGAGCATTGAAGCTAAACTCAAAACAAGCTGATGGCCAATACAAGAATCTTCTGAACTTCTTGGCAGTTGTTGTGGAGTCGTTTCCTCACATTGGTCCATTGGAAGTTCACTGTCTCCTCCTATTTTTTACTAAACAGTGATTTCACATGATACACTCCCATTAACCTTCCCAGCTGAGTCAGTTGTCCTGTAACTTAAATTTTTCAGCTCTGGTGCTCTGTGGAAGTTATTTAATTTTGGCACAAATGACAGCAATTGTGTGGACTCTTGTTTGCTCATGTGTAGAGAAGTCAGTCAAGAGCATGCAAGAGTAATTTCTTAAAGTGATAAAGTCTTCAAAAGCCTGGGCAGGAGCAATGCAATTTAACTAGCAGAGTTAATGCATTACATCTGGCAAAGGTTTAAGATAACTGAAGGCCTCATCCAGCTCCACTGAAATCAGTATGTATTTCTATTAGCTTCCAGGAGTACTTGACCAGCACAGATTATTTAGAAAATGCATTTTCTGCATAAATCTACTGATGAAACATTTCATCGAGATAACTTCTAACATTTCATATGCAGACTTCAGTTTACAGGATACTGTCAGAGAAACATTAAAAACCAGGAAAAAGATAGAAGGACTTAAAAATTTATAAGAATCCTTCCTTTAATGTGGGCTCTTTAATCACAGTCAGAAGAGAGAGGGAAAAAAAAGCATCAGGTCCTTCAGATATGTGGAAAACAACAAATCTGGAAACCTTTCTGAATTAAAATCACATACCAAAAATGGTTTTAAGATATAGGGTAAAGAATACACAGAATGATGCAGACATTTCTATCAGGGCGTATTATACATCCAAAAGTCAAAGGGAAGGTCTCATTCCAGTACTTCATTTATTGTAAGCTGGATGTCTAGGGTCCCTCAACAGCCACAAGAGAAGACAATCATGATATGCTAAGACAATCAACTAACTAAATGGTCCAGTGGGACCATTTGTCTTCTGGATACCTATTGTAGAAAATTACTTATGATGAGCAGCCCAATGACCAGAACAACAAAAAAGAAGCCACATCCAGAGAAAAAAATGATATACCTTTAAGTATTTAATATTTTTGAGAGTTAGTAGCAGGAACAGATCTCCCAAAACCTAAACAATTTTCTGTAACTTCCCATGGATAATTTAGGATGTGTGCAAACAGATTTCTTTCTATAGCTTTCATCTGGAGTGGTTTCAACCATTAGCAAGGGAGCAGTGTGTATGTGTGAAAACAGTAACATTATTTATGTGCCTGCATTTCAGAGAGTCACACGATGAAAGTTTTTCCTGTACCAGTGTGTAGTCTGAACACATACTTACTTATTAATTGTATTTTCATATAATGCAATGTTACAGTCATTTTCTTCATTCACATCCAAATACTCGACGAGGCCTTCATGCAAGAAGTCTTCAAAATTCCTACAGATAAATTGAAAATTACACCAGATGTACTGTCTCATATTTCTGCAAGCATAAAATACATAGTACCCATATGAAAGGAATGTAATATGTAAAGTTAAACCAGATAAATACTTCAACAAGAAAAGTTCTGTGCATATAACATATTAAAGCAAAACGTATTTTTTTAATTAATCCTGTTGCCCATTCACTGCTTCACAGTCTGACAGATATATGTTACTTATTTGAACAACTAAATAAAATCTTCCCATATGTATTCATCATCACTGTAAATGTAGGTAAATAGAGGGATAATCAGGTACGTTTTCGTGACGGTTTTGTGAAATTTAGTTAGAGCTAAATTTAAATGCCTTTGTGTGTGTTTTTTTTCAAACAGGCAAACAAAGAATTTGCAAAGACAATTTTCAAAAACGCTGAATGTGCCTAGTTTAGGGAACATTGATACTCCTTTGAGGTGTTTGATTTTTCCATCAGGAGAAGGATGATATTGCCTCAAACCTTCCACTTGCAGAAAGATGAGGCTATGAGATGTATTTAGTCTGTAYAATCACCAAATTTCACAGCAGTAACAAAATAAGAAGAGCAGACTTAATTGACTTTAAACAGAAAACCTCCAGTACAGTGGTTATGAATTTATACAGGAGAGTAAACTTCTCTAATTAGCTAACCTAGGGTTGTGAAATACTGACTGAAATATCTCCACACAGTATTTACTTAGTGAAGATGCATATTGGTCTACTCGAATTGTGTACCTGTATCCCTGAGCCAGTTCTTCCATATGCTTGTTTGTAACCGCGGGTTTTTGCTTCTTAACAATTATGTAAGGCCTGGAATTTAAAAAAAAAAAAAGAAAAAGGATTGTCATAGCAAATATTTAGGCAGGTAATTTAATTTATACTTAAGAGTAAGAACCCTGCTGATGCACAACCTATTTTATAAACTACTTTTAAAATTTATTTACCTTTAACTGATAAATCCACACAAATACAATCAATTACTATTCAGAGCCTAGTTTAATATATTGTCTATGAAGAACTTAAGAAGTGTACCAGAAAAAATAAGATTTAAATTTTGAGGTAAAGGCCATTTTTTCCCCTTTAAATCTTTAAACCAAAATTTTGTAATTTTTACCTACAGATTTTGATGATGGCTTTAAAAGATTTGAGATTTCCCAAACTACAAAGCTATGAACAGCATTAAGTACTATGGTTATTGCAGGGACTTTATAGAACACTCAGTGAACAGTTTGTACTGTTTGTACACACAAGGATGCATTTTGCAATTGCCTACATGATGTAAAGAACAGGCATTTACTAGGGATGATCGCCGATGAATCCATAAATTTCAACAGCACATGGATCTCTGAAGGCTTCCTTACCACACAAAAACACTGAAACAAAGGATGGCATGCAAGAATGCAATGTCAAGGGCTGTTGCTATTTGGACAAGCTGCATTTATAAAGAACAGCAAACAGCTACAAGATACTTGTGGAGACCCCTCTGAAATCTAAATAACTGTTAGAAGACTAATAAGCACTTTTAAATGGTTAATAGGGATATTTGAACAATTGAAAGGTGAGGGGTGCCACAAAGCAAACGGTAAACTCTTGCAAATCCAAAATTTCCCTCGTCTTTATTTTAAAAACTGGAAGCTTTGCTGACATCTCCCTAACTACGGATATTAGCCCTGACTGGAAAAGTGATTTCTCTGCCACTGATTATGCCCCTACTCTGGATCTCTTGACCAGGTATGGTTAATTGATGGTTTGCACGTTTACGATTTTGGAGCCTCTTATGTGCCTCAAATTGCATTCAAGATGCTCTGAGATTCAAATAATGAATAAAGTGGAATTTCAATTAATGAATAAAGTAGACACCTGTAGCTGTGATTGCTGCTTTGTTAAAGTACACACAAAATATGCACACAGCTAGTCAATGCTAAAATATGTATACATTCATTAACTCATTCTGCCTCTTCCAATCTCTGCTTTATTTATCTTTTGTGCCTTGTTCTTTAGGCTAATTACTTGGGCCTGGAGGTGGTTTAAGTAACCTAGCACAGTGCTGCCATAATCTGACTGAGGTCTCTAGCCTCTACTATAAATCACCCTGATCTTCCGCCTCAAAATATTCTTACGTTCCACTCTTTCTCATTTTAGCCACTCAATTCCTTTTTGCTTTCCTCTGTGACATGACTGTTATTCAGGCACTCTTTCTGTCTGATAAAGACCACCGACATCTCAAGGTGGTGATCTTCCTTATGGAATTCCCTATACACAAGGGTAAGCAAGGAAATAAACYGAACCGTGAGACATATTTCTTGGTATTATAGCAAACAGGTACACATGCCCCAGGAAGTTTTGCACTGCAAGTTTTTCCCTTGAGACAAAGAGTAGTCTTTCACTCTAAAATGTGGTATCATGGGATATCAGGTGAGTGGCTGTTTGTTTCTCACTTAAYAGAAAGTTAAAAAACGCTCCTCTAATGACACTGAATAGTACTAGAGTTGTCTCCCTCCTTTTTTTTTTCCTTAAGAAGATACAAGAAACATTTTGGTTTGACTTCTTTCTGTTTACAGATAAAATGGATTTATTTAGACTTTTTTTTAATAAGTTGCTTGACTATACAGTATATTTTCAGACCTGTTTGTTTAGATTGAGGGCTATTTAAGGAGAAAAGAGATGCTCAAATCTTACTAAATTTGCTTAAATCTGTACTTGTGGAAGTCTTGGCCCAGTGTATTTACAGTGCATAAAACAGTGTTCATAGCAAGTTCAGTAGTGAGATAATTCTGATGAGATGTTTACCTGCACAATCTCCCTCCATCAGAGGAAATGTAGACACATCTGTCAGAGAGATTTGTAGAGATGGAAACGAATTCGTTGATATAACCCGCTCGACGCATTATCCGAAATGTGTTGACTAATTTCTGGTGATCACGTATGACACCAAGGATGTTACCTATTCAGAGAGAGAACAAATCCCTGGTGCATCCTTTGCACATCCAAAACTCTATTTACAAATTCTGATCATGTGTAGCATGCATAGAACTACTTCCTGCTTCTTGTAAATAATGAGTTGTAAAATTTCTCTTTTCTGACATAAATAAGAATCGGATCTTTTTTCCTCTCAATTAAAAATTTTCAGAATTTCACACGTCATCTGCCTGCATGCTTCCAAACAGCTTGAGAAACCAAGAGATGTGCTTCTTCCAGCTTTCTTCAAATACATTTCTGCTCAGGTGCCCATTCATCAGTTGATGCACAAGCAAACAACAACTCTGAAGTCTGCAATTTCACCAATACTGAAACGGATCCAAGGTTTCCAAGAACAGACCAAGGAACTGTCCTGCTGCCTTGTCAGAAATGCTAGAAAGTCCTGGTATTTTTGATATATGTGATCATTCACGACAGCACCAGAAATTCTCCTTCAGGTACTCAGCTCAACTTACCTATCTTAGCACAGCACTTTAGCTCATACTTAAGTGTTCTGATGCATGATGAACAAACAAGAGAGTAAAATTCATTTAAAGAGTCACCTGACCGAAGTAATCTTAATATAAAAAAAAACAAACTGTGGTCACATTTTAAAAACTTACAGGAGAAGACAAAGGATGATTAGGGAGTTTATAAGACAACATAAAGGTCTTCAAAGCTTAAAGGATTAGTATGTAACAGATTTTCTGCCCTCTTATGTCACAAGTTTAAATCAGGACCAAGTCAGCCATCCAAAAGTCTGAATTTTTTTATGGATTAAACCCACAAACTAGTGGATTGAACAATTAACTTGTTTTGCCTCACTTAGTACTAGTTCATCTACACTTGGGAACATACTATCTTGTTCCATACTGCAAACTGAGCTTGTGAAGGATGAGTCCAATATTTTGGCTGTGCACTCCTCTTTGGACCATAAAACAAGACAGAAGAGAGTGCATGTGGTTTCACTGAACCTTATCTTTAACATTCTGCTACAGAAAAGCAAAGCAAAGGAATGCAGTTTGGTCAAGTGTTGCTTTTATGTTACCGGGAAAAGGCAGGGTTGAGGAACAACTATTTAATTCAAAGGTAAATGCAGTACGTATTAATGGTGACATCATTATCGTTACACACTAGTCCCTGTTGACAAAAGGCTATCTTGAAATCACACCTGTAGTTTTAAAATAGTCAGTATTTTGAAATCTGACATCATAGTACCTGTTGTTTTAGAAATGCTAAAAGATCAGTGTTAAAGAAACACAAATGTGCAGACACAAAGCACGTGTGCCAAATCATCCCTTCAAMAAAGAAGAGAGGCCTGTTTCCAAGGTCTAATTTTTCTTATCATTCACAGAGGATGATGCCCCTTCAAAGGTAATTTTAAAGAGAACAGCACTGCTAAACTTTGCAAACAATTGACGTTTTGATGTTTCCTTTCTATATTTAAAGGCACGTTGAAATGCATGCATATATATAAAAACATACAATGATTACAGAAATTACTAATGATTACTAAATACTTTCAGTAAATTAAGATCTGAATTTGTAAATTTGTTACAAATTTAGCAGTTATTTTCTTTGAAAAGTACTTTATGAATGGCACCTCCTTTGGTCAGTGTCTGAAAAAATACACAAATCCGTAGCTGAAYGTACATATTTTTGTGCTTATTTATACAAGTGGGCTTAAAAACAGGGGTGAAATTTGAGAAAGCTTCARTTATAGAAAGCTACACACATCTGCAGTCAGAGTTCTGAAGACACAACTTCATGCAACTAAGTGTCATCATCTGGCCTGTCTACTTTGCCCAACCCTATCAAAATATTTACAGAGGAAATTATTTACACGTGGAAAACGGCATCTGCAGTTGACTGTGCTCCAAGAATTGTTGGAGGGTTTCTGAAGCCTAACTCTCCATCAGCAACAAATCAGAGTCAAGACTGCTGCAAAGTGACATACCATTAAGAAAAACCAGGAACACGTTTGGATATGAAAGTTCTTCACCACAGAGCAAGTTGACATCTTCAACTCCAAGATTACTGGCTAATTTAATAATTGGGCCATCTTCCATATCCGTAGTAATATGAGTCATGAGGGCAAGGTTTTTAACCAAACCACAAGCCTAAAAAAAAAAAGAAAAGAAACCACATATTTTATCCCTTCTCTTCCTATGTATTAGTACTATACTTATTTTATTCTCCCCAAACTGTACTTATGACAAAAAACCCCCAAAAAMCCAGAAGTATAAAGTGAAAGAAAATAAACAAATTAACTATCCTGAAAATTTGGAGGGAAAAAAGGTAGACCTTTCTATATCACACCGAAATGTAACATTTTAGCATTGACAAACTAATAAAAAGTATAGGCACTGAAGTTGTAGTTCTTAAGTTATCCAACCATGTGTAACCCTATATTTCTCTCTTCAGCTACTCAGCAGCGTAATGGAAATACAAAATCAGTCTATTCATCAATTTGCCACGTATCCTGTGTTTTAACACAAAGATTAACATTTTTAAATTAAACATATCCAAGTATCTTATACAGTGAAATTTTACTTCAGCTGCTTAACGAGACTAGCTCGTATTGACTACATACTTATCCATAAAGTTCAGAGTTCACCCCAAGTATTTTTTATTCAGAAAAAAAAAAGAGAAAAAAAGGAAAACAAAGGAAAGACTATCAGCATCAACTGTTTGGTAGAAATAGCTGAATGATATCTTTAAAATAAAACACACAAAGATGGTTTTCTTCCTCAAGCTAATGGCTAAGGAAACACTGGTACATGTTTCTAGAAAAATTGCAAGTTGACGCAGCAACTTCAAAACAGAATGTTTATTACAGACCAAAGGGACAGGGGGTTAGGACTTCTTTCTTTCTGCTCTCATCAAAAGAGAGCAAGTAGTTTCACTGCAAAAATGGGGGGCCTCATGTCATTCTCATATAGTCAAATGACTTCAGAATTGTTTCCAGACAGTCCATGCAGGAGAAAAAAGGTGATATAACAAGGAGGACCAGGATGTAAACCGGAGGGATGTCAGAAGACACAAAAGTTGTGTTAGCAGGCTGAGGATAACTTATTTCTCCAGAAACCTCCTCATCAGAATTCTTCCTTTGATGGAGTATCACCTGCTTCAAAACAAACAGTGTCTCCATTCCTCAGGACAAGAAACATAGAAAGCAAAACAGAAATTCCTCACCTCTCCTTCAGGAGTGTCAGAAGGGCAGAGCATCCCCCACTGAGATGGTTGTAGTGACCGAGGACCACTCACTTTCCTTGTTTTTTCAAACTGAGAAGAGATCCTTGTCATCATCCCCAGAGCAGAAATGTAAGACAAGCGGGACAATACTTGGGTCACGCCTTGGCGGTCCATCTTGAATCTCTTTAGAGACCAATTTCCCTGTAAAATAAAATTAATGTTTCGAAAAAATTTTTGCAGKTCATCCTTGTCTTGGCTTTTTCCATTATCTAGACAGAATGATATCTGAGGAGCTTTGCAAAACAAATTTTGCCCATTTATATAAAACAACCTTCTAATTACCTATCTCCATGTAAACTCCTAGTTATAGCATATCTGTACTAAGTATTAAAAAGAAGTTGAAACAAAAGAACTGCTTTTTCAGAGAGGATACTTTTGCTATTACATATTCAATCACACAAATAATATTCTTCATCTGTCCCTCACAGGTAAATCAATACTCAAATTTAACTAAATTAAATTGTTTTCTGTTTTTGTTTTATAGATTTTTTTTGAGTATTTAAGAAACAAGAAAGGTCTTTTGAGTGACATTTTTACAACAGATCCCACAAGCTTTCAGTTTTACCTTTCTCATTATTTGTTATTTTTGCAGGAAACAGAGGCATTTATGCTGGAGAAGTCTGACATCAAAGCCCTCTGTACTTCCTTGAAGTCTTTTGTTTTTAGAATCCAGAGGAAAAGGACTCACTGATGCGTCTTCTCACAGAAGAGTGTGTGTGAGTGGGGTGAAGTAGGTCTACCCAACTTCTCTAGTGGGACTACACTAAGCATGAAATTCAAGGTCCAYGTATATGTCAGAAGTTTCATGTTTCAGGACTGTTACAGGCACTATCACTTGTGGTTTTAATTAGGAGAACAGAGGAGTTCAGAGCATGTTCTAGGACATAAATATGTTTCCATGCCAAGCAGATTTATTAATCTCTAGCGTAATCTTGAAATTGGTGCTACAATTTTTGCCTTCATGCCATTTACTCCATATACAGTTCTCAGCATCTGAGTCAGTGGATACAGCAAGTTTCTGTCCGAAATACTACTATTTACTCCAGGCACCACGGTACTGGTCGGTCCAAAGATAACATTCTCCCAAGGCCTGCCTTCTGCTATTTCTTGTAGCCTTTTTGACACACTCAGCTCACCAATACTAACAAGTAATTTGAAGCTCACTTGCTGTACTACACTGAAATCCTTTTAGAGGGATTGCTTGGCTTCTTTATTTACAATTTAACAGCATAATCCCATTCAATGATGAACAGCAGAAACCACCACCCATATGAATGATTTTGTTATTTGCTTCAACTGAAGAGAACTATCAAACAGCCTCAAATTTGTAACAGAAAGTGGGAAGACACAATGCCAATGGTAAGTCAGTCAAAAGAAACCTGTTCATTTGCTTAGCATCTTTGTGAATGGTTCACTCACTGACCATTTCACTCTTTGAAGACTAGGAGTTATGAGAATACAAGTGGAAGAATACAATAAATCAGTAGTTTTTCCTCACACGAGAAATTATTGCCTCTGTAGGCTAAATTGGCATGTAGTTTCTTGTTTGCTGCCCAGAAGAGTCTTAAACCAAAAAGACTGGAAGAAAAGGGAGGTAAAAATGCTGTCTAACAAAGTCATCCAAAATATTCTTTGTGGTTTGGAAGGGACTGACTGAATCCTTCAAAAGTTGTCCCAAAAAAAAMCCCAAAATGGGGCCAAGGCAGTTTTGAGACCACCCCCAGTCGAGAACATCCTATTGAGAATTCCCATGAATGGGAAGTTGCTCCCTCAGTGGCATCAGATGATTCTTGAGATGCTGAAATGTCCATTAGGCCTGTAGCACTACTGCCTGACTTACCCTCTCTTCTGGTATTTTCCAGGGTAAGAAGAGGACTTATAGCAAATATCACTGAGCACCACTGCACAGCTGATGCAGTAGGGCTATGAATTCTTTTGCATGCTACCACTGTAATTATGAATCTGCTCAGTTATTTCATGCTGTTTGAGACGATCATTGGAGCATTCTGGTGAGATTGGAGATTGTCATTTCCAAGAATGATTTTTATGGTATTTGCTTAATCTCTTGAATAGTATGCACTGGGCATTGTTCCTGAGAAATTATTTTTCAATGCTTAAGAGCAGATGGTGTTTAACTGCTTGTGTGGCAGCAAAAAAAGTCCAAAGACAGTGGAAGAACGAAGACTTTACTGAATATGTACTGAATATTTGCAGATTTATCTCTGTCAGTCCAAATGGAAAAACTGGCACAGGCTAGAAGAAAGCACTAGCATTTAGAGAAACAAATCTGTCAATTGTTTTGGTTACGTGCACTGTAGAGATTTAACTACATTTGGGGCACTCACAAAATTAAACAGTCATAAGCTTTAACACCGGGATTTGTAAGTTACAGACTGTTGGTGCTTTTGGATGCAATACGTGGAGTTAATTTTGTTTACAAGAACCAAAGAAAAACCTCAGTTTCATGCTAGGCAGAAAAGCCCTCTCAAGAGCTCCAAAGATTAAAAATTAAGTTCCATAATTTTTACCAGCTTCTAAAGTACTTAAGTCTAATCTAATTTCTTTTAAAAATCATGGATTTCAAAGCCTTTTACAAGCTAGTAGCTAGATTCCAGGAACAATCACACAAACTCCTCTTGCAGATGTCTGAGGTAAAAGAAAGTTAGCAGCTATTACTGCTCTTGTCCACTGGCATGAATGAAAATATCTGTTCCAGAAGAAGGCAGAAACAGGCCAAAATCCAACCAAAACAAGTATTTAAAGGCTAGTTATCAGGGGGTTTTTAATATTATGGCATGCAGCAGATTTCCCTGTTAAATACATCAGTATCATTAACAGAGAAGTACTAACTTCTATGCTGAAAATTTGTTCACACCAGCAACTTCAGAATAAAAGGCACCGCCCTAAAAAAGCTCAAAATTGAGATTGTGGAGTTTTTTCCCCCTCCCATTCATGATGTTTTCCTGCTGTTTTTCAAAAATCTTTGGACAAATGATGTAACTTGACCCTATCCAGATAATAAAAAACCACATAGTCAAGTAAAACCTAGAAGACAGCCAGTTGGATAAATATAACCATGATCGCTATTTTAAATTTGCCTGTTTCTACCATTCCTTCTCAAACACTAAAACATCACTTTGAAATAAAAAATGCTTGACAATTATCGATTCTTCAGTGAATTCCAAATGCCCTGCCCGTGACAGAGTTTTGCAATTTTAATCTACAAAAAAACATTACAGAGATTTGCTTTTCAAACCAAAACCAGAAGATTCATCACAAATAAATTTAACACATATTTCCATCATTCACTATGGTGGAAAAACTTTGCACACTAAAATGAGAACACACACACTTACTGTGGAGATGGCGTTGACCATGCCATTGGTGATCTGGTCCTGCCGCATATGCTTCACAACATCAAACTGAGCTGCACGCTGCTTGGGAATCACCTGGTCAGCAATCTTTTTCAGTTCCGAGTTAAATTTTTTGAACAAATCTTCAAATAGAAGAGAAAGAAGCTGGAAATATGAAACAGTTGGGTTAAGTGAAAAGTTATACTTCGAGCCTAGCAAATGGGGAAAGACAGGGGAAACATGTTTAATATTTCTACCTTTATAGCTCTTGTCAGTTAAAATATATCCTTTCTGTTTCTCAAATGATAATTTAATCACAAGTTTTTTGCCTTGTTGAAGTACAATATTAGAGAACTTATAATAGAAATTAAGTAGAATAGTCTAAGCCTATACATTCATCCCTTTCTGGTGTGCTTTAATCCTTCCTTGACAACACCTTAGCATAGCTGTACTTCTCTGTGCTATCCAACTGTTTTCCCAAATCTGCTATGTTACAATCCATCTGATTTACTTCTTCCTCCCTACAGTCACAAACTCTTAAAGATTTAATACCCTAAATGTACAACCCTGAATTATACACAAGATTTGGAGGCAAGACCAGTTTTTACTCTAATACATATGTGACATTTCATAGGCAACTTCCTTACTCATTCACACTTTTATCCTGCTACTTTCTGCCATTCACAATCTATGGAAAACCAATTACACCAAGATGTTCACTCGGTTCAACATTTGTCACTGTTTTCTAGTACTATCTGGAAAGCGTAATACTCTTCACATCTCTCCCTTAAAAAAACCAAAACAACAACCCAAAATTCTACAGTTTAAGCAATGTAGCTATGTAACTCAGATGAATTGAAAAAAAAAACACAATAACCCAGCAATAGAGTAATTCAAAAGTGTTGCATTTTAAGCCAATTATTTCCTGTATATGTATATTAATTAAATCTAGTTCTCAAAATAGCCATAAAAATGAAAAGGTTACCGAAGTTTGTAATCTTTTTTCACTCTCCAATGTGCTTTGCTTCTGCAGTTTGCTCACTGCAGACACTAACAGCTTTCCAAAACACTTAAATCTGCATTACATGATACATTTTAAGTGTTCACAATGATTAGCTTTGCAAGCAAGCAGTGTAAACTCTAAAGCCTGGCAGTCCTGTCCTGGGACTTGAACCTTCAACAGCTCCAAGTGTCAGAAGAACTAAAAAGGCAGCTGCTACCAGTGCCAGAAATGGTAGTTCCCAATGTACCAAGATTGTAGGGCTGAACAAGCTATATATTCATCCATCACAAGCTAAGACATTCTGGAGTCAGTCGTACCATTTAGTTTTTGTATATGCAGAATTAAACTGAATTTTAACTGTTTCCATCAGACATAGTCCCCACCTTTCCTTACCTTTTGGAAACAAGAAAGCAAATCACTCATTTTTCTGTCCCTGAGATGGGCCACTAGCTTGCACTAGCTTTCCTCTACCTACATGCTCCAGCTGCGATGACCAAAGCATTTGGCAAATGGCACTGTAAAGCAGCTAACTTAAATTATAAGCTACCTTGCTGGCCTCACAAATGCAGTTAAGAATAAAAAGACAAAAAAAACCACCTGGAAACTCAAGACAAACTTCTGATTTGCAACAAAATGCTCCCACTGGCCTTCACAAGAGAGCAAGACTGGATAATTTTTGACAGTCTACTCTGCAAGACATAGGAAACACTTATTGTTCAGTCACTTAATTGTAAAACTGGCGACAACACACACCATATGATAACCCTTGACAAAAGTGGAATCCAATTTCCACAGAGAGCTATTTTAGACCTGACCTTGGCATGAGAGGAAGGTGTTGCAGACCCTCTTTCCCTTCCTGATGTTTGTAATACCAGTAACAGTTACAAAATGATACTCTCTCACCACCCTCAAAAGAAATTCAGTCACCTGCAACTCACCTGCGATGTCACAGTTAATTTAAATTAAAATTCCACCAGAAATTAAAGCAACTTTTATGAAGCATTGTATTAGGAACGAGAACCCACTAGAGTCTCCAAAAATTAGATTATGAGGGAAGAATTTCAAGAGTAGGGAAAAAGTAAAAGGAAGGAATGTGCACAGTTTTAAGATGTCTGATAGTCTTGTCAAATAAAAACTAGACCCTTTTGAAATTAACTACAGTAAACATTTGAACTCAACAGGTTTGAGCAGGATTTAAACATTTAACTAAACACTTTAAAAAATCACTCAGAACACGTCTTCATATTTGATTTCTTGATCATAAAATTGCAAAAACCTCCTAATTCCATATGCCATAGGGATTATAAAGCCACGCCATCCTTCCTCTTCTCTAACTAATAGTCAGTTACACCCCAAGTACACCAACTTGTTACTATTTGCCAGTCTGGAAAGTGTCATACTTTCCTAATTTCACTCACAGACTCTCTAAGAGCTCCGACTATCTGGCAAAGAAGAATCTCACAATAACCATATTATTTAGGTCAAGAGCAAGAGATTAAAGAAAAAGGATGGAATGCCACTGATAATATTCAATGGATTTCATAGTTAGTCCAGGGCCTTTCAGCCTGCTCCAGACAGGAGCACTAGAGAGCAAATTATATTTAAGGGAAAAAAATTCTGACAGCTCATCAATTGATTTTCATTGAAAATCCTAAGAAAAATTAATAAAGAAGTTAAGCTGCTGAAATACAGTTTCAGCAATTAGCTTAATGTCAGAGAATTCTAATTAGGCGCCTTGAGATTGCTATTTAGCGTTTAAGCCTTTAGAGTGCCAAATTCTCCCTTTCACACAAACTGGTTGCAAAATTAAAGACATTAGGCAGCCTTAATTATATTATCAGAACAGCTGGGATTAGGCAATCTCTGAAGTCAAGGCGGTATTCTTTTGTCACAGGGTAGAAATCCCTTGCTTTCCAGGGTGCCGGATTTTGGTGCTGTTCCATATCTCACCCATACAAAGCAAGCTGCATTAGAAACAAAAAAAAAAATGAGGACAAAGAACAGAGTAATGCTCAGCAAATAATGAACACATTAAGGAAAGAGAAAAGGTAGGTGAAAAGATTAAGCCTGAAATCGGTAGGTTTTGCTAACACCTCAGCTGGCACCTGGCCTACCGAGCCTCTAGTGGCAGAGACACTAAGAGAAAGCTCTGTAAACCAGCTTGGCCAGTGGATACAACTCTGTTATCTAAAGCTAAAGCACATTTCCTACTCTCTTGTCCCATGGGGTGTGAAATTAGCAGCTATTGTTTTCACACATTTTTATAAACACAATGCCTTTTATGTCTTTACACTGTTTAGACCGCTATGTTTTTCTCCTCACATGGGAATCTTTTCTTTTTTTTTTTATTTATTCAAATTTTAAATCAACAGGATTTTTACGCCAGGAACATGCTGGCATTAAAAAACCCCAAACCAAACCACCAACAACCATTTTATCCACACAAACTTTAGCTAAACACAATCATCTAGAAACTGGCAAAAAAATCTTAACACTATTTAGTCTGCAATCCAACCAAATTAATATTTCACCAATAAAGTGGCAGAGAGGAATCCCAGCATTTAGCTTGAAATGAGCATTTAAAATGCCACAAGAGAGAGAACTACTCTTAATCAAGTGTTACAATCCCTGTGCATAGTTCTCCTTGATGTAGAAAAAATATGCACTGGCTTTGTTATGATGATCCTCTACATTTAAAACCTCTTCCTATACAATTTAAAATTACTTTGGTTGTTAACATCTGTGTGAGCAGAGGCCTTTTTCTTACAGCTTGCAGAAAACTTTTTACCTGCTCTACTTTTTGCCTCTAAAAGTGTTAGGAAAAAACAAACTACTTCTTCAATCCAGTTAAATAAGAACAATATGATGACAAAGCAACAACTAATTTTACTGATTACAGTCATACTGAACTACAGCAATAACATTACAGCAAAAACCAAATAAATCCAATACATATTAAAATATTTTTCCCATTAGAATGTTGCACTAACATCAACTTACTACTACTTACACGTTATAAATATATTCTGCCTCAGCCCAAGAGTAAAAATTTGATGAACACTGAACACACTAATTTGAAGAAAAAATTTTCTTCTCCTAACAGGTTAAGAGGTTTTTTCCCTTGTATTTGTGCTTTGAATATGTTCAAGAGTGTCACCCTAGTTTCTTCAGAAAACTAGGAAGCAAAGCACATGTTTTTTACTCTAAAATGATTACTCTGTGTGCATGTGTGTGCGCTCACATGTGTGCATGGAAGGCAGCGCAGGGTGGGAAGGAGGAGTATGAGACAATATGCAAGCACACATCTTAAAAAGCACAATAAAATGAGAATTTCCACTGGATAAGAACAAAAAGGAACAGATATTGTTATATGTGCTGCAACAGAAATCCCAATGCAAATGATGTGGGCAGCAGAGATGCATAGTAGCTGCATTACGTGTACTTGTCTGAATTTCTGATGCATGATCAATAACCAGAGGTGATACTGACTACTGGAACTCCAACTTACATTAATAYTCAACATAGCAAACAAGTCCAATCCTAATATAAACTGTTTAATCAAACAGCCACACCCGGCAAGGAAAAATCCATGCCATATTAGCTAAGCAGTTCCTTCACTAGACAGGCAAATTCCCACTGCATCAGAAGAATGCAGTTTGGCCAACAGCTGTGAACTGCCACCCTCTCTGCAAAAGAACAGTGCCAGCCAGACACCTCAAACCATTCCGTCCTTTACAGCCCTTTGTTACTGCTTCTGCCTCCAGTGCCAAAATTCTGCAAGCAGAGAAGTCCACAAAATCCACTTTCATTAGCTGCTCACGTTAACTTTGAAACATTTACTTTGTTAATTCACGCTACTCTAGAGGCCAGAAAGGCAGTTGACAACAAACAAGAAATCTTACGGGCTCCAGATTAAGGGAGGCTTGAGTGGCTGTTCTGTGAGCTGCAACACAAGCTGGGTTTCCACAGTGGGACAGCCTGGATCTGACATGCAGGCACCTCCTTTGCTCCAGTTTATTCCCTTACCCACTTGGTTAGAGGGGAACACTGGAGGATGGATCTTACTGCTGTTTTCTTGACACTAACAGTGTTATATCAGAACTAGAACTGATGCTGTATTTGCACTGCTCTGTCCTTTCATCTCATATAAAAAGGCAATAGAGAAGTGACGATATAATGTATTAGTCTCAACCGGGGAAGCAGATCCATGAGTCAACACAGAAAAGCCAGCAAAAATAAAATGAGAGGGAAAACACTTCAATTGAGGAGACAGGGATGCTCCCTTTTCTGCATCTTTTAAAAGCACAGTAACAAAAGCCCAAAACAACACTTTGCTTTGAAGTAAAAACTCACCTGCCCTGCCAGCTCCAAACGTTTATTTCCATAGTAGTCTCTGTCATCCACTTTATTTTCTCCTTGAGCCAAAATGACCCTGCGTACCATCACTGCTGTGTATATGCACTTGGCACGAAAATTGAATTCTTTCACCTGTAAACAGAAAACCCAAAAAAACTAAACAAAATAAAAACATACTGATGTTTCAGGATCAGTTCCTTAGTTCTTATTTAGATGAACACATCCATTTAAATTACTGGTAATTTGGGCTGAGTAAGGAGTTACAAAAGCGATCCGTGTGCTTTACTTTCTTAAAAAATGCAAAAAATAATATATGTTTGTAACTTTGAAACAGATAGCAAATGAAAGTAAATCAGAATAAAGGTATAGGTCACGAGATGAAAGTTCTGAACTAACAGCTAATACTGCCTGGCTATGCAAAAAAAAACCAACATAGTTTGACTAGTTCAATAGTACAGCATTTCACAAAGATTTCTTTTGACTCAATCCAAGTCTTCCCCTTTATTTTGAGGATGATTTACTTTATCTCAGCTACAAAGCCATCAAAGACATTTTTCCCTGCCAACAAAGCTCACACCATAAATAACCATGCAAGCTTACTCCAGTTAAAAAAAAACAAAACAGAACATTACATACAAGAACATGGGTCAGAATAGTTGATGCCAGCAGCTCTCGGGCTTCTTCCATCTTTGTTTTCTTTGGGCCTCCCCACATCCTTTGTCTTCGTACTTTGTTTCCAATGTACTTCAGTGCCTGTGAAGGGAGGAATTAACCTGAGTTAATAACGGAATTGTAACCTACACAAATACACCCACAGGTGGAGATACGTGTGTATTCCTCAAACAGTACRACCCCACCAGCCACAGATGATATGAACTCCAAACAAACTGCAAAATAACAAGATGTAAGTGATATTAATAAAAAAAAATTGAAAATCGACACAATTGACTAATATACATCATCTTGTTTATCACAGGTTGATAGCATTTGGAATGGAAAGTGGTGAAAACGCACAATTACTACAATACTAAAAGAAAGGATATTGCAGAGATATAGAAAAAAGGATTCTATGAATTCCAAAGATATCTAACTTACACCTCCAGTTCTTTTGTGTACTTGCTAAATTTCATTTAGATACTAAACCATGAGGTGGCACTCACTGTTTAATACCCACAAAAGCTACTGTGTGGCATCCACATCTGTCTGCAGGAGTACCTTGTAATGGATTCTTACTCTCTTACCAGCTGTCAATCAATCTCAGAATTCATAGTCAGTCAGGTCAAGAAACTATCCAAGTCCACACAGGAAGCTCCTGCCTGCAAATGCAGCCATGAAGGTATGTGAAAGAATTACCCTCTCCACTAAATGACAGACGATCCTTTCCATCTTCCACAAAGAGCTAACTCTCTATTAACTTCATTTGGTATTTCTTGCACAGAGTAACTTCTGTATTTCTGTTTTTCTATCTTCCTGGATGCTTCACATTCCTCTATGTTGCTCCAGAATCACCATTTTACTCTTCTGACTCTCAATTAGGAGCTCTTTAAGCTACCTGTAACCCTCAAGAGCTCCAAAATATGAGAACGAGAAAGAAGTCAACTTTAAAACACTACACATCACACGTGGACTGATTTGATAAAGTTTACAATGAAATAGCAGAAATAAAGTTAATCTTCAGAAGGTTCTTCTAGCAGATTAGTATGTACACGATGGAAATGCTCCCAGCAAAATGGCCTTATGTTCTGGTTAATTAAAAAAGTCCATAAGCTAAGAGAATTCTGGTGAGTCTTTAGCAGGACAGAGGCTGGCTATTATTGTGGGCTTCATACAAGCGACTGGAATAGGAGAACATCTACTCATGATGAAATGGTCATGGCCACATCAATAGGGCTTCTGCAAAATGGGGTGTGCAATTTCTTTTTAAAAAACGTCTTCAACAAAACCCCCTAATGTTATGGACATTGCTACTTGTTATATACAGGGTTATGTCATTAAAATACAACAATGGGCTTCTGAAAACAAAGCGTTTCTTGACTTTGATTCTTTTCTTCTCCCGTAAGGTAATGAGAGCAAAGTCTCACGTTTGACAAGTCCTGGCCCTTTAAAAAGCCTCAGCTTAAAATAATCCCCCAAACCAAACCTTAAAACACAAAGTGTATGTCCATTGCTGACACAGCAAAGTGGTCAATACCCACTCTCTTTAGATTTTTATGGCCTCTGGCCATGTGAAAAGACACACCTGCATCTGTGTAAAAATCTGAGCTTTCTGGCATTCTTCCAGGCTAGGAGCAAATGCAGCCATCACATGTTCCTCTGTGCCAATCATCTGTACAATCTCCTGGTCACTCTCAACACCCATGGCCTAGGAAAAGAAGAAAAGACAGAAATAACACAGGCTTTATGTTAACTCACTGACATTTGCTTATGCTAATTTCGTATTGTTTGTCTGCATTACTACTAAGCAAGAGCTACTTCTTCTCTAAGAAACTGTGCCATCTGGCACTGGCAGCACATATTCTAGCTATGGAAGAACATTAAATGGAAATCTTGATAAGCAGCAGGAACACACACACACTCTTTGGAGAGCCCTTTTTTCCCCCTTCACTGACAGGAGTTAAAATTCTGTGGTTTTTTCTTAAGAAAAAAATAAATACGAGCTAAAAACAAGCCAAAGTGTGTAACAATGAAAACCAAGTCAGAATCTACAATAAAGAAAGGAAGATGAAATTTCCTAAAAGAGTACACGCAGTCTCTTACCACAAGCAATTTTGCAAACTCAGTTTACTGTGATGTAGCACATCATATTTGAGAAACGTTTACAATTTACCCCCTTTGCAGCTCTCTGCATTTAGAAGATGACTTCACTACACAATTCCACTTGAAAGACATTCTATTATTTCCCTGATCCTTGGACACCTTGTTAGACTTCATACCGCGGAAAAAGCTTAATAAACTAAGAAAGCGCTTAACAGGTTTAGAAAAATCTCTCTATCAGTAAGTGTTTCAAGGTGGCAGCCAGCAGTGAAGGCTTTTGTGGATTCCAGATGGTGCTAAAGCTCCCCCCTTCGCACATTTGCCTGGAGCTCTGCCATATCAAGAAATGGAATAATCTCACTAAACCTCTTCTGGCTGAGCTATAATATGTTTCTCAGAACTTTGTGAGGAAGTTACGTTTGCATTCACATTATTCTCCAAACTGCCTGCCACAAAGACCACTGTAAATAATGGCCTATGTGGAATCTAGGATTCTGGTTCTCATTAAAAACTGGCAGTACCCCAAAAAGTCACATTTTCCTCAAAAATGCAGAAATACCTTCCCTCTTTATTGCCTTCACTGAGTGTCACTTTGCTTAACACCTAGCTAGCACTATTCACTTGCAAAACTGTTGCTCTAATTGTGAAGTATTCAGCTTCTTTTTTTCTTTTTTTTTTTCCAAAGCAGTTGGTTGAAGTTCCTTTAAATTCAAACCCTGTCTTTTCACTTCGTGGTTTATTAGAAATTAAAAGCACTGCAAAAGTATCACACACCCATGAGAGCGTGAGGACTCTCCTCTTTTGATGCGAAGCCCAGATCACAGTTCCACCATCTCAGACAGACTGGAGTGCCAAATCATGATCCACTTACTTCACCAGGTAAGTGTGTTTCATCACAGTTTGTTCCCATTAAGTAGTGACCCCTCTGATCTCAAGGCACTTTTCAGAACCAGAATTTGCCCATGTGATATTATTGTAGTTGAGATCTGTTCTTCAAATACTATCACACTTCCTCACCCTTTTAAATAAGGTCACACAGTAGTTAAAAAACCTCAGCAGAGAACAAAAATCCCTCATGACCTGAGAGCCGGACTCATAAGATAAGTCTACAAAAGCATGAAAGCTTCACAGCAGTAAGTTTCCATGCGTCTAGGACTTAATAGCTGACCAGTAAACTAGTTTAGGAAAGACAACTAAATTCATATAATAATTGTTCTTAGTCTACAGAAAAACAAAATTTTTGTGCCATTCTAGGCACTTATATCACAAATACATTTTTCTAAAGCACATCAGCTGCAAGCTGGTATCACTCTATCCACCATTTCTATCCATCAGGTTAATTCTAGGACAGCAACCAAATCCTAAACGGCACATAAAAAGTGGAGGGGAAAAAAGTCAACCTGCATTTTTACTATGCTTTATCATCCATTAAAACCCAGAAAACCATAGTAAATTAAAGAGGGTGGATGATTTCTTCCAACTTGATGAATTCTCTGATCAAAAGTCTTACACCAAAAGGCTGAGAATAAGACAGATCATTACGTTCATGTGGATTTTCTAGCTGAAGTTTGTAGCAGCAAATTCACTTGAGAATTCTAAATTTCAGAGTGAGAAAGGCTAGATCTCTCACCAAACAACATATGTTGTATGGTTAGATATGTGCAAATTGAAGGAAATGAATTCATGAGTAATGACTAAAAGCTTAGGCAAATGACTGAAAAAGATGTGCTGACACAACAGCCTAAGAGTAAACCTATTTATTCTCCTCTATACTCTCAACAATTGTAAGCAGAGTTGCATACACAAATCCACCTACATGCAACACTGAAAGGGCAAGCAGCAGGCCCATGCTGCTATCAGACAGATTTGCAATATTAATACTTTGTTTTTAAGTAAATTTGGTCCTGATGTTACACTTCTAAAAAAACTGAACAAAAGCAAACTAAAAAACCAAACCAAACCAAAAAAAGTACTCACGAATTAGCCTTAACATCATTAGAACAGCAATAAATACTCCATGGTTGTTGCTTGTGTTACAGAAACACTGAGGATATGCATTATAGGAATGGGCCCCTATGCTTAAAGCACTCATGATCCTAGGACAAAGCTGAGGGAAAGGGAATTAACATAAAAGCAAAGCAGGAGAAAAGGTGTCTTGTTTCTTTTTGATTGGAAGGCAATGTCACAAAGGGATAATTTTATGGGGGAGAGGGGAAGGAGACACTGGAAAGGGATAACTTAACAGTGGCAGCGAAAGGATGAGGAAGGAGACAGTAGCAGACTGCTGAAAACCATGGTTGAAGGCTAGCAGTCAATGGACATAAAACAGACAAGGCAAAGAATATTCAGATCATCCTGAATTCAAGTGGGAGAAAGTGGTCTAAGAGGGGTGAACCACTTCCTAAGACTGGGGAGCTTCCCACTACTCAAACATGTGTATCCATATTTGTGTGCACACACACACAAGTACAACGTGAGAGTGTGAGCCCAGCTCTTCCTCCCCCAGCCCATGTCTTAATGATGATGTCTAGGCGTTTCCATGGCACTTCCCTAGAATGTAGTTCTGCAGTCCATCAGGCTAAATTACAGCATGGAGACAGGCAGATGACTGGATTAAAAAGATGTCAGGGAAGTTCAAGGTTGACATCACAGACAGAATTGGTCTGGAGCTTTCATAATTCAAAAGATACGAGCTATGAAACAACAGCCATGGGAACCCATAATCCTGCAGATCCAGTAAGACCACCATCCAGCTGTTCCTCTGGAGCTGCACCTTAACAGCTCTAAGGCTAACACAGGTTTGTAAAAATGAAACTCGACTTGCTGTTCACATCTTTTGCCGCAAGTCCTAGAGCAGTTTCTTGTAGCTCACACATAAACTAAAGATACTTTATTAAGTGATTCAGGTCGTAAAATTCAACTTTTAAGTATCCATAGGTTACTTATAATTTTCTTCCTTCCCTAACTGGTTTTGGTGCAGCATGCAACCTCCACTTACTTCATCTCCCAGGGGTCACTCAAATCGACCAAATCAAGATCACAAACCCAAAAGAAAAATAGCCCTTACCTTTGAGCAGCTCTAACTCCCTGCAATGCAGGGAGCTCCCTGCAAAAGCAGCACCACCACCTCACCTCTGAACCAGATGTTTTACAGGATAGAAATACCCTTACATACTACATGAATATTCCACACCTCCTCTAATGCTCACTGCCCCCTAAAACTGTCCAAGCCCCACAGGTAAAGCATGTGTATCTCACAGCCTCACATATTCAAGGAAGCCACTATGCACAGTTCACACAACCCTATGAGCTCTGCACAACTGACACAGATAAAACAAAGGTCTCTTGGGGTTGCAAGACAACTCAAGACATCCTAAATACCACTGTATTAGAAAATATAGCCTGGATGCTGGTCTGGGAGGAAATGCAGAGCAACAGATTTTTGCCACTGCTTTCTCAGTTTATTTTTTAATTAGAAATTATACATGTAGCTGTTACAGTGAAAGTTAAGGATTCAAAGGCAGCCAAAAGTTCAGACCTTAGATTGCCTGTACGGCTTAATTTTGTCCCTTGCAGATGTGGCTCTCTGTATCACAACAAGCAGAACACCTACTAGTAACAAGGAAGACACATGCTTCATGCCCAAGGTTTGGGTGTTGGCAGAAAGGAATTATCCTCCTTGCTTTTCCAACAAATCTCCTGTGTATAATACTGCCAAGTGAGAGAGCTGAAGTTAGACAGGGAGCCCTAAGCTTGAGATTCTTCAGATTCAGGGCTATTGCATTTGTAACGTTGCTTCAAGTACTTAAACAGAACAAAGCAATACCACATTACAGGAACGGCCAAGAAAGGAAGATCAGAAATTGCCTTCATTTCCAGCTGGAGGCTCAGCAAAAATGGACAGAAGATCTCTGAATTTCATATCATTAAAGGAAAGGTAAAGAAAATGACCATTCATAGGAATAGCTGGAACAGAACACTCAGAGTAGTTGAAGTGAGTGTAGCTAATTTGCTACTGTATTAAATCAATACAAATCATAGAAAATCACTACAGCCAAGAGCTTATAACAAATGTACCCCTTATTCAATTAATAAATGAAAAATTAAGCAACATTATCTAAAATATAAAAGATACATACGAAGAGGGGGATAATTATACCAAGCATAGTCAGAAGGTGATCAAATAGTCAGTACAATTTCGCTTACAAATACAATCCAACAACCACCTCCTCAGACTAAACAACCCAGAGCAGTTACTCTACACGAGTGGGTATTTATCTGTACCAGCACAGGTGACAAAATGTAGTAAAAGTGTAAGTGAAGGTGGAATACAGTTGTTTGGTAGTGCAGCAATTGGATTAACAGCCACGGTAACAACCTCCTCCAGCACAAAAGTTGTGAACTTAATCCTGACATTTTTATGTGTATTTCTGTCCATAAATAATTTCTCAAACTCCTTTAACATTGCTCACTAAAAACAGATTATGTCCTCCTCTCTTATTCGAAGAGATTTGCTTAATCAGAGATAACAGCCATTTATTTCTCAAGTCTCAACCCAATCATTAAGCCATTTTCTAGCACCAAAGCACAGGAAGCACTGTGGCAATACGGACAAGCCCGTACTTGCCGGTGCCAACACGTGAGAGCAGCGACACAACCTGCTCGGATGCTGCGAGCATGTGCTGCCCTCTCCTGGCAAATCGTTTTCTGTTACCACCTCTCTGAACCTTCTGTGTTGTAACCCACTCACTACAGAGAACACAAAAAGAGAGTTTTTCCCAGATCAAATCAGAGGCTTTTTTGTGCCTCCAAGAATGTAGCCCAATTTCCTTCTACACACGCATGTACCAGGCTGTAAACCCACAGGCAGCAGCAAAGCAGTAAGGACAGGAAGGAGCTCCCAGCTGTTGGCAGGACAGGTCTCAGCCTAAGGCCTGGCCATGCCCTACCATCTTCTCCAGCAGCTGGACAGAGTATGTCCACCCATCACCTTTACTGGCTGTAGTCCATGCCTTCGATTCCACAGACAGACGAGCTGCCAGCCTGCTTCTGGTCCTGCTGGGCAGCTGCAGAGGGGTTATCATTATGTCATACTGATCACATACTCAGCATGTGCACCCTTGAGTAAATTAAAATGAAAGGGAGAAGCAGAGTGAAAGAAAGCAGTTCTGGCAGTTTCACAGGCAATGAGGGTCAAGGCATGACATTGTCACCAGCTCAACTGGAAAGGCAAATACTCCCTAGTTCTTGCCCAGACTCAGGAGTGGATGCCTCTCACAGCCCTTTGTCAGTGGCACCAGAGATCGCCTCAAAGCTACGATGCCTGTCCATGCCTTCACTGCCCTCAAGACCCTGGTGAGTGTTCCTGAACCAGGCAGGGCTCATTCACAGGGGAAGCAAACTGCTAAGAAATGCAGGCCACTCTAGTAATCTTACAGGATTTAGGAATAGGTCTAAGAATTGCAAGACTTCCCCAGAGGCTATCAGTTTTGTTTACAGTTATGACTGGAGTCATGTATAAATGAGCTCGTGGCTAAGTCACGTCCCCGAACCTGAAACAAAGGGTGTTGAGCTCCTCAGCACTACACAAGTCAGAACTGGAGACAGGCCGGGACCAAAACCAGAAACAAAGACCCTTACACAACTGGCAACATAGCTCATAACAAACCAAAACCCTTCTGACCTTCTGTAGCAGGAGGCACCTCATAAGGCAGTAAGGGGGTGGCAGGCATTTGTCTTGGCACAGCAATGCCCTCCTTGCAGAAAAATACAGCACTTATTCTCCTTTTTGCTGTACAATAAAGATGACTTGCCCAAAGAAAAAAGCTGGCAATTTTTCAGCCCTGCCGAGTCCCTCCGCACATATTAATTTGAGAGCTGCTGTTGATCTTCATTCTTGGGCTACAGCACAGCATTTTTTCCCTTTTCTTTTTTTTCCCCAAACAAACAGCTGTGTTACCTTAAATATGATAGCAATGGGAATATCTTCGGACAGAGTGTTGTGCCTCAGGTAAAATCTTCCTTGTTTCACAACCATATTTGTTCTGCTCTTCTTCTCATGAGTGGAACTGAAGTTAAAATAAAAATAATACTATGTCCAATAGAACGTTTGCACTGACTCCTAAAATATTTTGTATAGAACTTAGCAAACTTCAACAATTTTTCATCTGAATTAATCCCACTTTCTCCTCTTTTAAAAATTACATTAAACCAGCCAGACATTAGCCTGTAGCTCCAAGGTAGTAGCGTATTATCACCTGTGATGGGACTATTTGGAATATTTGACTTAAGCAAGTAGAAGTCTGTACTTTTTAAAATCATCTTTGCATGCTTTTATAATCAATTTTTATGTAACTAGCAAGGTCAAACTGTGAACAAGTACTGCAGCAACAACAGTAATGACCTAACAGTACTTGGTGGTACATTAACCTCATCCAGGCTAACTGTGAGACAGTAGTTAAGAGTGGTGTGCAAGAGGCCTCTGGAGAAGGAAAAACAGCTCTCACACTGAACAGTGACAAGCACCATATTATATACTGCATGCAGCTTAAAAAAGAAAAAAACACCAACCAAAAGGCAAACAAAAGAGAAACAAAACTTGATCAAGGAGGAAAGGCCAAATTTAGACTACTTTGCCATTTTCAGTAATTTGTGTAGTACAAAAAGATTTGTTTCCCCCTCAGCTGCCTTTGCCTTTAAAAGTTTTTATGCCAATTTGGTGTAGAGAGGCAGAAAAAAGATTACACTCAATTTCCACTGCAGTAACTTCATGTTACTTACTGCAAACTGAGACCAAACATCATAGATTAGGAAGTGCACTTTGCTGTGTTAAAAACTAGAACTTGCTTTTCTTAATTGGGGACAAATCCTGAAACACATGAGCAACTCTCACTGATTCTTGTGGGAATACTATACTATTTTGGGATTGATGTTTTAGCATACAAAATGACAGTAGCAAGACAGGCACAGAATGTCTACAGGTTTTTCCTGATAAACTATACTAGGAAGAAATCTACACAGCTATTTCAACTACAACAATGGAGTTCTAAAGCTTTGGGTTTATCTCCTTCATGTAATTGTAGGAATCTACCATACCTGGTAACAGAAGCGCCAACCGTGCCTTTTCTATCAGCTTCCACAATGATTCTGTTTTTGGATAACTGTTCTTGAATAAGAATGACTTTCTCTACACCTTTAACAATGAAATAGCCACCTAGTTAACAGAAAAGAAATATTTTGCATGTCAGTACCTTTGCACCTTACTTGCCTTCTCCAATATGCCTTTGAATATAAATTATTAGAAAGTAAACCATGAGTACATAATGGGAAAGTAAATTCTCCCTTAAAGAAGTAATGAAAAAACTTGGCAGATAAAACCCAAAGAAGCTGCTTGTCATAACCCTTCATCTCTTCTCTACGTAACAAATATTACCATGTAACACCTTATTCTTGCTTTACAAAAGGCAACAAATGAGAGCTCCCACTCTGGACGACGTCATACTCCACTCTTCCCTGATCCACTTAATTTTCCATGAATGAACTCCATCTCCGTTCCCACATAACATGTCATTGTACAATACTAGGTACAAAATTCAAAATAAAATATTCAAAATTTTGGTGTGTTAGTCTTTGTGGTTGAAAACTTTGTCTGCAAACAGAACTGTTCATGCTGTCAACCATTTCTATTTTCAAAAGCCTGACGATTTCTTTTAGTTGCAAGCACACACAAAGACTTCAAGGTGGTAGGAAACATACCAAAGGGGTCCCTCTTTGCAGAAAAAGATTTAAAACTAAAAGCACAGATGGGAAAAAAAGAACATGAATGAAACTGTACCTGGATCTAAAGGACATTCATTAAGTTTGGCAAATTCTGCTGGAGTTTTCCCAGTAAGCACACAATTGGAGCTACGCAGCATTATAGGCATTCTGCAAGAAAAACAGTTACAATTTTACTTCAGATTCAGACAGAAAAATACGAATAGTCAAACAAAGAAAAAAAACCCATGCTGAATAAACTGGAGAAAACATGTTTAAGGTAATTAGAATACATGCATGCTGCCACCAACAGGTTTTTTTCTTTAAGCCCACCTAATTTCCTTGAACATGTAATTGAAAAGAGCCCTGAAACTGGACACCTACTAGCAGAGACCATAGGCTTCCTATTTAATTGTTATACAGCTACTCAGGCATTGTGACAAGGAGAGTCACCAAGGCCAATGACAACTAATGCAAAGACTCCTGGTCCCCAAAACGGTCTGCAGTGAAGAACATGGCACTGCAGATCCACTGTTACCAGTTTGCTTTAGATAAAGCTAGTTCATATCTCATTTCCCACACAGGAATGACACCTTCTGGCTGCAAACAGATAGTGCCTTTAATTCATAACCTAAGCATGAAGTTTCCCCAGAAGCAGCTCTGATTTCTCTGGTGTCCTAGCACAAAGGGCTGCAGCAAGCATTTTGTGAAGCAGCATGTGGTGGAAAGATATTCCAAGAAATCAAAAACACATTCAATGCTTAGGGAAAGAAAAAAAGAGAAGTTAAAAGATGCACAGACTGGATAGGAGGCAAAACTTTTTCACCATGAGGACAGTCAAGCACTGGAAAAGCTGCACAGGGAAGCTGTGCAGTCTCCTTTCATGGAGGTCTTCAAGATCTGACAGGATGAAGCACTGAGCAACCTGGTTTGACCACAGAGCTGACCCCATTTTGAGCAGGAGGCTGTACTAGAGGTTGAGCAGGAGGTTGTGCTCTTTCAACCCAAATTATTCTATCACTGTGATAAATCTGGGAACGTTCACTTTCAATTTGACTTATTCGACAACTAACAACGATTTTGCAGTTATTATTAAAAAGTGTACTTTTATAGTCATCTTCATAACATACCTTCTCACTCTCAGATTTTTCATTAAAACTTTTGAAAGAGAGCATAATTTACTTCAAAAGAGAAAGCCGTATTTTGCAAAAGATAAAAAGAGTTTATCACTACATCTACCAAAAGACCTCCATGCTCTTTAGCCTCTTCTACAAAAAAGCTGACTTTCGATCCAACTTACAGAATTTCACTCCTTGGTGGACAGCCCTTGCAAGAGCCGTGCTCCAAGTGTTTCCTTAGACATATGTTGACAAAATTTATTTGTGAGTTCTACCATGCAACTGTTAGCAACCTCTGAGTTTTTCATTCAAATTTACTTCAATAAAATCTGTGTTCAAATCTTAGAAACTATTTTAATTCCTTTGTTATATTCATATTCTTATATCTTAAGAGAAAACTGATGAAATCAAATTCTGAATTTCAGCAGAGTATAAAAAGTTGTCTTGTCACTACATTTCCCTGAGAAAGTGCTTCCTAGAGATAAGAAGCATCATATGACAAGCAAAATCTTCTATCACACACACAGTAATCCTAATGAATTGGCTATTTATACCAGAAACAGGAACCAGCTGGCATAAGGTAACTCAAAATGGAATATGCAAATTACTGAAAACTCCAGTGAAACAGATGGCACAAAGTATCTTCTTTATTTCACTTGCAAACAACAAAATATTTTGCAACTAACACAAGACAAAATAGTAATTAATTCTATTTTTGAGGATATTTTAAATTTTGTTTTCAGTATCTAAAGTTATCAGGAAGAAAATGAAAAAAAAGGAAAATAAAGTTACTGAATTTCTGTGCATAAAAACACAAAAAAATTGGAATGCTACTAAGCATTCAAATGAAATTTTCTTTTTAAAGACACAAAAGTACAAAGATACTGCCTTTTTTGGTTTCTTTTTTGTTTTGTTTTGTTTCTAACACAGGTAGGTTATCAGTGACTCTGCCAAACCACAGAAATAAGAGAAGAAAGAACATACAGCTTTTCTATCCCAGTCTGAACTGCACGTCAAACGAGAGCATTGTATATACTCACAAATAAAAACACCATAATACCAGGGACAGATGAGGAAAATTATTTCCCATGGAAATAATAACTAGATAGTAACAGTTTTGAACAGCAAAGAGACTTTTTGCATGTATGCCCTTAAAACCAGTCTAATGACATAAATTTAGTTTTTAACCAAACCAATTATAAATGAAAGCTTCGTTTGTACAGCAGGACTAATGGTTGCTTTACTGGTTTCACCATTCACCTTCCACAGACAAATCTCTACATATTCTATACGAAAGACAGTAATTTGGCTACAAAGCAAATATGCTTGATTTCATTTTACAATAATGCAACTTGCAGCTCCAGTATTGTTTCATGCATTTCCTTCTATGATTTTGCATCAACAGAATCATAGACCACATCCATCCTTATATCCATCCTTCTTTGGAAGGAGACATTATCAGAAGCTTCTGCAAAACAAAATCTTAGAATCTAAAAATCACATCCTGTACAGATGTTTATCAAGATTTGCCTGCTCATTGTTTCTTTTAACAAGGAAGCAAGGTTAGCCTACATTTATTTTGCAGTAAAAACTTGCCCCAGCATGGCAGCAAATGAAAACTGATAGAAGCTCAACACATGATGTCTCACCTGCCAATGGGTAATGCATTGCGGATGATCCTCTGGCTACCTCGTGTATACTCAATATCCACAGTAATTGGGGCCGAGTAGGTCATGTCCCTCAGGCGGCACTGAAACGAGAACAGTCACATGGCCAAGTGCTGGCTTCAAGCTGAAGAATCTCTCTTAAAACATCCCATGTTTGCCCTTTGTCCTGTAAATCGTCACAAAGATATCAAGCAAAGCAAAGCTCGAGCAAGATCTTCGTGGTATCCGAAGTGTGTTTGATAGACTCTCCTGAAAATTGTTTCAAACAAAATCCAAATACAATTACTATGATTTTCAAAAGCAGCCAGTAGATCTGTGTCTTCAGAAGACAGTACTGCAGAGCATAACTTCTAAACTGTCTAATTAAACAAACAGGTCTAATCAGCAGAGTTGACACAAAGACCATCCTGTGTCTGAGCAGTGCTCAGCTCAGGGACATTTCTATATGCAGACTCTCAACAGCTGAATAGTTGTGCTGTCGTATGAAGTCTGACAGAATGGAAAGGCATAAGATTGAGAGAGACACCTTATTAACAGAATGAGCAAATCCCACTGCATGGTACCATTTCTAAAGATGACTTATAGAAGGCTCATGACAGAATCGCTTCCTGTAAACATTCCCAGAATTTGTCTGCAAATTCCTTGGCGATCAAGAGAAGCAGAATAAACATATCCAGGACATTCGACAGCTCAAGGCTCAATCATTTCTAATCCAATCTTTCTGGTCTGCTCTCCCCAGCCTCACTGAAAGCCTATTGCCAGCCCGTAAGGTATTGTGTATCTTCTTGCAGGGCAGGCATTACTGCATTTGCTGCACACACACAGCAACCCAGAGCAGGTAATTTGTGACCTCACTGAGCATTCTTTACCTTTCAGCTCCAGGATTATAGGTTTATCAGTATTCAGACTTGCACATTTATGATTCTGTAGTCATTCAGCGTATTGATTATGCACTAATAGAAGGCAATTAAGATTGTGCTGTGCACTGAAGATGCAACTGTATGGAAAAATATGCCTCAAGAATCATCAAAAACTGGATGCTGCTTCTCTCTACATTACAAAGTAAACCACTTCTCTAATAGTAAAATATTGATGTGAACCAGCAGTTTTCAAGCTGTGCCTTGCAGGAAACTAGGTCCCACTGTGCTGCCACCAACTTCATTCAATTTGAAAGTAACTGAGAATATTTCCATTTTCTAATTACCTTAAATTCATCTGTATGAATAGTTCATGAAACTCCCATAAGAACTGCATAACAAGGAGTTACACAGCCTCACTAGTACTACTTGGGGAAAAAAACGCCTTGGGATTCTCCGTGCTTTTTTAACACAAGACACACATACAAAATATATACAGCACTTGTATTTTTGTATCACCTCCCTTGAGGTAACTTCTTACTATAGACACCTTGAGGTAAAAGACAGGCATGATTTGATATAAACTCAGACTCATAAAAATCTGATCACTTTAGGTGTAAGTGGGAAGGAATTTTATAAGCCTTCAACAGAGAAATGTAATGGCACACTCCTAAGTATCCAGTCTTTTTTTTTTCCAAGTGTGCCCTGGCTTGACCTGAGCAGCATCCTATTTAAGAAAATAACTATGGCCTTCATGTGTGCACAGCACACCGAAAAATATAGAGAAATTATGCACTAGCATTAAGCATCAATAAGAATATATCTGAGATACAAGAGTAGGTTATTCTAAACTCAAGGTCAATATGCTCTATGAAGCATTTATTTTGCTTTCTTCTGCATGTACAGTCAATTTAGTTATAAAGTAAGGAAGCATTTTAATTCCTGGGTTCTTGAATATGAGTTGTTGGCCACAAGTAATTTTTGTATGCAATTTCATTCACACGAAAGAAATCTTTCCCATTGCATTTTGTGCACGTTCACATCTACTGATTTAATGTTTGTTACCCATTTCTGAGATGCATCAACTATCATGTATTACATCTGGCTGAGTCACTGGCTTTATTTAAAAGCTTTCCATTAAACCAAATGAGATTTAAGTCAGGTCACTGGAGACAGAAAGTGGCTACGCCCAAGTGGCAGCCATTGGACAGTTGGTTCTTAGACAATTCCTCCAAAGCACAGAAATATATTTCATTATAGTCCAGATTAGATTAAAAAAAACAATTCAACTTCAAGTATCAAGTGGATATAGCAGAGAGAAAAGCATCTCATATGTGAACTGATTCATGAGGTTGACAACAGGCTGCATACAAGTAAATGAGTGCAAGTTCCAAGCCCAGTTCCTGCTCTGAGGCCAAAAAGAAGGCTGTCACTACCTCTGTTGCAGTGGTATAAATCTCAAAGCACAGTAGTAGGAGAGAAATACTGTGTTCCTGAGCACACTCCGAAGAGAACTGAATGTCTCTAGATACATGAAAGCAATCCCCAAAAGTTCAAAGCTTATGTTAGTTTACAGCTTTCTTATACATACAGAGTGACCTTATATCCTGTTCATCAAAACCAACAGAATTCCTGATTTCAGTCACAGCTGCATTTGTTCTCCAACATGCATTTTTCTTCCAGAAGGACACAACCCTACATGCTTGTTAACCTACATGCTTACAGCACCACAATGAAATTAAATATACACCACATAAGGCTAATGTTCTTCTGCAGCTTCTTATCACTTTAACAATTTCCATCTGTTTTGCTTAAAGTTTCCCCCTTTGCTTTCTGAATCAGACTGAAAAAAGTAAGAGCAAAAAATAAAATATATGTTCCCAAAGACTGGGAGGGAAACGGAGACTGGAGTGACCTACGGTGCAGACAGGAGCAAGGCTAATATTAAAAGGAAGTTACTAAAAATATCAAAGAACCCTTCATTATAGTGTGAGGACTTCAGCTCTGTCAAGGAGAGACACAAGAGAAGTACTTTTCTCTACTGTCATGGAAACCCACACAAATTCAGCTACCACAAAATACTGAATACAGCTATTTGCATGCCAAAAAAATACAATTAAAAATAAAGTTAAAAAGCTTTCTTACATGATGTTTAAAACTCTAAGGCTTCTTTTTACAGTGATGGTGGAATGCATTGTTCCATCTAATGTAACATGCACGTACTCAAAATTATATGCAGCTATTATCCAAGACATTCCCAAGATAAAAAAAACAAACAAGGCAAATGCAAACATTCATACCTCATGAGGTGATACAGGTCGTGTCACATTGAAGCTTTCTTCCACATCTGGAGTACCCACGTAGATATTGAGGTACCTGTAATACAGTTTCAAAATAAGCAATGAGTCAAATAATTTTCAGGCAACTTGAAGAAAACAAAATTTTACATATACTGAAAAATAAAGGTACTTTGATGAACACAAGTTGACTACTAATGAGCAATGATTCTTCCCAAAGTAACTCATTGTATTTGAGTTGTGGTGCAGTTAGTTAAAATTTAGCCTGCACGTGCAATAAACCTTTAAATCCTCCCCTCTTTAACTGCATAAAGTAAGAGATAAGTCATGGAAAATACTCTCCCGATTAACACCTACACAAATGCCTATAAACACTTTATAGCTGATAACAAACCTATGAGATAGTACTCATGCTGCTACTGCTATGGAAATCATTTCATGCTTACTTCAGGTACCACATGGGGTCGGCATCACTTGTAACTTTTTCATTTGCCTTCATGATTTTCTTTATCTGGAGGGGAAAAAGAACAACATAGAACCACGTGCCTTTTCTGAGTACGAGCCACTCTCTTCCCCACAAGAAAGCCTACCTCGACGTTGATGAAATAGTTGAATGAGTCTATGTGCTGCTTCACCAGTCCTTTCACCTGAAAAATACATGCATGCAGCAAATAAAATTAGCTTTAATAACATTAATTACACAAGGCAGAAATTAAGATACAAGCATTTATAACTAGTTTTGGATCTGTGCTAAATTCTGTCAGTTGACAAACTTCTGAGAAGTACCTGGACGATCACTCTGGTTCTACACTACATTTCCAAGTTTACACCAGAGCTGCCATATAAACACCATGAATAGGGTCTCTGGGTGCCATTACATATATACAGTATTCATTGAGAATAGCCATACAAAACGCAAACCTCTAGGAGGATGTGTCCCCAAAATAATCTGTAATTTAATAAAAAAAACAATCTATGGAACAAGTCTATTGATAACCACAGGGAACTAAAAACACCCAATAACAGCAAAATCCACAAAGAAGTGAGGACAGGTATTCTGTGGAACAGCAAAAGCTAGAAGAAGGAAATGTAAATTTAGAACGGAAATGAAATATTCACACCATGAAATGAGCGCACAGCACTAACCTTTAGAAATGCTGGAAGAAGTCTCCATTTTTCCTGAAAACAAAAAACAGTTTGAAATATCTTTCCAAGGAGCAACCAAACATCTAAGATGCTTGAGCACTGCTGTCTGCATGCTTTATTATTATTATTCTTTTTAAACAGTAACGTTATTTCAAATTAGATCCATTTAGAGAAAAAAATAAAGACTGTCTAAAGCCAACAAAAATAGATAAAAATTACCTGGATCATCATAGGAAACCGTACATGCAGTATTTATTCAGGATGCAACAGCACACTGCCTTTTCTAAGAGCAACTTATGTGAAAATATATTTTTCTTAGAAAATGCCTTAATACCACATACTCATTTAAGATCTTTTTTTTTTGTTAACACTGTAAATTATAGTCCTAGAAAGGGAGGATTCCCTACAGCTTTTATTTTACAAAATACATGCAAGAAGCTCAGTCCTGGGAGCACTGAGGACTTACCACGACCATAAATTCTACAAAGATTTAGGAAAAGTACTGACAAGTGCTAAGTATATCAAGGTTCCTACAAACTTTCTCCTATTTCTATTCTTTGGCGATCACAAAAGCATCTCTTTACATCACGCCCACTTTCTCCCACTATGGCAGTGTAGAAGCTTGCATATATCTTTGGCTGGAAACAAAATCCTCTCATTTAGGAAGTGTTCCCAGTCCTCATGTGCTTCTCCATCTACTACCACTCAAAAATACTACAAAATTAATAACCAAAGAACCCAGTAGAAAGTTGTTAGCTTTCTTATATCCACAGAAACGTTGATGGTGCTCTTGATTTTCAGCCTTCATTGCTGTTGTTTGTTAATCTACTAATCATGCTTGTGATCCCAATTTAACATCTAATAATGGCAAAGTTAATGCAGTAAAAAGAGACACATGGAGTATGGTGCGGCTTTTACTACTGGTCCCTTGTGGTTTATATGCAGTGGTGTTTACAGTCTGGGAAGCTGAATAACAGTTGATTTCAAGCTTTTATGATCTAAATGTGTCTCTTAAAATGAAAAATAAAAGGCAGGGGTTAATCTGTTTAATAGTAATGCAATTACTAAATTGATGACCTAAGGATGAGACTAATGATTTTAACCTTAAGTAAATATTTCAAGGCCAGGCTGGCTGGGGCATCGGCCAACCTGGTGTAGTGGGAGGTGTCCCTGCCCACGGCAGGGCGGTGGGAACGAGATGAGCTCTAAGGTCCCTTCCACCCCAGACCATTCTGTGACTGTATGCGGGACACAGGCCGGGCAGAGGCGGGGGACGGGACGGCACCTCAGGAGGCCGAGCCCGGGTTCATGAGGGGCTGCCCGCGGGCAGCTTCGGCCAGAGAACCCCCCTCCGCCACAGGCACCGAAAGGCGCCGCGCGGGCCGGGGGGGGGCTCCACGTGTGCGCGAGCAGGCGACTCCTTCCAGCCCAGCCCAGCCCAGGCCCGCCGCGCTCCGGGAGCGCCCGCGGCGCACCGCCCCTTCCCCCGCGGCCCGGCCCCGCTGACCTGCACGGTGTTGACCGGGGCCGCCGCCTGCTCCGGGGTGAGCGCGCCCAGCCCCAGCGCCTCCATCGCCGCCCGGCAACCGCGCACCGCGGCGCTGCAGCCCAGCGCGTCCCCCCGCGCACCCGCGCGGCGCCCGAAGGTTCCGGGCGGCGCCGAGCGCTGAGGGCGGTCGGGGCTCTCCGTCCCGCCCCTCCCGGTGCCCGCCCTCCTCCCGGGGCACTTCGGACCTGTCAGCGCTCGGGGGCTCCCCCTGAATCCCAGAGCTGGTCACCATCCCCCCGGCGCCGCAGCTGTGGGTCCAGGAGAGGGCAGGGGCGGAGGGGACACGAAGCAGTTGGGAATTTTTAGCATATAAAGCAACGCGGGGCATAACCTTTTAGCATTATTATTATTGTTGTTATTATTGTTGTTGTAATTATTGCTTTTCCTGATCTTAATGTTGAATGCTGGGGCTGGATCACCTACAAACTTTTTTTTTCCTTTGCAAGGGCCAGTGCTAGAGTCAGCAAAATCCCAAATGTAGGGGGCTATTCGTCCTCCCAGTCCAGGACGAAACAAGAAACATTAATGATCTCCGCAGATTCCCGTGGCAGTAAGTTTTTTGATATATATGTAATATAGTAATAGTAATATAGTAATTGCTACGTAAGTTTTAAAAGCAGAGTGTGAAAACAGTGCCTACACGTCTGCTCTGGCTCAGGTTCCACGTGAATAACATTCACAAAGTTGAGTCTGGGCTCCACCCATCCTGAACACGGGGGCCCAGGTTAAACATAAAGAGGAGTAACAGTTCAGACCGCTTCCATTTGGTTTCCTGCCTAAAGCGCACACTCAGTGGAGAGTTTGTTTAATACGTGGCAATCCATGTTTAATCCATGACAAGTCCTCTGTTGAACATGGGGAAAGCTTGGAGCTTCTCCCAGAATCCAGCCCTGGAGCCTGCCCCACCCTCAACTTTGCCATGCAAACCCAATACACCCTTCTTCCAAGCAGTCACATTTAAGCAGGCAACTGTTTTGAATGTTATTTGTGGAACTGGATTAAAGTCACTACAATGGAGCTGCTCCTGAGAAGTTACAGAAAAAGGGTCACAATGTATTATTAGTGAAGTCATTTATCTTTGGCATTTAACAATCCATTGCATTTAATAAAGTTTGTATAAATGACTTTTCACCACTGATGGTATCACAAACAAAATTTAATGCATACAAACCCTCAAATATTTTTTAACAAAGCTGCTACAGAATGGCATCTTGTTTCACAAAGACGACTTCAGAGTAGAGGTGAGTGCATTTCAGCCACAGTAGCATAAACAGCATGCAACACCTGACATTAAACAGATGCGATGTCCATGTTTGAAACATTAAAATACATTAAACAATCACTTGAAACATAGGCCATGCTATAGAATGCCCTTTGCAAGTCATCTTATTTACCAAAAACCCCCAATGAATGCTATCTTTTGAGTATTTACTGGCAAAAACTAGTATAACAGTTTTCCCAGTTTATTAAAGAACTATAGTTTGATATTTATTTGTACAATAGAATGTGTATAAAATATTACAATAAAAAGTTCATAATCATGTTAGCAATCACCTTAAAATGTTTATAAAATCCTCTTTTGGCTGAAGCTCAAAATCATGTAGGTATTTCTAAAGCTGTAGCAAAGCACTAAGATTCATTCCCCCTACCTGCTTTTGAAATGCAGTCTTAATGATTTCGAATTGCCTATCAAAATTTCATATTCATCTGAGCAAGCCTGGCTTACCTAGTGGCACAGTTATTATATTCTAAGAGTTCCTTTCTCTCAGGTTTTCCAGGAAACAGTTCCCTTTAAAATATGCATTCATTTTGTGCGATGTTTTTACAAGGGAAAGAGCAGAAGTGCACTACAGAAATTTTTCTAAAAAGGCATTTTGAAGGAAGTCTTCTTAACATGTAGATGTGACCAGAGTCCTTGGAAGAAGGACTGACTGAACAACAACTGACTAGAAGTAATTTCCCTCACTATAAAGGGTACACAATCCGTTAAAAATGGACTACATGGCTAATAATGCCCAGTTTTTTTAGACCTTTATGATAAGACACAGTAATGTACATATACAATGTGTGACACATTAAGCTTTTACAGGTTTTTTTGTCTCTTCATAAAAAATAGATTGCAATATAAAATATTAAAAACAAGCTATAACTTGTACCACATTGAAGTTTTCTATATATGACATCTTAAAAGGAGTATTATATGGTAATATATTAAAATATAATTTTCAAGTAAATTATTCAATTTCATAGACAAGAACATGTCTGTAATGTGTATTCCAGCACTATCTAATCCCAGTAATCTGAAATATGCAAAATAAAGCCTGTGTAAACCTTAAAGAAGTTTGCTTCCACATTTCTTAATTCCAATCCTATTAATTTTCTGTATGCAAGATTCCCAATGCCTTAAATGGAAACTACGTATTGGGGCCTAGTCCAAAGGAATTTGAGGAAAACAGCAGCATTTCTCACAGACTCCATGAAAAAGCAAATCTAATCCCATTTTCAAAAATGACTCGTTATTTGGGTTCTTGCTTTCAGATCTAAGAATATGTTGTGAAAAACTAAAAACTTACATTCTGTCAGATCAGGGCATGAAAGGGATAGTTCTGTGGTACTTGCTAAGATCAGTCTTAAGTGCTCTTGGGAATAAAAGTTAGAAAGACCTAACTTAAAAATACTTAATACCCATCTATTGAGATCAAAGATCAGTACATACACATATTAAAGATCTGTATGACTTCCAGTGAATAAATGAAATGCTTATAAACATCATATACAGAAATTTACTCCACCCCCCCCACCATCATGTTTCTTAGGTGTTTATTGTTTATCTCAATTACAGTTGAGAAGTTCTGAATGATTCCTACTTTAAGGGGTGAATGCTGCTTCTGTAACTGCTATACTGCAAACAGCTTCTAACACTGGCATTCCTTAATGTAACAGAGGCAAAGTCCTGGTTCCAGTAATTGCAGGAGTACCTGAACTTGGCCTAGCATGAACCTGGGTTTGGTTACTCAAGCAGTTTATGCTGTACTTTCTCCTTCGAAGTATTTTCAGAAACGTAATTGTTGTCTTAGATGTTACTCTACAAAAATACAATGTAAGCACAGTACATTTTATCTACAAATGCTTTGTCATTTCATAATATGCACTGCTATATGTAAATATATTTGAGTTGAAAAATAACATTATTTTGATGGTGGCAAAACAGTAAGTACTTTGCCAGCTCTTTCCCATCATAATAAATGTTTGCTATGAAAATTAATAATTCACTGGCTATTACAAGTGACAATCCATTAAACAATGTTTTTCTATTAAAATATATATATGACCTTGACATTATTTCTTTACAGTGAATTTCAGAAACTCTCTGTATACATTTTACAAGACCTTTTTCAATCAACAGTCACTGGTGTAGGCTGTTCTTAGAGGTGTGACTTCCCCGCTATCTTGGAAGATAGAAAAAGGGTACATTTTTTAATTGTTAGATGTTTCTGCTTCTGTTTTCTCCATTGGTGCCTCAGGAAAAAGTAGTTTTCTAAGTATGTTTGCATAGAATGGTCCATACACTTTTTTATTGAAGTTTACAATGCTTGCATACTGAGATCCAAGAAACTCCATCTCTGTCTGAATCACAGAGAGGCCTCCTGGCATAGTAGGCATACACTTCTGAAAGCTTGGAAGAGCAAGCAAGCTTCTCATGAAGAGCTGGATTCGTTTGTCTGAAATGGAATATAAAGTATGCTCAGAACAAATGTAAATCCAAGATGAAGCCATAGTCACTTTGCAAGCACGCTGCACAGCAAAAAAATCAACAATGTAAGCAATAGCTCTTTCCCAAGTCTGTGTTGCGGTAGCAAACAATACTAGTAGCTTCTTAAATTTGGCTACTGCAAGGTGGACACAGAAATCTACTGCAAAAGTTGTATTACTTAATATGAAATAGACTCAAAAGAAAAAAAACCCACTATGTTTAAACCCAGAACGGACTGAAAGGAGACAGAATAGCACTCATTTTTCTAAATTTTTCTCCAAAATATTAGGCTGTCTCCACAGTCACTTTTAGAATTATTTCTAGCTGTGACTAACCATGCTCTGCAGCATACCAAGAACACCATCTCTAAGTAAACAACATGTGCTTAGTCTTAGTTGAGCCAGTACTTTCCTGCAGTAAGGAAATGCTTTTCAAAGATAATTAGACCGTTGACTAAGCTTGCTGGGAGTAAGTTTATAAACAGACACATACAATATGACAATTATGTAGTATCTTACTAACCAATCAAGGAACACACAGGATTATTCTTCTCAACAATATGAGCGATTTGACCCATTAAATTGCTCTGTGTTTCTTCACTAAGAGTGGGAAGACCTCTTTCACTTAGGGACTTGTTCACTGTGCTGCAAACCTGGACACCAATAGCATTCAGAGCCTCCTTCAAATCAAAAGTTCTGGAAGAAACAGAAAAGCATTAAATTCTGCAGTTTCTGTAGCAGAGGTTGTAAAGTGCTCTCACTTGTTTCCTTTCCCTTTTATTTTCAACCTGCTCTCTGCAATGAAGGAATTTTGAGAAGTTTCCATCTTTTGCTGCAGATTTAAGTAAATCTACAGATATAGGAAAACCTCTATGTGGCTAACCCTTGACAGTGGAAGATAAAATAAGGACCCAATTGTGATTCAAATGGGAAAAGTAATTTCAAGTGTGCAGCAGTGACACCAGCTCACTTTGTCCTCATGCCTAGTTGCTCCTCTGGGCCATGTGCATAGATAGCATTTTGCAGAGTGGAAAACTATTTTGTAAGACAGTCACTTCCTCTTGCTCATAATGCAAGCAGCAGCAGAAACAGGCAGCCAAATAACCGGAACTACCTACAAGAAGTTTGAAGCAACTGGCAAGATGATTTAGTGAATGTATTGGCAGAGTCTCTCCAGTATTAGGAGTGTATGAACAAACTTTACTACTAGGCTCTAAAATCTGTACACTAACATCAAGACTAAGATTTCATTAAAATCTAGCTTTGAAAATATATGTCTAACATATAGTGCACTTAAAAAGAGAATATATAGGTGATTAAAATTTGGTATCTTCCTATTAGTAACAAGCACTGGCTATGACACTAGAATTGTTTCCAACTGTTTCCTGTTAAAAAAATAAGAGTAAAAAACTCAAGGCCTTACTTCTTGTTCATGCCTTCAAGAAGAGGGAGGGAGATCCTTTTCAGTTGGTCAGCAAAATCAGGCACATCTACAATTGCTGCACCCACCATGTTGTTTGTTATGAGAGAAACACAAGCTATGATTTTTAATTGATTGAGCTTTTCTCTCAACTCGTGAAGACGAACTTCATCTGTTATTAGAGTCTAGAATTGAAACAATACTGATTTAGGAACAAGGAGGGAGAGAGATAGAAAAGGACAGATCTAGGATGCAGTCATGAAGCATTACTATTTTTAATCACAAATACACAAAGCCAGAAGAGACAGCAACTGAAATACCCTAAATACGTAGTATAGCATGAACTGGCATTATGTACAAGTACCAGAAGTAAGCCTGTGGTGAGAAGAAAAGTAATGCCTTCAGTGCAGAGGAAGCTGAGGACATTGCATCTTATTCCTCACCACTGCTGACATATCTGCAACCAACAATTTAGCCCATGATGTGGAATACTTAGAGGATCCAGAGGACATTGTAATGACCAAGGTTACAAACAGAATAGTCTTCTGGGTTCAGCTGTCTTTTGAAAAAAATGCCAATATTTGTAACTGATGGATAGTGATGAACAACTGCGTTTGACAACCACCAGTTCAACCACCAGAGCAGGTTCTGCAAGTGATACATAACCCACTACAAGCAAAAGAATGTAYGTAATTCCCACAGCAAGATGCAGCTGGAGTTATTTTATGTTAGAAAGAGTTCATCCTAACCAAATCCCTTCACTGATCAGCACAGGGGAATTAACATCCAACTGTAGTTGGTAGCAATTTCATAGTATGGCAAAATAGATGCACCAGAGGATACTTGTATGTAGTTCTTATTCAGAACTACATGCTCACAAAAAGGTAATAAAGTAATTTCCCTTCTGTCTACTGAGAACACCAAGAGCATCCCCATGTATTTAGCAAATTCTCTGCCAGACCACCCTACATATAGCTAAGGCCCTCCCTGCAAATACAAATTTTAGCCCTGACTGATGGCAAATTTCACATTGCCTTTATGGAAAGTTGCAAAGGTCAGTAATCAGGAGTTGAAGGGAAAAACTGAACACTGATTCTTGAAGCAATAGTTTACATGCCCTGAGAAAGGGTAAATACCTACTTTAGAGGCCTTCAAGTTTTTACTGATTTTGTTCTAAAGAGCGATCTCACCAATTCCTGCTGCTGTTAGGAGAACAGGATGCTACAGTCAGTTCTTTTAAAGTTACAGAAAGCCAAGTACTATGAGTACAAGGCCCAGCCTTTGACCACAGCCAAGACTGCTCTTAGGGTGGAGCTGGTGAGCTATGATCGGAAAGAGGGAGAACAACCTTTACCTTTTTCTTTTCTGGTTGTTGAATTGCCCATCTCAAATTTCAGAAACAGGACTAGAATATTATCTCCAAATTTCAAATTTACTGTGCAGAAATTTAAGTGCAAGAGAATATTCACTTATTGTCCGTCAACAGCAGGATTATTATATTACACCAATGATTTCATATATCTGATAATCTGAAGACACCAAAATATACTTCTTACCTCTGGAATTGTTTTGCAATAATCCCATTGTAACAGTTTCAAGTAGCCATTGTTTAGCACCAGTGTAGGACTAACAATTGGTTTTGAACTACTATCAGCACCAGGGGATGATGAAGACTCATCAGAAATAGATGACAATTCATCTTCTATCGATTCCTTTATCCATTCTGTTGTGAAATTCAGGGCACCTAAGCATTGCAAATAGCACAGATTTACTGCATGCCCTCCTCAAAATAAATACTACCTTGAGAAAAAGAGTTGTATACGTACGAGAATTCAATTTAATGGACAGCTCAGTCTTCACATGTTAATTCCCTCACTCACTTTCTTCCACAAATCATCTCTACCGGTCACCTTGAAATTCTACCTAGTTTGTACAAATCCAGCTACAAATTGTTAAGACTTCAGACAACATTTTTACGGGAAACAATCCTTTGGGAACTCAAACTTTGAGATTTTTATTACCTTTCTCAGAGAGGCCACTTATCAGTTAGGGCATAAGACCGGAAAGTAGAGGTAAAGGGAGATTAAAACATTTAATTTGTTGTAATAAGAGTTTTCCTCAGGCTGCATATATTAACACAGCAGGCCCTGTCAGTGGCTCAGGGCTCCCACTTTAGAAGCCCTTGCTCCAGATGTTACCAAGCTCACTTATTCTTCTTGGAAGATGTTATTTCTGAACACTGTTTAACCATATTACACAAAACCTATAATAGTGGATCAAGCTGACCTTGCCTCATCTAAGGAATTTTGTTCAGAGCCTGCCTTTTGTTTATTAAAAAATTGATCTTATCCCTTCCAACTTTCAAACACACTAACTGTTCTTACATGTTTATTTCACACTAACAACAGAATTGTTGCACACTAAAGAGAGAAAAGTCTCATCTTATGTAGGCCTTCTGCATCCAGACAGCAAGAATCACCACTTCTTTGTTTTTCAGACACCAACCAATTTGGCAAATATAAGTTTGTCTGAAAGTGCCCCAGATTACAGACAGACAAACCTGATTGCTTAACTTGCTATGCCCCAGTGATAGCTTCCTTGTCAAAAAACTTTTCCATTACTTAGATAACAGACAAGAAATTCAAGTTTTCCTCTAAGTTAACTGCAGCTTATAGATTTTTCACAGCATGTCTTTAAATAGTCATCTTTTCAAATAAAAGTTTAAATTAAATATAGCATGGTACATACTTGGTGTTTCTTCAAGAATTTCCTGGAATTTTGTTCTTTCGTAGTCCACCAAGTTATGCCAGAGGTATGGTCTAAGACTTTTAATTGTGTAATTTGCCATATCCACTTTCATCAGGTCCAAAACATGGAATATTTGTCTGAAAGGAGGAATTTAAAATTTCACCATTTAATTTAGTCTATTGATTTTAGCCAGCACATGTGAAATACATGTATGTTATCACTTTCATTTCTATTCTGGGAGAAGTGAACTCCTTTATCGGTAGTTCAGAGTAAAAATATGTTACTTATCATCTGGGATACTTGAAAGAGTAGTTTATACAAGGCTTGGTCTAAGTTACAGAGAACAGGACAAATGTAGTATCACTAAATACTACAACCCTGTAACAGTAAATGAAATGTTTTCAAGAACTCCATGAATTGGTACATTTCAGCCTAAATGAACCAGTTTTAACTTTCTGGTCACTCTGCATCAAGAGAAACCATCCTTTTGACCCAGTTGCTTTGGTCCCTGTATATGAACAATAGAACAACTAACATTTACTCCTAATATTTCAGATTACTTAAGCAGTAAACTGGTTTCTGCCTTTTATGCAAATGTTTTAGTCAAGTTCAAGTAACAAGATCTTAACTAAAGAGCTTTATTTTGGCCTTCTAGAGGAAGCATGCAATGAACACTTCAACAAGGAACAGTATAAGTGTGCTGCTTACATTTTGTAAAGATAAACAAGACAGAAAAAAGAGTTTCTGAAACACAGATTATTGCAAGAGTTGTTGGCTTAGATATTCAGAGCTGCCTAGTTCCATCCTACCCGTTTCATTACAAAGTAAGATACACAATCTGGCCAGTGTGTCATAACTCTTTCCCTTTAATGCTTCAGTAAGTTCTCCTATAGTTTGAGAACAGGTGTTATGCAAACTGACACAATTTTAGACTTCCTTTACCCCCCCCTTCCACTGCCCAGTACTCTTTCAGAGAAGAGTTTTTTTCTCTAAAAACCACACTCAAATACCAACCTCAGTAACTCTACAATATTGTCAGTTGCTTTTAACTGTTTTATATCGTTGTCTCTTATTGGAGCACATAACTTTCCCATAGTGTTGATGATATAGTTAGCTAGCCCAGGAATATCAACAGCATTATGTTCTGCCTGCTGTCTTATAAGATCCGTATCTAGAACTTCACAAATTTGATTGTGAATCCTGTTTGCTCCAGGAGTCAGGAAGGAAAGAAGAATCTAAATTAGAGGGGGGAAAAAGGAAAAGCTTATCAATAAAAACCAAATCACTTAGTAAACACACTAAAGTGAAATTTTAATATTAATGTCAAGTATACATAGCTGACAGATTATAACCAGACATTTTAAGACTGAATATTATCAAAGATAGTGGGGAAAGAAGGACTGTTAAAAAAACCCCACAGTACAGTTCTACAAAAATGGTCAAAGCCAGTAAAACAAAAAGCAAGTCAACGACTAGACTCCTTCAAAAGCTGGGAGGGTACCCTGTAAAGCAAACATTTACTAACTTAAAATTCTGAAAGACTTACTATTGTGCCGGGATTGAAGGTTTGTATGCTCACCTGCGCAATAATCAAACAATGAAGTCTACGTAGGCAGGTGCAGTCATGCTTATACTCCAGCTCATGCCCTAAGCTCACAGTATGTTTCTGGAAACAGGCTAGTACAGATGTGAATATTTGTGAAAAGAGATGACTTTCAACTCCTCATTGTGTAGTGAAAGCTGAGTGAACATGGCACTGTGTGTTTGTGGCCATATTCCTGGTTAATATAAATGTACTACAAATAGACTTCTATTTTCAGTTCTGAATCATCATGGCTTCGTCTTATAAAAGGAAGAACTAGAAGGTGTTGGTTTGACTAAGTTAAGCAGACCCTTCAGTGAACTAAGAGACTCTTAGAGTTAAGCTGACAAAACAATACAGAGAAGGAAGAACATTACCTCCTTAATTTCCTCAAAGAGCTTGATAGCATGTTCGTATTCTGGAGGATCTTCATTCAGTTCCGATTCCAAATGATCCCAAAAGGCCTTGTGTACAATTTGTTTCACTGTGCCTGCAAAGCTGTAGAGTAAGTCAATTAGATACAGAAAAGACTCCAACTAGCTTTCATCCTTGGTAACTGTTTTAGATGAGACTGATCCCTTGTTGCAAAACGCAGCCACCAGATATTATGCTCTGCAACATCATTCTTGGGCTATGGATCATCAGCTACCAACCCATGGTCTTGTTTTGGACTGCTCCATTCATTTCTCCTCTCTTCCCAACACCAGTGCTGCTTTTTACAAAATTCAGGCTCTTACCTGTTTTGTGGGTAGTCTTCATGTTTTATGCAAAAATTTGCATTTACAGCAATTTCATGAGCTAGAGTCCAGTTTGACAAATTTCTTGTAGCTGCCATCAGTTCATCAAATGTAATAACCTTGGGAGGGCTTGCTGCTGAAACAAACAAGATTCATTCAAGCCAGATATCTATAGATGATAAGTGCAACTGAAAATACTCAAACCTAGAAATTTTACTGCTTGCTAATTGGACTCTAGTACTCTAGAGGMAACAACCTAAGATTACCAAGTCTTTATATCTTCTTAAAACACTAACTCAGGAAACTCCCAGCTTATCAGGGGTGTGTGTGTTTATGGGGAAATACCACACAAGCCTCAAAATATTTTCAGGAGCAATTTCATATTTCTGCATCTGAACTAAGAGATTTTTTTTCCTTTAAAACAAGATCTGCCATTCCAGAGATTTCCTACTAACTGTTCTGTCAAATCCGCCAGACCAAAAGCATGGGCTGAAACAGATACAGATGTCCATTATAATTCTGAGCACATGATGGCTATATTGCCTGTTGAGAGGGTTCTGAAGTTACTGACTTGTACACCCCCCCACTTAGGATCAGCAAATCTTTCATCTGCTGTGGAATGCAAGTTATACTCGTTTTCTACAAGTTAGTAGTAACAACAAAACAGAAACTCTACATTGGAAAGCAAGAGCAAATTCCCAAAGTTTCTAAACCCCCAAATTCTGTCATTCAATTTAGTATTTGGAAGACTGATAACAAAGAAGACAAACAGGCAGCTGCCAATTGCAGCTCCACTGACAAGCTTGTTTTAATGTCAGACTCTATTTACATAGATGTAAGAAGTATGCATGGTCTGTGAATGCTCACAGACACAAACATGAACCACATCTTAACCAAGGTTTTATTTATCATTACTCAAATTATCTTCCTTGTGCAAATGTGTGTTTTCCATTTGATTCTCACATTTATGAAAGAAAAATGTGAATTCAAGATTCATTTCATGTAATTTGATATCGTATTACAAATCTGTAAGATGCAGAATTAATTTTTAAGTGTGGGGATCAAACAGAAGAAACCCACCCTTTGCACAAAGCCATATCTGGTTGAGTGGGAGGCTGCTACTAATGTCAAGGTTAGCTTAAGATGTCCAAAGTGACACACTTTCACACTTTTCTTACGCTTTCTGAAGGGAAAGAGTGCACTGGGAGACCCCCATGGATACAGCTGCTGCTGGTGTTCCACACACAAGGAGATGCACTGCTTCACAGCAGAGAGAGTCATGCCTCTCTCTTAATACTCTTAAACAGATTCAGAATCCCAGATTCTACCCATGACAGCAAAGGGAAACAAGATAGGTTAGCCTTATTGGTCTATGCACAATGCAGGTAGGGTTGAAATAGGCTTACAAGCTGGGGAACTGGGTTTGCTTGAAGAATCGCTGTTAAAGCTCTGCCTTGAATATTCAGAGTCGCTGGAAGAAGCTGTGCTTTCCGAGAGGCGTGAAGAATCTGAGTCACTGCTCTGGTCATCATTGAGAGGCATTCTGATTCCCTTCACCTGCCACGGTAAACAAGACCTGGAAAGACAAACACAATTCTTATAAAACCAGCACTTATTTTTTTGTTACTCCGAAGTCAGCTACTGATCATTATATTGTGAATGAAGATCAAGTAGTTGCCTCTCCTAAACAGGAAAAGCAAAGGAAGGGATCTGGCTTGACATGCAGAATCATACTGTTATTAACAAACTGTACCTGTTCTGTCAGAAAGGTTTGTACCTTCAGCTGTTTCATACTGTAATGATTATATTAGACACAGTCTGTAAATTGGTTATATTTTAAAAAATGAAAGACTACTTATAGGAACCTCTGGAGTTGCTTGCTGCAAGAATTTTGGTAGTTTTCTATGTCCATAAAGGCATTTCGTGATGTTACCATCCCCCACCTGACTTTACCAAGAAGTGGTGTTTAGCAATGAGTTTCCTTCCACAAACAGATTGCACCGAGTGTAACAGCTGTGAAGCAAACACAGAAGTTGTAGAGGGAGAACAGGCAAGTAATTCAGAATATTACATTTCTGGCAGGGTGAAGCACAAAGTCTAGCCTGCTGCTTTAGGTGGGTCTGTTCTTAGAACGAGATCAACAGTGGCACAGACCCACAAACCATTCCTCCTAGGAGTGAAGGCGAATAGGTTTTCTGGTTTAAGTCGAATGGCAACTCTGAGCCTCTAAGATTGTATTTAGCATAGCCAGCAACCACCACTTGGAAGTGCTGTGCTTCATAGTGTTTCCCTCTACATGAAGAGACTGCCTCCCAGGCAGATAATTCGCAATTGCAGAAAATGTGGACACCTGCACAGTGTAATACAGATGATTAACAACTGTACAACAGGAAGTGCAAAATATGTTCATAATATTACAATGAGGAGCTGAAAGTCAGCTGTAATTACTACCAAAGGAATTTGGCCCAGATACCAAAAGCAGCTGTCCATCTCCGATTATGGCCATGAAGCATTCTGTAGTAGACTTTATGAAGAGACATAGCCAACAATGGTTTCCATCAGCAAATTGAACTAATATAACTTAATTTATGATTAAACTGCGTCAACTTTACTAGGCAGGGAATACCACACTTTGCAACTGCTGAACTCAGAAAAAAGCCACTTTTGGCAATAGAATTATGATCTTTGCGTGTACTTATGTCAATCAACATATTGAGGGGTCCTGGGACAGACAAAAGTTAGTGAAAATAAAGATTTCTTTATGCTGGCACCTGGTTACAGCTTACAGCATTTGATTTTCTGGGTACCAACTCATCCTGAATAGGCCTTTATAACTTGATGAGCTACTACACTGATGAGCATTCCTGTGTTAATTGAGATGCTTCACATTTGTTACGTGTACGTTTGCTCTTCCTCCTCCCCCAAGAGGAAAGAGGATGCACTTGAGGACCTTATTTATGTCATACTTTATGCTGGGTGTTTTGTGAAAAGAATTGGTCACATTAGCAAGAACACAAGTTTATTACTTTACTACAGAAGCCAGTAAGAGAGACTTGACTACAATATAGAGGTCATGCATTCAAGACTTGCAGCATTACCTGTCATCGTTAACATCATAATTCTCATTAGAACAGCAATTCTATGATTTCTAACAAGCAACTGAAAACAAGTAGATGTTTAAAACTGTTTTAAAAAGAAAATGTTTAAAACATGTTTAAAAACATGTATTGACTAAACAAGACTGAAAGTTGCAAGAGAACCTAAGAAACCCAAAACACTCAGATATTTTGGCTTGGAAATTGTGTTTAAGTTACAATTAGAAATGAGTCACTAGTTAATGCTACAGAAGAGACAGACTATTCCTTCAATTAAAATCTGTGTTACAGATCTCGAAGTTAGTGCTGACCAGAAACTAGGTGTGACAAATAACCCACCTGTAGAACACGCTCGAAGTTCTTTGTGTGGAACTGCTCACTTAAACACAGTAATACTGTACAGATCCTGCAAAGTTTTTATTACCCTCCAACTATTTTTTTTTCTTGGATCAACATAACAACACTGTATTTCCAGGCTTTAATCTTGTATAACACCTCTTTATTTTCATACAAATAACTAACCTCCAAAAGGTTAATGTTGCACCTGGTCCATCGAAAGATTTGATTAACGTTGTTAGCAGTGTACTGGCCCGAAGAGTCTTGTAAATCACTTGCCTAGTATGAGCACTTCCAAGATGAGTCTACTGCTTCAGTTCAGGTGTTAGAACATGGAAGAAGGTAAATGACCATTAAAACCTCCAAAATTCTCACACAGCTTACACATCATCATTTCATCACGATCATTCATCATCATGAACTTCCTCTTACCTCCAGGTACAATGTTAATATTCAGATTTGCAGGGTGCTCCTGAGAGAAGCACTAAACCAGCCATGAAGGCAAGTCAGCACTGCCATTTTCTACTCCAACCTTGATTTCCAAGAAGACCAAGTGGTTAAGGCAGAAACTAGAAGTCTATACACATTAAGTCCTCACACACTAATGCCAGCAAAGGATCTTTTGGCAACAAGTACTTGCTTTTCAAAGAGGCCCATGACACACTTTGATGTACCACACCATACCTGCTGCTACAATACACACATGCATACAGTCAGCAGAGCTGTCAGCAGAGTGCTTCAGAAGGATTAATTTAAATAAGTTTCAACACTGCAACAGGAGATAACACACAAAAAAATTGCAATCTTTTGCCACACTAAATACATTTCCCAGTAGGATGCCTCAAACACAATGGGAAGGAAGAATGGGTGTATTCTGCGGATTCAGAACATTATTGCTAAATTCTGAGTTTAAAAGATAAACACATGAAACTAAACATACATGGCTATGCAAGCAGAATCCGGAGGTGCCATCTAAAACATTAAGGCAAAAGTACAGTCATTGAGCATATCAAAGGGAAGTACAAACCAAAAAAGACATTTCTAATTAGTTACAACAACAGACAGCTGAGTCCTTACTTTATACATAGACTGGAAGAACTGATTTTCCTTACACTTCTGTAGATGGCACAGAAGTTCATATTAATAACTAATGGCCAAGTTCATATGGAACTTTAAGTTAGTATAGTGGCCACATAAAAATAATTCAGAAAGCCCTTTAGTCTTGCAAGATCTCTTTGTAACTCACCATCTTGGATAAACAATACCACCATTTTTTGATGTGCTCATTAGTTTTTACATATTAGGCTGTTGTTTTAATACACAGCTTAATATCTGACCTATTCTATTACGGGGTCAGGTTAGGGTTACAACCTGCTTTACTCTGCTACATTAAAGACTACCCATTACATTTATATTAGCTTGGATACCATCACAGTGGGCTTCATTACAGCATTTGCTTTCTCTCGATCAGTACTATACTGTAGCGTTTTTTAAGGATAAATGATGCGAAACCAAGCTAAAAGTATCTTCTAAATACAACAACCCCAAGATTCTAGCTAATTTAACAATGAAGAAATAAACTCTCATGTTTCCGCTATTTAGACAGTTGGGGATTATTCTTTTTACTAAAAATAAAATTAATACAAAACTGTAGATGCTTAAAGGCATCTTGCTTTTAAACAGTTACCACATCACCCAACGTGATTCTTCATTTAGAACTGATCAAGATTGTAAAATCAGGTAAGTTTTAGAGGACACAAACACACTTTTTATTCCTGAAGGCTTGCTTTAGAAGTTTTTTTATGAAGCACCTGGGGGAAGACAGTTTCACACAGGTTGGGTTTTTTTTTCCCTCAGATACCATCTTCAAGGAAAGGTTTTCCACAGCCCTGCTTTGTTCAAAGGAAGTGTGCATGGACGCAGGGACTTATGAGTGCTCTGTCCAGTTTTACCACTATAAAGGTCTTAACTTTGTTTATTCTGCTGGGCTCACATTCTTACTATCTTCAAGCTGGCACCGACTGAATCTCATTTGGTCTCGAATTTCCCTTTCACTGACTCCACCTTTGCCAGCCCTCACGACACGAGAACAGAAAAGAGCCTTTGTTGAGAGTTACTTGCATTTCCTCCCGCCTCATTTTTCACAGCTTACAGCCGACATTTCTCTCTTTTAGTTTTCTAGTTCCACAGCTCTTCCCTTTGCACACAGGCAAGCTCGTGAAGCTTAAAAAGCTGTAAGAGTGCGATGCGGCCGTGTACCCCAGCCCTGCCCGCGGGAGTGACCCCCGCCCGGACCGGTCGGCGACTGGATGAGGGGCCGCGGCTCCCGGGAGAGCCCAGGGACGCCCTGCCCGCTCCCCTCCCCCGCGGGGGGAGCGACACCGAGGGGAGCCGGCGGCTCCTCCTCTTCCTCCATCTGTTTCGCTGCCTGTCTCCTCCCCCGGCCCCATGTTTTTAACAGTTACCAGAGGCAGGAGTTTGGCACCCGCCGACCAAAACAAACAGCGTTTCCAAGGACGGGCTCGGGGGGAGGGAAGCCGGGGAAAAGCGAAGAGGGAACGCTCCCTGTCAGCCCCAGAGAAGACGATCCAGGCCACCCGCCACTAAGCGTCCCGGTCCCCCTTCCCCGGGAAAGTGCCGGGGTGCCCGTGTCCTGCCGGACCGGGGCTGCAGGGGGGAACCCCCGCGGCTGCGCCCGTCGGGGCGGATCGTCTTCAGCGGACACTAAGGGACGGCGAAAGCCCAGCACACACGGGGCAAGCGCAGCATTACGGACTCAGCGCCCGAACTGCGAAACCCACCTGCTGCAGCGGGTGCGCCACTGGGGCAGCAGAGCGACGAGACAGTCCACCACCTCCCTGCCACCCGCACCGTACAGGAGGGTGGCAGCGCCTGGGCAGCGCTGACCCGGACTCACCCCGCGGCTCATCGCCCGTGCGTGCCCGGACACCCCGCCGCGTGTCACCGCCGCCGGCCGGCGCAGCCCTGCCCTGCCCCGCTGTCCCCGGCCGGTCCGGTCACTCACCGCTGCCCCTCGCCGTCCTGCACGGCACTCACCGGGACCGCACACAGCCTCCCGGGATTTATGGACCCGGCCCGGACTATTAGTGTCTTCCTCGGGCACATCCATCTCTGCCGGTGGAGGGGGGGAGGTGCGTCATCTTTTCCTGCCTGCCAGCGGCGAGTTATTCCGAGGCACTTGGGTCAACCTCCACCTATCCCCGCAGAAACTGTCCGTGTCTCCTCACTCTGCCTGCGACCGGGCACTTGAGCATGAAGAAATGTGAGGCGACACGGGGAGACGGTTGGACGGACTCCCCCTCGCTGGCAATGGGCCGTGCCGGCGTGCGGCGGGTAGGCCGAGGGATGGGCTGGCTGGTGTTTACGGAAGGGCCCCGCCGGTCCGGGCTTGCCCCGCCCCTGCCCCGCCCCCGGGCCGCTTCAGAGACGGGGACAGCCAGGACAGCCGCCCCCGCAGCGCCGTGCCGGGGGGGGGGAAGCGCCTGTGCTCTTCAGGGGACGGGCTGGCGCCTCAGGGTGTGTGCCGGCCTCTGTGAACTGCGCTGCCAAGGGAGCTTTAAATATGCTTTCCTGCCCTGGTTTCCTTACTCTCGATGGGGGGGTAGTGAGGAGCCCCCCCCGCCATCTTGGCCCCCCCCCACTGCCACTCTCGCCACCTCAGCTTCAGGGGAGCCACTCGGGACCGTGCCGGGTTTAGTCGCCCGCCTCGCTCATGGCTGTGGTGTCCGGAGGCCTGCTGAGTGCCCACTGAAGAACGCAGCACGGGGCAGTGCAGCACTGTCATTATAAATGCTTTGCTTATTGCTGTATTGACCTCACACACTGGGCAGCTGCACGCACCCACTGGGCCAGCAGTACCTGTCAGGGTCATCACCTCTTCCTGTCACAGGAGCTACGTGCCACCACTGCCTCACCCACCAGGAAGCACGGAGGGCAAAATACTCTCAGTCATCTCTGAGGCAAGAGTTCGCTAACTCCAACCTTGCTGGTCATGAAGACAGAGCTCCCCTTCCTGCAGATAGCCTTTAGCACGGATGGTGAACTATAAGGAATAGGTGTTGTATTTGCATAGACCAAAGCCCACTGTAGGTCTCGTTAACATCTGCTATAAAATCAAGGGCTCAAAGCAGGGAACTGAGTTTGGTACACAAGTGCCAAGTGTGGTGCTGGAGTGAGAGCGCTTGCTCGCAGCGATGCAGAGCACCTGTCAACCCTGCTGCTCTGAGCCTGGCCTTCAGAGACATTAAATGGGATTAAGTCCAACAGCCTAATCCGATAGCTTCCATAAAGAAGACCATGTTTTAAATAACTGTGTTTGCACTACTTTGCCCCACTTCGTGCATGTCATATGGCAATGACAGTCAGAAAGAGGCTCAAAAGGACTTTAGAGAAGACTGTGATGGTTTACAGATGGACTGCCTTGTACAGGACTATATCACTTCCAAGGACATTATTTATTATTATTTTTTACATCCATTTTTGCTTAAACGCCATCTGAAAGATGGGGAACCCCTGAGTTTTTGCTGTGATGGCTGCTGACACCTTTTATTAATTAACCAGCTAAAACTGCACAAAGAGTACTTGCAGAAACACCAGGGCCAGTGACTCAAGGTCCACATTTGGTGGACTGGCAGTTGTGGAAACCTGTGCTGCTCAGTGGCCTGGCTTGCACAGGGAAAGGAGTGCCTCAGCCTCACAACGTTAACTAGCTTCTAAATATTGATACCAAAGATAACATTAATGGAAAAAGTATCTCAGGGATATCACCTAAATCATTGAGCAAGAGATGGGATTCCAGAAAGGGATGGCTTTAAAACAATTTTTTTGACACTGTAGCAGTGCCTTTCTCTCACAAGCACACCAGCTGTTTTGGAGCCCATTCTTAAGTGCATAACTTGCTCTATCTATCTAGCTAGCTATCTATCTGTCTTATCAGAGATGTACATCTGTATGTATAGCTGAGGCATCAAGGACATGCTTTGAGATTCCAGTCCAAAGGCCAAGAATAAGTTAGACACTGCAGTATTCGGCACTTAACCTCCTTTTTGGTTTAGATTCTTTCCTATACAAAGGAAATGAAGCTATAGGCCATTATATGGAACTTGAAGAAGATTACCTACTGGAGAGATTTTCTCCACAGAGAAATGCCACTCACTTCTCATTGTCTGTGTGTCCCCAATGTCAGCCAGGAAAATAATTGTACAGCCTTTAAATTTGTTCTGCTCAATTAAGAAGATCAGTGTCCTTGTGTCTTATATAGCACATGCATGTATGTGCTGGATTTGGCTGATATAAAGTTAATTTTCTTCATAGTAGCTGGTAAGGGGCTGTGTTTCAGATTTGTGCTGAAAACAGTGTTGATAACACAGAGATGTTTTAGTTACTGTTGAGCGGTGCTTACACAGAGTCAGGGCCTTTTCTGCCTCTCATCCCACCTCAGCAGCCAGAAGGATGGTGCACAAGAAGTTGGGAGAGGATACAGCCAGGATAGCTGACCCCACTGACCCAAGAGATATTCCATACCATATGGCGTCATGGTCAGCAATAAAACTGGGGGGAAGGTTGGCAAAGAGGCACAGCCTGGGGACTGGCTGGCCATCAGTCAGTTGGTAGTGAGCAATTGCTTTCATTTGCATCACTTTCTCGGGTTTTATTTATCTCTCTTTGTTATTTTCATTTTCATTAAAATTTATTATTATTTTATTTTAATTATTAAACTGCTTTTATCTCAACCCAAAAGTTTTCTCACTTTTACCCTTCCAGTTCTCTCCCTCAATCCTCTGAGGATGTGGGGGGTGAGAGAGAGCAGCTGTATGGCGCGTAGTTCTTGGATGGAGTTAAACCACAACAAAGGTACAAATTTGGAATTTTGACTAGTGTCTCAAGTTGACTTCAATTCTTGGCCTTTCACTGCAGAAGCACTGTTAATTGAAATAAAGCACCAGTTTGTGCTCAGCCTTTGCAGCGAGTTGGTTCATAACCTTCCTTACTGTTACTGGCAAAGACAGTAACGCCGACAATCAATGCACCGCTTTATCCAGCAAACAGCAAGGCAGCTACTGAGTGGCTAAGGCATGCAGCTGCATTTGGCCCTGCAGGTGAGAAATGTCCCATACGTGGGACATTAGACACGTATGTGGCTAACTCATGGTGAGAGCGGGAGGAGAGGGAAAGGGCACGGTATGTTATAGTTTACACTAGGGCCCATGACAACTAAGTTGAGAACATAACTTGAAGTCACAAGATATTTTGTCCTAATCCTAATAACTGAGCCAGGCAGACTGGCTTTAGCACTAACAGATGGATGTTAAGACTCTGGGTTGACTGAGATCATCAGGCCCAGATTTGATAATAGGCTCAAGGGCAAGACAAAAAGACTACAAGGCAGGTGGTAAGGATGCTTTCTCAGCTTGTTCTTCTGTGGAATTTCCTGTATTCCAAGGAGAAATAAGTCCTGTGAGAGGCAAACAGGATTGCCACTTCTCCCCACTAAAGTATTTGTCTTCAAATTCACACAGAAGCAAAGCAGAATATTGACACTTCTGAGAGAAAATGGTACATCAGTAAATTCCCCAACCACACCAGTCTGCAGTGTCCAGCAACTTTACCACCTCAGCAAATTCCTAATGCACACTCCCGTCAGCACTAGTAGTTGGTCCTTCCATACACAGGAAATAAAGAGTTTGATCCACTGTGTCAAATACAACAAGAAGCTATTTGTAGAATGGTACTCTTGGTCAGAAATAGCTTGAATTGGTTCCATGGTGAGAAAAAACCTYAGGTAATACCTTGCTAACATTTTCCTTGTCACTACCAAGCGCAAGAAGGAGAAATGGTATGAAAGTTACCTACACTGCCTTACACCCTGAAACAGATTTACATCCCTTGATACTTAACATTGATGATCCTCTTGGTTATTGTCTTTGGTGAAGTCCATATGGCTCAGTTGTTATAGGAAATCATGAAATAAACAGCTTCAGAGCTAAAATCCGGGGTATTAGGTACTGCTACAAATCTTGGCCTTTCTAGACCCTTCCTAAATAAAAATCTGATATCCCCTTCTCATAATGTGTCAGACAACTAAGGCTGTGGCTAGATCTTCACTGTGGAAACTGCTATTGTAGCTTTCCCAGGGTGCTTTGTTTGCTGCTCAAGATTTCTACTCTCATGGGATTAAGGTAGACAGAGTATTCTGAGGGTTCCTCACCTGTTTTAGTGCAAGCCCCCTCGTGCCAGCTCCAGCCACCTCTGGGATGTATTTAAGACAACCTCCTGACCCTGTGCAAGCTCTCTGTTACTTGTTAGGGTCAGGGCAATCAGGTAACCAAGTTGTGTTGTGGTGCCCATAACCTGCAGTCACTCTAACATCCTGTCCAGCTGACTGACTTTTGATCTCAGGTCTGTGCATTTGACAGAATTGTGCTGACAAAATGCCTGAGACAATTCACTATAAATTCTCCTCTTATCAACTATTCTAGTAGTTACTGACTAGAACACACCAGGTACAGACCAAACAGTTCAGTTCATCCTAAGCCTTGGCAGAAGAATTGAAAGGAACTGTATTTGCTGGGCTGACATCAAGGGCTGTGATCTTGCTAGCTTTAAGATTCACTGTGAATAATACTCAACCTAAAATTTATTTCATCTATATCTCTCTATATATATGTGTAAAAAAAACCCCTGTAATCAAAGGAAAGAGCAAGAAAAGAAAATGTCTTCCAAGACAAAACTTGATTTAATTTCTTGCTGTAGTCAAATAGAGAAACAGATACATTCAGCGCCTCAAGGCCCAGCTGGAGCCCGCGGCATAGGGGAAGGCCTGCTCAACCTTTCCTGTCCTGTGCCGGGACTCACTCCCTGGGGAAGATGAAGGCAGCGGGCTCATGTCGGCGTGGGGAGGCCAAGGTGCATGCTCGGCGCGAAACAGCTCTGCGGGCACGTTCCGTGCTGAGCTCCCGGTCTCTCCGTCTCCGACAAAGCCGTCCGTGACCCGACACGGGCTTGCCTGGGGCCAGGAGCGCTCCTGCCAGCCAGGGCAGCAGCTGTTGGGTCTCCAGGGACCAGCCCATGCCAAGTCTCTGCTCTACAGCCACTAGAAAGGGGGTGGGGAGCGGGGCTGCGGATGGGGAAAATAACTTTTCTCTCCACGCCTTTCTCTCAGTCATTCCGGATCTTGCTGCAGTCATTCCAGCCAAAATCACAAGCAAGCAAAACAGAAGTTGCGTGAGGCAGAATCCTACCGCGTTCTGCCACCAAAACTACACGCAGGGCTAAAAACCGGCACAAGGACCAGACTGGGTTGGGGCACGCCCGGGGCTGGCGGCTGCGAGGGTAGAGGACGCTCYCCGTTCCGAGAGCCTCCCGCCGGGACGGGAGAGGGTCTGTCTGTCACAGCGGGGCTGGGCCGGGGCCGCCCCTCCGCCCCGCTCGCCAATTCCCTGTCCCGTAGCTTCCCTGGGGACGGGCCCTGCGCGCCACGTCTGCCCCCCGGCAGGGACCGGAGCCCATCCCCGTGTGCGTGGCGGCTCCCCGGGGCGGGGGCCGGGGCGGGGCGGGGAGCGTGGCGCGGCTTGGGCCGGCGCCTCCGCCTTCTCTCCATCTTCCCTCCCTTTCTCCCTTTCCCACTCCCGCTGCTCCCGCTCTGCGTACGACGGCGGCGGTGTCCCGCCATGTCGGCCGCCAAGCACCGGGGCGGTAAGGGGGGCAGCCCGCCCGCCACAGCCAACGAGAAGGGCGCGCAGCCCGGCGGCGCCGAGGAGCCGGCGGCGAAGAAGCCGGCGGCGGCGGGGCACGGCCGGGGCGGCAGGGCCGGCGGGGGGGGCCGCTCCGGCGCCGGCCCCCGCCGCGGCTGGGCGCTGCTGCTGGGCGCTGCGGTGGTGCTGGGCGCCGCGCTGCCCGCTGGCTGGTACGTGCGGCAGCTGCAGGAGGAGGTCGGGCGGAGCGCCCGGGAGATGGAGGCCTCCGGCCGGCAGCGACAGGAGCTGGCCGCAACCCTGGACACCGTGGTGCAGAAGGTAGCGGGAGGCCGGGCAGCGCCGGGGGCGGGCGGGAGGGCCGGCGGAGTGGGGACCGTCGGGGCGCTCGGTGCTGCTCGGCGGGGCGGCGGGCAGCAGCCGCCCGTGCAGGAGGGCGGACGGGCGGGTTCGCCCCTTAAATAAGTATTGTGCAGTTGTCGGCTGGCGTGGCTTGCGGGAAAGGGAACGTGTCCCGTAGCCTTCCCTTCCTCTCCCGCGCTCCCTCAAAGATGCTTTCATGGCATTAGAGGGGCAGATGGAGTCAGGGCCGCGGTATTCCCCGTGCCTGCAAACGTGGCCTCAGAGCAGCAAGAAATCCCTGCCAGGCAGCGTCGAGCTGGGCGGGACGGGGCGGGACGGGACCCCGCGGCGGTGGCCGCAGCCCCCAGCTCGCTTTTCCAGGGCCTGTGCCTGAAGCCATTTCATGGAATGCAGCCCGCACGCTGCAGTACGTGTTGGCAGCGGTGCAGACCTGTCGTTCGAAGTAGCCTACTGCCCGTAATTCCGGATCTTCGAGGCCTGCAAATCACTTAACCCAGCGGGGCAGACAGGCTGCTCTTTGCTGCCCGTCGAGTGGGCAGGTGTGCACGCCAAGGGACGCGGTGTGGCAGCGCTGTCAGAATGTGGCAGGATCCTGCGCCGGGGTCCCCACACTCTCTAGAAGACAAAACCCATGTCAGTTTCACCGAACAGCAGAGCCTGTGCCAGAAACGCTGCTGCTGTACCCTGCCTCCCACGTTCCTGCCGCAGTCTCTGGCCAAGGGAGTGAGATTCGCAGTGTCCAAGGCAGTCCAGGACCGTGGAAGAGCTGTGAACTTGTTGGCACAGGATGTGGCTCAAGTGAAGTGAAATGTTCATTTCCCTCATTTTTTTTCGCTCAGGCCCTTATTAGCCTCCCAGCTATTGTTTCACAAGTAGCACTGTCCATTTGGATACATGCTAGGGTGCCTAAAACCTTTAAAAATGGCATCTGCGAATGCATATCATCAGCATACAATCATGCTCGTTTCTGGGGAGTAGGTAAATTGGTTGGAAGGCAGTGTGTAAAGTTACGAATCAGATCAAGGAAAAGGAAAATCTTGTCTCAGCTTGGCTACTTTCTGCATGGCAGACCATGCAGATTCCCTGTATTCCCTGCGAGCTTGGGCCTGGCCTGGCGATAGGGGAACAGGCACTGGCAGAGATCCACTGGCTGGCTGTTCATTGGTGCTTCCAGAAACAGTGGCCTGCACACGTGAAGATTGTACATCATTCTTGGTTTCCTCTCCCATACAACAAGAAGGAAAAGGAAACTTAGCATGAGCGGGGGAAGAAGGGTTGTAAAATTCAGGGCTATAGTGCCGTTTCTGAAGCTAATTCTAAATCCTGGAGGTTCTACTCACTGATGACAGGGTCATGATTTGAACTAGCAAAGTTTGTTGATTTTTACTGGTTTTTAAGGTATTTTTATAGACTGTTCGTAAGAAGGAAGAAATTGCAATGGCAAGACGTAAAACTACAATACATGAGTATGGAACCCAGATGTATGTGCAATGTATAAGCCCTTGCAATCAAAGGAATAGGTACAATTTGCTGCCTCCCATCTCCATGTCATTGCAGAAAATCATAAGTATGTGTTATATATTCTAGGAGAGGAGTATATAACAGAAGTTCATAAATAGTTGGTTTCAAAGAGAATTGAAACTTAATTGCCTGTGTATAGCAGATGGCTGATGTTAGACATACAGTAGTGCAAGAATTAAATGTGGGGGATAGAGGTCACAGAGTTTCGATGTAACCCTTGAAATCTTGGCTTGCTGTGGTTTCTGACAGAGGAATGTACTTGAGGGAGAAGAGACCAGGCTGTATTTCATTGCTTTACAAAGGTGTAGGATCCTGCATGTTATTTGCTGAGTGCTGTCAGCACAGGCTGCTGTGTGGCTTTGCCTTTCAGTCTTTGACTGCAGAGAGTTTCTGTCAGGAGTAAGCATTATATAAACTCATCTGCTTTACACATCGAGGAGAAAGGAAATGATGTGGAAGTTTAGTCTTTAGCATAGCACCATTCTCAGAGAGGCCAAGGTCATATGGTGTTTAAACACAAGATAGTACGACCAGTTAGAGAAGACAGTAGTTGTTGCCTGAAGATACATTTTTGTGTACTATTTGTGGTGTAAAATCTTTCGAGGGCTGTGGCTTCAGATCTTACCAGCCATGTATGCCAAAAAGGGAAACTCACGTGTAGGTCCACACACAAACCAACTTCTTTGAAGTTGTGAGTTTTCCCCCCTTTTGTGCTTTGAGCCCTGGTGGCTCTTGGTTAGGACTGATCGGATTAGAAGCTGGTCTAATTTGAAGATCCCAGTCCATTTTATTATATCAGAGCTCTCTGATCTTCAAGTGGCTGACCCAGGTGGAAGTATAGGAGAATAGCTTCAACTTACACCATGAGCATTGCCTGAATGCAGTGGAGGAGCAGCTATAAAGTACTTCCACTGTGGGAGGGTGGGATCCATCTCTGTCAGTTGTATAGCAGCAGAGACCTGGTCCTCTGGAGAGTTCTGGTTATTTCTGATTTCTTAGACTAACAGTTGAAGATTGTTACTTGCAGATACGAATTTGGTGATTTGGTTGAAATGTGTCACTGTAATAAGAGGAGGCGGAGAACTTTCCTGTGTTTTCCTGTTGGATTTCTGAAGTCCATTTATAGTGATACAGAGAAGGCTCACTGTGGAAAGAATCAGAACGAATGACAGCTAAGATGTAATGAAAATGAGGTTGGTAAGTCAGTCTGATGACTGGTGCCCAGCTGCAGTGTGTGTATGGCAGTATTTTACCTTCTCCACCCCTTTACCCTAGCTCATTTCTAATTTCCTAAGAGAGCACTAGAGAATGCAAGTGTAGGGAATGTAAAGTCATTAGAAACCTTTCTAGTGAAGAGGGGAAAGTCATCTTTATGGGTATTCTTCAAACTGCAGGGATCTGTTGGAGCAAGGGCAAGTCTCATGGCCAAACTCTACAATGCTTACACAGGGTAGACTTCCATGAAAACTAAGCGGGATTTGGCCAGGGGTTTGCAAAAATACATAAGAATAACTTAATTTCTAATTAGGAAGTCTGTTAGGTCTTTTGAAAATAATTTTTAGGTTCAGAGTCAGACAGGGAACTGCTAGAGTCTGCTTCAGTTGGAAAAAAAAAAAGGCAGCTCTGTCTATTTCTTTCTAAGACCATATAAAATACACTTTCTTCTATTTATAAAATAAAACCACCCCTCCAGCTGTGTATCTAATCAGTAAACATGGCAGCCCATGTGGCATGGCTGATTAATATACCCCTTAGACATAGGGAGTAGTGTGAGGCAAGGCAACATGCATTACTCAGCACTTGCCATCCTGCCAAAGCCTTGAGGTATTTTCTGTGTGATGGATTCCTCTTGCAGCCAGTGGGAGTTCTTACATTGCTTTACAAAGTTTAAGAAAGTAAAACCCACACATGCACAAAAAGATTTCTCCACAGTCTTAAGAGTGATGCTCTGCTTGGCCTCAACATTAAGGAATGTGTGCTTCCCTGCCTGTATCTTACCTTTAAATGTGAGAGTAAATGGATGTGGCAGCCCCTCACCCCTTGACCTTTTCCCTCTGGCTGCTACTAAAACCAGTTGTAAAGATAGTTTTTGTAATTGGGAAGTTTAATAGCATTCCTGATCCAGTGGTAGGAGCTTTCTGTTAACCTGAGGTAGATGCAAGGCAGGCCCTTGGCAGCTGCTGTGCCTTTGTTCTCTGTGTGTACATGCATGCACCCTGCTCACTGTGAGCGTGTGGGTGTATGCAGGAGGGTGAAAAACAAGGTGCTAACTATCTAGAACATTAAAGACTTCCTAATTCTTTTTAATCTTAAAAAATAGTTAACAAAAAAAATCTGTTGTTTCCATTGATGTCTAGGAGCAGCAAAATGTCGTGATTACTGCTGCCATTCCTCAGCCTATCCCAGCTTCCTTTTCCCCCTAATTTTTCCAGTTGCTTTTTCATGGTCAGGAATTGGACTTCGCTATTATTGTCTGAGAAAGCCTAATCCCAGCTTTTCTGTATTCAGAAGCTGATGCCAGATGTTCTTTTTTTTGTTGGTTTTTTTTGCCCCCTCCCCTTTCTCCCTTATGGACTTGTGGTCTTTAGAACCAGGAATCATGTGGGGGGGGAGGGATGGCTCAGGGGTCTGCATGCAAACTCTGGAGACCTGGGTTCCTTTTTCACTGCAACAGATTTCCTGGATCATTGGTGGCAGGTCAGTGAGGCCAGGGATCCTCAACAGAAGATGTATGTATCTATAGAGCTGTAAGGCTCTAGATGCTGGGGGTTTTGTGCCTTCCAAATCTGTATGCCATAGGGTCACTTCAGGTAAGGGGCATGGAGGATTGCAAGGTAATTAGTTTGTTTGGTAACAAGGACTATAAGGATCTTGGACAAAAAGAGTGAAATTACAGGTATTGACCATGTGTGTTTCTGTTTTAGGTTCGTTCTCTTCAAACCACATTTGGAGATTTTGAATCCATGATGAAAATTGTTCAGCAGAAGCAGGAGGTTACTGAGAAGGCTGTTAAACAAGGGGAGAGTGAAATAAACAGGATCAGTGAAGTGCTTCAGAAGCTGCAAAATGAAATTTTGAAAGACTTGTCTGATGGCATTCACATGGTGAAAGATGCAAGGGAACGAGACTTCACATCTCTGGAAAACACAGTGGAAGAGAGACTAACAGAGCTAACCAAGTCTATAAATGATAACATTGCTGTATTCACTGAAGTACAGCAAAGAAGCCAAGATGAAATCAACAATATGAAAGCAAAGGTTGGTTCACTAGAACAGGCAGATGTGTATAAACATGAAATTAAGGTGCTAAAAGATGCTTTTGATGAGATGCAAGCATCCATGAAAATCAAAGAAAAGGACATAGAGACCTTGAAGAGTACAATAGACTCCATGGAGTCTGATGTGTACACTGAAGTGAAAGAGTTAGTCAACCTCAAACAAGAACATGAGAGGTTCAAAGAGGCTGCAGACACTGAACACCTTTCATTAAAAGCTTTACAAGAGAAAGTTCTGAGAGCTGAGGATTCTATTATGCAGCTCCCTAGTGCCATTAAAAGACTTGATGAAGATTTACTGCAAGTTAAAGCCAACCTCAACAAATGGGAAGATAATGAACTCCTCAGAAAAGCATTAGAAACTTATGGGAAGAACAGTGAAGGACTGGAGTCTCGATTGAGGCACATAGAAGACAGCCTAGAGTCTCTAACTTCTGTTGCTGCTCAAAACAGTGAAAAGTTGGAATCTTTCCTTTCTAAGGAGGCAGAATATGAGAATAAGATCAGTACCTTAGAACAAAGCATTGCCACTCTTCAGGGCCTCTCAAGTACAGACGTAACTTCAGTCACAGATGTTCTGAAAAATCTTGGTGAAGCACAGACTTCGCTGTACAACGACATGGAAAGCTTAAGGAGAAGCATCAGTGACTTGCCATCCTCTGGTGCTCTCCAGGATGTCCAGAACCAAATTAGCACTTTGATGGATCAAGGAAGTCTTCAGGCAGGTCAAGCACATTCTCAAGGCTACCTTGAAAAATTCTCTTCTATGGAAGGCTCTGTAGATGAACTGAGATCTTCTGTTAGCCAGGTTGATTCTGATTTGAAAATGATAAGAACTGCAGTGGATAGTTTAGTTGCCTACTCAGTGAAAATTGAAAATAATGAGAACAACTTGGAGTCTGTGAAGAGTTCAATAGATGACCTGAGGAATGATCTGGAAAGGTTGTTTGTGAAAGTAGAAAAAATACATGAAAAAGTTTAGGCAGCGGTGTTCTTTGGGCAAATAGTGGGTTAAGGGGAATAGCTTTTGTATGCCCCATTTTTTACTCTTTTTAAAACAATTTGATACCTCCAAAGAGAATAAGAATAATAATAGAGACAGTTCTGCTTATTTCCTTTATTTCTTTTCTGTGTAGTGTTTTTTGGAGTTTTTGTTGTTTGTTTGTTTGTTTTTCCCTTAAATTTTGTTTTAAGAAAACATGAGTTTAGTTGGGGGTCGAGTTTCTTAAGGGCTCATAATCTCTATGAAGTTGTACCGCTGCAACCGTAGTGGTGTAACTAAGGCACTACAGCCTCGTTAGCATGGGCACATGTTTAATGGCATGAAGGTGTTTCACACTGTGACGTTAGATATCCCACACAGAAGGGCTACACCTGTTCTGGTGCCAAAAGCATACTGCTGTACTCACTGAGGATTTTACTGGTATGTTTTGGTTTAAGAAACAAATGAGCAAAACTACACCCTATCTTAAACTGTTCACTGTGGTAAACTTAAGTGTGGAGCACGTTTGAAGCACCTCATCTGTTTCTGCAGTTTGGGACTCAGACATGTGGTTAAGTTTACCAAGTGTCAGCTGAACTGTAGTGTATTTCTGTGAGACCTTAATCTGTCCCAGGGAACTAAAAACGTCTGAGGTAAGTGGCATTGCCTGGGGCTAAGGCCTAAGAGGTGTTCCACCACGTGGCTGGAGAGATTCATTGTGATCACAGGCTTCTTTGCCAGCATCTTCAGCTGCTGGTGCAGAAGATCAGTGCTTAGAAGGGGCATCTGAAGGATGGGATTAATTTCAAAAGGGTACAGTAATATTTTTGTCATATTTTTAGACTGTTTACATGATTAGGCTGCGCCTTTTTTGGAAAGGTCTAATTTGGTCTTTGATATGGGATTTTTCTGTAAAAATTATCACAAATTTGAGGAAAGAGAAGGACCAAAATTGCACCTGTTTTGTTCCATATATAACAAGCATGCTAACAACAATAATACTACACTCCAAAACACACAAGAGGGAAAATCACCATGAAATCAGCAGAATTGCTTCTATGGCATATACATTTCCAAGTTTTCACACAGCTGACAGCAACCTAAACTCTTGTTATGTATTCAGGACTTGGTCCCTGATTCTTGTCACTATTTTTGTCACCAGGTGTCTGGCTGGGGCGTTGGTAGCAAAGGGTCCTTTTAGGAGATGTCCGAGAGTGAGGAAAAAGTGTCATAATTCTCTAGATGCTCTTTTAAAAACCACTTTCTCATGGAGCTTCTTTGGTTTTCTGTCATTTTGGAAAGGATTTCTAATATCCCTCCTTTTCAAGTTTACTTTTGAACTTTATCCAAATAATTGGTAACGGAATCTGCACACGGATACCTTGGAAATAGGCCATGGGCATCATGCCCACCTCAGCCTGCACTAGACAGATCCTTGACTGGGTTAGATGAAAAATTCCTAGAAATAGCATCTCCCAGAAGTGGGAACAGCACAGGTGAAAAGGAGTTCTCCTAGGTAAATAAGATACCGAACCATATCTAGTGTTCTTCCTGCTGTAAACAGGAAAGAATTGCTGACAAAGAGGGAGCCATGGCATTAAGGTAACTGTTGTCACTGTTGGAACTGCACTGTTCTTGGTTGACTTCTCAAGTTCTTGAACAATGTTGTTTAGGTTACTGTGAAATGAACTGTATGGCTTATTTGCAGTATTTTTAATACATAATAAACATTTGGAATATTCTTTGCACCTTTTTTTTTGATTGCTGCTTGCTTATTGTGCTTAGGATGCTTCCAGTGGGGTACAGGGAAGGGCTTGGGGAAGCACCAGATGTGCTGCAGCCCTGTACTTGTTCTCAGCTTCCATAGGGGAATGTGGAGGCACTCTTGGCTGTTGTGGTAACAGGGTTTGAGTCACATCAACGCAGTACTGTTGATCAGCTGGCTCAGAAGCCCAAGATGGTGGTCATGAGGTGTGAAATATGTGATCTGTGCCATGAATGAGCTGTGCCAGACACTGCAGACACTTGGTAAGACTTCCTCAATGCCCAAAGCATGGAGAAATGATGTACAGAAAGAACCTGTGTAATCTTTCCAGTGTCTGCTCCTTTTGCTTAGCTTGGAATGCTGGACTGAAAGGCCCATCAACTGATACCATGTTCATGATGGATGTCAGCCTTTCAAAAGTGTGGGAAAGGGTGATTTCAGGAGTATGGGCACCATCATAACCTGGCAATTCTTGAGGCCAAAGTCATAGAAATAGGTAGTAACTGTTATTAAACTACCTGTGCTCAACAAAGCAGGTGAGCACCCAAGCCCTTCTCCCTTGATATAAGATACTTGATATAACCTGTTGGCAGCAAGCTGGCTGACACCATGCAGTGACTTTATAGTAGCTGCTTGATGATGGAACTTAGAGAGGCTGTGAAGCCAGCAGTGCAGCAGGGCTGTATTTGATCTCAAATATTAAACAAAGAACTACTAATTACACTTCTAGTAACTAGAGTTTTTATGGCAAGCTATTAAAACTGTTTATTTCACTAAATAAGAATAATAATTCTCCATAAATAATGTATCTGGAGGCAGGCAGAGAGACAAGGATCCCTTGGCAGGCTGGTGGTTCAGCTTTCATATCTGGTTTAACATTTTCATCCAATACAAACATTTCCTAATTCCCTGAGAAATGCTCACAGAGCACATTCAGACCTAATGCTGCTTTTTACTGTCATTCTTAAACTTTGTAATAAAGCAGTGGAGAAGGTCTCAAGCAAGGCATAGGCTGTGTTGCCAATGTTCCTTTGTACTACTGGTAGTTCATCAGTAACGTGCTGGTACAGTAACAAACTTCAACTGAAACTGCCCACTTGATTGATGAGGTATTGATCGAGCCTGTTCATTAACGTTTGCCTTCATTTTCAGCTCTCATAAATGGAGAAACCACTACACTGAGGCACTGTGGACTTCATCACCCTTGATGAAGTCCACAAATAGCTACGCTGGCAAATGCGATGGAAGTAAATCTTGGGCTGCTTCAGGGACTTCTCCCAGCAGGGCTTCAACCACTGCCTCAAGCGAAGTAACCGAGAAGGGTGTCTGGTGGCCTAAATGTGTGTGTTGGAAGTTTCCTTACAACATGGATTAATGATTTAGTCTTTTTACCATCTTTTTTGACGTAACTCAGCTGGTACTGTAAACAAAGCTGCAGAGAAGTTAAATAACTACGGGAAAAAAGTCTGTCTGAGATGTACAAACGGCACAGCAGCGAAAAACACCCAGTGTAGAACCCTCCCCTTGGCTGGGCACTGGCAGAGGTGGTCTCCGTCCAGTTTGGAGCACGGCAGGAAAGGAGTAGCTGGGCTGGAGCGACTCTCCACGAGAAAAATGGCGATGATCGGAGGTGAGATGTTGCAGGAGAAGAGACTTAATAAATGGGCCCGTTTGCACACCGCGAAAGCGGGGGGAGGACTGAAAGGAAGGAGGAATGAAAGGACGGACGAACCCTCTGGGCTCCCCCGAGGCTGACGGCTCGGCCGGGGCTGGGGCGGCGGGCGCCCCCCGGTGGCGGCGGCGCGGCAGCGTTGGGGCGGGGCGGGGCGGAGCGGAGCGGCCTGTGCGCCCCTGTGTCCATCTGTCCGTCCGGGCCGCTGGAATTCCTTCCCTGGGCAGCGGCCGGGAACATGCCCGGCCTGGCGCATCCAGCTGGCAAGGGCTAGCCGCCAGGTGCCCCCCGCCTCCCCTCCCCAGGTCCCGCCGCGGCACCGGCCCGTGTGCCCTGTGTAATGTTCTCCTGTTACACCACTCCGAAAAATCCTTCGTCCACTGCTGGGCCGATTCTAGAAGCAACTGCCACTTATTCTGCCCAGTTTTGCCATTTTGCTGTAACTGGTCCCTGGCCCATTTGTCGTGTCATCATCTGTTTGTTTTATACATGTTTAGGGAGGAGGAAGCTGTGGTTCTTTTGTGTTCAGTATCAGCTGTATGTGATATTTAGCACGGTGAGATGCTAATCCCTGTTGGTCCTCCGAGTGCTCGTACATTGCTGTTACCCTGGCCTTCCTGTATGCATTTTAGTCATCGTCATCCTCCACCAGCCAAGAGCAGATATTCACTAATGTCAGAGATGCTGATTCAAAATATTTACACTCAGGACTTTTTGAGCACCTATTTGTAAATCGTGGCATGAGGTGATCAAACAGCGAATGAAGTGATTCCATTGCCCAAGAACCCACTTAGTCTAACACTGACCAGGGATGCTTGACGGGCAGTTCTGCCTTGGCCACCAAAGCAAGAAGTCTATTTTCTGCTTGCTTACTTAGCAAAACCTCTCCAGAGTGTCTAGTATACAATCCATTGCAAGCTCCCTATATAATGTAACTTCTCTGGAGTCAATGCCTGCTCATGCACTCGGAAAGTGAAAGAACTTGGAAATCTCTTTGTGTGAGCAGAGCTAGATAATTCCTGCATTTATAATGCAAATACTAAACCCCAGAGCTATTCAGAGTTAATACAGCATCACAGTTGTAGCTTGCTGGACCTCAGACAAAGAGATCCCTGAATTCTACTACTTTTTTTTTTCTTTTCTTTTTTATATTGATGCTTATGGAGCAGGTGTTCCCTTGGCTGCCACGGATATGCAAATAATACAACTCAAAATCTTTTCCAAGATGATGCTACTAGATGCTGTGCTTAGCATCAAGGGGACAAATTTTTTCTCAAGTGATTCCAATTTCACTGTGAGAGGAATAAAAGCCAAAGAAGCAATTTCTCATTGTACTACATATCCTGTTTAGAAAAAAATAGTTTTGAGGAAACACTTATTACACAATTAACTCCTGTGCCTCGCCCTGGTGTCCATCCACAATTCTAGAGGAAGAAGTTAGTTCAAATAAGGGCGGCTTTGTTCCACTCAAAGACTTTCCTTTGGCACTCTCTAGATGTAAATACATCAAATTCCAGCAGATAATCCTTTCCTGTCAATACTGCTTAGGTTGGTGTTGGGATGGAACCCTAGAGTTATGAGTAAGGATGGAAAACATAACAAGTGGAGAAAGAATCAGGGTTACCTTGAAACTTTCAAAGTTTTCTATTGCTCTGACTTTCAAACAAAGTTCTGGTAATGTTTTCTTTTTCCCTCCTTTCTCCCTTTTCACCAAACTTCTCATCTGTGTATATACAGCAAGGGGATACAGAATATTATGCTTAAATTTTAATTGATTTACAGTAAAAATCTGAAGTCGCAAGCAAAACCAGGCTTTAAGATGAGAACTACTGAAGAGTTACTTGTTTACAGAGAGCACTGCAAGAGACATGATCTAAACATACGAGTTGACATCCTTGTTAGTGGCAAGTAAAACCAAGACATTGCAGTTCCCAGAGCATGTTTGAATAGTTCACACTTTGGTGTCATTCAGGCCAAAAATACCTTACTGACAAGTAGCTCCCTGCCCTGGAAACTCAAAATGCTCTTGCAAGGGAGTAAGATCCTGTGTGCCTGTGAGCCAGAGACCTGGGAAGGGCGGCAGACTACCTCTGATCTGCGCAGCCTGGGAAGCTTTTCTTGGACAACCTCTGCGGAGTGCTCTAAGTCCGTAAATTGAAACAGTATGGTCAAAGAAAATTTCCACACAGATGGGAAACTTAAAAATTACAGAGTGACAACGGTCCTGATCCAGATCCCATTCAAGTCAGTAACTACACTCCCTTTTCTTTCCTGGTACAAAATCAAGGCCAAAGCACTTCACCCAAAGCCACACAGAAAATGTGTAATATACCCAACAATGATTTCCAGTACCTCAAGTTCAAAAAATCCTCTCCTTTCCTACGACTGCATCAGAATTGCTTACCAGAATACCTAATAGCTAAGAAATCTTCCCATACTGACCAAGGCTTTCCTTTTTCAATTTCCCTTCTCAGAGTCTGGGCACAGCAGCGTAAGAACATTATCAAAGGAGGTAGTACTGGTTTGTATGGTTTATGGTTTAAACAGATATGGTTTGTGGTGTTCATGAAGTAGGCTGGGCCTCAGGGCATGCTTATTAGCTATTTCTGTTCAAAAGATTAACAACGTAAATAGCCCAGTGCTCCAGAGTAAACTCTTCCCTGAGGGACAGTGTTCTCCGTGCTGTTGTTTCCAGCTGCCTAGAGTTTCAGGCACAGCAGCTACACTGGTACGTTCTCTGATGCCTTCAGAGAGCCCATTACAGCCCTCAGAGCTAGAAACAAAAGGGACGTTGACTGATCTGAATGTAGTGCCTAGAGTGAATGAAGCTGTTGTTATTCCTACATCATATGTATGAAGCCAGTGCCCAGAGGTTCAAACAGGTGCTGGATGAAGAGACTTATTTAGGTGCCTGTCCACTTGAATGCTCTGGGCACCAAACCACACACCCAAGGGCATATTTTTTAGGATTAAGTGTGGGCTTCAAGCATCCCATTCTGATAATTTTTGCCTCATCCCCATACCAGATTTCTAACATCATACATTAGCATGTGAAGATGGTATTGGTCTTAGCACATCCATTAAGGATTACACATTCTTAGGGTGGTTTCTCAGAGAGGAAAAAAACCTCTTGGTTTAATGTGTTTAACATTTAAAAATAAGATATGCAAGAAAAAGAGCAGCTTTTCCATTCAGAAAGGAGATATTTGTATTGCTAAAAATAGCCTAACTAAGCTTTTGTGACCTTGAGATTGATGGAAGGATAATTAAGGTTTGCCAGAGTCTGAATCCTTACACATAATTAACTGAGGTGATAATAACCTCTTAGAGCCATGCAAAATACCTTTGTAGTTGAATGCGTTCAGTGATCAAACTGCATTACAGCATCCCAGAAGAATGTCACAGCCTCCCAGTGACTGCAGTTTGGGGACACTACTGCTAAAAGCCCTGCACCTCCTCCCTAAGTCACTGTGGTTTTAAAGCCACAGCAGCTGTGGAGAGAGCAGGATGCCTCCTCATGGCCTCCTCTGGGTTCAGAGGAACCTCCTTTGTGTAAGTCAGGCCAGGAGACATTGCAGACCTTTCAGAGTGTATTATCACACACGCACATTTGGGTGATCTGGTAACAACACAGGGCAAACTTAGCTGTGGAGCTGTAGGAAGTGAGGGTGCAGGCTCCAGTTTTCCTTTGTGCCACTTCTCCTTCTGTCCACTGTACAGTCAGACACCAGACTACCTGCCCAAAGGAGCTGATCAACCAGAGAATGAAGAGGGACAGAGGTGTGCTAATGCAGTGAGGTACACAGCAGACAGCCACCAGACCAGGTGGCTGTGACACTTTTATGATGTCAACTTTCTGCATCCTCCCCTCTCTGTCTTCTTAGAATCACATCTTTCATGTGATATGATTCAAGGCCCATGGACATAGATAGGTCCTTCCCTGTTGCTCTCTATAGTCATTGGAATAGCTGTGTGTGGGACAGGGACAGAGGAAGGTGAGGAATTCAGTTACAAAGCAAAATTTGCAAGTACCAGATAGAATAGATACCTATCGCTTTCCAGCCTCCAGCCCCATGATATATTTTCCAGTGTTTGGGGAGCTTTATTAGTTTATAAATCTTCCCAAGGCAAATAATCTTCTATTTCTTCTCTCCACTCTTTCAGTATGGACAAGGAATACTTATAATGAAGTTGGCAATACATAGTGGTATTACTTGTTAAATATAATCCTTAAAAATAGTTTTTGGTTCAGGTCAAGGAGTAAGATCAAGGACTTTAAGCATTACAACTAAGTGCTCCAGAAGTGCTGGTAGCTCCATAAAGCAAGACAGAAATCACGTGTTTGAGAAATCATTGTTTGAACTCTCTAGAATTAGTGTATTTTCACCAAAGTCCACAGGAACCACCAAGGGTAGGGTGAGGGGTTGCTTTCAGGTTTCATTAATTTATTTATCTGGTTTGAGGGATCACTACTCACATGTAATCTTGTCTGCAAGTACTTTTGGCAGAGAACTGTGTATCTCGTATGACATCTTTGGGTCCTGTCCCTTGCAGCACACAACTCTCTGCTTATTGTGGTTCATGAGCCAGGTCTGCCCCAAAACTCAAACAGTTGGAGTAAAGGCTGAATCTATCCAAGAGCCTTACTACTTTGTCCTTTGTTCAGATCCCGACTTGGCTTCACAAAGCTCTTCAGTTTCCTTAGGTTTAATATTTCACATTCATTAGAACTGGTATAATTTACTACTTTACCTATAAAATTAATTCAGTAACAGAGCTTCTGTTTCAAATAGTTGCACAGAGCTAAATCTCTGTTTGTGAAAGTATTTGAACTATAAAAAGAAGTACATCTATTAAAAAGAGGTTTTTTGTAGTGCTGTTTATTGTTCCTTTCAATTTCTCTCATGTCACCTTAACAAAAAGTTGTCCTCCTTCTGAAGAGCAATGAAATAAATCTAAGTGCTTACAGTCTTCACTGCACAACGCACATTCAGGACTAGTTGTGCTTTCTTGCATTGGCAACAGAGAACTGAGAAAAGATGTACTGTAGCAAGTGAAGTTCAGTGTTTGCATTTTTGCCTGAACTATTTAGAGGCAGCCTTGATTTCAACATTTCCTGCACAAAATCTGGACATAAATTTGTATTGGGATGATGGCTGAGTCTAGAGATCTGCATTTAATTCCTGCAAGAAGGAATCAAGAATCTAACACAGAAATGTCCATCACCATGTGAATCCTGCCCGCCTCAATATTGCTGTCTGCAAAAGGGGAGAGAGTTTTGGAGGGTGCAGCTATACAGTACCTTGAGTGTGAGCCCAAACTTCCCTTATACCTAAAGCATTTGGGCAAAAGCCTGTGCTTGGGAGTGGGGTTAACTATGGATTTGGGCAGAGAAACCCAGAGCAGCTTCTCTTCTTCCCTCTCTCCCAGTCTGGATCCAGAAAGCAGCAGCAGGGATTTACTATGGGTTTATATGGGCAAAGAGAGGCTTGGGGGCTCAGGCTAACAGCTAACTCTCCCAGCAGCAAGTCAAAACTCCTAGCCAAAGTGCTGACTCCAAATTCAAAGTGATTAGTTCCCTCTGAAGTTTGTACTGAGTAAAGATAAACACATCCTGAAGTGCTTTGTTAATACCACAGGGACGGGCTTGACACAGGGACCTGGTTTCAGAGAGGAGTTCTTCACTACAAATGAAAAAATCTAGTCACTGGGTGATTTATTAGTCTCTCTTCAATGATACTTTTGTTTTAAGAGGGCTTCAGTTACCCTCTGCTGACTGGAATTTTTCATTTATGTTGGAGAAGTATTGCTCCTTGACTTGAAAAATTACTTCCAGTGAGCAATAAATGCTGTGGGCCTCATCCTGTGGCTTTGGGCATGACAGCTCACCACCGGTCACTTTGCCATGGGATCCTTGCCATTCTTTCTCTGTTTTCTTTTTCTTGCCTTATGCTTTACACATGTTTGTAATTAACTCTTATTTTCTTTTTTTTTCTTCTTTTTTTTTTTAGTTGCCTTGTTACATCTCCCCCTGTTCCAGGCTGTCAGCTATGGGTTTCCCTGTATTTAAATCCCAGACATTCCTCATCAGTGTGCTCGCTGAAATGCTTTTACCGCTGGAAGAAATCCTTTTCTCACATTGTTTCCAGTACATGTGGTAGAGTCAGTCCTTGCAGTTAAAGAAAATTCCCTCTGGGGAAAGATCCTAAGTGCAGTGAAAGGCTCAAGACCATCAATTAACCTGCTTGCAAAAATAACAGCAACATTTTAGGTGTAGCTGATATTTTTCCTGTACATTTTGATCTTATTTGCACATTTCTGACAATGAAACCTCTGTCTGGCTGTATTTTTGAGTCTCCTTTGCCATTATCAAGAAAAAAGGTTGAGTGTTTTGGCAGATCTCTAATGCAGGTTCTATCAGTAAGTTTATTTAAAACAACGGTTTTCTTTAACATGAGTCCTGGTCTTGTGGAGAATCTTAATATGGCTCTGCCTTGTATTAACCCTCAGTAGGGATCTGTGGGGTCTGTTCTTGCCCTGCCTTCTCCTGCTCCTTGCAATAGGAGTATTTAGCAAAAACAAAGCTGTATTTCAAGGCAGTTCAACTCCATTTACTCTTTTCAAAGTCAAAATTAAACCATTTTAAAGTAGGTTTTTTACTTATCAAAGAAACTCTTGAATACTTACAAACAAGAAGAAAACAGCCCGTTGTTACGAAGCTGTAAGGAAATGTCTGCGAGTAAGCAGCTGTGTGGGAGACCTTCCCAGAGCACTTGGGTACAGCAGAGTGCAGAGCTTCATCCTGCCTGGTCACCCTCCTGCACTGCTCCTGCAGCAGATGGCAAGGGAACACTGTGTCGCCCTTAGGACAAGGTGTAACGCTGAAGCTCCTAATTCTGCAGCTTGGTTTGTTGAGACATCAGAGCCCTCCCTCATCACTCTGGCAGTGTAAATGTACTTTAAAAGTGAAACAATTCCATAATCAGTCAAGAACTTGTATTACTGAAGATGTTATGTAGAACAGGTCTGGCAGCGCCCGTCTTTGGGCTAAACATGTTGATTAACTGCCTCTTGCTTTCCAAACACCATAGTATTCTCAAACTGGGGCAGAATTTCCCTTTTGCTGCCCTAGTGATGCATAGGGAAGCCAGCCTCTGTTGACCAAGCTTTCTGTGGTGACTGAAAAGATCGCACAGCATTTGCTGAAGTGCCTGTGGATCTCTGAAGAACACTGATCACTTTTTAGAAACATAGTATAAACATATACAAGTCTTCCCAAGTACAGGGTTATCTTGCAGTTACCTTTCTAGCTGATTTGCCTTTACAGATTTGGACAGACCTTAAACACTCTGATAAGATCTTCTGACAATGCCTGAAATTCTCCTCATTTTTTTTTATATTCTCATATATCCTTATATATGATAATGAGAGTTGTGCCTGGGGATCCTTCCACAGCATCCAGCTCAGATACTGCAATAGCAACGAGCACTACTCACTCCTGTGGGAGTAACCTTGTCTCTTACTTCATGCAAGATTTAGGCTTCAGCTTTGTGCTGAGCCTTCTTCAAAGGCAGCCAGGAAGAGCAAGGTTGCCAAACCTCACTGCAACCATAATGGGATTCAGTCATCCAGTTCCTCACAGCACCTGTGAAATCCCACTTTCAGCTCCGTATCTTGTGCTTTGCATAATGTTCACACACCCATGTTGCAGCCTGGCTAGTCAGTCCCAAGGCAGTAACTTGTCTTTGGCTGTCTTAAAGAGCTGCAAGTTAGCTGATGTGCCCAAAGGAAACACAGGAAACACATCAGATTAAAGAAGGAAATCAAGAGAAAATCAGATAACAGCACTCATCCTCATTGCCTTGAAAGAAATGAGATGTAGAGAACAGAAGGAAATGAGATGTAGAGAACAGAAGGAAATGAGATGTAGAGAACAGAAGGAGCAGCCACCAACTAAATAGGTCAGGTTGCCAGCATGAGGCTATTTAGAGAGAGATATCAGGAATGGTGATCAGATATGCAAAGCTTTTGAGATGTAGATTTAAATTCCCCTGGTCAATGGCTCCAGATGTTCTCTAGTGTAGCAGGGCAGAATTTTTTCCACAGTAATCCTGCGTTCTCCTCCAGGTTTCACCGACCATAAACTTTTCATGAGTGCCCTTAACATGAAGCACAAAAGTCTTCAAACTAACATGTTGCATCTATTTTTATAAGTTGTGGGACTGGTCAGTTCCACAGGGAATTCAGGAATATAACATATTTAGTAGCCACAAAGGTTTTCTATTAACTTTATGTTTCTTTGCCTTTCAAAACTTGGGACTATATAGCCTATGTGTGCCACCTGCTGCTGTTCCTGTTTGACATAAACCTCTCTTTGTTTTTGCTCCTTTAAGCTTGGTGCCAGATTCTGCTCATTCTTGTGCCCTTGTAGATCCAAAATAACTCCTTGGGCACTGATGGTGCAATTCCAGGTTCTCTGTAGGGTAACTGGGAATAGGAGCTGGCCTTTGTAAATTCAAATTTACCCTTGATGCAACTTCATTGAGGGTGAAGGAGCTGCCATGAGGGTATTCTGGCCTCACCACCCCATGACACTGAGTGTTTCCTGCGGGCAGCAAACGGAGTGCCAAGCCAAACGTCCAGCCAAACGTGGCGAGTGCAGCAGGTCACATACCTCTCATAAAGCTCTGCAGCTAAACTGGGTCAGCAGAGGCATGACAGTCCACACCAGCTACAGAGGGGCTTGTGTTATTTATGTGAAGCAAGAAAAATACGTGCGAATGCATCCATCCAAACCTATAACTGGAACTGACAGAGGCAAGGGGAGTTTCCCGCTCTGCTCTCTCATCAGATATCCCTGATAATAACCCCTGACAGAGAAAGCCTCTTCCTGGGCAGCTGCGGATTTAATTTTGGTCTTTGTCCAGCCCAAGCAGCTCAGATCTCTAAAGAAGTGGATTTTCTATACAATAGGGGTGGGATGCACCGAAGCGTGAGGAGGAGGCGGGGCACCAGGTGTCTATGAATGAGCTAACCAGGAGCCTGAAATGCCTCCGCAGCCCTCCCCTGCCCCTGTTCTGCCCTTGCACTGGAACACGGAGCAGCACAATGAATCAGTATTAGCCCCGGTGCAGCTGCGAGAGGTCAGGCCCTGCACTTTTGTACCGGCATCTTTAATTTAGGCTCCTCGGGGACTCATTTTTTAAACTGAGGAGAGGGCTAATGCTCGAGCTATCAGGGGAAATTACAACAGTTGGTGAGAGGACAGGCTTTTAGGAAAGGCAGCTCATACTTTAACCTCTTCTACCACACCCTCGGTGTGATGCTTAGGTAGCCTTTTCTGCCTTGGTCTCTTTTAAGTAGGTGGTATAAAGTCAACAGTCCGAATCTGTTCACCTATTCTCATCGTCAGGAATACAAAACCTAAGGAAAAAGGGAATTGCTTCTGGTGGCACTCAGTGCAAAGTTAAGTCCAGAGATGCAAAGTCTGACAGTAAAAGAGGCAGTGGTAGATATGTGCTTTTGCTAACTGCATCATAGGAAGAGCTCAGAGCTCTACACTCCCGATTGCTAAATATTAAGCCCTTTTGTTTGGTTCTGATGCTCTACAATGCTGCCTGCTACCTGCACACTATTATTGTACCTAGTTTTATTGACATGGCCCGTGTTATTAACCACAAGCTATTTCTCCAGGGAAAACCAGGTTATCCAGCCAAACCACAAGGAAGACAAGGGACGCCTCATGCACATGAAATAGCACCCCTCTGTCTCCAGTTTTTGGGCAATTAACAAGTAGCATTAATGAACTTTTGCAGGGGACAGCCCTTCCTGGCTGGAATGGCGGTGGCTGTGACAGTGGGAGGAGGGAAATGCTGGTGAAGGCAACATGGCAATTGTTAGCATCAGGAATGGGATACGCACTGGGGAAAAACATCCACTCTAGGGAGCAGGTACTGGATGTGGGCACTGAACTCCTGGTTGCCTTCTCTTTGAGACTATGGAAATATGAAGTATCTGTAAAAAATCAGAGGAACAGCACCTGCAGAAAAAGTACAGTAGAGTAGGAAAGGAAACAGGCTATGAAAGTTGTCATCCACCATCTGTGCTGTAAAGCAAAAATAAAAATTTTTGCCACTTATATAAATTAGTATTATTCCTACCAAAGTGGAATTATACTGGCATAAAAACAAAGAAAAGTGAGGTCTCATAAAGAACAACGGTCTCTGGATTAAATCCATCACTGGTGTAAACAAATGCATTCCAGAGACCTCAAAGAATCATGCTTGCTTGTACACACGGTGAATTTGGTTCATGTCCCCCAGAGGCCTTTTTCCATTTTAAGTATAGCGTGCATGCAGATGGCCAGAGCTACAATGGGGTGTCCAGCTTTGTACTAAAACAGGCAGCTTGAGTTCAGCTTGAATGTAGTGCTGTGCTCTGCTGGGATTATATTTTTAAAGCTATATGGGAACAATATTTCAACTCCTTGTGAACTTTGACTTTTAGATCCTCAAGCATCCAGATAAACATAAAAGGACTTTTAATATTCATGGCTAGTGTTGACAGTATCCTTACTATAGCTGTTCAAGTAATATTAGCTTGCATAGGTACATAAAGACATGTATATAGGTATTGTTTATATATATTCATATATATATGCTGCTGTTCATTATATCCTGGACACATGCACAAATGCATAGAGTTATTAATGATTATAATAATCCATTGGAAATTAGACTCTGCCATGTGTTTTGCCTCAATCTATCCACTTTCCCTCAGAAACAATCTAGCCTTCTTTTCAGGAATGCTGAATAGCCACTGCTCCTGAACACTGCAGCAGCCATGCATAATCACCCCCTCTGAAAACCACACTGAGCTCTCACAAGCTTGCTTACGATGGGCCTTGGTCTGTTGGTGCTTCTTTTCTTTTCAAATAAAAATATTCCCATTATTTGTCTGCAGTATCATACTGGAGGATGAATCCAACAACCATACCACCGGCAGCTGCTGTTTTTGAAATGGAGCTCTGCAAAGCTTCACCTCAGGTCCCTTTCATCTTTGCCTGTCATGCTAAGAATTGTATTTTTGAAAACATATCTCTGTCATTAGGAATGCTGAGTCCTTCTGCTGCTTTTCCAAACAGCGGCACCTAAGGCATCTCTGGCTGTGTTGCAAGTTTGCAGGCAGGCAAACAGAATGACCAGGGAGCACCTGCTTTTTTAATTACAGAAGCATTAGCTGGTACAGAAAAAGGTGGCCTTTTATTCCTCCCGGGGCTCTTTTCACTTGAGCAGCCCCCGTGAAGGGCAGAGATACCTTTGGTCCCTGCTGTTCCTGGAGGTAGAAGGGAGCTAATGTTGCTGTGGCACTGCAAAAGGTCAGTGATGAACACAAGCCTCAGTGTCCTGCTTTTTGGCCAGCTGATGAATGCAGCAATTAAAGGACATGATAGCTGAGAGGCATATTACACAGTGTGCCTTTCTAAGGGCTAATTACCACAGACACAAAGGTTTTGCTCCTGCATTCAAACCTGCTTAAATCTGTCTTACTCAGATGCAACCTGATGGTCTGGTCCTAGGAGCAGTACCTTTAGTCTTTACATGACTGAGATTTGTGGGTTCAAAAAAACATGTGACCAGGACAATGCCAGTGGCTTGGGCTGCTAAGGCACATGCTTCTTTGCTCCTGAGGACCATGTTGGTAGCCAGGTTCTACAAGGGACATTCCAGGCAATCCCTTTGCCTGGAAGTCTCTTTGTAACGGGGGTAAGCTTTAGCAACCAAGCTGTTACAGGCCCCTCTCCATCATAAGAAAGCTCAAGGCAAAGGAACCCTCCTTAAGTAGCCACCCTGAAGGCAGAGCAGCAACAACTTATGTCATATGAAAGAGTTTCACTGATCACTTATCAGTGGCACATGGTAATTTTACACTAGGAGCCTTTCATGGCACCAGGAACCAGCCCCCATCTTCATTGGTGATCATACACCTTTCACAGCTGTTCAAATCTGATTTAGAAATTCACASAGATTTTTTTTTTCAGGAGAAGAAAAGTAAATTCTGCTAAAAAAAGCATTAAAAGATCTTGCCTACCACTGATTCCTGATATCACTTCCCAGTGAAAAAAACTGTCAAAGAAAGGCCTGTCTCTCACTCTGTGCCTGTAGGACTCGTAATACATCCCAGTCCTGGTTTTCACAGCTCAAGACATCTGCTCACCCACACCGAAACCAGATAAGCATTAAGGTTTTGCCAGTCCTTTCCTGACAGCTTTGAGTGCAACACATCTAATACTGTCTTCACTCACACTCTGGACAGCTTCAGTGACGTCAATCCCAATTTACATCCGGGTTTACAGACCGAAAATCATATTTACCACATAAAAGACTATAAAGTAGTTGGAAAATGTTGCTGTGAGGCACTGCTGATGCTTGTTTTGCAGGCAGGTTTTTTCCAGAGATGCTCAACCACTTGGTGGTGCTACAGAAAGGGTCTGCTTCACTTTCTAAAGCAAAGCAGGTTTCTTCTCTTTCATCAGCAGTAACCAGAGATCACACTAGATAAAGCTGTGGCAAGAAGCACCTTTCTACCTTTCTCTTTTCTCATCTGAGTATCGTCATTGCAATGCTCAGGTTGAAATGTTAGAAATCTAGCTATTGTATTTCTCCACAGAATGTGTGTGTAAAGTTACAACCTCAGCCAATTCATTTCCCTCTCTTGGACATTTGAGCTACATATTTCCAACGGAGCTGAAAATTGGAGGAGAGGTGGTGTCCTGGGAGAATTCACCCATTTAAAAATGAATGTGCCCCACAATACGCTTGCTTTTCTTGATGATCCAGCTCTAGTTTTTCTTTTGCTCTGTCATTACCACAGAAATCAAGCAGATTGCACATTCAAGAGCTCACGCCGCAGTGACACAGAGCAGAGGATGTGTATCACTTGGTGCGAAACCAGTGAGATCTGGGCACCAACACATCTTCATAATTTCCAGCTGTTTTGCAGAGGCATCTGGTTTATTCTAGGCAGCCTACCTGGTGTCATCTTCATAAGCTTCGCTGGCAAAGGCTCCTGTGCGCGGAGCCCTCACGGAGATTAGCACAAGCTGAGGTAAAGTGAGAAGGATTTGGTCTTGCTAAAGCAATGGTAAGTATGCAGAGGTCATGTTGCTCCTCTTATTAAATCTGAGTACTTTTCTCATCTCGGTAACAGACCCTCAAACATGCTCTTTAGAAATAACTGTCCTGTTCCACTGTTTCTTTCTTATAACACAATTAGTGTCAGCAAAGCATTCTGCAGATCCAAGAAGATTTATTTCTGCATAATACTTGGGAGGCAGGAAAGAGTAGTGAAGTTCTTTAGGAGAGATAAGGAGACACAAGTTTAAAAGTGTTTTTAGGCCCTGGGCCAGATTTTCTGGTTGGCCATAGATCACGGAGGAGATGGAGGCATCTCCTCAAACCTCTGTGGACTTGCTGGGGAGGGTGGCTTTTTCCTACAGCTAGCATTGCCCAAAACGTTGTGCATTTTGCATTGACACTGGCAAGTTGGTGGCATCAGTGTGTTGCCCTGCTTCTCCTCGAGGGTTGGGACTGTATCTGAAGATCTGTGTTGTCTTTTTGGGGTTCTTGAACTGTGATTGTCTGTGGTTTCAATGCAGAGTGGAGAAGCCTAGGGGTGGCTGTCACATGGACCAGCTAGCATCGGCTCCAGAGAAAATGACCTGYCAGCAGGTCCTGACCATAGCAAAAACATGTTTTCCCACCCTTAAAGCCCCCCATCCCACGCCTGACAGTCACCCTGCTGTGGGCTCACCAATAAGGACAGCACTGGAGTCAGAGGGGCTGTCACTGTCCTCCTGGATGACAACACACGAGGGGCTGGCATCCTCTGCTCCCCTATGCCCACTACAGGGATTTTAAAAATTTGCAATTCCCTTTATACTGCATGAGAAGCACAAAGGAAACACAGAGAGTCACAAAACCTTCCCCCTCACGGTTCCCTGGCCAGCAAAATGAAATTTTCATGCATAATGAGGCTTTGATCAAGTTTGTCACTTAGCCAATTTGCTATTGATTTAGAGTCCTCTCTGCTAGCAAACAGGCATAAAGGATGGGATTTTAAAAAGATCTAATAGAAAATTATATTTGGTTCTTAGGCATCTGTATGCAAACAAATTCATTTTTCAAACTGCTCTTTGTAGTTTGCTGCCTGAGAATTCTGCGTATGTCTTTTTCCTGTGAAAGCCATGCTTCATCATTGGTACACATCCTAAAGTCATAATATTCTGTTTACATGTCTCTAATCACTTGCTATAAAATTATTATATTGCCATTAACATTTTTTTATTATTTGACCTAATTTTTTTTACAAGTCATAGACAACGCTATTTTCTAAAGCCAGGAAGTGGCTGCAGGCAAATGAAAAGTAAACAAAATAAAGCTAAAGGAAGCTGGCAGCCTCTGCGCTGAATCTATTTTCTAATTTAATATTGTTTTGACTTTGACAAATTAATGATCAGTGAAGGAAAAATACAGCCAGTCTTACAGCTATGAAGCTATGCTGAATTCCAGTATTTCAGTGGGAATTTAAAGGGAGGTGGGGAGTAGGAGATGATTTCTCCGTGCCAGGTTGCATCCCTAGCATGCAGCCTGTGGCAAGGGTGTGGAGTTGTCCACTATTCCCTAAAACACCTCCAGGGGGGGAAAGCACTGCCTTTCAAGAAGGTATAATTCAGTTCTTACTCCCCTTTGTCTGTGGAGGGAAGGAGGTTACCAGCCAGCCTGCAGCACATGTGGGAAAAGAGGGAATAGAGAACCATGTTGTCATCTACTCCCTGCAGATCTGTCTCCCAAGAGGGTGTGCCCATTTCCCCACTCGATTTGAACAGCATGCCCATGCTGCCAAGGGAATATAACGAATGCTGTTCTCTCTGATGGGGTAAGTTGTATATCTATCATAACATGGTAATGTTCTGTTCTAAGTGTCGTGGGGTTTATATTTGGTAACTGGGCAGGATTTGCTGCCATTACCCCAGATATCTGCCAGTCAGTGATAGTCTTGGGGAAAGACTTGTTCATGTAAGTGCATCCAAAGGTATGAATATCCAGTAACTCACCAGTGTCACATGCAACATGACTTTTAGCATAACATCCTGCACTTAACCTTCTTCACTCTAAAAAAACGTATATTTAAGAAAAAAAAGATACTTTTATCTATGTCTTTTTAACTCCCTATATTACTGGAGCAGCTTTACCCTTCTATTTCCAAGAAAACTGGTTATGCATCAAATAGCTGCATGAGAAGAGCGATACAATCTAGACACAGATCCACAGACCTCAATATCAAAATAAACATCTTGTGCAAAACATACTTTAGGTTTTCTTCATCACAGGCATCAGTGCAATGAACGCCACACAAAAGCCATAACTAAGGCTAATACCTATCTCCTTGTAGGAAGTACCCAGTGGCTGTGATATCTCCATTCAATCGGACTGGGCAGGAAATCCCAGAGTCCTGGAGGGATGTATCTGCCCCATCTCATCCGTGAGTCATCCAGGATGAAGGGGTCACAATGGCAAAAGTTCATGCTTCCCCTTCATGTTCCCACACAAACATCTCTGAGTGAAGGCCCAGCGGCGTGCGGCTCCCCGGCGCGGGCCGACAGCCCCCAGCAGGATGGCGCCCAGTCCGTCACCACCTCGGCTGCATTTCACTTCTCCCCTCTCTGCCCCAGCTGCCTCCTGGCCCCAAACCAACCTGTGGCTGCACAGCTCCACCCTTTTCCGCCACAACCCACATGCACCGCCGAACACCACCCGTATTTACAGGGTAAGGGCCTGTGGTTTCACACCAATACCCAACAGGAAGACACTTTGCTTGCCTGCACCGTTGTGCCAGGGGAATTGGGGCTGGAGGAATTGAGAAATGGTGGCTGGGACGACCACTCGTGGTGATGCTTTGGAGGAGCTGTGTGTGTACAAGCTATGCCCAGAGCAGTTGCTCCAGGCGTGGGCAAAATGGGCTGGGTGCAGATCTGGCTGCCTGCACATGGCGTAACGGGCTGATGGTGGGAAGTGAAGCTGTCAGTCAATCTCTCAAAATAAGGGCAAAAAACCAGAAATGGAGGAAGGGACAGAACTGAAGGCAAAGAAGGGAAGTGATGAGAGGAGGGGAGCGTGCTGCTGAGTGACTCAGTCACATTTTAAATTTTTTTTGCAGTTTGCATTGGTGGAATGAGCAATCCACTGACTGTGGCCTAATGCAATTCCCTGTTCACGGTGGTGCAACTTGTACATGGATTTTAATCCTGAAAAGGTTAATGTGCAGGGGGAGGGAGGGGGCCGGTAATTTGGATTGTATTGCTAATATATTTAATAAAATTAATATATAAATAACACAGTAAACACCATCAGAGAGTATTACTGAAAGAACACCTAAACTGATTGAGAAGTAGGAAGCAACAGAAGAAAGAACTGTGTGTGCTCAATCCTTCTGGAAACTCTGCAACAGAAGAGATGCTGAGCCTCAATCGCTACATTTCAATTTTGTCTCCTGTGCAGTTCAGGTTGTTTCTCCTCACTTCTCTGGTTTTGATGGCCCCAGTATAGCAATAACAGTGAGGAGTTTTGAGGAACTGTTGACTATACACATGTAAATGAATTTTCAGATCTGGAGATGTAAATTGAGCAGGACTGCTATCCTCTGTGCTACGGGTCTTCCAATAAAATAGAATATCAAGCAGAAGAAGTGAACAGTATTACAGGTAGAAATTATAACATATTCATTGTCTAAATTCTCAGTGAAAGCCACTGAAGCAAAAGCTTGAGGTTTGAAAATGGAATTCTAAAAGATATTTTATGGACATACAGCTCCTCTCCTATTCAAAGTCTTATAGTCTTATGAAGAACCCCAGCCTAAATTCCAGAGTCCTCTCCAAAATGGCATTACAAGTACTCCTCAGTTTCTTCGCTGCTCATAAAGCTCTAGAATAGGTCCAGGATCCAGAGGTCTTAACTTCACTTAAGTCTTTATTTTTCCTATTGCATGGACATCTCAAGAGTCCTAGAAGCAATCAAAGAACAAGAAGAGATACAGGAGATTAGATGGACGTTATAACCTCTGAATCTGGGCCCTGTCAGTGTTCATTACTTAACTGAAGTATTGTTTTAATAGTCAACTGACATCTGTGGGGTGCAAACAAGACACAGCTCAAAAGACCACTACTTGTCAAGGTAGTTTTTTTATATGGTTCACTACAGAGAAAATCAGCATTACAGTCTTAATCCTGAACTTTCATGACTCCTGCAATTTTCATAAAGCATGCAATTACAAGGATTGGATGTGATCTGCCAGGGCAGATAATATACAGATACCTGCCACAGCAACCAGATAGATGCTAGCTGTCTCTGCCAGCACTGCTTTCTAAAGGATAATCCCTATCCTTGAGTGGAACACATTAACATGCTTTTACTTCATCAGACCAAAAAGCTGTCTCTCAGCAGGTACTTAACACAGAAGAGACAGTTCATTGAGAGAATGTCCTCCAGTGTCTCCTGCCAGTATCTTTCAAATTATTTGAAAGTCATATCATCTTTAGATTTGCAGTCTGGACAGTGCTGAGCACTTTAGCTTGGTCCAGAAAATGCATACACCTACACTTAGCTTGATCATCAAGCATGAGCAGTCAAAGCAACTCAATTGACTTAAAGAACTATGGATATGTTTTTCTCCATGTACAGACTATAGAGCTCAGCTGAGAAGACTGAAGCCTAAGGGAGCAGCATATTAATAACAGAGAACACATGTACATTGCATCCAGGAATCCCGTTAGTACTCATTTCTCCCCTTTCCTCTATCTTACACTGTAGGGAACAGTCAAGGAACGTATTTCAGTTCTTCAACAGCCCCCTGGAAGCCGACCTCTGTAAGGGTGGTAATAACAATGTGAAACAATTCAGAAACACTGGAGAATACTTACAAGCAAAAATTCTGTTTGAGTACAAATGATACCATCTCACCAAGTTAAGCTGCAACATGCATAATCCTTGCACAGAGAGTACCTGGCCTCAGTTTGTAAATTAAGTATTTTAGCAAGTATCTTTGAAATTCTGTTTTGTTATGTTTTTATTTAGCTAAATGCATGGAATGAATTAACATCAGCTCTATGAAACTCATGTCTCATTACAGAAGCTGTCAGCTTTCTGAGGAGACCTATTTGACTGAGTTCTATTAAGCCAGTGGGGTTTTTTATCCTGAGTGTCTCTATGCCAGGTAACAAATAAATTGTGCTGTTTGGAAAGTTCATGGCAAAATTAATCCTAAAAATGCACTGAATTTTATGATAAATTTTTATTGCTAGCACATTGCAATCTTTTAAGATTACTTTCCAACTCACACTGACTTCAGGAAGGTAAGCCTACTGAAACCCATGGCTTTTTGTTGTTATTGTGATTATCTGTAGAGTGTAGATTTAGTACAACATATCCTCCAATACTGTTTGGCAAATTAGAGCCTAATCCTATTTCCTTTGAAGCTGGCTAGCAGAAGTCTGATGGTTTTAATGGGAGGATAATTCCTTTTTGTGAATAAGGAAAAGCATTTACGTAAAGTAATACTGTCAGAAATGAAGAATTCCCTAGTGGTGTCTATAAACTCAAAGAGCTAAAATTCTCATCAAATGTTTATTTTAGAAACAATGAAACACTACATGTTTTACACGGACATGCTAAAAATTGAAAGGAAATACTGCTGTATGTTGGTGATACATTCAATCATATGTATACTTCTGTATTTATATTTCAATTATCACTGCTATTACATATGAGCACAGAAAGTTTATTTTGTCCAGTTTTAATTTACATATTTTATTTGCTTAATGCTCTCTGGCTTCACTTGTAAGAGCATGGAAATTTAAAAGGAAAAGTGGAATTTCTAATGCCACATAGTACCTGTGCTTATTCCATTACAAAATTAGCATGTTTATTTTTGGACTTTGTGGTATTTTATTATGCCTTGTATGTCTCCAATCACTATCTATAGCAATGATTGATGACATATTTCCTTGAAACTGATGATCTCCATGAAACTGATGATATATGCTTCCAAGCAGCTGGAAGGGAACTCTTGGGGATATTAACAACACTCATGAGTACAACATAATGAAACTTATTTTCATCACGGGCATTCATGCTTTTCGGCTGTTCAAGAGGCATAAAGGACCTGAATATAGATTATACCGAGTTTCAGCCTGAAGGGAGCTTCCAGACTGTCTCACAAACATAGCTGGACACTTCCCTGCTGCCTCTGGGGGGCCCGAGCGAGTCCTGAGCTGCTGCTGCAGCACAGTCAGCTGGCACACACAGGTCAGAACAGGACTCGGGCTGCTCTCCTCTTTGGTGGGACTAGGGCTGGCAGTAGACATCAAAACCGCCAGGCAGTTGTTACTGTCATCTTGACAGACTGCCGTACCCCTGGCACTCAGCAGGACTGAGACTCTGATTTAATCTATTTAAGTGAAGTTGCGCAGAGGTGAACACATGCCAGAACAATTTTTCACTTCTCCTGGCAGTCAAGGGCACCCTTCATGTTCTCTGTGTTGCCAGCCCTTCTCCTGGGTCCCTCCTGCCTCTTGGTGCTGCTGCATTCCCATCCCTGTGCCAGTCCCTACTTGCAGCAGGTCTGTCCTGCATTCCTTCACATGGATGACTCTTGGGGCATCCCCTGTCTAAGAAGAGCAACATAAATGGGTAGAGAAGGCAGAAGAAGGCAGCCAGAGCAGTAGCAAATGTCCCTCTCCTGCATGTTCAGGTGGCCCAGCCATTGCTTTATTCTGTGCCAGCTGGAGGGAAAGCAGTAGCACTTCAGAGCATTAAAATAAAACAACAAAAACATCCAAGCTACAAATGTCATCTTACTTCTTACAAAGAGAAGGCCACAGAATTTTTGTCCTTTCCACAATTAAAATAAATGAAGGAGCTACAGGAGGAAAAGGTGCTCTTTTTTTTTTGTATAGTAACAGAGTGAGGCTTACCTTACCTTTTCTGCTTTGTGGTGCACTCTGTGAAAGAGATGTTAAATTTCATGCTCTTGGGCTTACACCAGTATCAGCCTTCTGAAGATCAAAAAGCCAGCATAGGAGATGTTTCTTCTGACTGCTGTAGGATTCTTTTTGTCTTCTTCAACCCTCGTGGCTGGGTGTTGGCTCCTGCCAGGAACAGGGTACTGCACTAGGCAGACTTGCCTTAAGCCAGCTGGACACCTCTGCTGATCCTAAAACGAAGTCGTAGCAATAGTAATTGCAGTGGAACTTCTGTTTTCAAGTTCAAGTCCAAGTCAGAGGAGCTATGGCTGCAACCCCAGGGCAGCGTGTTCAGTCTCAGGAAGAAACGTAGTGAAAGTCCAGCTTTACACACAGGCCCATTCAGTTAGCAGAACCAAACGAAAGTCTTTGCCAGAGCTGGTGCCTGGGTATCACCCCATCACCTTGACACTAGGGTTAGTTACCTCTGACAAGACCTGAGCCTTTGCAGGAGCCAGACAGTAAAATTAGCTGAGCACATGGACCAACTTCTGTGCTAACACTCTCCCAGCGAAACAGAGGGATGGGGCTACCAGCTTCTGAAATTCTGTGCCCTGACATTGCTGTGACCACAAAGTGGAACCGAAGATTTCAAAAGGTCTCTGTGTTATCCATGCAGAGCAGGCTATCCCAGTTGTAACCTGCACCTTAAGAACAGTCAGTGGAGAGGAGACACTGAGTCAGGGCTCTCACTTGAAGGTCTTTGCATTGGTCCAGAAAACTGGCCATACTGGAACATGCCAAAACGATGTCACCCCATGCAAATTTCCCATTTCTGCTACAAGAAACCAACGGCCTTCTCTAGCCATGCACTTGGGGATGGCTTCTTTTCTAAAGGAAACATCTGATTCGTCTTAACCTTGGCAACAATTTGTATGTCTGTACTGGTTTAAGTTTTCAAGCCGTCTTTGTGAAAGAAATAACCCTTAGTTCAAAATGAAGAAAGCATAAAACGGATGCATTCTTTTGTATTTCAAAGATCCCAAAAGCAGACACGAGGTGTTCCTCAGCTCTAGATTTGGCGCTTATTTCCCAGTCAATCACAGCAGGACTGGGCCCAGAAAGGTTTCTCACAGGCGAAAATCTCCTGGAGCGGGCAAACAGCGCCTGCCCATGCCAAGGACAGGCGGCACCTGGGTGTGCCCGAGTTTTTCTGCCAGTTCTACCAACATGGAAACCTTACAGGAAACCCTCGCCCGCTTGATGAATGGGGAAAAGTAAGCGTTTTCTGGAAAAACTTCCCAGACCTAAATTTAGTGCAGGCTCGCTGGAGCCCCTGCCCGCCGTTCCTGCAGGTGCACACGCCAGACCCGCGGGCCGGGGCCGGTGCTCCACCTCGCCTCAGCCCGGGGCCGGGGCCGGGGCCGGGGCCGGGGCCGGGGCCCCGGCGACGCGGGGCTCGGCCCCGCTGAGGGGCCTTCCAGCGGGCCGGGACAACCGCTGCGGAGCCCCCATCTCACCGGCGCACAAAGAAGGGCCCGGGGCTGCGGTCCCCGCCGTCCCCGCCGTCCCCGCCGCCCCCGCCCGGCCCCCAGCTCTCGGGGCGGGGCGGGCTGGGTGGAGAGGCCGCCCCACGCCGCTGCCGCCGCCGGGGCGGGCGGCGGGGAAGGGGCGGAGAGCGGGGGCGCCGCCACCGCCCCCCGGCCCGCCCCGCCCGCCGCGCCCCGTGCTGCCGGCGCGGGCGCGGGGCCGAGGCAGAGGCGGCGAGGCCGGCGGGGCGCTCACACCGCGCCCGCTGCCGCCGGGCATGGAGGGCGCCGAGGCGGCCGCCCGCGGCAGCAGCAGCCCCAGCCCCGCGCAGCCCCGCTGCTCCTCCTGCGGCCCCGGCCCGCCCGGCGGCGGCGGCGAAGCGGCAGCGGCAGCGGCGGCGGCGGCGGCGGCGGCGGCGGCCATGGAGGAGCCGGTCGGGGAGGCTCCGTCCCCGGAGGTAACGGCGGCGAGGAAGCAGCAGGGCGTGAAGCGGCATCACCACAAGCACAACCTGAAGCATCGCTACGAGCTGCAGGAGACCTTGGGCAAAGGCACCTATGGCAAAGTCAAGCGGGCCATCGAGAGGTTCTCTGGCAGAGTGGTAAGACAGGCGGAGCGGCTTCTCTGTGTCTCTTTATTTTGTATATACAGGAATATATAATTGCAACTTCCAACGCCGACTTCAGAACAGAGCTGGTCGAGTGCATCCCCGCGGGAATCCCGTCCGTGTGCGGGGCTGGTGCCTGGCGTGGCCGGCAGCCCGCGGGGACATGGGTCAGCATCCCACCCGTGCCTGCACTCCAGGGCTTTGTTCAGAGTACCAATCCTCTAGAGAGACTTTTATCTGGGAGGAGTGGTGGAGGTATTGTAGTAGCACGTTGGTACATTTTGAAGGGATGCGTTATTATTGGAAAAATAGGGTGGCTTTTTTTTTTTTTTTTTTTTTTTTTTAACGTGCGGGTCCGCTGTGAATAGTTTTTCTCCCAGTGGAAATTCACGTTTTGGCGAAACCTGTCACATCGCCTGGCTAACCAACGCTGCTCACAAAGTACTGTCAGAAGGGCTGAAGCGTTTGCTTCTCTGGTTGAAAATGCCGTGATTCAGTCATACTTTTGTGACCTGAACTTTGCTGACACCTAAAAAAATTGCAGGGACTGCAACCGAGCCCCATTGGTTTTTACGATCCGTTTCACTGCTCAGCGGTGCCGGCTGGCTCGGGACTTCAAGCAGCCCGGAGGTTGTCCAGCAATAACTCAGCTTCAGCATTTCCTCACTGGTGCAGCGCTCCAGCCGGGCGCAGAAATGCGATTGAAGCAATGTACACATTAGTCAGAATTATTGTCATTTTTCCTTCCCAGAAATACGTAACTATCCACAGAGGGCAAGCGAATGAGAGGCAGGCGTTGTTGTGTGAAAGATTGCTCAGAGAAATAGATGGTTTTCTCCAGAGGTCTTTACCCTGAGGTAGACTAATTGAGTTTTCGCTAGACTTCATCTAAAAGCAAGGCATTTCCCTGGTGACGTTACGTTTATCTTTCCCTCTTGGTTGCTGGGGAGCTCAATGCGAACCGAGAGGCAGAAGGATCTGTAAAACAGAAAATGAAATTTTAGATGCTATGACTTTAATAAGGAGCACTTACTTTGCAACTGAATATCTTTGTGTCGACAGTGAAAATGAGAGTTTCAGCCAAGTTGTAGAGTCATATCATATATGCTTTCAGTTTATTAGCTCATTTGGAGGCTGGGTAAAGAGAAACCAGAGATGGACATCTCTGCACATGCTCACTCTAAGGCCATGATTTTTAAAGTTTGCTGTCTTGGCTGTTTTACAACTTCAGGCTAACAAAAGCTTCAGGGCTATATTATATGCTAACTATTGTTTTTGAAGTAGATTATTTTTGAGTTGCAGTACAAAATGTAGTAAATAAGCAAATAAACTGAAAACATCTTTTTTCAAAGAGTTGAGAAATTAACAAAAAAAGGTGACAGTAACGTACCATAAGATTTGGCTTTGGGAAAGGATATAGAGTAGATGTATATCTCATCTAACTTAACAGCACACCAGGTCTTCCCATATTTTGCTAACTGTCAAGCACTTCAGCTATATAGCTAAAGGATTCTTTGATGATATGGTCTGAACTGAATTTATATGGCTAATGCCATCTTGAAATGGAGAGGGTGAAAATCAGAATACCCATGCAATCTTAAATGCAGTAAAAATGTAACATTCGCTGTATCAGCTGGTATGTAGAAGCTAAACAAGTCTTTACCAGGGTGTGAGTTTTTTACTGGGGTAATGCAAGCCTTGGCGTGTGGCACTTCATAATTATTAACTAGTCTGCAGGCGAGTTCTGGTGTAATGTGTCTATTTGAACTGTAACATCTGTGAGTGCATGTAAAATATCCATAGTTTGTCTGCTTGCAGAATAAAAGCTAGTTGTCAGGAATCCAGCCAGATCTCAGTGAATGGAAAACGCTTCTTGTTTTCTGACAGTTCTCTTGTCTGGCTGTTACAGTGAACACTGATTGCTTTCCGTGGGCGAGATAAGAGAACTGAGAGGATGACTGATCAGAGAGGGGCAGTTTTATTTTTTACGCATCTCTTTCTCTTTCCTTTCCTTTTCACAGTTCTTATTTGTGGGCAGTGTTTGCATCATCCATGAGCAGGTTGGACCAGATGCAGCCGTGTCCAGCAGGGGATGCACAGAGCAGGGGATGTGGCCGGCGCTGTCTCTTGCACCACGTCTAATGCTAATCCTATCACAGCTGGCAGTGAGAGTCCTAGGGTTGCTCTAGTCCAGTCTGTTTGCTTCCTATTCTGCTACTGGTTGAGCTAATCTCTTTCTTTACTCAGTGGTAAGCAGGGAGCTGTGTGGTAACAGATTGTAAAGATGGGCCTTGTGTCCCCATTCATCAGCCTTGTCCAAGTGATTCTCCTATTTGGCCTTTCCATTTCTCTTGTCTGTCAAGAATTGCTTTAGCTGTATGGCATTTAATAAAGATGATTAGCTAGGCTTTTAATATGAAGCACAAACTTTGGAATTGTCATCATTTGTATAAACAGAGCTCAGAAATGAAATAAACTGGCAGGTTTGGGTAAATAAAATAAAACCAAGGTGAGAAGACAGTTCTAGCCAAAGTACAGATGTGCTTTGATCCTGTGCCATTGGAAATCAATAGCAGGATTTCTGTTGACTTGAATGAAAGTAGTATTTGGCATGTGTTAGTAGGTTACGGGTTTGTTCAAATTTTTATTCCTCTTAACTTTAATTCCTCTTAACTTTATTGTCTTTCCTTATGACACAGTGTAACATGRTCATAAAGCTTCCTGCCATAAAGCTCTGGGGCAGATTGTATGATACATTTAGTTTGTTATTGGAAACAACTTATGTGAATTTGTGCAGTAGTTACCACAGTGACTACAGACAGTATTGCATGCTGCACGAAGCAGTTAGAATATTGCCCAGTGTGTGATGTATGAGGTGCCTAATTTTGCCAACAAGGTTTCTTCATTAGTACTGTCTCAGTATACACAGTTGTACCTTACAACATTTTAAATTAAGGCACCTGTTAGTAAGTGTAAGGATGAAGAGATGATATCTCAAGCCTGTGAAGTAACACTCATGTTGATGTTTCTGTGAGTGTTTTCTCCACTTGTCATCTTGCACATGTTAAACCAAACAACTGAACTTTTGTTCGTGTCATGTATTCAATGTTTGTTAGCCAAGAAATCCACAGCTACACTTATATCAGCCTTATTTCAGGTGTGTATGGACCACCTCTGGCTTATTCTGTGCATAGTGCATGAAGATGCTAAATGCTGCTGAGTACTCGTTGAGTAAATACACATTACAATGCAAATTTAAATTACAGATAGGCGTTTTCTGTTTGCCGTTTGTAAAAGCCGGGAAGTTTGTCTCCCTTTCTCTCCTTGGCTGCACTTGGGAGGCGATGGGGAGTGGCTGTAGGAGCCTGTCTCCCTTCCACCCTCGTCTCCCTCTTTCTGCATGAGCCACAACATCTTTTCTTCCTCCTCACCAGCAGGTGGAGAAAGCACTATTCTCCTCCAACCGTTCCTCCAGAAAGTTAATTATTTTGGGAATTGATGACAAGCTGTAGCCCAACATGAAGAACAGGCACGTGGTGCATATTTGGACAGGCACGTAATGTGTGGTGGCTGGTGCATGTTATTTATCTCTTTTGCATAATAAGTGCAGGTAGAAGAATGTTGCCAAAGGAAATTGGTTTCTGATGGAAAATCTTGTAAAAAACCCCAAAACTTTAAAGCAACAAATCTTTTTATTTACAACTGCAGTGAAAGTCTTTGCTTTGAAACAGGTCTGCTTCTTGATTCTTTTGAAGGGTTGCACAGGGTTTTAGAAACCCTGAAACAGCAACAGATTACATGAAAGGAGGACCTTTGCTTTGCTGATTGTATTTCTCCATATCATGGCAAAACCAAAATATGAATACCAACAATGACAGCTCTGTCATGTCAGTAATTAAGGCCTTGTTGGCCACACAATCATTTGTCTGTGGTGTGGTTTTTAAGAGTTCCTTATAACAGGATAAAAGTGTGCTCGTGGGTCACTGAGGGCAGTGAAAGCCAGGTGGAACATTTGTCCCAATTCTCTCGCCTGTGCTGCGGATACCACAGAAAATGTCAGTATCCCTGTGATGCACGTGAATTCTTTTATCTTAAGTAATAAATTATATTTCCAATTTTTCCCCCGAGAACTTCTGCATCAGTTAGCACTTGAGTCACTACTTCGTATTGATTTTTATCTTGATTGCTCAGTGTGCATCTTCTGCAGGATAATGTCCAAATCTGATGCAGAATTGTTTATTTTTTTTGAGATCCTTTGTTGCAGACACCCTTTTAAGTATCTACACACCATTGCTGTGATGTGAAGTGCCTGTACAGTACCTTGCACGGCAGGTTCCTGATTTGTGAATGTGGCTTCCACAGCTACGATAATACACTTGAATTATAGTAACAATAGCTTGTATCACTACCCCATTTTATACATGAGAAAGGAAAAACTTGCCAATTAAAGCCAAAATCATCAGAAGTATCAGCTAGTTTTGAGTGCACAACCTAATACCTGATTTTTTCAGACATGTAGAGTACGTAACATACATTGGACTCTGCCTATGTATGACAGCCCTCTCCTGCAGAGCTCTCATTCTCTCCTGCCTCTTGGGCTTGCTCTTTACCCGGGGCCTTTGTCCCTGTGTGACATCCAGCTTCAGTCTCCATTCCTGGCCCTTTTGTACTCCGCTGCCTCCCGCTTTGTTGTGCGTGCCAGCGCGGTGACCCGCGCAGGGCGTGCGGCTTTGCTCCCTGCTTCCAAGCTGGCAGCTGCCAGCAGGATCTGCGCAGCCAGGGCTGGCTGCTGCGTGCACCTCTGCTGCTGCGCAGCACTTAGTGGGGCAAGAGGGGTTCTTGCAAAATGTATCACCTAAATCTTATTTATGTATRTATGTATGTATTTATTTAACATACTCAAACTGAGTTCCTTTAGGGACTTGTAATGTGACTAAATCTGGACAGTGTTTTCATGGTGCTGAAGGCATGTTGGTGAAACTCAGGTCATCCTCTGCATGCATGGAAATTCTAGATCTGGAATGAATGGAAGTTGGAAAGAGTATGTGGGCTTGAATATAGTTTTTCTGTTAATTTGTTATTTGTTCCAACCTTAACTATGAGATGTGTTCTGAGATTCTGGTTTAAAAAAAGAAAAAAAAAGGCAGCAAACAGGAAAAAATCCCACTGGAATTATTCTTTATTCTAATGTAATTCACAGTGAATATTGTGGGCTTATTACCGTAGGAGTTACTACCTGGTTGTATAAAATTGCTACAGTCTTCATATAAACACTTGTATAATTGAAATGGCAAGGAAGACCTTAACATTAAGGGCTGCAGACAGAAATACCTGATTATAGCATGAAGGTCATCAGGAGAAAGGCACTAGAACAAAATACTAGTTTTCTGCACTGAGAATTTTTGTTGGAGAAGCAGTTATGTTCAGGGGAGTATGGTTCAGTGTTATGAAATACTGAATTAATGACTAGCCAGTAAGGGGTCATCTGAATATGTTAGTTGGTCAAATCTTTTACCAAATTAAAGAACAGCATGTTCTTTGAGCTTTGAGTGGACATCAAGTGATACTCTTTCAGTGATGTTGCACTTTCTTACAGGTAAAGAAATGAAAAATTTCCAGGAGATTGTTGCCTTTTTTTTTTTCCTCCTGCACTGGATTGAACATATTTGAGCAGATAATTAACTTCCCTGTGTCTCAGTGTATTCCTTTCTGAAGGATTGCTACTTAATATAGGAAAGTTAGACTAATGAACAGGCCACATTTTGGCTTGATACGTATCCAGTGTGATTCCCTCTAAATGTGAAATTCACAACAGAATTTGAGCCAATGTTTTTAATGCAGCTTTCAGTTAAAAACACTATAAAATGCCTAAGCGTTTTTACAAATGGTTTCACAGCACCATATGCTATGGAACACAAGAGAATGGAAATTGCTTGTACAAAGTCTTTCATTAGATATTGCTAAAATGTACTGTGTTTTTTAGTGGCATGTGTTCTAAAAATTATTATTATTATTATTTTAGGAACCACAATGTGGATTTGCCATGTGGAGACGATTATTGTATATATTGTAGTTTGGGGTCATACATGTTGAATAAAACTGTGTGGAATGTGCAGTTCTTGTGAACCATTGTTTATTCTTTACAGAGCTGTAATTGTAGTTAGTCTGTATTTTGTCTGGTAAATAAATAACTAGAGAGTCTTTGCTGGAGTGAGGAATTGGGAGGAGGCACGCAGTGGCCACAACAGTGCCAAGGAAGAATGATGAATGTGGGTCGAAAACTAGTTCTGGGTATGTCAGCCTTGAACACCAGCAGGTGAATGTGTGTACAGCCATGCTTATCTAAATGTAGAGCACATGGAACATATTTCCAAAACCCGCATACCAGGGATTCGGAAATTGGCCCATGACCTTTGGTTTGACATGGGCACCTGCCTGGTTCAAGCCTCTGCCTCCTCTACCATGATTATGTACTCTCTAACTATGGGAACTAGGATGCTGACACCAAAGCACCTCCTCTTGCTGTACAGCCATGTTCCTCTCAGTAGGACACTGTTTTCCTTATTGTTGTCTTCTATGTTCTTACTGGAAAACGTGGGACCAAACAATGTTTTTTGCCACAGCTCTGAATGATCCTCTGAAGCCAGAGGTGTCGGTTTGCCTCCAGGCTTGGGGTAGGATAGGAGCTCGCAGCATGGATGGCAAAAACCAGTGGTGGCTCCTCAGTGTGCTGGCCAGAGCCTCAGCAGCTCCTGACCTGGGTAGGGATGGAGGCTGCACCCAGCTGCAGCTCGGGTGTTCTTTGTTGATAGTTTGCACACCACCAGTGATGGGCATGTTGGTATGGGAATCTCTGACCTACAGAGAATGTTGTTCTTGTTCTTCTTGCCTCCTACGTAAGTCAGGATTTGTCCATAAATTGCCCAGGCGTGCACCAGGCACTTTATAGAAAAATCTCATGTCATTAGCACTGATGGGTYGATGTACTTAGGAGAGTTGATATGTCAGAGGAAATGTCTCAGATGAAAAAATCTCCAACTAAATATGTAAATGATATTTGTCAGCATTCCCCTCAAATATCTTCCAGCAGATGTGAGTACCATGTGTGTCCATTTAATAAACTAAACTCAAAATAATTTCCACTTTGCTAGATATATGGGAAATAGCTGGGGAGGGCGGGGAGCGAACTACAAAGCAAGGTAAAAACTGCATATGTGTGTTGTTATATTTGATGACCAATTCATTAAAGCCATAAGTGTATCCAGGCTTTCAATAGTGTTCTCCTGCTGTTGCTTCCTGTACTCCCTGGCTACAAAATCAGTCTCTATGGCTCTCATTTGTCTTACCCACATGAAAGACTTTGAGCATCTGCAAGTTATGATTTGAGAAGTATCTGCTTTTAAACAGAATATATTTATCACTGTGTCTTCACAGGCAGCATTGTACGTTGTATAAATTAGGGGATCCTAGACCTTTGAACACGCGGAGGCTGGGTGAGGTACTCCGTGTGTGTACTGTGTCTGGCCATACCCATCAAACATCCTGGACCCACACCAAAAATGCCAGATGTTCAGTAGACGTGGAGGCCCTCCCTGCTGTGTGTTGCAAAGAGTGGGGAGGGCAAGGTTGTAGCCATCCCTTGATCTTCTGTTGTTCTAGTACTCTTATGTGAGTTCAGTAATTTTTATATTTTGAACTAAAGACCATGGGCCAACCCTCAATTCAGTCTGTTAAACTATTGCATAAGCAATAGCTAACTATATGTTAAACTATGGTATAAGCTCCTTGTGTCCCTTAACTCTGCAAAGATGGATGGGACTTGCTTAGCTCTGATGGTTTATGAGATATCAGTCCTTAAAGCTGCCCCTGGTCCGTGGTGGGATGCAAGTCCTGGGTCTTGCTCAAGTGTGAACTTTTTCAGGCTCTGTCCTTACCAACATAGGAGATTGGGTGGTTCCTTTCACTTGAAAAAAATGCAGTCATACAGCAGCTGTGGCACAAGGGGTGGCATGGCTGACATGTGTGAAATTGTTCCAGCCAGTTGTAGGTGAATGCAAAATCACAAARTAAATACAGGTCTTGTTTTTTATATGCATTTAGAAGACAGCAGAGGTTGCTTAGTTTAACATGCACTTAATGTAACTGTTAATTTCTGGATTCCTCCTCAGCCTTCCCTTTTTCCTGTCAGCATTTACCACTTCACCTCAGCCACACCTCCAGCATGGTTCCTGAGACTCATTGCTATTGGGTCCCTGGGATGCCAGCGTGCTGCACCTTGTGTGGGGCTTGTTAGGCTGCGCTGTCCCTGTTGCCTCTGCTTCCTGCGGAATGTGGTGATCCCAGAGCCTCTCGGCTACTCTGGCCCAGCAGCCGCATGTGGGACGACTTAAGGCTGGAGCAGTGTCTTTGTTCTGAGGTCTGGCGGCTTGAGGGACTTGCAGTTATMCTAATGTCTGGCTGTGCCGTGGAGCTGAGTCAGCATATTTGGCCTTAAGCAGCACTGCCTCAGAATAAGACACTAGTTAAGGGACATTAGGCTTAAAAAAAATTAAGTATTGTTCCTGTGAAAAGATACCAAGTCTGGAGACTAAATTTAGCTATTCCTGGGTAGATCAGAAAAATTTAGGTCCTGCTGTTGATGGAGATCTCAAAGCCTTCATATCATGTTTCCTATACACAAAAAGGCATTTGATCTCTGCTGCCATTTCTAGTCTCTGTGAAATGCCTGATGGTGTAAGATATCCCCCTATATTTGAGGTACAAGTGTTATTTTAAAAATGAGTGTGAATATTTTTTTAATCACAAAAGATAGCGATGAGGGTTGGGTAGAAATACCGTGTGGTAACTAAACAAATGTTCCTTTTTGTTAAATGGTGCTTTGTTGTTGACACAAAAAGGTTAAGTCCTTTGCACACAAGTTTGACAGGGGAAGACAGCAGAGCATTTGTTAAAAAAACAGCTTCCGAGACACGTGTTCAGAGCTGTCATTTATTTGCATATTTTTGCCATTGCACTCTGCACTAATGAAATATTACATCTTCCCCAGTGGAGCACAGCTCAGGAAGGAGGAGGTGCCTGGGGACACCTGGCGCAGTGGATTCAGCAGGGCCAAGCTACAGGCTGTTGTTTTTGCATAAGGAACAAAAATAGCCTTTGGGAGGAGAAGAGGGGACAGTGCAACCTTGCCAGCTGGTGCATGCTCTAATGCCATGCAGCCTGGAACCTGGAAAATTCCTGTAAATACCTGCTGGAGGCAATGCAGACTTAGCTGACCTATGCAGGGATGCAACTGAGAGGGTATCCACATTGCCCCCTGGGGAAGACACATTCTTAATCAGGACTATACATGAGGAATAGCATCCTTCACACTACTTTCTTTGTCATGTTTTTATTCTCTTAAGGGTACTGAAATGAGATGAAATAATTAAATGGTGACCTGTGGGCTTAAGCTTCATCTCCTGTAGGAGCTAGTTGTTACAAGCCATGCTCTGGGCATCCAGGGGGTGAGTGGTTTCCCAAAGTTCATCCAGAAAATCTGTGGTGGAGCCGTGGGGAGAGCCAAGGTTGACCACAGCTCCAGCACTGCGCCGAGCCATTCCTCRTGTGGGTATAACCATCTCAGGAGGATTGCTCTTGAAATGAACGTCCTCTTCCATGGCTGTAGTCCCACTTTGAAGGGATGGTGGATTGCCAATTTTTCAAAAGCCCGTCATCTCTTGTGTCTTGGAGACAGGTCACCGCTGTTGAGCACTGATTGGCACCACTTGGTCACTGTTGTGTCCACACAACCTGGGAGTAATGAGGGCCGTTAGCTGGACTGTGCAGTGCATTTACATCCAGGCTAGGGACTAGCCATCTTTTTCAACTACAGGGGTTTTTTTTCTGTGTACAGTTGGAGAGATTTTTGGAATGCTCTTTGTTTCAGTAAAACAAATGTATTCTCCTAGTCTGTCTGGCATTTTTTGATGTAAATGGGGTCTAAGGGAACCTGTAAAATGCCTCGTTGTGGGTTGTGCATTGCTCACAAGGAATTAATCAGGGAGAAGGATTTCATGCTGTACTTCGACCTGCTTCCAGCCTTTCTTGTATGGAAGGAAAACTCTGCAACTGTGAATGTAACTGGTTATCATTATTGTGTGTCATTACTCACTCACTGTGAGCATAAAAGAAAAAAATTGCATCCCCTGTGATGTCCATGGGTAAAATGCTGCTCTCAGTTACATTAACACTTGTAAGCTGAAGAATAGAGTTCGGCCCTTTGTTTCAATTGAAATATTTGCTTAACACAGGCAAGGACTAAACAATACACTTGAAAGCGATTTGTGTTATTGTCTGTAGACCAGAGCTTGTATTTTATGAACTGGCTGATCATAAAGACAGCATAAATCACATAAAGCATTCTCATTTGCTTTTTGTTTCCTTTTTTTCCTTTTTGCAAATGGGGCTTGTAGAGTAGAGTTGCAGTCAAATGTCTGCTGCAGGATATTTTAGTTGAACTGTGCGAGTCCATTAAACAAATGTAATGGATTTTTGGAAAGAAGCACTGCATGTTTCAAACCAAATGTTTTACATAGAGAACATCTGGGTAGTTCTGGGTGTTTGTATGTAGAGCACATCAGACAGCAGCCGTAGTGAGTTCAGCTGGGATGTTGCCTGGGATGTAGTTGTAGGATATGACAGTTCAGTTGTTATGGGGAATAATTCCTATGAAGTATTGCCATAAACTGAGTGTTTGGCGCAAACAGCTATATCTTTGTTTTACTGCACACCCAAGTTATTCTTCTTATCAGCCCAGCAAAACTCTAAACGCTGTTTAAATAACCCAGTAAATGCTGGCACCTCAGAGCTGTGGCACGCTCATTAAAGCATGCCCGAGGAAGGGAAACGAAGCTTGCTCTGTTTTCAGGGAAGCACTATGGATTCATGCCATGGGCAATGCACAGCGAGTGAGTGATGAATGCAATATGTGCGAATGGTTTGTGGGGTTGGGTTGTAAATGATCGATGTTCCACTGGTGTTGCGTGGTGTTGCTTTGAGGAATGTGAAAATGCAAAACCGGTGAAATGCATGTAATTAGCCTGATGTTAGAGTTTATTGGGGCTACTGGAAGAACTTTAACCTGGGTAAATTAATAAGTCTGCTTTAATTTCACAGCATTGGAAAGAATATATTTCCAGGAAATGTAGGAAATGTTGAAAAATGTCTTATTTGGGAGTAGGTTCTTAAATTATTTCTGCAGTTTAACTGAGGAATGTGTGGTTCAAATGAGATTAAAGTTGTAATTTCCAGAGTAGCAATGCAGCTTCCCCTTTCAGGATTGTTTAACTAAAAAGTTAAACAAAGTGGGTTAGGCAGTCTCTTGGTCCGCTCCCTTGTGGACAGCAATTCACATTATGCAGCACTGCTTTAATAGTCCTGCTCGGTCTGATATGATTTGTGGTATTTGCTGAGATGAGTTTCTGGACTGAGCAGCTTGAGAGGGAATTGCTCCTCACTCCGAGGAAGGGGGTATGTCCAAGTCTGTGCGAAGGTCACTGGCAGGGTGAAGTGGGAAGCCTGGGCTGCTGTTGTTACTCTACCTAACAGCTTAACTTCTGGCAAGGGGCTCTCAGAAACCTGAGTTCTAACCCTCCCTTGTTCAACTGACTCCAGCCAAAACACGTGCCAAAAAAGGTGTTTGTGCGTGTTGAAGAAGGGGGCAGCAGTCCTGGAGCTCACAGGGTCTGGGGGAGTTCTTAGGCAAAAGCTTTCCGTCCTGAAAAAAAATTGCTTTGCTGTTTCTCCCCTCCAAAGTTAAGCTTCCTCATAAGTACTTAGAACAACTGCCTGCAGTTTTGAGCTCTTCCTCTAGCAGGGAAAGCTGGAATTATGCGTTTAAGGCTGCAAAATTGCTGGATCGCCAGCCACTTAATTTTAGGAAAGCGTAATTCATTCCTCACCCTCTCACATCTATTCCAAGCCCAACTGGCCGCAGGGAGCAAGAGTGTTCCTGTTCCTGTGTTACTCTCTCCACTGAGCCATTAGGGTGGCCCTGGTAATTTACTTTCAATAAATAGAAGGGAGCAACAGGAGGTTCCTCTACCTTCAGGGGTATAAATATTTCTCAGAAATCAGAGACGGATGGGGAAGAAATCTTAGCAAACTCCTTTCCTCCCGCTGTAGCAATTCCACCACTTTCTGTCATAAATTCTAAGACAGTCCCTTCCCAGAAGGGACCATTAAATAGGTAGTGTCCAGGCAGAACAATGTAATACTGAAGCAGTGCATTAATAAAAACAAATTTAATATTGCAAAGTGATATGTAAGCCCTGGAGCAAAATGATCTGGGTGAGGCTTTGATACACAATTGCCAGTCTTTTTGTTTTCCAAGAGTATTTTTCCAGATAGGATGTGGGTTTATGGTTTGCTAGACTCCCACCAGGAAGTGGTGGTTATATTTTGATCCACCTTAGATCAGTTTAGAAMAGTATACTAGATGTAGGTGTTTCTGATAGTTCTGTGTCATTAACCCTTCCAACTGTGCTGTTTAAACACATCTGTGCACCCTCCAGCATATAATCTCTGTGGCCCACCATCTTTGCACAATGAATCCTTGTTCATCAATGTTAACCTGAAAGACTAAAGTCTATACATTCAGCTTTAAAAATCTCTCCACACTTCAAAATTCCATTCTGTTAATTAGGAATTTGAGGTGGTCAGACAGTATAGTGTTGGGTTTTAATGAGTGTTGCGGTGCATGAAAGTACAGACATTTCTTTTAAAAGAGACTCTTCCCAAGTTTTCCTTTTACTATTGTAATTCTCATGGTAAAATAGTCCTTGTTATCTCTGAAGGACTGCAGAACTGGAGAGCAAAGTTGAAAGATCCACACGATACCAGCTGACTTCACATTTGTGGCAGAAGAGGCACTGTAAAGATGTGCAGAGCTTTCAGTGGTTCTGAGGTTTTTCTGAACTTACAGAAACTTCAGTGAAAGAGAGAGAATAAGTCAAGTTACATTTATTTATCAACAAATTTCTCAAGCGGAACATACCAATGAATGAAAATGTGCTGTGAGGTGGCTTCTTTGGAAAAAACGAGTTCTAATAAAGAGTTCAAACAATGTCTACCCCTGTTCCTTGTTTAATGTGAATTACAGCCTTGCACTGATGTAGTACCTTTCACCTAAACCTGTAAAATCACTTTAGAGACTCTGGTAACTGCTGAGGTTACCATTATTTAGCAGCACATTGCAACAGTTTGCAGCAGTTGCTTAGAGGGTGTGAATAACCCCATTTCCAATTTAAATTATTGGAGGAATTACAAGAGATTGYGTAATTTTCAAACTGGAACTAGATCCAGGCACCAGGGCTTAATACCTGTCTTCTTAAGAAAGTCATAAAGGGCTTTTTATAACAACATAGCCAAGATCTTGGTTTTGTGTTTCATCCCCAAATTGATGCCTTGAACAGTGTGCACTTCTACTTTGGAGGATTACTTCAGTGTGGTTCACTGGTTATTCACAATGAAAAAACAACATTGAATTAAAGTCCCTCTCTGCTGCCTCAGGTTAGCATTTTGCATTACATCAGCAGCTGTGGTAGTTATGAGATCAAGCCTCAAAATTACTGTGAAATCTATCTTCCAGTTTTTGGAGAGTGGATCTGTAATACCCATGTAACATTGAGAACAGTAAACTTGGGGCTTGTGAATTCTTTCACTCCTCTTTATCCTGACTTGCCAGTAATTTAATTAGTGCTAAACAGTCTGTGCACAGACTTGCAGAAGTTAAAAGACTGACTGACACAGGATTCGCTTTCAGTGACTTTTCCTCTTTTGCACATGTGCTGGATGGAGCTGTGCTGTGTTTGGAAGTTGATCAATAATGATTGCACAATTCTAACCTCATTTAAACTATGTTATAAACAGACATGATAGAAACGGATGCTACCAGTTTTTTTCCTACTTAAAAGTGAACTCGGCTTTTTTTTCCCCTGCTTTTTTTTTCCCCTTCCCCCCTCCCCCCCCTTTTTGGTTCCAACAAAATTGTAACCTGGAAGAAAAGCAGCTAGACTTTGTGAAATCCCAGCTCAGTGTAGCATTTGGCTTTAGTAAATGTGGAAGCCAAAAATAAACATCTGCTTGGCAACTTCACTAGAAGTTCACTGTAAATGCAGTTTTCATCTTTTCAGTGAACGTAGCATTCAGTGCTGGGTGACATCTATTAAGGAGAACTATCCATAGTGAAGGCTGTAAAGCATTTTTTTTCTTTTTAATTACAGTTACGAACCTACATTGCCTACCTAGGAAATCCCCTACCCCATTTTCTTTCCAGATACAATTTCTTATGTGCCAAAGCATGAACTTCTCTTGAAAGTTTGMAGGTAGTTGGATGGGATATTTGTGAGTTATTAGACTTTGGAAAGGAGATGGTCTTCCATTGATCTGTGCATGACAGAAGGATATGGAGTTACATTTCGAAGTGTAATAGAAAAAGTATCAGCAGTCCCACTCTTTTCTCCAGGAAGGTGAAGTCTGCACGTGACAGGGAGTCTTCCAGGATGCCAGACTAGCCGTGGGCTCCAGTCCTGACAAGTGGCAGCTGCAAACATCTTTAATAACCTGGTCATGTCAGATCTCTGCTTTTCAACAAATCCTTTGCAGCCTCTGCTCCTACCAGATCAAATTTGTTTTACTGCGGATCAGGAAGGACTGAAGTGGATGCAGATTTGTGTAGCATGCTGTTGGGACAGTGGGGAGGGGTGAGAAGAGACAACTTGAGGCAGCACTATGGGAAACACTTCATTATTGCTAGGGATGGTGATTATTTGTAGGATCTTTCTTCTAGAACAGAACAGTCCTATGACTTGGGACTTCAGTAATGTGGTGTAAAAAACTTTTGGGGAGGGAGAAGTTTTTTAGTGTATTTTTGACATATATGACTCGAAGTAAAGATTCTCAGCATTAAATGAAGAAAGATCTGCYGGGGAAATTTGTCAGAGAATGCATGGTGTAAATATTCCAGGCTTCATATACATAGCTGAGGATAGCAGGTACCAGACAATGAAGGGATGCAAATTTCCCAGTAAGGCAGTAGTTACTCAGGAAATGTGCTCACAAATCCTGATAACAAGCACTGTATGCGGGGGTGAGGAAAGAAGTGGAGGAAGGGTGTTGTGTGTTCCTCCTAGCACCCACTTTGTATATGTACAGTATAAATGTGTTCATCTGGTACTTTCTACTGCTCATTAAAACTTGATTCCACAGACATCTTTCTCTGTGAATAAAGGGGGAACTRGAGAGAATATATAATCCCTTGTGTTTGGGAATAGTTAATTCCTCTTCTCCACTTGATGAATCATCATKTATGATATGATAGCAGCAACTATGTCCAGCAGAAGCAGAAAAGGAAAATTAAACCTGAGGTAATCRTTCTTTGTTCTCCAAGAGACAGTGGCACATTGTGCCTCAGCTTATGCAAATAGAATTTTGATTTAACATTTATCAGACCGACTTGGGACTTCTAGTGCCCTGGCAAGAGTGAGGTTCTCTACAGGTAGTGACATCAGCTTTGATTTTTAGAAATATGACCTATTTTATCTGGTACATTATGAAGACGGGAATGAAACAGAGGTGCAGATGTTTGCTGTATGCTTTTACCATGCAGCGTGAAGCAGCTATAAAAAATACTTTCACCTCGTACAAGCCAGTGAACCTGAGAGGTGCATCACAGCATGTGCATCCTCTCCCTTTATGTGTGCAGCTGCTGGCTTGCAACAACAATAACAGTGTTTTGTCCTTGGTAACATCCATGACATGAACAAACATGTGATGGAACAAAGTAATGAGCAGAAGCTGAGATTTAAATCAGCAGTCTCACTTGGGTGCAGATGGCACTGGTTACTGCTTTGAGCAACTCCCCTGATTACTGCATAGTTTGCCAATGTATCAAACAATAGAGTTGGGCTGCTGATAAATAATTAATAAGGATTTTGTTGAATGCTTGTCTCCCAGGCAGTATCACCATGGAGATGATCTGGCTTTTAGGATGTGAAAACTAACAATCTCGGAAACAATGGCATTGTGTCAACCTTACTCTTTCTCTGGAAGGGAGAGCTCTCAGAGATATGTTAGCATATTGCACAACACTGGGCACTAATTTTGCTTCCACTCATGATGGCCTTTTTTCCAGCTTTCCTGTGAGTGCATGAAATGTTTTCTGTGACCATGCAGAAGTTTGTTGTTAGAATTACACCTCCTGCATGATGCTCTTTAGTACTGCATTTGGCCCAGGGTTGAAGTCTCAAGATAGCTTTTTTTCAGCTAATGGACACAGCAAAGATATAATCATGTGGGAGAAGACTTACAAGAAGTCTGCATGAGAATACCTTTGCAAAACCCTTTGGATGCTTCACTTCCCCATAGGAATGAATATCTGTCCGTGGCTCGTTCTTCCCACCTGGAAGGTCCAGAGGCCAGATAGACAGTTATTCAGCCCATCCCTTGCCTTTCCTTTTTTTCCTTTGTGCAACCTCCGGAAGTGCCATTTCAATGCAACTGCATTATCAGTATCCCCCTCCTTATCATTTGATTGCAGCCACCTCAGGGACCACACAATTTCATAGCTTTGTTTCTTTTCCTCTTGCGTTGGTGATGTCTGGGCCAAGAGCCATAGGCAGAGACTCCCCTGGAAAAAACATAATATGGTGCCAGACTTTATTTTTTCTTGCTTGGCTCTGTGAAGCTGGAGAAAGAACAATGTACCTTTTCTCTCCCCACCCCCAAACATCCTCTGCTCTCCCTTTCTCTTACCCCCTGGTTGATCAACCTATTCTTTACCTCCACTCCCCGTTGGCACTTCCCACCTTTTGAGTCTCAAAGAAAGGAAGCAGAGCTGTGAAACTGGCTGGGCTYACCCACTTCCCATTGCTGGGTGGGGATGGCCTCAGTTCACAGCTTTCAGAAAGGAAAGGTTTGTGTGTATTTAACCTTCCCCTCCCTCTTCACCCCAAGAAAATAATTCTTAATAATTTTCTTTAAGCTTCTTCTCTGACATATCACTCGGTGGCAACAAGCTGGTTTCCCTTTCTCAGGGAACTTCGTTCTCTGTCCTGCTCTTGGTTTTCTGACTCTCCACAATAGTATTGCAAGAGCCCATCGGAATTTGTTTGAGCATGGGTGGTATGTACAAGTGCTGGAACCAGCTTAAAAGTCACAGCCTCCATGGTGGAAAAAAGCAGTTCATATCTCAGTATGGTCCTAAAAATAGCCTTGGTAGATAATAGAGAGTGGAAGATTGTTTTCAATGGGTCTGAATGTACTGCATGCAGAAGTTCTGGGGAAGGGTTAGTGGTTTGTGGCATTCAAAAGGTCAGCCTCGGCTACAGCACTCACCACTTAAAAATCTGCGACTTTCTGCACTGTGGCTAGTTCTACCTTTGTTTGTATTCACACGACTCAGCTGGAAATGAGGCAAACTTAGGTACATTAGAGTAAAACAAACACATGAACCAGCTTCCTGAAATCAAGTGAAACAGCTTTTCACTTTGATGGAAATACAGCTTTTTTTTTGCTCATGCCATGAATGATGATGCCAGCAGTGACTCAGCGGACACGGAGATTTGATATGGAAGTGGGCACCTACCGCCTGCCATGCCCTTTGCCAGATGTTTAGATTTGGAGATTTTTTCTGTACACAGTGGTCTTGATCAGGTTCTGTAAAAATAAATTCCACCTGTTTTGCTCTGCTAAGCAGACGAGAAGCTTAAAAAAGAAGAAAGACATTTGTTTCACGGATAGGACTGAATGTACAGAAACCTTTGCAACCATCATACTTTTGAAGTATTTATAGTTGAATTCCAGTTATTTGTATGAAACAAAAGCAAAGAAGCATGAAGTGTGTTGGAAAATACTTTATAATCTCTCTACACCAGTTCAGAGAGTGAGTATAAATCCTCTTTCCAGCAAATGGAAACCGGTAATTTATTGCAGCCTTGAAGAAAGCAATTTATTTCTCTACACTTCCTGCTCAGCAAACTCTGCTAGCTGACTCAYGGAGGGATGAGAAGCCAAAAGCTGTGTTCTCTCTTTTCTGTCTGATTCTGGAAGGGAGAGCAGCAGTGGAGCTGGACCTGGCCTCATGCAGAGCAGTTTGGCAGTGCCTGGCAATATTAGAGGCTCATAACCCTTGTGCCATACACTTTGGAGAGGGTATTCTCTTTACCTGCTTCCGAGCAGAGGCTGGTACCAGAACTTGCACGGCAGGCAGAGGTAGTTTCAGCCCATCTCTGATGGTCTTTCTTCCCCTCTGTCCCCACGTGTGGGACTATGCAGCCATCAGAGCTGCAGAAGAGATACTGAGGATGTTATTGGTGCATACAGCCGGTACCGATCCCCAAAGGGGCCATCACATGGCCTAGTTTTGAGCTGTGACCTTGGTGCTTATGCATATATTTAGCTTTACATGTGTGAGCTATCCGACAAAAGTCAATGGCCTGCTCACATGTGTGAAGTTAGGCATGTGCTAAAGTGTTTTGCCAGATTGGATACTGTGTCTATAGGGCTTTGGGTGAACTTGAACCTGTTCTGTTGGGGTGAGAGGCTTTAGATTTCATTATTAGGAATCTGATATGTTACTCTCTCTGAGTGCAAGGTCTTGAAGTTATCTGAAATTCTCATTAAGACAAGAAGCTAGGAAAAATACAAATTCCTCCACTAGTAAAGTTACTAAAAAAACTATAATTAAATTATCTAAGTCTTAAAACCAGTAAAATATATTGAGAAGGTGTGGTAGAGGTGTAAGTACAGTGTTTTGAGAGCACCAAAGGGACTAACAGCACTTTCTCTGCAGATATTGGGCTGGAATATTTGGAGTAGTTAATGTAGCTGATGTAAAAAAGCATGTTGCTTTTCTCTACTCTTGATTCATGGGCTGTGACCCTTAATAAATTTTGATGTTGCACACAGTGAAGCTGTTGCTTTCAGAGAAAGCAAGAAAAGCAAGCGGGCAAAAAAGAAAGAAAAGGACCTTGAGAATGAACAATCAAGTTCTTTCATATGATATTTCTCAATTGACATTGTTTCCTATTATGCTTAAGTTATTCAGGTTCATCATACAGCAGTCCTGTAAGTGGGGTTTTGAAAAATGAAGCCAGCTCTGTCTGGTGTTAAAAGCATAAGTGCATTTTGAAAATTTATTTTCTGGAGTATATTTCTGAGAGAAATACATGTCATGAAAGAAGTTACATTATTGATATTTTAGAATACCTGAAAGGGAGGCTTGTTGTACAGTCTGATACCATAACATACAGCTAGGAGTCTTATTTTGCTCAGACATATGAAAACAATGGAACATAAAAATACGTAGAACACGATCGTGACTTGTAGTGCTTCCATGAAATGCTGAAAAACCTAACTGGGCTGCTTTCTTGTTTGTGTTGGTTTTTTCACATCAGTAGACTTGAGCCCAAGGATTCTTACTGACGTGGTCTGAGAAGACTGATGCAGGTGAAAGATCCTTGACTGTCAGAAATCCCTGTCTAGAAAGGGAAGAACTGGAATGAACAAYGTTCTGCTGCTCCACTAATCCTGCTTGGGGATGCCACCTCTGACACTGACAGTCTACTGACACCAGTCATTTGTTGTTTGGTCTTTCAGACCAGGTCACCAGCAAGGCTGTGCATTCCTGATAGCCTTTGAAATGTGGAGCCTATCYACCTGGGGATTGGGCAGGCCACCAGGCAGATGACACGGGGTAAAAAGTACTTACTGAGATACCTTTCCCCATGTTCAATTGCTATTTTTCTCCTCAAAAAAGACMACAGAAAAGTGAAAAATTCAAAGGTATCAGAAATCAGCCTTTAATAGGCAGATGGTTTCTTGAACAAGGCACTTCTGTGGTGTGTTGGGTAGTTTGGGAGGGAGAGGCAGGGTACAGCGATTTCTGAGATGCTACTGTCCTTGTTTCCTTTTGGAGTCATGTCGGCTTTCTGTTTTGATTTCCTCATCTTCTAGAAGTGGATGAATTGTGCTGTTTCACCACTTGCCTATCAAGGTTTAAATAATAAATGGCTACCGTTCATTTGCTGTGCAAATAGACAGTGATACTACTTTGTTAGTACATGTGAGTAAACCTCACTTACATATGAGTGCTTGTACTGGTAACGTACAAGGGGCATTCMCTCCTGTACAGCGCTCTTGCTGTTTGTCAGGAGTAAAGATATTTCACACCTGCCCATTGTCTTTCCTTATTTCCAAGTGCCGGTCACARTGATCTGAAGGAGCTGAGGGAGGGAAGAGAAAGTCTTGAATGTTAAAACCCAAGAGATGTGTTCAGCATGTATTCTTTCCTTATATTGGGATGAGACCTTGCAGCCTGGATGTCACTGACAAAATCCCAAGGACTTTAACTGGGCTGTTGAATTCTACCACTGTAACTGGAAAGTGATGCTTTCAGGAGAGCTTAAGTATCCTCTTCAAAATTTGGGTAAACTTTTAGGAATAGCCTTTATAAATTAAGGCTCCTAGGTGCCTTAACCAGTTCTCAGCATGGGATGTAAGACTGTAAATTTTCTGGTCCTGTTAAAAAATATGTTCCCAGGCAACACATCTGTCTGCATTAGAATATTAATCCAAACATATACTTACAAAGTGCCACCACACTTTTCAATCACATCTGCATTTTTGTATCTAAAACATATATGTTTTCTTAGATACAATTATTCCACAGAGGCCAGTTGCAGTAATTATGAGTAGATGTGCAAAAGTCCTGTCTGTGAAGCACACAGTCAAGTTAGCAGGAGATTGGCATGTCCTCTGGGCTGCCACTATTACTTTACCAGTCGTGAATGGGGAAGAATTTGCTCCCTGTTGTATATTTGACAATGAAACCCTTCTTAAATTCTTCCTCAGAGCCAAGTACAAGGCTGTCTTTTAATAAAAAAATGTGGTTTTACCCATGTCTAAATTTATTTCTTGCAGGAATGCACATACTGCTCCAAGAGCCACCCACATCCTTCTGTATACAGGGTGTATTTGCATTTGCAGTCAGTCCCAGKGCAAAAGTGGGAAGGGGGAAAAATCCAATGTCACCTTTAGAGTTGGTTGCCTTTTCCATCTCTAGAATTGCTTGGAGATTATCTTGGTCACTCATTCAGTTAAGATCTGTTGTATTACCTTTTCTAGAAATCTGTGCAATGTAGATGAGACCATAGTTATGTGGTTACTTTAAAAATCTCTATCCCAAATGTTTGGGTCAAGAGGAAGAAAAGGATTGTTTTGGTTTTAACATGCAAATCGTTTTGTCCCTTGACTTCTGCTTTTTGTTCTGCTGTCTCAAAGTAGGGGAGCACTTGAGCATGAGCTTAATTTTAAGCACGTGCRGCAATCTTTGGGAATTCAAGGGGATGGGGCATGTACTTAATGCTTTTTTGAACAATGTTGCTTTTCAGAGTTGAAGGCTTAGTAGGAAACCTGATCCTTTAAACTGGCTCCCGTTTATGTACATTTCAATTTTATAATATTGTAAGTTTTTCTCTTCTTTCTTCAATATCCTCAATGCTACATCATATAATGAAAACAATACTGGTCATGCCACTTGCAATTACTGAAGTAGGCAGTGGAAACTTTTTTTCTGGAGGAGCTGGGAAAATCACGTAAATCACAAATTTACAAATGTTTTCCCAGGAGAAGGCCACAGTAGTTGGCTGCAAAGAATGACACAAGTTTGGTTACCCATAAAAGGGTGGTAATCTCAGCAGGTCAGTGATGTTTTTCAAAGACATATTGTTGATTTTAAGCTAGCTGGTAATTTATTCCCTGAACTCTAGCTTAAAAAAATAATGTAGGGCAAATATTGAGTATAATAAAGGCCACGCTGCCATTCAGTGTGCACAACGTCCTCACCTTCCCTCTCCCACAAGCTTCTCTGCATTGTTGCCTTCTGCAGCTCTCACAGGGCATGAGATGACCTCCACGATTATTTATGGTGGTGTTCAGATAAGCCCTTTTTTCACAAGCAACACACATACACACACTCACAGGGACTGTTATAATTTGAATTTATATTGCAAGTTCAGCTATCACTTCCTCTGTTCCCACCCTGCCTTTTGGAAAGATACCCAGTCACATGATATGCTTGTAAAAGAGCTTGCTGATTGAGGAAGGATGCAGGAAGGATATGGTTTTGCAGTGATTGCATAAGTGTGGTGTACGACCTGAAGCCTTGGATTTATATGAGGATGAGTTTAGATGTGAATTTCAAAGATTGATTTCTTCTGATTTTTGAGTAAGTCGTAACTCTTGAACAGTTTGCTTGCTTTAGAGAGCTGTGGACTAACCTGTGTTAATGGGATCTTCTGTGTATTAACATGGACAAATATCAATATGTAATTGGCACTCTGGATTCCGTGCCTCTGTTCCATCAGAGATCTCAACCTTATTTCAGAGAAATTGTCTCCAAAGCTTCTGTTCAAAATTGTCAGATGCAATCATGTCTTAGCAAATATTCTTCCCATCAAAATCTCTTGGGGAGTTTTGCCATTTGCCTCAGAAGGAGAGTACTTAGGCTAGCACAGAGGTCCTTCGAAAAGATGCTGTGTTCCCCCAGTGAAGGCCTAAGACCTGAAAAGCCTAAAACTTCATGCCACCCATTACTGAACTGAGAGTGTATTTATTGCTATAAAATGAGGGAGTTGGAGCATTGAGGTTTGTATTTTAAAGCTTTGTTTTGGTCATTTCATGTTCTGCCAACATCTAACATCTGTATTTATTTTTTGAGCTCTTCGTAGTGGATTAGATGCATCTGCTCAGTTCCAAGAATAATGCTTGATTTCCTGAATTTATAGGTTGCAATAAAATCGATTCGTAAGGACAAAATTAAGGATGAACAAGATATGGTTCACATCAGACGGGAGATTGAGATCATGTCATCCCTCAGCCACCCTCATATCATCACCATATACGAAGGTTAGTGAATGTCATTTTCCTCCCTGACTGCTCTGTTACGTTCTTGCAGATCTGATGTTCATGTTTCTTGAGATCATGCACCAAACAAACCCCTACTCCTTGTGTAATCCATCCTTTACCAACGAGACTGCCTTGAGCACTGCCTTCCCTCTGAGCTACCGGTGTTTCACAGATGCATAACCCTTTGCTTGGACGAGCTGCTTCTTGTGTGAGTTAAGCACTGTGTCGATGGCAGGTGGGAAGTTGTTGCATGTATCACCTCATGTCCTTGCTCCCGCTGGACAGTTCAGTTTCATTTCACCCTCACTCATTAACCAGCCTGATGTGTGTTTCTGTTCCCAGCCCCTAACCCAGTCCTTGTATGCTTTATTTTTCCTGGACTGCACAAGATCTTATCTGCTCTAGGACTTTGGTTCTCCCTTACCTGCCAGTTAGAGTTGCCACTTCTGTCATTGCAACTTTTTCCCCCCCTGAATCCCAGCATCTGCTTCCTGTCCACCTCTGCGCACTTTTCTATCAGTCTGGTGGCTGGCTTATCATTCGTGTTTCCTTATCCTGTCTTCCCTCTCTAACTCCTTTCTTCCTGGGACACTTCTAGGAAGCCTGCTAATTCCTGCCTCCCGGAGCTGCTCCCTGGTCTTACAGCAAGATGCAGGAAGTCAGGGGCATTCCTCCCTGATTTGCCACTTTGTTTATATATTTATGGAGTGTCACTCTGTAGTAAAATTCCTTCCTTCCTTCCTTCCTTCCTTCCTTCCTTCCTTCCTTCCTTCCTTCCTTCCTTCCTTCCTTCCTTCCTTCCTTCCTTCCTTCCTTCCTTCC